>CM022538.1:1963828-3239173 GCA_012273795.1 Dendrolimus punctatus | reverse complement strand
CATGCGCAGCACCACTACAGGTACAGAATGTGTTCCCTTTTTAAATAACGTCAGCTATACATTCGACAAGGCTGTATGGTTCAAACCCTTTGCCCGCCGTTCGGGCGAATAAAACAAAAACAATTAAACAAGCAGCAGTTATTTTCATCTTTTTTTAGTTTTATATTTATTTATGCAAGTGTAATTTATAATAATTTATTTATATAATATATCGTATTAGTATAATTTTTATATTTTTATTAATGTATGTAAATTATATCATGTATGTATATATTTGTAAGATATTGATCGGGAGTGAGAATAATCTAACATACCCCTGTTCTTATCAAATTTCTGTCCATCTAAAGGTTGTCTGGAATAAATCGCTAATAGCGATAAGATCGCCTATTGTATTATAAAATTTTACTTCTGTTACTTTATATTTAAAACACAATAACGCATATTCATTTATTAAACGGAGTTTAAAGCTCAAATATTAACGCACAACTACAATTCGAAGATAAAATTCAATGGTGTATTAGCTTCACTGACTGATTTGTTGGCAATAATAAGAGGTCTATGGAGTTCGCCCACTGACGGACTTCGCCACCTTGACTTTGTATATTTATAAATTGGGTCATAAAATGATGATTTTGAATGAAATAAAACCGTAATATTTTCTTAAGTTCCGAAACGTCGGATTAAGAAATCAAATAAATACTGCGCCTAAAACCGTTATAACGTGTTATATTAAATAAAAGCTTGTTTAAGATTGTATTTTAATGACTTTGTTTACATGAGTTAATGTCCCGTCAAAATCGGTTCAGCCGTTTTAAAGATTAGCCGGAACATTCAGACAGACAATAATTCCAAAAATTGCATTTTCGGATATCCTGGTCCGTATAATCCGCCCTGAAATTTTTCACGTTTTTATCTTGACAGTACAAACAAAAACCTCACTGTTATTTTTTGTATAAATATTTTATTGTTTTCACTGAAGTGTGTTACTTTTTTGCATTACAACTGTTTTTTTTAATTTAATTCAAAATATTATACTACAGCGTAAGCCTGCAGCACCTATCGGAAGCCCCGTACATGTTGGAATGGGCTTTGGAGTATATAGATGACTCCGTGCAAAAGTTAAACTGGCCAACGTTCTCCAGGAACGTGATAGCTGAAGAATTAAACCTCTCTAGGTAAGTCCAGTTTTCCATTTCGAAAACGAAATTTTTATGGCGTTTACGTGGGTGGCTATTTTGGCGAAAACGCAAAATCAATGTTGCAAAGTTTCAAACTCATTTTCAGTGAATTATTTATATGTTAATTAAATACCCGACTGCCACCTGTCGGCTAACCATGATTCATGCTGGCGGGCACCCCAGTATGTCATATTCATAGTCATTTTTTACCTATGCCACTCACACCACTAACATACTGTTACGATTGCAGGACTTACTATAGAATTTATTAGAACTATACAAAATCACACATGAAACAGGTACAAATATAACAACACGCCCAAAGTCCGTCACTAAATAGATTACCGAATGTAGTACACGCGTCTTGCTTCGCTTGTGCTTATCGCTCGACTGCCACACCTCTCCGTTAGGGCATTGATTTATACTGTACAAATACAATATATCTACTCGACTCACCTGGCTAATGACTACCATAAAGATTACAATACACAATGGGCTGTTTTTCTAATTACAAACACAAAGTAAGCAAAAGAAGTCCAAATGCCGAAAAGTAATAAAGTGCAGGTGTGAATTAGTTTGTCGGTTGTAATAATACATAAACAATTAAAAATAAATTTCTTGTAACAACTATTTATGTACCTTTTTTTGTCAACCCTACTGACCATCGACACGTGACGTCATGAGGCTATCGGCAAACCTTCTGCGCACTAGTAGTATATCCTTCACAAAATGTTCTCCAGTGGCAATGAGTACGAATAAAAATTACAAATTTGAATTCTAATATATTTTCAGTGGACAAAAGCCTTGGTTGGTGTATTATCACTCGCCGAGGTGTTATCGATGTTACGAGATGTACGCGGATTTCGCCATTGCTGCAATCGTAAGTATAGTTGGACCTACTTATGCGAAACGGAACCAACAAACATGCCAAAATTGGATTATGCATGCAGAAGGCTTTCAAAATGCACCTTCTATCGACTCGATAACAATCATAACAAGATCTGACAACATTTACAGAATAAAACATTTTTCTTGCAAAGTAGTTATAACTCAAGAGTATAATAAACTAACAGATCCATGACCATAGAAATCCAAAAACCTAAAATATAAGGACAAAATATGATATAGAATATTCAACAAGTATTTTTCCCAAATATAGACACTTTTTATATGTAATTTTTTAATAAAAACGGCTTTTTCTCAATACTGTCAGTATGTGGGTTGGTTCCATTTGCATAATTAGGTCCAGTTTATCTATAATAACAACCCGCAGACGTCCCACTGTTGGGCTCGTGTCTCCCACTATCAGGAGAGGGAGGGGGAAGTATACACAGTACAGTTGACATATCAGTTATCTCGATGTGCAGGTTTCATCGCGATTTTTTTCCATCATCATCATCGTTCTTAGCACGTGATAGTTGTAACAATATATACTTTAGGTCTGAAAACTGCTTAAGTGGTTCATACGTTACGGCCAGGATTCGAACCCGCGCCTTTTGAGCTTGTAATCTATGTATCTATCTATAAAATAGAGGGCTATATGCTGAACTGCATCTACTTGGACATTGTTTTATCGTGTGTTTAATGTGAATACCCCCTTTTATGAACATTTTTAACCGACTTGAAAAAAGGAGGAGGTTTTCAATTCGTCGGAATCTTTTTTTATGTATGTTCACTGATTACTCCGAGATTTATGGTCCGATTTACGTGATTTTTTTGTTCGACGCGGAATAGCTGTATATTTATATTTAACATAGTTTGGCCCAGTAGTTTTTATTTTACAAACATTTTTTATGGAAAAAATTCCATACCGCGGGGCTCCTTTCGTAGGCGTACCCATAGATAGCTAGACACTAAACAGTAACAAATAAAAAAAACTTCGTTTAAAAAAACCGACTTCGAAAACTATAAAATAACTTATTTTTAAAGTTATTATTATTAATATATATTATCTAAAAGTCTTGAAGTCGATGCTTAGTAATTTTCAAAATATAGTAATTTTTATGTTTTACTTTGCAAATGGAAACATTTAAATTCTGGGGATACTGTATGCTGTCTGTTCCTAAAAAAAGGTGGGACTCAAGCCCAGTAGTAGGTTATTTAGGAGCTGATACTATTATATGATATTTTGATTGCTTTATTATTTTTTAGTTTTTGAAAAACGCAGTTAATGTCGGTAAAGTGAACTGCATAAGCGAACGAGGTCTATGCCAACACGAACAGATCAACAGTTACCCAACTTTGAAGTTATATTTGAACAGAAACCATAGACAAAAAATCAGTAGTGTCATAACACTCCAGATCGGTGACCATAGCAGCCTGCAGAGAGATATTAAAACGCATTTAGCGAAATACGACCAAAGTCTGTTAGATAGGATAGATAACATTGGTATATCGAAAGATTATTTACGTGATGAATTGTGAATAGCCAAATATGTTTGTGTTAACTCGCTTCGATATGGATGTTGTATAAATACCGTTCATAAGGCCGACAATTTTGAAAAAAAAACTTGTGTTTTCGTTTAGTTTTATGGCCTGGTAGCTAGGCCTTTAAGCCAGATCTTAGTTTACAATATATGTAGTTTCTTCATTTTCTTAAGCCTATGTGTAGCACCGTTGAACTGTAGGTAATCAGCTAGTGCCATTCAACGGAGTTCTTGTGACAACTCAAAAGGCCACATTTGACTATACAGTTCACATTTCTCACAAAACACATAATCACTACTCAAAAACTCGATATCCTACAACTCATTTTAGAGTAATTTTACACATTTTTAGAAAATAAAACTGCACAGCACATCTTTCAGTTTCCGCCAAAAACTCAAAAAAAAACTACACTACCTGCGGTAAATGCAGAGATATACAATATACCCCATACAAAGTTCTCCATACGAAATACAAGTTACTATTGAAATAAGCTTGAGATACAAGATACTTTTGAAAATGGTATTTGAAATACTAGATACAAATACGTTTCTTCTAAATACTTAAAAAAATCGAAACGGGTTAATACAGATGATGAGATCTCGTTTATAAAACTGCATTTAATTAATGAAAGAAAACAAAGTTTATGTACTACAGTATGTTTTTTAATTGCAGACACTAAGTGAAAATTGCCTAAATCAGTAGATTGTTATATAATATATATTTAGTTATATTGCTGTTTAATTAGACATATATAATTCATGTGTCATTAATAATATAAACAAATTATTGTAATTATATATACACGTAAGCTCGTCAGAGCCGTATAAGCTCATGAGGAGCCTATTCATCAGAACTCAGAAGTTATCATGGCATGGCATGATGTATATGGGTATATTCATGGAATTGACATCTTTTGTGATCTTTGCCAATATAATGTTTCTATTGTTTAAATAACAATCATCTTTTCTAAATCACAATGCAATTTGATAATAGCGATTTGTTGCACACTTGATGTCTGTGCAACCACATAACATCATATATATCCAATATCAATGTACTCTTTTGACCAACACCCCCGAGACATGTCCCGACATGTCTATGTGTCCTTAGGGTGGTCGCTTCGAAGAATAGATATGCAACACTCTGCTAAAGTGTCATTGCCAATATATCGAGGGGTAAAGGCTATTTGTTTTAAGCGACATTTTGTGTGATACTCAACACGATGGATTTTTCATCCTAATGTCTCAACTGAAAGAAATATAAAGAACCTGATCTCTAGTTTCAGTCTACAGATGTTCTTTTTTTTAAATATGGGACATAGTTCGTTAGTGATGTGTTTTTCTGGGTCATTAGAAACTTTAAACTTTTCTCCCGACAATTTATAAAAGTGTCGTTTAAAACAAATAGCCTTTCACCCATCGATATTATCCTTGGCGATGGTTCGCCGACATACATATTATAAAATTGACGCATTGATATTGTCAATAATACAAGCCACTTGCTAGGTTGTCACAGACGAGATAAAAACCAGTATTCCTCTAGAACGTCGTTTCTCAAGCTGGGTGTCGCGAGTCGCGTTTGGTATTAAATGGGGTGGAAGTTTGTTAAAAAAATAAGATCTATAAATAAAAATGTACAAATTTAATTAATTAAATAATTAATTAAATAAATTAAAATTGATTATAATTTTGCCTTGAAGGGGTCGTAACACTTTTTACTTACTTTTTGTTTTTTCGTGGGTCGCGAATTAAAACTCATTGAGAAACAATGCTCTGCCATTTAAAATATAATAAGCTTTGTTTTTTTTAATATAGCAACAATGAATGCTACTGGCCCACAAAAAAGTGGTCTGTACTTTTGATCAGACCTATCTTTTCTTATGTAAGCGATGAATACGAATCTGGGGTCAGATTGGTCCATACACCCTCAAGAGCTGGGGTCAGTTTGGTCCTTACAGCCTCAAATTATGGACCTAAAGACCGAATCTGGATTCAGTTTGGTCCACACACTCTCAAAATGAGGGTGTGAGGATAAATTGGTACATAAAATCAATTCATATATACCCACACACTCTCAGGACTTTGAAATTTTGAGGGTGTATAGACCAAAAGGCCGAATCTGGGGTCAGTTTGGTCCTTACATGTACCAAACTGACTCCATGTTCGGATATCATCGAAATACATAAAAATAGAAGGTCTGTTCAAAAGTACTGACCACTTTTTTGAGGGCCAATGTTATTTGTAAATGTAATTAATGCATTATATAGTAAATTTTTTATAAAACTAATTAATGTTTTTATATAGGAGAAATTGTTCCTTTTTAACTTTAAGAGAGCCCAAATAGCTTTAGTATTATTTTTAATTATTAATCTCTTTAATTTTTGTGTTTACCATATATTTATAAGTAGTAAAATATGAAAAGATCAAATGAAGATAAAAACCTGAAGGCGGGGGTGGGGGGAGGTTTCATCTGCGACTATGTTACATGTATAGGCCGTATCACACAGAATATGGCAATGGGTTTAATGCGTTATTAGAGATGCGACATTGTTAACGTCGTTAAATAAATACAGATAACGTATACACACTAATGTGGCTGTTGTGTCTTGAATTGCAATTGGAAGATGAGGAGACATTTAGAAATTGTTTTGTTTCTAAATCACAGTTTACATATTTACTACAAAAAGTACACCGAGCTCTGTTCAAGGGAAAGTAACAAATGCATAAACTCTATAACACATATTGTCTATAGTAGCTTCCTTCTTAAGATGGCCGACCTCCATTCCATGTGCATGTGCTCTGCTCTGTACAAATTATTTAAATACAATTAAATAGAAACTAGAAACAATCACAAGATTTCTTTTCATTAAGCTCGAATGGCAAGTCTCGCATTCAAATCAGTTCAAACTAGGGTTGTAACGGAGGCGGAGGCGGATGCGGAGGCGACCGGTTTCAACTCCGCGGATGCGGAGGTTAACGGAAGCGGAGGTGGAAGTGAAAGTGGATGTAGAAAAACAATTATTTTACACTAAATTACTTAAAACAATCACGGTTGAATTAGAATTACATTACATCGCGTCGGTAAAACTTCGTACGTACGTCTAACGCGTCCAAGCAATTCGACAGGTTGATTCCTGTCGCGTATCATTCATTTGACAAATGACGTTTGTACGGCCCCCGCCCCACCCCAACCGCGCTCCCGCCGCGCACGCGTTGATTCTTGTTCATGACGGCTAAGTCGTCGCGAGCGTCGCTGCTTGCGTATGGTTAGTAAATGAACCTCCGTTATGACACCGCAAAAATTACACGGAGGCGGAGGAACAATTTCTTGCGGAAATTCCACAGTAACTGAGGCAGAAGCGAACTTCCGTTACAACCCTAGTTCACACGTACGAGACTCGCATGAACTTAAAAAAATCATACAAGAACTAATTTATACAAGTCGAGAAATCGCAGGCAAATAATTATCTCAATGGGATTTGTGTCTTAGTGTAAAAAAAATCTTGGTGATAATCAACTTACGATTATCGTATGACACACTCGTAGGCGAGTTTTTGTCTTTTAGCTGAATGCAAATATTGTCAATGCGATTATTGTCTAGACTATCGACTACGAAAATATACGACTTCTCGTTCCAAAACGTGCGATAAACTCCAGGTAAATGGCCCTTTAATCCCAAATTAACTAATTAACTAGGTAATGTAAATTAAGCATAAACTGGCGGCAAGTCTCTCGACGATTGTGCACTGTTGCCAAAATTAAATTCTCAACTAAAACATTAATACTCTACTCGAATCCCAGTGAAAAAATCTCAATAAGCTAATTCTTATGAATCTATTTATATGTGTCATTTTTTTGTGATAATGATTTATAAGTTTTAAATATAGCATCACATTGTTTTATAGGATTTATTTTATTACAATAAAACACAATTTTAACAGAATCAAAATTGTTTTATTTTATAATACGTATCATCAATATCCATTTAATTAATGAACACGAATAATGCAATAACAGTGTACTAAAAATGCTATATAAAAAAGATTACCAAATTATTAGATTTAACAGTCCTCTTCGACTGTTTATTTTGTGTATTAAGGTGGGTAACATGTACTTGAACTATGAACTTGTAACATGTCATCGAACAAAACTCCATGTCATATCCAAACAACTTATGACTGACGCTAAATGTGAACGTATCACACGGCATCCAACCATGTCACGGCGAAACACCCTCGGTGTTCATTCCGGTTTATGTCTTGGCTCCCACAATATTTCCTTATATGCCACTATGCATATGCATGCTATATGCATTTTTAATAAAGGCGGTAGTTATGTTAAAACAAACTAAAAACCTTCAAAAGTACCAGACCAATGAGGAAGCGAGCAAGTGACGGAGGTAGCGGGAGAATGCACGTGGCGATACGATCCCGTGACCTTAGAATCAGCGTACTTGAACGCGTGACACAAAAGTGTGGACGTATCCTAGACACGTTGATAATAGCGAAAATCCTTTAAAAAGACGCGACTGATTGGATAGGCTCGTGACACGTGTCATTAATACAACAGTATAGAGATCAGCGTCCACACTTGTAGCATTTTACAGACAGTCTCTGTGGTCGAGCGGGCTAAGCCTTTGCCGGCCTACCTCACTACAACACATGCTCCGGGTTCGATTCCCGGTATAGTAAATTTCAGAAACGTACTCCGTTATTTACTATGATTTGGGTTAGGTTAGGTTCCAGAGTGTATAGAGTATTATTACGTTATATATATTACCCATAACACAAGCGTGACTTTCTTAATTTGGGGATATACAATATGTGTTTGTCGGCCGATTATTTATTTATTTATTTTGCGCTGTATATATTTCACCCGCTTAACCATTTCGTCGCAAGTTTGGATTGGGCCGTATTGTGACAAATAACGTCAACATTACCAGTACGGACACGCGCTATTGAGTCTTGATCGATGAAATGTTACAAGTCTGGACCCAGCTTTATGTGGCGCACAGATGTTTTATTATTGCGAGTTTTTGTAAATTTAAGTATCATTATAGGTACTTATTTATCAAATAAATGGTGTTCATTTAACTAGTAAACTAGAACAGATGAAGATGATAACCATTGTGTGTGTGTTCAAAAGTGGTAAATGCCTTTTTTGACGGAGATACAAATATATCTCTATTTATGCTCCTTAGTGTTGAAAAGGCACTTCAATAGATGGCGGGCATTTTCACTGAGAGTAACTGAAAAACAAAAATTAAGTTAAGTATTACATTTATTTCATATGAATTATATGAATAAAAATATCAATTAACAATTATTTTATTAATATTAGAGTCGAAACCGAATATAACGACAGATCGATTATAACAACCAAATGTCAAGGTCCCAGCCGAATCTCTATATAAACTAATAAATACACATACCACCTATAACGACATATAGCTTAAAACGACGAAACTTTAACGATATTATTATTATACGACCAAACGTTTATCCATTCCAGCAAAACAAAACATTACGAACAATTTTCACCTTTATACTAATAATGTGAATGTATACTTTGCTATAGGCTTATTATTAAGCCTATGAAGGATAATTGAGTCGTATAATTCCAATATCCGCTAACTCCACACGCAACATATTGTCAGTAAAAGCAAAAAAGTGTTCTAATGTCTCGGATTTTGGAACAAATTCGAAAGTTTGATGTCAAATTATTGCGAAGTTGGCGGTTTTTGGTATAAAACGAACAAATTTGACATAAAGTCCATTTCATGAAAGAAGTCCCGCGGACAATTGTGGGACTAAATTTGACAGATGGGAGATCGGCCATGTTGTTGTTTGTCGATGTTATCAAGGTTCGTTTGTTGTGGTAGATATTTTGTGAGTTAATTATTTCATTAGTGCGTTATAAGGTTTATTTACGATGCCAAAAGTTGTAAAAAGTGCAGGTCGAGAAATGATATTAAAGGTGAAGGAGTTCTGTGAAGCGGAACACAAGAATCACGGTGTTCTAATACCAATAAACAATTTTCGCCAGAGAGTTGCCGCCATGTCAGATAAATTTTGGGGATGCCATGTACAGATTTTTTTACCGATTGATTTCTTACAGAGATTGGATTGTTTTTTTAATGCATGATTTTTATTAAGGAAAATTTTAAAAGGAATTAACACAACTCAACAAAAAAATCGTTAAGTTATATTCAACAATAATGTAATTAAATACGAAAACAATCATTCAAACTTGTTCATTTTATTGCAGATGTGTCAGAGAAAACTCTAACGAGAGTTACAAAAGAAGCGGCAAGTCCTTCTAAACTTATCGTCACCCCAGGGAAGAGTCTCCCGCATGCCAAAAAAGTTCGACTTGGATGGGTTTGATTTGTGCGCTATACGGCAAAAAATTCACGAAAGCTGTATTATTTGAATTAATTAAACAAAACAAAGGTCCACCTACATATGCCGTGGATGCATTATTAAAATCTCACAACCATGAATTGCTAAAATTGCCGCCATACCACTGCGATCTCAATCGATCGAAAAAATGTGGAGCCTTGTAAAGAAACCGGTAGCGGATAAAAACTTGGGCCAAGATCCAAAAGAAATTGTACACTAACAGAAGAGGCTTTTGACACTGTTACAGCGGAAGATTGGGCAGCTCAGTGTAAACATGTACAGCATTTGGAGGAAGAATATTTAAAAAATGATGGTCTTATGGACAAAGAAATGGTTCGATTTATTGTATCCACGGCTAGTGATTGTGAAACAGAATCTGATTCTGTTTCTATTCACTCTTCTGACAGTGATCATAATTATTCAATAAAACTTTTAAATGTTATTTTATTTTTCTAATTTAAAGTTGGTCGAACATCTTCATTTTATATTTTAGAAATTACAGGAAGATTTATTTTTCACTAAACTGACCTTAGCAGTATGGAAATCAAATAGGTGCCCATATTAAAAATACATTAAATTAAAAAAAAAAAATATTTAAATATTCGAGCCGTAGTAGTTAATTAAATGAACGATAAATTATTACCCTGATTTCCCCGTATTTAACCCTGGCAACATTATGTCGCGCGACTACAGCGCTGCGTCTGCGGGACTTCTTTCATGAAATGGACTTTACGAGAAATTTCATAGACTATCCAGAAACATATATAACTTAATTTTGGCTTTTAAGGGAGTTGGCGGGTATTGGAATTATACAACTCAATCATTCTCCTACCTTAATCAAACCTCTTTCCCGCTCTTTGCCATTTGACCTTGCATGGTTTAGGACTTGCATGTTATGTCTATTAATGTAACTATGTATGTATTTGGGTATATTGCTTTTAACAACTATCGGACATAACGTCCAAAGTACAGATCCATTCAATGTCGTTATATCGGGTTTCGACTGTAAATACCACCTTAACCAGGTCACTCTCCTCTGTGGCTCATTGTCAGCCTAAGATTTATTATTACAGAATTCAATCTATCCACTAATTTTAAGTTTCGTGGCGACAAACATACAGAAACTCAATTTTTACATTTATATATAAAGACTAGCTGCTGGCAGACGTCCTGCCTTTAAAAGATAAAAATCTAGATCCCGATTCCAGCGTCATCTACCGGGACCAAATGTTAATCTAAACTATTCTCAAAACCATTTGAACAAACAAAAAATTTCATCAAAATCAGGCCCACTATTTAGGAGTATCGCGGCGCCACCTACTGGGTCCAATCGTTTATTTAAACCATTCCGGGACAGACTTCAACACATACAACAACAAAAAGAACAAGTAAACTCTGGTACCCGATTGCAGCGCCATCTACCTGGTTCAAATTAAAATCTAAATGATCCCAGTAGAAAATTATAAAATTACTAATATCGCTATTAAAAAATATGGGTTGATCGAGGGTAGAAAATTTAGGGCTGTGTATATTTTTTAATGCTGTATCATAAAAAAACTAATTTTTTGATCTAAAAATTAAAAAAAAATATTTAGGGATGGACTACCCTTAGATAGATGTTGTTCGATTCTCAGACCTACCCAATATGCACACAAAATTTCATAAGAATCGGTCAAGCCGTTTCGGAGGAGTATGGGAATGAACATTGTGACACGAGAATTTTATATATAAGATTAGTTCCCACTCTATACTTACATCTTTATTTCTATCTAGCTTAGCACAAATAACATCTTGATCCACACTGCACGGTAGGAATATGTCCACTGTATTATAAACCCCTTTTGAGTCCAACACGAGCCTGTCTTCACCGACTTCTAAGTTTAAATCCTTCAAATCCACCTAAAGAAGAACATCTTTATTGTACACAAAATAGTTACAAATAAAACTGGAAAATAATGGTGACATACAAAGGTGAGATGTACAGATGTGTAACTCAGGAGTGATTGATTTAAAAGATGTATAATCTTTCAAAATTCGAAATCACTCTTTAAATCTTATTTATCTGATTTTAAAAATACATCTTTAACTCACTACGTTAAGATTGATTTTAGTCACATGGAATGATGAAAACTAACAAATCAAATACTTGGATGTAGTTCGAGACAGTAGATACAGGACATTGTGAATTGAAATGAGACAACATGCGCACTCTAAAAAATACAATGATGATACACAGTAAATTAGATTTAAATCTTTCAAGGAAAAAGATTTATAAATCACTGATCTCATTGGTGATTTAGTTTGCGCATCGCTAGTGAGATGAACCCTAAAAAGAGTTTTCTTCCAGCAATCCTATGGGTCTAGTGAGAGTGCGAAGACAAGAGGCAGGGTTTTGTACATGAAAGTACTTATAGACAATAAATATTACATTATAAATTAGATACATTAACTTACATACATATATAAGTTTATGTATCTAGTTATACATGTATATAAACTACATATACATCAGTTAATTAGGATAGGTGGTGATCTTTAACTGTTCTTTTAATAATGGTTTCTGAGGGATTATCTTATCCTCATATCACATGAGGGAGGGCATTGAATAGTTTGACTGCATGAATGGAAAATGAACATCTAATTATATTCATTTACGTACCCCACGTTTTGCTCTGTTAATGTACATTTTATTTATCAGTAAATAACTATACAACTGTTTGTACAATGTTAACATACTTCTGTACTCATAAAAACAAGGTTAAGGAATTTTTAGTTAGATGTATTGCTGTAGACTTTCTTGCTTCTTATTCTCTTTAAACAATTATAACACATTGCAAAGTGGTATTCATAGAATAGGAAGTGGGCTTAAATTCTGACTTATAACTTTCAAACAATGATGTCCAGTGGAAATAGGTTTCAATAAAAACTTATGCATTTGGATCACCATCTATGTTCACCTGACAATGTTTATACAGTTAAATATTGTCAAGTATTTATAAGGTATCAAAGTGCAGTATATTATTCTATCTGTGCAGGAATGGAATTTCTTGCACCTGGGAACTTGAGACGCGACAAAACAACCCACGGCCAGGTGGTAGGGTATTTGCCCAACTGGATGGCTGCCACCTCTAGTCTGGAGTATACCACCATAACAACCTAGAGTTGTGATCTGGCATTAGTCAGGTTCCAGTCTCTCTTAAGAGAGCAGCAGTGCATTTGCAGCACCTTTGATGTTGCAAATATCCATAGGTGATATAAACCACTATCCATCAGATAGGCCGTCTGCCTGTCTGCTGAACCTGTGCAATAAAAAAGTGCACGAAACATTTCTATTATTAGTATGTATATATTTTTACTACTCAGGACCACTGTATTCTTGTGCAATAGTTATTATGTATACTCACAGCAGCAGGTATTTTAAATTCGGCTAACAAGTAAGAAATCTCTCCTGTAGGAGGTTCACGTCTCAATCTATGTACCATTTCCTTTTTCTTCATTTCCTCATTTTTCATAACACTTGAAATCTTATTGTTAATTTCTTGAATGAGTGGAGGTTTCAGTTTATCCTCAGTAGTCTTGATATCTCTAATTTGAATTCTATGTGTTTGTAATGTGCCAATAGATTTTCTATTCTTTAAAATTACATATTTTTGCATGTCTAACTCAAACTGATATTTATCTTGTAAGCCTTCAAATACTACAGTCAGGAAAAAAGTTTGAAATAATTCATCTTTTTCAATTTTCTTAAAGAACTCTGGATGTATGGCCACATCATATGCTGTGGCAGCAGCTCCAGACTTGTCCTGCTCAGTTCTGCCTTCCCCAATACTCATTGGGACACGATAACTGGAGGGATCTTCAGAACTAAGTATTTGCATAAGCTCATCGTTGGTTATATCTCGTGGACATGGTATGGCATCAGTGAGGCAAATGTTGACAAATACTTTTTTATTATCTAGCTTTGTGTATGTCTTCACACAGAAACCTGAAATTAAAATAGTGCAGATGTAAAATTAGCAATTATAAGTGTTTCATTATAAAAAAAATTGAACTCATGTAATTATAGTTTACTTTTACAAGCAATCTGTGATGACAGTGAGTAGGATAAAAGACTAGATTTAAATGCACATATTAAATATATATACCCGGGGTAGGTTTCACAAGTTTTGAAGGAACAGTATCCACCGATGCCATGAGTTTGTTAATTTCTTCTTCCATTGGAGTCTCCTGTATAAAATAGAAATATATAAAATATTATAATTCAAATATGATCAAAATCACTACCAAAACCTGTTGGGTTTCAAAAATCTAGCAAATAATTGGTAGTTCACTAAGTTTGTTAAAGCATGTTTTAAGAAATATTACCTGAATAATTCTCATATTCTTTTCCACTATTGTGGGATCTACTTCCAAAGCAATAGATTCCTTGTTCATTTTGTTTACTTGTTGCTAGCACAGGACACAAGTACTCTCGTTGCTAGTCAGTTGTTTTTTTCTATTTAAATAAAATCAAAACTGATAAATAGTCATCCAGAAAAAAACATCGAGTCGATCACAAACTAATATGGATACTAGTACTACGTATGATTCGATTTCGATCACAAACTACTATGGAATACTATGGATACTTATTTTATTTATTTAGGTTTATGGCTTGGCAGCTAGACCTTTAAGCCAGATCTTAGTTTACAATAAATATAGTTTCTTCATTTTCTTAAACAGAAATCTTTATCTGTACAATTTATCGGTTAAATTTCTTCTTAAAAATTCTACGCTGCTTAAGCTGTTATTTTTCGGCTTTACGATGACATTGGCAACTTCAATACCAAAAGCGTTGGGCCAAAATCAACAAAAATCTAGTCAACTTTCACAAGGTGACAACAAGTGCTGAAGATTTGAGTCCAAATCATTCTCACCTAAAAGATCCACTTCCCGAATCCATAGAACTCACATCCTTATTTATGTATTTATATATTTAGGTGTATAGGCGAGGCCAATATTTGTTTTCCTATTTTACACCTGATCATTTTTGCTCAAGTTTGACTTTATAATAAAGATTTGCATTCTGATGAATAAAATTAAGAAAGGAAAATTAAAGAATAATTTAAAATTATTATACGAATAATGCCGTCTGATATAATTTTAGGCTCCAATAAGTTTGTATAATAAGAACTTCAGAAAACACAAACAATGATACTTCTCACATGGAGGATGTAATAATAAAATTTCATTAAATGAAAAAAAAAACAATGTTATTAACATTAAGTGCTTGGCCAGACTGAACACGCGAGCGCGGTGGCGGCGCGGGTGCGGGAACGCGCGCTGCGCACTTGTCCGTAGTGACGTGCGCGGCTCGTCCTAGTGGTGTCGTGTCCAGTGTTTGCCAAATATTATATGGATGAAGAGGACTTATCTTTATTAGAAAATTCTTCCTTAAAATGGCAAAAAAATGGAAAATTCCTTAACTGCGGCCACTTGTATGAATGTGCTATGGCTTGAATTGCCCGCGCGCTCAACGCGCCATGCCGCCCGCGCCGCACGCCGCGCCCGCGCGCCCACTACGGACACTTAAACAAGGTTTCATATGTTTAAGTATGCCGCGCCGCGACCGCCCCGCGCCCGCGTGTTCAGTCTGGCCCAGCACTAACAGTATTTAAACTTGGATTTGAGAAGTTATTAATTTATGTCGCATATATTGAAATGATTATGTTTATAAATTTCAAAATCTCTAATTATCGATATGAAATTATCAGATATTATCATTAATCATATTTGTGAAAGGGGTGATATAATAATCGATATTTTTATGTAACATGTCACATTATATGATGCATCTCTAATGTTTGACAATGTTAATAATGTCACTAACACACAACTTCTCCTTTACACCGTAGAATAACAAATATAGTTTACCATTTACCCCATTGAGCGGCAGATTTTAGCGGGACTATGAACAATAAAAGCTTTCACTGAGAAAAAAAATATCGCTAAGAATGATTGGACAATAAAGTACATTTTGGAGAAAATGTCTTGCTTTCAGGCAAGAATTTCTTGTGTTATGTCAACCTGTTTGGAGAAAAGTTCCTGTCAACATGGCTTGTCTTTCACCTTTACTATAAGTAATAATTAAGAAAAAATAATATTTTTTGAAAATAATTACCACTGTTACTTGTGATTTGTTGTTGCTAAGTTTCTTATTCATGTCTTTTTTAATTATATCACATTTTTAATGATATTTGAGGTTTTTGATTACACTTATGGACTTATGAAATCAATATATCTCATTAATCGACTAAAATATAAATGTTATTGTGTTCATAATTCACATCTCTATTAACAAACGTCATGAGAATTAGGTCGAAGGAATAGTTCATCCAATTTATTTGGAGTATTTTACTTGAGAACGAAGACCTTCATAGTACAAATAATTTTTATTTTAAGCTTTCTAATGCATCAACCAAGATGATAGTATATAACAAGTATAACTACATATAATTTTGGGCTTCTAGAAGAGTATTCTAAGGTAAGAAGTTTGTCTTTAAAATGTTTGCCATATTTTAAGTATTTGAACTTTCTTCTACGTTTCTTCAGCTATAATGCCCTTGTTTTCCGATTTATTATGCAGCATAGTCTTATGTGGTAGAATATTGAGTATTATTGGACACTACCAGCTTCTGTAGTATGACGAAAAAATACAAGCCTTATCGGTCAGCTGTAACGAAATAACCAGAAAGCTTAAAGATACGTTGGCATTAAAATAAGTAATTGAAAACTAATGCCAATTAATAAGTGTA
Source organism: Dendrolimus punctatus (assembly GCA_012273795.1). NCBI lineage: Eukaryota > Metazoa > Arthropoda > Insecta > Lepidoptera > Lasiocampidae > Dendrolimus > Dendrolimus punctatus. The sequence goes on along the minus strand of CM022538.1, from coordinate 3,222,374 downwards.
TATGCTATATTTTGTGTCTTATGTATTCATAATTAATCAAATCCTAAGAAAACTGTACTTAGTATAAAAGTTTCTATTTAATTTTTTTCTCCTCGTCTTGATTGTTTACCTTTATAATATCCAATTTTTATTTTTAAAATATTTATCTAGTAATTTTACAATTTAAAATTTGGGTTCTTAAATACTTACCATGTAATTCAAAGTGAAAACTAAAATTCTCACACACCAAGACATAAGAGCTTAATGTTCAAACTTTTATGATATTTGTCTAAAATAGTGATTTGTAATTCAACCTTAACTTCACATGTATAACTAATATGTTTGTTTCAATAAACAGTTAATTGCCAAGAACCTAAATATAGGCAGTCAAATAGAACAAATTATGACTACTGCAAATTTAGTGTTATAGTTCAAATAATATAAAAACCATCATAGAACTTATTACTTAGAAGCAAGTGTTGGATATTAGATATTTATTAAATCTCTGTGGTTTGTATTATTTACTGTGGTCTGGGATTGGACCCAGAGTTGTCTGTCATATATAACCCATAACTTACTATTTTATGAAATGCTTAATCAATATCTGTATTACTACTCCTTTAACCCCATCAAGGGGCCAAATTTAATATTAACTTTGTCTACAATATGCCCACTGCCATCAAACTGCTGTGCCAAAATCAAGAGAATTATATTATCTATTTTATTCTAATACAAATTCTCTGTAGTTAGTGGGAGAAAGCATAAATTCAATGTTCCTTTCAATTATCTGTATTTGACTACAAAAATTCTGGTGCTTCCCAATTAGCTGTGTGTGACAGCTTGAGAACAAATTTGTGGTGGTTCTGTCTCAAAAGGTTTACTAATCACAACCATCATGCAAATAGCACTATATTAACTGAGGTATTTAACAACTAATTTTATATATTTTTCTCTTTCAGGGAAATAGTTTATATATGGCACTAATTAGTAGTTAGACAACATGGCTGACAACCACACACTCAATTATGATGTCAGGGAGCTGAAGTTGGGTGCCAGTTTCACAAATAACAAGGCATCTCAATATCACACAATTAAATGTATGTATATCTTTATTGTATATCAATGTTATACACCATTATCAAATAGGAGATGTGGTAAAGAGAGGTCAGGTAAAAGCTGTACAAATAAATTTGCATGTATGAAGAGGTTAATGAAAGTATCTGAAGCGAAAGTTGTTAGCTAGGATGGGCACAAGTGTAGATTCATCTCTGCTCTCAGTCTCTGCTTACCCCATGGGAAAGAAGTGGGACAATATGCATGTATAAACTTTTATTATAAAATATTACAGTTTTCTCTGTCACTATGCCACATGAACACCCTAGGTAGTAGCTCGGTGTTACTTACGTCAAAACTAATTTAGGTTTTATATATATATATATAAACCTTTTTATATATATTAGACCTAAAACTTAATAAAACTAAGTTTTAAGCACAATAATATGTTTGATTTGTGTTATTCCGAGGTTTCGGTGATTGCTGATCACAGAAGACAAAGATGTCAAGTGTCTACAAGTATTGTTAAAGTTTTATTTAGCCTACCTCCAAATTGTTCATTCTATTTCTTTAGTTTTAATTTTGTTTATGGTTATTATTTACTCTATGGGGGACGAATCTAATTTACCAAGGTTCACAACGTGTTATGGCTTGAAGAGAAGAAGCGGTGCAAGAAACTCTTCAGGAAACACCCCTAGCTGTAATAATTTTATATAATATTAATTAATTATAGGTGGAAGGAAAATTCAAAGAAATTATCTGTCAATGTATTCCGTTGCACGCAGAAAGAACTCACAGTATCTTGAGTTCTGGCAGTTGGTTTTTGCTGGGTTTGGGTCTTAATAGTTTTGATGATCGGGTCCCAAACAGATGGATCTTGCCTTCCATCTTCTCTATTCAAATCTGGGTGGTTTTTTTATTTCAATAGCCTTGCGCATATTCTAGGTATGAAACTATTCTCTTACGTGAGCATACATACATACATACATAACTTCACGCCAGGTCCCTTGCGGGGTAGGAACGAACAACAGAGCGCCATTTAGGCTTATTCTTACACACCTCACTTGCTTCTTTGACATTCATAGTTCTTGTCATGCACGCTCGTCTGTTCTTAAGGCTCCTGACATCACCTTCTGCTAGTACACGATCAATTTGATCATGGAAGGTGTGTCGTGGCCTTCCGCGACTTCTGCATCCATCCACTTTTGCATTGTATATCTGTTTAGTCATTCTTTCATCATACATTCTTTCCACATGCCCGAACCACCGGAGCATTCCTTTCCTTACCTTCACCCCGACACTCTCTTTCAGACCAACTCTCTTTCTTACTTTGGTATTACGAACGCGGTCCGCGAGCGTCACTCCGCAGATTTTGCGCAGTGCTTGCATCTCGACCGCGTTTACTCTACTTTCGTGCTCTCTATTCCAAACCCAACTCTCGCTTCCATACGTGAGCGTAGGTACCAGTACCGCGTTGTGTATGGCAAGCTGGGCCTTCTGGCTGAGGTTCTTAGCGCCTAGAAGTTTACCTAACGATCCATTCACACTATTCCCCAAATTCACTCTTCTTTCTATATCAGCGGTGTACCTTCCATCCCTGCTAAAAGCACATCCGAGATATACAAACTCATTCACTTGTTCCAGCATAACATCATCGACCATTATCCTTGCATTCGTTCTGGTTGTTTCTCTTTCAAACACCATCACCTTTGTTTTCATCGCATTCAAACGTAAGCCTCTCGCCTGACAGTCATCTTTCATCATTGTGACTAGTGTTTGCAGTTCTGATGGCGATTCGGCTAAAAGCACGGCATCATCCGCATAAACAAGCTGCTAACAACTAGATCACCCATCCGCACCCCAACATCCATCAATCTTAATCTCTGGAGACAATTGTCCAGATATAGGACAAACAGCAAAGCCGACAGCACGCAGCCCTGCCGGACGCCAATATTGACGTCAAACCAGGGCGACAGGCTGCCGTCCACCCGCACGCATGCCATACAGTCCTCGTAAGTGGACTGTACAGCACGCAGCAAATGGCCATCAATCCCATATCCGGGCAATATGTCCCAGAGGTCCTTCCGCACAACCCTGTCAAATGCTTTCTCTAGATCCACAAAACCGCAGAAAACCTTCCGGCCCGTAGCCAGCTGCAGCTTGCGAAGCAATATCGTGGAGAAGCATACGTGAGCATTTGTGGGTTATCGAATCTGATGCAGTGGTTGTGTTTATCCAGCACGTGTTCACTGATTGCAGACTTTGTAGACCTTGTGTGTGTGACTCTGCACAGATACACTATTTATTTGTTTACTCGTTTCAGGCATGAATACAAATCAAATCATAATCATTTATTTACATGAAACACAGACACAAAATGTTCATACAAATTTTATGTGGTACATATTTCGACTTGATAAAGGCATACAAATTATTTCTTATATTTTTGTACTTAAATGACCAAACTATCTAATCCATTATTCATACATCATTCATTCTAGATAATATAGTTACATCATGAAATTATTGTTTATATATTTATATTACTATAGCTTTCAGCCTGAATGCTACGGAAAGTACTAGAAACTTATTGGTATAATAAGTAGTCATCAGCCATTTCAAAAGTATGTACCTAATACATATACAAAGTTTACATATATGGATAATACATAATACATATTGTTGCGGACAGAGAGCACCCCCCTAACCCGCCCGCCGGAGCACATCTTTACTCTCCGCGCCCCGCATACCGCCGAAGCCCATAGCTCGCGCAATTAGCAGCTAGGTGTTGGATGGGATGCGGGATATAGGAGCGGCTTTGTAGGCTGAACAATTAATTAATAATAACATTAGCATTTGCCTGCTTACCACTCTCATTCGACTCTCTCACAAAATTACTTTGTCATATGTGCTTCTATGACAAAGTAATTTTATTTATAATTTATGTAATAGTTTAATAATAATAATAATAATCATACAGTCCATTATATAGAGTTTAATTTCCGAAAAAGAAGCAATTGCCACCATACATCTAATATATAAAATTCTCGTGTCACAGTTTTCGTTGCCATACTCCTCCGAAACGGCTTGACCGATTTTGATGAAATTTTTTGTGCTTATCCGGTATCTATGAGAATCGGCCAACATCGATTTTTCATCCCCCTAAATGTTAGGGGTAGTCCACCCCTAAATTTTTTTTTTATTTTTTAGACAAAATTTTCAATTTCTATTTTTTTATGATACAACATACAACCCTTTCACAACATTCAACCCTCTACGATCAACCCTTATTTTTTACCGGGCAGGACGACGTCTGCCGGGACAGCTAGTATGTATATATATTTATATTCTTTTTGTACTTATATGTAGTGTGTTTACTTATCATTTATCATTATTTGTGACCTGCACCACCATCAGTATTAAAAATCCATCACTCCCTGCCAACGGTTGCCTGAAAAAGATCACTTTTTATCAATAAGGCTGCTCATTGTACTATCTCTTGTATTTATCTATGTTTTGCTGTACAATAAACTGTTGTCTATCTATACACACACACACACACACACACACACATAACCAGTTTATTTCCAAAGCATGCATGACAAAGGAGCAAACAAACAGACAGAGGAAGACACTTTCATATTTAATACATTAGTAGATTAATCACTGTTGTTAAAATTGTTTCAGACGACTTTAAGCCAGCATCTGTAGACGTCAACAAGATGGCCACCGTCAGTGTGGGTACAAAAAATGAAGTTACAGTCACGGTTCCCCATTTAGGTGAGTAATATTGCCATTGCGAGAAATTTTAATTTACAAAGAAACCAAATGAAATTATTTGTTTAGCCAATAAAATGCATTATTACTAATTTTAGGTTAGACATTTTAATTATTCACTGCTCTCCTAAAATTCTCGCATAATAGCAACTGTCTGTACAATGTGGAGTGTTGTGAGGAGCTATTTGGTTTGGTACCTACGTCGCCATTTTGCTACCACACTTCACACTCCCTTTACACCTGGAAGTTATCCACTCTACGTGGGGCTCCTTTATGCCGTACGTGAGCAAGCTATGGAGTTAGCTCACTCCCGCGGTTTTCCCAGAGCGCTACAATACGGGGCTTTTCAAAAAGGGTTTAACAGATTTAAAGTCTCAAGGAGCATCGGCTCCCTTAGCGTTGCAGATGTCCATGGGTGACGGTAGCCACTTACCATCATGTGGACCCGTTTGCAAGTTTGCCTATGAGCAAACATAAAAAACGGACAAGTGGAAAAAGGGGCAGGTTTTCAACTTGGACAAGTATAATACGGCCGGCGTAACTTGGCGAATGTGAACATAGGCTCTGCGAACTTTAGAGCTTGTACACTCGTGTCATGAGTGGGCATACGACTCGTCAATGAATACAATTGGTCGCCTTTCATCCCTGTATTTTTTTCATTGCTTTGTATTAATTGGTCACTGTATTTTCTTTGCGAGTTTACATGCGCTAAAGTTCGCAGAGCCTATGTTCACATTCGCCAAGTTACGCCGGCCGTATTATACATTAAACAATCTGCCTGTAAAACTTCAAGTTAACATTTTGTTGCCATTCGTTTTTCCACTAGCCGTTGAAGTTTCACTTCTACTATGTGTCCCAGCACACATTTCGATTTTTCGCAGGTTTACTGCGATGATTATGTTTTGGTTAGATTAGGCACATTGAAATGAATGCATTTTTTAATTAAACACGTTTTATTGTATCGAACAAAGAAACTGAATTTGATTTGGAACCAAATAAAAACATCCATAGACTACTCCAAAATTATGCGGCCCCTACACGCGGCCGTAACGCGTTTTCGTGACAGAAATAATCCCCCCATCTGTATAGAAGTTTCACTTTAAAAAAAATACTCTTTTTTTTCTCAGACATCATTTCATTTTTATCTGTATGAAGTTTGACAGGAAAACGTATTCTACATATTGCTCAGGCGCTCACCTTATCTTGTATTAAAACTGAAAAAACTAAAGATTAGAAGTGGCCCTCATTCATGGTTTGAGGGAGGCCTTTGTCGAAGGACAAGCTGAGAGGGAGACAAAGCTAGATACCAATTAGCGGATTAAGTTTTCTTGTTGTTTCAGCAATAAAGGCTATTTTTATTTATTTTATTTTATCATTCATGTTACCGAGGAAAGAACAGCTTTTACAATTTATATTGTCATTAGTCAAATGTTCTAAAAGCATCTGCCAAGTGGTAGGGCATTTGCCCGACTGGATGGCTACCACCCCTGGTCTAGACTCTGTCGCCTTAACAACCTTGAATTGTGTTCCGGCATTAGCAGGAGTGCATTTGAAGCACCTTCAGGGCTGCAAATGTCCATAAGTGAAGGTAATCGCTTTCCATCAAGTGGGCCTGTTTGCTGAACTCCAGCAATAAAAATGAAAAATAAAAAGCATGACCACTTTACTAGTAAAAGAACAGTTGACTTTGCATATGACGTCAACTTGTATATTCCCACAGCGGGGGCTGGAGTACCACAGACTGTATTCAAAGGGAACCAAAAGCCATACACAAAGGAATGCGTGCTCATCATAGACAGGGTCACCGGTGAGATTACATTAGAGAAGCTCTCAAGCAATATCCAAGTCAAGAAAACAAGGTAAGGCCCCATTTGTTTCATCCATACTTAGACAAATAAAGTTGAATATGTAGACAATATAATAAGTTTGAGGGAAATCTTTTGTTATATGCATTATATTTAATGGGCCTTAATTATAATCTTAAATTTAAAGAAACTGCTCAGCAACTGATTTATGAAAATCTTACCCATAAAATCCTCTTTAGTCGAATATTTTGGGTACAACCTATGTTAATCATTCAAATTTAGTTTACCTGTGCTCCTTTTAGGTAAGCAACAGTTAATACAGGTTTATAAGTGAAAAAGAATGCATTTATTAGGGCCTGATTCTGACTCTCTTACTTAAGTGATGCCCATTTTTTCTTAACAAGATTATTATAAGTAAGACCGTATGACTTGTAGTAGTGAAATAGTTAAGATGCCTGCATCTCACTCTAATAATTACTCTCTTAACTCTAACAAATTATGTGCAAAAGCAACAAGCATAGCGACTAATATAAGACACAAATATATTAATGTACTAATTTTTCTGGGTATAAACAATTGTAAATTCGCATTCACACACACACACACACACACACACACACACACACACACACACACACACACACACACACACACACACACACACACACACACACACACACACACGCACACACACACTCACACACACACAAATAACATGATTGCACACACGCCATCTGAGCAAACACTTAACAGATACCTGCTTTTAGTATTTCATCTCAACCCCATTAATACAGTAATTTAGTATAGGGTTGAGAATATCAAAATTTTAATGTATTTTGTATTCCGCTGTAAACGAAAGTTGCGAAGGTCAACTGTAATTTACAGGTTGAATCCTGGTTATGGGACTTTGATAGCTGACGGACGGCTCAAAAGTATTATTCTTGTTTTTCTCCATTGTTATCTAAAGTGGATATGAATAAATGAATTTTATTTTATTTTATAATTTGAGTTTGTATCCAGGGGCCCGATTCTGCTATTACTATCTCGTCTAAATCACCGCACGCTATAGTCTCAATTGTGGGTTTGACTGATTTCGGTATTCTGTTAATCCCAATATTTAATTAGAAGCGAAACCTCGCGAAATAAATATTTAAAATTTTGTTAGCTTTTACTGCTAATGCCATTTCTCCTACTTGTAATACCATTTTTTCTACTATTATTCCGCCACGATGATATTGAGAATATACTGTAGGTTTAGTAGAATCGTGCTTAAAATATTTTCACAACGCCAAGACATTGAAATAGCAGAATTGGGCCCCTGGCTGGTGTCAAGCATCAACCAAGTTCCACTGGAGAACACTTTTTGAAGGTCATAGATATAAATTTAAATTTACTTTATGTATTTTCAATGTGTTTCTGTTAAAGAGAAGAAGCGGCAAAAAGCTCCCCAACAACATGTCTAGCTAAAAATTGATTTTCGTCAGATTTCTGATTATATTTATATCTCAAGCTCTTTGTTTTATAAGATTTATACAGATGTATGTTACCTGTTCAACCTAGCAACAGCAAAAGAAAACAGTTTGTTGATATTTGTAACCCATAGGACATAAATCCATCATTACATCAGGTCCTTTTGTAAAGCAGTTAAAATTGGATGACAATATAGGAACTCTGTGTTAAAGACTCGGTTAAACACATCAAGAAGTTTCACACTCTTTGTTAATTATTTATTTATCTTCATTATTTATTTGTTTCTTTTCTTTTTTCTAAGTTATTATGTACTCAATGTCTATATATAATGTATGCTGTGTTCGCATCAAGAAGGCCATTCAGGAAACATACTCTGTGTTTTAGTTTTGTTTAAAGGCACGCAAGCTGAGTTGGCCAATTTGCGAACCAAATTAGAAAACAAAAAGATAGAGAGACGAAGATGTCATTTTGAATAAATGAATAGTGTAAAAAGTAGAGTGTTTTATAAAAAATTCAGGCAAGAGTCGGCACAGAAGGCACGGCCCCTGACGCCTGTGACGACTGACTTCACAAACACCACACAACGGTCCACGTCTCGCACGAGGGTCACCACAAGCAAACGTACAAACAACACCAATCCCGGTATGTATGTGTGAACACACTTTTTTTGTTGGCTCACTATTATGATAATAATAATTAACTGAATTAGACGCCCTGGATAGACGGGTTCGTTGTCTACTGACAACACGTCGGATGCACCACCCGCGTTCGTCTCTGATGAGACTATACATCGCGCGAAAGTGTGGAGGTAGGGGGTTTTTAAATACCAAAGACCTCCACAACCGTGAGGTGTACAATCTCAGAGAATACTTTCTCAAAGTAGGCGAGACAGCGGGTATGCATCACGATGTAGTGTCAGTAGACAAAGGGTTCACCCCGCTATCCCTATCAAAACAGAACTGGTAGAGACCGTTGGTAATGAGTGCTTCTGATCGTATGGACGTATGGAAGAGCAAGCAGCTGCATGGCAGGTTCTATCAGGCTTTAACAGGGCGTGATATGGACCTACCAGCCTCGGTGAACTGGCTACGTTTCGGTGACCTATTTGGGGAAATCGAAGGGTTTGTCTGTGCAATTTTGGACGAGGTTATCAAGACGAACAACTACCGGAAGTACATTCTGAAGGGCGGCACGCTTGACATATGTCGGGCGTGTCACCGCCCTGGTGAGTCTCTCAGACATGTCACTTCTGGTTGTTCTCGTCTTGCTAACAGCGAGTACTTGCACAGGCACAACCTAGTAGCCAGAATCATCCACCAGCAACTTGCTCTTAAATACGGACTTGTCTCGTCGGAGGTACCTTATTACCAATACAAGCCCGAGCCAGTTCTTGACAATGGTCAATATCTGCTCTACTGGGACCGATCAATTATCACAGACAGGGTTGCCAATAAGCCTGACATTGTCATAGTTGATCGGTCTGCGAGAGGTGCTATGATTGTAGATGTCGCGATCCCCCATGATGGTAACCTCGTGGAATGCCGAGAAAGATAAACAAATAAAGTATATTGATCTTGCTCACGAGGTTACCGCCATGTGGAACCTGGACTCTACAACCATAGTACCGATAGTGGTGTCAGTGAATGGACTAATAGCAAAGAGCCTTGACGGACACCTTGGAAGACTCTCGCTTGGTATCTGGTCGAAAGGTCGGATGCCGAAGGCAGCTCTGCTGGACACGGCCCATATTGTGAGGAGATTCCTATATCTGGAGCCTTAACCACCGGTAGTCTGGACCCTAGGCCCCTTATTTATATCTTTATTATAAATAAATGTACATATATATATATATATATATATATATATATATATATATATATATATATATATATATAATAAGATATTTATAAGAAAAATGTAAAAATCTTTATTTCAGACCGGGGTCCATATTTAGTTAGTGTTGTGTTGTTAGTTTTAGTAATGTTAGTAATATTATATTTTACACAATTTTTGAACATATAGCTACTTATTTAGCCTATGATTACCCCTGTCCAATGTTCTTGGAAGGGGCAGTCAAATCTAGCTGCAATAGCCTTCAGAAGACTGCTGGTGCTGCCGCGCAAACGCTGCATCAGTGAAGCGGATTATTTGCGCATAATCGCCTTAAAACCGTCTGTGCGGGCCTCCGCAAACGTCCCAGACGCATTCTGAATACATTATTATATTGCACTTGTAGGGCGTTGATGGCTCGTTGCGTATAGTCCACCCACAGGCCGCTCGAGTAAAATGACTGGCAGTAAGCTTTGAACCTGAATGTGTGTAGGTTTATATATGTATAGGCATATATGTATCTATAGTGACGACGCGTGTTTCAGGACGTAGATGCCGATTTTTGCGTTTGTATAGACATGAACACGCGAAAAACGCGCGTGTGAAGCGCGTCCGAAGTGCTCGTTTGAACCGACGCCATTGACAACTGAATTGATCTGATCAAAACGTAGAAGCTACGAGCGACTGCAACGCGTTTGCATCGCTATATCTGCGCGTATACGCGCAACAGACGCGTGCTTCATGATCAGCGCGTGTGCTTAGGCCCGGTTCACACGGCATTGTGCTGCACGTTTTTTTGCAGTATACGTCTTAACGAATAAATAGTGGCGCATACAATGTAACATAGAATCATTCGCACGTCGTTTGTCCTGCAAAAAAACGTATACTGTTGATACCTTTAAACGAATACGCAACGGACTTGTCAAGCAAATCGAATGAACTTTAACGTATTCGCCTTGCAGTGACGTATAGTATAGCTCTGTCTCGTTCACACGGCACGATGTTCATACGTTTTTAATTAAATAGCATTTATTTATTTAGCAATTCTTTTCATCGTTTCCAAGTTAATCGTATAACTTATCAAATAGTTTTGTACGCCCTGATTCTTCATTTATGGGATGTACCCAAAACCTTCTGCTCTGTCGGCGGCGAAACCGTTGGCGCCTTCGATTATACCAATATAAATGGATGACCAAGCGTGGATCCATCACTGACGTCTACTCACTGTGACAACTGTGTAAAGACTGCAGCTATTCGTTTTTTACACGAATAAAGATCTTCCGTGTGAACACCCAGTGTAGTACAATGCCGTGTGAACCGGGCCTAAACAGGGCTTTAAAGTTACAAGGTTCGTTCGAATCTCATTTGAAGCGCGTATACGCGCGTCATCTGCGCGTCGACTGCGCGTTCAAAATACACCGTCTGCTATGGGCTTAAGCGGTGTGGAACTTCATCGCTGCAGGTTCACAGAAGCCGCTACCGACTTGTGATTATTTATTATTATATATTGGTACAGTGGCTCAAGTTGCGGCGGGTGGTGCGCAGGCGCCGCCCCAGAGCCGCTTCAACGGGTCCGCGGGGGGCCCGAAGCCGCCTCAGAACATGGTCCGCTCCCCGCCGAGAGTCAAGACCTCACCGCCACAGGCTGCGCCGTAAGCAACCTATTTTTCTATATCTTTTACTAATACATATATATACACACACCGCAAAAACAGCTTTTCTGTATAAGAGTATAGTATGCATGGCCCCAAAAATCTATACATATAATTAAATTGAAGAGGTCAAATTTCTGTACAATGTAAAAAAAAATGTAAAATCCGAGTCGGGTGATGTAAGAAGTGAAATAGAACTAATTTAGATTTTTTTCATTTTTTTTTGTTTCTCTGTTTGTACTGGCTAACCTCCGAAACGGCTCGACCGATTTGCATGAAATTTAGTATGGTGATAGCTTATATCCCTGGTCAACATATAGGATACTTTTTGTCCCGAAAAATTAAAGTGGACCGATCTTTGTTGAGACATTATTAGAATTTTGGAAGTGGAATTATTAGTTGTATGATGTTGATAGTTTTTACATAGTAATTAAGTTTTTCTTGTGAGAAATGTGAACTGTACAGTCAAATGTGGCGTTTCGAGTTTTCAAAAGAACTCCGATGAAAGGCGTCAGTTGAATACCTGTAAGGCAATTAAAGGCACTTACGGTTTTCTGTTGTTTATTCCGACGCACAACTTATACATACACAACACGGAATTATTTTAAATCTAATTTCCGAATGGAGGAGGCGGTCACAGTCTAATATCGCAGAGCAGAGAAAGTAAGTAACTCACTTCACAGTCTACGAAATCGCTCAGCAATTGAAACGAAACTCCCCGTCAACAAGTCTATCTAAAAATTGATTTTCTTCATATTATTTATATCTCAAGTTCTTTATTTTTATAAGTTTTATACAGAAGTATGTTACAGAATGACTTTTGAAGAAATAATCGAGTCGTAGAAAACAGTGCCATTTTCAATAAGACACAATAAGAGTAAAGAAAAATATTACTATAGTTATAATGAAGACATGACATACTACATTTTTTTATTTGTTTTGCTGCAACATCAGAATTGGACGTAGTTACGCAAAAAGGATCCAATCCACAAAATGTTATTTTTGAATTATTAAAGTTTTAGTTGTATTTCCACATTGATGTACTTCTTTGTGTCTATGGGTTCTTGGGAAAATGTAAGCGTAAATGTATCATTTTTTATACAAATAAGTTTAACTGCATTAATGCGGAAATACAGCTAAAACTTAAATCTTTTTAATAACTCAAAAATAACATTTTGCGGGTTGGATCATTTTTGCGTAATTACATCCAATGGAGATTGTTCACAAAAAATTACCCTCTGATTTTATATTTTCATTACGTAAAATAGGGTATTTTAAGATACTAATTTGAATATTTTTGTATTTTAAGCGTTAGTTTTATTATAATTCGATTTTAAAATTATTTCTCCGATGACGTCATAAGGTTTAAATTGCTTTCTTTGCCCAGAAAACAAAAATAATAAAAGTAAGTATTATCTATATATAATCATAGTAATCAGTGCTACTATTTAAATGTCACTGTCATTACTCATTACGTCGTATCGTGATCATTTTAGTGTTTTTGTCGCTAGGCTTATAATTTTTCGTGTTCAACCATTATTATTTTCTACAGTTATCGTTAAATTTTTAAAGTGGCCTTTAGGGAAAAACCATGTTATAGCATTTAAATGAAATAATGTACAGCTAGAAATTTTCAGCTGAATCAGGCAAACGGGCAGACGGCTCACCTAATTCGATTTAGTAAGGTCAAATAAAGGTCAAACGCATTTCTTACAAAATACAAGAAGATCGTACGTTTTTTGGAATTTTAACTGCACAGAAATGATTATGGACACTATTCCTCGAAATGGTTTTTCAAAAAGCTAAATTGAAAAAAGTGAACAATCCCAATTGGTTGTATGGACTAAGATTCCCTTGTCACACTACAGTTTTTATCTTTATGGCCAGTTACAACTTGAACAGAGTACAATATGTCGTGCGCATTCGCAGTTGGTCCGGTGGCGGCAACAGCACGCTGGCGTCTCTGCCCATGATCGGGCTGGAGGACGCGCTCGGCCCCTCCCCCTCCCTGCTGCCCGCGCCCGCCCCCGCCCCCGCCGCGCTGCACGCCGCGCCGGCGCCCGCGCCCCGCCACCAGTTCGCGCACGCGCCCCTCCCGGAGCGGACGCACCACTCACCCCTGGTCAATCAGGTATGCTGACGTCGTCTTCTTTTATATGGATGTGTGTGTACATATTTGAACGGACTTTTTTTTTCTACAATGAGGTACACAATAATAGTACATTATGGTACTAGTGTGTGACATTGGTGATTACCGCCGAGGCGCCATTGAGACTCGAGCTGTAGGCGAGGGTCTTAAAAGAGCCGAGGACGGTAATCATCAATTCACACGTGTATCATACGACGTTTTTCAACACACTTGTCAATAAAATAACAACAAAAACTTATTTTATTTAGTAGATAAAAAGTTTATTTTGAGAAACAATTAGTAAATGTGCAGTTAGTAAAAAAGTTATATATGAGTGAAAGTTTTATTTATTAAACACGTACGAGTTAAAATTATCTATTTAAATAAGAAGTTGCATGAAATGAGCAAGCAATAGGAACATTAATTTATTTATTCTATAAAACACGATCTTTTTTTGAATAAAAACTTTTTTAAGAACAAAGCAACTCAACCAATTTCAAATTCAATTTTTTTTTACTCACAGTTTGACTATGGGTGTCATTCTGTGCCTAATTGCGGTGACCATAGAGCCACTTTATGAGCAAGTGTGTTGAAAAAATATATTATTTATAAAAGAAAGCTTTAAGATTTTGCCAACCCAACACCACCCCAACTGGGCCCGCAACAAAAAAGTCCACGCTTCGGACGGTGGTGTCGCTGACATTCCAAGTTTTAATAATAGACTCACCCAACTAGGTGAGTCTATTATTAAAACTAAGGTTTAAGTTGTAAGTACAATGTATTTTATCTGTGGAAAGCGTAGATTTTATACGTTTACTAGCTGTCCCGGCAGACGTCGTCCTGCCCGGTAAAAAATAGGAGTTGATCGTAGAGGGTTGAAAATCTAGGGTTGTATGTATTTTTGTATGTTGTATCATAAAAAAATAGAAATTAAAAATTTTGTCTAAAAAATAAAATAAAAAATTTAGGGGTGGACTACCCCTAACATTTAGGGGGATGAAAAATAGATGTTGGCCGATTCTCATAGATACCGGATAAGCACAAAAAATTTCATCAAAATCGGTCAAGCCGTTTCGGAGGAGTATGGCAACGAAAACTGTGACACGAGAATTTTATATATTAGATATTATTACATTAGTATTTCCAAACCGATACAATAATGTTCTTGGAGGCGTTCTATGATTTTAAATTCAAAATTATGTGGTTTTGTATATACAGTCGACTCTCGATAATTTGATACCCGTCAATTTGAATTTCTTCCCAGTCCCTTGAAAAATACTCGATAAATTGAATCAAATCAATATTATTTGGTGCCCTCGGTAATTTGAATTTTAAAGAATAGTATCTTGTCTGCACTCATGCAATAATTTAAAGTCCTGGCTTCCCCACTCTCTATGATTTGGAGCGTTTATTATGCACAGACTTATTGGTTGCTTTATGAGATATTGTGAATGTGATGGCGATACTCTTCTGGTAATTGAATTTAAATAAAAATTAAAAAAGGCTAATATAATATCTCGTAACTTAGTTTCGCTAAGATAGGGAAATCACCTAACGGCTACGCTGTCAATATTTGAATCGCGCGTTCGGTGCGCCTTTGCAT
Organism: Dendrolimus punctatus; assembly: GCA_012273795.1. NCBI lineage: Eukaryota > Metazoa > Arthropoda > Insecta > Lepidoptera > Lasiocampidae > Dendrolimus > Dendrolimus punctatus. The sequence continues at coordinate 3,207,077 of CM022538.1, read as the reverse complement.
TTGTCTCGACCTTTGGCGTAAAATCGCGAACAATATGTATGAGTGAGTTTGCAGTACCCATTCCAGTAGTGTTGACTAAGACACGATTATAAAATGAGTTTGTAAAAGTAACATGACTTCTTCTTCAATGTACCACTTCATTGAGGCGAGCAGATTTGTCAAATTAAATGATATACTGAAATCACTGACTCAATAGAAAATTACGGACTTTTTTCAAAATGAACATTTGTGAATAATTGTACAGATTTTTAAAATAAAAAAACCACGAATTTTGTTTTAAACTCTTTTGTTTACTTGATTTTTTCTTTCCTCCCTATCTCCCCCTTTTCTCTCGGCACAATACGTCTTTTCCTTCCACACTCCTCTACTCCGACATACATCTACTGTCACATTACATATCATCCTTCACACAATCCTTACATCTTTTTTTGGTTTTCCTCCCTCTTGGTTAGTAAACTCCTGTTATTTAGAACTCTTGAATAAATGAAATTTTGCTTTGAGTTTCAAATTATCGAGAGTCGACTGTATATCAACGACTAAAGATTTTAGTGTACTGTACCAACGTAGATGCTGCATTTGAGTAAAACAAAATATACTTGAGAATATTCGATTTGTCATTGGTGTGTCGTGTGACTTGTGCGACAGCAACAGCAGCAGCTGCAGCAGCAGAACGACAGCTCGTCGAGCTCGTCCAGCGACAGCAACAGCGACTCCGAGAGCGGCTCCGACAGCGACGAGGAGCCGCCGCCGCAGCGCCCCATCACCAACGGTGAGTGCACCGTCACAGCGGTACAGTCGCGGTATGAAAAGGTTGCTTGCACGCGTACAAGAAACAGTATTGACAATATTTTAATAAATGTTACGTTTATAAAATATTGAAAAGTGAAACAAGAAAATTGATAGATACGATAGATAACACTTTATTGTACACCATTACAGAAAATTTACGAACTATGTAGAATTATTTGCTCCGTGCAGTTTGGGTCATAAATAATTGGAGCGGTGAAGCGAATATTTCGCTCTCTTTCCACTCACGGGCCTTATGCGCAGGCATAGTGATGCGCATTATTGTTGTCGATAAGCGTTATCGACATATATATTTAGTTTTGTCGTTTTGTGGGTTAGTGATATAAATGAAAGAAAAAATAGATAAAACAACGTATATATTAAAACAAGAATAATAATTATTCAAAATAAATTATTAATTAGGTATCTATGTATTAAAATACTGTAAGTACAAAAGTTTATTATGTGACAAGTTGTATTAAAAATAAATATAAATACATATTAAAAATATATATAAATATTTTAAACTTAGATGAAGTTTAAAATTAACAGCAAATAAGATAATAATGATTTTTATTAGAATGATAATCTTTCTTTGATAAGAATGAGTTTTTATCGTTAATGGCGTTGCGCCCGCGCAACATGCTCACCGCCCTAGCCGAGCTGAGGCCGAGTTTAATTTATGACCCAAACTGCACGGAGAAAATAATTCTACTATAGTATTATTCTAATTGTGTACAAAGGGCTGACTTTCGCTAAAAAGCGATCTTTACCAGACAACGCATGGCAAGAATATTGCTAATTAGGAGTATGTTGGTATACATTTTTGGAAAATTGCAATGTTGACTAAATGAAAATTAGCAATAGTTGTAGGATATATAGTTTTTGAGTAGTAGTTATGACTGAGGTGAGAAATGCGAATAGTATAGTCAAATGTGTCCTAATTTTTATTGCATGAGTACAGCAGACAGGCGGACGGCTTACCTGATGGTAAGCGGTTACCGTCGCCTATGGACATTTGTACCACTGACTGAAACTGGAACTGGTTACTAATACCGGAACACAACTCAATGGGTGGCAGCCATTAAATTTTCACAAGAACCGTTGAATGGCGTCAGTTGAAGCTCTCAAGAATTCAGCTGAGCAATACGGAAGACTTATTAGACTTATCAGAATTGGCTGAGTGGACTAACATTGCGTTGTCTGCCAAAGTTTGTAGCGTATATGTATATTTTTTATAGCAGGAGTTCAGCAGACAGGCAGACGACGGCCCACTTGATGGAAAGCGGTTACCATCGCCTATGGATATTTGCAACACCAAAGGTGCTACAAATGCGCTACTGCTCTCTTAAGGGAGACTGGAACCTGGTCACTAATGCCGGAACACAACTCAAGGTTGTTATGGTGACAGAGTAGACCAGGGATATTGCTGCCCATGGATGATATCGGTGTCGTTTCCATTCCAGGCCACGGCGGCAACCCAACGTTGCCTAGCGACGTGCTCAACGACGATCTCTGCCTCTCTGAATCCGGGAGCGATTCCGACTGACCTCAACAGAAACACTATCAATTTCCACACAAAAGTTTTCATTCACATCAATATTCATGATCGTCTCTTTCTTTTCTCTCTCTCCCCCTCTCTCTATGAAGTGCTCGAAACCACTAAAATATATGTCAAGGCGTGATAGGCGTTGGTTTAAGCGATATTTTGTGTGAGGCTATATTATTGTGGCACATCACTAGCTGTAGAACGGTTTAGGCGATAGTGGTTGCGTTCCGTTATACAATTTCCATTTCTTTATTTTCTCGATGACAGTTCTAATTTGATAGTTGTAGTGTTGTGACCAAATAAGTAATGATATCGATCTCATATATTTATTATGTTTTGAACAAAGACAAATACAACAAAAATATTCAAATAAATAAAGAATCAACATAATTTAATTACATCTTGTAATTAAATGTAATATTAGTTGATGATTTGTACAAAATTATCCGGCAATAGTTTAGTTTTTTTACACTTTGCAAAAAAAATATCGGGTCTGTTATCGTGTTACGTTTATCGATAGCTCCATCCCTATCAGTTTCTCCGACTCTGCCATGACCTTATACGTGCGTAAGTGTCATATTTTTTATTAAATAATGTACACATAATGTAAAGAAGACGCTCGTTCAAGTTTCTACAGGAGCTGCCATCGAGAAAATAGTATAGTAGCTCACAACGCCCAGAATGCGCCGAAAGCCGTTCCACATGGCGACCGCAGTCGTTATGGTCGTGGCGAAAACGTTATTTATAACGTCATCATTGTCGATCCCACAACGCTCGCAACGACCCATGTCAAGAGGTGGGTCGAAGTAGACGTTGATCACAGAGTATAAATTCTTTATATCGATTGACATTGAAAAAGACGCGATTTGCAAATTAAACAATGACATATGTGTATTTCCTCCATAATCCGTTCCACTAGAGTTAGAGAACGTCCGCAAGCAAGTGGAACGGGAAAGATCGCGGTCGTGCATGTGGTCGTTGTGAGTCTCTTGTGGAACGCAGCCAGCAAGGAAAATTAACGGTTGTTAAAATATAGGAGTGGGCCAATAGTATTGTGGAGTATAGTTATTGAAAACATGTAATGATATTTCTTAATGACTATAAAGGCAACAGGCAGCGAGATGTTAGCTCCCAAAATCATAAAAATAGGTTTATACTTGGTGTTAAAAATGATAATACCCGATGTGACTTTTCATCAAGTTGTTTCAAATTTACTTGACTATGAAGTACCTGTGATTGTTATAAAATTACTTTAATTAATTGATAGAAATTACCAAGTCTTAGAATTCAAATACATAATTACATTAAATAATCTTCTTATAATTCATTTTTTTAAGTCTACACTCGAGATAATTTACTGAAAATTCATGAAAATGTCGTTTAAACCACATAGTCTTTTCGCCTTCGATATATATATATATATATTTTTTTTAAGTACAATCATTACAATACAAAAAAAACCACCACACTGAGGAAAAGTGAAATTGTAAGAAAAATTAATAAATGAAGCCCGTACAATACTTACAACCACGGCACGCTATGATGGTTGTTTTGACATTTGCTCGCTCATGAAGTTTCGTATTAAATAATAACTACGGTTGAAGGAGCAAATTTCTATTCTTTATAGTCAATTGTAATTAATAACTCATGAAATTTATCGAATATTACTTATTATTATTGTAATTAATTACAGTCTCAGCCACCGAGCTATCTATACATGTATAGAAACATGAAAAATTAAACAACTTTTCATATAGCGATCTATTCATGTTTGCGAATCAAAACATATAAATATATTGTTCCAACATTTGTATGTCTGCGTGAATCGGCTTACACTATGTCAGATGAAGCAGCACCTTTAAGCTATTGCATAGCTTTTATCGCGGGCTTTGAGCGCGGCGACCGAATCAAAAAATTCCGTAACGAAAAAAAACCTAACACCTCCCACTCCGCCTACCATGAGCGTTCGCTTAACGTGTATGTGTGCGTCCACACTGAATGCGCGGTGCCGGGGCCCTGAGGGGGGTGATGCGAGCGGTGGCCACAGTGAGTCGCGAGCTCTCGTAGCGGTTCGAGGTTGCAAATTATAAATACGTAAGCAGTTGTTTATGGGAAAGTATATAAGTATCTATCATATCTTTACCACACTCACCGCATGTGCACCCTGTAAGTATACATGTATACATAAGTGATTTGTTTTCTTATCGGTCACCACGCTCAAAAAGTGTAACTTGAATTAATATCAAAGATAAAAAATGTTGCATAAATAAAAAATAATTATAATTGCATAAGTTGATAAAAAATTCTATGCAATAATAGCTTTTTTATTTATTTCTATAATAAATTGAAATATTCCACGTCACTATTGTAATGTGTTAAAACGGCCATCATAATGTGCCGTAACTGTAATTGCAGACATGTTGAGATGGCAATGTGTCCGAATATAGGAGGCTCTTAATGTGCTGGGTGCAATTTTAATTAAGACCGATTACCGTATAAGTGTTGGCTTGATATTTAATTGGACATCTATATTATGTGACATGTTTTTATGGGAATAAATAGAAAAGGCGGCCAAGTGCGTGTCGGACCAGCATATTTTGTCATTTGGCTAAGAAACTCTAAAAAAATATTTACTGCATTTAAAAAACTCTAATGTGTCCAAACCAATTTAGTGTGGTGGTTAAATCAATTGGAGTAGGTACAGTATTGTAGCCTAATATAATAACTGCCCATGAACGTCCCAATGCTGGTTTCCACCCCTCCATATTTTAACACATTTGCATACCAGTCAAACTCGTCTAAGACGGATTAGTGGGTTTCACACATCGGTAATCTTGATGTGCATGTTGATAACGTTTGTAAGAATATGCACATTAGGCCTAGGACAAGATTCAAACCTATAATGTTGGGAAACAAACTCATATTGTACATATATTCCCAAGCTAAACGAGTTCGCCTGTACAACGAATCGCTCTGGGACCGCTCTCACACACCCAGATCGTAGTAAATAACGGAAAGTTCCTTAACGAAATTTGCCATGCTAAGAATCGAACCCGGAACTTCTGTGGTACAGTGAGGCAAGTTTAGCCCTCTCGAGCACAGAGACTTTCAATGATTTATGTGATTGGAATAACCCCATAACCGTATGGGGTCAAAAAATTACGTCACACCTTATCGACGAAGGCTGATGGGGGTGGGAGGGGAAATTTAAATTATTAACGAATAACTTCAAAATATTTCCAACTCTATCCGTATCAGCAATGTTTAAATTATTAAAATAAAGTTGAAATGGAAATAAAACTCACGGAACTTGTGCTTTAATTTAATAATTTCTCGATGTGAAATCGCAAAATATGTCATGTTATTATTACTTGGAAGGGAGGAGTCAAGCGAGTGTGACCAGGTGTGACAAGGACAAGGTCGAAAAATCATGAAATTCGCGTGACGTGATTTGTGGATATACCGTATTTTAGTAAAATGTTTTCAAAATGATAACAATATCTTCCCTTAATGTGGGACGTTAATGGGCCAGTGGTATTGTAATTTTGCGGAATTATAAATTTCATTTGTGTAATTTCATAACCTATCAACCGACATTGGTTCTTATTAACGTTTTTGGATTTATTGTCCTTTTACCAATGTATTGTGTAGGCACGGAGACACTATTTGTGCCAGGGCCGTCTTAAGCGTATTGACCCCCCCCCCCCCTCCCGCCAGTTTCTTTTGAAAAACAAAACGGCACCTAATTTTTTATAATTCATTTAATAAAGCTACGTTTTATCGGTTTTAAACGCGGTATTGCATTGGACTTTTATTATTCCGACGTTTTGGTCGGTTTTCGGTAGCCGTGATCATGGAAGACAAGATGACAAGTGTCGATGGGTATTATTAAAGTTTCATTTTTGAAGATCTGTTTTTGTGTCATAGTGGTTTTGTTTGGACTACTGTGTAGATGAAATTCGACAGGATGGTGTAGTCTATACCTACATACACCAGAACCGTTTATTATGACATCGAAGGAGAAGTAATACGACATGCTAAGCGGACCTCGTACAAAATATATACATACTTAGAAAATTGTTATTTAAATTCAAGTTTTCATTCAAATTAAGTTCCACTGGGGAACACTAACGTATAAGTTAAAATTTAATTATCCTTCCTGGTCTATGTACACCGTTTCGCAACGTGTTATTGCTGTTAAGGAGAATAAGCGGCAAGAAACTCCCCAGCAACATGTCTAGCTAAAAATTGATTAACACCAACTATTTTCAAAATAATTTTTATACAGAAATATGCCACACAACAAATTTTCGAAGAATTATTATATAATGGATACATTTTGTTCCATGCATCATTAACCATAAGAATTGCATCTGTTATTTTTGTAGAAGAGTGGTTTTGATTAAAATCAAGGCAAATTTATCATTGAGCACCAGATTCTTTCTAAAATTGCTATCATTGTAATTATAAACGGGCATTATTTAAAAATGGGTCATAATAAGCGAAATGTCACTATAAGCCAGTTCATTATATTCAGCTTTGTTAAAAGTAATTTATAAGAAGACCAAAGTAAGCTGTGTAATGACTTCGTATTAAGCGGTTGGTCAACGTAGATGGAGTCGTAATAAACGGATTCGACTATATTACGCTACATATTGGTTAAGACGTGCCATTAGTCAAATCATGAACAACCAAGGTCAATTGGCTTGCGCCCCTTGGGCCCCCGTGCCCGGATGCAGCGCATCCCTTGCGCCCCCGGGTAGATACGGGCCTGGTTTTTGGGTGTAAAAAGCCAGTATGTGTTGTAGTGTAAAATTTCTTGTCGAATCACTTGCTAGGTGTTGGAATTACACAATTGAGATGTATATTGTATTTTGTGAAACAATGTAATCAGAAACAAGAAATACTTAAAATTCCTTCATTTTCGCACTCATTTAATAGTTTGATTAGGAGTACATAGAGATTTATATTTTTACGTTAAAAACGCTGTACTCGTAATTTTAAGTGGAACCATAAATACTTAAGAGCTTGCGCAGACCGCTTGCTTTTTGTACGCGGTAATGGAAATGTGCGTGTAAAATGGTTTGGGCGGCTTCTTTTTTTACATCTTTATTTTGTATATATTTGAAACAAGAAACGCCTTCGGATAGATGGCGTGCTGATTATTCTTACGAGTGTTTTCCTATATATTTTTTCTCTATTTTTTTTTTTTTAATTGCAGGAGGTCAGCAGACAGGCAGACGGCCTACTGGATGGAAAGCGGTTACCATCGCCTATGGACATTTGCAACACCAAAGGTGCTACAAATGCGCTGCTGCTCTCTTAAGGAAGACTGGAACCTGGTCACTAATGCCGGAACACAACTCAAGGTTGATATGGCGACATACTTTAGACCAGGGGTGGTAGCCATCCAGTCGGACAAATGCCCTACCACCTGGCTGTGGGTTGTTTTGTCGCCTCTTACGACAGGCCGCCCGGCCGCAGGAAATTGTATTCTTTCTCCGTTCCTGCACGGATAAAATTCTCTATTCCACAACTTCGTTTTTTCTCACTATGCGACCTTAAGTATGCATATCCAGTATCCTCGATAGCCAGTTTTTAAGCGTAGCCCTTTTTCCAAGATGTAACGAAGGTGGCTAGATATATGTAACATAACTTCCCAGTTTCCATAAAGTATGGCCATGCAAATGTAGTCGCCTATCTCTATTCATCTACTGTATCACGCACATAAAAGCTGCCGTGGATTAGGGTACTTACCCTACAACTTTTTTGCTGCAACTTTTTTTCATTTTAGATGAATGCTCTATAATATAGATATATGTAGATTACTGCAGAATTTCATGTAGATTCTACATGAAATTCTGCAATCATTTGCGTAATGGTTTTCAAAATTGTGTCTTTGGGGTATTGAAGAAAATTGGATTAAACTAGTGTTTTTTTTTAATTTACCAAAGCACTACAATATCTTAATGTAGCAAACATCTACAGGCGACGAGGATAACATTTTATCAGATGGGTACTTTATGGTAGATCGTAACCTCTCTTTACTCCAGCACTAAAAAACCATTGAGCTACGTAAAAATATAAGATAATAATATTTATATTATTATTTATAACTCCTAGGAAAAAAATCGAAATATTTACATGAAGTACTGCAACCCTTTCTCTGTGTTGTCAAAATGTATTAAATTGTTCAAAGCTATTCTATTTTTATCTATTATCTATCCCTCAAAAAGGAATACGTATTTTCAGCAACGTGATTGGAGTCACTTAAATAATCACAGCGTAGTGGTGTCGAACATTTAACAACGTACAAAAAGTACACCGTGTGCGCTCACATTTGTTTTTACGTACCGTTGACATAATAATCATTGTGTGCCTCACGAGGAGAGAATATTTTTTTATTTTATGCCAATATTATGTTAAACATAGATTAAAACTTTATTATAATCGTCTGATTAATTCGATGTTATAACATCGTTAGTTTTATTTGGAAATATTATGGTTAAATAAAATAAGGTGATTTTCTGGTTCCTGGCATTATTTAGAGTTAATGTGAAAATGTATACATATTGTTTTTGGTCAGTGATAAGGCAAAGTACGAAATAGTTCCTGACTGTCTATTTACTTACCAATTACTGATGAATAATATTGAATTTTCCTTTTGCAACTTCTAATTATTATTCTGTTCAAATTATATCGGCTCACCAGTATTTTACTTTTTTTTACACTGGCAACTCGATGTATGATTTCAGTTTTCGAATACTGTAATAATGGCTATAAATACATTCAAACTTCTTAGAATGTCTGTGTAAGATAGTAAATAGCCTTATTTTCTTTAACCATCATTTATTTTGTTATTTTACTGCATAAATACAGTACTGCATAAATTTTGTACAGATAATAAAATAATTAATAATTTAAGTTTGGAGCAAGGACGTATTTAAAATGTGTAAAAAAACCAGATTTAGTAAAAAAAATATGGATTGATTGGGCCATGTTTTGTACATAAATGCAGGCTATATACTCGCTATAAATAAATTATTGTTTTTTTAAATTGGTTATTTACTAAATCTGGGATCCTGTGCCTTTCAAGTCCTGTTGCTGGCTTCATTTGGATTATTGTCTAGTATTAGACGTTACCTTCACAATTATTGCAATAAATTTATTAATTATAATTATGGATTATGATTAAAAAACAAAGATAATTAATTTGTTTTGTTTTATTTATAAATTGAAAATGTACCATATTTTTGTCTCCTATGGTATCTCGTCTGAAATTATATCTCATGAAAATCTGTTTTTATCAAAAGCAGTGGAGTGAGCAAATTCATAGCGAAAAAAAGAAGTATATGTTGTACTGTTTGTTTGTCGATATAAATCGACAAACAAATATTGTATTTTAAAAGAAAATGTGCCTCTTGTTTTTAAGCTTTCTGCATGCGGCCCTATAAGTGGACTCCGGGCTAATTTATATGGTGGTGTCAGCAATAAAACAATATTTGGCAGAAAAACACATATTGTATATACCCAAATTAAGCGTTATGTTTGTGTTATGGGTAATATACAACGGACTACTCTGGGGCCAATTCGAGACACCCAGACCATAGTAAATTCATTTCCGAAATTAACGATGCTAGGAATCGATTTTGGAGCATCTGCGTTGCAGTGAGGTAGGCCGCCCCGCTCAACCACAAAGGCCGTCAAAATACGCAATAGATGCTTTTTCACACTTAAATCGCTAATATGCAGAAGTCATAAAGTTTGACGATATTAAAACATGATTTCGAAGTTGAGAAAAATGGTCTAAACATTGATTAATATCGCATCATTCACCATTGAATGTCGGGTGTCGTACAATGGCCGAAGGCTCGGGCTGTCAGGCTCCAGTACGTCGTCGCCCATCGCGGCCCCGGCGTGGAGCGCAGGCCGTGCGCATGGGCCTGCCGCTACGTATCTCGCGGTTGCCGCATTCCTGAGGCCGCGGCGCGCCCCGCGCGTGCCTTCGACCCACGCGACCGCCTCCCCGCCACCCGCCGCTTCCCCTCACTCGCTCAGTCGTACTAGCGCGCTCGTCGGCTTCATGCGCGGCGCCCCAACCAAGCGCCTTTCGCTCGTGACATCGCGTAATATATAGTGAAGTGCAAGTGCCTATGGATGCGGTTCACAACGGATTTTAGTGTTTTAACAATAGCCCGCTTTGGATTTGTGACATTCATGGTGAGTGCCGTGTAACCCATGGGCCGTGGATGCGCGCGCTTTCACGTTGCGGCCACTTTCATTTCATACGCATAGCTCGAATTCCGCGCGCGCCCGCGACGACCGCGCTGCGGCCGGTGACCCTGCGCCCGCGCAGCCGCCCTTGCGCCTGCCTTTGGTGCTGAACCACCGCACCAATTAAATGATAGGCATGATGGTCTACTGACGGCGTCTAACTCAACACACTGCCACCATACTTTTAACAGACATTTCACAATCTGAATAAAATTGTAATAGTTACTTGTTGGTGATTGATTGTTATTGGTTTGACGAATATCTGTAAGGAACACAATTAATTTGCTCCTGCTCACGATCAAATAGAAATGCCGTTCACTGTAATGGGTTATCATTGCTTATAGTAAAGTATATCGTATTCCATCTAGGTATCTAAATACATAAAAATGTTCTAATAGCTTTACGACGTTAAACGGTTGCCTTCCCCTAGGTAGAGATTTACAAACACACATATCATAACCGAAGGCTGGTGCTTCGATATAATGAAGGAGGTTTGGTCTATCGTATCATAAATTGCCTGTGACAGTAAACTATGCCACTTTATTCGTATAATTTGCATACAGTAGCGTAGCATTCCTACATTATGCTAGCAAAACTGAGCAATTCTGTTCAGCATTGCAACTCATATTGTCTACACCTAAACTCTGTAATACTGACAGCCGGTCTGGATTCGCTTAACCTTGGTAGAATTTGCATCTGCCTTTTCTACTATATATATCTGTAAGAGATCCCGTCGTTGATTTTGGATTTGTAGTTCGTCCTTTCTGCCACCGCTCATAGGTCGGGCGCGTTCATCTTCATTGCCTTGAGGCACTTTGCTTGTGTATGCAATTTTTTTTCGAGAATTATTCCCATGTGTAAGTTAGGGATATGGAAGTAAAGGCAGTAACAACGGGCGACCTTGCCTCCGAAAGATCTCTTCCAGACAACCTAAATCGCAATGACATGTAGGGAATCGCAGAGTATGCAGTTCGCAGTGGTGTCCAAATTTTAATATAGATATATATTAAAATTTGCACACCATTTAAGTAAGCAAAATACCTACATATATAAATATTAAAATAAATACTTAAATCTATAATAATAATAAATCGGCAGACAAACACTATATATCCCTAGCTAAGCTTGTGTTATGGGTAATATACATCAGACTACTCTGGGGTCAATCCCAGAAACCCAGACCGTAGTAAATAACAAAGATTACCATGCTAAGAACCGAACCCGGAGCCTGTGCTGCAGTGACGTAGGCCGGCAAAGGCCGTCTTATTACTTACATTGAAATGGCTCACAGTGATTTTCAAGTAAATGCTCTCCAGGGCTCTCCTATTCTATTATCATTAATGTACTCTGTGGTAAATGCCAAAAGTTCAACGAAAACTGCTATTTAATATTTATACGATGCCTAAACCATAAATTACCATTTTTAGTATTCTTGTCTCTGTCTGAAAGTTCGTATCCATAGACTCCAAAACCGCTCAACGAATTATAAGGATCAATCCAGCAATTATACAAGAAATAGGCACAACATTGTAATTTTCTTAGGAAATTGTGTTTAATAAAGTTAATTATATCCGCGTACGACAATGATTTGGAGGAAACATTTCGTCGAGGTCTTCCCTTAGCGCTCTGACATGGGATCGTTTAAGATAAGCTTACAGGCCGGCAATGTGTTGGCAACGCTTCTAGTGTTACAATCGTCCATAAACAACGGTAACCACCTTCCATCAAATGTCCGAATGACCGTTTGCCTGTCACAGGTAATAAAAGAAAAACTATCTTCACCCTAGACAAGTGCCATTAGTATGAAATGAAAATGTATGGGATGACACAAATCATAATACTGTATTACATAATCATTCTATTCGTTTAGCGCTAATGCCGTTTACCAGGGAGACTTGTATCTGTGAGCGGGCGGCGCAGAAAAGTTCCTTGGGGAAAGGGTTCTCACCCGCCATTATACTGTCGAGATGGGATCGCGACGTATTTCACGCGCGCTCACCTCTCCTCCCATGGGGCGAGATACAAACCATCCCACACGTAGAGTTTGAAGATCATCATAATCCCCAGCAGTGGATGAGGCCGACTGGTCACCGCCTACCGAGGCTAGCTCAAGAGACAAGCCTTGTACCCATGGCCCTGTAAGGCGAAGGACGGAACACCCAGGGGTTTTACTGAGTATCTCTAACAGTGGAGTGGTAATGGCATCTTTAGTTCTATCTAGAGGTGCTAGTGCCACCCCGACCTGGCGAATCCCACACACAAACCGCGACTCTCCCCCTTGCGCTTGCGCGGTCTATGGTCTATGGTGCTCAATCCGATTTTCCCTGGCTAAACAAAAAAAATATTTCATTCTTCAGTATATTTTTTTGATCACTGTTACTTCGTGTGCGTTTAAACGTGTGTTTTATTTCTTTATTTAAATACGTTGAAAATGGGCTCGCCGTGAGCACACCTCGTCACAATATCAACACAGTGATTGATAATGTTAATGATTCACTGGCCGCATTATAAATGGCAGCGACACCGACCGCATTCCTTCGATAGCGTAATGAGTAAGTGAGCACAAACAGTACGACTTACAATTCTAGGGTTCTCTGATCAGTTGCGAACGTTCTTTTAATTTTAATAACATTCAACTGTCTGTGTATCTTTTAACAACTTCACGACAAATAAGATGGTATGAGCGAATGAATGGTGATGATAGAAATTTTATAATAATAAAGAACATTTAACGAATACAATGAAAGAAAACTTATTTGTATTGTATTCTAACCCATACTCTCTCAAGATTATAAGTAGAATACTGAGTTCAGATCACCGTCTTCTATGGGTAAGGTGTCTAAAAGGCTGGCTACTTTTCCTCGCTGGATGGCCATACTGATCCGTTGGCCAAGGTAAGCACCAGCCTTCTGATCACCTGAAGAGTTAATGAGTCGTTTCTATAAATTTTGATAGAGGCTTATGGCCTCAGGACCCCACGATCCAAGCGTCTCGACAGGAAATGGCACAAACATATAACTTTCATTAAGGGTTGCATATTTCCGCCCCGTGACTGATTCAGCTGTTTCCGCCGCCGAACCGGCTGATCTACACGTGTTTGGTAAATGAGATGCGGCCAACGTGTCTACGCAAGTCGCATCCCACACCAAAGTCTTGCCACGATGCCAGGGAATAAGAGTCATTGTAATGTCACCTCAACTAAACCTAATTAATTAATATTATTAGATTTGTTTAGTCCATGTAGAAATTGAGAAAAAATAACACCGGCACACAAAAAATAAAAAGTGATCTGAACTTTTATTTATCTGTATCAGTGTTCATCTTAGGTACTTCGATGCGCTGAATCCAAATCTGGGGTCAGTTTGGTCCGTATACCATCAACATTTTAAGGGTGTAGGGACCAAACTGATCCCAGATTCGGTCTTTTAGTCCATAAACCTTTAAAATGTTGAGGTCGTTTAGTCGAAAAAATAGATCACTTTTTACTTTTTGTGGCCCGGTGTTATTAATTATTAATTACACCAGTCTAATTGTGTGGTTATATTATTTTATCGAGTAACCATATTTCCTTTTTTTTACATTGATTCATTGTTATTTTCTGCATACCGCTATACTTATATTCAAAACTCTGAACAGACAGTTTTTGATATCGGTATTGTCTATTACACACTTTTTATAGATATTTATTGCTTGTACAGAGCCCTTTGCTACACTGTAAACTGATTCGCACTTTGCTGACTTTTTCTTGTTTGTTTTAACACCTCGAAGTATAGGTGTCATCATTTTAAGTAACGCTGAATTGTGAATTATTGACGCGAATAAAAATATGGCAGTAATGGCAGTAGAAACGTACGCACCTCTCAAGCATTTTATCTGCTACGTCACGGACATGATGATTGATAACATTTGTGGAGGTTCCAGACACCTCTAGGTCGTCAGTTGAGGATAAAGAAAACCCCAAAGCGCATGGATAACGAATACTTTTTATTCCCACAGGCAGAAGCTCATAAAGCATTAATTCAAGTACTAATCGTTGATAATAATATTTGCCGGGAGGAATCTTTTTATAGAGTCATAATATAACAGCATTGTTGTTTTTTCGTGGTTAGTGATGTGACGCGCAACTAGTGCTGTGCACATAGTGCCGCAACAAATTCTTTCACTTGACACCATTCATGCACTGTAGCATATTCTTAATTTCCGTGACCCACAGCTCTTGCTTGTGCCACTCAAATAGAGGCCCCGCTTCACTGCCATGCAGGAATGCATGTCATGTCATTTGCGACACCAAAATGTCGGTTAGGTTAAAAGGACAGATCTAATGATGGATTCATAGACCTATCCTTTTAACCTAACCAACATTTTGGGATCGCAAATAACAGCACTTGACCCAAGCTGATGAGGTTTTAACAGCAGATTCTCCCCCCCCCCCCAGCTTGATGATGCGGTACACTCGGCTCCCCGGGGTGTACCAGGACGGCTGCACACTAGGGCAACACGATGTAGTAACCATGTTTTAGATTCCGTGACGTCCAACTAATGTGCGAGTATGTAGCGCAGGTTAGGTTTAGTAAGTAGTTTGGTCGGATTCGGCCCCCCGAGGCGAGGTTTGGTTCCCTCGAGAGTTCCATACGGACTCGTGCAGGCGGCATTTGGCGCTGCATTTGGCCCCCGTAACTATGGCCCGAGTGTATGTAGCACGAAATGACATTCACTGCGTTATCAAAAAAAAGCTGCTGAGATACGAGCCACGTCGGTCCGTAAAGGTTCCGTTCCTGAAAATTGAAATACGGTTTTCAAGATTGTTATAAATAATATATTTACAATGACATAGTATTCGTATCTCATCATCTCGTGACGTATCATACAATGTATGGCCGGAACAAACGCGTAATCTAAATATTTGTGCAGAAATCTAAGACGCGACTTGTAGCTCGTTTTACTGTGATTTTACAACACATTCTGAATCAATTAAAACACATAAAATCTGTTAATTACTTACGACTCAGCTCACTCACAATTGAGCGTTCCATAGAAGTGTTTAAACGTTAACTGTTCTCTGGTTTTTAAATACAGAATCATAAAAATTATTCGAAGAAGAAGAAGAAGTCCTCCTATAAGGTCGACTAGACAATTCTATAAGGAATTTGCTAGTCGTCAACTTACCGGACGAATAGCAAGTTCCACCATGGATATATAGTATCATCTATGGTCACACTTATCTCTGATTTTTAATTATATGGACTAAAATGACAGTTGCCGTTGACCTTATTTTATTCATAACTAGCGGCCCCGGCAGACGTCCTGCTCTGAATAAATAAAAATCCAGGACCTGATCTCAGCGCCACCTACCGGTTCTAATTGCGAATCTAAACCATTGGGCAACCCACTCAAAAACACCAAAACAAAATCACTCCAGGTGATTAGGAGGATTCTAGAACCCGATCTCATCGCCACCTACCGGTTCCAACGGGATAACAAGTATCATATGTCCGTCTCCTGGTTCTAAGCTACCTCCCAACCAATTTTCAGCCAAATCGGTACAGCCGTTCTTAAGTTAAGATAAGTTGTATGAGTTAAACCAACAACTCACAGTGGCGAGTTGTTTCAAGCTTGCAACATAAAAAAGGTCGATCGCAGCTTAGTCCAGGTAATCAAGAATAAGACTAGTTTTATTTGTTTCGCGGATTTGGTGTAGCATTGTATAATGACTATACCTCCATTCATTTATGTGGTCGGGCTTTATTTTGGATAATGTTACACACGTAGGCCATTTCACGCAGATATGGCGCTGGATCTAATGCGTTCTTCAAATGCGACATTGGTAATGACATTAAATATTGACAGATAACGTATGTATTGTATATACACTAATGTGTATATACGTTTTTAACGCTTTAATTATTCGGCGTATTCGGCCATAGCCTAAATCTCTAAAACAAACGCAGTCGAAGCCCGACCATAAAAAAAACAATGTCCTAACACTATTCTAATATTTTTTGTCAAATTGCAATATTGAAGTATCAATCAAAACTGACAGAAAACGTTCTTTTCTCGAGTAATAGAACGATAGTGATGTGTGTATAAGTGTGTACATGCGAGCGCAAAAGTATTTTATATAATCCTAAGTACGGTTTTTGTTTGATTTGTTTCGCGCAAATAACAAGGAATTTGCGGAATAGTTATTATTTCCTATTCTTTATACCGATTCCATTTGAATATTTTTATGAGTCCATTTAAAGCGAATAGTGATTAAACCTCGTTGACTGTCCTTGTAGGAAAATTGCAATATTTTCAGTGTAGTTTAGTTTGCATGTGTTTGTACTATTGCATACCTACCTTAAACTGTTGCGTTAAAGTTTAGGGAGCACTTTTCTATTTTTCTTTTTTGCACTTAGCGTGGTTAACTGCAGCTGCATTTTTTCTTTTATATATAAGGGGCCTAAAGCGGCGGCTTCCGCAGATTCGTATTACAAATATAGTAATAAAAGACCATAATGACCACACTACTAGGGGAGTACATCCTAATTTCTTAGGAGAACGAAGTATATTTAGACACTAAGCGATTCTCCAAATGCGACCGCTTTAGGCTATCTAATCACATTACCGCTTGAGATATCCAGCCCATGGAGGCATTACTAAATATATTAGGTCACTACAACAAGCATTTACTTATAACAGTTATTGTTTTTATCTTAAATGAACTTGTATAGGACCTCATCATTGATATCTACTCGTAAGTGATAATTACGTGTTTTGAGATTTAATCTTTTGCAAAGACCGATTTTACACATATATAGAACTAGCAATCAACTAAATAATTATAATCTTCTTTCTATTCTAGTCAATATTAATTGAAGCAAGGTATGACCCAACCGATTTGTTAAAAAAACTGAAACATTTGCTATAATATGTCCAAGTCATTACACATGCAAATTAAAAAAGAAGGGTTTTGTTTGAACGAATGAAGAATAGGAAACAGCGATCCATTTTGACATGTAATAGAGCTTGCAAACCAAACAAGCATGATACTAGATGTGAATTTGGAATAATTAAAATTCGCTCTATAGATAACTTGGCTGAAGCGCGTGTTAAGTAACCAATAAGTCTTAACGTAACGAGTATTTACTATTTATGATGAGTTGTGTGAAAATGGTCAGGGAGATGTCGAAAAGTGGAAGCAACGACAACCTGAGGTATGCGAGGACGCAAGATGTGGCTGGCGTAGGGGGAGGGGCGCTCGGCATCTGAAGGTCGTCCGCATTCCTCGCGTCGCCGTCCGCTGCTACCGCGGTTACGTAGCGCCTGCCCCGGCCCCGGCCCCGGCCGCGCGCCTTTGCCCCCGCCGCCCGGCCCCGCCGACCGGTCTGCCCCCGCCTGCCTCGCCTGACCGCGCCATCACAAACTATGGCGCATTTACTAAAAACAAAAAACATGTTCTTATGGCTATCAAGAGCAGAAGAACCGCAGAGATACCGGATGGGATACAATTTATTCGCACCAACTAGTTTTATAAGAACGTGTGGTCCATTTTTCAATAAATTATGATTATTTTACTTTTACTATAATACAAATCTATTTGTCATACACAAACTAATACAATAAAAGAAAACCTAGTTATTTTATATCGAGTGTAGATCACCGTCTTTTATGGGTAAGGTGGCCAGAAGGCTGGCAGCGTTTTCTTGCTGGATAGCCATTACTGATCCATTGTCCGAGGTAGTCACCAGCCCTCTGATTATGTGAAGAGTCGATGAGTCGTTTTGATCAATTTTTGTACAGGCTTATATGCTTCAGGACCCTTTTTATTACATGTAAATATTCTTTTTTAACGAAAAGTTGTACTATTCTATGAATTACTACATAATATTCTTAGATAAATAAAAAAGTTACTTTAGAAACTTTAAACGTCGGAAAATATCAGTAGGTCAACAAACAACTATAGTCACATGACTAAAATTTAACTGGAATAGCACTTCACATCAAAGTGGTGATATTTTTAGTGGCAATAGTCATCATTTGAGCCAAACTTATGATTTATAAAGCTGGCGTATACACATGAAATTAATATATAAATACTTAGATATTTTATATATATAATTGAACAATCTGATTGTTGCAAATTTTTTGTGAATATAAAATTTAGAAAAATGAAATAGTAAATAACCCCCTTAAATACAAGGTTTATGAGTTCTTTTAAAAATGGTTAATATTATTTTATGACATCAAGTTAATGACAATAACAAACTAAAGATGAAAATTGAGCATCTTCAATGTTAGTATTATAAGACTTAGAAGGGCATGCAAAATAGTCACATATTTTGCCTATGCTAGCCAAAAGGCTACATATGAGCATGTGTTTTGTTTTCTCCTATGTATACAGTAACAATTTTCGCAATGTATAAAGTCTTAGCTCATTGGCTAATGCGCCCACATCCTTTTATAATGACGTAGGTTGACAATCTGCCTGATAGTAGTATCGCTTAGGCAGTTTTCTGACCTACATAATAATGTGCAAATTTCTATAATTACCACGTGTTGACAAAGGAAAACATACTGAAAAAACCACCACATCAATATTACCAACGTGTGACATCTGCTAATCTGTATTCTTCTATAAATGTGGGCATTACATATAATACGTTCCATAATACATGAGAAAAAAAATCCAATGAAACCAAATGTTATTTTTAAATAACAGGCAAAAACAAAATAATAAATTAAATTTAAATTAGAAATTTAGAATAGAACATTTTAGAATATATAACTAGAATCAACAGGTAGCAAAAAGATGAACGTATTATTAAAAAAAGGAATGGAATGCACAGATGGCACAGATCTCGACATTCCGGAGGCTGGAACCAGCGCTCAATTATACGGCACTGCATAATACGTAGAAGGCATCTCAAACCAGTTATTTTGAGAAAATAATAGCGCAATTTTTTGTCTCATAGTTTTTTTAAATATTTTCCTTAATTTATATTTAAAAATAAATTATCTCGAAGCATCTATAAAACTTTAATTAAAATATTTAGCGTGTCGTTCGACGCACAATGAAGAGTGCTATATAGGCGACCATTGTCGATTATTTTTGTCATTTCACTATGTAATTACTACCACATTACCAAAAGCTAGACGCGGAACACGTATTCGCTTTAAATTTACGACTTACAGCGAATAGTTCCCAACCTATTGACTAAAATAAAATAAACCATCGTTATAAATCGTTTTATTTTAAGATATCATTTATAGTTTTTGACATTAATATAATAATTTTCATCCCTAAATTTATGTAAGTTGGCGGTTGGTTGTAATTTATATTTTCTTGCTATTTCACACTCGAATAACTTCATACAAAACATACCTTGCCACCGGATCTATGCACCTTAGTCATTTTTGAGAAATACATATGCCATAAATATGCACATAGACAGGTAGACAGAAATTACTCTTTTTATAAAGGCTTGTGCCAAAACGGCCACAAAACCCTAAAAAATATGTCAAAGTAAAGTGGTCCCTTTAAAAATATTTAATTGTACAATATTTATTAATATTTTTCCGCTTAACTGTACATTGTGAAAAAGCCACAAAATGCTGGCTTTCTTTTTGGCGGCGTACTTAGAAGGTTTTTTTAACTTATTTATTTCTTGAAACTTAGATTAGCACAAAATGAAATTGAACTAAACAAATGAAACGCCTCTAGACTATTCTCGCGCAAGTTTGATCGACTTCACGAACACTGCGGGAGATGCGCTACTATTACCTGAACAGTGTTGTTAACAAATAAATTGAATGTGCTTTTATTGTTGCAGAGCGCGTAAGAGCGGTATCGAGATGCGACATGCGCGCTCTGTGTTCGGTTCGCGGGCCGCTGGGCGGCGAGCGCGAGGCGCGCGCGCTGGGCGCGGGCGCGCGGCTGGTGGCGCTGCGCATGCCCGGCCGCGCGCAGCCGCACCACTTCGTCGTGGAGGCCAAGGCGCGCGCCAGGGAGCTCAAAGCCGAGGCGGACGCGCATGCCCGCCTCCACCTACGCCACCGCCACCACAACCTTACAGACACACACCTCTTCGGATTAGCCCTTCTACAAAGTGAGTACTCTCTTAGAGCGCCTTTCAACAAAATATGTACTATGCTGTTAAAATGTTAAAGCTAAGCTACGTAACTATGTGACTATTTCCAATGATGCTATGTAGCGGAGGAAGATGCGTTGCTCGGGCTACGACGTATCGACAATAGCCAAAGGCAGGCATCTATAGCACGCATTCTTCCATATTAAAAACGTAGTTTAGTGGAATCAATTTCCACTAGTGCTTTTTTACCATGTGGATATCAAACGCATCCATAGCAATGTTGCATGGCACATGTTTGGTGGAAAGCATCTTTACATTACGCGATCTGTACCCTTTGCTTAACGTAAACGTTGATAGCAGGATTGGTCCACTTTCACCGCGGGTTATATAGCGAGCGAGCTATGAGACTTGTCTCTCTTATGAATTAAATACAAAATAACAATAGCCCTAAAAGAAAAGAAACTGCAGCCACACTAGCATACTCTCATTAATGCTTATCTCTCGTAACAAGGTTGCCGTTTCTTACCTTACGCGAACTACACTCACTAGACGTGGACACTGACGGCAAGATTTGTCCACAAATATTAAGTCAGATTACATAGTGCTCGGAGTCTCCCTTATGAATAACATGAAAAGCACGATAATTTTAAAAGAACCAAGGTAACTGACATAATTTGGAAAATTAACAAACTAAAATGGCTTTAGAGCAGTTGTGTCTGTCACAGTACCAATGGTAGATGGAGTAGACGAGTGCTAGTATAGAGACGGCGTCTTAATAAACGCATGAGTACGAACCGGCGTTCTAGACCGGGACACGCTCCCTCAGTTTGCGCCTTATGCGACCTACGTAGTTGCCCGAGATTGGCTGGTAACCTGCACTTTACAAGTCAGCCATTTATAGTATACTGCTAGCTACTAGACTTCCCCAAGCAGGTTTTCCACAAGTTACTTTATAATGCTAGCCAGAGAAAAGCTCTACGACACTCTGGGTCATTGTTTCGGTCCTCAGTCATGTCAACATATCTAACAAACTGCTTCATCAGAAGGCATTATAAATTCAATGTGTATTCGAATTGCGCTTTGGCAATTGCAGATACTAGACCATAGAATTAAGAATAATGAATTGAATCATTTCAGTTTATACTGAAGTATATTCCCGAGTGTGAATATTTGACTACATCCAAAATACTTTTAACTGTTTCAAAATACTCAAGTTCTGTCATATTAATGTTCTCTGTGTTATGAAATTTTTTGAATGTAAATAATAACCGCCTTACTTATAATAATCTCGTTAAGAAACGATTAGGCATCTCTTAAGTAAGAGAATCAGACCCTAATCCATTAATATCTTTTTTTTCACTTATAAACGTGTATTGCCTGTTGCTTACCTAAGAGGAGCACAAATAAACGAAACTTGAATGATTAAAGTAGGTTGTACCCAAAATATTCGGCTAAAGAGGAGTTTATGAGTAAGATTTTCAGTAATCAGTTGCTGAGCAGTTTCTTTATATTTAAGAAACGATTATAAGTAAGGCCCTACGTCTTTATATATACAATGTACTCTGTTGTAATGAAATAGATATTGAAATGGATCCAATTGACAATTACCATTGTCAAATTTAAAAAGGTTGATATTAAATACTTTGACATTTGCAATTGTCAATTTAGTCTCTGCAATTAAAAAATATAAGAAAATCATCATCGTCATCAAAATAATGAAATTGATTCCAATCTCCTTGTTGTAGATCTTTCTAGAGAAACATAGTCTCATAAACTCTTGCAAATTTTACCTAAAGAAGTCAGAGTAGATGTTCTGCTATTAGCTAATCTTCAACCTCAACGTATTGCATAATACATAATATGTAAAACATCATTATTCACTGCATTATAGTATCGCTGAGTTTCACAAATAATAAATATTCATCGCGTCACACATTCCACTTTGCCAGCATTCTGCTTATCTATTCAAACAGGCGTTAGGTAATCTACGTTTATTGGTGCCATAGTCGGATGCCGGAGCACAATGCTCTATGCTACACAACACATTATTATTAGAATTTAAAATATACACTAGTATACATTCGAAATATGTAGTAAATAAAAATTTAGATGTACTGATATGTATATGATATTGTGGCGACCGAGGATAGAACTTTCCGGCAGCGTATGTCGGTCTGAAGACTTTTAGAAAAAGGTAGAAGATTCTGGAAGGAAAAGACAAGGACGGATTTTAGAAAGGGATAGGCAATGAACAAAATTTGGGAAGGAAAAGGCATAGATAGATGTTTAGAAAAGGGATAGATAGTCAATAAAAGAATAACGAAATTATGGGTTCTAGAAGATTCATCCGGGTATATAGCCAGCGTAAGGCGCGCCTACCGGGCAATTTGACTTCAGTTCAGTTAAAGTCAGCGAAGCCACAAGTGCGATACGGAAGAGTTGGAAGAGAAGTTTAATAGAAGTCGGTGACGAGTTAAGTGGTGAATTTAGTGACAAGTTTAGTGGACAGTTAAGTAAAGGAGGAGTGTTGCGAGAAGAACCAGAAGCTACACGCGGTAATATCGGAGGTGAGCACTGCAGTAGCAAGAGGTGGTCTACGCAAAGTCGGCGACGGTATTGTGAGCGAGACACCTAGTCGTCGGGACTGCATCGTTAGTCGTGCGTATAGGGGCAACCCTGCAGAGAGGTATTACGTGCGGCTGTGTAAGTCAATAAAAGCGTTTAGTTAAAAAAACTGGTGTTTTCTTCCAATCCTAAATGCGTACCCCCGTTCGCACGTAACAATATGTATTGGTAACTAATTAGTTTTACTGCTACATATGGTAAACTTCAGATTCGCTTTCCGCAAATGTATTACTTTTTTAAGGATACAAATGTGTTTCCCGGTATTAACTATAGATACACTAATTTTATGTTAAAATCTCATTAACCTTACCTCGCGTACATTTCGAATTCGTATCCCGCAAAATTTTCTCTTTCTGGTTAATACATCAATCAATCTCATAATTGTGATAATCTGTTCACTCCACAAGCCATAATGAAGGAACAAATAAATATCCAAAGCTACTTTTATAATTATGTATTAACACGGAATATTACAATTATGTAAGATGCGAGTTATGCAAGGCAAAATTATAGGCTAGGCAAGATACATATTGAAAATAGTTCATACAATGTTTCTACAACATTAGACCTGCCACGAGCATAAGGAAAAAAGTCAGGATTTCCGACTCTATCAATCTTCGTACTTGTACAGACACAGTTACTAGAATCTTGCTGAAGAACTGTTGTTATTGATGTCCAAGTACGACAATTGCCATGAACGATCAAATGAGCTACTTAATTACCAAAACATAATTATTGCAATCTATAGATTCAGGGTTATGCAATCTGAACTCTTAGTTCACACTTTCCATTAATTGTATTTCATCCCTAACAGGTAATTTATTATTATTAAATTACTAATATTTTTTTCCAGATGGAGAATACTTGTTTGTTGACTTGGAGAGCAAATTATCAAAATATGCGCCAAAGAGTTGGAGATCATCACACACACATGTAAGTGCATACCTTTAAAAGTACCATAAGTAGTATCTTTAAACTTAAGAATAATTTATTACATTATTTCGGAAAAGAATTCCGGAAGAACTTCCTCGTGATTTTCGCGTAACGATATACATCTGAGACTGTAAAGATGTTTTTACTGTGCATGCATAGATAAGAAAAGTAAACATACCTAAAACACCTACGGCAATATCATATTTAAATCATATTAATATTACATATTTGTAATTTCTAAATTTGTCCTCAGGGTTTGGACGCGAATGGCAAGCCACTTCTTGAGCTGCACTTCGTCGTCCAATTCCACGTGGAAAGCCCCTTGCTCCTGACCGAAGAAGTCGGGCGCCACCTATACTACTTACAACTGCGCCATAACGTGCGCACGAGAGACGCGCTGCCCACCGAAGTAGTTTTGCTCCTGTCAGGCTTAGCCTTGCAGGCGGAATATGGCGATGCAGACGCCTACGAGGAAAGGGATTACTTCAAGGTAGACGACTTTGCTCCAGCTTCCTTAACAGGCGACTGGGTCTCCGCTGCGATGCGAGCCTGCCACAGGGAGCATCGCGGGCTGTCGAAATCAGACGCTCAAAGCAGATTCATCCGCGAAGTCTGTCTTCTGCCCGACGTCATAAATTCGCACAGATACAGATTAAAACAATCCAAAACAGAACCGGAGCCCGGAACCGTCTGGTTACTCGTTAC
The DNA here is from genome assembly GCA_012273795.1 of Dendrolimus punctatus. NCBI lineage: Eukaryota > Metazoa > Arthropoda > Insecta > Lepidoptera > Lasiocampidae > Dendrolimus > Dendrolimus punctatus. The sequence continues at coordinate 3,182,135 of CM022538.1, read as the reverse complement.
CGCTAAAGGCATTAAAATTTTACCAGATAACGGATCTGTTACCTCAAGTTTTATTTGGAGTGCCATCGGAAAACTAAGCTTCGACAGAAAGAAATTTGAAATAAGGACAGATGAAGGCAAATTTACGTTGTATTCGTCTAGTGAAGAAAAGTGTAAATATATATTTGCATTGTGTAAAGAAACGCACCAGTTTTCAATGAAAATTGCTCCAAAGTTTAATGAAATATTAAGGAAGGAGGAAGATGAGCGTAAGATGTGTTTCGGATATTCTAAATCTTTGAACTTTCAATACAATCAAAATAAAAGTGAACAAAGGATATCTGTTATTTCATCGACGAGTTCGAACACAACGTCGGGAATCGTCAGCGACAGGGTGCAGTCTGAAGATGAACTAGAAATAATGATCGATTCGCCACCGGCTCCTTCCACAGAAAGTTTAGCTTTTGCTCACTTATTGGACAGTTCCAATTCCTATCTCATAAGAAAAATTGTACAAGAAAAGCAACCGTTAAGTAAAACTTCGTCGTTACAAATGCAAAAACCCAAAGCTAAAGTAAACAGAACTATTGAACCAGTTGAGATTCCATCCAAATCAGACAATCACAAAAGTGATGCACAATCAGTCCAGTTGGAAGAGTCGCGTTCTCTGCCTGACCAAAGTAATGATGAAAGTTTAACAGATAGTCCCACTTCCAGTAAAATGAAGTGTGCAGGGTCACAATGCTCCTCATCTTGTAGCACAGTGATTATGGCACGAGCTGGCCTTAGCGCCTTGAGCAGAGCTTCAAACGCAAGTAGTTTAGAACTAGGATACAGTCATACAGCACAAAACTCCTTAATAAGTGACAATAGCACTGTTGGAATAGATGTGGAGTTTACACAAGACACAGCGTCGTCAGCTTTATATGATGGGTTGGGGCAACCTGTCACTGTTGCTGCGTCTAGTGAAACAAGCGGCATCTACACGATGAGTTGCTCTGAACTTACAGGTCGATCAAAAATGGACACTTTATCCGAAGATAGCAGAACTGAATACGACTGTTCTCATTACAACAGTTACAGACCGACAAAAGAACACGATCTTGCTGACTTCGACAGTGTTTCTTCAATACTGAAGAACAAATTAGAACGAACTAGTCATTCAACAAGCACATTAAAACTACAAGTACAAAACTCTGACTGTGTCGACGGGAACGTAAACTACACAAAACCAGATCATAATGAAAAAGATATGATTATATTTAGGGAAAGAAGTAATTCGAATCTCAGTGCGGATTCCTTTCACGGTGATGGAAGTGATCCAACGGACAATAAGCACAATTTGCTTACGGCGAGTGAATTAAGCGATCTGATAGTGGGACGAGGGGTATATCCAAAAAGCCAGTCAGTAAGCGATACTTTAGATTCTGTATCGGATTACGTCAGGCTACCGTTGCCCTTTTCGGGTGATAGTTACCTGCAGGGACACGAGGATACTGCACCCTCAGACGACAATTATCCACATAACTCTTATTTTGACCGGGCCCCGACGCCGCCAGCTAGAAGTGATAGTCGAAAAATGTTCAATTTATCATTGCCAAATATTCTAGACCCCACATGTTACATGGAAAACCCGATACACTTTCCTAAAAAACCACCGCCTCCCTATGAGTACAATCATAAGACGGTTCCATCATATGTATCGGCTCCGATGAAAGCACCTCCCGCATATCCAAGTACATCGGTAACGACACCCGCGAAACAGACGAGCGAGAATGAAGAAGTCGCTGCCAGGGTGGTCACCTCGAGGCCGATGATCACCATTCTGAAAGCGGAAGCGGGTGAAGTGAGCGCGTCGAGCGAGAGGACGTTCGCCAGCCCGATGGTGTTGGAACACAGATTTCAGAAATCTAAACGGCACCAAGCTTCTAGCCGGAGAGCTGAGCGTTCGAAGTTAGCTCAAGGGATAAGCAGTCTGTCGCCATCTAAAGAGTTGCCTCCGATCGGGATAGACGGTAATGTGTTAGTGGCTATGATGAAGCTGCCCCCTCCCCCGCCGCCACCTCGTAGGACCCGGTTGCCCCCACCTCCGCCCGTCTCCCGCCTACCTCCCCCGCCTCCACCACACCCCGCAATCTTCCGCCAACAACTTTACAGCGACGTAGACTACGTTTATTACCCCTTGCAAGATCCAGCTATTTCTCAGCAAAACTATCTAGATCATAAACTTACAGAGTCCCGTTTGTCAAACATGCAGAAGACCAGTTACAGTACAGAAGTACGCCGTACCTTTCGACTTCAACGTCGTCTATGTATGGATCTATGCAGAATCTATCGGACTCTTACGTCCAGCTGCCGGGAACTAGGGCAAGTTGGTACTCGGTAGCAAGCAGAACTACTCTAAGCAATCGCTCGATCGGTCACGATAGGCCCCTTCTACCGATACATAATATTATCCCAGACATTTCTTACTTCCCACGGATGCAAACTGATGAGAATATACTTAACGCGAAAGAACCTCCTCCGGTGAAAATAAGAAGGATGCCTCCACCTCCCCCGCCTCGTTATGAGCAAAAGAAGAAACTCCCATCCCATCCTATAGAGGCGAAGAATCTACATTTCAGTCATATTAGCAACGAAGTCAGTTGTAGCAAAGTGAAAGACAGTAACTGTGATTTAGACATCAAAACTCTTCGGGAGAAAAGCAAGAACTTGGATCTACCCCTCATTGCCGCGTTGTGTAACGATCGTTCTCTATTAAAACAGACAAAAGCTTTCGGTGCACCAAAACCAATAAAAACGCCAGGTGTAGACACAGACGAAGAACGTAAATCGACTAAACTTGGTATAAAATCAGCTGATAATTCAGATGTTAAGAATAAATTGGAATGTAGTGATAAAAGGACACGAAAAGAGGTCCAAAAGAAAATACTAATAAGAAATCCTACAGACAAACTTCCAGCGTTACCGAATACGGACGCGCACACCCCTAGAGCTATGTCTAACACCTATGTGATGCATCCTACCCTCAAAAGTAAAAAACCTAATTCAAGTTCATGACATTGTGTTACTACTGTCTACATACTTGTGAATCCTTCCAGTGCTATGATCCACCGATTTTACGCCATAAAAAGACTGATCAGAATATATCAACATACCCTTGACATTGCAGTCCATATTTTCGCTATGTACCTACATATTTAAAGTTCGTGAGTATGAATCCTGTATTTATTTGTATTGCACTTATATATTACATACATAGATACAAAATATGTACTGATTTAAAAATGTCAAGAAATAGTTTATAATAAAAATTAATACACATAATGCAGTTATAAATTTCATGTGGACTGAAGGCAGTTTGGTTAAAGATATTTGGAAAACTAAAAAGGTTGTTAATTTTATCAATAGTATGTTTCTCACAGATAAAAGTATTTAAATCGACATAAAATACAAATAAAATTATATTCCACAACTGGACTTGAGCCTTCTCATTTTAGAGGAACAGACATTGTTGTCACCACATTTATCGAATATAGGGGAGATTTCTTACATGACGCCTTCAGCATCGTCAACACAGTAATGTGGTGAGGAAACTGTTAAAGTAGTGCACAATCCTTTGCCAGTATTCGAACTTAGACCACTGGAATAATAAGACGCGTGGGTAATGTTCGACGGCTGGTGTAAATTACATTAATAATATAATCACTTTTAATACATTTTTAAGCAGAAATGTCAATCGAAAAAGTTGTCCAATATCACTATAGAACCAAATTGCCTTTGGGTCCTTGATTTATTTGGCAATATTAGTAGGCATTTTCACATACACCATGAGTTTATATATCAAGATGCAAAATAACTTGAAGACTACCTACTAATCTTGCACTATAAAAGCATTCCACTAGACATCAGCATTCCAATTAGGATGTAATTACACTAATTAGTAAAATAGTTTCGTTCACTATAAAATGGTGAATATATTAAGCTAAGGAAAATTTATATTGTTACGAATGAAGAATACTCGCTGATTGAATTAAAAAATAAAGGAATAACGACACTACGAATTTCAATCGCCCAGGAAAAAATCAAACCTTTAAAAGTCCGAGATCTGATTTAGAGAAAGCATGGCAGAGGAATAATAATATTCGCCGAGTAAAGAACGGATATAACTCTTAAAACACTATGCAATCAGTTGGCACCACTGGTCGGTTCTTGTTTTACCATTAAACACATAATTAATACCTTAAATTGATATAACTATCATTGTCTAAACACATTTAGACCTTAATTCGCTCCTTTTCATAACTTGAAATTTACGTCTTTGAAGCAGAGCTAAAACATTTTTAAACAATAAGCCGTTGGTCGATTGAAAATTTTGGGATTCTCCATAGAACAGACTGGAGGTAGCCTTGATTAAAGGGCGTGTTACGAGTAAAATATTTTGCTGGGCGATTGGCATGATTAGTACAGTACGGAAAAGTAAACTTAAATGCGCTTAAGTGAAGTTAGTTACGAGAGTTTAAACACGTTCAGTGGCATGTTAACTGCATTACAGTTTACACTGTTTTGTGCGAAACTACTCTCTCAGCTGTCAGGGGATGTTATAACTACTGCGGAATGACGCGTACGAACTTCAAGAACGCATTTAAGTTTTGGTCGGTCTATATTATTCTTCCTAAGGCCTAGGCCGCACTACGGTGAAACCGCAGCGGTTATTAACCGTGTGAGTTTATGAAACACGAAAACGAACACAAGCGGCCGCACTTGCGGTTTTTACCCGCGACTGATTTTAAAACCGTGAAATATTACAAAAATGTCGCGGTAAGAAACCGTAGCAAAATTTGTAATCCATAGAACTTAGTGGGCGCACACGCACTATGCGTTAACCGCGGGCGGTTTTTTGGCTAGTATTCGGCCGACCGCCGCGAAGAATAGTTGTGTTGTCGTCCCGTTACAAATTAAAATTTTACCGAAGCTGGCTACTGACATTCGAAAGTAGTTGGAAAATTTCTCTGGATGATCTCTTAAAATTAAATATTTTATCTGAAAGAAACCTGTCTCAAATCTTCGGGTAGTGAGTGGATGGACCCAATATTTGCGAAATTTTCGTTGACGTCTTTTTTTTCTATCTCTTAGTACCAGAGCACCAAAACACATACTGCTCTTTTGAAATCCATCTTCAATCTGTGAAAAAAATCACGGGCGGTTTCGCGGTTTATAATCGTAGTATGTACGTCTCGAGCGGTTTCGCGGTTAACCGCTTCCGAGAAAAAACCGTAGTGCGGCCTAGGCCTAATAAGGGAAGTATAACTTGTAACACAAGCTAGAAACGTATGTACGATTATTCAGAGTTAACATTTTTATGGACGATTGTCATGTTCCTAGAGTTGTTCTTCCATGATAATATGTATTACCTGATTTTATAGATGTAATATTAAATAAACATGTTCAGTAAGTAAATGATAAAACCGTATTTCTACAACAACTATTTATTTTTCTTTACAAAGGTAAAGTGTACATAATAATGTCAAATATACAAGTACATGATATTTGTTTGCAATATGTACAAATGTATATTATATAACTTTCACAATTAACTTGTTGTTTTTTTTAATTTTAAAACCCTTATTAACCTAACCTCTTTGGTACACAAAGGAACAATTTTTAAACAAGCACAACACAAATAACTGGTATTATAAAAAATCTATACATATTTATCAAAATAATAAAACAATTTTTCAATATAAATAACAACATAAATACGGCAGATTTGTTCAAGACTATTTTATGGCAAATTACACACAAAAGATACATAAGATACCTCGTTATAAATATAATTCTAATTTTATAGATGCAAGTGTTGCTTTATTACGCTTTCACACATTTAAACTACAGATAGTCAGAATTTTTGCGTACACGTCAGGGTACCTTCCACCCAGTAAAAAGTATACTATCCAGAGGGATGTACTAATAAACACATAAAGATGGCACTGCGGTCGCGTTTTAATGGCGCCACCGTTGCTATTCACTTAAAAAATACATAGTCATGACAACACTAGAATTATAATGTGTTATATTTTCTTAAGTTTTCGCGACTTGAATACACAATAAAACTACGTTTTAACACTTTTAAGCGGTTTTTTTACGTTTTATCCGACGTTTCGGCCGCTTTTCAGTGGCCGTAGTCACGGACGACAAAGATGCCATTTGTCTAACGTGTATTGTCAAAGTTTTATTTAGCTTACCGCCAACTTGTTCATTTTAATTATTTAGTTTTAATTTTGTTTATGGATATTATTTACTCTATGGAGTAAATAATATGTATAGAGTACATAATCTTTGTCGTCCGTGACCACGGCCACTGAAAAGCGGCCGAAACGTCGGATAAACCAAAATCCAATAAATTACCGCGCTTAAAACCGTTAAAACGTAGTTTTATTATAATGTGTTGCTCTCATGATCAATTTCATCTTTGCTAGATGTTGTTACCAGATTAAAAATCAAGTATGACATTATATTCACAATTTTACCCGGTAGGTGGCGCTTCAGAGTTTTAATGTTTTTTTTCTGGATGGTTTAGATTGGGTTGCCCATTGCGTCGTGTTTGTTCATAGCGGCATGGGGTACACTTCATCCACAAAAATTATGCTGTTCAAGCGTAATGCGAGTCTAACACATATAAAGTAAGTATTTAATACCTACTATTCAAGTTCGAGCGCTACCAACTCTTTCAGTAATTATATTCGTATTTAAACTAAATTTTTTTAAGACGAATACATACAAACATCATAAGATACTTTTTATCCCGATGTTGCTGTGGGATACGTACCCCTAAGTTTACGTCACTGAAGCCATCCGAAAACTTCTAGTATTCTTATTAATTAACTATAGCCTCTATAAACAACTCATAATACAATCTTCATAATAAATTAAAACAATACTGAAAATATCAACGGAGATCAACAGTAAGTATGTTGTACAATATTAGTCACAGTTAACACGAAAAGTCGGGCGAGACAGAATTAGTTTGGAAGTTTCTTTAATGGTGTACAATAGTGTTATCGATCTAAACTACGAAGTAAAATATTCAACCTCCCGCTAATATCTTCATAGGATAGGTACCTACTCTAAGATTACGTGAGTGTATCTGCGTAGAAATTCTAGTTTTAAATAACTATTGTATATTTGTATAGCTTTTAGAAACAATTCACAACACAATCTTAATAATACAAGTAAACAATACTGAAAATATCAACTGAGATTCAATGTAATTATTAAATAAGTACATTATAAAACTGATAATTAAATAATCTAATAATTGTAAGACAGATCTAGAAAACTTAGAAAATTTGATCACATTTCTCAGTATCTCTAATGGAGCTTCCAAATTTGTGTCACTTTATTCGAGCCACCCATTGTCGTTACAAGGACTCTATACACTAGTTTCAAGGAAAAGTTTACCTGATACTGGGTAACGTAAAAGATACGTCTAGAAAAGACTATTCGTATGGCAATGGAAGTGCAGGTTATAAAAATATCAATAATATAAAAAAAGATATGCCCCCATTTCGTCCATAATTTGGACTATTCTAGCATCCATAAATGCGAGTTTAATCAAAGCCTATTTTAATAATAATTAGTTTTCTGGTCACAAAATTTCTATATTATTGTTATCTTTTTCCAAAATGACTGTATTTTATACTTTATTTTTATTTCTCTGCCATCGGTGGCGGTTTATGAATAGCTGTTCTTTAGCTATCTCTGTGACGTTAGTTTGTAAGACTACAGCTGTTAACCCCCCAAATAAAATAAAATAATTAAATAAATAAATAATTTGATACGAAACCAAGCAACGCACGACAGGATGGACAAATGATACAGATGTGTAAAGTCTTACATAGTCACTAATATAATATGTCTCCAAATTACTGTTAGTAATACGTTAAAAATGGATAAAACACGTGAGGGCAAATCTATTGTTAACATTTTGGCTCAATAAAACCCAGAAATTCCACGCAAGCTTTCAGACAGACTGTAAGACGAAAATCTAAATATCGCACAAATAATAGTTTTCACTTTAACCTTATTAACATTTAAATATAATACCAAACAAAAATAAAAATATAGCATAACTTTTGTCGAGTTTTTGGCCTCCATTACAATAATTATAAAAGATTACTTTTCCAATTTAAGAATTATAGCAGAATTTGGTGGAAATGTCACCTTTTCAAAGTACAAAACCTGTCCAATGAGCGATACATTAGTTCCCGCCACAACTGTACCACCATAAAACATGGTAGACAAGTCAGTCGTTATGGACTTGTCACCCATATTCCCAACAAACACACAGGTATTACGACGCGGAAACCATCTCTCTATTACAACCAAGTTCTCCTCGGTCTTTCTAATTTCCATATTTTTTAATATATTACCTTCTTTGAAAATCGCTCTGACGTAAATCGTCGGAGTATTGAGTCTGAATCTAGTCAAGTTTTTTATTACTTCGAGGTATTGATATTTAGGTTCCAAAACTGATTTTGGACTCCAAGGAAGAATACCTGCCCCATTACCATTTTTTTCATTTGTCTCAAAAGCCATCTGTAATAAATTATGAACAAGTTTGTGCTCATGAAAATCACCTTCTATATCTGGAGTACCCCCCAAACCGATTTCATCACCATAGAATATGCTTACAGTACCAGGTAGAACAAATTCTAGAGTTGTCAGTACTAAAGTATTGTTTGCATGCCTTGCTGATATTCTCTCACTGTTCACATTTCCAATATTCCAGAGGACCCAAGGATAATGAGGTTTCGACCAGAGAGTTCCAGTGACAACTTTAACAATCCTATTTTTTAATTCACTAATACCATTTTGTACATCCAAATGAATATCTATAAGATCAACTCTAGACAGGAGAATATTTAGAGCATCTCCTTTAGCTGAATCATAGGCTTTCTCACCAGCAATCAGAATTTTATCATTGCCAATAATAGATTTCCATATCTGTAAACTCCTACCAAAGTTTAATTCATCAACAAAATTTTCTAAATTTTTCAAATAGAAGCCATCAACATTCTGAGCGCGCGCCCAATATGCTATGGCATTTGTTGTAGGATCTATATTTTCTTCTGATAACATAAGACTATAGTTTACATGTGGCAATGATGTGGAGACTACCACTGACATAACTGGGATATCAAGTATTAAATACATGCCCCTCTTATGAATTTCAGCAACAAGATCTTGAAAATCTTTAAGCACACCTATACTTCTATGTATATCTATGAGAGACGAAATATTATTATAGTTTTCAGGATACTGATCAGCTTGATAGATGTAATTCAACCGAATAGCTATAGCGCCTAAATCTTGTATGTAATCAAGTCTTTTAGTGAGCCCTTTTAGATCACCAATACCATCATTATTAGAATCCTTGAAACTAGCAGGGAATACTTCATAGAATACTTTTCCTTGATACCAAGGCAGGTCAGGGTTACAATCTTTAGGGATGGTGACTACCATAGCAATAATAGCACCTAAACATGCAACAAGTCCAGAAAGAGCTACCCAAAGTAGAATTTTCCTGATGACAGGCCAATTCCAGTTCACAAAGCTGGGTAACTTTCTATTCTTAATTTTCAAATTTCCATTGAGCTTACAATCTTCACCTGAAATTAAAAAGTCAAGTTAACAAAATTACTGACTGAGTGACTAACTGAAAATTAATATAAAATATATCTTGTTTTATTTTAAGTTGTTGTAAAACAATATTTATTAAAGGCCAACTGAAAGGCAGTTTGAAACATCTATTATTATTTCTCTGTTAAACCTTGTTAGTACAAAATACATTTTTAGAAAAAGACCATGAATGTATATACATAAAGAATTAACGATTATGAAATAAAGATATGATGCTGGGAATTTTGTTGTGCCACTTCTTCTTCAACAGTAACTAAAGTGGCTTGGGAAGTGGTGGCAGATTCATGAGTTTCAATAAATAATCTGTAGGATTCAATTTTGAAATAAATACACCCATTTTAATTTATTTACGTAACACAAAAATGAAAGACATCTAAATAATAACACACGTAGACAAACATAAAAACTGTATATTGCCAAGCTAACTGAATTACTATAGTATTAGAGGAAATATACAGCAGGCCACTCTGGAGCTGAATCCAGACTATATAAACCACATATTGTGGTGTTTGTGTTTGTATGAGCCGTTCATATACAGTAGGAGTGAAATTCTTATTTGTAGCATGAAATTAATTTTTTCATGTTACTTTCAAGTTATGATAATGATGTGGTATTTGAATACCTTCTCTTTTGTATGAACATTGTTTCAGAATTTATTTTTACATGTGTCAACTACCCCATCTTTTACTAAAGAGTACCTTAGATTAATATTTACCTGTCCTATAATAAGGTCTCCATTTTTACTAAGAGTTTGATAGTCCAGCATACTGATATTGTTAATGAGTTGAGCACTAACAGGATCTTGCACAACAGAATTTGAGTCTCCCGAAGAACTGGAATCAACTGCTGCATCTAAAAACACAGAAACATAACTTACAAATCTTGGAAGTAGCTTAGAGGGTGTGGTGTAGATGTTGATATAGGGTGCACTTATTTTAAGTAATTGGAGGGGTGGAGGGGGAGGGTAGGGAGTCATACTTACCCCTTCTGCAACTACTATGTCAAGAAAATGTATAGTTCTTAAGACATTAATGTTTTTCTAAATGACACTTTATTCATTGATATCTATTTAAATGGTGGTTATACATTCGCTGACAGCTAGCATGGTGTGCCCGTCTTGTGAGCTTTATTCTGTGTACTGATTCCCAGGCACAGGGGTTTCAGAAGGAGAATTACTTAGGTTATTTTTTTAAACAACCCCAAAACTCATTTTATATCAAAAATACATTAGAACAACAGCTTCATGGCTTAAAGCCTTAGTTGCCAACCTAAGAACTTACAAAAAAAATTATGAGTATTATCTATGATTTGTATGTATCTTATTTTTCTATTTATGTGAATTGCTTAGTTGTTTTTTTTATATAATATATTAATATAAATGCAATATTAATGTAAAACATAAGTGAGGTTGTACAAAACATTAATATCTTAAGAACTATACATTTTCTTGACATAGAGCATGCAGATGGGGTAAATATGCCACCATATATCTGCAGGAAACAAGAGGTTAGTTAAAGAGATTGAATAGAATCGGAATACCGTTTTGCAAGCCTGCATCTTCATTCAATCCTAAAAATGGCTGGTCACTCATTTCTTCAGAAAGCGGGTGCTTGAAATCCAAAGGCGTAGGACTTGGTGTGGTTGACATCAGCAAGCATGTTGACGATTTTACGCCACGCAAATAATCCAAGGTCTCCAAATCGGTGGTGGTAGAATTATTGCTATTTTCTGTAGATTCATTCATCTTGAATTTTGAATGCGAAAACTTGTAGCGTTTCCTTTCAGTGTCTTAAAAATTACAATGATATAACATGGAGTTTATGTTTCAAACTTTTTTTGAGCTTAATCTGACTTTTAAGACTTCAAACCAAAAGTTCACTTTACCATGGAAAAAGAATCTTGTTCCATGACTTTATCTTACTTAATTTTGATAGGACGAAAATGAAAAGTCAACAAAAATTACACATGCCTTCGTAGAAACTGTCATTCTTTATTCTCAGTATATATGACAATGATTAACGCATTCTTTTACACTGGTTTTTATTAATTTCGCTACAATGCCACGGATGAGAGGAATGATTGGCCCCAATGGCGATGCGTTGTGGGCGCTGCAGCCAATGCAAAGGCAAGCCGAAAAAATAGCACTTGGTAGGTATAATTTGAGAATAATTGAGACTCACCGTTGTTGGTTACTACCTGTGCCGCAGACATCTCCGATAACTCACGGCGGACGCTCACTAGAAGATGATTGGAGGAATAATCGTATCAGATGATCACTCCCGTATACCCATGCACCGTAGCAACGCCGCTTACTGGCGGGACATAGACTCGCTCCCGTTATATGCTAAGCAGGCTGGCAGTTTTGGCGATACTTTGTGCGCGGGAGCGGAGCCACATCATGCATATCCATGAAATAATTGAAACACTACTGCACTTAGGACTCAAATAACTGCCTTGGACGTCTGCTATAGTAAAAGTTTCGTTTAGAATGAAAGTTTAATCTCCGCTAATATAGCTCACAATAATCAGTTAATTTAATTTGATGAAAAAATGGGGGCGCTATAAAATAATTTATTCTCAAAGTGGGCGGTATACAAAATAAGTCGGGGAACCATCTCAGTATATTAAATTTGATCGACTTCCCGGTTTCCGATTGAGCTGATATTTTGCACGTATGAGTAAATTAGGAACCATGGAGCTGATCTGATGATGGAGTCGGAAGGTGGCCGTAGGAGTCCTGACAGAGAATCCTAGGTTTCTCTGTCTACGTATGTTTACATCCATCGTCACATCTTTGAGCGCAAAAACAATTTATACTGAGACTTCGACATCCCTCCATATTTTCGCGAGAACTTTATTGCGATGGAGTGTGCGGTTAAAACTTTTGCTACCCTGAACGCAGCTTTGGTCGCAATGACAAGCCCCTTTTTTAATAATGATACCTGACAGTATTACTTATACTGACATGACAATTGACATTTGATATTGACAATCAGCTGGAGCTGGAATTTGGACTCCGCTATCCGCTGTAGTAATTTCTAATTTCAGAAAATTAGGAAATTTATAATTTATAATGGTTTGAATAATTACTTTACACATTAGAATTAGGTATTATTTAGTATTTCTGTGCAAGAAACCAAGAGTAACATTCCTGAATTATAATTAAGTGTATATCTTAAGTTTATATATATTTTTGTTGATTCGAAAAGAAAGTATAAAGTTATTGTAATTATAGAAAGATGATAAACGCCAACAAAGTAATCAGAGCTAATAATATAAGCGTAAATAAAGTTAAACACTGCAGAAACTATGCTTCTTTTTATAAAAATGTTAAAGATGCCGAGTATCAGTTTATGCAAAGAAGCAAAGTGCCGACAATGCATTTCCAGAAATCATTACCTCGTTTACCAATTCCAAAGTTGGAGAATACAGGAGAACGGTACTTAAATGCTTTAAGGCCTTTGTTGAGCGTTGAACAGCTTAACCAAGCCTCAACTCGACTAATGACTTTGTAAATAATGAAGGTAAAATATTACAAAACAAACTAATAAGTAAAGACAAAGCAAACAAACACACGAGCTACATATCCGAGTACTGGTTTGATTTGTACCTGAGAGATCGTGAAGCACTACCTATTAATTACAATCCATTGTTAGTATTTCAAAATGACATTAAGCAAGAATATAATGATCAATTACTACGGGCAGCCAACTTGTTAATAAGTGCTGTAAGGTTCATGTTGTCCTTAAGAGAAGGGATTTTGGACCCTGAGGTTTATCATATGAACCCTAAAAAAAGTAATACTCCAATGTTTCGGACTGTTACTGGACTGTTACCAGAAGCTTTATCATGGTAAGGATGACATCATATTTTTCTTAAACCAATTCTAAAAATTGTATAAAGAGACCTTATTTTAAAATTCTAAATTGGTTTGTGGTGTTTGTTCTGTAATATGCAATGGGAAGTAACTTTATGATATATATAAAGCATAGGTATGCTTCTTTATGTTAAGTTGAATTTTGTGTGTGGTAGTTGTATGACTTATGCTCAGATCTTACTGTTATGTTGCCTTACAATTATACTAGTGCCATAAATCATTGGTGCACTAGACACGTACACTTGTGGTGTGTCACTTATCAATAGCTATTAATATAGACATTACACAGGCGTGTCACTAGGCATCCCATTAGGCCGACAAGTGTAACAAAGTAACATAGTGTAATGTAGCGGCTATATATTCCCACATTTTATTGCATGTTTGGGCAGCAATTGTTCAACATTAGTAAAGTTAGCATTAGATATAAGCTCTATACAAGTAATGAAAAGTTTTTACCAATGGTAAGGCAAGTGAATGATTAGTATGATAAAGGAACTAGCCCTCAGTGTAGTAAATGGTGTTGATTTTCTATTTTTTTAGGTATGGAGCATACTTATTTAAAGCTTTCCCGTTGGACATGAGTCAGTTTGTTGGTTTGTTTGGCGCAACACGCATCCCACTCATTGGTAAAGATAAGATATTGAGGGACCCAAAGAGTAAACATGTGCTAGTGCAAAGGAAAGGCAACTTCTATGTGTTTGATGTACTTGATGCAAATGGTGATTTTTTTTTTAATTTTCATAACCATTCAACTTTAATATATACAGCACTCTAAAGCTTTGATTCTTTTGGACACAATTACATTATTCAGAATAAAAAGAAATATAGTAAAGGAAAATTGAGAAATTTACGTGCATTGTTTCCCTTGTTATAAACACAAAAAAATATGCATTTGAATGAATATTGATAAGATAAAAAATGGAAAAAAGACCTATTATTTTGAGTATCCATCATAATAAGCTAAGAATATCAACATGCAATCCCATATTGGACATTAAAATTTGTTGATTCCAGGTATTGAAGATAAAATTGTAAAAATGTCAGTGTTCCTTTAATTTAAGATACTGACTTCCTTAGAAGGAGTTAATCTTTATGATCCTCATTAAAATACACTGTTTTTTTACATGTGGTTGGTTCGATTATCAGATGAGGCAAGCAACTTTAAAAAATATTGAAATGCAGTTTTACTTTTAAAAATAAAAGAATATTTCCCTTGAGCAAATATCCCATCTAAAATATTTAAAGTCTCTTCCAAGCGGCATAGCCTTAGAATACTCAGATTATAAAATTTTTGTTATATATAAAATTCTTTTGTGTACCTATATGTCACTGAACTTCCCCTAAACCCCTGGATCAATTTTGATGAAATTTTTTGGGTGTGGATTTGACCAGGGCTTACATTCACAATTCGACCCGGCTCAATGGCGCTGGAATCAAGTTATACACTTTAAATTTTTTTCAAGGCTGGACAATGTTTACCACTAGCTTTTATAGAAAACTCGGATTTAATTATATCTAATTATAACCAAAATAATTTTGGTTTTATACATCATCAACATGATTGAGTAAACACTCCTTCGTAATATTTTAACTAAACATTATTTTTGTAGGCAACCTCTTAACACCTCAAGAATTACTAGGAAACCTATCTAAAATCTTAAATGACCCAACACCACAAGCTGAACAATCGTTAGGCATCCTTACATGTCAAAATAGGGATGTTTGGGCGCAACAGAGAGAGTATCTGGTGAACATGGGTAATGGGGAAGTCCTGAACCAACTGGACACTGCTATATTCAATTTGGTACTAGACGATGATGTCATAGGTGACAATAAACATAAAATTCTGGAGCAATATCTGCATGGTGATGGTTTGAACAGGTATTTTGTTTTTCAATTTTGACATACTTTCATTTTTATTTGCTCATAATGAATGAATGAAAACACTTTATTGTTCACCAAAATTAAAACTACTTTCTTAAAAACTAGATACAATAAATGTTGAACAAAGGGCGACCTTATCGCTTAAAGCGATCTCTTCCAGACAACCCCTTAAACTAAGGAAAATAATAAAACATGACAGTGGCGGTGTAGACAATACATAATATAAAATATTCAAAATATATAAATAATTTTTTTAATTATATACTATATAAACACAGTAAATATCATAATACATACAGAAAAGCAGCACTATTATACCTGAGAGGATCAAAAATAATTAAAAACCATGATTTTAAAAGAGGATACTGACTTAGCTTGTCTTATGTCGAGTGGCAGTGAGTTCCATAAACGGACAGCCTGTACTGTCAAAGAGTTGTCAACGAAGGATAGCTTGTCTCATAGCTTTTCAACTGATCACAGATACAAACAGCAAGAAAGAAAATAATTTCCGCACCAATTTTGGCTAAATAGATCTTTTCGGTCTGACTTTGTAGAATAGAATATTTTTTCTTGCACACGAGAAAAACAATAGACATCAGAAATAATTTCGACTACTACAATCCGGGGTCTTACCACTAATAGCGACAACTTCCAGACAACCTACTAGAGCTATTTTACATATCTAATGCTGGTTCGTTATTCAGTGTGCCCAGTTTAAAATATATATAATTATATATAAATTCATAGTACAAGTGTTTTAGTAGTAAGATCTATGAATCGGCTATAAACAATATTATAACTAAAGTTTGACTTTTCAGATGGTTTGATAAGTCGTTCAGTTTGATAGTTAAGAAGGATGGAGTGGCGGGTATAAACTTTGAACATTCCTGGGGTGACGGTGTAGCGGTGTTAAGGTTTTTCCAAGATATATACAACGAGACCACGACAAAGCCTTTTCTTCATCCAGACACAAAGCCTTCGGAAAGTAATATCTCTGTGAAAAAGTTAGGTATGTATGCCTGTTTTTCTATATCTTTTAATAAGTACTAACTGACCTGGTAAACTTCGTACCGGCTCAAAATAATAAATAGAAAATCTAATGAAAAAAAACTTCACTTTTAAATTTAATTTGATTTCTAAACGTCGGGACGAACATCAAATGTTTGACAGGTGAATAGTTTCTAAGGGAAAGCGAAATTGTTGTTTTTAGTATATTCCATTGTACAGAAATTTGACCTCTACAATTTTATTATATGTATAGATTATGACATGACACAAAAACAAAATCACCAAAATCACTCCCGGTGATTAGGAGAATTCTAGAACCCGATTTCAGCGCCACCTACCGGTTCCAATTGTGGATTTAAACCATCCCGGGACCCACTCAAACACACACACACACACACACACAAAATTTCATCAAAATCGGTAAAGTCGTTCTCAAGTTATGCACTTACCAAGACATTTTGCGATTCATTTTTATATATAACCAATTTTCCATTGTTTACGCCCCCGCAATCCCCTCTGGGGTGGAATTTCGTAAAACCCGTTCTTAGCTGATCTCTACTTGGCTAAAGAAATATTCATAGCAAATTTCAAGTAAATCGGCCTCATAGCTTCAGAGATATCGTGATCAGTGAGTTCAAAAACGGGATCTCCTATATACTTATATATATAGATTGTAATATAGGTTCGCGTTTGACCACACTATCGCCCTATATGCAGCCATAATGTGGTCTAGGATGGAGCACGCTTCCCTAGAAGGTTATTCACACGAGACTTGAAGACACCCAGGTTATAAGTATCGGGAAAGACAGACTCCGGCAATGAATTCCACTCCGTTGCGGTGCGTATGGTGAAGCCAGATGCAAACCGCTTCGTTTTTAACCGACTTAAAAAAGGAGGAGCTTGTTAACTTGATCACTATTTTTTCTTTTACTTTTATGTATGTACACCGATTACTCTGAGATTAACGATCCGATTTACGTGATTCTTCTTTATTTCATGAGGAAAGGAGGAATAGTTGCCATTTAGTCCCTTAAAAAATTGACATTAGTTTGAAAATTACTGGTTTTCATTTTATGAACATTTTTTTTATGAAAAATTTCCGTTCCCGTTTTTGGGACCTATATTTTTTAAGGAGCGCGGCACCTTTCGTAGGCCTACCCATAGCTAGACACTAAAAAATCTTTTCCAACATTTTGTTGTTATAACAATGTATATGGTAATTTTGATGCTTTGCTCGGCATCGACTTCAAGATGAGGAAAATTTTATATTATTTTGTCTCTTAATAAACTAAATAAATTCTTAGTCAAAAATCTTTATTAAGTTATTGAAGTTATACTTCTTTTGGCGCGTTAGGAAAAAATGATGAGAGTAAATTTTTATCGATGCGCGCGCATACCGTCACAAAAACCTACACCCTGAAGTTAGCTATATTCAACATTTTAGTTTTTCTATTGTTAGTGTCGTTTTTCTACAAACGTAGAATAAGGCGAAAGAAAAATTAAGTTAACAATATCCCGCGATTTTGAAACATACTTCATTGGTGCTCCGCTCTTATTGCTCTTAGCGTGATGGTTTATAACCTATAACCTTCCTCGATAAATGGGATATCTAACATTGAAGAAAATATTCCAATCAGACCAGTAGTTCCTGAGATTAGCGCGTTCAAGCAAACAAACAAATAAACAAACTTATCAACTTATATATTATATAGACATAAGATAAAACTCCCTCACCGACACCACACCCTGTCAAATCTCCGCTTCTATTATGTTACGTTGCAGATAAATTACATTCAGTCTTTTATAAGCTGTTTAAGTAATTAAAGGTTTTTAACTATCCCACGGGAACTCTTTATTTGTTCGGGATCAAAAGTATCCTATATGTTGACCAGGGATATAAGCTATCACCATACAAAATTTCATGTAAATCGGTCCAGTCGTTTCGGAGATTAGCCGGTAAAAACAGACAGACAAACAGAGAAACAATAAATTTGAAAAAAAACTAAATTGATTCTATTTCTATTGGTTCTATAATTATATCATAAACTGTAATTAATAAAAAATTTAATACGAATATAATGTAGTACATTAAGGGCCGTTTAAATTTATTTAAGAAACACGCATTTAACACCTTTAAATACGATTAGCGTCTTGCACAACGCATTTGTCACTAAATATATTTAAAGAACTGTCAATACATTTTGTGTAAAACGTATTTAGGCAGTTTAAGTCTGTTTATAAATATGTAATATATATCATGTGTATCATATATAATGAATATTTATTTTATCGGTATCCCCGAATATTTGTTTGAATTATATGAGTTTATATTTATTTTATTATTATTCACACTATACGTATATATATATATATATATATATATATATATATATATATATACATATACATATAAATAACAGTGCAACATCCGCTCGTCCTAGGGTGTAGTTGAAAACCAGCGTTAGGCATCCGCGGTTGCCTGGCACATGCTGAACTGCACCTATTTAGTACCATCGCGAGACTCTAATTATTATCACCGTACCGTGTAACTCATTCCATGTCTGTCTCGTTGTGTGTTTTCTAAATAAACGTCTTTTCTTTCTTTCTTTCTTTCTTTAATATGATTAACTAATTTCATTTATAGCCGATCGTTATTCAAGCGACTCTAAGTGTACATTGCAGATACTACATACAAACAATTACACAACACAAAAATTGTCACAACACATCAAAAACATAGCACTCATCATACGTCAATCCTAAATAATAGGAAGTAAGAATTAATAATAAATAAATTGTACATAGATATAGTATAGTCTGTAGTACTAGGAATAATAATTAAAAACTGACATCACTATATATTTTCCTTGTATATCCACATTTCAGATTTCAAATTGAACGACAAATCAAAAGCCTTCGTTGATAATGCAAAGAGGGAATACAAAATGTGGTGTGACTCTTTGAGCATAGACTATATTCTTTATGAGGGTTTGACGAAAGGCGCTTGCAAGAAATACAAAGTGAGCCCTGACTGCATCATGCAGCTTAGTTTTCAGGTAATCTCATCAAACTGCGTTCAGGGTGTGCTTAAATATTCCCGCGGGATATATTTATTCCAGTTCTTGAATTAAGCGTATTTCATGATTATTGAATGATCAACCACTGAAAACTAGTTTTTTTTATAAATCTCTTGAATAGCAAGATTTATGAGGATTTTCTTTTTTTGTAATTTTTATTTATTCTTGGCATTGTTTCGTTATGGCTTAGTGTTTTATTTTGCAAAATGCTAAGAACGTCCTGTTCGTATGGGAATTTCAAAATAAATAGTTTATGAAAACTCTCTTCAACTAGAAAGCCATTTACATAAAACATTCAAGAAAATCTATCAATTTATTTTTCGTATTTTGCTGCCACAGACATAAGGAAACTGAATCAATATATCAAAAATGATAGAATTACATCTAATTTAGATTGCCTGTAAGAGATCACCTATTTATTGTATTGCCTTAAAAGTATTGTAAATATGTATTTTTTAATCGACTTCGAAAAAAGGAGGAGGTTCTCATTTCGTCGGGATCTTTTTTTTTATGTATGTTCGCCGATTACTCCGTGGTTTATGATCCGATTTACGTGATTTTTTTTTTGTTCGACGTGGAATAGCTTCCAATTGGTCCCCTAAAAATTTGACATAGTTTGGTCCAGTAGTTTTCATTTTACGAACATTTTTTTGTTCTCGTTTCTTGGGACCTATATTTTTTAAGAAGCGCTGCATTATTCGTTAGTCCACCCATACATAGCTAAACACTAAAAAGTAACAAATAAAAACTAAAAACTTCGTTTAAAAAAACCGACTTCAAAAACTAAAAACTAAAATGTATAAAATAACTTATTTCTAAAGCTATTATTATTAATATATATTATCTAAAACATCTTGAAGTCGGTGCAAAGTAAATCATAAAAATTACTATAATATTTTGAAAATTACTAAGATATTTTATACATTTTAGTTTTTAGTTTTTGAAGTCGGTTTTTTTAAACGAAGTTTTTATTTTTTGTAACCGTACAATTTTAAAATAAATAAATAACTTCCTGTAATATTTTCAGGCGGCATATCATCTGCTGAAGGGGAGATTTGTAGGAACGTACGAGTCTTGTAGTACTTCTGCCTTCAAGCACGGTCGAACTGAAACCATGAGGCCTTGCACTGAAAAAACGAAGGTAAACGTAATATTATAGTTTTGCCTGCTTGTGGCAATATGTGTATATATATACACACACACACTGTGTGTCTGTATGTGTGTATATTATTTACTAGCTTCTGCCCGGCTTCGTCCGCGTGGAATAACAAAAAAGAAGGTGAGCTAAAAAACCCGATTTTGAAACATTCTTCATTGGTACTCCGCTCCTATTGATCTTATCGCGATGATATATAGCTAATGGGTTATTTACCACTGAAAGAATTTTCAAATCAGACAGTGGTTCCTGAGATTAGCGCGTTCAAGCATACATTCAGGCTCTTCTGCTTTATATGTTAAGACTATAGTTGTTTCTAACATAGAGTTATGTTAAATCATGTTCCTCTTTTATGAGCTAGAAAACAAATGAACCAAGGATAAATGTCTGTCTTTTGTTTTATGGGAGCAAATAAATTAATAAACAAACAAATTGAGAAAACATGGAAAAATATATAGCGTATAACCATCTACGATTAATTCCGCGTCGAATGGTTTTGGTTTCATGCTGATCGGTCCAGTAGTTTTCGAGTTTACCTCGGACAAAGAAATCAAACTTTGCTTATATATATATAGATTTATGTTTCTGGCTTGGCAGCTAGGCCTTTAAGCCATATCTTAGTTTACAATATAGTTGCTTCATTTTCTCAAGCCTATGTGTAGCACAGCTGAACTGTAGGTAATCAGCAAGTGCCATTCAACGGAGTTCTTGTGACAACTCGAAAGGTCACATTTGACTATACAGTTCACATTTCTCACAAAACACATAATCACTACTCAAAAACTATCAATATCCTACAACTATTGTTCATTTTAGAGTAATTTTACACATTTTTAGAAAATAAAACTGCGTAGCTCAACATCTCTTCGGATCCCGCCAAAAACTCCTATGTGTTTATATATTTTGTTATAAAAAAGTCTAGGTAACATTACTCGATTTAACGACAAACTCCCTAAGCGTCGAAATCACTTGGCTTTAATTACACAACATTTAATGAAACAAAATTAAATAATTAAAATGAACAAGTTGGCGGTTGGCTAAATAAAACTTTAACAATACTCTTGATACTCGACATTTTTGTCTTCAGTGAGCACGGCCACTGAAAAGTGGTCCAAACATCGGAATAAAAAAACAAATAAATTACCGCGCTTAAAACCGCTGAAGCGTAGTTTCTATAGTTTTTGTAGGTACTTGACAGTATGAAAAATATAGGCTGATTTTAATATATATCGTAGATTACGATTTAAATATGACGACAAAAATAAATTGTTTTAACTAAAATATTAAATATTAATTGATATTTTTGAGAAATGATATTGTTATATTGCAGCCATTAGCCACGTGACAATGAACGCCGATCAGAGCGCGTGACGTCATAGTGTGCAAAACATAACAAGTTATCCATGACTTCTCAGATGACACTTCAATGAAACAGATGTTTGTTTTGCATGCTGTGACGTCATGCGAGACGCCAGCTTGACGTCTTATGTCACGAAATGTCAAAATATTTATAAAATTGCTAAATTAAATATGTTAATGTTGTTTTTTTGCTGAAATATTAATGTTTTGGCTAAAATAGGCCATAAGGCTCAAAATAAACCTGTTTCTCAAAAATTGTCAACTACCGAATTGTCATTGTATGTCATCTCCAAAATACTGTAAACATAAAATGTTCATTTAATTATAGGCTTTCTGCGAAGGCCTCAACCAAGGGAGGAGCTCAAACGAAGAGCTACGCGCAATAATGGCCGAGTGTTCGTCATACCATTCGCAGTTGGTGAAGAGGCGGCCATGGGCGAAGGCTTCGATCGGCATATGTTCGCATTGATGAAAATCGCCGAGGAAAACAACTTGCCAAGATCTGAAATATTTAACTCGTACGAGTATAAGTTTTTGAACAAATCGATTTTGAGTACGAGTACTTTGTCTGCGCCGAGCGTAATGGCCGGTGGGTTTGGACCAGTGGCTAAGGAAGGATTCGGTATCGGGTGAGTGAGTTTTACAATTAAATACCGTGGGAACGAATGAGTTTTCAATTAAACACCAAGTAAATGAGTGAGTTTTACCATTAAATACCGACTGAATGAGTGAGTTTTACCATTAAATACCGACTGAATGAGTGAGTTTTACCATTAAATACCGAGTGAATGAGTGAGTTTTACCATTAAATACCGACTGAATGTGTGAGTTTTACAATTAAATACCGTGGGAACGAATGAGTTTTCAATTAAACACCA
This sequence comes from Dendrolimus punctatus, assembly GCA_012273795.1. Lineage (NCBI taxonomy): Eukaryota > Metazoa > Arthropoda > Insecta > Lepidoptera > Lasiocampidae > Dendrolimus > Dendrolimus punctatus. The sequence goes on along the minus strand of CM022538.1, from coordinate 3,159,215 downwards.
AGCGAATGAGTGAGATATACCATTAAATACCGAGTGAATGAGTGAGTTTTACCATTAAATACCGAGTGAATGAGTTTTACCGTTAAACACCGACTGAATGAGTGAGTTTTACAATTAAATACCGTGGGAACGAATGAGTTTTCAATTAAACACCAAGTGAATGAATGAGTTTTACCATTAAATACCGACTGAATGTGTGAGTTTTACAATTAAATACCGTGGGAACGAATGAGTTTTCAATTAAACACCAAGCGAATGAGTGAGTTTTACCATTAAATACCGAGTGAATGAGTGAGATATACCATTAAATACCGTGGGAACGAATGAGTTTTCAATTAAACACCAAGTGAATGAGTGAGTTTTACCATTAAATACCGAGTGAATGAGTGAGTTTTACCATTAAATACCGACTGAATGTGTGAGTTTTACAATTAAATACCGTGGGAACGAATGAGTTTTCAATTAAACACCAAGCGAATGAGTGAGTTTTACCATTAAATACCGAGTGAATGAGTGAGATATACCATTAAATACCGAGTGAATGAGTGAGTTTTACCATTAAATACCGAGCGAATGAGTTTTACCGTTAAACACCGACTGAATGAGTGAGTTTTACAATTAAATACCGTGGGAACGAATGAGTTTTCAATTAAACACCAAGTGAACGAATGAGTTTTCAATTAAACACCAAGTGAATGAATGAGTTTTACCATTAAATACCGAGTGAATGAGTGAGTTTTACCATTAAATACCGAGTGAATGAGTGAGTTTTACAATTCAATACCGTTTAAAAGAATGAGTTTTACAATTAAATACCATGTGAACAAGTAAGTTTTACAATTAAATACCGCGCGAATGAGTAATTCTTACAAGTGAATATACGAGTCAATGAAGGAGTTATGTGATGTGAGTATGCTATGTGTTGTGTGTGTTTAAGGATTATTGCATAAAAGCATAGAAGAATAAGACTATTTATTTCCATGGTAAAACCTCGTTTTTAAAGGTCTAATATCTTAAAAACTTTATTCGAGCTTGATGTTATGGTTTGGATAATTAAATAATATCTAAGATACGATGTATGTGTTTGTCTGTCGATTTATATATTATTATTTTTACTACACAGGTATTCCGCTTTTACGGATAAATTGGGAGCTGCTGTAACTAGCTACAAAGATCACAACAGCAGTACTGAATTCGTGAAAGCCCTACACAAGTCTTTTTAGATATCACTAAAATATTATCAGGGTAATTTAAACAAATCAATACGTTTTTTAACTGTCGGTAAAACAGCACACTGCTTTAAACTCGGTACACTAAGTTTTAAAGGGGCAGGTTGATGAAACCATCCGACCATTCATCTTATTTGACTGTTGAATTAGATATTCTACGTATTTAAGTCTCAACGTAAATAAAGATAAATGTAAGTGTCGTCAGAGGTAGTTCATCCAGGCTATGTATTGCTCTAAAGAATTAGTATAACTTATCATAATATAACTATTTCCGGAGGTGGTCCTCCTGGTCCATGCAAAGATATATAGCTAGAAATCGTAAAGAAGGATATGTAAGCTCATAGACTGACAGCTGATTATGAAAATATACCCAAGAAAAAGCTGAGATAAATAAATGCAAATTAGAAAGAGAAAAATTAAAAAATCACAAGAACTTTTTGGACTATTTTATTATATACTGTTTTGATACTATTTTGACCATTCGACTAAACCCGCGGTACAGAGGTCGTTTAGTCCGTCCATGAAAGGAGAAACAATACAATTTCCTGCGGCCGGGCGGCCTGTCGTAAGAGGCGACAAAACAACCCACAGCCAGGTGGCAGTGTATATGCCCGACTGGATGGCTACGTACTACAATTCAAGGTTGTTATGGCGGCATATCCTGGTCTAGAGTATGCCGGCATAACAAACTTGAGTTGTGTTCCGGCTTTAGTGACCGGGTACCAGTCTCACTTAAGAGAGCAGTAGCGCAATTATTATCGATAAAGGTAAAAAAAGAAAAGAGATAAAAAAATACAAAAAATAAAACAAAAAAAGTACCCATTAAAAAATAGTTGAACAAGATAGATCAAATCCTGTTCGTCCGGTGGAAGGAGAATAAAAATAAATAAAAAAGTAGCGCATTTGTAGCACCTTTGGTGTTGCAAATGTCCAAAGGCGATAGTGCCGCTTTCCATCAGGTGGTAACGTCGGTAAAGTAGTTCAACAGTGTCGATTAAGTAGCTTACCTATCTATAGCGGACCTATAAACAAAGTAGGATAACGGTGTCGGTAAAGTAGTCAATAAATAATTAAAGTTGTATCTCAATCACTGTTTTTACGGATCTAATTCGCATGTAAGTAAATTATTTATTTTATTCTTATTCCCAAAACGAGACTAATATTCTGACGAACATTTTAAGATATTAAAAAATGTAATTAAATTCATGTATATGGGTAATTATTTTATTATTAATTTATCAAATCTGTATTCAAATAAATACGAAATCAGAGCTTTTATTAATATTTACATAAATTTAAGTTTTTATATATTATATACAGATTACAGAGTAATATTTTAACGTTTGTATATTGATAAAAGATTATAATATATTATACTCAGGTAGATTGTAAGCATATTATTTTTGTTATGCTTATATTAATAAATCCAATACACGATAACGTGGCATTTACATTGATCATTCGTGTTTATGTGTTAGAAATAAATAGAGGCTTGAATGGATGAAAGGGTAGCTATTGAGAAACCATATACGGTAGATATACAGTGTAAACTCCATGTAACATCATTCGATTTAACGATAAACTCCCTTAAGCGTCGAAATCACTTGGCTTTGGTTGGTTAAGTTTGTCTTCCACACTAGATAAACTCTATATAGCATTACACACACTCTCAATAACGACAATAATTAAGTAATAAAAAGTACCTTTTAAGTTGCCAAAATTAGTAAAAACTGCGCAGCTGTCTACATTTTTTATCGCTTTATTATTCTAGCCCGTAATAAACTCGATTGTCGGCATCATGCATACCGAAATTTCTAACTACTTTATCACCAAGATGCTTCAATATCGCAAGATATGAATAAAATAAGTAAAAAATACAGCAAAAATTACTGGTGCAGCCAAAGACATCAGACAAAATTAACAGACGCCTAATGACACCTCTCTATAACGGCATAACATGCGCGATCCCATCAGTGTCGTAATATAGAGTTTACAATTTTTAGTTATGACGTTGCCTTCATACAGAACTCCATCACTTGCTATCCTAAAACCAAGTTAACAGTGTTGTCTTAGAGTCTAGTGTAGCTTGTGTGAATAATAGTCCAGCATACGTTTAAAAAAAAACACATTCTTCATCCACTCATGTCCTCAAATGTCAAGTATTTATAGCTTTTGATTCACCTGTATTGATTATACCATGTTAAGGCGACTGTTGCATTATACAAGGTTACCTAAAACTTCGAATATTCATTAATAATACTGTAAGACGGAACTACCACAAATTTGTTGCCGAAACTGTCGACGACTTATTGGGATGTCCCACAAATTTTTATTCAAATACAGATAATTGAATTGAACGTTGAACTGATGCTTTCTCCCTCTAACTACATAGAACTTGTATTATACTAAAAAAGACGAGATAATTCTCTTGGTTTTGGCGCGGCAATTTTGACGGTGCTTGTGGAAAAAAAATTGGCCCTTATAGAAGTTTAATATAAAATACGTGCCTTGAAACAATAATAATATAAATTACATCGTAAGAAATGTTTTAAAATTCAAAAATATACTTATTTTCATATGTTAATTATTTTGTGAAATGATGCGTAAACTCCGTATCTTAATGAACTGTTTTAGAGATATGAAGATTATATTTTCATGCATCAACATATATGTATTATGATAATAATAACTCTAGGTGGTTTATCAGATTTGTAAATTAAGCATATTTCAACCTACATGAATTATACACAAAATACAGCATTTTTTTTTTATTAACCTGTAACTGTTAAGTGCAATTAAAGTATTTTATATGTTTCTAAATTGATCTTTTATTGACCCTCTTTACGTTTTCAAAATTGTTCAGATTTTTTTTAAAGGAAGCACTTTTCAATCAGTCCAACGATAGACGCATTGCACTGTAGGACATACACTATATTTTTTTAAAAGTACAAACAGCAGACAAATACACATAGTGTATATATCCAAATGAAGCAAGTTAACGCTTTTGTTATAGATAATAAACAACGCACCACTCTGGAGCCGATCACAGACACCCAGACCATGGTAAATAACGGAGAAAATTCGTTTCCGAAGTTTACCATACCAGGAATCGAACCAGGAGCCTCTGCGTTGCAGTGAGGTAGGCCGGCAAAGGCTTAGTCCACTCAACCACAGAGGACGTCATACTAAAATATCGTGGGTGTAACAAAATCCCTGGTACCGGGGTTCGAATCCTGGCCGGAAATTACGCACCACACTGCGCTGCTAAACTGTGTAGACTCTGTAGACTATATGTGGCGCAGCCGCATTTTCGCAGTTAAACAATAGAAATTCACAGAAAAGTGCCGTCTTCACAAGCGCTTAGGCAATTTTCTGAACTAATGTGCATATATATATCAAATACCACGAGTTGGTATGTATGTGAACCGATATATAAAACCCGCTAATGGGGAGGTCAGAGCCCAGTAGTGGCTTGTTGGGAGGCTGTTGCATGAGTCATGGTAGTTTCTTCTTATTCCAATGTGGCGTGGATATGAAACCTTTCCGGGAACAATGTGCTATTTACAAGGGCCAGTGTTTATCTGACAACCACCGAGTTGTATGCCTACGTATCTGCTGTTCTCGATAAAAGTTATGGTAGAGACACGTTACCACTTACTTTACAAAATGTCATAGTTTGCTGAATAAGGATTAAACGAAAAAAGATAGTACCTGGGACACGTCTATTATTAGAAAAATGAACAAGGTGCCTCAATAAAAACAAAAGGCCAGGGATCGTGCCCTTTCAATACTTCCACTCTACGCGCTTATCTATGTTGGAGCAATACAGGAAACTTCAGGGAAGCGGGCCCTTTTATTAGGATACGTATTTTAAATGTGCTCAATCATGTGTAAATATTCCATTACCTATAACAGAGGACCTATTAATACTGGTGGCGCTTCAATTCAACTACGACTGTTATCGATTTTCTGTTAGCCATCCCATCCCTCTAGTAAAAAGGAGCAATATTCATAGATCGCACTTGCATTTTTATGTTACGTTTCTTTCTTGTTACGAAGGAAAGATGTAAAATAAGTAGAAATAAGATGACGATGTCAAGAAAAAGAAAGAACAATATATTAAAATAACACAATTATATTTGATGATTTGATTTGATGACATGTTATACCTTTATGCGTGTTATATTTTAATCGCCCGCTTTGAATTTTCTTGCTTTATTTTGTACGTTTTATATATGTGTACTTTGTATTTGTACTAATAGTTCCATGCTAATATCTTATTCACGGTCTTGGTATTACAGCGATTATCGTAAAATTTGGTATACGCACTCTAAACAAAAGAGATGAAAACAGATGTTTAGGTCGAAAAATGATAGCCTAAAGATTAAAATATTATGCAAACAAAGCCACACGAAAAATGCTAGTATTTAAATAACATTTATCATTATGTCAGCACTTAGAGATGTATTGATTTAATTCTAAAATAAAGAAAAACGTGCTAACTGGCTGAACAAAGCTTGCCTATAGATATTACCTCATTGTACCTACGCAGAATCAACAGCGTTCCAATCTACGTTCGCGCATATAGGTATACGAAGTTCTTTTAATAGAAGTATATTTATTTACTCTGTCGAGTCTGATCGTTGAACATTGTGTTGGGTGGATGTACAGTATTTATAAAATTTACTTTGCTTTATAGCTCAAACATTTAGGAAGCGAATGAGATAAAAATACGAATTGTAATGTGTCGCGTACGATATTTCTACACGTCGGACGATTCGTTCACATGGAATGGAATGGCGTATACGCCTTTTTGACATTAAGAAGGACCGTGAAAATGTCAAAGTTCATCAGTTTCTCTAAATTCGTGGTATTGTTTAGTGAACGTGAATAATTTTAATAGTTTAAAAGTAATTTATTTTAAGTAAAAGTGATATTAAAGTTGTGTATAACTTGTTCCTTTTGAGGTGAGCTTCTTATTTCTTGCATAGAATCCCATTGTACAGTCACTTGTTTTAATTAAATACCTAGATCTTATAGGAGAGTTTCGAAGGCATGATTCCTCTCAAATTGAATTTCACATCTAAATTTCTAATAATTAGAAAGTAACATAATTTATCAGTAAACAGTTACTTATTTTGGGTAAAGTTAAATCGTTATTCTGTCAGATATAAACAATTACGAAAGACCTCTCCCATTATACAGTGCAATCAATATCGCAGGCCTTTCCAATATTTGGATTCAAATAAAACGGGCTTAGATATGATTGTTACGATTGTTGTATATTAAAAAAAGGGATAAGTATAAGGTTTCTTAAAAAATATTCATAATTCATTTTGGGTATTCTAAAAATTATCAAGTGTCACTATCTAAATAATTATCTTAATTACATGTTAATTAACCTGATTAAGGTAAAATTCTGTCTGCTTGTATGCCAATCATTGCAAATTAAATAAGTGGTCTGTGTATGAGTTGGATTAATACATAAGGCTTATTCCCATATGTAACCATTCATTTAGGTAATATGTCTTATAATTATGTATTATAATAGTATAGCCTCAAATCTGAGATGTGGTGATTTTCAATATTTCTCCTAGATCAGGTCCCTTCTCAGTGCCTTCTGGCAAAAGCCTCTCTATAGTTGCCTATCTATCACAGCAGCGTCATCAGTAGGGTCTGACAGCAAGCCTGAACTTGTCCTCCCAGTGCTCTGTGTTCCCGTACTCCTTTTGCCAACCCTTGGGTGCCAGTGGTTTACTAGTTTGCTCCATTTTGGGAACTTGCTCCTGAGCATATGCCCTGTCCATCTCCATGTCTGAGCATCAATTTTTGACATTATATCTGCTAATTTGTTTTGGCTTGTATGGTTTTACTTTAAATAACAGTTTGATGCTCAGGCACTACATTCCATGGCCCATTGGCAAGTTCCTAGTTGGTGTCGGTGACTTTTGTTCAGAGTCTATGTTTCACATCCACATGTTATACATGGCAGAATGCCATTGTTATTAATTATCAGGCTTCATTTATATTACTGCTGGTTAGAATTTGACATAAGCCCCATAAAAGTAATATCAAATTTCTACTGATAGTAAGACAGGGGAATAAATAGTAAAATATAGGAACCAGCCAATGAGAGGTTCCTCTATAATATTCCTGTTATACCTGAGATGAAGTTACTGACTTCACTTAGACTGCACTTAGTGCTTCACTTAGATGTAGTCAATGCATTAATTGAGATGCAACATTGTTAAATGTTGAGAGATAATAATAATAAATGGCAGACAACCACATTTTGTATATCATCAAATTAAGAAATTTATGGTTAGTGAGTATCTAGCTGCTTAAACTCTGACCACATCACTACATTAACATGCCAGTAATTTAGTGAGGACAAGCACTAATATTTTATGTTAAAATATTATCAATATTTATCCAATTGTAAAATTTATTAATTATAAGCTGGAAAACTTTAGGACAGTCATTCTTTGCATATTTTTACTATTATTTTTTTTTATAATAAATATATTTTGATACCAACTTAAACAATATTGTTCAAATTTTAAATTTTACCTTCTACATCAGGCCACAGGCTTCTACATCTTAATGTTTAAACTTCAACAAAACATCAGTAGTAAGTCATTATATTTTTTTTTGTTTCAGAACTTCACTGAAAGGAACTAGAATGGTGAATTGAAACTAAAACAAGATGCTGATAAAGGAGTACAGGATTCCATTGCCTCTTACTGTAGAGGAGTATAGAGTAGCCCAGCTTTATATGATTGCAAAGAAAAGCAGAGAAGAAAGTTCCGGCGAGGGCAGCGGTGTAGAAATTTTAGTGAATGAACCTTATGAAGATGGCCCAGGAGGTAAAGGTCAGTACACACAAAAAATTTATCATGTTGGCAGCCATTTGCCTGGCTGGTTCAAAAGTCTTCTTCCAAAATCTGCCTTAACAGTTTCTGAGGAAGCCTGGAATGCTTACCCTTATACTAAAACAAGGTACACATGTCCCTTTGTTGAGAAATTCTCATTAGAAATAGAAACTTATTACTATGCTGATAACGGCCACCAAGAAAATGTCTTCAAATTAACAGGAAGTGATTACAAAAATAGAATAGTCGATGTTATTGATGTTGTTAAAGATCAACTACATGGTGCAGATTATGTAAAGGAAGAAGATCCAACATTTTTTGTTTCTCAAAAATGTAATAGAGGTCCTTTGTCTGAGAATTGGTTAGAAGAATATTGGGCTGAAGTAAAAGGGAGAGAGCAGCCACTGCCAAATGGGAAATCCTTAATGTGTGCCTATAAACTCTGCAGAGTAGAATTTAGATATTGGGGTATGCAAACAAAACTAGAGAAATTTATTCATGATGTTGCATTAAGAAAAACTATGCTGAGAGCTCACAGGCAGGCTTGGGCTTGGCAGGATGAATGGCATGGGTTGACAATGGATGACATAAGAGAAATAGAACGACAGACTCAATTAGCATTGCAGAAAAAAATGGCAGGTGAAACAAGTGATGAGCAAGATTTGTCTGAAGAGAATTCAAAATCGCTTGTAGCAACAATGAGCAGCCTTGAAAAGAATGAAGATTTAACAACACCTTTAGTAACAAAGAAAAGTAGTACAGAAAAGAGAATTCAAAAACACTTGTCACCTGAAGGAACACCTCCATCAGAACACAAAAGTTCAAAATCAAATCTTAGATCTTCATCATCTGGTTCCATTAAGAGTTTACAAGCCCAGGCTGCTAATTGGCGAATGGAAACTCTTGTCAGAGAGTCTGAAACTGAAACTGGTTCAGAAGATGAGTTTTATGACTGTGAATCATCCTTCAATAAATGGTCATCTATGTGTTCGTTGGATGAAGCTGATATTGATATATCTCCAACTACAGGTGATAATAGTCAAGAAGATAGTATTTTTAATCCTACTTTCCTTAAAAGAGTGACTTCTGAAAGAGGTTCTAGAAGACTAGTTACTCTTCAAAGCCATCACAGTATTGATGGTGGGTGCCCTGAAGTGCCAGCACACAGCTCTTGTCCAACAACAGTATTAATACTAGTATTTCACGCGGGCAGTGTTTTGGATGCCAATGTCGATATGACAGCAAAGAAATCTGATGTCACGACCTTTAAAGGTGCTTTCGAATCTGTAATGCGACAGCATTACCCAACTCTTGTGGGACATGTTACAATTAAACTGGTAGCATGTCCTTCACTATGTACAGAAGCCTTGGGAGTTTTATCTACATTAAGTCCGTATAGTTTTGATTGTTCTCCGTCAACAATTGAGACTCCATCTCTTACCAATGATCTCATCCCTATTGGTGCTATACCTTTAATTGCAACATCATCACCAGATTATGCAGATGCAGTTACTAAAACTATTAGTTATGCTAACTCTGTTTATCACGAGTTTATCAAGTCTGACGATGGAAAAGGTTTTAATGGGCAAGTTTGTATTGTTGGAGATAGTATGGGCTCTGTATTGGCGTATGACTCACTCGTAGAACATTACAATATCAATCTAGACATGATAGTGAAAATAGTATTCTTGATACTGAAATTACAATACCTAATGATCCATCTGAACCAAATTATATTAATAAATCTCATCTTCAAGCTCCAACACCAAGAAGACGTTCATCATCTACCAGTGAAAATCAAATTAAATTTGACTTTGAAGTCAGCGATTTCTTTACATTTGGAAGTCCTCTCTCACTTATTTTAGCCTCACGGAAGATTTCTGATGATAGATATCGTGACATTATAAAACCACCTGTCCAACAAATTTATAACTTATTTCATCCAACTGATCCAGTTGCTTCTAGATTAGAACCATTACTATCTGCTCGTTTTACAATCTTCCGCCTATAAACGTTGCTAGGTACACTAAGTACCCTCTAGGTAATGGCCAGCCATACCATTTGTTAGAATTGATTCAAAGCCATCCACAGCTGTTTGGAGATCATTTGCAAATGCCTCCAACACCTATTTTGAGAAGGTTGTCTGAAGCTTCTGTACAAAGTACAGTCAGTGGTTTGGTAGATAACATTCCTTTAATAACTATGAATGCTTTACAGCAAAAATGGTGGGGGTCGAAACGTTTGGACTATGCACTGTACTGTCCAGAAGGTTTGAATAATTTCCCAACTAATGCCTTGCCTCATTTGTTCCATGCTAGCTATTGGGAAAGTTCTGATGTTATAGCTTTTATCCTACGACAGATAGGTCACTTTGATTTAGCATTGTATGGCCATTCTGATGATAAAGAGAGCTCTATGTTTAAGCCAGGCCAAGAAAGAGAAAAATGGATGAGGAAGCGTACATCAGTTAAATTGAAAAATGTTGCGGCAAATCATAGGGCCAATGACATTATAGTTAAGGAGGGTTTTCCACAGTCATTCACTGCACGATTCATGTATGGGCCCCTAGATATGATAACATTGACTGGAGAGAAAGTTGATGTTTATATGATGAAAGACCCACCTGCTGGAGAATGGGTTCTTTTATCCACAGTGGTGACTGACAAAACTGGTCGAATCTCGTACGCGTTATCAGACAGACAAAGTGTGGGTTGTGGTATATATCCTATAAGAGCTGTTGTTAGAGGTGATCATACCAGCTGCAATTTTCATCTAGCTGTTGTTCCTCCAGAAACAGAATGTGTCGTATTCAGCATTGATGGCTCGTTTACCGCCAGTGTTTCAGTGACAGGTCGCGATCCCAAAGTGAGAGCAGGAGCCGTTGATGTTGTACGCTTTTGGCAAGATCTGGGATATCTTATCCTTTATATTACTGGAAGACCGGATATGCAGCAAAGAAAAGTAGTTTCTTGGCTAGCTGAACATAATTTCCCACACGGCTTAGTCTTTTTTTCTGATGGTTTTTCAACAGATCCATTAGGTCATAAAGCGGCTCACTTGAATGGTCTTATAAACGACCATGGAGTTATATTACATGCCGCTTATGGCTCTGGAAAGGATATAGGCGTTTATCATAATTGTGGTTTGTCTCCTAAGCAGATATTTGCGATCGGACGTATTAGTAAGAAATGCAATAACATGGCCACTACGTTGAGCGATGGTTACGCTTCTCATTTGGCGGATTTGAAAATGCCTGGGGTCGTGAGACCGGCTCGTGGCAACGCTCGTCTTTTGGTTCCAAGGCGATTGCTAGCCACCGTTAGCGGGCCCGTTGCTCCACGCACTCGACGTTAATTCTGCAATTTTTACTTAACATAATTCTTGCATAAGAATTTTTATAGTATTTAGAATACTTAATAAAACCGTCAATCAAATCAGTGCGAGTTAAATAAGCGCTTTATTTCATATTGGTAATGTTTATCAATTCTTATTGTGATCAAGAGTACTTGTTAATGGATTGAGTGTGCTCTTCCAAATCATTATGTCACTGTGTACCTAAATGCATTATTATTGATATATACATATAAACGAACTTCATAAGATATTTCTAGATCTATAAAATAAATGTTAAAATGTTATTTAACTCCCATGTTCTATCAAATTATGGAGCATAGCAAATATTTTTGAATAGTGATAATTGTGATTGTACTAAATGTGTTATTTGTTGGAGGGAAGGAATCTCTGTATATTCGGTGTATAAAAATTAAATCTTGTATGTTGTTATATTCTAGTCTATAATATTACTTGTCTCAATAAGTATCATATACGTCTTCATAGTCACATTGCGTCAGAATGATATGGCGTATTTTAAAATGATATAAATTAGTTAAAATACTAAAGTAAAGAATCGGCATAGCAGCGTCAACAATTATTTGATGCGTTTAGCTAACAATACGGTATGCGAATTTACGAGATATGTACGAGTACTATGATGATAACCTTTAGCGAAAATTAGATTCATTTTAGTTTTTAATAAGGGATTTCAAAAGCTTAACCCTATTTCTAAACAATTGCGGTAAATTGTTTCCTATGGTCAGAGATATATACAAATGGGCGAACGGTCAGTTCACTTAATGAAATATGGCAGACTTCAAAGAAATATTAATTTAATACTTTACAATTGACAAATTTGTAATGTGTAAATATACTTTTACTTTTGACGATTTCAAATACGTTTTTACGGTTTGAATAAACATACTTGTTAAAAATTCGTTTTAAATACTAAATATATCAGTTATTGCTTTAACCTTCTAAAGTTTAAAGGGATTGCTAAAGGCCTTGAAAATAAGGACGATGGGTCGGGTGTAATGTGAGACGCAGTCACGCATCGTATAAGTTTCTATTATATCACAGGTGTCAGTCAACATTTCACCCATGGCTCCTACTAATTAACCTCGCCATGTGTTTGTGAAAACTCTGAGCCTGAATTTTAATCACGGTATTTATGTCGGCGTAAATAATACTAAACTTGTTGCAACGGCGCTGCGTTCAGCGATAAGCAAACTGTTTCAAAATGAGAAAAAAGGAGAATGGGACAATTTTAATGGTAGTGTGGAAAGAAAGAGCACGCACGTACCCGATTAATGGGAATGAAATGCAGCTGCTCCTCTTCTCCTCAGTACACTTCACTCTTTAGAAATTCACTTGTATGCTATAGGTTTAGCAGGATTATGTTTGTAATTATTTGCAAAGCGGCAATTTACATATAGCGATATTAGTTGTGGTATTTAGGAAATATAAACATTTGCGGAATATTGCGGGCGTAGTATATTTTATTATTATATTATCGAATTATATTAATTGATATATTTGCCATGTTCGGGGCGATTTAATTTAATTAATCATGACATGTGATGAATGACTTATTGGCGTGCGTGCGAAAAAGGGAACACGTCGTCAAATTTAAAAGAAGAATTTAAATAAATTAAGAAAAGTTCGTATAGGCCGAAAGAAGGTTACTTGGCGATACTAGAACTCTTTTATACTTTGTCCTTTTAATAACCACGATGCATTTTTTAAAATTTGTATTTAATAGTAATTTATGATCATTAAACTTACACAGAAATACTAGTATAAAATGCAATGATATAATAATATAAATATAATATTACATACATAGATATATTACAAGTAATGCGTACATAACAATTTCTCAATTCATAGATTCAAACACTATTATTTGTTTTTTTTTTATTAAAAGCCAATTTTAAAATCCAAGATATATTTGTGACGCGTTATACTTTTGGTTATAAAATAGTCTTGCAAAAAAGAAATTAAATATAGTTCGCCTTCAATTCAATTATTAAAACTTTTATAAGAGTTGATATTTTCAGTTTTAAATAAATATTACATAATTATTCTATGTTGATCAGATTTCTACGAGATTGAAGCATTCAATAACACTGCACCCTGCGACAAATCGCACCCTTAAAATTATAGAGACCTAAATCAAAATATTGAATCATTGAATTTAAATATCTATTTCATAATAAATAAGGTACACAATTGAATAACTTGATACTTTTAATTAGGTCTATAATTCTAAGGGTGCGAAATATGGCAAATCGCTAGGTCTTAAGGATGAAATGGAAGAAATGTGTTTCTGATTAATTAATACTTGGTTTTTTAACCAAAGCGGGTGGAGGTTTGCTAATTAAGTAACTAATAAAATTCAGGGAATCGGGGCTTAATTGATTGTATTTCGACACTATAAATTCTTAATATAGATTTAGTAGACTACCTATAGCGATAACGAATTGATATTATTTAATACAGTATTTTTATTCATCCTATTTGTTGTAGAGTTAATGGGATAGGTTGGTTATTCAGGTATAGAATATTTTTACAATATTTCTTTATATTTGAAGTGTATTTTTTCATAGTTTGTAACGCAATCATATTTGAACAGTGTTATGGTGCGGGCTTATAGACTATGTAAACATATTATAGTTTTGTCTATAGCAAATTACAATATGAAGTATATATTATTAAAACTCATTTCAATTAATATAAATATTATGCCATCATTTGTGGTATATTCGCACTTCATATGACATTACAGTAACTGATATGAAGTATAGAACATAAAAACCTCTTTTTTATAATTAATCAAATAAATATGCGTAAAAGAGAATCAAAGAATATGTATATCTAGTTATTTTATATTTAAATCAAACGAGATAATAAAATTTGATGATATAAAAATATAAACCAAGGATAATTGCATTATGATTTATGGTGGAATAGGTTAATTAGATTTCTTATATATCTTATATTATGTATAATGCATAATAATAATTGACGTATAATTATTATTATGTATTATACATAATAATTGTTGTATGGAATGTTATATTTCCTGATTTGGTATAATATATTAATATTATATATATTTAATTTCCTTATCCACTAATGGGACCGATTATGCTTATCGCCGATTACTGAATAGTAATATTTTGAATACCTATTATTATTTAAAAGTATAGTTTATTTAGAGCTGTATAAATAAATCGAATTGAAAGTATATATAGTTCAGAAAATGACTGCGGAGCTGTACTTTAAAAAAAATCTCAAGACTACTAATTATTGTCTTTATTTATTAAGGCTGGTATGCGCCGTAATTTAACCGACGGTTAACCAAAAATAATTAAATTTATGGAAAAACAGTGATTATGTTTGGTAATAAAATAATCGCCAAAAATGTATGGACATTTTCGGAATAATAAAAAACGTAGTTTTATTATATTACTTAAAGAGATAGTTATAAACCTGAATTAACAGGTTTATTTATCGAGAACAGGAATTATCATTCTATCTCTTTCCACACGTGGTTCTGTGTGACTGAAAACTTGCTGTAGCATATGAGCTTTGAACTTGTGCAGCACAAACCGTTTTATTCAACAATATTTATTAAATAAACCTGTAAATACCAAAAACCGGTTGATCAAGCATAAAGTGAGAACAAAAACGGAAAGAAAAGTTGTGTTCTTAGGCTATAACCGGTTCATCTTTTATACGAGTTACCATGCCTTGTACACGGTTGTATGGTTTTAGCGGGAATAATCAAAAGTGATGGGATCGTATATCTTACAATATTGAACATCCCTACGAAAAGCAAAAATCCGTGGTAGGCCTTCCAAACGGTTCTTAAATATATTTATGGCTTGGCAACTAGGCCTTTAAGCCACTTTCCAAACGGTAAACTCATGATAATTATAGTGATGTATGAAATAGAATTAATATTAACCCTACTTGTACAGGTTTAACTGGAAATATTTGGAATAAAAACCTCTTATTTGGAGACTCTTCGAAGATACACGAATAATTTTTGTAATCGACATATTTTCCGATGTATCTATTTGTATAATATTTTCCGTAGATCTATCTAATTATAAACAGGTGGAGGTTGTTATATATAATAACCGATTTGATGTCGCGTATATATTAATCATTCTAAAATAGGCTAAGTAATTGTTATATTACCTATAAAAGTAGGCATAATAGTTGTCTCATTACACTATTGTTCGATTTTAATATATGCATTGTAATATTATTTTTCTAGTCTATATTTTGCTTTATATCTTATATAAAATATAAAATTAATATATTATTTATTATGATGTCTACATTCCTAAAATAACAAATATTTTTAATATAGAAGTAATTATTGTATTTTATCAATTATTATAATGATATTTTACTCGCAAATTGTGTCAATATTTCAAAATGTATTCTTTAAAAGTATTTTCAAAAATAGAATCGCAGCACATTTTCTTTACACCGCACTTCATTCTAGTGAACTTAATAGCAATAAATATGAAAAATTCCTTTTTAAATCTATGTATCTATAATTAAAGTTCATAGGATTATATTCAAATAATCAATTGTTAAGTTAATTCTATTATTGTTACATAACACAAATAATAGAATTGATTCTTTAAAAGCAATAAAATATGGAAGCAATAGACTAACATTTGTGACTTGTTAATCAAGACAGAGTGATTGTGTTTATTTTTGTTACATAATCTCGAATTTAAATTTGCCTGTCAATTGTTGTTTTTCTGTGCGTTATAAGCGACTTTGCACCTCACGTGTTATAATATATTTGTAATTAAAATGTGAATTGGCTACGTTGGAATTTCATGACTTCGTAATTTATTTTTACCCAATGTATTTAAAAACGGAACAATTAAAGCTCTTGTTTATCTGGTGAGTTGAAAAGTGCAAAACGATTTGCAGTGTGTATAATTTAGATTAGTGAATGATATTTGTTTTTTGGACAAATATCCAAGGCATTAAAATAAGTATTAGGTACTAGCTGACCCGGCAAACTTCGTACCGCCTCAAAAGTATTCTTTTAATTTTAATTTGGTTTCTGAACG
Organism: Dendrolimus punctatus; assembly: GCA_012273795.1. Classification (NCBI taxonomy): domain Eukaryota; kingdom Metazoa; phylum Arthropoda; class Insecta; order Lepidoptera; family Lasiocampidae; genus Dendrolimus; species Dendrolimus punctatus. The sequence goes on along the minus strand of CM022538.1, from coordinate 3,142,673 downwards.
ACTTTTAAATTTAATTGATTTCTAAACGACAAGACGAACATCAAATGTTTGACAGGTAGGAACAGTTTCTAAAGGAAAATGAAATTGTTGTTTTTACTATATTCCAAGCATTTTATTCATGTATACTCACCTTTTAAGCCTTCCCTGGACGTCCACAAATTATTCAAAACCAAAATTAGCCAAATAAGTCCAACCATTCTCGTGTTTTAGCGAGACTAGCGAACAGCAATTGATTTATATATATATAGATTTATTATTTTTTGAGATTACAATCTTAACATGAAAAATAATTGTAAGTTCCAAATTCGTTCGCGTACTGTTCATCCGTTTGAATTGAAACTGTAGATTTCTAACATAGCATCTTCGTATTGGTTATCTTCCCGAAGTCCTGACATAAGGCGAAGGAAGGAATACTCACGAGTTCAAGTTAGCACCCTTTCCTCAGATGGCAATAACCAACCCAGGCAACCTCTTTTTCAGTGATACTGGTTCCACCTCAACATGGCTAATCCTACACGTTCCCGTTCCTAGGTTATATCGTTAAAATAAACACTAAGAAAGTCATCGCAACGTATAGGCAAATAATTATAATACAAAATACATTGACAATAAGTATCAAAAAAAAAAAAAAAAAATTAAAAAAATACAGAAAAAAACAATTTATTTTAATCAGTAGTATATTACTAATTATAATGAAAAATCAAATAAAAATGAAATACAAAAAATAAAAAAAAAAAAAAAAAATAAATAAATACTGAAAAAAATAATCTAATAAAAAAAAAAAAATAAAAAAAAAAAAAAAAAAAAAAGTAACAAACATCTAACTAATATAAAAAGTATACACCGGTTGAAACGTTATACTTAAAAAATATAGGTAACTACCCGGTGTTTTCTAAAAAGATACCGCCATACCGGTATATTTTTCCCGTTACCTGGTAACGGTAATTTAATCATTTTAACGTTATAAGTATCGGTAATATTTACTTTCTTTCAAGCGATGTTGCCATTTTTAAGAATTGGCTTTATTATAACCACATGTTGCCGAAACAATCAACAAACACAACAAACAAGCTTGCATAATGATCACCTTTAAATAAAAACTAGTTAATCACATTAAACTGCCCATGTACGTTTTTCACAAAACGTACTGACAGTTCTTTAAACATATTTAGGGGCAAATTTTACGTTGTGCAAGATGCTTACTGTATTTAAAGGTGTTAAATGCGTTTTGTGTTTCATAAATAAATGTAAGCAACCTTATGCAAGCGGCCCTAAATATTACGCGCTCTTAGCACAGTTGTGTTTGACAATCTTTGCGAGTGAAAGAGCGACGATGGTATCAAAAAATAGTTATAACGTTATAACATTACCGATATAAATAGTTTAACGTTATGTTTTTTATCGTTAAAATGGCTAGAAATAACGATATTTATTTTTTACCGTTATCTGAAATTAGCATAAATAACGATACCACATTGCCAAGCCCTGATTTATGTAGTATATACTAGTTAGTACGGGAAGTCTCGCCCGGAAACCAGTTCATTATGCAAGCACCCTTAGCGACGCCTGGTAATATCGTACGAGTGATGAAGATTATTGGATCTAAATGCAACGCGTGACCGGCATTCGTGGGGCTTCGTAAGGTCAAGCTGCTCTTTACATTTGCTAATATTAGCGCATCGGCTTATAACAGAAGCCCTGAACATTCGAACGAGATGAACTGTAAGATAACAGTAATATTTATAACACGTTAAAATGACGTATAACGCACGCAGACGGATATAGCCGAAGTAGGTGTAATAAACAAGAAACGGATTTCGTGAAGATTCAGCATATGCTTCGCGTGCATATTTAGGGTTGGTTTTTGAGAAAAATAACGTATTACATTTTTTATTTCCAAATTTTGAAGTGATAACTTCTTATGGGAGGGTAAACCGCTTCGTTGTGTAACGCGTTACGGCGCCAGTCTGTCTGGTATCCCTTTCTCTCACGCAAGTTATCACTTCTAGCGGGCGGCTTGAGACGCACACGTTTTTATTTTTATATTATTTATTTCCTCTGGAGGTAGTGTTTTTGTGTGCTTCTAGCACACACTTACAACTTTTCATTGTCCTTAAATTTTTGGAAGCTATCTTTACATTCGCAATTTAAATGTAATTAAACAAACAATTCATTTTTTATTAAATTTATAGATGTTCTGTTCCTTTCTTCTCGCCATTTTAAATTCATTACTGAATAAACTCTTTCAGTGAAAGCTGGATCGATAATAGTTCAGTTAAAATCCGTATAAGTATCAGAGTAATATTGGAAATTATTTTGTCATAATTTGTTTTTATGCAAAAGTATAAAGTGTATTTACCAAAAATAAAGTAGGATACGTTATTATAAAGTATGGTTGGCAACCCTACGCATGTAAGCTCCAAAATATCGTCGAAGGTATTGCAAAAGATCAAAAATGAAAACGCATGAATGAGTTTTTAGTTTTTTGAATATAAACCTACCTCTCTTCCAAGAACGATGAAACGTTATCATTTAAACAAAATTCTCATACATAAGTAAGTTTCAATTTTGCTGTTATAATGTTATTATTAGCTAGTAATAGTTTAAGGGCCGCTTGCATAAGGTTGCTAAAATTTATGTAAGAGACACAAAAAGTCTTTAATACCCTAAATACAATCAGTCAGTACAGTCTTGCACAATGCAATTTTTGCCGCTAAATATGTTTAAAGAACTGTCAATATGTTTTGTGTAAATTTATGATATTTTGGCAGTTTAATATGATTAACTAATTTTGTTTAAAGGCAATCGTTATGCAAGCGACCCTAAGACTTGTATTTAAACATTTCATATGTCAAATATTTTCACAACTTCCATTAGTATTTTTATAACTGCCCTATCTTTCAATAATTTGTATTTAATTATATTTTAATTTATTATAAATGCGTCATAGCTAAGCTCATGAGTGCCTTGGTGCGAGATTTGAATTTTGTACGCCCTGAAACTTATTTGCAGCAAGACGATATTCACACAAAGTAAGTGAATACGTTTGCGCCGCTTAAGGCCCGTGTTCCACTAAAACAGAAGAGTCATGCCGAGATGAACTATATACTGATCAAAGTGTTTCTACCCGATTCGGAGTAGTGATGTGAGGTTTATTATTATGTCTAGTTTAGTATTATAATCATAGCCATTCGTGAAGCATCTCTTCTCTGTTCTTTGGTGGAAACTGGGTATAAGATTGGCGTCTCAAGGCTTGGTCCTAGCTAGGACGCTGAAAAACTTGTAGTATTTAATAATGTATCAATAATTATAAAATTGTTGTATGGTTCAATATGTTACGATATAAAATTTTGTTGTACTATTAAATATAATATATAATAATATAATTGAAGTCCTTCAAGTGCTGTGCTAGCTTCTATTTAATTTATTTTCCTGTAATGTATTGTACCTTGTGTGGGTAAATTAAATTATTGTTGTTGGCATTACTCTTTTATTTCAAAGCGTTCAATTTATAGTCACGAAACATTAGGCAGTGTTCCTAATGAAATAAAAATTACCCTTTGATTGATATTATTAACCTTGACAATAAATTTTGTATTATACCTGACGTAGTCGATGTTAATAGACATCGACCAAGTGCGTGGAGTCTACGCAGAGTAAAGGGCTCTGTGAGTGATGAAAGTCCACTGCTTTTGTCATTCAGCAAAGCAATAATAAAATGTATTAGTTAATCAAAAGCATTGCATGTCAGAGAACTTGCAATGGATGTATGTATGTATTAAGTTCGGGTGGACCTCGCAAGTTAAATTTGACCAACTTCTCGGTTTCCGATTGAGCTGAAATTTTTCACGCATTTGTATGTCGCGGAATAATGCAATAATATGGTACTATAGTGCTGATCTGATAATGGAGTTGGAAGGTGGCCATAGGAACACCTGTACTAAACAAGATTGACCCGTCGTGTTTGGGCTCGTTTCACTTGTCTTGGCTACCACTCTGGTGCTACATGATATCCAGGATCTCAAAAGCTTTTATTTAAAAACGTTTTTAGAAAAGCTTTTTATTATTAAACCTTCCACTGCAGTGGTATACCGTTAGGCATTACTTCACTGCAGCGGGGAAGGAAGGGATATTTTTTCCTTTCAATTTCGTTACGAGCCGTTTTGGACATAATCTCGGTTATCATATTGTTTGTAAATAAATCGGCTAACAAAGATACTCAGATTTTATATTATGACGTAAGTAGAATTATTATTTATTAATCTTTAAAGGCGTCTGGCAGGGGCTTGCCACCCTACAAAGTGTCTGGCAACGGATGGTGTGATGTTCTAATAGTATCCTGTAGAAGTGTAGAACATACTAAAAAATAGGCAATATGCTATAATGAATTTAGCAGCAATTATGCTCACTTTTGTTACCTGTCAAAGCCACAACGGTTCGAGATTCATAATATCCAAACCTTCTTACCTGCTGTAGTGTGCTTACACAGTTTTTTTAGCGTTTATACTATGTGGCAGAACTGGCGATCACGGGCTCTTAGTCTATACATATTGTACATTACTAAATTAAACAAGTTATTTTACGCTTGTGTTATAAGCAGTGGCGTAGCTTGCTTAGACGGGCTCTGTATCAAAAAGTGTTTAGGGGGGGCGAGGAAAGGGAGTTTTTTTTATAAAAGAAACAAAAAATCAAAATTATATATTGATTATAAGTTATTACTTAATGCTCCTTGAAGCTAAGTTAGATAAACAATTCCAATCAAAGATATGCTCTTCTCTCTTTTTTTTCGGAAAGCTTATCAAATCATCGATAGCTCCAAACGACTTGTTTTTCTAGATTTCCTGACTCTATAGACAATAAAGACAAATCTAATAGCCGTTCCTGTTGGCCCATCAGTTATTAATCTATAAAAGATTATATACACAATTTCAGGAATTTTTGCGTATCATAAATACGGCGGTAGCTACGCCCCTGGTTATGGGTAACATACAATATATATATACTACTGGTGGGTCGATCCCAGACCGTAGTAAATGACGAAGAACGTTCTTTTACGAAATTTACCATACCAGGAATCGAACCCGGAACCTTTGCTGTGCAGTGTGCTGGGCCGGCAAGGGCTTTGCCAGCTCGACCAGAGGCCGTGGATTGTGATGACGTGGTAGAGAAATGCCTTGAATCATGATCTTGATAATCAAGATAGGAGGGGCTATACAGCTCCTAGGGGCGGCTCGACCGGCGTGATAATACGTTCTCACAGAATGTCGGCGTGAAACGATTAGCCTCGAGCTAATCTTGTTTAGTACGATGATTGCATTTCGCTACCCACTTCCTCTATCCTATACCATTCTTCCCGTCTAAACTCTATGCCATTCTAAAGGCTGACAATGCTCCATATGGGGTTTTGTGAAAAGGCTGTCGTAAAATTTCTTCGAGGTCAGTAGCGCGTTGGTGACACCTCTGGTGTTGCAAACGTCCATAGGCGATGGTAATCGCTTTCTATCAAGTGGGCCGTCCATCTGCTTGTCTGCTGAACTCCCGCAATAAAAAAAGGAACGTAGCCTTAAAAATCAACATCGTATTGTTCATTTTAAACAATAATAAGTATATTTTTTTCATTATACAAATACGACTAGTCAAGGCTGCCATTACACGCTGCTTTTCAATGCTCGATAGCAATCAGAAATATAAGTTAATTTAATGATAAAATGACACCACACTTATTTACAATAATATTTTAATAAAGTTTAGAAGTAATTCACAGCTATAAGGGTACTTAAGATTATCGTGTACAAAACACTAGGTACAAATATTTTAAACGATAAAACATCAATAATCATTTAGGAATTTTACATTTACACTAAAATTACTACAGTGTTACCAGATTCTTAAATCACATTACAATTCCTCATATCCAAATTATTCAATGATTTCATTTAGGTCCATTGTGATCACAATGCAATGATATTTAGGTTAATAATTTAATTTTAATCAAAACAATCATAATATACTTTGTCTAACGATTTATTTTCTTTTTGACGTGTGCACGCCCATCAAGTTACACATTTTTGATAGTGAATTTGACATGTCGTAATTGTCATACTTAATTATTACAAGTGACGTAGTAGTGCTGCTCCGTGAGCCCTCTAATGCATAAACTTAAAACAATCGTCATCGTATCTAAATTTAATCGTTTTGAAATAAAAATGTTTTGATCAAAAGCAAGAAAACACGGCATTTAATTCTTTTAATTTGTTCAAAAACTTATTCAAAAAACTTATTTCCCTTTTAAGTACAAACATGAGGTTATTTATTAGGCAACACAAAGTATTTTTTGGCAAATGATATGGGTGCACCAAATTGATTAAAATGTATTGACAAAAAACTACTATTTTTATATGAAATCGAATTGGCAATGCTTTAGGATATTAACTGATCAATCATCGACCTGACAAAAGGAAAATAAAGCGTTGGATAATACATACAATTATAATAATAATATAATAAATTATGTACAATTTAAAATTCTTATATTGACAAATTTGATATTTTTTACAGAAAATACACCATTACTTACAAATAAAGTTTTTTTTTCAGTATAATTGAAACCAAATCTGGCAACACATTTAATTGTACTTAATGTTATACGGAGCACTAAAGCAACTATCTAATGAATATGGTTGTTTAAAATAAAAAATCACAAAATATACACTTTCATAAGTACATATACATATAAAAAGATATTAAAAAAATACTTAATAATTCAAAACTTATAATGAATGGTCAGTCAATGTATTTTGCAAATCAATACACACTCTGCTATTTGAGATTAAGGCCCGCTTGCATAAGGTTACACGAAACGTAATTAACACCCTTAAATACGATTAGCGTCTTGCACAACGCAAATTTGCCGCTAAATATGTTTAAAGAACTGTCAATACAGTTTGTGTAAAACGTATTTAGGCAGTTTAATATGATTAATTAATTTTATTTAAAGGCGATCGTTATGCAAGCGACCCTCAGAATTGATGGGCATGAATTCAAAAAGGTAAAAAGGGGCATTGAATCTAAAGACATTACAAAAATAACAGAAGCAAATTTCACAGTTGTGAAATAACATGAACTTAAGGATCTACCTAGATGGAGTTCGCCGTCTCGCTCACGCTTTACTATATTTTGAAAATATATAATAAATGCGTCTTACACAAAACATCATATAAAATTACGAATGTTTCACAATCAAATCGTTTTGTCTGAAGACAAGACGTCCTACATAAAATAGATTTTCCATAAGTATTATTTTTCTACTAATTATAAAGTAATTTAAATATGTGTATCTAATTTATAACATATTTAGTTTATGTATGTTTGTTTATGATATAATCTGCACCACCTACATCGCCAGATTAGGTTGAACTATTCCTTAAGTTGGTTGCCTCGAAGAGGTTGCTTTAAGCGATAAGGCCGCCTATTGTTTCTACCATAATAACACTGTAATTGCGTATTTTTGAAATTGTATTTTTGGTGAGCAATAGTGTTATCTATTTTTATATATAGTAATCATATCGATTTTTGGGGAGACACTTAATTGATTTGCTTTTTGTGAAATTGGATTTGTATTAAGTAAATTTGGTGAATTTATGTCTTCAAAAATATGATAATGCGTGAGCAAGATAGCGAACCACATTTAGGTAGAATAAACAAACGACTCCACGACAAAAGTTATAATGGCGAGTAGAGACAGATATTGAAAACAATATGGCGGTATTATACTACGAAAATTTTAAAATATATATTTTTTTATTATTGTATTTAAACAATTCAACAAGTTTTATAATAGTTGTCACTGTATTCATTTGGCATACTTCACTTATCTATCGTCGATAACTTCAGGCCACTTTGAGGTAGCCACATTGTGATCAATTCTTGAACGAACCTTTATTTTAATATGCCTATAGAATACAGTATCTCTATCTCTCTAATCTCAATAGATTCCTTTATAGCCGGATCCTAAGTCTTACTTTATTTCCTTTGCATTATTAGCAGTTAAAATTGATATAGACTATATATATATCTTAGTATAAATTAACAATATTTGTATACAAACATGTTAATAAGACAAAATGATGGATAGTAAGATATAGGAATTCGGCTTTATCATTTAAATTACTATAATCGCTCATGGAGTCTGTAGCATGATGTTGCTAAATGCTAATACGTTGTCAAGCTTTTAAGTGTTTTAATGTTGCCTACATATTGATCCAACGAAACTGGCCTTCGTTGGCTCAATGTTTAAGCGGCCTTAGAAAATCATAAGATCTATAGAAAGAAATACTACTCGTACTCAGGTGTATTTGAGAGAAATCAGTCGTAAGGCATTTGAAATTTGCAATTTGAAACGTTTTATCTATTGCTTTCAAACTTTGCCATGATTTTGAAAGAAATATTGATCATACAGCAAAGTGTTTACGTCAAACACAGCGGGGGGAAGCCTTAATCTATATATATAATAAAACTGTGGAGGTCGCATTTTTGTACATTAAAAAAATTCGCGAAAAACCGAGTCGGGGGATGTAAGAAGTGAAATAGAAATAATTTAGATATTTTTCCATTTTTTTGTTTCTCTACGGACTAATATCCGAAACGACTGGACCGATTTAAAAAAAAATTGTAGGTATGTAGCTTATATCCCTGGTCAACATATAGGATACTTTTGATCCCGAAAATTAAAGAGTTCCCGTGGGATAGTTAATAACTTACTTTTTTCAACTCGCAAAATCGAAATCGCGTGTAGAGGCTAGTAGGAGAGAAAAGATTTAAAAATAACATATTTCTAAATTGTATACAGTTTTGATTCGATACCATTTATCTTGTACTTATATGTATTATTAAAACTAATCAGACATTAACAAGTTTAGTAGTTACAAATTGTAAAGTAATAAAAACGTTTAGAAATCTCGTGGCACTTAGCGTGTGTTAATTTATAATGTTATATTAATACATTATGAATTAAAGTGATTTATTTACAATAAAATTAATTTATTATGTTCATTTTCGAATGTATATAATTTAATAATTAAGAAATCGCCGTACATTTTGTACTATTCGAATAAATACAACGTGAGTCGGAATAACAGCCATTTTGTTTATGACACGATAGACAAAATGTCAAATTATTCTTATGTCATAAATATATTACAGAATAAAGTCGTTTACAATATGTATTACAATGACTTCATGAATTAATACAATAAAGAAACTTAACTTGGTTCTATTGTATTCTACCCATAGTACGTGCAGACTATATATTATTTTCACGATCGAGCGTTGGCACGTGTATATTTGCCAACGTTAAAATAAAAAAAATAACAATACTTTAACACCCGTGATAGAACAAACGCTGTACACGATAAACCTTTTAAGACCCGCTTCCTATATCATACCGATCGTTCATTTGCTTTACTATCGATTATTTGACGAGCGTGCATGACGAGAGCTATGAATGTCAACAAAGCAAGTGAGGTGTGTAAGAATAAGCCTGTATGGCGCTCTGTTGTTCGTGCCTACCCCGCAAGGGACTTGGCGTGAAGTTATGTATGTATGTATGTGTGTATTTCACATAAGCTCCATAAAACTAATGTCAAAATACAATCCACGGTAGCGTAAGTGAATGAATAGTATGTTTTATTTCTATTATTCGTATATTTTATTGCAATTATTTTAACTTTTTTTAAATATATTGACTTTTACATTTAACAAATGTTTCACGATTTTTTATGACATGCTAATTATGACTATTTTTTTGTTTTGTGTGGTATTCTATTATTTAATTCGTTTTTTTTTATTTTAATTCTATTTCCAATATTGTATCAAATATATTATAATTTTCTTATAGATTTATGAGCCATGAACATGAATTATTTTTTAGTGGAAACTTAGTTGATATGTGTATTAATTTATGTGTTTTAAATTGTGGGAATTATAATGATTGTATGTTTCTGTAAGATATAGGAACCGGCCCTAAATCAAAGTGGATCTCTGAATGCGTGTGCGACATTTCAATTTTGTCGATTATTACTAATTATTTATCTGCCATTTTTTTTGTTATGAAACATATTAACATTAATAGGAACACGAAATTCGATGCGATTGGCTATCGGGTGTGAAGAGCTACGGCGTTCACAAGTGTGACGAACGCAATATATTATGTTCAAGTTACATGCCTAATATTATAGACGACTGACCTTAGTACATCATACAAAATCGGCAGTGTACCCGCGACCTAACAGTTATATCCTTTGATTGATTTGGCTCTAATACCCTACAAATTGTGCATTTTTTTAGACAGGTATAATCCCCGGCACGTAACTTGGCCAAAGCAGTAAGGTGCGCAAAAGTCGTTAGGTAGGACATGATTTAAAAATGAGTTTGTAAGAGTGACATGACATTTCGTACTGAACCAGTACAATGTACCACTTCAAATGAGGCGAGAAAAATTGTACGGTTTGTACCGCAGTACATTAAAGCGATGAGGCCGGTGAGACGGTGAGCGTCATTCTCTCATTGGTCCCGGTCAAAACTAGTTCGGAAATGTTCGTTAAGAATCGGATGTGCTCGGCCTCGGTCACCTCATTTTACTAGAATTACACGACATTGTCATGTTTTCCCTCTTTGTCATGTCAATATCCGTAGTGGCGTTACTGTACTGTTGTTGCATAAGCCTCGTTCCGTCCTTCCTATTACTTTTGAGTAAAAGCAGGACAAAATTTTGAAGAGGTACATTTCAATTTTTGAAACGTATAAATACTGGCTCATCGCTATTGATTCACCAGTTGACCCTTGTCTCTCGCACCGTGTACACGTTCCGTTCGCACTCAATTACACAAGTTTTTATTACGAGTGTTATTGTTTTAAATGTAACTCCAATACCAGGACCATACGCCATTTTACGCAGACATGCCAGAAAAATGGTTAATTTCTTAACTTTTGAGTGTGTTAAATTAAATTATAACACCTAATAAACCTCGCAAATTCCTCTCCTTTCTTTAAATTTCTTATAAACAGACATGTATGAAAGTAAATAAAGGCAATAATCATAGAATAATGACAAGCAATAAAAGTGACCATCTTTTTGTTGCATGAAGTGTACTATGCGCGAACTTACCCCCACTACGCCAAAACCTGGCCAAGTCACGTGCCGTATACAAAAAACTAAAAGTAATTCTTACTTATAATACATTAATTCATAATCTATCATAAGGTTACCAACTAAATAAATTTATTTCGAATGTTCAGAAATCAATTTAAGACTAGTATACGAGAGAAAAATAGCAATTGTGTTTCTCCTATCAAAACAATTTGTTTATATTCTAGGACTATGCTAGCGACACACCCGCCGAAAGTTCAGCTAAATACGCTCGCAGCGTTTTGTAGTATAAGCCGCGCAGAAGGTTTGCCGATGACTACTTTTCGTCGTCAGCCATTTGCAGTCCACTGCTGGACGTAGACCTCCCCAAGACGGCGCCACTCATCCCTGTCCCCTGATTTCCTCATCCAGTGCCTACCGGCGACCTTGCTTGGGTCGTGATAATGATACATTCTATATAGCATTACACCCACTCTCAATAACGACAACAATTATGTAACAAAAAGTACTTTTTAAGTTGCCACTACTTACTAAATACTGCGCTTCCTTTAATCGTTTTATTTACCTAGCCCGTAATAAACTCGACTGTCGGCATCATGCATACCGAAATATCTAAGAAATTCCTTTATAACCAAGATGCCTTATATCGCAAGATATGAATAAAACAAGCAAAAAAATACAACAAAATTATTGGTGCAGCAAAAGACGTCAGACAAAAATAACAGACTTCTCTCCATTTAACGAGAACTCTCTATAACGCCACAAAATGCACAATCCCATCAGTGTCGTTATATAGTTTACACTGTAGTTTAAAGGAATAGGTAGGTTTATATTATAGAATGTTTGAGGAAGTGTCGCAGCGTACTAGTTTCTATCGCAAAACGCGTTGACATACACGCCGCACAATTCCAACTGTTCTGCGTCTGGTGTATCGAGCCAACTGAATACTAAGACCGATATATAGTTCAACCGCCGAAGTTTCGGCATCATATCACATGAGTAAATAAACGGCACAGAGTTAAAGCTTCTTAAGAACGTGCAAAATTCTTACCTATTCTGGTAGGGTCGTCACAATAGGTAAAGACAAATTAAGCAAAATATTTGTCGAATAGTTTTATTATTCAGTATGATAGAATAGATACCTACTTTACAAATTACTTACTCTACTGAATCTAACAAAGTTTTTTCAAATAATCTAACAGAAAACACTCACATGGCATATCAAATTGAGAATCTTTAATACTAATAATATTTATTTAATAAAATACCACGTTTTTACAGTCAAATATTCAAACATGTAGCCAACAAAACAACGTGCGTCGCACGCATCGCACTACCGCCCCTGAGTTTGTCCACTGGCTGTGCCGGCGTAAACTGGTTTTGACCTGTCTCGCCGCGTACGCGACGAGCGGCCAGTGGTCACGCACACATCCCCCGTGCTTGTAGTAGTGCAACCGATTCGCGCGGTTGTATGGAGCTTTAACTCTGTACCGTTTATTTACTCATGTGATCCTTCGGCAGATGTGTGATTCGGTTTTATATTAAGGGCGCGTTCCCAGTTTACCGTTTAGATAACCGTGTAGTTTTAAGTGTCGTGGCTTATATGTTTAAATGGAGGTGTTCACATATAGAACGACACGATTTACTTGAACGTATGATACTCGCGCTGCCAACTGCCGTCACTGCCCTGTTTGCTGCCTTGGAATTTGTAACGATGTACAATAGACAAATGGCTTTCGTAATTTGTCTATTTTGAATAGACAAATTACGTTCGTCAAAGATTAACTGCGCAAAGCGCGTCAATTACAACGTTACAAAGTTGGCATAATTTAAACGAAGCACTAGTGGCAATCGATGACATTTCGTACTACTCTAAGACAAAATTCTTTATTATCTTTCAAAAAATATTTATAGACATTTAGTTCTTAAGTACTTAGCGTATTTGAGTGATCCATTTTGTATTTAAACATACATATAAATATATGAATTTTTAGACCACCTTTAGTTTGTCAGTAGCTCAGTTATTCCCTTATCCTTGGCTTCATCTGCGATAGTATTATTTAGAATTTTCGACTGTGGCCGAATGTGTCTTATTAAATGCGTTTAAAATAACATCGTTAACAAAGTCGCATCTCAAATAAATAAACATATTTTCACAATATCTGTGTGAAACGGCCTGTATGTCGCAAATGAAGCCTCACCATCCAGGAGCCACCTAAACGGAGTTGCTATCTCGCACGCACATTAAAAATTTTGAAGATATAAATTTAATTAAAATTTACTTCCAACAAATCTATATACTCTATGGAATCTCAACAACAATATTACCAATTCATTAAAATATCATTCAAAAAATTATAAAACATTTAAATAAATTTTTATTCGTACAAAAAATAGAATTTGTTATTTTTCACAAGGAAAAGAGATATATTTAAACTAAAGTTTTTCTCGCGGCTACGCTGCGGGTCAAACCCTAGAATGTAAGGTTCTATCTCTCTCTCCATTTACTTACATAAAAACTTACTTTTTATTCACATAGATCTACAGTGAAAAATTATACAACCGATAGTGCCAACCACTTAAAAATCTGTTGCGTGGTTAAGGACGCGGATATACAGACAGACGCGGAAGGCGAGTTTGTTCTCCACTATGTAAAGATGAAAATCAAATTTGTGATATTTTTCTAACATTATTGTTGAAATTCACAGAAAAATGATTTCTCGTTAAAGCGTAGGAAGTCTTCAATGAAGCAAAAAAAAAATATAACCTTTTGCTCGAGAAATGCTTATATTTTTATATTGTGTGATTTTGCAACAAATACTTGTTGCGCGTACAATAGTTGGTTTTGCGTTCCGTAGTGAATTTCGAATAATGGCGGTTGGTCATAGACTATGAACGATTGTCAGAGACAGTTTTTTGATAATGTGCGTACACACAGGCGCGAGCGTGTTTCATGCCCAGCTGGACAGGTGTGTACATTCCTTGATCGTGCGGCGAGTCGTAAATAAATTTTAACAAATTATATCTTCCAAAGGGTGGTAATGTGCGAGCGAGATAGTGAACTACACTTAAGTACCCCCTTCATTTACCACTCAAGCTGCTTCGCCTCTTTATATTTATTTCTCTTAAAATATCAATTTCAATGTCAATATTTATGTGATCCATAAAATACAAACATTCATTAAATAAATAAATAAATATGAATTACTGAAAAACCTAAAACAACAAAGACCCTTAGGCGTCGTCCTCAAGTCATCAAATATACCAATCTCTTTGAGTGTCATATTTCGTTATTACGTACAACAAAAAGATTCTGGATTTATAAAGTGAATTTTAAAAGGTCTACGTTTCTTTTTACAAGCTTTTATTTCACTTGCAAATCTATGTATGTATGTAAGTTCGGGTGGAATCTTGCAAGTTTAATTTGAGTAACTTCCGGTTTCCGATTAAGCTCAAATTTTGCACGCACATGTAGACAATTCAATAATATGGTACCACGGAGCTGATCTGATAATCGGATCTCTTTTACTTGTCTTGGCTAGCACTCTGCTGCTACATGATATCCAGGATCTCAAAAGCTTGTATTTAAAAACCTTTTAAAAAAAAGCTTATTGTAAATGTTATTTGCAATTTTTAAAGTAATATTGTCCGACAGCAAAAACTGTGCATCTTCGTAAAGAGCCATTGTTAAACTGACGCTGTATAAGGACACCCATGTTGACTCATCGCACGAATAGTACGCATCGTGTCATCGTATTTTCTTGCCCATTAGAACAACGCCCTATTTTGTTGTGACGATAAAAAAAACAAATAAATTGGAAGTAATTAGGCAACGTAAAGAATTCCAGACATAGTACATACATTACTCTTGAATTTAAACATAACATTCATTTATGGCTATTTGCAAATCGATATGAACGCAATCTTCATCTTCAGTTATATTCGTCAATCCCTCAAGAAAACTATTGTTTTCTGGATAAAAGGGACTACGTCCTTTTCTATACACTCCTGACAAAGAATAAGCAAAATTTCATGAAGATCTCTTGCAGCATGAAAACAAATACGTCTTTATCATTTTACTTAGGATTACTTTGGTGGCCAACATTAATTTTATCCATTATATAGACAGACAGACAAGCTGTATTAAGTCAAAAGAAGCCTAAAAATCACATAAATATTGACAAATCCAATAATTCCGTTTACCCTTAAAAGGCCCTCAATTGACTATAGATGGGTAATTTTTTCTTAACATCCAAAATGGAATCTCTGTTAATATCAATTAATAAATTACACACTATAATATAGTTACAAATGAACTTGGAACTTTCCAAAACTACCCTCTGCGGGTAGATATAAAAATTACTCAAATCATGTTTGTAAATTGTACCATACAACTGTACACTCGTAAGTCGAATTTTAAATGTATGTTTTTATAGAAAACTTTAAACATGTAAGGGCTTGTGCGAATACTGTTTTCAAAATATAATATAAAAGTATTACCCACGTGACTTTTCTCCCGTAAATGTATTCCTCCAATAGAAACTAACTCATTTCGGGATAAAAATTATACTAAAATCATGTCCGTTATCAACAGTACGTAGTATATGCCTAGTTTCATCAGTTCATTACCAAGGCAGCAGAGATGCATAAACAAACAAATCGATCTACTTTTTATGTAGACTGATACTCTTGTACTTTCGGTAACAGATATGAACCAAGGATAATTTTTATCCCGTAAATGGAATTATTTCCATGGACGATATGAATATACTCGAATAAATCTTGAGCGAGGTAAGTCTTCAACGGTGAGGTTAGCTCACTGCAATTCAGAGGCTCCGGGTTCGAATCCAGTTATGGTAAATTTCGGAAACTGATTTTTTTCTTTATTTACTATGGTCTTAATTTGCATAAAATGCTTAATTTGGGAATATACAACGTGTATGTTTGTCTGCCGATTATACATTCATTTAAAATGTTAAGAGTCAATATGAATTTTCGAAATGATATCATTTAACTATGGACAATAGTTAACTATTGTAACTTCTAAAAATCTGATTCTAGTCAGACAATGAAGAATTAAAAAAAACCATCAACAATATGGTATCTATAATAAATCATGCCAAATTAATTTAGAGAATATACAATATATATGAGTGTGTATGATAAATAAATAGTTAATAAAAAAAAACTATAAAAGACTTTTTAAAAATCGACTTACAATAGTAAATTGTTTAAAACACCTTTTGATCACCGCTAATTCTCTTTGTTGGCCAAAAGCCACATACGGCTATAAGCTACATATGACTATAAGCCACAAATGGCTATAAGCCAAATACGGCTATAAGCCACATACGGCTATAAGCCCGATATGGCTATAAAATCAGAGCATCAATACTCACGGGTGCATAGCGGTCGCTCTAACCGAGTTCGGTTTAGACGAGTATTACTGTTGCTATGAGTACGCGTTGCCGTTCTTACTGGTCGGTCGCGTGAATATCACGTCTTCATCGTCGATGTTGACGCTTTCGGCGGTTGTTAGAGCGACGGTGTCGCTGTGGACCACGTGGGGTGATTCGTTGAACTCGTCCAGCTCCTCGATGCCGGCTGTAATTTGAAAATGTTAGTTAGTGAATGATAGCCATGGTAGCGTAATGGCTAGCGCCCACATCCCAAGCTCTAAGAGCGTGGGTTCGAATCCTGGCCGGAACGCGTGCACCGCTTAGTCGGTTTTCTAATCTAATGTGCATCTTTTTACAATTACTACGTGCTAATAACGGTGAAGGACAGCATCGTGATGCTACCTGCACATCGAGATAACCGATGTGCCAAACTTTCCAAGTCGAGTTGAACAAGCGTTGCGGGTAAATCTTTGGCATCGCCTTACTTTTGTCACGAGAGCAGTTCAGTTGAGGACAGCAAAGCGACAAGTGCGATAAGAGAGATTTGGAAGAGAAGTTAAATGGGAGATACCTACGAGCTTAGAGAGTTGGAAGAAGAGTTTAGTGGGCAGTTCTGTGAAGAAGGTGCTTAGAATAATTTAAGAAGAGATCCAGAAGCGTGCCACGCGGTGTAAATTCGGAGGTGATTGCTCTACGCCAGGGGTCACCAATAAGTTTCGCTCGGAGTCCGTTTAAAAAAATGAAATGACCATCACGGTCTGCACAACATGTTATAGATTTTTTGTTATAACAAATGTCATTACGGAAATAACAAAGGTATTTCTTTTACTTATTAATGAGAAAAATGTCATTTTTTCGCGAACGTTTGGTGAAAAATGGAGACCTCTGGTCTACGCAATATTGGCGACGGTATTGTGAGTGAGACGTTTTATCGTCGGGACAGTGCGTCGATAGTTGTGCGTGTAGGGGCAACCCTGCAGAAAAGAATCACATACGACTGTGTAAGTGAGTAAAATAAAGTAAAAAAGCATTTAGTTAAAAAACTGGTGGTTCCTTCCAACACCAAGTGCGTAGCGCCGCCGCTCGCACGTAACAATATATATTTTTTTGATTTACCGGAATAGTTTGATGGTGCCAGCAGTAAGTACTGTTCGGAGCGCGTCGGCCAAAGCAGATGGGCCATCACGCAAAATGCGAGGCAGTCTGCTGAATATGTTATACCTGAAAGTATAAGAGTGGAGTATTTGATATGATTACCTACACACACTATACAAGGCTAGTCTTCGTATATGCAATTTGAGAAACTATGTTGTACAAATACAATTCAAATTCAAAAGTTTTTCCATAAATACGGACGATTACCAGATGATTGTACAAAAGGCTGAAGCGAGCTACACGCTGATGAGTCAGATCACATCCAGCCCCCTCCCCCCCCTCCTTTATAGCTTGATGATAGAAAACTTATTAAAATATAATTATCGAAAGTAGCCATACCTAAAAATCACCCCTCAAAACAAGTTTTAAAAATTTTGAATGTAACAACAATTTTTTTACAATAAAATTTTTCGGTAATTTAAATTAGAAAATATTTTTTAAGAAATTAAAAAAAAATATCTATAATTTCACATAAAATTCTTTTGAAAATTTAATTTGTATATAATCATAAATATTTTATTAAATTTTAAATAAACAAATTGAAATTTTAATGACTTCTCAGTAAGTTCTTTATTTCAAAAGAAAATTTCACTGCCGGTATTAATTTAAATAAGTATGTAAAATATTATATAATTATTAAGAATTATACTTAATAGACATTATAAATATAATAATATACAGTATAACAGAACAAACCATAATCAAAAACATACAAACCTAATAAAAACTTGAATCTCCATAGAGGGCTGATCTGCAATGCAATCAGAGCGATGATCGGCAAGTAGACGAACCACACGAGACTGGAGGCACCGAAGTGCAACAAGAAATTCAACTTCGGCATGTTGTGTTCGTACATCATGGTGTTGCGCAGCTCTAGCACAAACCACGTCATGATGGCCACCCGCAGAGCCAATATCAACCAACCCGGCCACGTTTGGTATTCATCTATCTCTTCGATTATGTCCACCTCCGTCTGAAATGTTTTTTTTAAGTTTACACGATTTGAGAGAGCTATTGTATTGTTTAGTTCAGCCTTTTTGTCTTTGTTGCTTACACTATATTGACAATTATAGACATACTAGTTGTCCTGGCAGACGTCGTCCTGGCCAGCGCCACCTACCGGGTCCAATTGTGAACCAACTCAGAAGCCCGATTTGACAGTTCTGTTACAACATATTTATGGATTGAAGTCCAGCCAAGAAATCGATTAAAAATTATATGACTTTTGATCGATTGATTTATTTTAATAGGCTAAGATCCCGCTATACAATGACCTTCACCGAGTGTTTATTTGATGAAACCTATTTTATATTTAATTAAAGGTGTCAATAAATATATTGCACATGGGTTGCCTAAAAAAAATCAGTCCAGTATATGATTAATTAATAATTTAAAAAAAAAATAACATTTCACTGGTTTGTTTATTAAATAAATTCTATACTAATCGAAAGTATGTATCCCAGAATATGCAAATGTTAGGTTTCCTATTCTTTTCCGGTCACAACTCTTATGTAGCCAGGAAGTGAAACCGGTGAAATGTTAAAAAAAAAATATATTAATTAATCATATACTGGACTGAAATTTTTTAGGCAACCCATATACTATATATTTACAGACACATTAAGTTAAATATAAAATAGGTTTCATCCAATAAGCTTCTCGGTGAAGGTCGTTGTATAGCGGGATCCTATACTGTAAGTTAATTACTTTTTGTGTCACACAGATACTTCACAAAATCGATATGTAGCGCGAAATTTTGTCTCATCGGATTTTGCATACCGCATGCATTATTCACTCATCACAATTAATCTATTGATGTTTTTCTTATTTTACCCGTGTAATATACATGAATTCAATCGTTTTTGTTGTCAATACATATATGTACGATTATGTAGCATTGTTTTAGTATAAATACATAAATGATCTTTAGTTTTTGAATAAATATGTAGATTAGGAATCAAATTGAATTAATGCAATGCAACAACCTTTTGGCAGTAACACTAAAATAAAAAATAATGTCTTAGAACATAAATGTCACAGAATTAATAAATATTTAATGTTATTTCAGAAAACAACAATTGAAATAAATGTTTAATAACATTATATAATGCACCAGGAAAAATATCCATACTATCAAGTAAATAAATAAATAATTATTCGCTTTCAGTTAGTGACGTTCTGTTAACTTTCGTACGTGTCAAATCGGGCTTCTTATTTTGTTATTACTAAAGATTATTATTTCTATGGCGTCATTTGATAATTAGCTCGCCATATTATAAGTTCGAATGACTATCACATTAGCAAACCAAAGCACTAATGAATTTTAATACAATTATTAATCCACTATTTGAGTAAAGATAGCTCTGAATATTTAATTTCAGATCATAATTCTTATTCTTCTTCTATAATCCATTAAGTTACGTATTAGCGTCGCCAATCGTGTATAACATTATAATATTTAAGTTTGACATTTACAAATGTCAGTTGCTTATCCGAAATTATAAAACAAGTTACTTATATAATTTTACATTAACAAGTAGTCGTGCCTCGTTCATATTGGACTTGGAATCGATATTTATTTATTACTTTGCAATTAATATTTTCATTTTCAATATCATCATATAAAAAATTAAACTGTTTTACTAGTACCTTTATCGTAATTATTTGGTTGCGAAAATTAACTGCAATTTAAAGGTTTAATCCTTAATATGTATATTATGTACAACCCGAAATCTTATTTATTTCATTGACATTGTTGTCTCTTTATACCTACAAATTCGAAAGCTCACAAGTCGCACACGCACGCACGCATACATCATTTAAAAAAATTATGTAACTGTAATCAATAATTTCACAATCAGAATTGTACCAATTAGGAAGGAGGTCCCCAAGATACAGGTCAACCTATTTTGGGGACCAATGAGTTTCAAAAATTGTGAATTATGTTTTACTTAGTACATGATTTTTGATTTTGATTGATTGAATCCCAGTTCGAGACTTCAGTACCTGAGGACTGCACGACATAATTGTTTCTCATTCTTATGTACTGTAGTTATTGAGTTTTTTTTTAATAATGACAAATCACAGTATATAACAAACAATAGATTGTTAAAAGAATATATTGCTAATTTGAATGGTGATCACACTCACTGTATTCCAAACATAGAGTAAAATGTGGACTACTCCATAAATGAGCCACACCCCAAACACGAGTGGTTTGTATGTTAACTCCAATCTAGTCACGGCCCATCCCTTTGCAAGCAGAAGAAGCAACAGCATAAACAGTGTCTGGAAAGATTTAAGTTTTGTTCTCAATGTAAAAGCGTAAAAAACCGGAAGCAGATAATTAATGTACCAAATGAGCTTTTGTTGATAACTTCTAGAATGACATTTTGCTGTGTAATTTTATTTTCAAGAAACAAATCTGGTATAAATGCAACAATAGTCGTAAGCACTATTCACATAATTTAGTTAAAGAATTAAAAAAAAACATTTGACGTTACTGACATTTTACATTGAAAATATTTTCATGCCCTCTGCATAAATTTTAAACAATAGAGTGCGGGGCAATTTTTATGACTTCTAAAAGTCAGGCCGTGTTACCATTAGACGAACAGAGAGCTGCTTGCTAACTATACAATTTGCTTCCCTATAATTATTTTATTTTATTGCAGGAGTATTAAATGGATTGTCTATACAGTGTGTTATGTACGCAGTTTGCGACGTTTTGCTTACAGACTAATACAGTGAGCGGACGATTAGCAGCGAAGTATGCGTCGGCGGAGAGTATTTTCCAATTTTGGCCCGGGCGAGATATGCCCCAGTCTACTACTTTTTTTTACCAAAAAATTTACAACTTTTATTTAACTCTATTACAGGGCTTTATTTCTTGCTAGAGGATACAGTTTTATTATTTTACTTATTACTATTACTAATATATATTCAAGAGTACATATTTATTAAATTATATGTTGTGATACAGTAATTGTACACACAGTAATGTTGCTTCTTCATGGCTGGCATGGCTTGTTACTTTTACAATTTAAGTTATTTATTATTAATTTCCCCGCCATAATATTATAAACATAACATTTTCGTACAGTGTTATTTTTATAATATTATGGCGGACAATTCGTTCACTACGTCGTAGCGCTGCGCAGCGGTTATACTAACCATTTAGCTTCCTTCTCCTCCCAAGAGTTCGCAAAAGTTTCGTGGCTGATACGATACAGTTCGCTGCTAACTCGAGTCGAGTCAGCGACCGATACGCCGCTCACTGTTCGTCTAATGGGGACGCGGCCTAATGGAAGATATTCATATACCTACCGTCTTAATAAAAAAAGTCAATATGAAATATTGATGATTTTTCATGATACAACTAAGGATATCTCTTATATTACCTACGTACATATGTCATAGTCAAAGGTCGACATGAAGTCTCTTCTGACAAAACTCAAAATAAATTTAAATTTCGGCCTTACACTAAGGTTTAGGGACTACTGAGGTTTGACTAGTCCGGCTCCAGAGCTTTGATGTTTGACTATAACATATACATTATAATACCCAGCCATATATATTATCATGCTGATCACCTCTAATCTTATTTTTTTCTCCATTTCTTTTCAGCAATGTGCAGTAATTGGGAAAAGTGCAAATGGCATAAACAGACAGGGAGATGACTTTAAGTTAAAATTTAGCATACCCTGCTCATAATATCAAGGATGTCGCCGGCGGCTGCAAGACCAGCGAAGCCAACTCCGTCCGCAGCAAACTTCACAGTGTGAAGTACATTGAAGCAGAGTGCGACAAATTCCAACACTAGACTGAAGGTAAACAGTTTCGTCACGGGATGTTTTTGTGTTCTGAAAAATTTACAAAAATTATTCTTTGCTATTTGTAATGTCAAGGCAAATGTAACTAAATTGTGCAGAGTAATGGATAGCGCACACATCCAAATGGCCAAAGGGCGCGGGTTCGAATCCTTGCCGAAATGCACGCACCACTTGGGCAGTTGTCTAACCTAATGTGTATATTGTTGCAATAACCATGTGCTATGGTAGAGGAAAACATCGCGATGAAACCTGCACATTGAGATAAACTATAACAATACAATTAACAAACAACCAACTTTTGTGCACTATCATCATGTGCATGTGCATATGCTGTATAGAAACATAACTCGACATTACTATAGATACATTGTAATGCGCTAGCTAGATTCTGTTATAACTATGATCAAATTGCAAAAATAAAATCCCAGCAAGAGCATGTCTTATGACATAATTGCGTGATCAACTACTTTTCTTGTTATTTGGCTGTGATACCCTAAAAATCTAGTATATAAGGATGGATATAGACAATCGGCAAAAAAGGAATTTATATTGTAGTGTTATTATGTGAATTCAATCAAATGTATCATTGAGTCATTAAAAAGTGTACAGAGAAGAATGTAAAAATTGTTATGTATAATGAAGGTAAATATAATCCCTATTAATATTATAAATGCGAAAGTAACTCTGTCTGTCTGTCTGTCTGTTCCGTTTTCACGTAAAAACTACTGGACCGATTTGGATGAAACTCAGTATATATATATTTCGATACGAGGATGAACATAGGATACTTTTATCCGAAAAATGGATAGTTCCGGATAAAATGATATTTGTCTGTTTGTTTGTT
Source organism: Dendrolimus punctatus (assembly GCA_012273795.1). Classification (NCBI taxonomy): domain Eukaryota; kingdom Metazoa; phylum Arthropoda; class Insecta; order Lepidoptera; family Lasiocampidae; genus Dendrolimus; species Dendrolimus punctatus. Next base: position 3,119,297 of record CM022538.1, on the reverse strand, counting down.
ATGCTTTTAGGGAAAAACTACTGGACCGATTTGGCTGAAATTCGGCACGTATGTAAATTAAATACTGAGGATGGACAAGGGATAATTTTCATTTTGGCCTTTTTGGTAATTTTGGCCTATTTGGTAATTTTGGCCTTATTGATCATTTTGACCACTTTGGCCATTTTGGCCTCTGGTCATTTTGGCCTCTTTGGTCATTTTGGCCTATTTGGTCATTTTGGCCTCTTTGGTCATTTTGGCCTCTTTGGTCATTTTGGCCTATTTGGTCATTTTGGCCTATTTGGTGATTTTGGCCTTTTTGGTCATTTTGGCCTCTGGTCATTTTGACCATTTTGATTATTTTGGCCTTTTTGGTCGTTTTTTCCTATTCCGTCATTTTAGCCATGTCGGTCACTGTGGTCTTTTGGTCATTTAGACCATTTTGGCCTTTTTGGTCAAGTTTTGTAATTTATTTTGTTGACAGATAGACGAGGGTTGGTATATATAATTACCGATATAAAATGAAGTGAATCTTCCCTGGGCAAATACATAAAAACATTGTGATATAATATAAGCTGTAGCACTTGCTCTTTAAACAAGAGACACACACTAGAGGTTAACCCGCGGCGCAGCCGCGGGGTAAACTCTAGTATAATATATATAGATTAAGCACTTAATTAGATATTTGAATATCATAAAAAGCACCTGATTTGGGTCTGGAAGGTGTTTAATAAAAATGGTAGCTTCCTCTAAAAAGTGCTAGAGCTACTCCAAAAGCACTATGGTGACAACCCCGATGGGCTGAGTGCCAGGGAACTCTTATAAATGAGACAGTGAGCAAGGAAATACCTCACCCTCTGGCGAACTTGTCCCTCTAACACCTAATTTAGTATTTAGCATATCAGAAAGTAAGATTTTCCAAGCCACCATTAAGTTTACATTGAACTATACTTGACTGCATAAGTGATAAAATAAAAGATAACATTATTACCTGACTGCATAAATTTGCACTGGAACTAGAATAATATAGCACAGCCAGAAAACTAAGTACAGCTCCAGTGTGTTTTGTCTATCAAAGGAAAACTGGTATAACAGTGTGTTGTAAAAGGACAAGTTGGGGCTGCCATTAACAAGCCAGAAATCATACTCTATTGTCTGTGGCATGTTTGTCAATGTTTTGTTGTCCTTGGATGGTGCACCACTGTAATGATGCCACGAGCATGTCTCTTCATCGAGATAACATGCTACCATTGAGACATACCAAAATCTGTAAATAAAAATGCACAATGAATATATCTCACACTTCATAGGTGACACAATGAATGTAACCCGAAAAATCGTGAGTTTGGAGATTACCTTACAAATAGTTTTATAAGAAAGAATAAATTCACTCCAACAACTGTGTAATTTGATTGTTGGTGAAATGAAGGATTGTCCTTTTTTTTCTACTAACTAATGCAATGCAATGAGTGAAGCAAACATATTGTTTCAAAGAGAGATATAAACCCAAAATAAATGCTTACAGGTGATATTTATTGCTCATACTGTTTTATTTATAAAATTCACAACTTATTTTGCTTTTTGACAAAAAAGAATCCCATATAAGAACTGGTGTATTTTAACTTAGTACAGTTAAGTTTTAATTGTCTTAAGAATTTGTTTACTTTAAGCATAAGTGAAATAAGTAGAGACTCATTCTTCTCAAATTACTTTTTTAGTCACTTTCAACAAATAAACATCATTTATGTTAGTTGGATATAAATCCTTACACTTTCTACTAAAATAAAAACCATTCAACAACTTGAAATAGTTTTGATTGATAATTTATTAATAAGCTCTTAATAGGCTTAAACTCTCAGTCCCAAAAAAATTCTAACCTTGAGATATTTCTTTATCTTACTATGTGTACAATATTTATTTTGGCTGCACTTTTAGAGAGGGTGCCATGAGATTAAGTTTAGGGGTATACATAAGCCTTTTATGTGGCCACTAGACCTGTTATTTATTTTATTTTAATAAGGATCACCAACAGTTTCTTACATTTAATCAGTTACTAGACTTATGAGTAAGCTTAACAATGCAATGTAAAAACTAATTATAGGTGAACACCTCTTGCAGTATAATTTCTTCGCTGTTATTCACCTAGATTCTTATAAGAAATGTAACAAAAATGTGTAGGGTATTTAAATTAGTCTGTCCGTCAATCTGTCTAATGAGTGTCCTGTTGGGCTAAACAAATCTTTATTTTCTTCTTTCTAATAATCTTTCTTTTTTATTTAGAGCAGCATAGAAGTTTTTAAGTAAGACCAGTGACTAAATCAGAGGATTGGTTGGACTTTAAACCAAAGTGCACTAACCAACATGCTATGGCAGCAGCTGGCGAGTGGTAGAACATACTGGTTACCATCATCGCAATATAACAAAAATGTTTCCCAGACAAAAGAGTCGCAGAAGGGAGAAGTACGCCCCTCCGCACCTCACTTAAAATTAAGTGACCACTAATTTAAAGTTTAACCTTTATTTCAAAGTAGAAAAAAATATAAGTATCTACTTGCCTGGGTTGTCCAGAATTCTGAATAACATATGTTAATTGATTTTTCTTCACAACATTCCATGGTGAGTCCTCATCAACACACAACTGATCTTTGGGACAAGGGATCCGCCTAAACAAGTCCTGTCCATATGCATTACATTTTGGGTGGAATGCAGTGGCGTTAAGATTTTGGAACATACCCTGGCATGCTACCTCCTTGTCCAGGAAATTACGACTTTTGTAATAATGTATAAAGTGTCTTCTATCAAGAACAGCGAATGTTATCGGGTACTTAAATGTCTCATTTGACGTTACATTTCCGAAAATATACCCATATGTTTCTTTTTGAAAGTGTATATCTGTTTTCTGGAAGCCAAACTTCACGAGGAACTTGAAAAATTCGTTGGTTCTGAATTGTCCTTTAATATGAGTTGAAGATACGCACAGAATACTACAGAAGAGTATTAAAATTATTGTTTTGATAAACATTTTGTAAATGGATGTCACTGTATAATCATTTTATGCAAAAATATTTTAAATATGATTGTAAATTAGTGTATTTTATCCATATTTTAAAACAATAATTTCTAATATTATGCATATAATAAACTAAACAGGATTCTAGATTCAGCGAAGTGGTAAATTTCCTACAATAGTGGTGGCACAAGTATACCTACAATACAGCTACACCACTGTCTTCTAATCTATGACAGCAGATCGATGAATTTGACAGTGACAAAAATTTTGTATGAATGTTATGTTTTATTATAACTCTAGCCCTCGTCCTTAAAAATACTTCAATGAAATAGTGATTAAAGCCAACATAAATCCAATTTCGTCAATTAATGCCAGGTACTATTCTAAGTACCCATTTAACCGTTGTTACTAATATTAAGTTACACTTTTAAAATGTGATATCTCGAACGTATGTTCGAGTTTTGCTTTGTATGACAAGCACATGCCAAAAACACAAAAGAAATTTGTCTTTCTTGACTTAAAATGGAACAAGATCATCGAGTGTGAAAATTAATCTTAATTTATTCATGAAATCTACGATTTGTGTTCATATACTTATCAAAAATAGTTGCTCATGTACTATATTTGCTGTTTACATCAAAACTTTATATGGATCTGAGATATAGTGAAAATGATCATAATTCAAACTTTAAGATCTTTTAATAGGCCTTTGGTTATATAACGACTATCATAATTGTTTCGAATGTTTTGAATAAATAATAATAAAATATTTTTTTCTCTTAATTTTAAAGGATTATTTGTTATGAAATTGGTTTTTAAAGTTAAATTTTATTTTAATCGTTTTGAAGATAGTTGAAAAAAAATTATGTGATAAAGTTTCTTGTTTGTAATCACGTGCTTTTGACCCAAAGGCCTACCAAAAGGTAATCTATTTTTACCCTTTTTTTGCTTTTCCTCATTCACCTGATGTAAGAAAAAAAATATCATACTTGTGATTTACTGTAAGATAAAATTTAAAGTTCAAGTTTGGTTTCGCATTGAACTTTTTAAGATTTGGCGTTACTTATGAAAGTTGAAAACCGTCAGAATAAAAAATATATTCTACAAGTACTACAAGAGTTTTCGCTTGTTACAATTTGCAAGAAGATTATTGCTCGTTGGCTGCATTGATCTTATAATAACTAGATACGCAATTTCTTTTTCTCGTTATATTATTTGTTTGGGTTATAGCCTAGTTGCCATGCCATAAAGACAATAAAATGTCTTTTATTCGTTCAATTTCATTATTTATCAAATATGTCAATTGTCAGTTTGTATCATTCATTCTTATTTAATGGCGGATGTGATTAAGTTATTGAATAGAACCTGATAAAAAGTGCCAATATTATTTCTTCTGAGTTATTTTAGTTCAAATTGTTATCTTCCCAGAACGAAATTAATATAGTGAATGGTTTTCCTTGCAATGAGCTTTAAATGATTTCGAGTTAGCACAAACTGTCGTGTTTCATAGATACTAACTTGCTGCTCTCGGATTGGACTTCTTTGTGATCTAATTACCTCTTTACTGTGAGAATATTTAAAATTTCTATGTGAATTAACTTGGTGTAAAGAGAATTTGAAAAACTGTGCTGTTTATTTTTTGTACATAGTCTTTATTTCACGTGAACACTGTCGTTTTAAAACTAACCTCGAACGCGGAAGTCTGCATAGCCGCTACCGCTCCGATTACATGAATCTCATCAGCGGATGTCAACGTAGAAAAGTAATGAACAGTTTATAACCGAACTGATTATGATAGTGCGTTAAATAAATGATGACTTATGATGAAATAATGGTTGAAATAGGAGCTCCACAGCAGTCTCCAGATGATAGTCTGGAAAACGCAGAGTGGTATTGGGGTGATATCACTCGGTAAGTATAAATTTGAATTCATTACCTTTAAAAATTCCATGTTTAGTAAATTGTACACGGTTCTTTGTGCATAAAATACTCCATAGCTTCACAGATGTATGTAATAGAGATAAGATCATCAAAAGTTCAATTATATGTTGTTGTTTTCACTCATGTGTTAAAAAAATCAAAGGGCCAATCAAGTTTTTACATAGAGGTGTATTAAAAATGGGACTTTGTAACTTCTTTCTATCTATTGGTGATTTATAAGAGAAATGTTATAAAACTTGACATGAAAATAACATAGTTAACACAAAATCCCTTTAATAATATATTTATATTTCAACTTGTGAGCTGTGGGCTGCATTACTAATTAATATTTTTAGTTGTAATTTTGTATTTAATTTTAATAATGTACCCGTTTGTTTTAATAAAATCAGTCTATGAATAGGTACAGTATCTGTCTAACAAAAAAAACACATGTGTATGTATTAGTGTAGACATGTAAGAAGTGAAACTTCTTTATGACCTTATTTTTTGAAAAATGATCTACTATATGCAACTTTACAGAAATTGGTTAAATAAAGAAAATTAATTAAAACACAATAAAGTAAAGAATTTTACAATGCTCGTCTCACTACCAGCCTACACTTGTCCATCCTACAGTGTAATCAAAAAATGTGATGTGATGCATAACCGAAAAATGTGACGGTAAATTTTTTCCCAACACCGATAAAGAAATTTCACTTCAAATACATCAATGAAAAATGAAGATGTCCACTTCATCATTCAATCAATTGAAAATGTGTAACTCATAATTTCTGCAAAGTAATATTTAATAAATAACTATATCTAGATTTAAAATGTAACAGTCCTATTCACAGAGAGATAGAGATTTAGAGTAAGTTTGAATGCTTCTTTAAGAACAGTAAAAAAGTGTTCAATCTTATGCCAACTCCTATCAATAAGACTATAAGTAGATATACAGCCTAATATATATATATATATATTTATTTATTTTGTCTTATGGCTGGATCCTATATCTTAAGCTGATATCAAAATTTTGTATATTTCACACAGCAGAATACAACCATAAATATATTTATAATATGATTTTAAAATCTAAGTTGTATTCCTAAATATGTGAATAGAGAAAATTTAAAATATGGTCTATTTCTGTCTATCAATTTGTAGACAGAAATGGATGGTCCATTTCTGTCTACAAATTGATTTACATAATGTATTTTAAATTTCTGCCTATCAATTTATTATATAATATTATATCTATACATATAAATAAAATTGGAGTATCTGTTTGTATATTGAAATAACCGTTTTTACTCACATGCATATCAATATATATACAGTACATACACCAAAATAACATTTTTTACAATTATTGTCTGTTTGTCTTAGTTCCGGCTAATTTCTGAAATGGCTGGACCATTTTTGACGGGACTTTTATTGGCAGGTAGTTGATTGAAGGAGTAACTTAGGCTACTTTTATTTTAGAAAATTTCTTTTTTTTTTGGAATTATGATGATTTTCAATCACCACATTCGTGCCTCGTAAAAACAACCCTGGCTCTGAACCTGCGCAGTGAGCAAAACAAATTGGTGGTATGAAGGGGTGAGATGGGGTAATACTTTAAGATATGACTGTACACCTGCGCAAACACATCCCCTCCACTACTGCTCAGCATTCTTTTACGTGGTGGGACCTATAACCCATACTAATGAACTATATTTTACCACATTTTGGTATGTAGTATTCCCTTCCCTTGTGTGTGAAACCCATCGACACTTTGAATAAGCATTGCTGATTATACATGTCCCCAATGTAGGAAAATTAACTAAATGTCTCCATTGATGGGATCTTTAGAGACTGTTATTACATAATTATGTAATAAATATTCCTATTTTACTTAACAATTTTGCACATTTATATAGATGAATCATCAGAAGGGTGGGGTATATACGGCACATTTATTATGAACAAATCCAAACTTTTTTGATATTGGTTAGAAGGCTAAGGCGGGTGCAAAGGGAAGTGGAGCAAGCACCTTTGCCTTCATAGTAATTTTTTTTTACAACCACCCAAAATTAATTTTATATATCAAGTAATAAATAAATGTGCCATATATCTATATCGCACCCTATCAGCATTTAAAATATTTGTTGTTTATATGATGACCTATGGCCGATATCTATACCTTCTATTCATTCACTCGCCTTAACATTGCTTGAATTTTATCATTGCCTATATAGAGGTTATGTCAAATTTTAAACAATAGTCGAACAAATGAATGCATAGGTAAGGTATCAAGATATAGAAACTCAACCTTAAGTATTAACCTTACCTTACTAGAAAAACCTGAAATGATGAAATGGGATGGCTTTGTTGTAATTTATACTTTCATGATCATCTTCAATAATTTTAATACATTAAATATTTAATTGCAACTGACAGTACTTGCACCAAGCAAGCTATTTACATTATTTGTAATAAGTATAGAGTTTTCCTATTCACACTTTATGAAGTATGAAATAATGAAAGATTGAAACAAGGGGTGCCTATACTTCTTATCACTTCTCGATTTGTTTCAAATTCAAAAGTTTTTATTCAAGAAGTTTCACTGCGGTACATTTTTTGGAAAGTCATACATATAAGTTAAAATTTAATTTTACTTCCTTGTCTATGTACATTGCTTCGCAACATGTTATTGCTATTGAGGATTATTGAATGTATTATTAGATTTTAAAACTAGCCCAATAAGTTCCTTGGACCAGTCACCGCAATATCGAGATCTCTAGATTAAATGTGTTACTACTGTATATTTTTAAAAAATATTATTAAGCCTTAATGCTAAATTTTTTTGACATAATAATGAGCCTATTTACCCAAGTTCATGCACAACTCCTGTGAATTATAATTACAATGATACATGAATGTGCCTGTGGTGTTGTCGAAATATATCTATATCTGCTTTCTTGTCTTTCAGAGATGAAGCAACAGAGAAATTACGCGATACCTGTGATGGCACATTCCTTGTCAGAAATGCATCAAATAAAGACAGTGGTTACACACTTACAGTAAGAAAAGGCGGCACAAACAAATTAATAAAAATTTACAACCATGGCGGATGCTATGGTTTTTGAGCCCTTTGAGTTCAAGTCCGTTGTGGACTTGGTTCGTTACTACACAGAGTACTCTCTGGGCACATGCAACAGTAGTGTCAACATCAAGCTTATGTACCCGCTTTCAAGACGGCAAGAGAATGAAGGTGGTGAGAATATCAGTGATGAGTCCCTCGAGAAGAAGTACAAGGAAATGCACAGGAAATACGTCCTCAAAATGAGAGAATATAATTCTCACTTTGAGAATTTTATCAGTCTGAGGGAAGAGGTCAATTTAAAGAGGCAAGCGCTTGACGGTTTTCGTGAGTCTGTAAAACTTTGTGAAGATCACCTTAAACTGCAAGAGAAAATGCAGGAAGAAGCACAGCCCCATGAAAAGAATATGGTTTTAGAGAATAATAAACTTCTGTTGACTAAGATTCATAATTTAAGGCAGGCTAGTGCAGAACTGAAGGATTTATTGAGAAGTACACATGACTCCTATTTGTTGCTTGAAAGGGAAATAACAAAATTAAAATCAGAAGTCATGAATCTTTTCCACATAAAGGGCCGTTACAAAGCGTAAGTATTTTATACCATGAAGATTAATAGCACTGACAATTGTTCAGTAAAAACTTAGTGTAATAATGTCATATTATTAGAGTAAGTTTTTACTGAGAGATATTATATTGTTACGAGTGCGAGACTCGAATTAAAATGCCTTTGGAATTACTATAGAATTTATTAGAACTATACAAACACGTATAACACAGCTGCATGGTCCAATAAGACGCGCAAAGTCCGTCACTATATAGCTTATTAATGGACACGTCTTACTCGTATCGTAATCGTCGCTTGACTGCCGATCTCTGCATGGGCCCATTGCTGCACCGAAACAAAATGGATGCCAGCACGCATAGATCGGATTTCTAAAAATCAGTTCGACACACCTGCCTAATGACTGCCATAAAACAAGTGCAATAACAATATAATGTTTTTCTTAATTACATATTTTAAACACAAAGTAAACAAAATAAGTCAGAATGCGGGAAAGGTAATAAACTAGGTCTATGGCAGGCAAGTGTGCATTCACTTTTTGTCGGCATGTAACAGTATGTCTATCTATAATATTATCAAATTCTAAATACATACGTGACTCTACATTGAAACTATTAAAAACAACAATTTATACAGTCTCATACTGTGTATTCCGTATACTAGATAGATAGATTACTTGTCTATTTGTCTGTTTGTTTCCCACAAAAAATTTTATGTTGTTGTGTGTTCCGGGAATACTGCGGGATATTCCCGAAAATGGAATAAATTACTTAGATTACATAAATATTAGCTGATTTCGAACGCGAACCAATGCAATACCTTAATAAAAAAATACTTTACCAAAACTACTTCCATTATTAGTATATTTTTTATATATTATTAATTTATGTATATATTTATAAGATATGATGATTCGGTAGTTATTATAATGCAACATCCTCTGTTCTTATCAAAATTCTATCCATGCCGAGGTTGACGGGAAGAAATCTGCTAAGACTGCTTATTTGTATTGTAAAATTTTATTTCTGTTAACTGTATCTTTTAAAACACAACAAAGCATACTCATTCATTCATTCAAAAATACGTATCACTTGGGACCCAAATAGACGAGCCCTTTCCTGATGTTCTTGACGGCACGACATCATTTAAATGCTCAACTAAATGTTGTCCCTAATAAAAAAAGTTTCGTCATGCCTCATACAAGGAGGAAAAGGTACGGGAATTTTGTGCGCGCACTTTTGATAGTTTGCATGAAATACGACCTTTACCACAAAGGTGACTCGACTATTTTGATTTACTAATCCCCTCTTAGTTTTAGTCAAACCCCTAAGTAGCTCTATTATACTGTTACATACCGACAAAGAAATGCGCACACCTGCCCGTCGTAAGCAGTTTATTGCCTTCTTTAGGAATTATTTTGTTTACTTGTGTAGAATTATAAAAACATGCTATTGTTGTCTTACTTATTTTATGGCTGTCATTAGTGTCTAATGAATTAATCATAGTTTTTATTCGAAGCTTTAGTCGAAGCTTGCCAGGTGTGTGGGATTTAAGACGTAGTAGTACTTTCGATTAGCGATATAGTGACAGACTTTGCGCCTGTTGAATTGCATCGAATCGTGCAGTGTGAACTGGTTGCATCCAGTTTTATACATACAGTTCTAATAAACTCTATAGTAATTCCTACGGCATTTATTTTAATTCGAGTCCTGTAGCTCGTAACTATATTTTTTCATATAAATAATTACATCGCCAAACTGCTTGGCAGTTTGTTCGGCAGCGCTTTATATACGAGTATTGACCTTCCTTGGCAAATTATGTAATAATATTTTAAATTATTGGTAAAACTACTTAAAAATTCGCTGTGTGGTTTAGGAGTTAAGGTATATACAGATGCGGAAAGCGACTTTGATTGACACGTACATTATCATCTGTGCAGGAACGGAGAAAGAATACAATTTCTTGCGGCCGGGGACCTGTCGTAATAGGCTGGAAAACAACCCACAGCCAGGTGTTAGGGTATTTGCCCGTCTGAATGGCTACCACGCCTGGTCTAGTCTAGAGTATGACGCTGTAACAACCTTGAGTTGTGTTCCGGCACTAGTGGCCAGGCTCTAGTCTCCCTTTAGAGAGCTGCAGCGCATCTGTAGGCGAAGGTAACCGCTTTCCATCAGGTGGGCCTTCACCCTGTCTGTAGAACTCATGCAATAAAAAAAGTGTAAAGGTACACTCATGTCGTACGTGACATATAGTTTGTATATTATGCTTTTATCTTCTATATATATAATAATGAATCATAGAAATGTGTACGCCCATAACTTGAGAACGAATTTCCTGAATTTGGTGATTTTGTTTCATGAAACGGTCTTTTAGGAATTCAGAAAATATGGCGGTACGAAATTCGCCGAGTCAGCTAGTTGCTTATAATTATAGATAGATAACTATATATAGTACACCAAAGCATAGACAAACAGAAGTAATGAAAGATAGCAGTACAAACGGCGGTATTATCGCCAAAAAGCGACCTCTTCCGGGCAACCCATGGGGAGGGTCGATAGATTTTTAATACTGACGGTGGTGCAGTTTATAAGTAATGATAAATATACACATTATAAGTACAAAAACAATCTCTACATATTACATTGTAATATTAGTGTGTATGTCACAGAACTCCCAAACAGCTGGATCGATTTTGATGATTTTTTGTATTCGTTCGAGTGGGTTACCGGTCGGCTTTGAATATTTAAGATCCAAATTGGACCCGGTAGGTGATAAATGTATATGTTCATATGTATATACGCATATATATGTCCACATTGAACAATACAAACACAACCACACATTTTTCAGCCACAAACAATAAATCACTTTAAATATCTCAGACCTACTAACCGAAGTGTGTAATATTATGAGCTTTAAAATGAATCTTGAGAACCCGGCCATGCTGCGCTGTGGTTAATCTAATTAATTGAGGAAGTAATTAAAGTATTTGATTTGATATAGATTGTTACGTGCTTAAAATGACGTTGGAATTACTATAGAATGTATTGAACTGTACAAACACGTATAACACAGGTACAAATAGAACTGGTCACAACCAGTACAAACTGGACCATCCAAGAACACGCGCAAAGTCCGTCACTATATTGCTTATCGAATGTAATGCACACGTCTTGCTCGTATCGTAATTGTCGCTGGACTGCACCCCCCCCCATCGTTTTATACTAAACTGTACAATACAACAAAGGACCGCGTGGACTGAAGTTTCCGAGAAAGTGGACTGAAGTTTACAATAACAATAAAATGTTTTTCTTAATTACAAATTTTAAACACGTAGTAAACAAAAGAAGTCCAAATGCGGGAAAGTTATAAACCAGGTGTGCATTTACTTTATCGGCATGTAACAATATGATTTAATTTAATACGGCAATACTTTAAAGTGGCCACCATGCGTCATACTGCCAGTCGGCATGACGCAGCAGTTTGATCCAAACTGCATATAAATCACATACGATCAATTTAAACGATGTTTTAGTCATCTTGGGCATTTTACTTGTGGTAAGATAAAAAACTGACAATCGCAACGGCCATACACGGTCCAATCGGCATGATCAAGCCAAAATAATTGTATTTGATTGTTCTGTCAAACATAAATGTCATTCTGATATACGCCTACAAACGATCAGTTCTACTTGATCCATTCGACAGTGTCTTGCCGATTGGATCAAGTACGATAGGCATAGGATAGCATGGTGTCCGGCCACCATTGCTTTGTTGCGGTATAATGAGAAAAATGAGGGGGGATAATTCGGACCAGGATATACCGAAAAAGCAATTTCCATAGTTTTTGACTGTTTGTCTGTTAAACCCGACGTTGACACATAGCAAACTCATATCCCCGGGCGTAACTTAGGATACTTTTTATTCCGATGAATTACTTCATTGCCGCGGGATAGACGAAAATATCAAATTCAAATTCAAAATACAACAACATGTCATTTGTTGTATTACTTCAGATCAGGTTGGCTTCAACTCGTACTTATGTTTTGTCGGGTAGTTCCTGATATATATATGAACGGAGAAAGAATACAAATTCCTGCGGCCGGGCGGCCTGTCGTAAGAGGCGACAAAACAACCCACAGTCAGATGGTAGGGCATTTGCCCGACTGGATGGTCGGTCTAAAGTATGTCGCCACAACAACCTTGAGTTGTGTTCTGGCGTTAGTGACCAGGTTCCAGTTTCCCTTGAGAGAAAAGCATCGCATTTGTGGCACCTTTTGTGTTGCAAATGTCTATAGGCGATGGTAACCGCTTTCCATCAAGTGGGCCGTCTGCCTGTCTGCTGAACTCCAGCAATGAAAAAAAAATTGTTGTCTTGAGCTAGACTATATGGACTTAGTTTTTTTCATATTATTATATGTAGAAAACCGAAGTAAATTTTTGTGTCAGTAAAATAAAGCTACTGTCTCTAGGGTTTGACACACTAGTGTTAAATGTGAAAATGGACATTGAATTTTCAGATGGCTACGTGGCCGTGGAAAAACCGATGAATATTTGCAAGCGTTAGAAGAGGACAACATGCATAAACTTAAGGAATTGTATGCACATAGAGAGATGATAACATGGAAATTGAATTGTACTAGAGAAACGGCTGAAAAACTACTTGCGGGGAAACCTCAGGGGACTTTCTTGATTCGGCCGAATTCGACAGGACAGCTTGCTTTGTCCATATGCTGTAATAACATGGTGTATCATTGTATAATTTTTAAGACTGAGAGAGGTTATGGTTTCGCAGAACCTTATAATGTTTATGAGTAAGTATGATTATTCTACTAATATAAACGTGAAAGTTTGTAAGCATGTATGGGTGTATCTTTGTTACTTTTTCACGCAAAAACTACTGAATGAATTTTGATGATACTTTACAATAATATAGCTTACACATCAGAATAACACAAGCTATAATTTATAGTGTCAATTATCCAAAATATAACGATTTTCCTTCATCACCTATATTTCTCTGCATTTACCATTTTTTGTAAGATAAAGAAAAATGTATCTAAATATTTCTTTATAAAACACTATATTTTGCCTGCGACTTCCCTCGCGATAATGCTTTGTAGACGTTGTAACAGCGGCTGTTGGAAGTCCGAAGTGAAATGTCTAACTTAAAAACTAATTGGAAATACTTTTAAAACTGACACAAAATTTGTTCCAGGTAAATATTATTGGTTTTAGTTACAATATTGCATTTGTGAAGAAAAACACCCGTGGCGACATTAATGCCACCATTATAAGCAACACACAAGCGGGTAGCTAATATAGTTCTGTGTAGCATGCATAACAGCGCGCCGTTTTATGACAAAACATCCCACAGCAAGGTGGTAGGGTTTTGCCGGACTGAAATGCTACCACCCCTGGTCTATATATGTCGCCATAACAACCTTGAGTTGTGTTCCGGTTTTAGTGACCAGGTTTCAGTCTCCCTTAAGGAGCAGCAGCACATTTGTGTTGCAAATGTCCATAGGCGACAGTGACCGCTTTCCATCAAGTGGGTCGTCTGCGCTGAACTTCTGCACTAAAATAAAAAATTAAAACCAACTCAGATAATTCTAACTTGTATATTAACTTTCAGAAGTTTGCAAGAGTTAGTGCTGCATTATGCAGTCAATTCATTAGAGGAACACAATGAACAACTGAGAACAGAACTTAAGTATCCAATCAATGCGCATTTGGTGAAAAACCAGAGAAACGGGAAAGCAACCAATGAGCAAGATATGGAAGTTTATGTGCACCAAATATTCATGGTAATCTTCTATTCTGACAGTAGAAATGTTTACTGAACGCTGAAACACTCTTAACTTATTTTGCAGGTTATGACTTTTTTATCAATATAGCCTATCTATAAGCCGCATACGCTTGCGAGCCGTTACTGTAACCTAATGGAGTAACGTGTCTAAATGCCGGCTCGTTGCAGGCGCACGCTCGCCTCATCCCAGTGGCTCCCCCTACATAATCGAAAAAGAAAAAACGTGTGCGTCTCGGGACACCCCACAGGATTGATGATGAAACCAAACAGACTGGTAGCGTAACGCGTTACGTAACGGAGCGTTTTTACCCTCCCATAGAAGTTATCACTTCAAAAATGTATGAAAGCTAGTGCCATCTAGATAGGGAAGAAATCAAAAAGTATAAGTGTTTCCATTTAGTGCACATAAGATGGCGCTGTACAATGTCGTTGAATAATTACAACGCGCTGACGAGATCTATTTTTGAAGTGATAACTTCTTATGGGAGGGTCAGTCGCGTCGTTACGTAACGCGTTACGGCACCAGTCTGTTTGGCTTCCCTTTCTCTCACGTTAGATTAGTTTAAGTTATCACTTCTGTTGGGCATCGCGAGACGCACACCGTCTGTTTTTTATATCACATAAAGTTATCATGTGAACTATATTTACTTTTGATGTAAATTAATCAAGTGTTTAGATTATTATTATTGTATGCTGGCTTTCTCTTTATTCCAATTTAGAACAATTTAAAAGTACCATCCTACCATCTAGTGGAATTTGTAGAACTATCGGTTGAAACGCCACCTAGTGGTATTTATCGGAATATAATACCGATTGAGGTGTCATCTATTGGGATAGGTAAGGGATGTTTTGATACTTTATGCTAGAGAAGCTCATCCATTTTATATATAGTGTATTATCATACAATCACTTTGGTTCCAGTAACCGCAACGGTTACGGTTACAGCTCGGAGGTGAGTACGCGGCTTTAGTATATTGTCAATTTTCGTTTTAATCTAAATTAAGAAAACTATGAAATAAATGCAAGATTCAAGAAGTTATCCGTCAAATTAAAATAGCATACAGCTGTAAGGCCCAGTTGTTATATCTTAGCGACCATACACTTGCCTTACTGTCAGTTAAAACTTGACATAAGCTAGTAATGTCAAAACCGATGGTAGGCCAAGTGAATGAATAGTAAGGTATAAGAACTGAACATAAAGTATTTTGAACCGATTGTCATCTTTAACAATGGTCTATGTACAATTATAAGGCTGGTGTGCACCGAAATTTAACCGACGGTTAACCAAAATAATCACTGTTTTTCCATACATTTTTGGCGATTATCTTATTTTAACCATTGTTTAAAAGTGGTGCACAGCAGTCTTATTCTAGAACGTGCGATTTGAATTTCGAATTCAATATAACAAAGAGAAGGAAAGAGAGAGATGATCTCTATCTCTTTTAAATATGGTTGTTGCATAAGGGAAAGCCAGAGTCGTAACAGATTTCTACTCTGTATGACTTTAACATTTGAATGAAAATTAATTTACTCTTTGATATTCAAATTAGCGCTTTTAATACAAAAAAATGCTATGAAGCCATTGCAGTGGCGATGATTGGTTTCATAACAGGCTTAATTGAACTGTGTTTTTATTATTATACATTTACTTAAATACGCTTAATGAAGTCCTCTTTATGCAACCCATAGATATGTTTTGCCAGGTTAAACAGTGCTAAATTGTGCTTAGAACTTTAATCGGAACCATGACATAGTTGTCTGTAACATGCCAGTTTTTCCACTATTTTTAAGTAATTTTTAAATTTTCTTGGATATTTTCTCTCATATTTGGTGGTATATTACCCGAGAGTTTGTTGAATGTGTTTTATTTTATACAATTGAAATAATTAACAAATATTAGGGGTACCGGAAATTATCGTCATTTTCTTACTTTAAAATCAAACACAAATTTTTAACTGTTTTAATTTTTAATGAATGATATAATACCCCTTATTAGTAAGCCCGCCCGGCAGAAGTGATAACTTAAAGTAATCTATCGTGAGAGAAAGAGAAGCCAGACAGACTGGAGCCGTAACGCGTTACGTAACGAAGGGGTTTACTCTCATATAAGAAGTTATCTCTTCAAAAAATGGGGTGGCAGATACTGCCTCACCCACCATACTCTCGCAATGTTGCACCATCGTATTTCCATTTCGATCGCTTCAACACTTCTAAGTTCCAAAAGATTTGCAAATTGGATGATACCCAAAATACCCAAAACCCATATTTATACATTTGCGTAAAAATTTGCAAACTAGCCGGCAAAAGGTTGTTGATAATGAGGGTAATTATATCATTGATTGAAAATAAAAACACGTTGAAAATTTATGTTTGAATTTAACTTAAGAAAACTACATTATTTTCCGGTCCCCCTAACAGTTATGCATAATGTGATATAAGTGTGATAATCATATTTTGAATAACAATGCATCCAATTTTTGTGCACATTTTTACTTTTTAATATGCAAGAAAAAAGTTTGTTGGTTACTGATTTAACATGGTTAGCCTTTTTGTATGAATAGAATATCTCTTATACGGTGGCCGAAAACTCGAATTGTTTTTGACATTATTCAAGCAAATATATTCGACATTACAAATATTCAATTTCGGTGATGATTATATATATTAAATCATGAATAACGAGTTGGTCGTGATGAATATCTCATTGTACTACGCATTTTGGCAGTGATTAAAAAGGTGAATAAATGAAAGTATTATTATTAAGGTATAGTGATAAAACAGTATAAACTGTTTTGATGGTGAATGTTTTGATTGTGAGTATTCAGCATTATGAACGATATTCTGTATGTAGATTGACATTTAGCAGGATGCTAAATAGTCGATTTTGGTGATAAGTATTTGGTGTGCTGATATAAAGTCAATGTGATGATGACTTTGGCATGACGATGAATAAATGTACTGCGGATTGCCTTCGAAGGGGCCTTTGTGAGTTGTTGTGAAATGTTTACGAACCGATTCTTCAGGAGACTGTGAAGAAAGTTTTACTAAAATATCCAAGCTTATGTACATAGTAATATAATTATAAAATATTAGAAATATTCGTAAATGCTGTCAATATCTATTTATTACATGATGCTTGGTCTTTGTCATCATTTCTTATACGTCTTGTTTTAACCAGGAGCAATTTCTTAAAGGCCTAACTCTCCAAAATCTTTATGTTCAATGGCAATGGCAGTTTCCTATATCTCTTCCTAGCGGTTCGTATGCTTTACGAGGGGTTAAATTTTGACATAAGAGTAAGCGCCATACAAGAATGTCAAATTCCCACCGACAGTAAGGAGAGTGACTGAATAGTAAATATAGGAACCGGCCATAAGATAATCGAGATTTTACCGGCATTTTATCGTAAGCGACATTTGGACCTAAGTATATTTTTGGTTGCAAAAAGTATTTTATACTATTATTTTGTGTTAAGACTTTCAGTTTTTGATTCAGTGTCTAATCAAAACTGAAAGTCTTAAAACAAAACAATCGCTTAAAATACCTTTTGCACCAAAAAATATGCTTAGGTCCAAATGTCGCTTACGATAAAATAGCGGTTTACCGAACATATTTGACATTTCAAGCCTAAAGGCTTGAAATGTCAAATATGATCATAAATGATGTATCAATATTCCCAAGTCGTAAAGTCTAATATTTGATTATCCTCATAATAAATAACATAACAAGGGAAACTTATATACTTGCCTTGAAATGAATTTTAATTCATGACTATTAAGTAGGCATTTGTAAAAATGCGGAAATTTGGCGATAATAATATATATGTCACATTAGGTGTATAATGAATTCTGAATATATGTTTAATATTAATTAAGATTTATATGTGATCAATGTCTGTATATAGAAATAATGTTTTTTTACTATATTTTCATATCCAGCGTTTGTTATACATTCATAAAATTTCGTAGTAATAAGTTGTGTATTGGTTTTATATTAAACACTATAAGCAACCATTTTAAATATAAATAATTGATTAGTCTATAGTCTTTTGTACATTTTCGCTGTCATAATAATACTGTCATTTCAGAGGCAGGCCAGCTAGTTGTGGTACACTTAATTTCAAAAATCTTCAACTAGCAACATACAATTTTATCCGAGAAACTTAACTAGATATAATATTTTCTTAAGTTTTCGCGACTAAAATACCATAATAAAACAACGTTTTAAACGCGGTAATTTACTTGATTTTAATCATTAACAACTTGCCGCCCGACATTTAAAAGCGTCAGGCGTTTCAGCGGCCATCTTGTTGTCACAATGGCACGAGATGGCCGCCGTGACAGCAGATGTGTGTTGATTGATTGATGTTTGTATGATAAATTTGAAACAGGGAATGAATTGAAACCTCAAGATGGCAGACTGCGGATTTGTTTATAAATTGCTTGTCTCATTATTACTATGCAAGAAGACATATAAAAGTAATAATTTCCAAAATTGTTAAATAAAGCCTTTTAAATTCTATATGTCTAGAGGGGGCCACAAATTATTCGTCTATTGCGTTTTGATGTAGAGAAACACAACTAGACTTTTAAGCAACCATCCAAATAGACCCGATTTTTCAATCAGAAAATAAAAGTTTTACAAGTAAATTAGCTTCTTCCAGACGGTTTTGCGTTTGTAGTAGTGTACGGTCAGCACAAAAATACGTAAACTACTTAATCCTTTTTATATATTTTTGTAGGTTAAGTATGAAACAAATAATATTAAACGATGTTAAAATAATAAACAATAATATTAAAATAATAATTTTTAATACCAACTTTTAAGGAAATTTAAATTTCAAGTTTCAGTCAAATATTATACTACAAAACCAAAAACGTCTCGAAGCCAATTTATCTGTACTTAATATAAAAAATTAAAATTATGTTAGTATGGTTATAATTTAGTCGATGGATAACTCTGTCCTCCTTACAGCAAAAGCAGTACTTTCAAAATGGCGACTACGAGAAAAAGGCGATAAAAATATTTTCAGACATCTAAACATCATGTCCATGTTGTATAACTTTTTAGTGTATCTAAAACTAAGAATTAAAAAAACAGCCAAAGATAATATATAAATAATTATGATGATTATTTTTTTTAACGAAAGTAGATTTAAATTTTGACTGTATGACCTTCAAAAAGTGTACTCCAGTGGCACTTGTTTTGAATAAAACTGAATTCGAATATAGATTAGCGCCTTGGGATGCCATTTTTGCAAAAAAAAAGTAAATAATTATACTGCAAGTACAATTAGTGGGACAGTACCCTTAACTGATGATTGAAA
This sequence comes from Dendrolimus punctatus, assembly GCA_012273795.1. NCBI lineage: Eukaryota > Metazoa > Arthropoda > Insecta > Lepidoptera > Lasiocampidae > Dendrolimus > Dendrolimus punctatus. The sequence goes on along the minus strand of CM022538.1, from coordinate 3,099,609 downwards.
AATCGACCAGTCACAATTTTGAGTTGAGTTGAGAGGAAAGTCATTCAAGTAGGGTGGCCATAAGTTTGAATAGAATTCAGTAGTCGCCAGTATGAAAAATACAGGCTGATTTTAATATATATCGTAGATTACGATCTAAATATGACAAAAATAAATTGTTTTAACTAAAATATTAATTGATATTTTTGAGAAACAAAATTATTATATTGCAGGCATTAGCCACGTGACAATGAACGCCGATCAGAGCGCGTGACGTCATAGGGTGCAAAACACAAGAAGTTATCAATGGCTTCTCAGATAACACTTCAATGAAACAGATGTTTGTTTTGCACGCTGTGACGTCATGCGTGACGCCATGACAGCTTTTGTGACAAAATGTCAAAATATTTATAAAATTGCTAAATTAAATTTGTTAATGTTGTTTTTTGCTGGAATATTAATAATTTAAAATAGACCATAAGGCTCAAAATAAACCTGTTTCTCAAAAAATTACAACTACCGAATTATACTTGTCTCTTTCTCTCACACAAACATATAATGTCGTCGCGTTCGCACACTTATCCAAAGCGGTTAAGACGCCGTTTGCTAGGATTATTTATTTATACAAATAGCATTTATTATACAGTATGTTTGTATTTTATAATTTTATTTAAAGATAATTTTACTAAAAACAACCTTCCATGTTATCGAAAAGCTATTGTTTAAAGAATAATAACGATTCTATTATGTTAATATTAATTTGTAATATCAAAGAGTATTAACTAATTTTGATGAAATGCATGTAAAAATTGTGCCATTGATTTGTAAATAATATTGGGCGATGAATTCGAATGAAATGTTTAATATTCAATTGGTAAAAAGTAACAGATGTATGAATTAAAAAAATAATGATAAAAAAATGAGAGTACTCAAATTATACTTGAAAGGGAGTAATGTTTTGGACAGAGACACAGCGAACAAGGGCTTCAAGTCGAAATATCAAAAAAGTCCACTTAATATTTGTAATTTAAAAAAATAAAAGTACTGCGTAAAATGAACCCAAAGCTTAAAAGTCGCTTTCCAATAATTTTTATCACTCCAATAGATTTTATTTTTAAATCAATTCCTCGTCGCATCAGAGTAGGGTCATATCTTGTTTTCCGTTAATACTGAATGTGGGCAATAGAATATCTCTTATTTTAAGACCATGCACTGTCTTCCTCTCTTTGATGCATGTGTTAATGCAATGCAATATATTTCAGTATTGTACAATGAGTATGATAGGCTCTTTAGCAAATCATCCTTTAAGCTTTCTGAGTGCGGCAGTTTGTTTTGCAAATTGTAATTGAGTGACCAACAAACAATTGATACCTGTTGTTTGTTTCCTAAAACCTTTGTATACATTCGTTTGCGTGTTCTGTCATGGAATATTGTGTATGAAATACATCCCAAATATTAAGGTCCAAAAAAGATTTTTTTAATACTTTTTATACATAATGAAAGACAATTTTTTACCTTATGATACACTAAATAATGTGGAACATTATAATAAGTCACTTTTAATAAAATTTGATATGATGGCATACCATAGTGTAGAATAACAGCAAAAGAAAAATAATAACCATAGATAAAAAAAACAAGCACACTCACGCGTGTACGACGCCCTTTAATTTAACACGCACACAATCATAAATTATTGTTCAAAGATAGAACCAAAATGGCGCTGTTATATAGCTTTACCGCGAAGATGTCTTCGTAAAACAAGACTACAACAATTATGGTCATACTAGTCACAAATAAAGTGATGCATTCATACAGCCTATGGCACTATTAACATAGGTATGTGTATAACGTATGTATTATGAACGACTATATTTTGAAAAAAAAAAGGTAGAGTGCGTCTCGCGAAAAAAATCCCGCGGCAAAAAAATGGAACTAACTATACAGATCAACACAGCCACGTTATGTTGTTTTTATCAAATATTTTTATGTAAAATTTACTTTAAATTATTATTATATTTATTAATACACATCGAAGCTAAATTATTTTATCTTTCCAACATTCCGTTTCGCGACCGTAAAGCTGCGTCTGCGGGATTTGTTTCGTGAGACAGAGTATAGTTTTCGCCAGCTATTAATTTTGCTGTCAGTATACAGGCGGCGCCACTACGTGGATTGTCAAACAAATGTTTAATATATGTGGGTTGTCAGATTTGAACGACTGAGAATTTAATTCCAAGAAAATACCGCCAGCAAAATTAATGTTGCCAGATTGTAAGAATAGATTCTTATAATGTTAACACAGAACATTAATGATACATTTAGCCGTAAGTGAGATTATTGAAGTCAATTTATTTTTGTATTTATACTTCAATATAAAACATATTAATTAATCGTGCAAGTAATTAAGGAGATTTTTGCTATATTTGGTTATAATTGCGCAGTAAGGTGGATATCATGTAATGATCTCAAGGGTGGTTTTTAATCGTAAACTTATGCAGTCTCCGGTGTTATAGAGAAACATTACACGTTTTCACTTTGATAAATTTGAAACGATTTATATATACGAGTGTCCAAGCCTTTGGCCCATTTTTTACATCTTATGTCTCTGCCTCACAAGGGGCCCAACTTTGCTACTTCAATATCAAAGATATTCATAATATAATTCCATCGCGATAGTGTCAAAAATACGTATTATACTAATTACAAGACTCGAATTAAAATTCCACTTGAATTACTATATAATTTATTAGAACTATACAAACACGTATAACACAGGCACGAATATAACTGGACACAACCAGTACAAACTGCACGATTCAATAACACGCGCATAGTCCGTCACAATATAGCTTATTGAATGTACACACGTCTTGCTCGTATCGTAATCGTCGCTAGACTGCCTCAGCCCTCCGTTCGGGCATTGTTTTATACTAAACTATACAATACAATAGGTACTCCACCAGCCAATCACATCTGGCTAACGACCATCATAAAGGATTACAATACACAATAGGTTGCCTTTCTAATTACAACTTTTAAACACAAAGTAAACAAAAGAAGTCCAAAAGCCGAATAATAAACTGCAGGTGTACATTCACTTTTGTCGGCGTGTAACAAATAGTATTCTACTAAATCCACAATATCTTCACGATTTATTTGGAGCGGAATAATAGTAGAAAAAACATCGATATTATCATTAGCGGGAATGGCATTATCCGAAATATCCAAAATTTTAAACATATATTTCGAGAATTTCCGCTTATAAATATAGTGTGGCGTGCCACGAACACGCCCTTGGTTTTACCAGCATACCGAAATGAGCCAAACCTACGTCTGAAACGATAGTGTCCAGCGATTTTGATGAGATATTAATAGCAGAATTGAGCCCCTGTGCTAGTGACCACGTCCAAATGCGACTAACCATATATATATGTCTGTCAATGTTTAACGTCATTAGCAAGTCACGTGTAATGTTTCTAGATAGGCACAGCTGTTATTGATGTTGATGTAAGTGCTCAAAAAATGTTCGTGAAAGCAATGGAACTGTGTAATATAACAATGGTAATATTTAGGGCTTGCAGCCTGCCAAGTATGGTTAGGAAAAACTACTTTAAATATTGCCTTGGCTGTTATAACCTTCTTATATTTCCCGGCACGGATGTTGAGCGGTCAGCAGAACGAGTAGGGATCGCTTTGCGCATTGAGCGTAGTCAACATGATACGATTTATCGTCAATTCAAACAGGTAGATGGTCCAGCTTATGGAAAGTGGTTACCGTCTCCTATGAACGTTTGCAAGGCCAACACGTTGTCAGCCTTTATTTTGCTTTTGATGTTTGTACGTCTATCAAGTTAGATATTTCTTGATAGTAAAGCCCACATGAAACAAATGACATAATTGCCCTACTTTACATTGTGTGTCACAATAGTGATATTCTGTAAGTCGTGTAATGCACAGGCTATTATTCCATCGACGCTATACGTAAATAAATCAAAAGTAGAAAATAAAAAATGTACTATTCAGTACATTTTTCATTTTCTACTTACTATTCAGTAAATTTATTAAAACTTATTTATAAATTAAATCCAGTCGGTATCGCATTAGGAGATTACTAATTGATCCGCCATCGAGCTGTCAAAAGGAAAATAAATGCTTGGAACGGATAGAATTAGAATAGGAGGAGCAGGTGGAAACTTGGAACTTGAACATCGGAACTCTTACTTTCGCACGAAACACGATTAGCAAAAAACTAATTGTTCCACGCCGGTATACTGTGAGAGAGCATTATACCGATCGAAACGGCCTAAAGAGCAGTACCTTATCAAGGTTTTCACCCTAGCATGGCTCTATAACGTATAAACGATATCGATATTTTTATGTTTTTGTCCCTCTACTGGAAAGAGTTAATACCTCATTTTTCGAAATTTCACTGCATAGGCAAGTGACCGTTCAAGACTCGTGCCGAGGGTTATAAATTTCTGCATTTTGTATAAAACGTTCTGCTCCGTTGTACTACGGTAACGCATGGAGTATTACTATTTATTTTGTCAATTTAAATTATTTGTTAATTAGTGTTTGTCATCGTCTATAACTGCTGTGACTGACATTCAGGAAATGAATTTCAAAGCTAAATCAGAATGCATAAGTGATAAACAAACAATCGCCATTTTTATAAAAACATTGTAATTGTAGAATGTTTTAATAAGTGTTAATAAACAACTATAAAATGAAAATGTCTTTTTTGTCAAGCATTTCTTTTTACTTTAATTTTAAATCGGACCAAGCAAACTGGTCTATCAGCTACTTATATCTATAGTTTACTAGTTTCTTCTAGCTAAACTAATATTTGTTATAATCAAACCTTGCAAGCTCTGTGATTCTGCTTTGCCATAAGGCGTAAACAAAAGTACAGATGCTCGTAATTTCTTTTGTTTCATATTCTTAAAAGACCCCATTTGTCCCTGCGCCACAGTTCCAATGAACCCCTAGCGTCCATAATACTGAGGTTAAAGGTCGATCAAATCTATCTAATCTTACGTGGAGAGAGGGGGTCTCGGCAAATATCACGCAATATTGAAACAAAAAAAATTATACTATTTTGGTCCATTTAATCCAGATTGAGAAAGAGAAGAAAGAGCATGACGGAAAGTCATTTGCTCCTTTTCTAATACGCCACTGCCTACCGATTCAACCGCTGAATGTTTTCATCAGCACGCCTTATGATCTCTATTGCCCAAGTGTACGTGATAATTTTGAGAAAAGATGCTGCAGTACATTTTTTTTTTTTTTTTATAGCAGGAGTTCAGCAGACAGGCAGACAAGAAAGCGGTTACCATCGCCTATGGACATTTGCAACACCAAAGGTGCTACAAATGCGCTGCTGCTCTCTTAAGGGAGACTGGAACCTGGTCACTTATGCCGGAACACAACTCAAGGTTGTTATGGCGACACACTTTAGAACAGGGGTGGTAGCCATCCAGTCGGGCAAATGCCCTACCACCTGGCTGTGGGTTGTTTTGTCGCCTCTTACGACAGGCCGCCCGGCCGCAGGAAATTGTATTCTTTCTCCGTTCCTGCACGGATAAAAACATGCGGTATTTACTTTGCATCTAACACAAGAACTGCAGAGCACAGGCGATCAGCCCACATTGCACCAGCTAAGCAAGCGCGTATGCTCCGCAAAGTGCGACCCTCACGGATTGTCACAAGACGAGCTAATGAGTTACTTTGTGCAAGTGCCAATGGCTTAGAGTGGCTAGATCAGAACGAAGTTGAAGGAGCAGATGATTTTACTGAAAATCATATGGACATGTTGGCTCCAATAGTCTCTCTTGAGACCGTGCATGATTCTCAATGGACTGAATTAGAGTAGGTATTCTTTTTTGAATCACAGTAGTTACGATTTAATTATTCTATTGTAAAAATTTTATTACACTTATAATTAAACTCTCAGCAATATTGATTACTAGTCTTAACTAGTCGTAAATAAAAGCACGAAGCAAGTTTGTTTTTTCTTTTTACAATAACAATCCAACGCGTTTACGTAAGAAACTCACATTTTGAAAAATCTCACGTGAGATTGGGGGATGGGGAAGGGGGTTGAATAAAATCTCACGATATCTCACCAGGGGGGGAGGGAGGCGCAGAAAATTTAAAAAATCACCACGTAATTTATGGACGCCCCCTTACCCATCTCCAACAGTATAGGGATCAGGCCGCATATGGAATACTGCTCACACCTATGGGCTGGAGCACCCGCTTACCAAACCAACCCTCTCGACTCCATCCAGCGTCGCGCCGTTCGTATAGTCGACGATCCCATACTAAAAGGCGGTTTAGAATCGCTTAGCCTTCGGAGAGACTGCGTCCCTCTGCGTATTCTACTGCCTGTACAACGGAGTGTTCCGAGGAACTATTTGATCTGGTGCCAAAACCTAATTTTTACAACCGCACCGCTCGCCATCGATGGAATGTTCACCACCATTTCCTGGAGCTCCCACGCTCAACTACGCAATGGTTCTCTAGAACGTTTATACCGCGTACAACGGTGCTCTGGAGGGAGTTTCGCGCCGAGGTTTTCCCTCTGCTCTACGACATGGGGTCGTTTAAGAAGGGCGTTATAAAATTTCTCAGAGGCCGGCAGCGCCCCTGGTGTTACAAACGTCAATAGGCAACGGTATCCACCTTCCATCAAGTGGCCGTCCGCCTGTTTAAGGCAATAAAAAAAGTGATTGTAATACAAAAGTATAAAAAAAAATTGTCTTAAGTTCGGAAAAAAATAATTTATAAAGTTTACAGATGATATCTTCCGGAATATGAAGTAAGAAGTACGGATATTTGACCAGTCTAATGGATCTTGACTCCCACTGGCACGGTGTTGTTTGTTTTGAAAGTTAAAGACTGTTCTCTTCGCTGATATTTAACATATTCCATACAAAATACCTACTGTACCATTGGTTTGGTACCAGAATGAGTAGTAAGATATAGAAACTATCACTAGCATCCCCAACTAGTAAAACGTAGTAGTTTATTTATTTGATTGTGACTTTATTACTTTAATTTAGTACACCACCAAAAAACGTTTATTTAAATTCCTTTAAAATGTCATTATTAGGCATGGTTGCCTGGAATAGATCGCGATAAGGCCTGATTTGCAGTTCTAATGCAAATCTTATATACAGTGGTGGTCATCTCATTAGAAACACTTCTTATGAATAAAGTATAACTTCAACGTACAATTGTTCGTAAAAATATACACATTCAATAATTAATAATCATGCAATAATATAGCCACTCAAATAAAAAAACTCATTAAATACATAAAATATAAAACATATCTTACTTTAAATTACAAAATGAGTTTTACACATGTAAGAGTTTATTTTCTGTTACTGGCCGCTTGGACGCCTAATTAGAAACATTTTAAAAAAGCATCCATAGCCCGTTCTTTTTTGAGATTGGAGAATAACATTTCTTTCTTGGCTTTTTCAATTATTTTGGTGGCAATAAAAAAATTAGTCTGAATTTTATTTTGTTAAAATGGGCAAAAATAAAAGTTATGACGCGTCAACTAGGCAAATAATTGTTAATTTACATATGGATCATAAGTGGGCGTACAGAAGAATAGCTGAGCATTTAAATTATTCTGTTAAGAAAGTTTTTAATGCAATTGATCATTATAAAACACATGGAACTGTTGAAAATGTTCTTAGAAAGGCTCAGCCAAGAAAAAGTTCTCCCAGAGAAGATACGCTAATCGTTCGTGTTGCTAAAAAAGACCCAAGTAAAGGCTCCAACCCGATTAAAAATGAAGTTTTTTCGTCTGATGACCCGAGAAAATTAGTGGAAGCTAAATTGTTTGGAAGAATCTCTCGAAAGGTACCGCTTCTTACCAAGCAACACCGAAAGAAGCGATTATTATTCGCTAAAAGAATGGAAAGTGTTATTTTCAGATGAAACAAAAATAAATATGGTAAATTCCGATGGAAAACGCTATGTTAGACGTCCTGTAAACAGTGCTTTTAATTATAAATACAGAAGGAGTATAGTCAAGCTCGGTGGCGGTAACATTAAAGTTTGGGGGTGTTTTTCCGGATGTGGAGTTGGACCCGTTCGGAAGATTAAAGGTACAATGGATCAATGGCAATACAAAAATATCTTAGAGCACACAATGATTCCCTACTCGGACGATCATTTGCCTGTAACTTGGATCTTTCAGCATGACAATGATCCTAAACACACGGCCAATAGCGTCAAATATTTCCTTAGCGAACAGCGTATATCCGTTTTAGACTGGCCAGCAAATAGTCCGGATTTAAACCCGATAGAAAATCTCTGGTGTATTGTTAAAAAGAAAGTCTCAAACAAACGTAGCACCAGTCATAGCGAACTATATGAAGCATTTGTTGAAGCATAGAATTCAATCCCCCTAGAAAAATGTATGAAATTAATTGAATCAATGCCACGTCGTTGCAGTGCTGTTATTCAAAATGAGGGATACGCCACTAAATATTAATTACAACTATTGGTAGGCTGTGGATAGTAGCTATTTCGTAAATAACAATACTAATTACTAATACTTAAAAAAATATTGCTTTTTATACTTTTTTGTTGTTGTTTCTAATTAGTTGACCATTATTGTTCATACCTTAAAAATGATTTAAATGTTTTTCCGTAATGTAATATTAAACCTGCACATATGTAATGGGATTTATAATGTTTTTCTAATAAATGATAAACGTTTGAACATATTGTTGTCCTATTTATTGTTTAATTTGAAAATAAAAACGATTGCGGTGAAGTATCTTACATAATGTCAAGGACCGTTGGTAGTGTTTCTAATTAGATGACCACCACTGTATATAAAAATCTTGTGTCACGATGATGTTGCCAATAAACTCCAAAATTACTGAACCGATTTCAATCAAATTTGCCCACCGTGTGCAGTTTGATCCAACTTAAAAGATAGGATAATTTTTATACCATTGGAACCGGTAGGTGGCGCTGATATCGGGTTCTAGAATCCTCCTAATCACCGGGAGCCATTTTGTTTTTGTGTGGGTTCCCGGATGGTTTAGATTCGCAATTAGAACCGGTAGGTGGCGCTGAGATTGGGTTCTAGAATCCTCCTAATCACTGGGAGCGATTTTGTTTTTGTGTGTTTGAGTAGTTCCCGAATGGTTTAGATTTGCAATTAGAACCGGTAGGTGGCGTTGACATCGGGTTCTAGAACCCTCCTATACACCTGGACCGATTATGGTGATTTTGTATTTGTGTCATGAAACAAAGTCTTAAGAATTCAAAAAATATGGCGGTACGAAGTTCGCCGGGTCAGCTAGTGTATATATAAGATTATGGTGAATAATAAAGAGTTTTCATTCATTCATTCATAAATCAATAGAAAAAAAACAACAATTTACTTGTCATAAAATTCCATTTATTAATTACGATACTCTTCTAGTCGTAACTTAAAAATACAGACAGGAATGATGATTCTTGTGAATGAAACATCGACGGCAAACGACTTACGTCACAATTCTGGTGTGAAATCACTTAAATTAATAATTAAATCATAATGTTATAATGCATAAGTCTAATTGGACTTCTTGGAGTCTTTGGATGGCGAGCGGGACCTCGAGCGCGAGGGGGAGCGCGCCTTCGAGCGGGAGCGGGAGCGGCTTCGGCTGCGGGAGCGCGACCCGGAGCGCGGCGAGCGGGACCGCGAACGCCGCCTGGAGCGCGACCGGCTGCCAAAGGACACGCACAGTGTTAACACAAAAACGACACACTTGCACACACTCCTCCATTGACTAGTGCCGGGTTTCTATGTTGTCTCATTTAAGCTGATATTAGATGATTCAATTTGTTCAAAACTTGTATCATTCAATGTCAACATATACCATTGTCGTTTTTGTACTGTGCTTTTCAACGAAATTGATCTGTCCAATATCAGCATTACCATTGGTAGAAAATATCTATCTATGATATTATTAAATTCTAAAAATGTCGTGTTTGCACGTTGAAGCTATTTAAAAAACAAATCGCATGTGTGTGTGCAATTCACACGCAGTAGAAGTGAAACTTCAGAGAATATACTCATAGATAATTCTTCTCTAAGCCTGAACAATATTATTATCAGTTTTATTTCGGTCCAAATTGGACCTATGTTTTTTCATCGAGTCTCTAACCTGTACTGCAAAATGTAAAACTCGTATCACAATCTCTTGCAGGTAGACCTATTGATATATGTTTATCTCTCTCTTTAGTGTCACTTTTTCGTTTCATCTAGTTTCAAATCACAAAGATTCTAAAGAAGTTTCAGTTAAAAAAACAACTGGAATACACTATATAAACGATGGAGAACTAGATGTAATTTTTTTAAAGTTTCTAATAAATTAATGGGCCGATTGCCGTAATGTCAATTGTCTACCAATGATAAGGTAATGGCATAATCAAAACACATAACAACCCGGCAAGTACTTAAGCTCCAAAATTTAGCTGTATAGTAAATTTTCAAACAATGCCTATGAAATGGCTTTCCCCTGACAAAACTAAAGATTTTGATAGACATTATTGTCAACTATAATAATTATTTTTTACCCATTGATTTATCAAAAATATGTCTTAAATTAACAGATTCTTCTAGTCAATGGAAGAAGCATTGTAATGATCCGACCAACATTACCTGTAAGAGCTCACATATTATGCTGCACTCCGTTTAGTTTTTTCAACTATGCAAAACAATGTGTCATAAATAAATAATGACGATTCCATTACATCTATAGTCTACTGCTGCTGTTCTTTTAATTAACCTCGTGTTGTTCATTTTACGCAATAATGTGAACTATGAAACAGTACCCTTTGGAGAAGAACCGTCAAACGCAAATAAAGACCTCCCTGTATTTCTATGGGGTAATACTGAGTTAATAGGTCTCCTTGAACACAATTATAGAGATAACTCACTGGATGCGTGCAGTGATTACGATAGAAGTGCGACGCGAAGCGACGCGCAGAACGGACAATATTCTCTATGACGTTCTCGAAAAGTGGCGAGTGCGCGTAGCACGTAGGTCGAAGCTACGCAGTAGCACGTAGGCTGTCGCTACGCAGTTCGCGAGGCGTAGTTACCGATGCGGCCAAATAGCGTAGTACACGCCGCGAGGTGAACGCTACGTAGCGCAGACAATAAGTAGTGCAGACACGGACGAGTTCATTCTCGGCGCACAGGCCAATGATAACCTATAACATAGTTATCATTGGTATATGTGAGTCCCAAACAATGTAGTGGAATCTTTGTGTATAAAATATAATATTCGGTAATTAAAATTCATAAACATCACATTGCTGCATAGAGTGAGCGATTATAATATATTTTAATGATAAAGATTCCACACCTTGAGGTATTGTTTCACATTTGTCAATCAGCCTGAACAAGAACGTGGCAAATACCTGCGTCTGCGGCGCCGAGTGCAGTCTCGCGCGTAGTGGCCCCTGTCGCCGCAGTCGTAGCAGCGGTCGTCGTAGGGGCGCGGCGGCATGCGCGACCGCGGCGGGGGGCCGCCGCGCCCGCCGTACGTGCGCCCGCCGTTCGACATCTCTACGCGGGCACGTCGCCCACATATTGTGCGACCGTCCAGGCCGCGGATCTGTTCAAACAATTGCAATCTCATTTATTTGCCAGCAGAACTCTTAGCGAGTCTGGGAGGATGTTTGGCCCATCAGATTTGTCTGGCTTATTGGGAAATATTTTAAAATATACTTCACAATATATATAAAACTAGCTTCTACCCGCGGCTTCGTCCGCGTGGAATAACAAAAAAGAAGGTAAGCTAAAAAAACCCGATTTTGAAACATTCTTCATTGGTACTCCGCTCCTATTGATCTTATCGCGATGATATATAGCTAATGGGTTATTTACCACTGAAAGAATTTTCAAATCAGACAGTGGTTCCTGAGATTAGCGCGTTCAAGCATACATTCAGGCTCTTCTGCTTTATATGTTAAGACTATAGTTGTTTCTAACATAGAGGTTATGTTAAATCATGTTCCTCTTTTATGAGCTAGAAAACCAAGGATAAATGCCTGTCTTTTGTTTTATGGGAGCAAATAAATTAATAAACAAACAAATTGAGAAAACATGGCAAAGGGCTCATAGAATTTGAAAAATATATAGCCTATAACCATCTACGATTAATTCCGCGTCGAATGGTTATGTTGGTGTTTCATGCTGATCGGTCCAGTAGTTTTCGAGTTTACCTCGGACATAGAAAACAAACTTTGCTTATATAGATTCAGCCTTCCTAAAATGACATATGCTCCCACATTGTCTTTAAAGTGTCTGTCAAAAGTTATGGCCCACAGGAAGTGTCTGATACCTGAATATCTTTGTTTATAACAATCAATACATATAATAAAATTGTAGAGGTCGAATTTTTGTACAATGAATAAAAATGATATAAACCAAGTCAGGGGGATGTAAGAAGTGAAATAGAACTAATTTAGATTTTTTCATTTTTTTTCCTCTGTCTGTCTGTTTGTACCGGCTAATCACCGAAACAACTGGACTGATTTAAATGAAATTTTGTATGGTGGTAACTGATATCCCTGGTCAACATATAGGATACTTTTGATCCCGAAAAAAGTTCCCGTGGAATAGTTAAAAAACTACACCACACAGACGAAGTCGCGGGCATCAGCTAGTATCATATATGACATGTTAGTTTTTACATTAGCCTTGCTACTTTGACGTAAGTTAGCATGGTTTTTTCCACCTTTGATACCTGCTACCAGTAAAAGCCCTGCTTTTAGCTTAGCGAGTATCCATTCCTTTCTAAGTTTATGTTAAACTATTGATCTTAAAAAATTTCATTGCTAAAATCACGTAAATCTGGGGTGACTGGGATCTTGGACTTAAAAATAAATCATAACAAAAATTACTTGTGGTGCTATTAGCTATGGTTCCCACAACTATCACAGGGGCTACCACCCCTGCCCCCAGGGGTTGCCGCCCTGGACTCCCCTCCGTCCAGGAAGTGGTACAAGGGGATGCGTCCCCGGGGCCCCGAGCGGCCACTGTCACATTCCCCCCTTCACTCCGTGACAGTGGTGTCCCACCTTTCCGCCTCCTCATCCTAAAAGCCTTCCCTTCCTTCCAAACCTCCTCCCAAAACACTCTTCCCTTCTGATGTTAGGTGGCCTCTCCCGACTCCGACTGCTGACGCTGTTGTAAGCGCGAAGCGGCGGGGAAAAGGGGAGGAAGGAGAGGGAGGGGTGAAGGCGCAGGAGCAATCCTCGCAGCCTCCCCCTCCCCCTATCGCTAAGGCCCCCCCCGCCGCTGACGCTGCTGAGAGCGCGAGGCGGCGAGGGGGGAAGGAAGGAGAGGGAGGGGTGAAGGCGCAGGAGCAATCCTCGCAGCCTCCCCCTCCCCCACCGAAGGAGGATAGCGCCCGTGACTCCTGGCAGCCGCGGGCGGGCGGCAGCGGGCGTCGAGGTCTGGGGGATCAGAAAGACCTCCGCCCGCACTAATGCCGCGAGAGGGCGCGAGAGGCAGCCGCGCGTCCCTCTCAGGGCCGGGGAAACGTCATTCCCCGGCCCGCACACAGCAGAGGCCGCCTCTGTTTACGAGGCGGCCAGCCGCTGCCGAGGTTGCGGGGTAAGCTTGCGCATGTACCGTGACCCCGGCGCTAGGCGGAAGAAGGCTCCCATGAGGTTTTAGTGGGTAGGTGAGGTTCTAGGCAAACAAACTGAACATCAAGACACAGATATAAAACATTGCTGATGTGAAATACACACAGTATATGATAATGGCAATCAGTAAACATACACTAGAAAACCCAGAGAGAAGCTGGTTGGTAAGTACCACCTGTTTGGGAACTGATTGTCAAAACCGTCAAGACTGAATACCCAGCAAAACTGCTAGACCTCAGGAAACTAAGATCTTTCTACACACACCGAAGTACATATATAATATAAACTCCAGAGGTTTATAAATTAATAAGTTGTAAATCATTTTGTTTTGTTAAATAAATAAATAAGAATAATCAAACCAACTTGATTTAAAATTTCACCTCCCATGCATTTTAATTTTTATATGATATAAAATTATTAGACCTAGGCATGTTGCTGAAGAGCTTCTTGGTCAGTTCTTCTCTTCAAGATACATATGAAGCGGTGGTAAACTAGGCTCCATAGAGTAAATAATAACCATAAACAATAATTAAACTAAGCAACTTGAGTTGGCAGTAGGCTAAATAAAAAATTAAACCTTACTTATAGACGCAAACTTTGTCTTCCATGATCATGGCTACTGAAAAGTGGCCGAAATATCATACTAAAAACTGTTAAAATGTAGTTATATTAAATATTTTTAGGCCTTAAAATGATTGAAACTGTTTCCTATATAAACTCATTTTTATATCTAATTGGTAACACAAACAATACATCATTACAAATTGATTATTGAATAAGTTGTCAAACATAAGGTAAATATTTGAAAATAGCAGTAGGATAAAACCTACCTTTTCCTTATATAGGTAACAATATTGAGAAATTTAAAACAGCACATTTATTTCTGTTTTTTGCCCTGGCAGCCAGCAAGTTTGAGTCTACCACTCTTATAAATTATTTATAAAAAAAATACAATCATAATTACAAAAAACACTATGCAAAAGTTATGTATGTATTTAATTTTATAATGCGATCAGTTCATAAAAGTAGTGAGATCAGACTATTCATCTATCTATGGTCAGTGGCAACCATAGCTGAAGAAATTTATAAGTATACTAAGATATGCCTGTGATTTCATCCACACTTCACTTTTTTACTGAATGTGTTCAGCAGACAGGCGGATGGCCCACTTAATGGTAATCTGTTACCATCACCTATGGACATTTGCAAACACCAAAGGCCTTACAAATGCACTGTTGCTGTCTGGAAACTGGTCACTTATGTAGGACTACAACTCAGGGTTTGTATGGTGGCATACTCTAGACTACAAATTTTTTGTGGGATTCCCAGGACACAGAACATTGCAGCATTGGAAAAGAATGTAAGCCATCATTTTAGTAAAAACTGTGTTAGGGTGGGGTATAGTCATATGGCATGTACATTTATTATTATCAGATATGAACTTTTTAATATAGGTTAGAAGATTAAGGTGGAAGCAAAACAAAGTGAAGCTCCCACCTTAGTTTTCATGGTAATTTTTTTTAAAAACAACCCAAAATTCACTTTATATCACAAGTAGTAATAAATAAATACAAAAATGAATGTTTGCCTGTAAGTCCTTTATAGAATCGAAAGCTATACATTTGATCATGTGATGATCTTTAGCAAATTTGTTGCGCATGAGCCAAAGGTTTTAGTGTTAGTTCACATTTGGACCCGGTAGGTGGCACTACTGTCGGCATATCGATTGAAGCTTTTCCACACAGGACAATGTCTGCCGGCATAGCTAGTAATAAATAAATGTACCCTACTATACCACAATCCTGTTGGAATAAGCTACTTTCTAAGCACCACAACAACTTCGCTTCCAGAAAAATCCCCATGAGATTCCCGGGATAAATTGCTCAGATTTTAAGTTAGACTTAAAACTAAAAATAGTTATCAGTAAAAACTGCATAATCGGCCCAGTAGTTCATACATGAATTCCGAACAAACAGACCGGAAATCTAAAAAGAATTGCATAGTGTTCTCTGTCTATTGCAGTCAGGGTTGGATTTGGATAAGCTAAACACAATAGCATAAAAAATTTAAAAAGTTAGTATTTTAAAAAAATATAGTACACTTTATTGTTTTGAATTAAAGTACATAACATAACAAAAGTTCACTAAAAATTTAGTCCTCTTCCAAGTTTATCAGTTCTTCAGCAATATGCAAATTTACTGTTCAAACAATCAGAATGTCAGAAGAAGTATAATTCACGGGAACTCTCCATAAATAGTTCATGTATGATGATTTATAATCTGCATTCTTCGACTACAGATTAGACAACGTGATTACAAATCAATGAACTTCTTTTTAAATGTTGGGTTAGCACCACATGGTATTTAAATACTACTTATAGTAGTCATGTAGGCAAGGTATTGAAATTATAGTAGTTTTTCGTACTATCGTTAGATATGGATAGTATACAGTACGAATCATGAAATTGTAGTACAAATACCATAATTATAGTACGAAATCTAACCCTGATTCCAGTTGTTTTTTTAAATAGCTTCAATGTACAGACAGATATGGCATGTATAGAGATTTTTAAATTTGTAAAGTAGTATGCTTGTTATATTATACTAACGGCATCTTCGGCGTCGCGTGGATCTTCAAATTCAACAAAAGCGAATCCTGGCGGGTTTCTGGCCACCCAAACATTCCTCAGCGGACCATAATATGAAAAAGCATCTTCAAGTTCGGGTTTGCTAGCGTTGCTTCCCAAATCACCAACGTAAATTTTGCAGTCACCGTAACGTGACATGGCTAAAAATAAAAAGCAGTTGAATTACTAAGATATCGCAACCAACTAATACCGACGCCGACGCGGTCACGTTTTGTGTCGGTGTGCCAGCGACTAAATTGTAAAGTTAAAGGGTAATAACGAAAGTTATTGGACTTTATGAAACTATAAGGCAAAATATTTACTTTCAGGTGAAAATCACTTTATTTAACTATGAATTATCACATTTATTTCGACAAACAACAAGTTCAGCCACAAACTACAACAAAATGGCCGACAAATGCCGCCGGACGACATACATATAAATTTTATCTATCTGGCGGACGACCACAGACTACTACTTTTGACGACGCCAGGGATGTTAGATAGTAGCCCAACAAACCTGGTACAAATGTCGTTAAAAGTTGGTGTTGAATTAAAAAGATGGTACAGTTCGCAAAATCATTTCTCTTTAAATATAGAAGAACAATGTTACGTTTAAATCAGGAGTTTATGGCGGGAACTGAATGGAGATGTTGTGCTTTTCAGTTTTATTTTCAAAAAAATTGTAAAATTACTCTAAACGAACAATAGTTGTAGGATATTGATAGTTTTTGAGTAGTAGTTATGTGTTTTGTGAGAAATGTAAACTATATAGTCAAATGTGGCCTTTTGAGTTGTCACAAGAACTCCGTTGAATGGCACTAGCTGATTACCTACAGTTCAGCTGTGCTACACATAGGCTTAAGAAAATGAAGAAACTATATTCTAAACTAAGATTTGGCTTAAAGGCCTAGTTGCCAAGCCATAAACCTAAATAAAAAAATCTTTAAATCAACGATTTCAATTTACGATAAAATGAAGTTTCACTATGAAAGTCAGTTATATTATGATATGTTTTTTTTTCAAGAGTTAAAATAAGTCTCTTTATGTTGTAACAGATGAACATATCACCATCAATTTCTTTGGTATAAAGTATAGACCCATATATACTATTTATACTAAAAGTTGTTATTTTACCGTACCAACTCAGCTTTCAGTTGGTACATGGTACAAAATCGTAAAAGATGGTAAATATACCAAGAAATTAGTACATCTAACACCCCTGGACGACGCCTACAGCGATAAAGACTGAAAAAAATGTTGTTGTTTACTTTTAAATTTTAGTGGATTGGCAACAGGGTCTTTATATTAGTTGGTTTGTAGGTACAACAGTGTTGTACAAACAAACCAATTAATATAACAACAGTAACCACAATAGAATGTCCATGCAACATGAATACTGTAAAAAAACAAACTTTGTTAATCAATTTTATTTTTAAATTTGGTAAACTTGTGAGCATCCACCAGTGCCTTTTTTGCCAATGTCTTTTGATAACTTTGGAGTTGTTAAAACATATCAAATCTCGATATATTCCATAAATTAAAAATAAGTAGGTGCTGTTGTCACGTGTGACATGTCCATATTGTACCGTTTCACGTCAATGTGAAAAATAAATACATTTTGTGTGTTTGAATTCTTTGCTCATTTAGGTCATGCATACGTGGCATGTTCGTAATAATTGCTAATACATTCAAATGTTGGTTAAATCTGAACTAATAGAGGCACCGTCACTGTCTTATAGATGGGTAGCTATTTCAAAAACAGTTTTAATAGCGGTTGTTCCTAATAAATTCAAGACTAACTTGTACATAGACTCGAAAAAAATAAAACCGATTTTTGCCATTGACAGTCATTCAGTCATTATTCAAATAGCAATCAACTTGTTTTTTTAGCTGGCTATTGAACCACTATAAGCTGAAATTAACGTTATGAAATTTCGGTTGGTTACCATCGCTACGTTAAGCACCCTTAAACTGAGTACACATTGGTTCAACGAAAGGATCGTTGTGGATCTCTCTTGGACGTTATGCCAATTTCTAGCAAACGTTTTTTGGCTCAATGTGTATGTCTCTTAATAGTAACGAACATTCTGATTCATCCCAATGGTATTTTCATATAAATATTATTTTAATGCCTTAATGCAGCTAGCCAATTTTTCACGATATATTTAAAACAATTTCAATTAAAATTCTTCCCTCCTCAATAAAATTTCCATAAATATTGACTATGTCACTGAAATATTTTCTTAAATTGATATATTTTTAGTTTGTGGGACTGACTACTAAAGGGTTAATAAAAGTTTAACAACGTTAGACTAGCAACATTGGAAAAAAAGTAAAAGCAATGTAGCGGACGGACGTCGTTGCGACTTTTCTTTCCGTCATGCAATAATTTTTGTCATTCATGAATTCGTCGATAAAAATTAATTTATATGGTGTCATCTATATGAACGTTAGTTGAAATATAATTTTAATAATGTGTTAGTATTTCATTTCGCATAGTTCATCTTATTAGTTATATCGGTGTGTGACAAGTAAAGTTCGGTAATGGTGGCCATGTCATGAAAATCCCCACAACCATGGATGATAACTCCGTGTCTCATCACAACGGAGGCCAAGTGGGATCTCAAATCGGAGTCAGTGTAAATAACAAACAAAATGACGAACCAAGCCAAAATGTCCAGTATTCAATACCGGGTATCTTACACTTTATTCAACACGAATGGGCGAGATTTGAGTTGGAAAGATCACAATGGGAGGTGGACAGGGCCGAGTTTGAGGTGATTTCTTTGTTTATATACCTAGTATTTCTTGCTTGTCGTATCTAGAATTCATATATCTATCATATATTGAACACCTTGCACGTCGCGATAGTTTAGAACGTAGGTATTACTACTTTTTTATTATATTAAATATTTTTTCCTAGCTTATTATAACTATTAACAATAACAAGGGCTTGTAAAGTACTCCAAAATCCTTTTATCCTGTATTTGTTACCTCTAAGTTGTTTTTCCTTGTAGATCTATTCTTAGTCATGTATAATCTAGTCTGTTTTAAAAATAGATAATTAAAAAGACAGTCAGGACTAAATTAATGGTGCTATGTCTCAGAATTGATCACCTAATACAAGTAAATTTGTTTCAAAGTTAGATTATGAATGTTGCTTATTAGAATTTTGAATGAAAAACCTTTCTAATATTTCAATCAAAACTGTTTATTACCTACACTGATATTCTGCATTTTGCATCACTAATACATTGGTTTTAAAAATATCTTTATTTAAATTAACAGTATTTTTAAGCAATGCCTAAATGAATTGAGTGTCATTCTCAGTTATTTTTTTTGAAATGTGTTTATCTACTGTTATAAAATACATGTAATGGTATGGAAAGTAGAATATTGGATCAAAGGCCTGATGCCTACCTGGGATAATAGGTCAGTATAGTAATCTAATGTAATGAACATTACCTAGGACCATATACTATTTATAATCTTGAGAGATTATAGCTAGTGAATAAGGTTAGATTACATTTTCTGAATTGTAATATATATTCTTAATTATCATGTTAATATTATTGAATACAAAGTAACAGTATGTTAAACCCTCCTAAAGTCGTATACAATATAAGTTTTTGATTATATCCAGCTCTATTAGTATGCAGGACAAGCTACAGGCTGCACAACTTATTTGGTTGCTATATAGTTATGTTACTTGAGTGATTGGTTAAAAACTTTATCATTTATGGAAAACCCAGTTAAGTGTAAGAAAATGGATTAATATTAATAGAAAACTAATAATAGGTCTTGATTTATAACTGTTTAAGTAAAAAGTAAATGTGCTAAGTAATCATTGAAAGTTCACTAACTCACCTTTAGTTAGTGACAAGATATAACAGAGTGGTTAGATACAACAGCATTGAAGTTATTAATTGAGGGTAGTTTCAAAATCCATTAAAATGAATACATACTGCACCTTCTAAGTTCCAAAAATGTTCTTTATTATGGTCATCTTAAAACTTAATTATTATTATGATAAACTATATCAGTTTGCTTACCTTAAGTAAACTAGCCATATTATTCCAATTGGTACTCATAAATCTAATTGGCTACTTATTAAAGAACCAGAGATGTAAATAGGTCTTGGTTTCTAGGTTTAAATTATTTTATTTCTCAAGGAATACTATACAGTTAATTAATTTATAAAATAAATACACACAGACACACACATTAAGTAGATATGCATGCTAATCCCAAAATTTGAATTACATTGATCAGCATTGTCATACTAACTAGTACTAGTTTAATCCTGTCTTATATAATATGCAATAGGAAAATTCATGAACCTCTTTTCTCTTACATTCTACAAATACATTTTAATAAAATGATGAATTAAAGGAAATAAACTTGAGGTAAACTAAATATAATTAGGCTCTGGATACTAAAAATAAATTCACCAATCGCAAATTGGTATGGTTTAGTAATTTGAAATAATACATTAAGGATTGTTTGGTCACTATATAGTCTACATTATAAGTGTATTTATTTTTAATTCACAAATCAATTTTTTTATTTTTTTCATTTATAATACTATATAAGTTATAATTTCTTTAGAATTCTTGCATTTTTCATAGTAACTTATGTTTTTTGGATCTTTCTTTAGATCCAAAAAAACATCAGTCTTATTCATATTCATTTAGAGTGAGTTTGAAGGCTTCTTTATGGTTCTTAAAGAGCCTTCAAACTAACTCTAATTCAAGTGTTTATGAAATGTAACGAAAGTAATTCTATACAAAAATCCAAACAGAAAAAATGTATATTCTATCAATTTCATATTTACATTATGGAATTGTCTGATTGGATTGTGATAGCTTTCATAGGATACAAATTGAAAGTTGTTCAATTGTTAGATTGCTGTAAGCTATAAGACCACACATTGTTACTGCCTAATATTATTCAAGACAATAATTGTGTTATTTTTATTATGCTGGTATATGATATAGTGTATTGTTCTTGTTAATTGGTCTTATAAGAATTTTAGCTTCAATCCATATCTCCATTTGTAAATATAATATAATTAAAATTACTCTCACTTTAATTAATATCAAATTGTATGTATATTAATATATATAATATTGACATATTATTTATTGCTATTATTAATATTGTATAGCTAAATTGGTTGCTATACACATTAATAATGTGTATATTTGGATATACTATATATAATATTAATATGTTATTGTCTATTTGCTTTTTCTTAATTATATATTGTCTAATATAATATCTATGTATCCTATTAATTACATGTGTTTAATTTGCACGCCACCATCATACACTCTTGATTCCTTTCACACAATCCACAGCCCGGGTGTCTGGAAGAGATTGTTCTAAAGCAATAAGGCCGCCCTTTGTTCCTGCCTTGACATGAAATGACTGTAAACAATTTACTTAATGTGTGTGTGGTGAAGGATAAAGTATTTGCTATCTATTTATAATAAACAAGACTTCAAAAAGAATGTTAAGGTGATTTGGACATGTAGAGAGAATGGATAAAAGTAGAATCACAAAACAAGGTGTATGATTATATTGTGAATGGTGGAATTGCTGCTGGTAGAGGGATACAAACACACCATGACCAAATATCACAAGTGTTGAAGAGAGGTCAGGTAAAAAGCATCTCAAATAAACCTGCATGTATGGAGAGGTCAATGAAAGTAGTTGAAGTGAATGTTGTTTGTCAGGACCGTCACAAGTGGCGATCTATAGTCTCTGCTAGATAGATAGATAGATAGAAATACTTTATGTTCACCAATACACATAAAGTAAATCATTTACAGTAATTCGTGTCAGGCAGAACAAGGCGGCCTTATGCTTAGAGTGATCTCTTCCAGACAACCCGGCTGTGGATTGTATGAAAGGAATCAAAGTGTATGACGTGTGTGCAATAAATATATGTAATTAATAGGATACCTAGATATAGACAATACATATAATTAATTAATTATAATGTTAATCTTAAAGTTATTTATTCTGTCTATTCTGCAAGTATATATATTTTATACCATGTTAACATTCTTCCCCTTAGTTTGCCAGAGGCAATTGTTATATAATGTTAGACAGACATGTCAATTTTGTGTTTATTATTTATTATATCCCTTCTCCAACACCACATAGCCATCTCAACATTTTTATCTTGGCTGGGTGATGTTTCTGGTAAAGGACTATCCATGCAGAAGGAGAAATAATACAATTTCTGCGGCCGGCGGTCTGTCGTAAGAGGCGACAAACACCACAGGCAGGTGTAGGCATTTGCCGACTGTATGTTATCACCTGGTCTAGAGTATGTCGCATAACAACTTGTGTTGTGTTCGGCATTAGTGACCAGGTTCCAGCTCCTTAAAGAGATCAGCAGCGCATTTGTAGCACTTTGGTGTTGCAATGTCAAGCGATGGTACCGCTGTCTATCAAGTGGCATCTGCTGTCTGCTGATCTCCTGCAATAAAAAAAAAAGGACAACTGTGCATACGTACATACATACATACATATTCACGCCAGTCCTTGCGGGTAGCACGAACAACAGAGCGCCACACAGCCATTCTTACACACCTCACTTGCTTCTTTGACATTCATAGTCTTGTCATGCACGCTCGTCTTTCTTAAGCTCCTAACATCACCTTCTGCTAACTGTTGCAACTCATATAATATGGCTGGCTCTAAACACTTATTTACTCTTTTAATTTATAAGGCTCGTCTTCTATTCTATATGATGAAATAATTAGTTGTATAATGGGATTTTGTCTGTATGGATTATGTATATGTTAGACCAGTGTTTTTCAATGTATGGGCCGCGACACCTAGGGGGTCGCAGAGAGTTGCGCAAGGGGTCACAAAATAGAGAAAAAACATAAACATAGTCTTTTAAATTACTTATTTCTTGTCTGTCTATGACCCAAGAGGGTCGCCAAAATTTTTCAACATGTAAAGCGGTCACACATTCAAAAAGATTGAAAGGCACTGTGTTAGACCTTAACCCTTGTTAGTAATTTAACTAGAGAAATCAAATAATCCTGGCACTGACCAGACTTCCCTTGTAGGTAAGGACTGCTTAAAAATGTTGATTTCAAGTTTTTGTCTTCATTCCATATAATAATAGAATAAGATAAGACCTAACTCTATGTGACAATTATGTTACCATTAGTTGCATTATCCCCTTATTTTCTTTCATTCATTGTATAATCCTGCTTTAGATTCCTCTTTATTTCATTACAAAATTGAATCTAATTACCTTGGGTTTTTCTAAACACAATGCGATTAAATTACAGAATACAGAATTATTATCTTTATAGGGAAAGTTTGATGAGTTATGTATTGCTTTTGTAAATTTAATCTGAATAAGTTGTGACACTGACTTTAGGTTATCACTATGTTTCTATATTTGATGTATTTTGTATGTACAGGCGCGGATCGCCTTCCTCCAAGGCGAGAGGAAGGGCCAAGAGAACCTAAAGAACGATCTGGTGAGGCGGATCAAGATGTTGGAGTACGCGCTGAAACAGGAGCGCGCCAAGTTCCACAAGCTGAAGTACGGCGTGGAGCTGCAGCAGGGCGACGTGCGTCCGCCGCCCGAGGAGCCCGCGCCCGACGCCGAGCCGGCGGAGCGCGCCCACTTCAAACAGGGCCGGCAGCTCATCAAGCAATACTTACAGGTATTCATCCACAGCCACGACCTTGGTGATTTTGTTACTTTTCTTGTTTGTAATAAAAACTTGAGAGGGTGTCCGAGAGGTGTCAAGGGACACCCGGATGGAACGAAGTTCGTTTCGATTAATTAGTGAAGAAATTGTAATATTTTTTTAAGTTATAAAATTTTCTTTTATTATTAACTAATATAATGTAATGTAAACTTAATCAGTAGGTTCAATTTTAGTAATAATGAGAGAGAGACAGACAGACAAAGAGAGAGAAACACGCGCACGCTACAACTATAGCAAAAAGTGTCGTTACTTTTGGTCTTAATTTTTTCCGTCTAGCCCCCTTTCGCAACGCGCGATAAGGAACTTCGTTCCAATAAAGTTACATCTTCGGCTAAATTCAAAGTAGATTAGTTAGTAGATTCAGAAACAAATATTGTGGCCAAATGACATGTGGATTATATTGACACAACAAAGTTGAAACTACACTTTTTCTTACTTATATATTATTATTTTTTCACATTTTTTTATTGTAGTATAGGTTCGCGTTTGACCACAATCTTACCCTATGTGGAGCAAAGATGTGGTCTAGGATGTAGCACACTTACCTAGAAGGTACCTATTCACACGGGACTTGAAGACATGGTTATAAGTATCAGAAAAGACAGACTCCAGCAATGAGTTCCATTCCTTTACAGTGCGTATGACGAAGCTGGATGCAAAGCGCTCCGTTCTTATAGGTGGAATATCCACCATATACTGATGCCGCATGCCGGTTCGTCTGGTTGTCCGATGATGGAAGGGAGATGGCGGGATCAGATCAAAGGGCTGAGCTGCACATTCTCCAAAGTGAATCCGATAATAACCTATAACAGGGGTGCTCAAACTTGGAACTTCTGGCAATAAACCTCAATATTGTTAAGTTGCAATCGATTGATTCTTGAGAGATTTAGATTATCGTCTAGGTAGGCAGGGTGTATAAATGCCTGGCGCTGCTATAAATAAGTATTTATAAGGCAAGTGACCAGTACCGCATGTTTCTTTGATAAAGCTGCATTTCGCCGCTTTTAGGAGGTTATTACGATAAAAGAAAGTGATTCGGTAGTTTTTCTAGCCTAGATTGACAAATGAAAATATATAATAAAAACATAACTTATAAATAAATAAAAAGGCAAGAATAATGGACAGTCTTTAGGCAGCTTTTCTCGAAATCGACTCAAAAAGCAGTAACGTGGGTCGGTCGCGAACTTCCGTTTGAGCAACCCTGACTCGATAACTTTTGTGGTGGTATTTTAAAATGGCTGAAATGTGATCGTAAATTCGAGGTTGGATTCCTCGCATGACAAATTTTCGAAACGAACTTTCCGTTATTTCCGGTGGTCTGGGTGTCTGGGATAGGTCCCAGAGTACACCATTGTATATTACCGTATAAGCGTCAAGATCACCCCAGGAGTTTGACAGGAGTTCAGTGACATACACAGTAGTTAACATATAATTTTATATATAAAGAAATACTGATATTTAGTAGTATATAGAAACATATTCTACCATTAACAAATATATATTCTTGGTTTGCAGGAAATTGGATACACAGACACAATCCTGGATGTGCGTTCGAACCGAGTACGGGCCCTGCTTGGGTTGAACAATGAAGAGACGGACAATCCTAACTATAGAAACTATGACAAGCAACAACAGCACGACAGATGCGACTATGCCATGAACCATATGGCCCGCAAATATGACTATGGTAAGTTTGAAACTTACAGAATCGTTTTAAAACTCTTAGCAGAACTTTGTCAGGTTCTTTTTCCTATTTAACAGTTTTTGTATATAAAAATAATAAAAGAATTTGTAATTATAATAAACTCAGCAAACAAAGCCATATATATTTCAATTAAAACAAGTATAACTAGTTGAGCCATTCCAAGAAGCCCCATTTGAGGTTTCACAAATACTGATGAACTAACTTTGTAACAGTATTAAAATAATTTATATCAAATTTAAACGCTATAACTAGTATTTCTTTAGAAACGTAACACATGACAACCTTATGTTTGTCAACAGTTTTTTCCTTAAATATTAGTGACATGACCTTGAGATTGATGTATAAATGAAAAGTGTAAATATAACCAGAATTAAATTATAATAATCACAAAATAAAAAGCCCGATTTGACTCCTAAGAATGTCTATAGAACGTAACTTTGAATGAAATCAACAAAATGAAAGCCAATAACTATTACTTTATTTAGTTGATAATGTATATTTTTTTTTACTGATTATATAATATAATGTAATAAAACATGTTTCAATTATTATTTTCTTCCAAATAATGAAATAACAAGATTTATTTATTTTTATTAATTCTGTTATGTCCTTTTAATCTATGGCGCAGTCCCAAAAACAGTTACGTTCTAAGGCGTCTTATTTTTTTATTTTACTAAAGGGTGGTTGCAGTCCATTAACTGAATTCGAATCAGGAAAAAAGCTATATACATGTTTATTCCAAAACATTACATTATTTATGTTTTTACACATAAACAATACTAAGTAACTGTAAATATATGTATTGCAAACAAAAACGATTAAATTAATAAAAAAATCAATACATTAACTATGGTGCGTGATAAATGTATGTGGTACGTGAAAGACGATGTGAGACAAAATTCCCGCTTCATCTCGATTTTGCGAGGTATGTTTGTCACACAAAAAGTAAATAACTTAAGATAAATCAAACAATTGCAGTCATATAATTCTAAATTGATTTCTCCGAATAATCGGTTAACTTGGGGGTTTCAATCCCTAAAAATGTTACGATGAGAACTGTCAAATCGTGATTTTATTTTGTTATTACTATTAGTCCATTGAAATTTTACATGAGCTTTGCATTTCTTAGAGTACGCAATTTTATTTTTGGGACATATGTCAATAGAATCTTAACCTCAAGTTTGTGGGGTCGCCACCCTTGTCCCCCGGCCGCCATCTTGGAAAAAGAGGTGAAAACACTTTTTTCGCGATATCTCGGAAACTATGCGTCACACAAAAAATTGTAAAGTCATAATTAATAAAAAAACACATTGTTTTGCCTACAAATATATTACTTTTTGACCTAAATTAAAAATTAAAGAAGTTATTAGCAAAAAATTAACTAACTAACTAACTCCGTTGGCTCAACGACCCAAAATGAGTCCTGGCCTCCGAGACGAGAGCACGCCATTTCCCTCTGTCCTGCGCAGTGTCCTGCCAATTGTGGGCTTGCAGTGCGGTCAGGTTAGCTTCCACTCTATCCCTCCAGCGATACTTGGGACGACCAACCGGGCGCCGACCGATTGGTTGTCCCAAGTATGCTTTCTTCACTCCCCGATCCTCTTCCATCCGCTCTACATGACCGAGCCAGCGGAGACGGTGAGATTTTATCTCTCCAATTATGTTAGGCTCGACCATGAGGTCTTCTATTTCGGAGTTTGTTCGGACCCTCCAGCTGCCATCTTCTTTTATTGTTGGGCCCAAGATTTTTCGGAGAACCTTCCGCTCTGTGACCAACAATTGGTTCTCCTCCTTCAGTGTCAGTGTCCAGGCCTCACAGCCGTACATCAAAATTGGTCTAATGACAGTTTTATAGACGCGAATTTTGGTTTTCCTGCTTAGGAGCCTGGACACTAACACCTTATGTAGGGCGGCACTAGCAAAAAATTGAGATTTTTTTATTTATTTCTAACTCTTTTCTTTACAATAGAATTTACCAAATGTAACTTATCGAATGTTAAGCAGGTAGAAAAGGTCCCCCGTTTTCCTCGCCACCTATGAGGTAGAGTCCGTAGGTGCGTTTACTCTAATATATATAATAGAGTAAAGAAAATAACTCTGGTTAGCACACTTTAGATATACATAAACACGGCTTCTGTGGTTGAGCAGGGTAAAACTTTGCCGGTTTACCTCACTGCAACACAGAGGCTCTAGGTTCGACCCCTAGGATAGTAAATTTCAGAAACATATTTTCTCCTATAGCAGGGTTTGGCCGAGTTTGATGTGGTGATGGATAAATGATCAAAATCCGGATAGTAGCACAGAGAAAGTTATTTAATTTTGTACTAGACAATACACCGAAGAGACAAATAATCACACACACAGTAAACAGTCAAAAACTATAGAAATTGAAGGAGTAAGAATAAGAGTGATAATATTTTACTAAATTAGCAGACGACACGGTTACACGATATAATCGCCGAGTACCCACTCGTTCGTTAGGCATCGGAATAATCACCGAGCGTTGCGGTGAAGCGAGTGTTTCCAATGCACGATATTTATATATCGTGTTATAAGTATGTAATTTATAATTATTAAATATGTGTACGTGTATGTGTTATATTGTAAATAATTATGTAAATATATGTAGATAGTAATAAATAGTAATAAATATTTTAGAATGTAAATAATGTAGGCTACATCACTCCCCCCAGAGACCGTCACTACGGGCGATAAAAATTAGGAAACCGCACTGTTCGGCCTGAACGCGTTCTTTTGACGTTATCCTGAGCTGGGGCATTCTGCCCTATAGGAACAGGATAAGGAAGGGACTAGAGTGGGGGTTGGGAGTAGTAGTGGGAGAGGAGGTAGGATTGGGCGATGGGTTTACAAGTATATAGGCTGGTTTAAGTCGGTCTATTGATACTGTAACACTCTTCCCTTTGACCTGTATTTTAAAGGTCTTGTCACCTCGCTTGAGAACTTCATAGGGTCCACTATACGGTGGCTTTAAAGCGCCACGTAATGAATCATCCCTTAAAAATACGTGGCTAGATGAAGTCAAGTCTTTGTGGATAAAGATTTTGTCTTTATTGTGCCGTGCTGCAGCTGTCGGTTGGAGTTTAGCTGCGAATTGGCGCAGGCGAGAGGTGAAGTCCGATATATCGGTGGAATCAGGAGCAGAGGCCTGGAAAAATTCTCCAGGTAAACGTAGCGGCTCGCCATATACCAATTCGGCGGACGACGATTGGAGGTCGTCTTTAAAAGCACACCTAATACCTAATAGAACTAAGGGTAACATGTCTACCCAATTGCTATCTTGGTGGCACATTATGGCTGCTTTCAACTGGCGGTGGAATCGTTCCACTAGCCCGTTACATGCTGGGTGATACGCGGTTGTTCTGCGATGTTTGAATCCGGTCATTTTTCCAAGATATTGGAAGAGTGACGATTCAAACTGTCGACCGCGATCAGTGACAATATCGGTAGGACATCCAAACCTAGATATCCACGATATTAACGCCTTTCCAACTGTTTCAGCTGTCATATCCACCATGGGTGTGACTTCCGGCCAGCGAGTGAAACGATCCACCGCTGTGAGACAGTAGCGATAGCCCTGTGAAATAGGTAGAGGGCCAATAATGTCCACGTGAATAAAAGAAAATCGAGCGCGAGGAAGATCGAACGTGCCCAATGGAGATGACACGTGACGATGAATCTTAGCACGTTGACATGCCAGACATTGACGAGACCACTCTCGACAGTCCTTGCGCACTCCAGGCCAAACAAATCGTTCGGCAACAAGTTTAGCCGTAGCGTTAGCGCCTGGGTGGCTGAGACTATGAAGACTGTCGAAGAGTCTTCTCCTCAAGTCTTTAGTAACAAATGGTCGTGGTGTAGGGGTACTGATGTCACAATAAAGCTCTGTTTGAGAGTTGGGAATGTTTAATTTTCTGAGGCGGAGTGAAGATTCTCCTCCCAGAAGCTGGATCAACTCTGTATCAGTTGCTTGTGACGAAGCCAGCACATCTAAATCGATTGACATCTGCAGTTCCTCAATCCGCGACAGTGGATCAGCGACGACATTGTCTTTTCCTGAAATATGTCTTATGTCGGTCGTGAACTGCGATATGTAATCGAGGTGACGATACTGCCTTGGCGAACAGTTAGCCTTCCTTTCGCTGAAAGCGTAACTGAGTGGCTTATGATCGGTAAACACCACGAAGTGTCTTGCCTCTAGCATGTGTCGAAAGTATTTGATGCTTTCATATATGGCTAAAAGCTCGCGGTCATACGGTGAGTACTTTTGTTGGGAGAGACTCAACTTCCGAGAGAAGAATGCGAGAGGTTCCCATGCGTTATGTTTGAATTGCTGCAAAACTGCACCCATTGCCAGATCGGACGCGTCTGTTACCAGAGCAAGATCGGCCTGGCAGTCTGGGTGGGCCAGTAATGCTGCATTTGCGAGACTTTTCTTGCATTCGTTAAAAGCTAACAAGGCATCACCGGAAAGGTCAATTGAATGCGATGCCTTAACGTTGCCAGTAAGTAAGGCATTTAAAGGGGCTTGAATGGAAGCAGAGTTGGGTAAAAATCGCCTATAAAAGTTGACCATTCCAAGAAATCGTCTGAGTTGTCTGACTGTTTTAGGTGCTGGGAATTCTGTTATGGCCTGAACTTTGGATTCCAAGGGTTTGGTGCCGGATGCTGAAATTCGATAACCTAAAAACTTTACCTCCGATGCACCAAAGACACACTTGGAAGTGTTGACTAGGACGCTATATTCTTTCATGCGGCTGAAAAGTTGATGAAGATGTGCTTCGTGTTCGGCTTCGTTCTTAGAAAACACGAGAAAGTCGTCCAGGAAACAATAACAAAAGTCTAGTCCTCTCGTCATCTCGTCAACAAACCTTTGGAATGTTTGGCCAGCATTCCTTAAACCGAAAGTCATGAACGGAAATTCATACAGGCCAAAGGGAGTAGTGATAGCGGTTTTTGGTATGTCGTCCTCAAAGACCGGAATTTGGTTGAAGGCCTTCATTAAATCGATGGTAGAGAAGACGGTACAGCCGGATATAGAGTGGGCGAAGTCATGGATGTGCCTAATAGGATAACGGTCTGGTATAGTCCGTGAATTAAGCATCCTGTAATCGCCACAAGGTCGCCAGCCGTTATCTTTCTTAGGCGCAAGATGTAAGGGCGAAGACCAGGGACTTTCAGAAGGACGACAAGTGCCATTATTGAGCATGAGCTCAAACTCCCGCCTAGCTATTTTATGTTTGTCCGGTGCCAGTCTGCGGGGGGTACATGAGATAGGAGGGCCAGGTGTGGTCCTTATGTGATGTACCGTATTGTGTTTTGGAGGCACCGTTGTACCTGAAGGGCGTGTAATTTCGGGATACTTGCTTAAAACAGTGTGAAAAAGTGTGTCGCCTGTCGAAACCTTCACAGAAAATACATTAGTGTTAGCGATAGAAGCACTTGATGACAGAGTTGTGGTATTGTCAAGTATGCGTTGATTCCGGCAATCAACAATTAAATTTAAAAAGCTAAGGAAATCAACGCCTATTATTGGTTTAGTTACATTAGCCACAACAAATCGCCAAGCAAAATTACGCCTTAAACCTAAATTTAAATTGAGCTCAATAAAACCGAAAGTGTCGATAATTGATCCATTGGCTGCGGTGAGTTCAAAGTCCGTTTTGGTTCGACGTTCCCGAAGCGCAGAACGAGGGTAGACACAAAGGTCACTGCCGGTATCCACTAGGAACTGGATGTTTGTGCTGCGGTCGGTGATGAAAAGGCGACTCTTATGTGCTGGACAATCGTTTGTCGCCTCTATCGATTGCCCTCGGAGTTTCCCGACTTGGTGTAGTCACAAGGCTTTAGGCACTTATGAGCCCGTGCCCCGAACTTGCTATGGTGCCAACACGTAGGATATTTGCGGTAACTGGAATTGGACCGGCTTCGCTGTCTTGTTGTTGATCGTTGACGATTACGCGACGTCGTACGCTTGCTCGAGCAACAGACTGCGCGGGTGTGCTCCTCCAGCTTAAGCGTAAGGTGCTGTACCATCTTCTTCAGTTCCACAATATCGTCAGACTGGTTTGAAGTGTGTGCCCTGCTGGAAGAAGCAGCGGCAACGTTGCACGGAGACGTAAGTTCCTGGATGCGATCTGCCAGGTCTGCCAGCTGCTCCAGTGAATGGGTGGGTTGTGATGCCAATACTGTCTGTAAGTTGTGTGGGAGACGGTTGCTCCATATCGAAATGAGGAAATCATCAGGCACAGATGGGCCAGCCAAGTCTTGGAGATGCCGTAAAAATTGTGAAGGCTTCCTGTCACCAAGCTCTTCATGAGTGAGCAACTGCTTGACCTTTTTCTCATGCGAGGCGGAGAGACGCTTGATTATTTCCGACTTAATTTTATCATAACGGTTCATTGCCGGAGGATTGATGATAATGTCTTTCACTGACTTTGCGTACTGGAGTTCCAAATTATTGGTGACATTATTAAATTTTATTATATCATCCGTTATACCATGACTGTCGAATTGTCCTTCTATCAAAGCGAACCATAGTTCCGGGTCTTCGGGTGAGAATGGTGGAACTTTAATTTTCAATGTCGTCGCCCGAGTATCGGTGCGGTCAGTGGAAACGCGCACTTGATTTTTTTTTCGCAGAGTAACACCGCCATCGCCTGTTACCGTCCGCGAATCATCACTATCACTCATTATTAGTGGTACCTGGATGTTTTGATGTCCTTATTCCTGTGTCCTTTATCGGGTCACCAGTTATAGCAGGGTTTGGCCGAGTTTGATGTGGTGATGGATAAATGATCAAAATCCGGATAGTAGCACAGAGAAAGTTATTTAATTTTGTACTAGACAATACACCGAAGAGACAAATAATCACACACACAGTAAACAGTCAAAAACTATAGAAATTGAAGGAGTAAGAATAAGAGTGATAATATTTTACTAAATTAGCAGACGACACGGTTACACGATATAATCGCCGAGTACCCACTCGTTCGTTAGGCATCGGAATAATCACCGAGCGTTGCGGTGAAGCGAGTGTTTCCAATGCACGATATTTATATATCGTGTTATAAGTATGTAATTTATAATTATTAAATATGTGTACGTGTATGTGTTATATTGTAAATAATTATGTAAATATATGTAGATAGTAATAAATAGTAATAAATATTTTAGAATGTAAATAATGTAGGCTACACTCCGTTATTTACTATGATCTGGGTGTCTGGGAGAGGCCCCAGAGTAGTCCATTGTATAGATCACTCATAACACAAGTGTAACTTGCTTAATTCAGGGTTATACAATATGTGTGTTTCTCTGCTGATTATTATTATTATATTTGTATGTCTGCGGAACACGGACTATAAACATATCATTATTATTATTATATTCATTATTTTTTACCCTGAACCGATTGGAAGTTACGCTCTTCGCACCTAAACGAAGTTTATGTTTTTCTTAGCTGCTTAGGAGTCACGTTTTAGGCCACTTAGACATCGATTCTCATTGAAAATGTGTTTATCTGCAAATTAAAAAAATAGTGAGCGTGTTCTTTATATTGTGTATACTTGGCAGGTGGTAAGGAGCCCCGCAAGAGCGGCGTGTCGGGCGGGGGCTACAACGAAGAGGGCCTCTCGGTGCAGGAGACGGCCGCCGTCTTCGCCAACTTTGAGTTCCTCGCCAATCAGGAGATGGACATGGACGAGATCGATGACCTAGATGCCAAACAGAGCCACCATGCCGTCGGTAAAACAGGTTTGTGTCTGTTTTATCGACGAAAGTTCCCACCTCGACCCGCAAGCCTCGTCGTAGTTTTGTATATTTAAGTTTTCCAATTCATAATAAAATGGCTTCCAATATATGAAGAGTGTACAGAAAATGGTGGGTTTTTAGTATTACCATTTCTAACTTAATTACCTACTTTTAAATATCCACTTTTAAAATCGGGGCTGAAATTTCATGTGTATACAATTATAATAATCACAAAATAAAAAGCCCGATTTGACACTCTAGAATGTCTATAGAATGCATCTTTGAAAATCAACAGAACTGATAGCAAATAACAATTAATTTATTTAGTTGATAATATACATATTTTTTTACTGGTGTATTATGTAATGTTTATAAAACATACTTAAATTATTATTTTCCTCCAAATAACGAAATAACATAAATTATTAATTAATTCTGTTATGTTGCATTAATTTAGGACGAAGTCTCAAAAACAGTTACGTTCTAAGGCGTCTTATTTTTAAATTTAGTGTTGCTACATTTCATTAGCTCAATTTGATTCCGGAAAAATACTACATACATACTTATTCCAAAACCTTACAATATTAATGTATTTATACTAAAACAATACTACGTAATTGTAGACATATGTATTGAAAACAAAAACGATTGAATAAATATATATTATACGGGTGAAATGATAAAAATTCATAGATTATTTATGGTGCGTGATAAATGCATGCGGTACGTGAAAGACGATGTGAGGCAAAATTTTCGCGCCCCATATTGATTTTCCGAATCCCTTTTTGTACATATATACATACATAACTTCACGCCAGGTCCCTTGCGGGGTAGGCACGAACAACAGAGCGTCATTTAGGCTTATTCTTACACACCTCACACCTAATCCCTTTTTGTGTCACATAAATAGTGACACAAAAGCAATTAGCTTAAAATAAATCAAACGATTACAAAGTCGTATTATTTTAAATCGATTTCTCTTGACAATCTGTTAACTTGTTTTAACGTTAACGATTTGTTGTAGGTTTCAATCCCTAAAAATGTTGCAATGAGAACTGTCAAATAGGGCTTTCTATTTAGTGATTACTATAGATAGAATAATTCAAGAAAATAATGATTAAATTTCAATATGAAATTATTAATTATTTTCTAATAATGTTGTCTCAACAATACAATAAATAAAACTAAAAAAAACCATAATTTTTATGTTCATAATATATTTTTTACCTTTGGATATCATATAAACTATTACATGTTTATATACTTAAACTCATTAAAAGATGTAATGCATTCAGTTCAGAAGCCAATATTGGGTGCTCCAAAAGACTTTGTTAATGTTAAACATAGTCTCTGGTTCCGAAATAAATTAACTGAATACATACGTTGAACAGGCGAAGAGGTGGACCATGAGGCCGAGGAGGTGTTGAACGAGCTCAACCTTCTCACGGAGAGTGAGGCCGACTCGGGAGGACAGGGGGATGAATATTCCGTTGGTAGGTCCACCTTTATGGTTGTATTTTACTTGCTATGAGGTTTAGATTGTTTAGATTGATCACTGCAAGAGTGGAAGGTGTCCTGTAAGAGAATTTGAGAATGTTACGATGTATCAAGATTCTCCAATGAAGGACATCGAGCCATTACCTCCATTTCATTGTAAGAGACTTTTGGATCTAAGTGTATTTTTTAAATTCACAATCATATATCATTATCGTTATAAATAAAACATAAAATATATATCATATTTATTTATTTAAGCACAAAACAGATTACAATCATTAAAAAGAAATAACAACAATATAATATACAGGGCCAGATTATAATCCAAACTATGCCCTAATTAGACGAACGACAAAGTAGATATACTAAAAAAAGTTGTTCATATTCATGTTACAAATAATATAAAAAATTTAAAAAAGAAAAATGAGTGAAAAATCGACAATAGATATAGTATAATATACATACAGATTGTGTGAAAGATTTTTTTTACAATTATTCATAAACTTAAACTGACTAGAATTAAAAATATCTATCTATAAATATATATTAGGGTGGTCGTTAAAAATAAATTTCTTGCGACGCCCCCTAAAAAGCTTCCTTTTAATGAAAAATCACTGGGATTTTTTTTATAATTTTTTCAAGTCAAGATATCACGTGCCTCAAGACGATTCAAGTTAAAACTAAAAATATAAGAAAAATTGAAAGATAAGCTTGAATCACAAAGAATTTTAAACTTTTTCTCAAATAATAATTTGAAATTCATCACTGAGAATGATAATACGGAAGGTATTTCATTGTTAAAACTTTTCCAATCTTATAATAATTATTACTTCTAAGTATGAAGAAGTTTCCTGAAAAAACATGATATTACCCAAAAATTAACTTGAATCGTCTTGAGGCACGTGTTGTCTTGACTTGAAAAAATTATTAAAAAAATCCCAGTGTTTTTCATTAAAAAGAAGCTTTTTAGGGGGCGTCGCAAGAAATTTAATTTTTAACGACCACCCTAATATATATATATATATATATATATATATAATATCATTATCATTGTATCCTTTCCTAGGAAATAAATTATTTCTTTCTTTTCTTTCTTTCATATTTGTTAAAGGAGTCATGATGTATGTCTGTCTATCTTCTATCTGTAAGTCGTTTATAAGATCGTAAACTATACATTTGATCATGTGATGAGCTTTGGCATGAGTCAAAGAAGGTTTCCGAGTCGGTTCACAATTGGACCCGGTAGGTGGCGCTGCTGTCGGCATATTGATTAAAGCTTTTCCGGGCGGGAAGCTAGTATTATTATAAAACTTGCATATACGAGGGAATGGCCGGATTCGATTTTGGACCGTGACGTTTGTGTGCGCGCAGGCGCTTCGGGCGCGGGCGTCGGCGTCGGCGGCGTGAGCGTGAGCGGCGGTGAGGGTGAGGAGGAGCCGCTGGCGCTGGGCGAGCTGGCGCAGCTGACGGTCAGCAACGAGCCGGAGGCGTACGACGTCGCGCAGACCAACAAGGAGGCCTTCCGCAAGACGTGGAACGCCAAGTACACCCTCAGATCGCACTTCGACGGGGTAACTTATGCTGAATACTGTTTGATGAAATTCTTTTTGTTTGTTCTTTACATGGTGATGGTAAAATTCGTGTGCTTCTCTTTATTTATATACATACTTATAGAGAATTGAGTGTTACATATAAGTTTATTTTAATGTTTTGTGGAGGTAATATTAATTACATTTATATTTCCTGTACAATGATAAAAATATTGGGAATAGCCACCAAACACATAAGTTAGGATAAATAAAAAAAATAGTAGACTGATCATCAAAAATTTTATTATTTTATAGTTTTTTTTACTCTGACAATAATTAGCAAATTCACTTCTAGTTTGAAAAAATGTGTTCGTTTTGCACTTGGTAACTGTGAGGTGGAGTAAATAGTATCTTTTATTAAATGTCTACAGTAATCGGCAGACGAACACATACATCGTATATATCGATATCGTCATGCCAAGTATATCACCCATAACACAAGTGTAACTACTTGTGTTATACACCCAGACTGGGGTAAAGACAGAGCCTTCGCAGTTGCAGTGGGATAGGAACCAACCAGAGGTCGTGTATGTAATGTTGTTCGGCAGGTGCGCGCGCTGGCGTTCCACCCGACGGAGGCGGCGCTGGTGACGGCGTCCGAGGACCACACGCTGAAGCTGTGGAACCTGCAGCGCACGGTGCCCGCGAAGAAGTCCGCCGGGCTGGACGTGGAGCCGCTGTACACGTTCCGCGCGCACACGGCGCCGGTGCTCTGCCTGGCGATGGGCGCGCCGCGCTCCGAGGAGCTGTACTCGGCGGGCCTCGACGGCACGATCCGGCTGTGGAACCTGCCGCCGGCGACCGCCGACCCGTACGACCCGTACGAGCCGAGCGTGCAGGGCGCGGTGCTGCGCGACCACACGGACGCGGTGTGGTCGCTGGCGTGCGCGCACGGCCGGCTGCTGTCCGCCTCCGCGGACGGCACCGCGCGGCTGTGGGCGCCGCGCGCCGCGCGCCCGCTGCTCGCCACGCTGCGCCCGGAGACGGCGTCCGCTTCCGCGCCCGCCTCCGCCTCCGCCTCCGCCGCCGCGCCCGCGCCCGCCGCCGCCGACTTCGCCGAGGCGGGCGCGCGCGCCGCCGTCGTCTACCGCGACGGATCGCTCATCATCTACGACCTGGAGACGGGGCAGGTGAGCCGACACTCGCATAACACGATCATTGATAATAGTACATTATAGTACTAGTGTGTAACGTTGGTGATTACCGCCGAGGCGCCATTGAGACTCGAGCCGTAGGCGAGGGTCTTGAGAGAGCCGAGGACGGTAATCATCAATACACACGTGTATCATACGACGTTTTTCAACACACTTGTGAATAAAATAACAACAAAAACTCATTTTATTTAGTAGATAACAGTTGTCCTATGCGCGCTCATTGCGATCGGCCACAGACTAAAGGGATGAGGTTTATTTTTATTTCCGCATAGGTTTGCACCTATTCTGCCACGTACAAATGTGGAATTTAAAATTCTCTTTATTACAGAGAAAAGAAGTTATATATGAGTGAAAGTTTTATTTATTAAACACATACTAGTTAAATTATCTATTTAAATAAGAAGTTGCATGAAATGAGCAAGCAATAGGAACATTAATTTATTTGTTCTATAGAACACGATCTTTTTTTTGAATAAAACTTTTTAAGAACAAAGCAACTCAACCAATAAATTAAAAAAATATTATCTATGATTATTTTTTACAGTTTTATGGTTCATCTGTGCTATCGATGACATAGACTTATGAGCAGTGTTTAAATTATAATATGTTATTTTAGGTTATTTATTTGATTTTTGTTATTCCGACGTTTCGGCCACTTTTTAGTGGCCGTGATCACGAAAGACAAAGGTTTTTATTTATTTATTATGTGTATTAGTTGCAAAAACTTGAAAAATAAATAAGATAAAACATTTAAAATACGAAATTATATTTGTATTATTACTCTGAGATCAATACACCCAGAACAGTTTTTTTCATTTTTTATTGCTAGAGTACAACAGACAGGCTGACGGCCCAACTGTGATGGAAGGTGGTTACCATCGCCTATGAACATTAGCAACACTAAAGATGATACCAATGTGCTGCCGGTCTCTACAGGGGAAATGGAACCCAGCCACTAATACCAGAACACAACTCAAGATTTTTATGGCGACATATTCTAGACCAGGGGTGGTAGCCATCCAGATAGCAAATACCTCTACCACCTGGCTGCGGGTTATTTTGTAGCCTCTTACGACAGGCAGCTAGGCCGCAGGAAATTGAAGACATGAGTGGATAAGGTGATAAGTCGCATAATTCCAATTCTGAGTAAATCGAGATAAAAGTTTTACTTTTATTTGAAAATGAACTGAACTTAACACCTTTAGCAACTTTTTATTTTTTAAATATGCCTTATATCTATGGTCTAAGGTCTGTAGTCATTTGGTATCGACTTATAACATTCATCTACGCAAAAAAGCAAAAAACCGAATATGTGACATATCACCTTCATCCATTCACGTCTTCAATTGTATTCTTTCTCTGCTCTGCACGGATAAAACCCTGGGTGTCTGGTTTTTATCCGGGGGCCTGTTATAAGAGACAACAAAATAACCCACGCCGAGTTATAGAGTATATGCCCATTCTCCCTTAAGAGCAGCAGCTCATTTGTATCACCTTTGGTGTTGCAAATGTCAATAGGCCATGGTAACCAGTTTCCATCAAGTGGGCGGTCTTACCTGTCTGCTGAATATGTACAATTGCAATTGCAGGTGGTGCTGCGCGTGGGCTGCGACAGTGCCGCGACGCGCGTGCGCTCGCACCCCACGCTGGGCGTGGCGGTGACCGCGCACGAGGACCGGCACATCCGCTTCTGGGACGTGGCCTCCGGGCGGCTGGCGCACGCCATGGTCGCGCACCTGGACGCCGTCACCGGGCTGGCGCTCGACCCCAACGGCCTCTTCCTGCTCTCCGGCTCGCACGACTGCTCCGTGCGCCTCTGGAACCTCGACACCAAGACCTGCGTGCAGGAGATCACGGCGCACCGCAAGAAGTTCGACGAGAGCATCTTCGACGTCGCCTTCCACCCGGTGCGCCCGTACATCGCGAGCGCGGGCGCCGACGGACTCGCCAAGGTCTTCGTCTGAGCGACATATATTCAATACGATACATTCTCATTTTGATTTCGATACGAACTCTATTCTAAACGCTCATATACGCCTCGTCGAATGTCGACCGTGTAGTGTTCCCTGTGTTTACCGAGTCCCAGTGCAGTTTGAAGTGATTAGAGAGTAGTTTTTTTTGAGTGATCGAGTAAGATTTCACTGTGCGGTTTTATTTTCTAAAGATGTGTACATTTTGCTAAAAATGAACAATAGCTGTATATTATAGGATATTGATTGATTTTAAGCAAGAACTATGTTTTGTGGAAGATAACTGTCTGGTGAAATCTGTCTCTTCGATTTGCCACAAGAACACCACTGTTTGTTGTCAACCATTAATATGTGAGTTTGAATAAATTGTAAGAAAAATACTGTGAAATGTCAATTTTATAAGAGTTGCTTTAAAGTTCTGTTGTCGGGTAATTTTTTTTATTAGATAGTGACATTTCTGTCTGTCAGAACAGTTTGACACATTTAAAGTAGTGTTAAAAAGTATTTAAGGGCTCATTTGTTTGAGATGCTGTCCCATTGGTTGTTGGGAGTGGATAATTCTCAAGCCATATTGTTGCTGTTATTGTTTATATGCCAGCTTCAGACAAACAGTAGTAAATCAAAGCACATTTTATGACCTCAACCAATTTGGCTGCAAAAGGCTGCATACTACCTGATTTTATTTTAAAATTTTGTCTATTGTGCTGCCATTTGTTGCTATATAAGTGGCCATTTTGTCATAGACTATAAGAGTTGAGTATTAATGGCCAAAGAGTTTAGTGCAGACTATAGACCTTTTTTTTACAGTGAATTGTATAATTACAATACATATATCCGATAATTGATAGTGACATTGATATTTTGTCTATTATAATCAATGTAATATGAAAGAAGCTATTCACTTGCAGTTGATAGTTGGCGAAGTGTATATGAGTTGTGGCGCAGTAGCGAGCCGCGTCTCCGGATCCTGTGTCTAGTCCCCCCCGGCGCCTCACGGTACACCGTTTACACGTGTATCTGCACCGTACAGTACACGGCACGCTGTGTATCCGCACCGTACAGTACACGGCACGCAGTGTACCCGCACCGTACAGTACACGGCACGCTGTGTATCCGCACCGTACAGTACACGGCACGCTGTGTATCCGCACCGTACAGTACACGGTACGCTGTGTATCCGCACGTACAGTACACGGCACGCCGTGCAGGCGTCGGTCGTCGGCTCGTCTTATCGTATTTAACTATTGTAACGTTAATGGACGCGCGCTCTTGAGCTCGTCGTAAGCGCGTAGTGAAACTCATCTATGTATAGACATTTGAAATCTATTATAATATATTTTTAGAACTTCAGTATGTGTATTTTAGGTTTTTAAAACGCGACTTTTTCACCGATTTTAACGATACACAGTGAGTATGTTGTTCGTCTATTCAACTGTATGCGAGAACCTGTCATTTACGTCATAATATAATGGGAATTACCCGTAATTTACTTCATAACATTACAGGAATCACCTGTAACTTATGTATGTAGCAATATTACGAGCATTACCTATAATGTATTTAGAAATATGGGTATTACCTGTAAGTTATGTAGTATTTTGCGGGAATTACCTGTAATTTGTGTAGTAATATTACAGGAATCATCTATAAATAATTCATGTGGTAACATTACGAGAATTACCTGTAATTTACGTCATAATGTAACGGGAAATACCTGTAATTTATGTCGTAATATTCCGGGATTAATATGTAACTTATGTAGAAATATTACTGGAATCACCTGTAATTTATGTACTAATATTACGGGAATTATCTGTAATTTACGTCATAATATAACAGGAAATACCTGTGATTTACGTCGTAATATTACGGAAATCACGTGTAATTTATGTGGTATTACGGGAATCAACTTGTAATTTATGTAGAAAATTACTGGAATTACCTGTAATTTACATCATAACATTACGGGAAATACCTATGACTTACGTCGTAATATTACGGGAATCACGTGTAATTTATATAGTAATGTTACGGGAATCACCTGTGATTTATGTAGTAATGGTATGGGAATCACCTGTGATTTATGCAGTAACGTTATGGGAATCACTTGTGACTTATGTAGTGATGGTACGGGAATCACCTGTGATTTATGCAGTAATGTTACGGGTATCACCTGTGATTTATGTAGTAATGTTACGGGAATCACCTGTGATTTATGTAGTAACGTTACGGGGAGTTACCTGTAATTTACGTCATAATATATCGGCAAGTTCCCTTGGTGAGATTCGTTTTACTTATCTGTACAGTAAGTAGGTTTATGCAGTATTTGCTGTATTATCCCCCGATTTAAGGGGTGTTTCTTTAGATAGTTTATATTTTAATTTAAATCTCATCGATATGATTACTGTAGAGAATTTCTTTTTTGTTTGTTTGTGAAGCAACACTATGTAATAAAAGTAAATAATTATGTTTGTATTATGTGGACGTATCTTATCCAAGTGATGACCGATCGAACAAAGTATGATCGCGCGTAGTTATATCCAAAATAATAAGTAATGTTTGTTCGTACTGCGTTGTAGAATATATATATTATAAAAGAAAACATAACATTATCTTACCTTTATTTTCCTCGAATTCAAACTTTACACGTACATCCAAAATTAATAGTAAAAGGCAACATAACCTATGTGCATGTTGTTTTCTTATATTTGTCGTCTTTTATTACCTTTTCCTTAGCAATAAGGTCGGTTGAAGGGGCAAACGAATAATGGAGAGAGGAAAGTTTTACGAACAAGTCTCCTAATAACAACAATAAGCCTATAAATCCTTCATAATAATAACAAAGCAATAGAAATCTCAGGGCCGGATCTTTAGATCAATTATTTTGTGGGGCTCGTAGGCATGAGTTAAAAATTACAGAGTCGTGCGTGGCCATCAGTGGGCGTGTCTGATGGCTGAAATGATGACATAGGCAAGCAAGGGCGGCATTTCAAAAAAATTAATGATGCCCGAAACAAATTACAACCTTAGAAATTAAAAGCTTAAATTAGTAACTAAACAACTTGGATTGCAATCCAAAACAGGTGCATATAGAAAAAAAAACCAATTAACTGATTAGGTGTAAACACGTATGTGTATAAACATACACACATACATACGCTACTATCTTTTCCATTTTTTCCGCCCCCTCGGAAGAATTAAAGATCCAAGGCTAAGAAATCAGGGCTAATGGTATTGAAACAGCTAGAGATTAATATGAATCATTTTACTGTAGGGCATTAAATGCTTGTCGGAAATATTGCGAATCTTATTATAAAAACAAAATATTTTCTTAAGTTTTCGCGACTTGTATACATAATAAAACGTAGTTTAATTATAAAAACAAAAGTTTTTTCGGCGTCTGTCTATATACCCGCTAACTCCTAATCCACTAAACGGATCTTTAAGCGGTCGAGTCTCGCTGTCAGTTACTTCATTTTTTCGAAGCAAATTATGGTTCGAAAACTTGTCAAAATAGCGCTAGTGTAGGAAAAGGAATGATATGAATTTAGCAGTTATAAACGAAGTGAAGTGTGCTGGGTTCAAAATATTAAAAAATTTAATTTGGAAAAGTATTGAGACTTTCTCGTATTGAGATGTGTGTATATAAATGCAATAGTTACATTTTCGTAAAATGCTCGGTGACAAAGAGGAAGTCTTTCTTTCCTTCTTTAATCTAGTATCCTACTCCAATTATTTGTGGCGCTATTTTTAAATACTGTCCAGTTTCTATTATGGGGCCACCTTAATTTGCTGCCCTTCAGTGGACACTTTTTAATACACTGAAATGGTTCTCCTCACCTCTAGCCTCCATGCATTCGTTATTTACTCGTATATATAGTGTATTATCTAAGGTTATTTACAAAGCTTTTTTTTATGAAATTATGAATACTATAATAAGCGAGAAATGATTTCAAAACTATATCATGATTTTGGGAAACGGAGATTCATTACTTACTTACTGCTTAAAAGAAATGGGCGTTATAAACATGAACTAATAAACAAGAATTCAAAATCCTTGTTTATTAGTTCATGTTCAATAATATTCAATAATAGTTATTGCGTTCGGATTACTTTTATGTTATTAAATAATTGAACATGTTTATTTCAAAGCTCCTGCTCCAGTGCGTGTTCAGATATTGTTTGCTATATTTTATACTTTGAAGTCACGTTAATAAATATTATTTCAAGTATTTCATAAAAGAGTGCAAATGAATCCTAGTATAAGAGCAAATATTAGTTAACTTAGTTTTTTTTTATTGCCTTAAGTAGGCAAACAGGCAGACGGCCCACCTGATGAAAAGTGGTTACGT
Source organism: Dendrolimus punctatus (assembly GCA_012273795.1). Lineage (NCBI taxonomy): Eukaryota > Metazoa > Arthropoda > Insecta > Lepidoptera > Lasiocampidae > Dendrolimus > Dendrolimus punctatus. Next base: position 3,055,524 of record CM022538.1, on the reverse strand, counting down.
GTACGTTAGTGGGTGGGTACGGTTAGTGGTACGTCGCCTATGGACGTTTGCAACACCAGGGGTGTCGCCAACGCGTTGCCGACCTCTAAGAAATTTTAAAACGCCCTTCTTAAAGAACTTCTTCTTTCTTGTTAGTATATTTACAATGATAATGTAACATAATACTCGGTTGGGTTTGATATTAATTTATGTCGGAGTGTTTTCTGCCTTACGGCTGCGATGGACGTGACTGTCTTTGTCGACGCCTGCCAGGAGCCACGTGAGATAGGCGATTGTCATTTCCTGTGGCCCTGGCTAGAGGCGAATGGACGGAACATGAGAAGTTTTACTGTGCATTCCGGCAGTGGTAATATGCCTCCACCAAGGTAGGAACAGCCCGACGAGACTCCAAATGCTCTCACCGTGATCCCCAAACAGTGATAAATCCTTAAGTGGATTTCTTCTCGTCAAAAAAGGTATTGCGTGCGGAGAGAAGTACTTGTGTTCGTAAGTGCAATTTCTTATTAGTTTAATACATGGTCAAGATTTTCTGTATATTTTTCTGATTTTACGTTAGTTTCATATCTTTTTAGTTTCAGCGGTCACTTCTATACTATGCCGTACTTCAGTATAGTCTACACGTTTATTACACTTAAACGAAGTATATCACAACTGTTGTATTATACAATAAGGAACTTCGTTCCAAAAATTGGCCTGATTTAAAATATTGAATCTAAACTTGCGACCTGCAAGGATACGAAAAACGGTGTCTCTTTTAATTTTACAACACCAGTCCATTCTTATTCTTCATTACTATGTATACACATCATAGATATTATTAAGTATTACCGCCATTCATTCATTAATGTCCGGTTCCTATATTTTACCTACTGTTTAATTGCCTTATTATCGATTAAAATGTGACATAGGCTCTTACATCTTTGTCAAAATTCAACCGATGGTTGGGCAAGTGAATGAATAAAATGTAGGAACCTGCCATAAGTTGCAAAGAATCCGGGTTAAATGAATTGAGTTAAATCTTGGAAGTGTTCTTTATTTATAAATAATATATGCTATGATATTTATAACTTAATATATAGTGTGTTTGTCTGTTACCGCGTAAAACTATCGCCATATTATCGCTTGCACTACACTATAGTCTTCAGTTGATGAGATTTTCTTACAGAGGCAAATATGTGTTTATTTCATTACGTCTTTTAACATTCATGTGTAATAAACAACGGTGTTTCATATAGTGTTTATTACTTGGAGACACAGCAGAATTCTTCAACAAGTAATTTTGTGAGAAAATTATAATGTTTGTGTAAGTATAATAATTTATGAAGCTGATTAACGTAATAATATTAAGTAATAAATGCTCGTAATTATCCTTTATTATACCTGCTGGGACCAGCTTTCCCATTTTCTTAGGAGAACGGGCAGTATACCGCCAGACCGCCAAGCATGGCGGCTTTGACGCACTGGTTATCTCGATGGGTAGTTTTTATCAACAGTGATGGGTGTACACTAGGGGCACTAGGGAAAGTGCCCAGGGAGGCGAAATTATTGAGGGCGGCAAGATTTCGAGTGTCAGCAAAAATTCAACTTTCTGCTACAAAAAATCAATGATTTTCAAAAATTTTAAGTTATTGGTTTCATGCCAAATCTTAAAATCGAGTTTTCATTGGATACTTATGTTTTGAAGTTTAGTTCCAGTGTATAAGTTTTTTCGGTACTTAAATAGTGCAGGATATAGATTATAGGGCGGTATTTTGCACGGTGTTCCAAGCCGGCACTTAAATGGTTATTACATGTTAATTGGAGCAATATACACATTAGACCAGAAAAATGCTTAAATGACAGCGACGACTTTGCTGCGCGTCTATTCCTACAATGGCCGGTTCTTATATCTTACCGACCGTTCATTTGCCTATCAGTTGAAATTGACATAGCTCCTATACAAGTAATGTCAAAATTTAACCGATGATGGTAAGCCAAGGAAATGAGTCGTATAGGATTCGACCATGAGTGAGTTTTGGATACCGAGCATATAGCTTAAGTCATTATTACATTGCGTTTTGATATAGGATAACACTTCGAGCCTTCAACCCCCCCTTTTTTTTTTTTTTTTTTGGCCAGGGGAAATCCGATTGAGGACTAAGCCGCGACAGGCACAGAAGCCTGGGGGATGCTCGCGACCCTGGTGAGACAGTGTGGGATTCGCCAGATCGGGGGTGGCACTAGCGCGCCCGGTCAGAACCGGTGCCACGCTATTGCCACTCCCCAGTTAGGGATACCCACTAAAACCCCTGGGTGTTCCGTCCCGCGCCTTTTGCCAGGGCTACGTGTATGCGGTTTTCCCAACTCCGCTGCCCTGGCAGGCGTGGGCCCCGCTCACTGGGCCTCTTCCAATGCCGGGGGAGATACTCCCCCGGCGACGACTGGGTCTTTTCGGCGTGGGGCGGTTTGTAACGCGCCCCACGGGAAGAGAGATGAGCGCGCGCGGAACACTCGCGCTCTCATCTCGACGGCATGTGCGGGTGAGTGAGAACCTCTATACCCCTAGAGGCCCCACCCGCGCCGCCCGCTTACGGTGGCCGAAGGTCTAAATCAGACCTCCGGCGCCGACGCGTCCTCCTTTGTCGGGAGCGGAGCAGGGAATTACGCTCACGCTCCCGTTCCGCCTCCTCCTTCGCAAACATGACTTGCTCGCAGAAGGAGGAGACGGCTTCCCATCCGGTGGAGCTCCCGACCATGGTGCGTACCACGGCCGGGAGCGAGGTGTCTAGTCCGGTATGGGCGACGAGCTCTCGGCGCTGCTCTGTCCAGGCTGGACACTCTTGGAGTGTATGCAGCGCCGTATCCTCGTCGCCCGTGTCACAGTGATGGCACCCTGACGTTGCCTCGCGGCCGAGGCGACACAGGTACCTTCCAAAGCAACCATGCCTCGTCAGGATCTGTGTCAGCCTGAAGGTCAGGGTGCCGTGACTACGTCCAAGCCAGTCTTGCAGGACGGGCCGCACCGCCTCGATGGTGGCGGGGCCCGCGCTGGGGCGTCGTAGGCGATCTTCCCAGACCCCCACGGCTACCTGGCGGAGCTCCGACCGGCACGCCTCGATCTCGCGAGGCGCGGGTCTGGTGCCCCTGGCCAGGGCTTCTTTGCGCCATACGTACAATGACGCCAGGACCCTGGCTTCCAGGTCCCATGGGGGGGATCCGGCGAGTAGCGAGGCCACTTCGAAAGACACCGTACGGTATCCTCTTATTGCCCTGACGGCCAATATGCGTTGCGCTTGACGCAATAGCGCCGCGTTTTTGGCCGTCAGGCGGTCCGACCATATCGGGGCCCCGTATAGGGCCATCGAACGTACGATGCCTTCGAAGAGTTTTCGGCACGTGGCGTTAGGCCCCCGACATTTGGGAGCAAGCGCGACAGCGCACCGGATGCCCCCTTGAGTCTGGGGAGCAGCTGCCGAAAGTGTGCCGAAAAATCCCACCGGCCATCGAGGACCAATCCCAGATACTTCATGGTCGCCCCGATGCCGATGCGGATGCCTCCTACAACGATGCTACTGTCTGGAGGTGGGCGGTTACGAGGACCGTGAAACATCACGGCCTCGGTCTTCTGCAACGCCACCTCCAGACCAAGACGCCGGATCCTGCCTACTATCGTTGACACCCCAGCCGTGCCTAAAAGACACGCCTGCCTATGGGTCCTCCCGCGCGCGGCGATCAGCGTGTCGTCTGCGTAATATACGACGCTGACGCCCGGGAGGACCCGACACCTCAAAGTCCAGTCGTATGCGATGTTCCACAGGAGGGGACCCAGAACCGACCCCTGCGGAACACCGCACACCATTGCTCGCCGATTCCAACCCTCATGGACCGGGTAAGTGACGGCTCGACTATTTAAGTATGCCCCGACTATTCGGCGGAGGTAGGTCGGCACCCCGAAATATCGAAGTGCCTCCATGATGCATGCCCAGGGCAAGGAATTGAAAGCGTTGGCGATGTCTAGACTCACCGCCAACAAAACCTCGCCCTGGGAGATTGCGTCCTCCGCCAGGCTTCTCAAGCGCATGATCGCGTCGATCGTGGAGCGCCCCTTGCGAAAACCAAACTGGTTGTCTGCCAGATCCGGCCCCGTCGTCGTTAGGTGCTGGACGAGGCGGTGGACGATGATACGCTCGAAGAGCTTTCCGACCTCGTCCAGCAGCACAATGGGCCGGTAGAGCCTTCAACCCCCGCCACAACATCTTTTAACCACTTATTTATCACAATTCCACTATACATCCACTTACTAACCTGTCTATTCTTCCCTCACTCCTACATCTAATCAATACCCACTCTATCCAACCACTCACACAATCATAATATCACCACCCTTCCATTCATCTACATATCCAACACACCCATGCAATATTTATTTAGCCTTAGTAAAATAAAGGAGTAGTAGTAAAATGTAATTTTTTTGAGAAAGGTATAAATAAAAAATGACAAAAAAACAAAAGAAAATGAGAACTCTGGATTAGACAGTGGTAGAGATGCCTGCAAAAAAAATACTGGCAGCACTTTCAACCAACAGTTTACTATTTAAAAGATATTTTAGACTATCTCAGTGGGCAATTAATAGTTTCATAAAGACTATTCTAATTTAATTCCAATTTTGTGTCATTTGGTCAAAGCTTAAACGAGTAATTGTTGTAAAATCTAGTGCCGGTCTTCTAAATCAAAATACACAAGAAGAATGCTTCGGGGGATTCGGGACATCCTGTCCTTATAATAATTTTGGACGTTTTTTTAGGGCTAGAGTCGCTCGTAATATTTTTCTCCTATGGTAAGACTTAAATAAACTAATGGAAATCCTTTGGTTATCTTTTCAGGCTTACTGTCCTGGGGTTATTTGTTTACGGGTTGATGTGGCTGTCAAAGAGACTGTCAGAACTTCCAGGTCCACCTGTTAACGACGATGACGCCAAGATTGAGTCTACAACGAATCCTGATCGTCATTACGTACCGCCTCCAGTCAAAGGCTAATGAATTGTTGTCAATGTGACATTGACATAAAAGTAATATTCGATCAGTTCCTAACTCTATTAAGCCTTCGATATAATTCCACCAGACCTTTTATAAGTTATGGGCAATTTGATAAATCCGGTCACTATGAATAATGACCGGTCTGTATACACAGTATACATAATGCCCGTATCAAATGGGCACTAAAATCTGTGCTGTGTCGGACATGTTTCGGCACAGGACAATACTGAGTGCCAACCTCATTTCGCAATTCGGCAATTTCGCATTCCGGCACACGTTATCATTATTATTGTTATTATAATCATTATTGTTAAGTTTTTCATTTTTAAAATAAATATTTTTTTCTTTCTATTTATTTTCTTCAAAAAAGTGAACTCATGTAGCACAGGTAGTTGGGGTCATAATTATTTCCAAATAATAAATAATCTTGCAACATAATCCTTAATTTTACAAGTATGTTTTATTCATATTATATTTTCTGCAATAAATGGTATTTACTTATAATTTAGATTTTTTTATAAACGATATTTGAGTTACAACACATACAATATTTCCTTTCTTCGATAGAAGTAACGCTTTAAAAAGGTACACGCCGTAAAAGAAAGACTTGCCCAAAAATGTGTGGAGGATTTCTTTAACATTCATATTTGCTGAGTAGAAGCCCTGGAAAAATAACTCAAATTATTTTAAAGAATATATAAAAGAAGAGTTTGTAAGAAGTATTTTGGGAAAACCTCAAGGTGGTTTTTGCTCTACTATTTCTTTTGAAAAAAAATGTATAACGGTTAAAAATTAAGAATGTTGTAAGAATTCTTCAATTTGTAGATATCAAATGATAATACTAAGAAGAATAGCAACTTAATTGATAAGATTGTATTCAGAATTGCGAACATTTTTAAAAGCTTTAATTCAAAAAGAGGCTAGAGTACCTACATATTAAAAATAATGGTGAATCGGTAGAGGGTGCTTTGGTACTGGTTCCTCGTCCGGAGAAGCATCCGTGCAGGAACGGAGAAGGTATAAAATTTCCTGCGGCCAGGCAGCCTGTCGTAAGGCGATAAAATTACCCACAACCAGGTGGTAAGGTATTTGCCGGTTTGGATGGCTACCACCCCTGGTTTAGGCTATGCATCATAAGAATCTTAAGTTGTGTTCCAGCATTAGTGGTTCGGTTCCACTCTACTTTTAGAGATCGGCACCCATGGGTAGCACCTTTGGTGTTACGAATATTCAAAGGCGATGATAAAGCTTTCCATCATTTCGTCATTCATTTCATTTTGTCTGCTGAGCTTATGCAATAAATATTAGAGCAAGTGAACTATTTTGGAGTTTTCATAAATAGTAAATATAAGATATGGAAGGTAGATTTAAGAAAGACAGTCTTATTAGGGTAATTACTACGGTTCAAGTTCAGCCATGTCAAAATGTCCAGCAATTACCACAAATAATTATGCAAAAATCGACCAGCATAACACTAGTGTTTATCAAGACCACCCAGATTAGCTGTCTCTTCGTTTATAATCTAGTTATAAACAAGTGAAATAAACGTAAAATTAAAATTTGGAGTTTCTTAATTCATTTCATTCATTTGCCTTATTATTGGTTAAAATTTGACATAAAGCTCCATACCACTAATGTCAAATTTCTACCGATGGTAGCGCAGGTGAAGAGTAAAAATAGGGACGGGCCAAACCATAATGTTTTATCTGATCGAGAGCGGATCGAGGCCGGAGCGAGATTAAGCTTTGAATGGCATTACAGTGTGAATCGAACCTAACGCTCTAGACTAGATATAGCAGTGCTCTCAATTTAAGGCTTTTTGACGGGCATTTTTTTTATTAAACAGGCATTGTCCTTTTTACTTTTACCCTTCCATATTGCTAAGCAGACTTTGGGCAGTCAATTGAGTAATGGCAATTTCTTTACCTTTTTCACAAAACAATCAGTTGCATTCAAGTTTTCCTTAATTAAAGCAGAAAAAGGATAGTGATGACATGGATTAGAATCCTTGTAGCTCCAGAGTAGCTGTTTATTTGTTGCATTGCTGTTGACTGTATACACTGATATTTTTAGCTAAAAAATATTATCATTTAAATTTTATTTTATATATTTTTATAACTAAGATAAATCATCAAGAAGCCATAAGTCGATGGTTTGTTACAAATGCCTCAAGAGCAAATTACATGGAGAGAGTCTCTTGCCTAGAAGATACGATTGACGAAACGAAAAAAAAGGTCATTTAAACTAAAATACGATATCGTACGTGGAATATGAGATAATCGCCTGGTCATTGAATACTGACTAGCGGCGTAGAGTAGGTGACGGTGTACAGCGACCGCCCCTTTATTTAAATAGCTCCGATTTCACGGCATCACTACATAATCTATACAATGGTTAGTATTATCATTATTTTTAATCTATGTTAATATTGTAGTTTAAAGATTTAAGCAATAGGACAAAAGGACTTTATTTATACTATTAGTGATTCATTTAATGATACTATATCTATACTAATATTATAAAGAGGTAAAGTTTGTGTTTGTGATGTTGTATGGGGTAATCTCTGGATCTACTAAACCGAGTTTGAAAATTCTTTTTCTTTTGTGTTCTCAACTAGACCTCCAATCATACCTACCGTATGACTGTTTTCAACATATTCAATCTTACTTTTAGCTATTGGTTTACGCATTTATCACCTGTTTCTTACTATATAGTATAGTAAATCATGAATACAATATTTACCTGATTTATAAGAATATCGTCCAAGTATGTGACGTTCATTAAAACTCCCAAGCATTCTCCGTTTTCCGTCATGAGAGCTACACTTACTTCTGTTAAATTGAGTGCCTTTGGACCACAGCATGGTCTAAAGTAATCCCAAACAAGGTTATACGGTCCCTATATTGGGTAAAACAAATGTGATATAAAAAAATATAGTTAGGTTGGAACATACTACCTATCTATCTATCTAGGATCTATCTATTTAGGATGCCTGGAAGAGATCGCTTTGAGCGATAAGGCCGCCTATTGTATCGCCTAGAAAATATTGTAAATATGGTCTGTTTTGTAATTGTATGTTTTGGTGTGAAATAAAGAGTTATCTCTCTCTCTCTCTCTAATATCCTCTGGCCTTAAATGTTTTTTTGAAATCTGCATTTAACATAACCGATGTGTCAAACCAGCCAAACGGCCTTGGACAAGCGTGGTGGGTATACTAAACCCCTATAAATTGGGTGGCGCGAGCCTAGCACTGGAACGTTTATGAGTTGCTAGCACCCATGATAATTTACTTTTACCACGAGAAGCTCGATCATAAGAAATAATAAAGCCTTGTGCTTTACAAAACTCAAAATAGGCTGCATATGGAACACTGCGCGGATGTTCGCGCCATAAGTGTGACTTATGGGTGTGAACATCCGCTTACCAGACTGACTGACTCTCTCGACTTCATCCAGCGTCGCGCGTTCGTATAGACGACGATCCCATACTAACAGGCGGTTTAGAGTCGCTTGGTTTTCGTAGACTTTCCGTCCCTCTGCGTATTACCGCTTGTACAACGGAGTGTTCCGAGGAACTGTTTAACCTGACCAACGCATCATTTTTACAACCGCACCGCTCGCCATCGGCGGGATGTTCATCCCCGTTTCCTGGAGCTCTCACACTCAAATACGCAACGGTTCTCTAGAACGTTTATTCCGTGTACAACAATGATCTGGAGGAAACTTCCCACCGAGGTGTTCCCTCTGCGCGACGACATGGGGTCGTTTAAGAAGGGCGTTATAAAACTTCTCATAGGCCGGCAACCTGTTGGCAACGCCACTGGTGTTGCAAAAGTCAATAGGCGACGGTAACCACCTTCCATCAAGAGGGCCGTCCGCCCGTTTGCCTGCTTAAGGCAATAAAATAAACATAGTTATACTTACATAGTTATCGCTTGTTTTTGATATAGCGACTTGTTTAGAAATTCCATAGGGAGTAAAATAAATAAACATAAAAGCTATTATGGAGTACAACATTTTTAAATATTATTTCAATACAATGTAGGTAATCTCCGGTGTAATATTAGCTAGTTAATGATTTAACCTGAATTAATGGACTTCAAAATGTTTTCTGATCCAGCTAATGCATTTTTAATGATTTTACAGGTAGTTAGTAGTCAATGGTACTACTGTATGAACTTATTTGATATAGCCAAGTCTTTAGGTTATTATAATTAATGTATATATCTGTTTGATGCCAAAATAAATGAAAAAATGAGGTCGATGGTATACCCATATTCACATATCGTTATTTTCACTCCACTTGACGGAGATGGTACTGATGCACGTGGTAATTGTTATAAATGCATACTTTAGGTCAAAAAACCTTAGCAAGGATTTGAATCTAGGTCTCTTGATTGAGACGAGGGTGTCCTTATAATCGAGCCACTATTTATTTCAAATATAAGACTTATTACCAAACTAATTATAATTATAACTAATTGATCGTGTACTAGCAGAAGGTGATGTCAGGAGTTTTAAGAAAAGACGAGCGTGCATGACAAGAACTATGAATGTCAAAGAAGCAAGTGAGGTGTGTAAGAATACGCCTAAATGGCGCTCTGTTGTTCGTGCTACCCCGCAAGGACCTGGCGTGAAGTTATGTATGTGTGTAATTATAATTAACAAAATTTTATTAATTATGAAATTATAGTTTTACCGTGGTTTTACTACTAGTCTTTTATATATAAAAAAATGAATGTTTGTCTGATGTCGTTTATAGAATCGTAAACTATTCATCTGATCATGTGATGATCTTTAGCAATGTTGTTGTGCATGAGCCAGAGAAGGTTTCTGAGTTGATTCACAATTGGACCCGGTAGGTGGTGTAGGTATATCGATTGAATCTTACCCGGGCAGAACGACGTCTGGCGAGACAGTTAGTTATTAATAAAATTATTGGATTCTACGAATATATTTATAGTTTTTGAAAAATAATCCTTTTCGATGGTTTAATTACTCTTATTATTTGTAGGTATTATATAGACTAGTTCAGGCCCCCAAGCCTGTAATTTAATAAAGCCATTGCAATGCGAGTCAAGATCCATTCGATTGAAAGATGGACAAATAAATATAGACTCTGAAATTCATATTAAATCAGTCTCGGTCATATCAAGATTGATTCTATATTGCGCCGAGATGGATTACAGACTACCAAAACCGTTAAAAGTTACGATTCCAATATAATTTGCAAATTTGAGCTACAGACCCGGGGCATGTTTTGGATTTGTTTGAACCAAACATATGTTTGCTTGACGAATTTAGTTCAGAACTTGGTTGTTAGTTACAACAAGGTTAATCCGGTATTGGTTTGATAGACAAACGAACCCACCTGAAATTATTTGAATTATTACATCGTTCAAGATAGATAGATAACACATTGCTCACCAAATATTCAATTTCAAAAATACACAATTACAATATTGTCATGCAAGAAACAATAGGCGGCCTTATCGCTTAATTAAAGAAATCTCTTCCAGGCAACCTAACTTAAGGAATAATTTAACCTAATCCGGTGATGTAGGTGGGGCAGATCATATAGCATATCATAAATAAACATACTTAAACTACATAATTTATAAATTAAATACACATACTTAAATTACTTTATAAATTAAATATGTACCGCAGACGTCCGATCACCACGCGCCCTCACATTGCGGACAAATCACCCGCTGACCTCACCCCGTAAGCCCGTGCGCCCACGCCCCGCCTACCGCGGACATAGCTCGCTCCGTAGCTGCTAAGCTCTGCATTTTGTATATTAGTAAGTGCGGAGCGAGCTTACATCATGCATTCCTGAACTGCAATTCAAACACAACATGTTTCACTTCTACCTGAAGACCTCCAAAAATACATACATATATATTAAATAGTCTATAATAATATAATTAAATATTACATACTAAGGTAATCCGGAGCATGTGTAATGCAATGTAGAGTAACAATTCTAGTGAAGGTAGAAATTCAATTTAAAAAAACAGTCCCAAAATAGTTTATTATTGACTTCCTTGATAAAAACAAGCATGTAGCTTTCAAAATTTGAGGTTTTGTTTGCATCGGCATTCTTCTAGAGCTGTTCCCAAATAGTGACAGAGTGACTGTTCGGATTTTGCACTCGATTCTGCAATCCCTTCTGGTGGCTCCAGACCACACTGAAATTTCATTTATTAAATTTTCTTTTCGAAAATAGTGGTATTCTGCAACACCCCGTCTAATTCAATGTAATCAAATCAAATCGGTACAATTTCTCAGGCAGTTCCTGGTCACTGCTGGACGTAGGCCTCCCTAAGTTTGCGCCAAATATCCCGGTCTCCCGTCTTCCTCATCCAGCCACTGCCGGCGAGTTTGCGCTGGCCATCGGTATTATTTAATGTGACAGCAGTATCAATTAATCATATTAAAGAGATTTGAAGTTGATGGATATTTGTTAAGCTTTCACGCAAAAATTTGTGGATGGATTTTAATGAAACTAAACCATCAAACAGCCTACATACGTATTGAGTTTAAAATAGTAGACGATTCAAGCAGAGCGTTTAGCGAGGTTAATATTGTTACAATTCTGGTCCCGACAAAAAAACAAAATCCATCTGCATACCTGAAACAAAGCACATTTAGTACTCGCCGGCATTTGAAGTAACAAAATTTATATTATTTTATGGTCATCTTCTTTTGTTTACTTTGTGTTTAAAATTTGTGTTTAGAAAACAGCCCATTGTTGTATTATAATCTTTTATGGCAGTCATTAGCTAGGTATATCGGCTTAAGTCGACTTCGATATAGAGAAATTGCAGTTGCGCAGTATAAAACGATAACCCGATGGAGAGGGGACGCAATCGAGCGAGAACTACGAAGGAAGCGAGATGGTGTACTACAATCGGGAAACTTTTAGTGACAGACTGCACATTTTACGGAATTACGATCTTCTGCATTACGTTTGGACTTGTTGTGTGCGGTTATATTTGTACCTGTGTTATACGTGTTTGTATAGTTCTAATAAACTCTATAGTAATTCTAACGGCATTTAAAATCGAATCTCGCGACTCGTAACAATGTAATAAAATGATGCAGTCATAACTTTTATACGGTTATATAGGTTTGCGATTGATCTTTGTCCACCTGATTTTAAGTGATGGTGAGGTATAGAATGGAGCATGCTTACCTAGAAAATACGTATGCACACATGATTTGATGATTTCCAGGTGATGGTCAAAAGGTAAGGAGAAATTCTGAAAAAAAGAAAGCTAATTACATATATCGCCATGTTGATGCAGTGCAGTCTTCTGGCACTGGGTCTAACCAGCTTCGCGAGCATAGCCCAAGCTCTGCCTGCCAATCGGTCCCATTTCAAAGCTTGAACAGCACAGGCTATTGCACAGGTCCTCGCGCTGGCCTGCTCGTCGGTGAGCCCAGCGTCACCACCCTCACCCACTGCAGCTTTCTGGCCAAACCAAAGGTCACATTTATAAATTTTGATTCACAACTATCTGCTTCTGAACTACAGTAGCTTACGTTCCCTAGGCCTTACTCTCAAATGTATTGCGTCTTTTTTTAAAAAATTCTTTAAAAATATGTATTACTTTTTATTTTTCCTTCCACCCATTTTAATATTATATTTAAAAAAAATAGAGCTAGGCTTGTTTGCTGAAGAGTTTTTTGAGCCGCTTCTTCTCTTCAAGCCACAACATGTTGTGAAGCGGTGGTAAATTAGATTAGGCTCCCATAGAGTAAATAACGACCATGAACAAAATTAAAACTAAATAATCAAAATGAACAACTTGGCGGTAGGCTAAATAAAACTTTAATAATACTCTTTGGATAATTGTCATCTTTGTCGTTCGTGACCACGGCCACTGAAAAGCGGTCGAAACGTCGGAACAACTAAAATGAAATAAATTACCGCACTTAAAACCGTTAAAACGTAGTTTTATTATTTATAGAAGTCGCGAAAACTTAAGAAAATATTATATAAACTTTGTTGTAGATTTAAATAAATCTTCCTTGTTTTTAAACTTTTATTGAATTTTTGGATCGATCGGACGATATTTCCAACTTTTTTTTATAAGCAGCTTACCGCCATCCAATCGTCTGCGAGCGCCATCCAGGCATATGCGCTGGGCTGCCTGCGGACCAGTTCCACGAGGATGGACATAACGCGCTGAGGCTCACGGCTTGGCATCGACAATAATATACTAAAGATGATAATAATGAATTTAAACTCTATACAAATCCTGCACAAAATGACGGAGTATTTTGTAGTAACTTTTTTTAAATCTTACTGGTTTGGTCTAAGAAATCTATAACATTGTTACAACCTAGGCGCCGAAAAAAACAAATTCCACCTGCATATCTGTAAAAACACATTTTATTACCCGCCGGCCGGCCTTTGAACTAATTGTAATTCTTTTATAGTCGTCTTCTTTTGTTTACTTGTTTATTGGCATACGTTTCTAGAGAACTGCCTATTTTTGTCTTGTAATACAGGTGTTACGGAATTTAACTTCGGAAATTCGGTCCACGTTGCCGGGCGGGCACATTGCATTTGTGCAGTATAAAACGATGGCCTGATTGAGGGAAGGGGGCACCTCAGCGATAACTACGATCAGGGCGTGACGTGTCTACAATCGGGAACCACCGTGACCGACTTTGCGCGTTTTATTGAATTACGACCCGCTGCATTACGTTTGGATTTGTTATGTCCGGTTATATTTTTACCTGTGTTATACGTTCTAATAAAGTATAATAATTCAACGGCATTTTAATTCGAGTCTCGCGACTCGTTAACAATACTTTATGAATCGAGAGAAATGAGAATGATTTGCAGTGTTACCTAATAATAAGATTTAAGTTTTCACAGTTATGCTTTTTACTAGTCGATTATTACTCCTATAAATCTTCTTCTGTGGGCAGAATTAAAATCACGTTTTAAATTCATTCTTGTAATCCTACCTGTATGCCCCAACACAGTTCCCTGATTTTTCAAAAGACGTCACAGCGGCTTGGCAATCGTTCTTCTTATGGTAGCATTCAGCTTCCAAACTTCTTAAACAATTTATCTTTAAATGAATAAAAAATCAATTTTAGTTTTATGCAAATATAAAAGCTTGTAAAAATAAATATTATTGTTGTGTTATTTACAAAAGAGCGATACTTAGAAAATAATAATAACATAGTCTTTTGGACCATCTTAGCTGTAGTGGCGAAGTGCATGTGTTACATTGATATATTTATCCAATGAAAGATTTAAGATGTCCAATGAATGTTAAATTTGGATAATTTACATATTATAAAATAATAATTAAACAATAAAATAAAATATAAGGAATAATATCAATAATTAAACATACTTAATCTATCGCGATATTATTTTGAAGTATGTATGACGACTGTCATTAAATATATCGATGTTTTTAGATTTCCCAACATATGAGTTGTACAGACGTTATATTCTAGCTATAGGTGAATATATTTCCAAGATAAGTTTTAAATCGTTTTGTTTTGGACAGGGGTGACGAGGAGGCTTACGAGGAAAATTAAAACACTATAAAACATAAATACTTTAAAAAAGTCAGTTCGTACCAAAAAGTATAAATAAGGTTTCTAATAGTTAGTTGCTAGGTAACTTACAAAATGACACATATAAAATTCTCAAAGATGGAAAAGAAAACCAAATGGGTTTTACCTCGCCAAATTTTTCGATTCCCAATCTTATATGACAGAGAGCCTCATCAGCCTGCCCGCGCAGCCGACAGCACAGTGCCAAAAGATGGAAATATGCAGCAGTTTCTCCCACTTCCTTCAGGGCCTGTGCTAGACATATCTCTGCTAACTGCAAATTCGATAATATTTGATTAATTGTTGGTTTAGGAAAAGCCAAAGATTCTTGTTTGAAATATTGTTACGTGTTTGCGAGACTCGAACTAAAATTCCGTTAGAATGACTATAAAGTTTAGTAGAACTATACAAACACGTATAACACAGGTACAAATATAACCGAACGCAACAAATTCAAACGTAATGCAAAAGGTCGTAATTTAATGAAACGCGCATATTCCGTCACTATTAGATTCCCGAATGCACACACGTCACGCCTAGATCGTAGTTGTAGCTCAAATGACTCCCTCTCGCGATCAGGTGATCGTTTTATACTTTACAAATGCCAATGCGCCCGCCCGGCAACGACGACATAATTTGCCAGAGGTAGCTTGTACTTATAATCCGCAACACATGGCTAATGATGCTCCTGAGCAGCCTTAAACGAGCACAACACGACAATACGGTGTTCTTCACAATAACTAGAAACATATGTCAATAAATAAGTGGACAAAAGAAGACGATCATAAAAGAATTGCAATTAGCTCAAATGGCAACAGGTAATAAAAAGTGCTTTTACAGATCTGTATTTGGATTTGTCTTTGTCGGAGCCTGAGCTGTAACAATATTCATAAGTAGAATCATCGACTATCTTGCACTGATGGCCTTCAGAAGAGACTTTAATCCTTTTAGTCTTAAAGTCATTTCAATGGGGAGTTCTTTGACGAGCTGTTTGAGCTGGTGCCTACTTATGTCACCGTTCTACCACTGCACGTCTCACCGGCCATTGGAAGTTCATCCACTTTGTCGATACATGACGTTGACCGTATGTAGTGCCCGCGTCTTGTGCTTCGTGAAATATATTGTTTAAATAAGGCCATTTTTGCTAATGGTGATGACAATTTTTTTCTACTATTATTCCGCCGCGACGATATCGAGAAGATATTATGGATTTAGTAGAATACGATTTTTGACACTATCGCTACTAATGGAATACTACTTC
This sequence comes from Dendrolimus punctatus, assembly GCA_012273795.1. Taxonomy (NCBI): domain Eukaryota; kingdom Metazoa; phylum Arthropoda; class Insecta; order Lepidoptera; family Lasiocampidae; genus Dendrolimus; species Dendrolimus punctatus. The sequence continues at coordinate 3,039,654 of CM022538.1, read as the reverse complement.
GAATGTCTTCGCAACGCCAAGATATTGAAATAGCAGACTTGGGCTCCAGGTCGTAACCTAAGTCGTTGCGATCAGGTGGATTGTCTACCAATTTATACAGTCTTCTTTGATAAAAAAAACTATACAACACCTTTTTGGATCACGCTAAAATGTTTGTTTTTTTGCAGGATTTCAGCATACAGGCAGACGACCCATTTGATGGAAAGCGGTTACCATCGCCTATGGATATTTGCAATACTACAAATGCGCTATTGCTCTCTTAAGGGAGACTGGAACCTTGGCATTAATGCCGGAACACAATGCAAGGTTGTTATGGCGGCATACTCTAGACCAGGGGTAGTAGCCATCCAGTCGGGCAAATGCCCTTCCACCTGGCTGTGGGTTGTTTTGTCGCCTCCTACGACAGGCCGGCCGCAGGGATTTGTATTCTTTCTCCGTTCCTGCACGGATAAACTTCGCAATGGGTGCCATTATCAAGTCTAGATATTCCTTTGATCTATGATCTAAGATGAAACTATTGCATCAACTATTATTTTGAGTGTAAAGCTAGGAACTTTACAGGAATACTTCGTATCCTTAACAGTAGATCGGCGGCGTCGTAATATTTGCTCATGCCAGGGAGTAAGGGGGTGTGGTCCCACCAGTCGCCGAGCTCGTGTTCCCAAGAGCGCACCACATTATACTCCCTCACAATCCCTTCCGTTCGACACCTTTAATTTTAAAATTAATCTAAAATTACATAGCGGCCAAACAAAGTAGAAAAAAATAAAGGTGCAAATTTGTCTAACTCTAGTAGCTCAAGAGTAATTTCGATACTTACTAGTGATTTTTAGTAAGACAGTAAACATCGTGCAAGTATTAAGTTGCTTTAGTTAAGACGCACTGTTACAACCCTATTCGGTAAGCACTTATTGCTGAGTCGAACATTTCATTGACATCGATTTCCAAAACGTCGATCAGCAGTAATTGCCTATAAATACCAAATCATTTTACCAAATTCAAAGAGTTCTCTTGTTTATTAGCCACAGCTCTAGAGCTACGGACCTGGTTTGTGCCTGCCGGCTGGATTGCCTATACTAATACCATATCGACCCGTGAGACCTTTGAGGTCCCATATATTGAGTTGACGGGAACTAAAAGGAAATATTGTGCTGTGCAGTTTTATTTTCTAAAAATGTGTAAATATAATAATTGTAGGGTATCGATAGATTTTGAATACTAATTAAGTGTTTTTCTGAGAAATATGAACTGTATAGTCAAATGTAGCCTTTTGAGTTGTCACAAGAACTCCATTGAATGGCTTCAGTTGATAACCTACAGTTCAGCTGAGTAATAAATTGACTTAAGAAAAAGAAGAAACTATATTGTATTCTAAGATCTGGCTTAAAGGCTTAACTGCCAAGCCATAAACGTAAATAAATAAATACTGATCTGTCATCCGATTCTAAAAAAACGTTTAGAAGTGTACTAGTGAATTTAAAAAAAAACTTACTTTTTAATGCATTCGTTAATTTTGTCTGCCATATGGAAGACTTCTCGATTGGCGTAATAGACGCTTGTTATGATCCAACCCGTCGGCCAGAAGGGGTGCAACGCCAAGAGAGCCACAAAGAACTGTTCCGCTGCAACTGGGTCGTCTTCGAAAAGCATACTACCTTTAAGAAGCAACCTGCGTGGAAAGATTCGAGACGAGACATGAAAATAATTTAGTTCTATTTGTTAATTATTTAGCCTATTTCCTTTATTTTCCAGTATATAAATCTCGAGGCTAAGGAAAATCATTATCAGCCGTGTCGAACAAACGTGTTCCCCGTGCCCAGGTAGATTAGGTTCGTGCCCGTGATATAACTAACGCAATGTGACGAAATATACGCTGTGGCGGATTCCAACTCTACAGTACATACATACATAACCTCACGCCAGGTCCCTTGCGGGGTAGGCACGAACAACAGAGCGCCATACAGGCTTATTCTTACACACCTCACTTGCTTCTTTGACATTCATAGCTCTTGTAATGCACGCTCGTCTGTTCTTAAGGCTAGTGTTCTACAGAAACAGCGTTTCCCACGGGCGTAGCCTACGTCCCTGGATTAATATCAAATTTCAAAAACCAGATTAAAAAATAAAACACAAAAAGTCAGTTCTGTAGAAATATATAAATTTAACTTACAACTACCTGCAACAGTGTATAAATATGTATTATAAAAAATATTATTTTTATCCGTGCAGGAACGGAGAAAGAATATAATTTCCTGCAGCCGGGCGGCCTGTCGTAAGAGAAGACAAAACAACCCACTGCCAGGTGGTTGGGTATTTGTCCGTCTGGATGGCTACCACCATTGGTCTAGTCTAGAGTATGCCGCCATAACAGCCTTCAGTTGTGTCTCGACATTAGTATCCAGATTCCAGTCTCCCTTTAGAAGAAGCAGCGCGTTTGTAGAACCTTTGATGTTGCGAACATCCATAGGCGATGGTAACCGATTCCCATCAGGTGGGCCATCTGCCTGTCTGCCGGATTCATACAACAAAAGAAATATAGGATAATAAGGATATAAGTAGCTATTTTTGAAGAGTTGTTTGTCAGCTTTGGATCCAAAAAGACTCACGTTAGATGATGCCGCGGGTCGAGCGCAATGGACTTGTTGACGCAGACATTCGCCAATTCTTTGTCAATATCTCTCATGCAAATGGCCAGTTCACGCCAACATAGGGCGTCATTTTGTCTTTGTGCCACCAACTGTAATGTTTCATTTTCGATTAATATTATTTTATTGCAGCAGCTTAGTAGACAAGCAGACGGCCCACGTGATGGAAAACTTTGTAGCAGCGAGAGGTAGAGGTTAAAAGGCACTTCAGATGGCAGAAAGTAGTATTCAGTGTCGAGTGCTGATGGGAAATGAAGTGAACTAACTTATTTTGCACAAATACATACATAGCACAGTGTGTGAGCGGGATGGATGATGTGCGAGCAAGAATTAATGATATGAAAACACTTACATCACACGATTAATTCATCAAAAATAACTAAATCCACTACAGTAATAAAAGATAAGAACATAATAAAAAGAAATCCTAAAATTCCTTTCATCTTTTCACAACTTAGGGCCAAGAATGTATGAAAGCCTATCCGTCTCTTTTCTAGCTGCATCTTCATAATTTTATGGAAGCTGCATACGTCTAGTCATCGCAGCGGGCAACAAATTACTGGCTAGTGCAACGCGGGAGCGCACATATTAAAAGTTGCTCTATCTCGTTTGCATATCATCCTTTCCGCTCACATACTGTGCTATATAATATAGGTTACCGCATCCAAATAACATAATTTGCTTCAGTTCACATTAGCAATCGACAGTGAATACTCTCTGCCATCTGAAGTATCATTTAACCTGTACTTCTTGCTGCCACAAATTCTTAAAAGAGAACTCGAATATATATAATATTTAGTACAAAAAAGAACTAGAACACAAATGTATCCATTTATTCACTGATTCGCTTCATTTGATGACAAAAGTACCTGTAAATAAAGATCCATGGCATGGTTGGTATCTTGCATATGTCTGGCATGTCTGGCTGCACGGAGTATCGGGTCCAAGGTCTGTCTATCATCTGCACCAGTAAGGGAAACGCTGGTTTCTCGCATGAGGCATACGTGACTCATCATTAGCAACTCCTGGTCATGAAGTATTATTAGGTAACTTATGATATTGTTACAACTTCAAAGACAAATTCCACGAAGCACATTTTATTACCTGTCGGCATTTGAACTAAATGTAATTCTTTTATGATCGTCTTATTTTGTTTACTTATTTATTGGCATGCCTTATTAGAGAACAGCCTATTGTTGTATTGTACGCGTTTATGGCCGCTTGCGGCTGTAATTATTAGCCAAGTGTTACGCTGATTCTAGGAAATTCGGTCCACGTTGCCGGGCGGTCACATTGCATTTGTGCAGTATAAAACGATGGCCTGATTGAAGGAGGGGGCAGTTCAGCGACAACTACGATCAAGGCGTAACGTGTGTACAATCGGGAATCTAGTAGACAATCAATTGATTTTTTGATTGACTGATTGCGTTTTATTGAATTACGACCTTCTGCATTACATGTTATACGTGTTTGTATAGTTCTAATAAACTCTATAATCATTCCAACGGTATTTTAATTCGAGTCTCGCAACTGGTAACAATATTTACAATTTATTGTGGCTGGACTCATTAGTCCAATGTATGAAAGCTAATTAAAAATGTTGTTAGGGCTTCGTAGTCATTTTAGCTAAAATGGAAATATAAATTTATGCTTACGGAGTTTTTGGTGGGTGCAGAGGGGGGGACATTGTACTGTGCAGTTTTATTTTCTACAAATGTGTAAAATTATTCTAAAATGAGCAATTGCTGTAGGATATTGATAGCTTTGAGTAGTCAAATGTGGCCTTTCGAGTTTTACAAGAACTCCGTTGATTAGCGTTGGTTGTAGCCTACAAATCAACTACGCTACTATACGAAGACTCATACATCAGAATTGGCTGTATGGACAAAGATTCCTTTGTGGCGAATTCTGCTACTATTTATAGTTACCTTAAACTTTTCATCGCTTTCCAAATACTCTTGCACGACGAAATTATTGTTGACAAAAATGGCCGCGTCTTGCCAGAACGATGTCAATAGTTCTATCCGAGTTCTGGTTTCGCTCAATTGACGGTTAAAGGCACAGAATTCAATCATTCCTGCAAATAAAGCATAAGTTATATGTAATTTAAACTAAGTTTTAACGGTTTTAAGCGCGGCATTTTATTCGATTTTTATTTCGACATTTTGACCACTTTTTACGAGTCGTGATCACGGTAAACAAAGATGTCAAATATCAATGAGTAATTTTAAAAGCTGGTGCCCGATCGGGTTATGAGTTGCTATTGTTCTAGAACGTTTATACCACGTACAACAATGATCTGGAGAGAACTTCCCGCCGAGGTTTCTCTCTGCGCTACGACATGGGGTCGTTTAAGAAGGCCGTTATAAAATTTCTTAAGAGGCCGCCAACGCGTTGGCAACGCCCCTGGTGTTGCAAGCGTCCATAGGCGACGGTAATCACCTTCCATCAAGTGGGCCGTCCGCCTGTTTGCCTGCTACATGAAATTAAAAAAAATTGCATACAATACGTGTGGAAAGCCGCCGATCGTAAGAGAGTAATAATATATGCACGAATAAAAAAAGTAAGCGCCAATAAATTTATGGCGCTTTGGACCTTTTGGTTGCAAGTTTCTTAAAGGTAGGCTATGGGGAATCGAGTTGTAAGAAATCCACGCCACTATTGTAGTCTTTTTATATATATACAAGTTTTAATATTTGTATATGTTTTTAACATCTATTATATCTACCGTAATATGGAACACGTCGTAGTGAACTCGCTGCACTTCTTGCGGTTGTATGCCAGTTCCTGTTCAACTGTCCCCTGCCTGTGCATTCGCGTTTCTGTTGACCTTGTTCCATACTCTTCAGCATGTTGTCAATTTCAGCTCTGAAAGTATATACACTTAGAAATGATTTCAACAACATAACTAATCTACAGCATAGAAGGATGTGCAGTATATCTGAAGACACGAGTGAAAGACACTTGCTACAATTCGTAAGCAATGAGATATCTGATACTAAGGTTTTATTTTTCTATTACTTCCTCTTTGTACATACATGGCTAGGGATATAGGACTTAGTGCTTGTGTTGAAGAGTCTTGCTGCTGTTGATTGATGCCCTATATTGGTCACTTTACTTAATTTAATGTGATTGTAGCGCAACCGGCGTGTGCGCACGTTTGCGTTTTATTTTACACTGACTGGTGGGTAGTGCGGGGTGTAGGGATATCTAATTAGTGATGTGCATTTGTCGTCGTGGCGGGAACATCCTGGGGGCCAGGGGAAACGATGGCCGCTTCCATAGTGAAGACTAAGAATTGGTGCTCATCAAGGAGGATAATCTCCCAAGACTCCACTGGAAGATGGGGAGAATAGTGAAGATCATACCCGGAATAGATGGCGTCGTTCGCATTGTGGAACTCAGCAATAAGGACGGTAACTTAACCAGGCCAGTTACCAAGATTGCTCGTATTCCCCTAGACGACACCAGGATGTAGGATTGTGACATTAGTTATTTGACTTTGAAGTCGTCGTCGCGGCGCGAAAAGTATGTATTTGTTTTGTTTGACGTATAGAATAATAAAAACACTTACTTAACAACTGTATCAACAAAGATTTTACGATCATTATTCTGCACCTATGTTAGAAATAATTTTAATGAAATCTTTATAGAAAGTAAAAGAATTTATAAAATCATTAGAAATCAGTATTTAAAATAACTAGTTGTCGCCCGTGGTCGAAATTGGGCCATAATAATTAATGTCAAAGACTGTACCCTAATCACATATTTCGCCAAGGCTACACTGTTGATTTGACTTGAACAATAAACAAAATAGTATATATGCGTGTAAGAAAGAAAGAAAATAATTTTATTTAGGACAAATTATAACACACACAGTATAATTACTTAAAAATTAAAACGAAAATAATATAATTTTGTCCCATAAGGGGCATCAGACTCAGCATAATGCCGGTCGGTTAAAACCAGCGCTGATCTTCCGCTGTGCCCTTAAGGTATCGTCACGGTAAACATTACATCATTGTAATGCATAAAACTAGAATACTGAACTATATATATACATACATACATACATAGTACATACACTTAAGGTAGAACTAGAGAACTCATTATCAGGGATAAATTCAATAGTGTTAAATATACGTTCTTATAAAAATGAAATAAAAGAACAAACAAAATTAAAATACAATTAAACTAAATTAAATACCACTTGTATCATGTTTTAGGTATCATGTGTCAAATACATGGTAGTAGTGTGTAATGTTTTTTTTTAAATTGATTTAATGTATTTTTTATGCATAATTAAAAAAATATTAGCATTCGTCGCTTATTCTCTATTATAAACTATAAGTGTGCGAAATTTCAAACTCTTTTTCAAAAAATTTTCGTAAATATGTTAATATTTGATTAACAATACAAATAAATAAGCTTTAAAAAAAAATTTAAATACAAGCTTTTGAAATCCTGGATATCATGTCGCAGCAGAGTGGGTCTATCTTGTTTAGTACAGGAGTTCCTATGGCCACCTTCCGACTCCATCATCAAATCAGCTTCATGGTACCATATTATTGCATTGTCACGCGATATACACATGAGTGCAAAATTTCAACTCAATCGGAAATTGGGAAGTTGATCAAATTTAACTTGCAAGATTCCACCCGAACTTACATACATACATATAAACTTACTCGTATATACATACTGAATAAATGAATGCCACTTTCTTTTTACTGTAATGAATTTTATTTTCTTTTATGTACTGGCGCTTTAATGTCTACTATCTTTAAGTATTACAACTTACTCTGATATATATGGTGGAATGACGATTTTCTTCAGTGGTTTCGCTAATTTGATTTCTAGGATTGCGTAAGCATTATTGCCATCGGAGCCGGTGGAACTGACCGCGATTCCTGCGTCTGTTGTGGTGCTTGTTGGTGCGGACTCCGTAGTCGTTCTAAAAGAAGAATAGATGTTTTTTTAATAAAACTATTTTTATTATAGACGGCCTCTATGATTGTGCGGGCTAAGTCTTAGCTGGCTGAACTCGCTGGAACGCAGAAGCTCTGGGTTCAATACTTGGCATGGTAAATTTCGGAAACGAACTTTACCGTGGCAGCAGCCCCAACAAAATATGAAAGTCAAAAATCATTTATTGAGTAAAATATTATTCACAATTTTTGAAACTCATTGGTTCCTAAACTAGGTCGACCTGTAATCTCGGGGACCTCCTTCGTAATGGTACGATTCTGATTATGAAATTATTGTTGTTGTCGAGTTACATTCATCTAAAAGAAAAAAGAAAGAAATATGTACGAGTACGCGCCGCGCGCGCGCGTCTCTCTCTCTCTCTCTCTGTGTGTGTGTGTGTGTGTGTGTGTGAGTCTGTGTGTGCCTGCGTGTTATGTCTGACTTGTAATATAGTCAATGACATATTTATAATACATGACGCTAACCTACCAGCCGGTAAACGGGCGCTAGGTCGAGTGGTAGACTTACACCCAGGCCGGGATGTGTAAGTTAAAGTATTATCGGTAAAAACCAAAAATGGCGTCTTAAAAAGACCAAGCATCAAATTTTCATAAGTTTTCGCGACTTGTATACATAATTAAAATCCGTTTTAACGGTTTTGAGCGCGGTAATTTATTTGATTTTGGTTATTCCGACATTTCGGCCGTTTTCAGTTGCCGTGATTACTTTATGTTTAAAATTTGAAATGAGAAAACATCCTATTGTGTATTGCAATCGTTTATGATAGTCATTAACCAGGTGTGATTTTTAGAAACTATTGTTATGCGGTCGAGCATTGTATCAAGACATATTGTATAGTTTAGTATAAAACAATGCCCGAACGGAGGGGTGAGGCAGTCTAGCGAGAACCACGATCAAAGCAAGACGTGGGTACTTTCGATAAGCTATATAGTGACGGACTTTGCGCGTGTTATTGAATCGTGTATTACGTTTGAAATGATTATGTTCAGTTATATTTTTGTACCTGTGTTATACGTGTTTGTATAGTTCTAATAAATTGTATAGTAATTTCAATGACATTTCTAATTCCAGTCCCGCACTTGTAACAATATAATTATTATTTTTTAAAATATTTTTTAAATTATAATTTACCAAATATAAGATATTGATTGCAGGATCATTGCAAATTTTACTGAAAATCTTCTTCGAGCGTAGAAGCGGCACTGCGCCACCCGTGTATGTAGTTTATTTTTACTGGGTGATTATCTTTGCTTCCGTGACTGATAGGAGCTTACTTGCTAGGCTTCCGAGTAGCGACGGCCGTTGTCGGAGGCTTATCGTTTGGTGTCAGCAATAGTTCGCAGCCGCATTTCTCCATCATCATATCTGAGCTGATCCAATGAAGTGGTACCGCCATACTGACCACGTGCTCTATAAGTATAGAACCATTTAAAAGTAAACTTGTGTGAATGGACTAATGAAAATGTGTCAGAAAACTCGGAAAGGTCGATTTGCTTCTTCTTCTTTAATTAATTTGGAAGCGGTGGTAGCCTCATGACTTTTAATAAATAATCTGTTAGATTTCAGTTTGATATAAACACATTCATTTCAATTTCAAATGGGGTCATTTCACCAACTTCTCGATGTTTAGTTAGTGTCACAGAAATTCGTGTGTTTTTGAAGCGAAACTACTATATCGGCGTTGGAAAAAAAAAATTACCGTCACTTTTTTCGGTTACGCGCCATCTTTTCTTGCCCCTGGTAGGGGCTTTTTTTATCTACCCAATTTCTGTAAAGTTGCATATCACTTTCCAAAAATAAGGTCATAAAGTAGTTTCACTTCTTACGTGTGGACACTAGTACACGCACACATTTTATGTATAAATACTTTTCTGCCGTAATATATTGTTATATACCGACAAACATCGTACAGCTGCATATTGTAAAAACGAATTCTTTTCTTCTTCGTGTTTAATCTTTAAAAAAATCTATTGCTATCGTACTTATTTTATGGCTGTAATTAGTCTAGAACTAATTAATCCTTGTGCCAGCTTGCCAGATGTGCAAATTACTATTTCTCGGAAATTCACTGTTGTTTTCGAAGTACCGCACTGGCACATGATCGATTTTTTTGTACTGTATAGTTAGTATAAAACAATGCCCGAACGGACGGGTGGGGCAGTCATTCGACGACCACGACACGATACGTGTAGTACATTCAATTAGCGACATAGTGACGGACTTTTGCGTTTTAAATTGCACTGAATCGTGCATTGTGAAATGGTTGCATCCAGTTTCATTTGGACTTGTTTTATACGTGTTTGTGCAGTTCCAATAAACTCTATAGTAATTCCAACGGCATTTATTTTAATTCGAGACCTGTATCTCTTAAAATATGTATCGATTAAGTGACAAACCAATCAAAATCTACATATTTGCATACCTCCTGGATAGAGCAGCTTCGAAAGGTCCATGAACGACATAAAGCTATAGCCTCCGTTTTCACCATAAATATGAACTTCAAGGGGCCATTTGTAACGATTGACTTGTTTCAGGAACCATTGGCTTGTATTCCCTAACATGAGGGTGCGATGGAATGATCTCCAAATTGTTTTATCTAAAAAAATATCATAACTTAAGACTTCTCCGACCATTTGATGGGAATTAATTTGCTATTTACGTTCAGTCCACGCACAATGTATCGTTTATAACCGCACAAATCCCGCGTATAAGCACTCTTGTTATTTGTACAATTACATAATTATTATGTATTACTTCAGTTTGTAAAAGCATGCAATCATGCGCTAATATCTTTGAACTTAATAAGTAACTAACTAAATAAATAACCTACATATTCATCAGACTTCCTTTCTACCTTCTAACGACCAAAGTATATACAATAATTACGCGACCGACTAGATGGACCTCTTAAAATCTACTCACTAAATAGTAGTAGCAATTTTTTGTGAAAGTATTTTTGAATTGGAAATACTTTTAAAATTTTCTACTTCATAGTTCAAACATTTTGGAGGTAATATCTCGCTCTCAATACTCATTACTGAAGGAGCTTTCACATAACCATGTATACTCAAATAACCCTCATCAAGACTTCAATAGTTTTCGAGAAAAAATACATTAAATTATAGCGTTATCGCAAACTTTCCTATGAAATAATTTTAATTATTTATACATCTAAATAAATTGGAGTGTATGTTTGTAACATTGAAATAACCGCTTTTTACTACATGCATATGAATATATATACGGTACATACACCAAAACAACATTTTTTACAATTTTTGTCTGTCTGTCTGTCTGACTGTTTGTTCCGGATAATCTTTGAAATGGCTGAATCGATTTTGACGGGATTTTATTGGCAGGTAGCTGATGTAATAAGGAGTAACTTAGGCTACTTTAATTTTAGAAAAATCTTTTATTTTGGAATTATGACGATTTTCAATCACCACGCGGGAAGACCGCGGGGCGCAGCTAGTACAAAAATAAATTTAATTTAGCTACCATTTAATAATAACCTTACACATAGAATCGCGAGTTTATTTATGTAATTTATACCATTCCGACCTATTCGAAATAGATTTTTTCCACAGAAACGTCCAGAAAGCCTACCGAACCCCAAAAACTATGATGAGGAATATATGCAGAAAATCAATGAAAATTAACTAACAATAAGATGGCAATCTATTCTCGTAGTGGTCTAAATCAATGCAATCTTCATTTTGAAAATCACTCAATTGGCACGTAAACTTTACATCGTCCTTTGAAAAATTTCATCACCAAGTCTCAAGGTCTCCCACTTTGGAAAGAAGCAAGTACTTGTAAATCGCCTTGTTGCTCTGCCGCCCTGGTTAAAGATTACAAGTCCAACGTTCTACAAAGAAACAACCATGTTTTAGTATTTTACAACTTAACATGTGACTTTGTGACTCGGCTTTACACTTGATAGTTTTAAATACATAAGCCTCAAAAGCTAAGTTATATTGGTCGGAGTCAGATGAATACATATTGTTACGAGCTACACAGGACTCGAATTAAAATACCGTTGGAATTATTATGGAGTTTATTAGAACTATATAAACACGTATAACATAGGTACAAATATAACTAGATACTACTAGTAAAAACTGTACGATTCAATTACACGCGCAAAATCCGTCATTATATCGCTCACCGAATCTACGTTTTGGTCGTATCGGAATCCTCGCTTGACTGCCTCTTGACTCCCGCATTGGGTCTTTGCTTTATAATGCACTTATGCTATCCCTGGCACGCTTCGGCGCCATGCAATAACAATGAGGATTAGTTCGACACTAATGACGGCCATAAAACAAGGACAATAGCAATATAATGATTTTCTTAATTTCAAATTCTAAACATAAAGTAAACAAAAGAATTCCAAACTGCGGAGAGGTAATAAACTGCGCTTTACCAGGCAGCTGTGGGCATTTCTTTGTCGGTATGTGACAATATTTTACAAGGCAGTCATATTATTTGTCAACTATGGTACTGTAATAACATTTCTAGGATTTTTTGTCGTTTGACTTTATTCATAGGTTTTCTTACCGTTTCATTGTAGAGTGGCATTTTAGAAGCGGCAGTATAAACGAAATCATCTTCAAACGGTATAATAGTATTATATATTCCAACAAGCGTAAGTTTCATATAGTTTGCCTCTTTCAAAATCTCGTGATGCTTCGCGTTCAGAGGATTCCTTGCAACTATCAGCTCCATTGTCAAAAGTGGTAGATTGTCCCAACTTTTCTTATGCAGAACTGATTGTTTATACATAGGCTCCATCCGTTTTCTAACACACATTTTGTTTTTATCTGGATTTTAAGGAAAATATATAAGCAGCTAAGAATAGGGAGACATCAAATCAATATCTCGTTAATATCAATAGAAATATTTTTATACACACACACACGACACACGCACGCACCACGCACGCACACCCTACCCTACAGCATGTAAGAAGGTTTGGATATTATGAATCTCGAACCGTAGTGGCTTTGACAGGTAACAGGTAGCAAAGATGAGCATAATTGCTTCCCAAAAACATTATAGCACAATGCGCCATTTTTTAGTATATTCTACAACAGGATACTATTAGAATATCATACCATCCGTTGCCAGACACTTTTAAGGGTGGCAACCCCCTGCCAGACGCCTTTAAAGTTTAATAAATAATAATTCTACTTACGTCATAATATAAAATCTGAGTTTTATATATGTTACTTGGTCAACTAAAACTTGGTAAAACGTTTTCGTCATATATTTTTATATTGTTATCTTAACTATAATCGCAATAAAATGAATTTGAATGAGGTGTAAGTATATTATGCAAATATATAATAAGTTTATCTACCTATTAATATTGGTAGAATATCGACATTGCAGCAGCTGACGTCGGAAACGGATTTAACAGTAGGATTCGACTTGTTAGAAGAAGACCGGCTTAGATTGTTCCTAGACCAGACGGTCGAATTCGCTTCAACATTCTTCAAAGGTTGTATATTGACTGCAAATGAAAGCATCGCCTTAACGTTTGTTGTCCAGTTTCTTGATACAATTCTTGGAGTTAACTAGCGTCCTTTATTACAGAAATTGCAACTTTAAATTAATGAAATAGGGTCTAAAGTAATATCGATTAGTGTATCTATCATAGACCTTTAATTAAGGAGTAAATTGCAGTCGAGTGTCGGAGCTGACACACACTTTTTATTTTACTTAGCCAAATTGTTGGTCTTGGACTGACGCAAAAACAAGGAATTTTGTGTGGCGATTCGAAAAGCATATTTCAATAATCAGTTCAGATTTTCAACAAAAACATATAATTCTTCTTTAAAAACAACCAACATTCTGCAATAATTATTCACGTTTAGGCAGTATTTTACTTTATTATTAAATTACTTTACTTACATTTTTTAAAAGCTTATTACATATGATAATTACTGTTCTATTATAATTATTGAAAATAATTTTACGCAAAAAAACATCATTCTGCAAGGTCCCGTCAAAAGACTTATACAATAAAAATTCTTCATCAGTTAAAATATTTTAGCCTATGAAACGTTCGATAAAAAACTTTATTTATAAACGCTTCTCATGTCTTTTTTAACTAAGAACTAAGCAGCGTGCAGGAATGTGGTGAGGGAAATAGACGGCGTGAGTATTTCGACATAATTAGTGCATAGGATATGGTAGATAGATGTTGGAGGACATGGAGGATAGAGGTAAGGAGAACCATCTAAGTATATTAAAAAGTGTCCACTGAAGGGCAGCAAATTAAGATGGCGCCACAATGGCAAGTGGAAAGTATTCAAAAATTGCGCCACAAATAATTAGAGTAGGATACTAAATTAAACTGCTCCCTTATCTAACCCCGTATCTAAGTCGACTTAATCCGACACACCTGGCTAATGACTACCATAAAAGATTGCAGTACAACAATGGTCACAAAGTAGACAAAAGAAGACAACCACAAAAGAATCTAAATATTATTAGTTCAAATGACGACTTAATAAATGTGCTTTGTTCCAGATATGCAGGTGGATTTGTTTTGTCGGGACCAGAGTTGTAACACTATATTTGCTGATAAATTAAAGATAAGCCTTTAAAATAAAAGAAGAAGGAATAATTCATACCAACAAGTGGGCAATCGGCTAAAAAGCACATCCGTTCATAATCAGATGGATCGTACGACATGGTACCAGAGACAAGAACATGCTGTCTATCCACATCATGTCTGCCAATAGACTTTAGTATACTAGACAGTATCAGCTGATCGGAGAAGGTTATTTTTATTGCGAAACGCTTCGGTTCGTAGTCGTTTAAGCGTAAACTCAACACTTTCACTGTTATTGTGTCCAGGGGCGGGACGAAAATGTCCTCGTCGGCCTGGATTTCTGATTTGGTTGACCGGATCGACACTTCTGAACGGGTCTGTTACGAAAGCAGCAAATATGAAAGAAATAATAAGATTTAATATTTTCGCATGTTTTCACGACTAGAACACGTAATAAAACTAACATTATATTTCACGGTTCTAAGCGTGATATTTTATTACAACGTTTCATATACTTTACAGTAGCGGTGATCACGGAAAATAAAGATTTTTCTCCCCTACGCCTTCGTGTAAAGCAAGCGTGAGGCAGCAGCAGTCAACAAATGACGGAACAGATTTCACAATTTGATTGATAACTATTTAAATGATAGTTATAATATATACAAAAATACGGGTTGTCTGGAAGAGATCGCTTTTTGCGATAAGACCGCCCTTTGTACCCTTCTATAATAATACTAGTTCGTAAGTTTTTCTATAATGGTGTACAATAGTGTTATCTAATTATCTATCTATAAATTGGTTGTGACATTCGCCGGGCGCTGCCGCGGCACGCTCTCTACGCTCACTCGTCTTGTGGGTTTTGGTCTGCTTTTAGACTGACTTGAATATTTTTGAGTTGAAGGATATTAGCTGGATTTGTTAACTTTGGACCTATTGTTATAGGTCCAAAGTTAAGAAATCCAGTTATAATTGAAATATTAGTAAATAATAAAAATATCAACATTTTGTTGGTTTTCATTAAAATTATATTTAATTTTTTTTTAAATTTATTTATCAGAAAAGCAAACAGATAAAATATATATATTCTACAACTAAAGTGATATTCTATAATTAATATTAAGGTATCCAATAGCACTTTCCACATTTAATTTTAGGACATAATAAAAAAAAGATTACCGCTAACCACGCAGCTTACATGTAGTAACAAAAATAACAAGATATAAGACATAATAAAATATGTATGGTTATTATAATGGTTATTTATAATAAATAAATTTATTTTATGGTTCTTGAATAACTTTAGAAATAATACTTTAAGCTTATAGTTTAATTTTCCCTAGCATCCACTTATAAGAGTTGGAAACAATAGGGTCACTTCAAGGGTACACTCTTTCGAATAAAGAAAAAAAATGGAAATCGGTCTACAATTGACGGCTAAATCGCGTAATAAACAATCGAATTGAGAATCTCCTACTTTTAGTAGCCGGTTCCATAACATCCGGTAACATCCCTGTCAAATCCCATATAATATTATATTGAGTAGATATTTCTTAACATTCATAATCAAATTTATTGGAGATTAAATTCAGCACAATCGTAGCATTCTACTATATATAAATTATAACTAAATCGCAGCAAAACAACGCATATTCATTCCTCTTACCTTGTTTTTCTTCATATTTACACTAAAAATATTTTTTATTATAGTTCTTTCTATATTAATATTGTTAAACGAAGAAAATTAAACGTCTCTGTAATTATATGTCAATCGTATTTAAAAAAAATAAAAAATAATGTCAATTTTAAAAAAACATACTCAAAATAGTTCTAAAGCTTCAGAAACTTTGCTAAAATAAAAGCGAAATAACAGCTCTTTGGTACAGGCGGACCAAATAAAGATATTAATAATGGTGGCGCCGCCTTCGTAATTTAAAACTCTGGTTAGAACACCAATATTATGTCAAGAGTTAGTTTTATACTTCCTGGTTTTTCATAGCACAGCCATTTCTCTCAGAATGTTCCAACAGATCATCCATAGTTCTTCGACACTTGGAAGCCATTCAGTATAACTCGCGCACGCTCCTTCATGCTATACGCGAGCAAACTGTGGAATGGACTACAGTAAAGCTCCTTATTCGCGCTTCCTTCATTCACGTTTTTACTATTCGCACCTGAAAATTTCTTTATTCGCGGATCTAATAAGTACATACATAATAAAAGGATTCCAATAGGTATCCAACCCAATATCCTTTGTAAATGCCGTCAAACGGACTAATAAAAAAAGCAAAATAGATCTTATTACAACTTTGCCTAAAGTATGTTGTTAAATGATATCACTGAAGACTTTGACATAAGCCGCCTTTGCCGTGATCTGTGTTTTTGAGAAAGTAAACAAACACAATGAAAGCTGCTTTAAAAACTGCCAAGCAATAGAAAACAACAAAATTCTTCCAACTACTGGCAGTAAGATAAGGCCTTAAGATAATTAATCAGAATGTTCAAAAACTTCAATTACATTGATTATTTTATATATTTGTTCTTTTTCTGTCACCTAGGAACGTATCTCCATAATCCCATATAAATTATGACTCCGTATTAACGGTTCCTATATTCGCGGCATATTTATGGAACATATACCCCGCGAATAAGTACATTATGGTACTAGTGTGTAACATTGGTGATTACCGCCGAGGCGCCATTGAGACTCGAGCCGTAGGCGAGGGTCTTGAGAGAGCCGAGGACGGTAATCATCAATACACACGTGTATCATACGACGTTTTTCAACACACTTGTGAATAAAATAACAACAAAAACTCATTTTATTTAGTAGATAAAAAGTTTATTTAGAGAAACAATTAGTAAATGTGCAGTTAGTAAAAAAGTTATATATGAGTGAAAGTTTTATTGATTAAACACGTACGAGTTAAAATTATCTATTTAAATAAGAAGTTGCATTAAATGGGCAAGCAATAGGAACATTAATTTATTTGTTCTATAGAACACGATCTTTTTTTTTGAATAAAAACTTTTTTAAGAACAAAGCAACTCAACCAATAAAATTAAAAAAAAATCTATAACTCACTAGTGAGTTGTTACACACTAGTATATACCGTAATGTACTATTACTGTACTTGCTGCGTTTTTCCCAGAGCTTTACAGTATATACCCCCAGGGGGTGCCGCCCTGGACTTCTCTTCCCCGTCCAGGTAGCGGCACAAGGGGATGCGTCCCCGGGGCCCCGAGCGGCCACTGTCACATTCCCCTTTTCACTCCGTGATAGTGGTGTCCCACCTTTCCGCCTCCAAATCCCAATGCCTGCCCTTCCTTACCAAACCTCCTCCCCAAATACCCCTCCTTTCCGATGCGACCGCCAGCGTCGAGGTGTTCTCCGCTGGCTGTCAAGGACGGCGGTGGTGATGTCCACCCCACCACCGCCCTCCTGACAGGCGACCTATCCTCCCCGACCCCGTCTGCCAACGCTGCTGTGTGCGCGAGGCGACGGGAAAAGGGGAGGAAGGAGAGAGGGGAGGGGTGTTGGCGCAGGAGCAATCCTTCGCAGCCTCCCCCTCCCCCCATCGCGAAGCCCCCCCCCGCCGCTGACGCTGCTTAGAGCGCGAGGCGGCGGAGGGGGAGAAAGGAGAGGGAGGGGTGATGGCGCAGGAGAAATCCTTCGCAGCCTCCCCCTCCCTCCTATCGCGAGGCCCCCCCCGCCGCTGACGCTGCCGATTGCGTGAGGTGGTGGGGGGGGCGGGGTGGAAGAAGAGGGGGGAGGGGTGTTGGCGCAGGAGCAATCCTTCGCAGCCTCCCCCTCCCCCCCCATCGCGAAGACACTCCCCCCGCCGCTGACGCTGCTGAGTGCGCGAGGCGGCGGGGGGAGGAGGAAGGAGAGGGAGGGGTGATGGCGCAGGAGTATTCCTTGCAGCCTCCCCCTCCCGGCGGCAGCGGGCGTCGAGGTCTGGGGGATCAATATAGACCTCCGCCCGCACTAATGCCGCGAGAGGGCACGAGAGGTAGCCGCGCGTCCCTCTCAGGGCCGGGGACCACCATCTCCCCCGGCCCGCACACAGGAGAGGCCGCCTCTGGTTACGAGGCGGCCGGCCGCTGCCGGGGTTGCGGGTTAAGCTCACGCATGTACCGCGACCCCGGCGCTAGGCGGAAGGAAGGCTCCCATGGGGTTTTAGTGGGTATACCGTCAGCCGGTCGTATTGAACCGGCGTCGGGGAGCCCCACACACCGGCCGCGCATGATCCCCCGCGCGGCTGACGGTGCGGCAACGCATTTCCCCATGTAAAAAAAAAAAAAAGAGCTTTACAGTATATGGTTTTATAAAGGGTTATTAACAAATATTTGAAGTTTCAACGATGTAGGCAACGCATCAGCTCCCTTGCTGTTGAAGATGTCCATGGGCAAGGAAATCACTTGCTGTTTGCCAGTTTGCCTAGAAACAAATTTGAGAAGAAGATATAGTCTATTATATGGCGTTTACACATTGTTGTAGTACACTTACATGGGCGCAAGGGCCCAGTTGCCAAGCACGCCACCCGCGACCATTCCGGTAGGGTTTCAAATGTAAACTTGGGGCTTTATTTCTTGTCAATTATTACGTAAGAGAAAGAATATGTAACATTGTTCTGAGAATTATATCATCAATTAATAAAATGATTACTTATATAACATTTTCATGTAAATCAAAAGTTATCAAATCACCTTTACAATGAACCAAAACGATATTCTGAATACAAGTATTGTATATCGCATTTTATCGGTAATTGTTATTAAAGAACTAATACAGGCTGGCCAAAAAGAGTAGAATACGATAGGCGTGCCACTGTCGCACATTTGTCTGAATTCTAGCAACCCCAATATCTAAAATTTTGAAACTTATAGTAACTTTAAGTTTTACGTCGAAAGACTATACACCTTCGGCAGCCGGAAATGATACGTCCCTCTTCACCGTCCTTTTCCTCAATTCAGGCGGCTTGATTTTAAACTTGACGCGTTTCTATTTTCTAATAGTTATAGAACTGTTACATATGGTGGTGCTACAGACAGCCCCGATTTAATCATGACCATATTGTTACGAGCTTCAGAGGACTCGAATTAAAATGCCATTGGAATTACTATAGAGTATATTAGAACTGTACAAACACGTATGAAATAAGTACAAATATAACTGGATACAACCAGTTCACACTGCACGATTCTATAACACGCGCAAAGTCCGTCGCTATATCGCTCATCGAATGTACGTCTTACTCGTATCGTAATCCTCGCTTGACTGCCACACCCCTCCGTTCGGGCCTTGTTTTATACTAAACTTTATAATACAACATAGGAACGCATTCACTGAGTCAAACCGCACACCTGGCAAGTTTCGACGCAATGCAATAACAACAAGGATTAGTTCGACACTAATGACGGCCATAAAACAAGTACAATAACAATAGAATGTTCTTCTTAATTAAGAATTCTAAACACAAAGTAAACAAAATAATTTCTAAATACGGGAAGGTTATAAACTGCGTTTTACGAGAGGCAGGTGTGCGCATTTTTTTGTCGGTATGTAACAATATCATGATCATTCTTCATAGCAAACAAACTGAAGGCGGCCCTATTGCGATTAACAAACGCTGTATTCATTTTACCCACGCATATAATTGAACCTAGTAGTGTTGAAGTAGACGCTTGTCACAAGCCGACAACGACGTCTGTCCGGCCCGCCTTCGGATCGCGCACCCGGAATTGAGGCGTGTTATTTAGCTTACTATGCGCCTCGCCCGCACTATGCTTTGTTCAACTCTATGACTGCATTTCGCCTTGAAACTCAGTTTTACCTTTGGCCCAATTAAATAAGTTCAAATAAGCAAATTGCATAATTAACATTATTTGTATGTACTTATTAAAATTCTCTTATCTATATGCCTATTAATTCTTAATAATACATAACGAAGAGCATCAATATATTGTAGTTGTGTGTGGAGTCATAGGAAAGTATCACGTGAAGATCAGCATTCGCGGCCGCCGTAGTGTCCCTAATATATCAGACAAACTGCAAATAAGTAGCTTGATTTCTGAGTGACCTTCCGATAATCATGGACCGCAACCACATATTTTTAAAAGTTCTATAAAATATCTTCTTAAAAATATATCTATCAAATCAAATCAAATTTATTTGTTCAAAACATAGTTGAACAGTCGGCATATATGTTATAGTATACACATGTTTTGCTCACACAGGAGCATACAATAGTTATAATAAATTTTATTAAATTATATGTTTATATTATATAATACTATATATATATATATTATATGGTTATTTGTAAGAAACAATTTTACGATTTTTACTACGGCTAAAGACTCAAACAAACAATACTAGAAATAGTGAACGGCTATATTTAGTTTTAGTAAATATGGCACCAAAAACGGCTTTCTTTTCCAGAAATTGTTATAACATATGCATTGAAATCTACAATAAATTTCCAATCCACATAAAAGAGTTTAGGATAGATGAATTTCAAATTTAGTTAAAATAATGGCTCTTAAATAGAACTAGTGGTCGCCCGTGGTCGAAATTCGACTAAAATAATTTGTTATCAAAGACTATATTTCTATAATCACAGATTTCGCCAAGGAAACAATAAACAAAATAGTATATATGCGTGTGTGTGTCAAATACATTTGTATTTTTTTATTGATTTTAAAATATATTTTTTATGAATAATTATAAAAAAATATTAGCATTCGTCGCTTCTTGTGCGAAATTTCATTTACACATTAATTTGGCTGCATGCATAAACCGTGCCAAGCCATTATTGAACACAGAAAAAGAAGATATTTCATACTCCTCTGACCGCGCAATTTTCGTAAAAAGGTGTACAAAGTTTTTGCTTCATGTATTAATATAATGATTTATATCATGATATTTACAAAGTTAGAATATAAGAATTTAGCGAAAACAGTGTTGGAATAAGCTAATTTTCATGCACACCGACAACTACAAACTGCTCCTGGGAAAATTTCCGCGGGTTCCCGGGATAAAAAATAACACATTTTATTACATTAAATTTGCTATAGATCAGTAAAAAAATGGCAACTAAGAAAACGTAATTTTAATTACAATAGGCATATTTTTGTTTTGTTCAAAGGTTATCAAGTCACCTTTACTGTGAACCAAAACGTTATGTATACAAGTACATATATCGCATTTTAGAAATATGTATACTTAAAAAATATAATTAATGTTTGCTTGTGACAAACCAAATACGTCTGACGTCTTCTGAGTTTATTTTTTAAACTATAAACTACAATATTGCTGTTTCTACGGAATCTAATCAGTACAATAGATTTCAATGGAAACGTTAATTATTAAGACATCGAAACAATACGTAGTTTATTCTCGTTGGATTAACACGTTTCTTGCGAAAGGGGTCTAAACCGCCCCGTACGTCTGTCACTTGCAGTGCTGCTAAGAAAAGCATAGATTATCTGTGGTGAGACGGGCGTAGCTTTAATTTGGTTCCGTGCACAAAAAAGATGAACATATATCTAAGATGTGCTATTAAACATGAGTTCCGTGGTAATCAAAATCCATAAACTATTATAAAAGGCAAAAAAGGATTTTCCTTTTTTAAAAAAAATACGGGGTCTTTAGACCTCTTTCCGCCTGTTGCGGAGATCACCTGTGAAACGATAGATTTTTGTGGCTAATAAAGGTATGTAATGGTAAAATGGAAATACATACAATCTTTAGCTTTGTGACAGACAGATAATATAATTTTAATGTGACAAGCAAACGACATATCATTAAAAATATATCTAAATAGTTATAGGTTATATAGAGAAAGAGTATGCAATACCGCCAATGGTAGTTTTATTACAAGGTCCAAAACGCCCCGTACCTCCGAAATCGAAATGGAACCTAAAAAGGAAAGGAAAAGGACACCAAAGTCGCGGGTGTAGCAAGTATATAATATAAGTATATAAACAAAATAAGCTCATTGGCAGGACCGTTAGTAGTATCCGGACCGCCAAATAAGATGTTACATAACACAACAAAAAGTAATTACAGCCATCGAAGTGGAAACTCCCCTGAGCTGCAGGAGCGAGCAGACTCGAAAAAGTTAGTACGATGTTATATTATATACAAAAATTAATATTATTATTTAATTAATATTATGTTAAACTGATAGATACTGAAATGTCTTGAAGTCGAATAATTTAATGTAACGTCGTGTCCTTTTAGTGTTGTGCCTCTCAACCACATAGAATAAATTTGATCGAAAAGCACGAAATATATTGTCGTTGAGATTGATGAGATTAAAAAAATGGTTATAAAAATGTAGGATTGACGCAGGAGTAAAAATATTTATGCCAATTTTACTACCATGTAAAAAAGTAAAAAAATCTCTACTGTTCACTATGTCACTAATGTTACTATAATGATAACATGAAATGTAATTTGTATGTTTGATTGTATGAAATGTGTGTGAAATGTCAATATTGTAATAATTATTTTGCCTGCCCACTTTTCCATGTTCCCCGAATATTGCGACGGGCATATTCCCTAACCCCTAGTCATCAGTTCACTCCAATAGCCCGGTACTTTTTGCCCTCATTTACGTCCTACACTGGCCAGGGTTTGTCCTTGGATGCATTATTATATAGTGTAGACAGGGTTAATCGCCGATCACTGTCACGCCACATTTAGATTAAATTTGTCGAGGGGCCTCTACGAGTTGGCCTCTCTATGGCCCCACGCAAGACCTCAAAAATTCCGGGGCATTTTTAAGGCTCGTGATCTTCAAACACATACATGAATAAATATACTTAATTGAAATTGGTGTTTCACATTATTAGCCCCGCGTGGCCAATATTTAATTCGATGGGGCAGCGCCGTTTAAAGGATGTGCAAGCGTGGCAAAATATTGTATCAACCGAATATGCGCTTCATAGCAAAAGTAGCCTAGCGTCCTGCGTCACCCATATCGCACTATTCATTCAGCGGCTCAGGTTTTATATATAGTATTGTTTGTGGCATGCACTCAGCACCAAGCCCTCGGGCGTTTAATAAACTCCATACATTGGGACCGGCAAACGCTTTCCGAAGTCATTTATAATAAAATAATTAATTACTTTCACATTCCCTAAGTAAACGCATAAAAGAACTATAATTATATTTTTTATAATATTATAGATTAAACAGTAATAACAATATTAAAGATTGAAGAACACGTTTAGAGGTTACTTTGCAATTATTTTCTAATTTCGAGAAAATTGATCGAAAATGCCTTTTTACTACAAATTTTACCTCAGAAATATGATCAAGATTGACATCATTTTTTTTTCATATGTACAAAGTGTGAAATATTGGCTGGGGAATCAATCCAAAACGCTTTTTGACTTACACTGTTAAAATAACAAGAAAATATAGTCAATAGAGCCATATGAAAGATAATATTATTATCTTTTTTAATTTGATTCCAGGATGAGAATGAACGACGATGCCAATATGTACGAAAGCAGCAATGGGATACCAAGAAGAGATGCTGTCAATTTCCTGAATCAGTATAATAACAGAATTAATTTCAGACAGTACGATAGGGCTGTAGATATAGGCAGCGCTGACGGTGGGGTAACGTGCATTATCAGAAGTTATTTGCCGAGAAATTTCAAAAATATGGTTGGATGTGACATTAATGAGAGAATGGTGAAATATGCAACGGCTCGTTACGGAGATGAACGCACAACATTCAGAGTGCTAGATATTGAAGGACATTTGCCTCATGATATGCAGGAGGCGTACGATCACGTGTTCTCATTCTACACTTTGCATTGGATCAGGAATCAAGAGTGAGTTCTATCTGTACTTTACTATTATTTTACATCTTTGAATTCTGCATGAACTAGAATCTATCCTTTGTTTCTTTTCATCTCAGGACACAAAGAAGGTACCCAATCTAAAAGTTCTAGAAGCTATTTTTCCGACCTATACTTAATTCTTTTGTTCCCCATTTATCTATATCTATCATTTAAGAGCTGCGCTCTTGTCGGTGGAGCCCCCTCCAATCTTCTCTAATATGTGCTACTTGTTTTACTTCTCTAAATGACGCGATACCCACTTTTTCCTTAGTTTGATCTATGAATGCTCGCCTTGGTTGTCTCTTTCTTCCTTTGCTTCCAATTTGTCTTCGATTAACATGCATAAGAAGGTGTGCTGTCGTAGCAAATGGCCGAACACCATTCTCCTTCTATCCTCCAGAGTTTTTAAAACTGTGCGCTTCTCCTTTTCCATATCCAGTACACACGTTCACATAGTCCGACGATTTCAAATAAACTAGCATAACAATATTTGTATGAAGAGTGGGTATCAGAGATTTAACCTGCGTCGATTTTTACTTTGGTTTCAGATTGGCATTTACGAACATCTACAACATGCTTGACGAAGGTGGCGACTGCTTGTTGACATTCGTGGCAAACACGCCGACGCATAGTATATTCCAGGCTTTGGCTGACGAGAAAAAGTGGAAACCGTATCTGCGAACGATTAATCAGTTTGTTTCACCTTACCACGATGTGCAGGTAATAAGTGCACTGTTGAGTTTATTACTACATTGGATAACCTCGCAGTTAGATAATAGATCTTTCAATGGACGGGTTTTTGTATTAATCGATGACGGGAACATGTTGTGATTGGTAAATATTGAGAGGAATTTTTTTTAATCGTTTTACCCTGCTATGTAACAGATAACTTGGCAATCAAGTCATAAATAATAATATACAAAACTTAAGAACAGACGAGCGTGCATGACAAGAGCTATGAATGTCAAAGAAGCAAGTGAGGTGTGTAAGAATAAGCTTGAATGGCGCTCTGTTGTTCGTGCCTACCCCGCAAGGGACCTGGCCTGAAGTTATAATAATAATAATAATAATTCTTTATTTATTCTCACACTAACAATAATTAAATTAGTAACAATTTTTCTTATAAACTGACATGGTGATGTTATGTATGTGTGTAATATACAAAACGTCATCATAAGATCTTGTACTGGTGTACAACTTATGACGTAATTTTTTTTATTGGTTGAAGCATACAAACAACAACTCTTACGATGGAAAGCGACGTTTGCAACAACACAGGTGTCGCTATCGCGTTGCCGATTTCTAAGAAATTTTATAACGCCCTTCCTAAAAATCTCCATATCATAGCGCATAGGAAAGACCGCGCCGGGAAGTTCGCTCTAGATATTTGTTGTACATGGAATAAATGTTCTCGAACCCTTGTGTAGTTGAGCGTAGGAGCTCAAGGAAATGGGAGTAAATACCAGTTGTTGGCGGTGCGTTTGTAAAAGTGAGGAGTTATTACCAGATCAAACAATCCCTCGGTACACTTTCAGTCATAGCGCTAACGTGTCAAGTAGCTTGTTGGTTATTATTTAAAGCAGTAATTATCATTATTTCTCCGATGAGGTCTTGAAAGCCAGGAAGGTAGCAAGTTATTTCAAAGTATCCTCTTTTATTGTGAATTATTATTGTTTATATAATTATATATTTTAGAATTTATTTTATAAATGTGTTAGCTTATTTATTTTTGAAACCTGCTTTGAATTTTGTTACTTTCTTTGTTTTTCTGTCCTTCGCCCTTGTGCCAGGGCCAAAAACATTTGGCCTAGCCATAAGGCCCCTACCACTGCCGAGGAGAGGACAAGCCCCCAGCGATCCAAATTTATCCAACGCAAAAACAACTGTCAAAATTAGTTCAGAAAATAATAGTTATGGTTGAACACTTACTTGCGTAAAACTATATGCTTCATGACGAATTGATATCCTTATCTTTTTTAAATTGGGTTAAAAATATGTTGTTTTAGGAACCTGACAGATTGGTTGAAGGTATGATGGCAGAAATTGGTTTCAAAGAGATCGATGTTAGGTGTAAACAAATGCTTTATTATTACGAGAGTATTGAAGCATTCAGAGGTAAGTTAATAAATAAAAACTAATACGAATTATTAATTTACCATTATTTAAGGCATTGTTGTTTCACCTTATGTCAGACTATAAGACGAAAATCTATCTAGATCTATCTATCTACCTTTACTATAAGAAATCTGTAAATGGTTCGAGTGAGTACATTGCATTTAAAAATGTGATAAAAATTCTGGAGGAAAATGAATCTAATTCAGATCAGGAGACGCTGAAAATGGAATTTTTAGATGTTTTGTCTGTATGCCTGTCTGTTACAGCATTCCTTGAAAACTACTGAATGGATTCAAACGAGACTCAATACAGAGCTAGTTTATATCCCGGGGCGTAACTTATGATACTTCTTATCCCAAATAATAACGTCGTTTCCGTGGGATAGACGAAAATAGCGAAAAAGGAAGCGCTGTAATAGATTATTTTTGTCAAACAATTTTTAACTAGACGTTTTACTGGGGAAATTCTTGCCGCTTCTTCTCCTTAACAGCAATAACACGTTGCGAAGCGGTGTACATAGACTAGGAAGTAAAATTAAATTTTAACCTGTATGTATGACCTTCAAAAAGTGTTCTCCAGTGGAACTTATTTTGAATAAAATTTTTGAATTTGAATTTAATGAGCCGTTTGATTAGCGCTTTGTAGAGAGAAACTCATGACTTATTATATTCGTATAGATCTGATGGAAAGTGATTACCATGGCCTATGGACATTTACAACGCTTAAAGTGTTACTCATGTACTGCCGGCCTCGAAGAGCGGATACAACTCGAGGTTTTTATATGCTAGAGGTGGTAATTATTGACACGGTCAAATGTCCTATCTGACTTACTCTGCAATTTTAGATATATAATACTATCCGTAATTAAACTACTTTTTAACGTTTTTGAGATCGGTATTTTATTATTATTTAAATGTTTTGGGCACTTTTCAATAGCCGTGATCACGGAAGACAAAGCGTAAAAAAGTTAAGTGTCAATCAAATAAAATGAACTGTTAAATAGTAGTTTTCATTATGTGTACTAGTGAAGAAATTTTCAGAAAATACACTGTTATCACTCTTCGAAAAACTTAATATTCCATTATTTTTTTTAGAAACAACAAAGTCAATTAACCCATTTCATATACCTGATTCATTGTATGATGAATTTATCGATGATTATGTTGAAGTAGCCAGAGATATGAGACTCACTAAAAATGTTAATGGGTCTACAGTTTTGATGATGAAGTACAATTTGATAGTTGTTTTTGGAAGAAAGTAAAAACGTAATGTTACGACCTAGACGCCGACAAAGACAAATTCACACCTGCATGCCTGTAGAAACACATTTTATTACCTTTCGGCATTTGTATTTCTTTCGTTTACTTTATATTATTAAATAGTTCACTTAGATTAGTTAAGTATCACTTCTGTCGGGCGTCCTGAGACACACAGGTTTTGTTTTCGATTTATCTGAAGTAATTAACGCGAGCCGAGCCACAGGATTAAATTAGCATCTAAATCAGTGCGGAAGTTGCAGTGTGCTCGTTATAAATCGATTAAAATTGACATAAATCATCAACAAAATGGTCATTATGTACTTGTGTTTTATAAGTTGAAACCTGTGAACTTTGTCTGTATAATAAATCTGAATAATGTTTTTGACGTGTATCATTTTACTCCTTTTGTTAAACAAAGAAGCACAATTTCAACAAAATTTTGCCATCAATACCAATAACTACGTGAGTAGATTGATATGCATACTAACATAATCAATGATTAATCATACTAACAAATCACGAGTCGCATTTATTGTTCCTTATTAAATAAACTGAGGGATGGAAAATACAATATATTGTTACACACCGACAAAGTAAATGCACACCTGGTTTATTACCAATCTCTTATTTGGACTTCCTTTGTTTACTTTGTATTTGAAGTTTGTAATTAAGAAAAAAAGTCTATTGTGTATTGTAATCTTTTATGGCAGTCATTAGACAGGTGAGTCGAACTAATTTTTGGAAATTATTGTTTTGCGTCGAGACATATTGTATTTGTACAGGATAAAAGGAATGCCCGAACGGAGGAGTGAGGCCCTCAGCGAGGATTACGATACGAGCAAGACGTACATTCGATAAGCTATATAGTGACGGACTTTGCGTGTGTTATTGAATTGTGTAGTTTGTACTGGTTGCGTCCAGTTATATTTGTACCTGTGTTATACGTGTTTGTATAGTTTTAATAAATTCTATAGTAATTCCAACGGCATTTTAATTCGAGTCCCACACTCTTGTAACATTATTTAGTTAATAAAAACTGCTTAGATTCGCTTTTAAAGTCGCATAAAAGTGTCCTTTTTTGGCAATGGAAATCCGGATAAGGACTACCTACCACGTGGGAATGAGGTAATTCCTATACGTAGCCAAAACATAAACAGTGGACGTTCATTACGGCATCGTTTCTCAACCTGTGAATAGCGACCCTTGAGGTGTTCGCGTTTATTATTAAAGGGGATCGCAGTCTATTAAAAAAATAAGACCTATATACAAATCTTCGTCCGTGCAGGAATGGAAAAAGAATATTAATACATAATTATTGTCAGTATGTATATTTAAATTGAAAATTCCTATTTTTTTCTGCCCACCTACATGATACGATTTGTTAAGAATTTCTTTTAAGTTAGGTTGCCTGGAAGAGATCGCTTTTAGCGATAAGGTCGCCTGTTGTTTTGCCAAGAAGTATTCTAATTATGCATATTTATGTTTAATTTACTGTTGTAAGAGGCGACAAGACAACCCATAGCCAAGTAGTAGGGCATCTGCCCGACTGGATGGCTATCACCCCTAGTCTAGAGTATGCCGCCATTTGTGGACAACGTCGTTGGCTTCAGTATTATTATCACATTGTATTGTAACTTTTTTATTTCATATTTTATATTGTAGCTGTTTGTTGTTCCTTTAAATAAAAAAATAATAACTTGAATTGTGTTCCGGCATTAGTGTCCAGATTCCAATTTTCCTTCAAAGCCGGCAGCACATGGGAAGCACCTCTGGTATTGCTAATATTCATAGGCGACGCTAACCACTTTCCATCACAGTTCCAGCCTGTCTGCTGGGCTTCAGCAATGCAAGAAACAAATGTATAAATAAACTATAAATTAAAATATTATGATACCTCTGTAGTGAAGGGGTCGAAAGACTTTTTAATAGGTTGTTCGGAAAGTAATTTAGTTTTTTTCCCGCAGAGGATTTAATTGTATTTTTTTGCACCCAACTTCACACTTGAGCCGTATAATTTTTATATGCTTTGAGAGCTCATATAGTAAGGCTTGTGTGTGTAAAATTTATTTCAATTAATTCTACGCAGTAGTTTTTGGTTGGTGCTTATAAAAATGGAGAGCTATAAGCAGCATTTTCGACATATCTTACTGTTTTACAGTTTACTACAGAAAGGGCAAAAATGCTGTTCAAGTCAGAAATAAATTGACAAATGTACGCCAGTGCCAGAACTGGTTCGCTAAATTTCGCCAATGAGATCCGGCAATTTTGATGTCGAAGTTGCACCACGTTCGGGAAGGCCGGTTGAAGCTGATAAAGACGCGATAAAGGCATTAGTTGATGCGAACCGGGAATAACAACACGTGAGATGGGATTGAGGTAAAATTTATCAAATTCAAACTGTTTTTCATTTCCACAAAACAAAAACGAAATTACTTTCCGAACAACCCAATATACAACTTTTAGTACCTATTTCTGGGCGTCACACTTTAAAAATCGTGAGAAACACTGCTCTACTTTGGAACACTTGAACGTGCATGGTTCCACGCGCAGTTGTTCGATTTGGTATATGTATCTATTTTCTATTTGTTATCAGCAATATAACAATACCTAAATAAAATTAAGGAATTACTATAAGGCTATTTTTAATACGCTGTACAAAATTAAAGAGAAAAACCTTGTGTCTCCGCGAGTTTAATCGGGTGGGATTACTTATAGACATTTATAAGAATATTATATCTTTTAATGGCAGCTCTCTACATCTTACGGACGGTTCATTTGCCTCATTTGCACAATTAATCAATAGTAATATATAAGAACATGCCATGAATCCATAAGAAAAATGTACACCACGAATTTATAACCTGATCATCCATCACCATGAAGTGGGTGGATGATCCTCATATTTTAATCCTCATTAAGTTATTTCGGATTTTAATCGAGATAGATATCTGAATAGACGGACATAATAAACAAAATATCTTAGAGGTCGTCAACGCGTTGGCATCGCCAATGATGCGTTTGTCTGCTTCAGGCAATAATAAAATAACAGTCATTTATCATACGCATCGTGTATTAATTTCTGCCATTCTTTTTACGAAGTGTCTAGTCGTCCGGTAACCAGACGATTATACAATCCTATGGGAGGAATATTTTTCTTCCTATTATCCCCGCAAATTGCTAATGCGCTGGAACCTTGTAATTAATATTCACGTCATGACTCGTGGCCAGTGATGCTAACAGTACTGAGTGTTCGGTTACGTCACTAAAATGGCGGCCAGGCGCAATAGCAATTTGCGGGGATAATACATTATATACTTTACGCATCCAGTCGTGTCGATACAATTCAGGAATTAATATTGTTGTGTTAATTGAGTTCGGATATTAATTCAATGGGGACAATGTCGATAGCAGTTTGACAGTGAATAAAAACGTTGAAAAAAGTTTTTAAATACAAGCTTTTGAGAGCCAGGATATCATGTAACAGCAGAGAGCTAGACAAGACAAGTAAAACAAGCGCAAACACAACGGGTCTATCTTGTTTAGTACAGGAGTTCCTATGGCCACTTTCCGATTCCATCATCGGATCAGCTCAATGGTACCATATTATTGCATTGTCACGCGATATACATATGCGTGCAAAATTTCATCTCAATCGGAAGCCGGGAAGTTGGTCAAATTTAACTTGCAAGATTCCACCCGAACTTACATACATACATAGGTACATACGTACATTACAAGTTGAATAATAGTACATTATGGTACTAGTGTGTAACATTGGTGATTACCGCCGAAGCGCCATTGAGACTCGAGCCGTAGGCGAGGGTCTTGAGAGAGCCGAGGACGGTAATCATCAATACACACGTGTATCATACGACGTTTTTCAACACACTTGTGAATAAAATAACAACAAAACTCATTTTATTTAGTAGATAAAATAGATATTTTTCGTTGGAGTTTTCAGGTAGTAAACTTTCCATAACGTTAAGGGCTTCACATCTTATATCGGGCGGTGTACAACATGAATCATTTTCTTCGTAACTAGTATACTTGTAGACATTTTAATTAATAAATAACTATAATTTCAACAGTGAAACGAGTTGTGTAAAATGTTTCGCTATGACGGGAAAAAATAATCAGTTTTCCTATGCGCGCGCATTGCGATCGGCCACTGACTAAAGGGTGAGGTTTTTTTTTATTTTCCGCGCATAGGGTTTGCGCCTATTCTGCCACGTACAAAATGGGGAATTTAAAGTTCTCTTTTATTAAAAATAAAAAAAAAGTTATATATGAGTGAAAGTTTTATTTATTAAATACGTACGAGTTAAAATTATCTATTTAAATAAGAAGTTGCATGAAATGAGCAAGCAATAGGAACATTAATTTATTTGTTCTATAGAACACGATCTTTTTTTTTAATAAAAACTTTTTTAAGAACAAAGCAATTCAACCAATAAAATTATAAAAAAAAATCTATTACTCACTAGTGAGCACAGAGTACTTTATATATACTGGTATAGAGTCAACAGTCATAATATATATACTAACGCACTCTATCGGTATACGGCATTATTCAACGGCAAAAACTATACAGGGGGTCTAGTGTTATTTTGATTTTTATATTAGACTTTTGGAAATTGCGGGAGTTATAATTTAACTCCTGCAATTCCCAAAAGCCTTTCCAAAAAATGTTTATTTGTTAGTAAATAAAACAACAATTTAGCGGTACGGTGATTTATTATGTTTCCTTTTATTAAAATATTCAAAGGTATACATTTTCATAACATCATTTGTATCCACATCTAATCTGGTGCCGTTAAGATGATGTACTTACAAGTTTTACCATATCTGGGCACACAACAACCTCTTTTAGAAGAAGCCATAATCCAAGTCATCAGAAAACAAATCGTTAGGCAAATTGGTGTTCAGGGTACATGCGTAAGTCCAACGTGATCACAGAACACTAGTAAACGTGATAAGCGAAGTCTTTGGAGTCCAGGAATCAAACAAAGTTATCGAAAAATAATCAAAACACAAACAAAGTACATACGTTCACGAATGTAACTTGTATCAGTCGGAATGTCATTTTGGTTTTGACATAATTGACATCTTTGAATTAAGTTTTTGGTAAATCGAAAATTCATCAAAAATCTATTAATTAAAGTTAAAAAGAGCTTTATAATTTGAAAAAGGTGAGGACTAGAATTTACACACTTTAAAATATATTTATTAGCTGATATGGCTTGCAAAAACATAAAAACATATCAAATATTTCTTAAACAAGTATTAAAACAACTGCGTATAAAGAAACATTATATTCATTCATTTGGTGATTAATTTGAGAACAGTGACATCTACTGCAATACCTACCTACTAATAGAACGCAAAAAAATCTCTAAGAAAAAATAATTGTACTTACTGTTAGGACACTGCTAGTGAGTTATAATTTTTTATAGTCACAGTTTGCTTATGGGTGTCATTCTCTGCCTAATTGCGGTGACCATAGAGCCACTTTATGAGCAAGTGTGTTGAAAAAACTTTTAAAAATGCATTGCGCTGTGCTCCCCCATATTTGCGCCAGCCTTTATAGTTTCAGACTTGCCCATATTGACGGACCTAAATGGGCTATTCAGTATTTTGAAAAATTCGCAGACAGAAACTTTTATTTAATTTATTTGTATAGATATGTATATTTACTTTCAGGGTCCATATATCTTGGTTTTGAATTACTACAGCGTCTGCAAGGGTCCAAAGAATCAGAACGCAACTTCCATAACAGCGGTATTCGAGAAGATAAATAATAAATACACAGGGATTGCTGATATGAATGTTACCTACCATTCAGACACACACATCGAAG
Organism: Dendrolimus punctatus; assembly: GCA_012273795.1. Classification (NCBI taxonomy): domain Eukaryota; kingdom Metazoa; phylum Arthropoda; class Insecta; order Lepidoptera; family Lasiocampidae; genus Dendrolimus; species Dendrolimus punctatus. The sequence continues at coordinate 3,006,366 of CM022538.1, read as the reverse complement.
ATGTAAACACATTAGTCGTTGTGTAACTATAATATTCGTCTACCCTTCTTAAAAAAAAAAAACTCTGAGATTGAGCGGGCTAAGCCTCTGCTGGCTTACCTTACTGCAACGCAGAGGTTCCGAGTTCGATTCCCGGAAACGAATTTGCTCCGTTATTTACCATGGTCTGGGTGTCTGTGATCGTCCCCAGAGTAATACGTTGTATACTACCCATAACACAAGCGTAACTTGTTTAATTTGGGGATATACAATAAGTGTGTTTGTCTGCCGATTATTATTATAATACATGTATGTTTCTGCATGCCACGGGCTAAGAAACAGCACGGACTTTTGGAGAGCTTGTGTGGGAACATTGGTCAACATGTAGAGGCCCCTTGACAAATGTAATGTAAATGTGGCGTGACATTGACTGTCTACACTATATAAAAATGCACCCGAGGACAATGTAGCTACGGCATGTTTAAAATTTTATAATACTAGCAACCTGGCAGACGTCTTCCCTGTAAAAAAAATTAGGACCCGATTCCAATTCCTTCTATCGGGTCATAATTCAGAATCAAAACCACCCGGCGACCTGCTCAAACACACAGTAAGAAAACCATCAGAATCTGTCCAGGAGATTAGGAGGATCTTTGAAACCTGATCCCAGCGCCACCTACCGGTTCCAATGGGTGGACCATTTCAAAGTTGTATATTTTCAGGTTTTTTAACTGACTTCGAAAAAAGGAGGCGGTTCTCAATCTCTTTTTTCTTTTTTTTATGTATGTTCACCGATTACTCCGTGATTTATGATCCGATTTACATGATTCTTTTTGTTCGATAGCTGCCATGTGGTCCGCTAAAAATTTGCCATAGTTTGGCTCAGTAGTTTTCATTTTACAAACATTTTTTTGTTCCCGTTTCTTGGGACTTATATTTTTTAAGAAGCGCGGCACCATTCGTAGTTCCACCCATACATAGCTAGACACTAAAAAGTAAGAAATAAAAAATAAAAAATTACATACATACATACATAGTACCGACTTTAAGATGTTTTAGATAATATATATTAATAATAATAGCTTTAGAAATAAGTTATTTCATACATTTTAGTTTTTTAGTTTTTGGAGTCGGTTTTTTTAAACGAAGTTTTTATTTTTGTTTGTTACAAACATACAAAAATACAAATCTTTCCTCTTTGTGTTATGTGTATCTCCAATTACTTGAAACTTGGATAATATATAGGTATATAGATACGGACATAAGGCACACACTGCACATGCACTTCCTCACAACACCAACACGTAACAGATACACTCCACATTAGTATAAATTTAGTATTAAAATTAGAATAAATTAATACATAATTTATTTGCAAGGTACACCATAACACAGAAATCACTAAATTAATGTCACACACAAGAACTAAAATAACCAATAAGCGTGTATAAACTCTAAAAAATAAATCAAGAAATTAAGTTGTAAAAAAGGGTACGGAACTCGACTCCGTAGAGTTGTTGAAAAAAAAGAGTGGAATATGACATATTTGCGCTGCCTGCTTCCCTCGCCACTTTCCTGCTTGCTGCCATAAAGAAGCCATAATGTGTACTTATACAGATTAATTTTAATAAAATCGGTTTATCTGTTAAAGCAGACAAATTACCGTTAAAAATAAGTGGGTAGTATAGTGGGTAAGAAAACTTAACTTATTTGCATTGTATTCTACCCATAGCCCCTCAAGACTATAAGTAGAATACTGAGCCCAGATCACCGTCTTCTATGGGTAAGGTGCCCAAAAGACTGGCTAGTTTCAAAATAATCCCTCTAATAAACCTTTAATATTTCAGATCGAATATCAGTGTATAATGATACAGCGCAGACGAAAAAGTTATTATGGAACTACAAACTAAAGGAACCATGCGAACATTTCGCCATCGCAGCAATATTAAAGGAGCTGCTACAAACCGAAAAATGCAACGTAAAAAGGTCTGAATTTTTTTTTATTTACTGGTCTAATTTACCCAATTCTCAGGGTTAGCATTACCCCAGCGCGGCTTAATGACCGCAACTTCGTGCGTGGAAATGTTTTTCACGTAACCAAAAAAAGTAGAATTCCTCCAGCAGCCATTTTGAACTGAAAATTTTAGTAATTTATTATATTTTGGTCTATAAAATTATAATGCGCGGTGAAAAGAGCCTATCTGGGCAGATCAACGGGACGGCTACCAGTTGGTAGGCCCAGGTATCGCTGGAGGGACGTAATGGAGGCTGATCTGCGCGAGCTTCATGCCGATGACTGGCAGGAGACAGCGCTGAACAGGAAGGAGTGGAGTATTCTAATTTCGGAGGCCAGAACTCATTTTGGGTCGGTGAGCAGCAGTTAGTTTAGAAAATTTATCGTTACGAGATTTTTTTAAATAAAAAAAAATTTCAGTTTATGGCGATTTTTGGAATCTTAAACAATTTGGAGCGACCTCTTAATTTTTTTTAAACTGTCCTTTAGAGGGAGTTCAAAAAGAAGTCTTTTTTGCGCCACCCTAATATTTATTTATATGCTTTTTGTACTTATATGTATTATGTATACTTATCTGTCATTTATCATTATTTATAAACTGCACCACCGTTTGTATTAAAAATCCATTAATCCCTACCAAGGGTTGCCTGGAAGAGATCGCTTTTTAGCAATAAGGCCGACCGTTGTATTTATTATCTCTTGTATTTTTCTATTTATCTAAGTTTTGCTGTACAATAAACCGATGTCTATCTATTTACCTATAGAAGATGGATATTATTAAGTGGGTATTTGTAAATTTATGGTGAAATGAAAAGCAAATCATATTCCGACAATATCATATTTTGCCATTGCACAAAAGGAGGTTAATAGCAGATATAGTGATGCTAAGTAACATTGCACAGTCTAAAATAGACTCACCTTATTTATTGTCAGACGGCCTTACTTATAATAACCTCGTTAAGAAACAATTAGGCATCTCTTAAGTAAGAGAATCAGAAACAGACCCTAATCCATTAATATCTTTTTTTTAAATTTATAAGCGTGTATTAGCTGTTGTTTTTCTAAGAGGAGCACAGATAAACGAAATTTGAATGATTAACGTAGGTTGTACCCAAAATATTTGGTTAAAGAGGATGTTATGGGTAAGATTTTCACTAATCAGCTGCTGAGCAGTTTCTTTAAATTTAACAAACGATTATAAGTAAGGCCCTATATGTTTAAAAGTGCCAACAAGATTAATCCGGAGTCCAATACAATTATTTGTTCTTTGGATATCTAGTAATTATAGTGCAAATTTTATTTTAATCGTGTCGCAATTAACTATAATCTTTTGGCTGTTACACATGATATAGGTTTATTTATTTATTAGTAATCCAAAAATCTTAAGACGGTTTGGTAAAGCATTAGTCTGAATATTATCAAGTTTTATTCAAAAGGTCAGTTTGAATATAATTTATTTTCTTTTTTAATTTCCTCTTTTTTGTCTAATTTATAGAATGTAAAGTATTTACTAGCAAGCGTTATGGCTATCTATATGTGGAAACAATTAAGGGCCCTACTTATAATCCTTTCTTAAATTTAAAGAAACTGCTTAACAATTTATTAGTGATTATCTTATCCATAAACTCCTATATGGTCGAATATTTTGAGTACAACCTTCGCTAATCTTTCAATTTGTTTATCTGTGCTCTCTTAGGTAAACACCAAGTAATACACGTTTATATGTGAAAAAAAATATATTCGTTGATTAGGGTCTGATTCTGATTCTCTTACTTAAGACATGTCTAATCGTTTCTTTACGAGATTGTTATAAGTAAGGCCGTAAATGGTTATGTACTTAGTTATAAATTGTTTGTTTTCCGAATAAAATAAAAATAAAACAATGACATCGTTTTAGGGCTGGACCAACACTGAAAATTGTTGTAATTTCTTTTTATAATTTTCTGTATTTTTTCAGGGAACCTACAGGTGCTATTTCGACCTAATGGATGTGGTGAAATCATATTTGGGAACATCATTTTTCTACGGGGCATATTTATTTAAGGTGATTACATCTGCGAAAAAACAGAACATATTTTGTATAATATTAAAGGCGGTTTTTAATAAAACACATTCATAGATATTAAAATACAATTGTAGTCTAAGAGACCGTCCACCGTCTGATGACTTGAGATGAGACATTATTCTTATCAAATTATATTGATTTGTAAACACGCTTCTGGTTGGTTAAGTTTATCTTCCATACATACACTCTATATAGCATTATACCCACTCTCAATAACGATAGCACTTAAATAATAAAGAGTACCTTTTAAGTTGCCAAAATTAGCAAAAGCTGCGCAGCTGTGTATGTTCTTTATTCGCTTTATTGTCCTAGGTAAACTCGACTGTAAGCATCATGCTTACCGAAAATACTAAGTACTTCCCTTGTCGTAAAGATGCCTCAATATCGCAAGATATGAATAAAATAAGTAAAAAAATACAACAATATTACTGGTGCAGCAAAGACGTCGGACAACTCTCTATACCGCCATAAAATGCACAGTCCCTTCAGTGTCATCATATTGAGTTTACACTGTAAATATTTTCTACACATGAAGTCGGTGCATTTTGCAAAAAGTCTATTTTTCGGCTTTTAGTTCGAAGACAGTTTTATTTTTGTAATAAAAATCTACTTCTTATAATATTTTAAGCGCCTGTTGTAATTGTACTACTTGCAAGCGTATATATGTTTTGCCTTTCGAGGAGTGTCAGCGCTCTTCATAAAGGGTTGAGATCTCAAATTTCCTGGGATCCTCCACTCATCAGATCCTAACATAGTGACAATGGGACCAATTGGTGTACTCCCTGTACACCATTTCGATTTCGATTGGAAAAAGAAAACATTTGAAAATCGGTTCACAATTGAAGGAGAAATCTAGTGGCAAACATAAAAGCACATACAGACAAATTGAGAACCTCCTCCTTTTTAAAGTCGGATAAAACATGTTTGTTTATATCAACAATCTCAATTGTTTAGTGAAATGTAATTTATTCAACATCTAAGCATATTTAAAATAATAAATAAAACACACGCACGTTAATAAATGTATTTAATATTTATTCCATTTATCTATGTATTAACAATAGTTATAGAAGAGGAGAAGAAAAAAGCCATGGTAGATTACTCGCTAGCGTCCCAAACTCAAAGAGCGCAGATTCGAATCCTGGCTGGAAAGCACGCATAGGTTAGACACTTTTCTGACTTAATGAGCATATTGTCACAATTACCACGTGCTAACAATGAAGGAAAAGTGATAAAGCCTGCACATCAAGATAATCGATGTGTGAAACCTGGCAATTTGCCTTGAACAAGCGTGGTGGGTATACTATCCGTCCCCCTATAATCGAGAGGTCCGAGCCCAGCACTGGGACTTTTATAGACTGTATGGGTTTTTATTACACAGTACTATCTTTTTTTTATAATAATCGGTTGACAACCACATACATTGTATATGTGTTTTACAATTTATGTGAGTGGCTAAGCTAAGCGAGTTACGCTTGTGTTATGGTAATGTACAACGAATTACCCTGAGCCGATCCCAGACACCCAGACCATAGTAAATAACGGAGTGTTTGTTTTCGAAACTCTCCATACCAGTAAACGAACACGGAGCTTCTAATATCCCATTACAAATAATGCATTAAACTCACCTCTATATCTCCATGAGACGGTCACTAAGATTATTTATACTAATAATATTAAAAGAGGAAACATTTGTATGTTTATGTTTGTAAAGAATATACGCAAAAACGACTGCACCAATTTTTAAAATTCTTTCACCATTCGAATGCCACACTATCCCTGATCCCTGAATGTATAATTATAGGATATATAAAATTATGGATCCCTACTAAAACGTCAATTATGTAACCCATCAGTCTAAACAAAATACTTGGCGCTGGAATGGGGTTCTAGATTTTATCTTTTTAGTTTAGGACGACTTCTGCTGAGATCGCTAGTTCCAGATAACGCAGATACAGAAAAAGCTCCTTATTCAAGCTTCCTTCATTCGCGTTTTATTATATTATATTCACGGATTAAAAATAAATAAATCAAGAATTAACATCATTCAAGTTAAAATAAAAAAATAAAATATCCTATGAATAACATTAACTTAAAAAAAGAAATAACCTATAATAACATCTAATATACTAATATATAAATACAATAAGTAATTTTTTTTTTTTATTTTTTTTTTTTTTTTTTTTTTTTTTTATATATATACAATAGTAAAAAACTAAAAATAAAATAAAAACCATTATTAAAACCCGTCCAGCCCCACTAGACCACATTCACTGGGCAGTTTACCTAGAAGGCTGGCAGCATTACTTCGCTGGATACAGATGCTAATCTTTTGAGCGAGGTAAGCTACTGCCTTCCGGTCTCCTGTTGTACCGACCAGGCGTTTTTAAATTTTTTGAAATAATTTGCGGGCACTTGGCCCCCATGGGCCCAAAGTCTCCACCCCAAACGGCTCAAATATGAATGGGAGATATAATTTTGTCCCTTTTGTCCTTTTTGTACCTTTTGTCCTTTTATGTTCAGCTTATTGCTGTGCCGACATAATATCCAGCACAACGCTGATTTTCAGAGCAAACCTTTCTTTTGACGTAAGACCAATCCAAATATTTTAATGAGTTTAATTCAAAAACTATTTATTTTGTAAATTTTAATATATATCTACATAGAATAAATAGTATAATATTTTGTTAACTTTATGATTTTAATTACCAAAATATATATAAATAACTCATGCTTGTCTATACTGAAACATCCTTGTATGTATATTGCGCATAACAACGTAAATCGATTAATTTAATCGAATATGATCGGATAGAGCGATTGTAATCAAAAAAGTGATTCCAACATGGCTACTACTCCTATATGGAGGGTAGAGATAAGGAGAACTATCTCTGTATAATTATGAAGAAGTTTCCATCGAAATGCATTGAATTAAGGTGGCGCCACTTTGGAATCAGGGTGAATTTTAAAGAAAGCGCCAAAAGCTATTAGAGTAGTACTATAGTGTTTGAGTTTTATAAAATTAAATATTACAAAATTACTAAGTGTATTATTCAAAATCCACGAAATAAAATAAGTTATATTTACTAAATTACTTTGTACTACGTAAATAGTTGCCATTTTTATAATAGTGTACTGTCACCAATTACTCTAGTCGCCAAAGATATGTATTTTTTTACTCGGTATACTTCATTTCGTCTACAATACCTACATTCATACCATACCCTTTGTCTACATCAGCGCCATTGCGGACAGTTTTTGAATTGTTATTTAACAGTCTACAACTGGACACTTCTTCAACTATTTTCCTATAAGTATAAGATGATTCTCCTTACCTCGGCCCTCCATAGCTACTAAGTCAAAATATAAATAAACCGTCTTCTATTAGCATAGCTAAGCGTGCATTGAACTTAATATAACTTTTCTACGATTGTCGATGGTCATGTTGATTTACTTGCATAGACAACTATTAACTTATAATTGAAGCTGATATTCACGTTATTGTTAATTTTATCGATTAAATTCATTTCTTCAATGACTTCTATGTAGTCCTTCATGAAATCCTCAAAGAGTTCTTCGGGTATGTTGAACGGATTCACAGCTTTTACAGATTCTGTAAAAAAAATTAGTAAGAAATATAATATTTTAATAATAATCTGCACCAACTACATCGCCAGATTAGGAACTATTCGTTAAGTCAGGTTGCCTGGAAGGGATTACTTTCAGCGATAAGGCCGCCTATTTTTTCTACCATGACAATATTGTGTTTGTTTTTGAAATTGTATATTTGGTGAGCAATAAAGTGTTATCTATCTATCATTTTTTTGGCGGGGACTGATGTATGACTTTTTTCTATGCAGTTTCATTTTTTTAATGTGTAAAATTACTCTAAAATGTTATAGGATATTGAGTTGTAACTGCATGTTTTTGTGACGTAGTCGTCAAAGGCGTTTGGAGTTGTCACAAGAACTCCATCGGATGGCGTCAGTCGAAGACCTAATATTCGGCTGAGCATTGTTTTTATTGTATGAGTTCAGCAGACAGGCAGACGGGCCCCCTGATGGATTACCATCGCCTCTGTACATTTACATACATACATACATACATAGCACTGAAGGTGCTACCAGCTGCCACTCATATTAGAGCTAACAAGCACAAACTGACATTTTTTTTTAACATATGATATTTTAATTGATGGGAAACCTTGGGAAACATAGCCTTTCTTTATGTCTGGTTCTCTCTGGTTCTGGTACCTTCCACCTCATATGTAGACTAAAATAAATAAGAGTGTTCTGTGAATGAATTAATCAAAATAGTCGTGCCTCAGAAGATGCTTTTTTATTGCAGGAGTTCAGCAGACAGATAATAACCCACTTGATGGGAAGCGGTTACCATTGTCTTTGGATATTTATAGAACTAAAGGTGCTACAAATGCGCTGCTGCTCTCTAAGGTGAGACTGGAACCTGGTCACTATTTTATAACTATGTTATAACGACATACTTTAGACCAGGGGGTAGCCATGTTGTCGGGCAAATGCCCTATAACACCTGGCTGTGAGTTCTTTTGTCGCCTCTTACGACAGGCCGCCCGGCAACAGGAATTTGTATGCTTTCTCCGTTACGACACGGATAAACAATTTAAAAATAATATTTGGAACAATATCCGTAAAGTAGTGTTTGAGATATGAGGGGGAATATTTAAGTGTAAATATACTTTTATATTCTTGTCATTTTTAGGGAACCCTTCATAGTTCGTGCACTGGCTAGATTTATATTACTTACTTTTTAAAATATTCATATCTTTGTAAGTGTACGCAGCATCCTCACATCGGACGTCTATGTTATGGAATCCAATCGACTCCATCATTTGTCTTATTTCTTTAGCTGGATTCTGAAATCATTCGAATTGTTAAAAAAATGTGTTGGGGATCTGTCTAGATGAATCTACTTTAGATTGACGTGCGTTTATTAAGGGGATAATAAATAAATAATGTAAATTAAAAAACTGACTGACTTTAAAAAACATAAAACAATGATAGGGCCCAGCAGTCTAGCACTAACAAAAAATTAGAACCCGATTGCAGCGCCCCCTACTGCGTCCAATTGTGAATCTAATCCATCCCGGGACCCACTCGAAGACACAAAATTTCATCAAAATCGGTCCAAGTGGTTAGAAGAAACTCAGTGACACATGCGAGTAGAAGAATTTTATAAATACAGAAAGATAAATGAATTAATATTCTTTATTGCATATACAGATGAAATCAAAACAGTCTATCGGTCAGTCAGTCAGTCAGTCAGCCAGTGAGCGGTATTTTGCTTATATATGTATAAATAGATTAAACATTTAATAAATAGGTAATATACGAAACGCACTGTGATTTCATAGTCTGCGACCTTAGATATTTTATTATTTTTATGAGAAAATAAATTAAGAATTTATTATAAAAATTAAACTGAAAAACAAGTAATAAATTGTTGTAAAAAAAACATTTATTATTTCCATTTATTTTTGTGATTTTATAGTTGGTTGTTTTTTTAAACTTATTTATGCGAACTGTGATTTTATTGTATTCCTTTTAACAGTTGTCGTGTGTAAGATATTCTATTGAAACCTGGGAAAATTTAAGTTGAACTTGCTGTTTCAATCAAATTATTAAACAGACTGAGATAAAGATATCTAAAATCGGCCATTTATTATTAGATTTAGTATAAATAGCAGTTTTTAATCAAATTTCAGCCACTTATTTTAAAATCATAGGTATGTACTGTGTACAATTAATTTTTATTTCATGGTGTCGATAAGTACGTTTTAAATGAGATCAAATCCTGGCCGCACCATGCACGTAAAGTAATATTATTATACTAATTGACTCGGCCTCACTCTGCTGGGTCTCAGACCAAAATATTCATATTAATATTATAAATGCGAAATACACACATATATAATTTTATATATAATTTTAATACCAAGGGTGGCCAAGGGATACTTTTTTATCCCGGATAATGGGATACATGTTGGGATAGATTTATGTAACAGTAATCCCGGAAACTAGGATAGGTTTTGTGATTTTGTCCACTTGGTCCAACGGGTCCACTTGGTCCACTCGGTCTATGTTATCTATTTTGTTATTTTTGTCAAGTTTTGTCATTTATGTAGTTTACAGATAGACGGGGAATGGTATAGTTTGCGATATAAAATGAAGTGTATCTTCTGGGGGCAAATATATAAAAATCTAATACAATGTAACCTGGACTCCTTGCACTTTAAACAAAAGATACGTAATAGAGGTCGACCCGCGGTGCAGCTGCGGGGTAAATTCTAATCTTCTATATATATAAAACAAAGTGTAAATAACACGAGTTACACCATTTAAACTTAAGAACTGCTGAACCAAATTTTATGATTTTTTTGGAACTGTCTTTGTCCGGAATAGTGTAATAACAATAATAGGTAATAACAATAATAAGTATTAAAGTATGATATTCATCGGTAAAAAGAATGAAAAAATATCAGTCTATCCATTCATTTGTTATGATCTCTCCCGGCCGATTTCGGCAATGGTGACTGCATTTAAACTCATTTTTATTTGTCTGATCTAGATGAATTATTTTTGTGTGTGTTCAATCGGGTACCAGGATTTAGGTGAAATGTGATCCCGGGATGGTTTAGATTCATGATTGGACCCGGTAGGTGGCTCTCCAATCGGTTTCTAGATTTTTATTTTTTAAGGCAAGACAATGTCTGCTGGGTACAGTTAGTTGTTACTATAACAACGGTTACCATGGCAATGGTTACCACAGCAACGTTGGTATCATTTTTGTGATGGTAAATAAAACAAATATTCGTTCTTAGTATGCGTCTGCGTTGCGAAAGGGTACCTATGTAAGATTTTAAGTCAATCCAATTGTTTCGCAGATCTCGTGACGAATCTGTCAGTGAGTGGTATTTCACTTATATAGATAAGAAGTAAGATCTATAAATCGTGTTCAACATTCAATTCATTCAAAGAGTTTTATTTAAAGTTCTAAATAATATCAATTAATGTCTCTGATCCGGAAAGGCACCTCTTAGGCAGTTTATCTAAGGATGAGGCTACATTAGTGCGTTGCGTCGTCACAGTTAATACTGCGTCGTCTTACATATTATATTTTGAAGTGTCATAAGATGTCACATTATGTGTTGCATCGTAGTAAGCGATATTTCAACAGATTAATGGATGGTACATGAATAGGAAGGTGATACGCCGGTGCGACAATGCAACGAAGGAAGACATCCAGAATCTTCTTTTATTTTATTGTTTCTACGTTTGTTCCGATCCATTGTCAAAAGTAGACTGGCAACCACACTGAGACATTGACGTTTCGCTACGACGTCGTGGGTCGTTGCAACGCAACAGGTTGCAACAGGTGTGGCGTATGATGCATTCATCGGTTGCAACGACGCTACGCAACGTATTAATGAGGCTCGCCCTTTAGCAGCCTAGCTTACTGCAGCGCAGATGCTCCGTGTTCGATTCCTGATAAGGTAAATTTCGTAAACAAATTTACTGTTGTTTACTATGATCTGGGTGTCTGTGAAGCGTGACTTGCTTAGCTTGGATATATATGCGTGTTTGTCTCCCGATTTCATTAAAAAAAAATGTTACAATTACCACGGGATCATAGTGAAGGAAAACATTGTGATAATCGATGTGTTAAACTCGTCGAGTTGAAAAATTGAGGACATACAGGCTGTTTCCTTAAAAAAATATATAATGGGGACACTCGAGGCCAGTAATAGGGGTTTTTGAACTTATATATACGTAAGATAATATGCTTACCAAGCTGTCATGGTATGGCGATATATATCTGTCAACATCTATAAGCCACTCGCTCCATTTTCGGCGGGAGGCTAAATTCTGTATATATCGAAGATATGAAGTTGACCCACGAACAGCAGCAAACAGTCTCCTTGTTCTGTTAGTAAATTAAATATGTTTCGAAACGCTTTTCTGAAAATAATGAAACCGTATAAATAAAGGGTGAAAGAAACATACTTGTAATAAATAATTGTCGCTCTAACGTAATTTTTGTTTTAATGTCTAAAATTATCATTAACATTTGTTAATGGCACCCATGAAGATATAAATAACGCATAACAAATTTATATTCTACAAATCTCAAGTACTGAATAATATCTTGTATATAAAATTCTCGTGTCACAGTGTTAGTTACCATACTCCTCTGAAACGTTTGACCGATTCTCATGAAATTTTGTGTGCATATTGGGCAGGTCTGAGAATCGGAAATCTATTTTTCATCCCCCTAAATGTTAAGGGTAGTCCACCCCTTTTTTTTTAAATTTTAGCTAATTAAAAAAAATGATACAGCATTAAAAAATACATACAACCCTAAATTTTCAACCCTCTACGATCAACCCCTATAATAATAGGGGTTTAATAAAAATATTTTTTAAATATCGATTGAAGGTTTCCGGACGGACGACGTGTGCCGGGACAGCTAGTAATATTATATATAGTATAATATTACGTATACTATGAGTTTCAAAGAAACTTGATTTTGATTTAAATACGTTTTATATATAAAAATCTATTCTTCTGAAAATAAATAGTCCACCATCTTGTGCCATCCATCATATTGGATTTAGACTGACGTCATCCCAAACTAAATGAGTGTCCAAAACTTGAACTCAGTCAGTTGAGAATAATTGCTCTAAAATTCAGATACAAGATTTGACAAGTATGTATGTTACATACAAACATGCCAAGTTAAATAAAAGCTTGTAAAATACATTCTTTTTATGTATAAAACGTGTTTAAAAGTTTGAATCAAAAAGTTTGAATCAAAATGTTTAGTTAGTATATTTAATTAATTTATACATTAATTTCGAAAAGTCGTGGTAGCGTAATGGCTATCGCACCCGTGTCAAACTCAAACGGCGCGGGTTTGAATTCTGGCCGAACGCATGCATCACTAAGTTAGTTTTCTGACCTAATGTGCATATTGCTACTATGACCACGTGCTAACGGTGAATGAAAACGTCATGATGAAACTTGCACATCGAGATAACTAATGTGTAGAACCTGCCAAGTCGCCTTGGACGAGCGTGGTGTGTATGGCCCCCGTCTGGGGTTTACACATCGAGGGCTTTTTGTAGGTATCTCTGACAGTACCGTGACAATAGCACTTCATACGTGAGGTTATTGGTACCACCCCGACCGCGAGTTTCCCTCATGCGCGGCTGATGGTCCTGAATCGGATTTCCGCTCGATGAAAAAAAGCGTGGCGGGTATACTGTCCGTTCCCCAATAGTGGGAAGCTCGAGCTCAGTAGCTCATTTATAAATGTGGTAATGAGTGAGTAAGGCAGGGAACCATTTACGCAGCTCCTTAAGCCATTTCGGAGTCAAGAGAAGCTTTTAGGTTATAAACCATCACGCTAAGAGCAATAGGAGCGGAGCACCAATGAAGAACCTTTCAAAATCGCGAGGTTTTTTTAACGTACTTTTTTTAAGTAACTTAAATAGTTAAAAAACCGCACCACGCGGACGAAGTCGTGGGCATCAGCTAGTATATAATATAAAAAAAAAAAAAAAAAAAAAATATATATATATATATTACTTGAATCGTCTTGAGGCACGTGTTGTCTTGACTTGAAAAAAATTATAAAAAAAATCCCAGTGTTTTTTCATTAAAAGGAAGCTTTTTAGGGGGCGTCGCAAGAAATTAATTGTTAACGACACCCTAATATATATATATATATAACATAACATATATAATACGTGAAGGAAAAAACACAGCAAAAACTCTTTGTACCCCTTTTTACGAAAATTGCGCGAACGGAGGAGTATGAAATTTCGCACACTTATATTTCATATAGAGAAGGAGTGCAGAATGCTATTTTTTTTTGCATAAAAAATACATTAAAGCAATAAAAAAAACATAACACACTACCATGTAATTGACACACACGCATATATATAATCGTTTGTTTATTGTTAAAGTCAAATTAGCAGTGCAGCCCTGGCGAAATCTGTGATTATTGAAGTATAGTCTTTGACAACAGAACCTTAATAATGTTGGAACTTATCATTTAAATTAATTATTATGGTCGAATTTCGACCACGGGCGACCACTAGGTAGTATATATAATTTCTCAAGGATTAAGCGTTGCTATACAACGTGGCAATGCCGCCAGAATTTTAGGAATGTTCCCGGTAAATGACAATGGTTGCTCCCAAACCAATATTTCATCTTTACAATTTTTCCTTCTTTATTTAGTTTTATTTGATTAGTTTTTATGTTTTGTTATATAAACTTTATTATTCAGTTATGAATAAACATTTTTTCTTTTAAATTTATTTGAATTTTTAGGGTGGGTTCGGCGTAAGCAACGATGACGACGATAAGGCGTTTGAGTGTAAAACCTCAGATGTGAGTGCACTTTGTGTGCGACATTATGTAGTAGGTCTATTTTACAAACTGATTAAATTTGATAGTAATCACCAAACAATTTCAAAACCAGGATTTAAAAAAATAATAGGCATTGCCTTTACAAGCATTTGTTAATGAGCATTTAAAGACTGTAAAAGTTTCATATCGCTCGCTCTCAATAAATTAAATAAATAGGTTTGAAAAATGGCATATTATTCAAGTCTATGACATTTTTTGCTGTGATGTATTTGTTGGGATGCACTTGCTTGGCTTTGAATTTGCAAAGATGCTGACCATTCATTTACCAGTTAGGTGTGAGAATCGCCTCAGCATCAAAAAAAAACTACCAAAAAGAAACCGACTTCATGACTAACTAATAAAAAAAATCTACAAAATTTTGAAGTCGATGAGAAGTAAATTTAAAATAAAATATATTTAGTAAATTTGCTGTTTTTTAATTTTTACTTCGCACCGACTTTAAGATGCTGCAAAAAATAATATATTTTTCTTTTAGTTATTCTTGAAATCGGTTTCTTTTTGGTAGTTTATTTTATTAAGTTCCGTGTATATGGTATCCAATAATAATTCATATGAAATTGAACAATGAACGCTCGCAATATTAAGAAACGAAAATGGCTAAACATACATAAAAAATACACGATAGTACCTCCTTTTTGAAGTTGGTTAAAATGTTTAATGAAACTTACTCTTGATTTTTGATCCAATGCACCGTGTAGAAGGAAAACACGTGGTCAAAAGCTCCAACCATATCATCGACCATTTCGCCTTCAATGTTGAAAACGATGAAAGAAGTCCGGTCATCGTCATTATGTCTGTTTGCGAATCTCACCATTTTTTCACTGATATCGCATCCGACAAGTTTCTTAAAGTCCTTGGGTATGTAATATTTTAGATACTTAGTAACACTACCATCCGCACAGCCTATGTCTAGAATTCTGCTATTGCTCTGCCATCTAATTTTTTTAATATTCTCATTTAACATAGGAAAGTGTCTCTTTTTTGTAAACTGTTGCTTTTTTGATACAATTTTGCGTCGTTCATGTTTTTTAAAATTTTCTATTTAATCGCGATTTTTTTTAAATGGTTAATTGCAATATTTTAGTGGTGTATTATGTACACGGCGCGGTTCCAGCGTGCAATCTCCGCGGTATCGGGGTGTGTATGCCTTTATATTGCGCGTGCGTACCGCGTTGCATGCCGCAGTTAAAGTGCCTCGGTATACCCAAATTCAGGATATATTTAGTAATGTATATTACGAATGTTAATATCTAATTGTCGTGTGTGTATCTTTCTTGAATGATGCGCGCCGACTTTGGTATGAATTATTTTTTTATCAAAATTGTCTGTAAGGTATTTATGAAAGTACTCTATTGGCCACCAGACGAAAATCAAGCTAATTACAATGTGGCGAATGACGAAAGTAAGGGAGAAAATTTTTCGGTGTAAAAAAAATCAAAATTCAAAAGTTTCGTACAGACTAAACTTTTCAATTTTACAAATGATGATATGTATCAATCAAATCATCATTTATTGTATAAAACATGGTACGTAAAAAATATGGTATGATTGTTTTATAGCTTCACATGTTTTTGCATCTGCGGCGTGCAAAATGTGTTGTGCCTATTACAAATAACAGTTCTTACTTAACTATAAGTTAATAACTTAAACTATAAGTGTGCGAAATTTCATATTCATCCGTCCGCGCAATTTGCGTAAAAAGGGGTACAAAGTTTTTGCTTCACGTATTAATTTATTAATATATTATATTATATATTTCATTAAATATTCATGTCAAAAATAAAACAGCAGCTTAAGATAGATAAATTTAAAGCTATAACACACTTATAAAATTCTCGTGTCACAATGTTGGTTACCTTACTCCTCTGAAACGGTTTGACCGATTCTCATGAAATTTTGTGTGCATATTGGGTAGGTCTGAGAATCGGACAATATCTATCTATTTTTTCATCCCCCTAAATGTTAAGAATAGTCCACCCCTATGTTTTTTTAATTTTTTTTTAAAGATATATATATATATATATACGTCGGAGGGAAGCCATGGATTCGATGTATTGTTGTTTGGATGTATAACGCATAATATCATTTGTTTAATGTTTCTATAACTTAAAGATCGTTCTAACCTTATAAAAGTTATGAATATTGTAATTTAACAAACGACCATTGAGAGCAGAGCTTATGGCTCCGAGTGGGGTCAGACGCCCTCTATACTTTAGTAGTATCTACTTCTGTAGACGGAGGAGTTTTTGTGGCACATTCGGTTGATGGCAATAGGTCGAGTTGGACCATGGAGTATTTTAAAGAAAGTATTGAAGTTGGAAGTATGAGCGGTGCCCTGAATCCGCTGCTCGGTCTAAACTATGTTAAAAAGTCTTTTAAATCTAAATTAAAAATGGCTATCGTGTTTTATGCTCGCATTTTACCCTGATGACGCCCACTAAACCTGCAATAACTAAAGGAGATGTCGTGAGAACGAGGCCTTCTCCGACATATATATATATATGTATATTCTATAAGTACGTAAGTAAGTATATTATAGAATTATTAGTCGAAGAATTAATAGAGTTGTAGCAAACAAAGCACAATAAGAGGAAAAAAGGTGTGTGGGTTATCATTAGACAAATCTAGAAAAATATAAACGTCATTATATGTAAATAATTATTTTTCCATTTCTCATATTCTGAAAGTATACTTGGAGTTGTCTGATCACAGGGATGAAAACAGTTCTTTTCGTCCCTGGGAAATGATTTTCGTTGCTGTCAAATATTTAAATTATGCGATCCATAGATAATACACGAGACAAATGTCTCAACTTTTTTGACAGCCACTGTTAAATCGCAATATGAATTGAAATAATAAAAAAAAAGTTTAACATTATTGTATACTTATAAATTACTTTTCAGTAAATTAGTAAAATTTTACATAAAGAGCTAAATATTTGCAAGTATCGGGGACAAGAAAACTGGCTTTTTTGTTTGCTTATTGTCAAATTTGTAGACGGGTCACTTGATGGCAAGTGGCTACCGTCACCCATGGACATGTGCAACACTACGGGAGCCGATACGTTACCTACCTCGTTGAGACTTTAAATATCTGTTTACGCTCTTGACTTGGCTGGTCTGGTAGAATGCAACAGGAAAAGAAATTTCCTTGATGATTCATAACTATGGGATATATTAAATAAATTTGTCATATTTAGATATGGATTAAACGCTATATTTCATTAGAGCAGTTCCTGGTTAAATAATCAGTTTTTTTTAGTTTCTTGAAAGGCCTATTTAGGCGCTCAAACTATTAGCACCTTCGCTGTGCGCGTGCGCCAAATCATCTCATGCCTAAACAGGTCACTTTCACCCCTCGAGTAAAAATTACTATTTTATATATACGCTTCTAAAGTACTAATAATGATATTTCCTTCTTTGTCTTATGAACTTTTTTAGAGATCTGTCTATACAAGAAAATATTCTGAAACAAAATCAAAAAACATTTCAAGGAAAATTATTTCCAATAAGACACATTGTAAGTTTTATGCGATATGTAGTATTGAAATGATTTTTTGGGTTCCGTAGAGTAATACAAGAATAGTAAATATCATCACCACTACAGAGCTAAAACGTGCTAGCTTTTCTAATTAAATGCCCAGACTTTCATTATAAACATTTAAGAGCAAGTAAATTGAAATTTTATATGAGGGTAAGATAATAGGGTATAATAGATCTCTACAGAACTTTATTTTGTAATCGATTTTAAAGACATGTGGTATACGAGTATACTAATAACTTAGGAGAATATAATTATACATACATAGGCAAGTCACTCGCCATAAAAAAATAATGGTATTATCTTACTTTAGTCGTATAATAAAAAATTAATACCTAATTAGGTACATGTGTATTTGTTTATTAATATTATGTATATTAGTATATATAATACTAATATATTATATATTAATACTGTTATTATATTGCATAGCTAATGCTGTTGCTATACACATATTAATGATGTATATATTTGTATATATATAATATTAATATATGTATTGTGTGATATTTATATATCCCATTTATATATGTATTTGATTTGCACAGCACCGCCGTGCACTTGCGAATTTCCCCTTCATAAAGCTCTATGGCTGGCTCTATCGCGATATGGCCGCCCATTGCTCCGGCTGTTACTGTTTAATGTGACTGCTGTTAATTGTTTATTTTATGTGTATGTGGTGAACTATAAAGTGTTTTCTATTCTATTCTTTTTAGGGTATGAAAGGTTCGCTATTGAACGCTTGTATCATATTCCCGTGATTCGAAAATGCTCGTCTAAACGGCACCGTTAAATCGTGGTTGTCAATCAAATCGACATTTCAACACGTCTACGAGTGGCGCCACCGTTCATAGGATACTGCATTTCTTTCTCTTCAAGTCAACAACGAGTTATCGGTGAGTTGAATCTAACTATTTACAAGCGCATTTTTCAAAATTATCAAACATTCATTCGGACAGGGTAGCATAATAATTTTGATAACCGGAGCTGTTATAGTATGGTCCGTCCAGTCTATATAGTTGAATGTTTCATCTAGAATTATATATGAAATTTAACAAGATGTATTATGCATGCTATACCACTTTAGATAAATATACAAAGGGTAAATGAGGTCATCCCGGACAACCAGTAGTAAATACTGAAAAGTTTATTAACGAAATTCATCATGTCAGGAAAAGAACCCGGGATCTGTCACTCCTCTCCTCTTCCTCGAGCTAGTTGTATTAGCTGAGGGGGCAAAAGCTTAAAAAGTCATAGCTCATGGGAGCAATCTAGGAACCAACCACGATGTCATCCACGTGCGGATGGCGAGTAAACCACTAGTATGTCCTTATTGCGAAGGTAACAATATTTTTCGTTTGTTAAATCTTGAATTCGTCGTCAGCCACGGTACAGCAATATGCTGAGTGCAAGCCCCGTTCGCTGAAAGTGCAGCGTACAAATTCTCGAAACATGCTGTGTATGAAAATGTATGAGGAATGTAAATACGTCGCTATTTCTGCAAATAAAGTTTTTCTTTTTATTCGCAGTCCAATGCTGGACGTAGAATTCCCCAAATTATAAGAGGTTTCACTTCAAAAATAAAATAAAGACACCCCTTAGTTGTGAAAAGAAGAGAGATATGAAAAAAGGGAAATAAGATACCTTTATTGTATCATGAAACTGGAGGTAGGCGAAGAAAAAACATCGGTATGTGTCGAGCTAGTACCAAGCGTCACTAGACAAGCAACGTCGACTCGTTGATTACGTGAGGGTCACCGGTTGCCAACGCGGCGCCCACTCGTGGTAGGTAGGTGGTGCTTGCTAATGACCCTGAGAACCTTAGCGACTGCCAACCTCTAAATATGCTATTAATACCTATGCGGATAAATAGCAATACGGAATTAGAAACTTGAACGAACCCGAGGTCATCTATACAATCTATGCGAAAATAGTGTAGTTGTAGACGTCAAGGTGTGTTGATAAGATTGCTTGAATAGGTTCATGCTATCTTTCATCTATTTTCCGTGATCTATTGGCAGTTGCATTGTTGAGAATACAACTGCTACTGGAGGTGTACTTAGCCTTGTCTATATAGTGATGTGGTGGAGGCCACATTAGTAAGGCCTTGTCCAGAAAAATCCTTTATTTGAGCCAACCCGCGCGTGTATTTTCCCGACCTACTTCTTGCTCTTCAACACCTTGAATCATTTGTGGTTAATGTAAATAATTTATTTCATACTAGCTGTTACCCGTGACTTCTTTCGCGTGGAATTTAATCTAATTTAGGGGACGGCAGCGGCGTGCGCCTTCTTTTTTTTTCTAAAATAAAAGTAGCCTAAGTTACTATTTATAACATTAGCTATTTATAAGTGAAAGTCCTGTCAAAATCGGTCCAGCGGTTTCGGAATTAGCCGGAATAAACAGACAGATAAAATAAAAAAATGTACCGTATATATTTTCAAATGCATTTAGTAATAAATAATAGTTTAAAAAACACTAAAAAAATACGCTTTTATGGAAAATCCAAGTAAAAGATAGAAAATAATTTTAATAAATTTGAATTAAAAATAGTGTAAGAAAAATTGATTTTATTGTAACAAAAGCGTGACTGTAGACCATCCCCCGTTCCTCCAATCGGAGGCCACGGTGGGCATCCGGCCGATCAGGAATCCACACATCCCTCTGTGTAAAGCCTTTCCCCCAGGCCCGAGGATGGTGTACCAAGAAAAGACATTCCCCTGCGTCATCAAAAAAAGTAAGACCTGAAGGGCGTTAAACTTGGTGCAGTTTAAGTTTTGCTTTGCAAATTGGTAATGGTTTAGTAATTATTTTTGGCTATAAAAAAAACACTTTCTTCATAATCCTTCGTAATTTTTCTTAATAAATTGTTGCAAATGTTATTAAATAATTGTACATATTGTAATAATAATAAACACATCAATGAAATTTATGCGAAAACATTAAAATAAAAATATGATACTTTTTTATCACTGCGTTTGCAATAAAAATAAATATTAGATAAAAAAAGAAAGAAACTTTATTTATTTTACTGACACAAAATTTACGTGATATAAGACCGTTGTATGAGACCAGTTCCTATTGTAGATCTGTGCAGATCTGTATTTTAGGTCACTAGGAGTTTTTGGCGGGAACCGAAAGGAGATGTTTTATTTCTAAACATTCTGTGCAGTTTTATTTCTAAAAATGTGTAAAATTACTCTAAATGAACAATAGTTGTGGGATATCGATAGTTTTTGAGTAGTAATTATGTGTTTTGTGAGAAATGTGAACTATGTGATGTATAGTCAAATGTCGTCTTTTGGGTTGTCACAAGAACTCCGTAGAATGGTACTAGTTGATTACCTCCAGCTGTGCTACACATAGGCTTAAGATGATGAAGAAACTATATTGTAAACTAAAATCTGTCTTAAAGGCCTAGCTGCCAAGCCATAAACCAAAATTAATCAAAACTATGCAAAACCACCAAGTCCCAACAATATATAATAGTAAATAGAATAATGTAGTAATAAGGACTGAAACTATATACTTGTATATATGTTGTATCAGTACCAATAATTAAGAAGTAGTAATTAAGAAACCTAGGAATAAGCACTAAGAATACAAACCCCTAACGAAAGACAATGTCCTTGTAAATGATAATAGCCTAGAATAGAAATATACAATAATTAACTGTACAATGTAATTGGAATAAATAAAACTAGTAATAAATATACGTACAACAATTTGGCATACCACATTTGAAACATATTAATGTATATTAGAAATAGTACAAAACACTGTAAAATTAGATAAATAAGTAACTATGTAAAATTTTAGTAAACAAATAAAGTAAATAAACAACTCCCAATATTCCCCAACCAAACCAACCTCAACCAACCTATCCCAATTTTCATACCAGCTTCACCAAATCACATTCCCTAACCATCCCTTACCTAAACCCAACCACCGTGTAACAAAATTATTTCCCTTTAGACAAAATTACGGATAGGTAGATAGATAGGGCAGGTAAATTGTACGGATAGGTGAAGATAGTAGTAAGCAAAATAAAGATCTAGGCTTAGGCTTATCTCGTTCGCCTGAGAGAAAGCGGAAAAAAAGCCATAAACCTAAATAAATAATAACAGGTCACCAGTGCTAAAGAAATAGAGCAAGAAAAGTATCAACTAAATCTAACTAACTAATAATCTACCTACCTATATAACTAATAATATAACTATATATTTCAATTGTATTGACATTATAACTGCAATGAAGAAAACTTAACCTTAAAAAACGTTATTAGAAATAAAGAAGAAATTCATTGATTAAAAACGCCACACTAAAAAAATAAAAAGTATATAATACATCAGTGAATAAAATTGCAATGACTATTTTAATGTAAAATAAGAACCTTTTACTAACGCATATGAAAGTATATACGGAAATAATATTAAACAATTTTTTTTTGTCTGCGTGTCTGTTTTGTTCTGGCCGATCTCTGAAACGGCTCGACCGATTTTGATGGGACTCACTAGTAGATACCCAATGTTATGAGGAGTAACTTGTAATATAAGGATTCAACGAAAAATAAATTCACATATCACAATAAATTTTATACAAACCTAATTGATCAACACCTAGAATATATTGTATTCTGCCTATAATAATGAGCTAACAAGTGTCCCAGTGCTGGGCTCGGGCCTACCACTATAGGGGCACGGATAGTATACCCGCCACACTTGTCAAAGGCGGCTTGGCAGGTTTGACACATCGGATATCTCGATGCAGGTCTCGGATATCTCGATATTTTCCTTCACCGTTGTTAGCACGTGGTAATTTTAACAATATGCACGTTAGGTCAGAAAAATGCCTAAGTGGTGCATGCGTTCCAGCCAGGATCGAACTCGCGCCTTTTGAGTTTCGGACACATGCGCTACTACTTTGTATTCTGCCTATAATATCTTAATTATAACTAGAAAACGGAGTCTAGGCCACCCTCTAACATGGGTAAGATGCCAGAAGGCAAAAGCAAAATCCAATATTACACATCATTATACTTTAGCGTTTTGTTACAACTCGGGTCCCGACAATTTAAAATCCTGCATATCTGAAAAAAAAAACCATTTTATTACCTTTCGGCATTTGATCTAATTGTAATTATTTTATGATCGTTTTCTTTTGTTTACTTATTTAAAGGCACACGTTTGTAATGAAAAGAAAAGCCCATTGTTTTATTATACTCATTTATGACCGTTTGCGGCTGACTCATTAGTCAGGTGTTTCGGATTAAGTCGATTCGATACGGGCACATTGTATTTGTGCAGTATAAAACGATTGTCTAATTGAGGGAGGGGGCCAGTCGAGCGACAACCACGATAATAGCAAGACGTGTGTACTGCCATCGGGAATCTAATAGTGACGGACTTTGCGCGTTTTAATGAATTACGACCTTCTGCACTATGTTTGGACTTGTTGTGTTCGGTTATACGTGATTGTACAGTCCTAATAAACTCTATAGTAATTCTAACGGCATTCTGATTCGAGTCTCAGCTCGTAAGAATATAATTATCACTGTCTTCTTCTATCTTATTTCCTTCCAAAAACCACAATCAAGTTGTACTTCATCTCCACTAGTGTTGAACCACCACATTTCTCACAAGTCTTATTTTTCTGGCCATCTCAATATAGTCATTGAAGAACTCCTCCCGTAATAATATATCAGGTATTTGGAATGGATTAATTGCTTTTGTTGTGTCTGAAACGATAAAATTATTTACATTTATCTGTGCTTGAACGGAGAAAGAATATAATTTTCCTGCGGCCGGGTCCTGTTGTAAGAGGCGACAAAATATCCACAGTCAGGTGAAGAGTATCTATCCGTCTGGATAGCTACCACTCTTGATCTAGAGAATGCTGCCATAACAACCTTGAGTTGTGGTCCCGGCATTAGTGACCAGGTCCAGTGAAACTGAAGAGAGTGTAACGTTGCACTTGCAACTTGCGTGAGAGAAAGCCAGATAGACTGGCGCCGTAACGCGTTACGTAACAAAGCGGTTTACCCTCCCTCAAGAGCGAGTAGACATTAGGCGCTCGGCGTTGCGTTGGGCGCGCGTTTGTAGCATACAATATACAAACTGACGCATGGAATGTTTGTGACATTGTATCCAAAATTAAGGCAACATGAACCTAAGTTTTTTAATTATTTTAGAATGTCCATAAATAATTAAAAAACAATAATGTGTACTCGCTCAAAGAACTTTTGGATCTCAAAACGCGCGTTTCAAAGCGCCCAATGTGTAAGATGTTTTCAGTTCAAAACATAGACAGAGCGAATGACAGTACTAATGTCACAAGAGCAGCATCGTATTTTTAGCACCTTTGGTTTTGTAAATGTCCATAGGTGATGGTAACGGTTTTCCAACAGGTGGGCCGTTGGCCTGTCTGCTGAACTCATGCAATAAAAAAGTTTTCAATAAAAGTCGGCCTTGAGACTCCTTTGAGTGTTTTTCGCTTCTTGGCTTATTTTATGATTTAGCCCTAAAGGCCCACTTGAAAAATTCGACGTGTTTACAGAGTTTCTGAAAACAATTTAGAAATCCGTTGCATAATTTAGAGTAATAAAAACGTAATAATTAATTGACTAAATTATATAATTTTTTATCGTATTTAAGTGTGTTAAATGCGTTTAGTGTTTCTTAAATAAAATTAAGTAACGTCGTGCAAGCCGCCCTTAGAATAAATGCAAAATTGTCCATATTTCAAACAAATAAATTATTTTTAGATTGACTTTGAAAAAATAAGTAAATATAAAGGCAGACCAGATGCGGAAAGTGACTTTGTTTTCTACAATGGTTGCCTACATACTTTTCAAATATTTGAAATAATAGCAACAACGTAGGTACTTACTATCTTAGAAAATAAAAGCATATTTTGAGAATTTGTACGCCGCATTTTTAGCAAATAACATTTGTAATCAGCATATTTCTGTGTCGGTACAATATCCGACACAACGATGATTTTCAGTACAAACCTTTATTTTGGTGTAATAGCAATTTAAAAACTATGTAATTCGTAAATGTTAGTATACAGTATACACCCACTTGAATAAACAATATATACATATTTTGTTAACTTAGTGATTTCTTTTTATGTTTCTTTGCAGACATAATTATGTAAGAAACTCTAACACTACCCGTGATCAGAAGGCTAGTTCATATTTTAAATTATTGCATAGTTTTTATCGCGGGCTTTGAGCGCGGCGACCGCATCAAGAAATTACGTAACGAAAATAAACCTTACACCCCCCCACTCCGCCTACCATGTAGCTCGGCCGAGCGTTCGCTTAACGAGTATGTATACGGTACGACTGTACGAAGCTCGCACGGATCGAGAAGAGCTGCTCCGAAATCTGACGAATACGTAAGCAGCTGTTTGTGAGAAAGTATATAGGTGTATAGATATCTATCATATCTTTATAATGCCACACTCACCGCATGTGCGCCCCTATATATGTATACATAGGTGATTTGTTTTCTTATCGGTCTCCAGGCTCAAAAAGTGTAACTTGAATTAGTGTCAAAGAAAAAAAAAACACTGCATAAATAAAAAATAATTATAATTGCATAAGTGGATAAAAAATGCTATGGCAATAGCTTTACCGCGGCAGTCCCCGAGTCCCACAAGAAGATTTTTTTATTCATTTTTTTGCGTATAGTCAAATTGGCAGTCGGTTCCACATGATGGCAAGTGGTTACCGTCTCCCATGGACATCTGCAACAATAAGGGAGCCGATGCAGTTTCAGCTTATTATTCTGTCATTTTCGGTCATTGTGATAAACTAAAAATTCACATTGCTTGTACACATATATAGGTGAATTTCACCTATATCCTCGTTTTCGTAAATTCAGGGGAAATTTCCAGAGGCCTTCAACGCTAAGTCCTAGCTTACGCTAAATATCAAAAACACTCAAACGAGTCCTAAGGCCGGTTTTGACGGAAACAAAAGTGGTATCGTTACATTGTTGTAAAATAAATTACCCTCATCAAGAATCGAATCAACTGATTTTGAAATAATAAACACATCCTCTATTATTACTCCACTATGTCTAACTTTTCAACTGGGAAGTGGTTAATAAAATAAAACTCAGATTGATAGAATGCCAAGTTTCGAAGAAAAATTGGTTGCAACAAAATCGTGTTTATATATTTAGATATGAAGAGGTTAATGAAAGTAGATGAAGCAAAAGTTGCTTTTGAGGAGCGCCAGCTGGTAGGGTATTTGTCCATCTATCTAGATATATTTTTCCATCTACCTACATGTGTTTGCCCATCTATCTAGATGTATTTGTCCATCTATCTAGATATATTTTCCCATCTATCTAGATGTATTTGCCCATCTATCTAGATATATTTTCCCATCTATCTAGATGTATTTGCCCATCTATCTAGATGTATTTGCCCATCTATCTTGGTATCTTTCTACCACCCCTAGTTTAGAGCATGCTGCCATAACAACCTTGAGTTGTGTTTTCGCATTAGTGGTTAGCTTCCAATCTCCCGTAAGA
Source organism: Dendrolimus punctatus (assembly GCA_012273795.1). Classification (NCBI taxonomy): domain Eukaryota; kingdom Metazoa; phylum Arthropoda; class Insecta; order Lepidoptera; family Lasiocampidae; genus Dendrolimus; species Dendrolimus punctatus. The sequence goes on along the minus strand of CM022538.1, from coordinate 2,979,747 downwards.
GAGCAGCAGCGCATTTGTAGCACCTTTGGGGTGGCAAATGTCCTTAGGCGGTGGTAACCGGTTTCTAATATCAGTTGCGCCGTCTGCCTGTCTGCTGAACTCATGCAATAAAAAAAGAAGTGTGATAATATGTACGTAAGATCGTGCTAAATAGTTTTTGGCGTAAAAATTACCTGAATGTCATGGTACGGCGTTAGAAACTGATTGATCTTTCGAAGGTGTGGTTCCCATTTTGTTGTCTTGGTCAGGGCCTCAAATATGCTATAAGACGGTATATGTGCTAGAAACACTAGCAGACAGTCTCCGCCGGTGTCAAGCAAGTTGTAGATGTTTCTAAATGCTAATCTGGCAGAAAATTTTACACTTTACTTTCAATACATGTTTTCTATTATATTCCTGCTCCACCAGGGATTGGTTAGTGTTAATTAATGTGTCCAAATGCGATTTACTTATATGCCTTTACACTATGTATGCTGCCGCATACGAACTCGTAGGTTACATAAATTACTATATACAAACATACATATTTATTATCTAAATGTACATGTTGTGTGTCGTCAAACAACACCATTCTAAGGGTATGATAACTAAATAACAATATTATCCGGTCACAAATTTGAGATAGTGTTGTTTCCCGAGGTAGGTAAGATATGACATAAAAGAATAATATAGGCCTCGGGCCTTATTCTATCCGACGTTTCGGCCCCTTTTCAGTGGCCGTGGTCACTAATAACAAAGATGACATTTGTCCACTGAGTATTGTTAAGGTTTTATTTAACCTACCGCCAACTTGTTCATTTTAATTATTTAGTCTTAATTTAAACACCGTTAAATTAAACACGGGTAGAAGAACACATTGCTGACATGAAACATACAAGGTCTACGAAGGCTGCGATGAGTGAACACATGCTGGAAAAACCCAACCATTACGTCAGATTTGATAACCCACAAATCCTCGTGAAAGAGAATCGTTTCATACCTAGAATGATGCGTGAGGCTATTGAAATCAGAAAACACCCAAATTTCAATGGAGAAGATGGTTGGCAAGTAACACCTGTTTGGGATCCGATCAGCAAAGCTATTTGGACCTCAAACCCAGCAAAATCCAACTGCCAGACCTCAAGACACTGTGAGCTCTTTCTGCGTGCAACGGAACACAAACCAACTTGACTGATAATTTATTTTATTTTTCCTTCACCCATTTTAATATTATATAAAAATTTTAGAACTAGGCATGTTTGCCGAAGAGTTTCTTGCGCCGCTTCTTCTCTTCAAGCCACAACATGTTGTGAAGCGGTGGTAAATTAGATTAGGCTCCAATAGAGTAAATAATAACCATAAACAAAATTAAAACTAAATAATTAAAATTAACAAGTTGGCGGTAGGCTAAATAAAACTTTAACAATACTCGGTGGACAAATGTCATCTTTGTCGTTCGTGACCACGGCCACTGAAAAGGGGCCGAAAGGTCGTAGACCAAGTTCAAATAAATTACCCGCGCTTAAAACCGTTAAAATGTTTAAAGTTTAAAAGTTTATTATGTATACAAGTCGCGAAAAATTAAGAAAATATTAATCTTTCAGAGTTTAATCAACATTAGACGGTTCATGTCTATGTTTCAATTTGGTTGAATCAACCAAAGCGATCCACTCTCGAGTCATTAAATGTCATTCGATACCGTTCAATTTGGTTTATCCGTCAAAATCAGCATTAAAGAAAGAGAAGAATGAAAATCTTCATTTTAATCTTCTTTGAATAAGATAAACGTGCATTAACTCGATATTAACAGGATAATGTATAATAGAAACGTCATGAGGCGATTTCATACGTAGAACAACGATAATAGATCCAAATTATCAGTAGCATGATTGTTCACATCTATTTCTTAGTCAAATCGCTTTGTGTGGTAATTTATTAAATCGCTGCCCTCCATCTAACTTTATTTATACATCTTGAATAGAACATATTGGTGCGGAAGTAATGTTATCACCGGTTACGTGTGACGCAACTCTTCAAACGTATTAGGAAAATAGACTCCATATGGCTTTATTTAGACATTATACCTACAGCTACACACTTTTATATTCATACATACATATTGTCATGCCTGTTTCCCGTTGGGGGAGGCAGAGACGATGGAGAGACCTGCTAAAATCCTGACAAATGGTTTTCGCTTCATCAACTTTCATTAATGTTGTCATACATACACGCTTATTTAATCTATAGGTAATTCTTTGAAGAAAAACGTGAATATAGACAGGGTCTTACGATTTTTCTGTCACGAAAAAGCATCACGGCCGCGTATTCTAATGTCCGAATTGAATAATTCAAAAAGTTATACAAAGGTATTGGAAGCAGTCTTGAATATGAAGTAATTTCTCTATGGAGACGATTTGCAGATTTATACCCAGGCTCCGAAGGACACCTTACATGATGCTATTAAGGTTATTAATGATGACTTGAGTCGTATACACAACTGGAGTACTTCTTACGGACTTAGTGTTAATCCTGGTAAGAGACTCAGGCTATAATTATCGGTAGCTCTCGAACAATGTCCCAAATTGATTTTGAATTACACCCTGATGTAATGTTTCATAATACGTATATTCCCATTAGTGAACAAGTCAAAAATCTCGGCGTAATCTTCGACAAGGAACTGTGTTGGCGACCCCACATTACCGAGTTAAGTCGCAAGATCTTTGCATCCTATGCCTCACTCAGAAGACTAAAAAAAATCCTTCCAACCGCCACTAAGATTTCGCTTGTTCAAGCTATTTTACTACCCATCTTTGACTATGCGGATGCCTGTTATCTTAATATTACCCAAGAGCAACTCATTAAACTTGAGCGTCTTCAAAATGTTTGTATAAGATTCATATTTGGATTTAAAAAATATGATCACGTTTCTGAATATCGCAAAAACCTCAAGTGGCTCCCAATCTCACTTCGCCGGAATGCTCATCTTCTACATTTATCATATCGTACACTATTTATACCTACACTCCTCCTTACCTTATGGAATGTTTCAACTTCCTTCATATATCACACACCTTCGATTTGCGCTCCTCTAATAACCTCCTGTAAAAGGCACCTGCACATTCTTCAACATTTTACTCAAATCCTTCGCTGTGCAGGCTGTCTGCCTGTGGAACTCTTTAACCGTAGATGTCAGAAAAGCTAAATCTAATATCTAGCTAAAAAAGAAATTTTAAAAAAATGCATCTTTTATATATTCTTTTCAGTTGTTTTTTATGTTATTAAATAGCTCCAATGTACATACGGTATGTTTAGGATACGGAATTTTTAGTATTTTATAATTATACTAGCTGCTGCCAGCGACTTCGTCCGCGTGATGCGGTTTTTTAACTATCCCACGGAAACTCTTGAAAATTTTCGGCATCAAAAGTATCCTATATGTTGACTAGGGATATAAGCTACCACCATAAAAAACTTCATTTAAAACGGTTCAGTCGTTACGGAGATTAGCCGGTACAAACAGAGAAACAAAAATATTGAAAAAAATCTAAATTAGTTCTATTTTACTTCTTACATCCACCTGACTCGGTTTTTAGCGTCTTTTTTCATTGTACAGAAATTCGACCTCTACAATTTTATTATAGATAGATAGCAGAAGGTGATGTCAGAAGCCTTAAGAACAGACGAGCGTGCACGACAAGAGCTATGAATTTAAAGAAGCAAGTCAGGTGTGTAAGAATAAGCCTAAATGGCGCTCTGTTGTTCGTGCCTACCCCGCAAGGGACCTGGCGTGAAGTTATGTATGTATAGATAGATACTATAAGTGCACTTGAAAATTTCAAGTACTTCATCCAATGTCCTTAAAAAGGTAACGAATAAAATTAATATTCAGTACAGGGAACCTGTATCCGATACTTTCGACTGGCTCGGCCACGAAAAAGTGCATTGCCCTATGCGTGTGTCTTTATTGCCTTTTTGTGCCGCATTTGCGCGTCGGCCGACCACCACCCGGCTTGTTTAGGAGTCATGACCTAACCTAACGAAACATATATTAGTGACGTAACAATCTCATTGATACGGCTTATAGTTGATTTATTTGTTGATTTATATAAATGAATATATAGGGCTTTGCTGACGCCGCGACTCACTTGGGCTACTTTAATGAAAATGAATGAATGATGCTTTATTGTGTTTTAATGATACAGTTAACAGAAATAAAATTTTACAATACAATAGGCCAACAGGCATCTTATCGCTGTTAGCGATTTTTTCCAAACAACCTTTGGATGGACAAAATTTTATAAGAACAGAGCTATATTGCATATTATATACTGAATCAGTATCTTATAAATATACACATTCATGATATACGTACATTAATAAAAAATATACTAATACGAAAATTATACTAATATATGTAAATAAAATATTATAAAATACACATACATAAATAAATATAAAATAAAAAAAAGATAACAACAACTGCTGCATCCTCAAATGAATGAATCAAATGAATGTATTAATTTCAAAATTGAATCTTATAGACTACTTATTGAAAGTCAAGAACCTGCCACTGCTTCCAAAACAATTTTAATTACTGTTAAAGGAGAAGAAACGACGCCACAAACTCCCCAGCAAAATATTTTAACTTCATATTTATTATTATTATTTTTAATCAGGAGTTCAGCAGACAGGTCTGTCTGTCGAAACTGTAGAAACGGATGACAAATCAGTATTCATTTATTTATGTTTGTGGTTTAGCAGCTAGGCCTTTAAGCCAGATCTTACAATACAATTTAGTTTCTTCATTTTCTTAAGTCTATGTATTGCTCAGCTGAAGTGTAGGTTATCAACTGAAGCCATTCAACGGATTTCTTGTGACAACTCAAAAGGTTACATTTGACTATACAGTTCACATTTCTCACAAAAACAAATTATTTTATTGCAGGAGTTCAGCAGATAGGCAAACGGCCCACTTGATGGAAAGTGGTTACCATCGCATATGGACATTTGCACCACCAAAGGCGCTACAAATGCGCTGCTGCTCTCTTAAAGAATATTGAAACCTGGCCACTAATGCCGGAACTCAACACAAGGTTATTATTGCGGCATACTCTAGACCAGGGGTAGTCGCCATCCAGTCGAACAAATACCCTACCACCTGGCTTGTTTTGTCGCAAGAAATTGTATTCTTTCTCCGTTCCTGTACAGATATATAAATGTAGTTTAAATATTAATACAAGGTATGTCAAATTATTTTTTATAAATAATTACTAGAAGAGCTTGGTAGCGATCGCATTATTCACGTTCGGTGCGGTCGTCTAGATTAGTCTAGGAGATCTTTAGTCATGTTTAGCTTTCTGGTACAAACGTTGCTTTACAAATTTTTTTAACTTATTTACCGACAGCTCTTGAACGTGTATTGGGATTATATTAAAGAGCAATATTCTTTGTAAGTTTTATGAAGCCTACACATAGCAGTGTCCAATTTATTTATGTTCCTATTATTTTTCAATGTACATACATCACCACGTCTCTGAATTTCGTAAAAAACTCAAGTGGTTGCCAATTCGCTTTCGCCGGAATACTCATATTCTTTCACTCCTGTACAGTGTGTTGTTTATCCCCACTACCCCGTATTATCTCAAAAACGCTTTGAATTCATCTCTTCCTCTCACAATTTACGACTTTCTACGAATCTTAGACTTAATACTCCCAAACATTACTCATCTTTTTTCAACAATTCTTTTACTGTACAGGCTATTCGACTCTGGAATGAGTTACCTGTTACTGTTAGACAAGCTAAATCACTAACAATATTTAAGAATATGACAAAACAGCACTACCTGCAACATAGTGATGTTTGATATTTCTACATATATTTATGTATGTGTATATATATGTATCTATATATTTATGTATGTATTATATTTATGTAAGAATATCAATACAATAGGTGTATTTATATATGTCTATTTATTATAAAATATATGTAAGTAGCTGCATATCCTCTAATATTTATGTATACACCACCTTTGACCAATATATATAATTGTAGTTTCATAGGTGCTTGCCACTAATACGCTGAAGACCTCAAAGAATTTTATAACACGTCACGCTTACGATAAAATGCCGTTAAAAGCAATACATTTTATAGAAAATTAATATAATATTCCCAATTAACTCCTTCGAAGGAAGAAATTTCCCCTAACAGACATATTATGTTAGGGGGAAGTCGGGCTAGATAGGCCCTAAAAAGTTAAATCCTCTTGGGTTTATAATAATTCTAAAACTTTAATACATGCTGCTATAATTGTGTATTAAATGTAAGAAAAAGACCTGGATTATAGATTGTCTTCAACAAAGTCGAAATTTTTTTTTTTATTAATATTTTTTTACCTTATTTTATTTCTATGAAAATTGTACGCGCTGAGAGAAAATATTTATGCTCTCGAGTGTTACATTCATTTATATTGTATGCAATAAAAAATATATATAAGTAAGTATAACATGAACCAGTTTTATGTCGTTCGCGATCATTTCGTGTCGTAATCTTAACTTAAAATTCAAGGACACCATAAAATGAAAAATAAATGCAAGTCGGTACATCCATACACTGCAACTCGAGTGCAATGAACATTGAAGTAATATCGTGGACAACAGGTCTTGATCGTTTGTTAGTTGCCTGGCAACGATTCATTCCGACTAATGCTGTACCTGCATTCATATTTATTCGATCGAAGATTTAAAAGAAGAGTAATGACGGAAATCCTATTTTTTTAATTTTTTTTTATTGCAGGAGATCAGAGCAGACAGGCAGACGGCCCACTTGATGGAAAGCGGTTACCATCGCCTATGGACATTTGCGACAGCAAAGGTGCTACAAATGCGCTGCTGCTCTCTTAAGAGGGACTGGATCCTGGTCACTAATGCCGGAACACAACACAAGATTGTTAAACGTATTAAACGTAACAGGGATTTTATGTGTTACTTGATTTTTAAAATCGATATAGGAGAGGACAGTTTTTCAAATAAGTTAGATCACCGTAAACGGTCGACTTTAGACGATAAAGAAAGTAAAAATTTTAGATAACATAGATCAGTTTACTTTTAGTAAGCAACGATTTCATATAAAATAAGTTACTGCGTAACATTCTGGAACTAATTTAGAGTTATTGTTAAATTTGACAAGAGCTACGTGTAAGCTGAATAAGAATCAGTATGTCCATTAGGTAATGAGATAATAATTCAATTAAATCATGTAATGCATATTATTAAAATATAGGCATTAAAGACAGGCATTAAAATGATTTTAAAAATAATAAATTTTACGAAATATTATATATTACTCATTACATCTATCATATTCGTATAATCGTACTTACTTATTTGAATTTATTGAATTTATGTGGTCCTTTGAGTTAACCCAAGAACTCCGTTGAATGGCTTCAGTTGATAATCTACAGCTCAGCTGAGCTATAGGTACATATGATTAAGAAAATGAAGAAACTATATTATAACCTAAGATCTGGCTTAAAGGCCTAGCTGACAAGCCTTAAACCTAAATAAATAATATGGATTTACCACAACTTAACTAACTACAAATGCAATTGTGTCAGTCAGGTTAAAAGGATATTTTCAACGTGGCAACCACGCAAGTATCGAAATGGTTCAGATCTATCATACATTGGCGCAATGTCACCCCGGACTGGGTTCAAACGCCGATCGCGTAACTGTCGGAGAAAGGTTTCGCCACAATTTGGTGGGCTAAGTGTGTTTGTGTTGATATACAGAATTACTTCGCAATTTGTACGGAATATCCAAATCACGATAAGTGCTTGTCATCTTCAATGGACACTTAGACCATGGAAGTGAAGCAAGTCGTAGTAACTTAGTGATAAAAGCACTCGAATCTCATAACATTTTTAAGCTATTGCATAGGTTTTATCGCGGGCTTTAAGCGCGGCGACCGACTTAAGAGATTCCGTAACGAAGATAAAACCTAACACCCCCCACTCCGCCTACCATGTAGCTCGGCCGAGCGTTCGCTTAACGAGTATGAATATGGTACGACTGTACGCAGCTCGCACGGATCGAGACGAGCTGCTCCGAAATCGGACGAATACGTAAGCAGCTGTGTGAGAAAGTATATAGGTGTATAGGTACCTATCATATCTTTATAATGCCATACTCACCGCATGTGCGCCCCGAAATATAAATGTAGGTATATAATTATGTGAGGTGAGGTGTGTAAGAATAAGCCTAAAATGGCGCTCTGTTGTTCGTGCCTACCCCGCAAGGGACCTGGCGTGAAGTTATGTATGTATATATGTATACGTAGGTGTACCTATATACAACAGTGAATAGCAGTTGCTGGTGTTTTTATGATGGTTCTATTTAGATTTACTTCATATTATATCGCAAACTATCCCATCTCCCGGGATGAAAAGTATCTATGTCCATTTTCGGTCATACAGATCAAGTAACTGCCATTCGTTATAGTGATTTTTTTAAAGATTATGAATATATATATATAAATATATAATCTTGAGAAATTATTGGTCTTCCATACAAACTTTTATCCCCTATTTCAACTCGTTCTAGTTATATGTATATAACCCCCGTCCACCCATGTGTAAACTACTTAAACGACCAAAACTACCATAAATACCAAAACTACTTAACGGCCAAATAGACAAAAATAAAGAAAATTGCAAACCGCATATAAAAAACCTATCATATTTTCTGGGATAACCTTTACATAAATCTATCCCATTATCCCGGATGAAAAGCAGGCCTTATCCACCCTCGGTATTAAAATTACATATATTTCGAATTTCAGCCAAATCGGTCCAACAGTTTTTCTTTTAAAACAGAAGACAGACAGAGTTACTTTCACATTTAATATATTAATAAGGATAATACATTTACTTACTTTGACAGCACATGGGTATTTATTTTTTGTTTTTTTTTTAAATCGCCTATCTCCTTCGTCATTTCCAAGGCAAAGATTTTCCTTTTCTTGTCTCCTATCTTTTAAAAACTACCCTAGGGTTATAAATGGGGGAGTCATTTTTATTTATTTTCTTTTCTTTTCAAAACGCTCCAGCATGTGGGTATTAACAGTAGGTACACTAGGTCACAAAACTATTTACCATGTTGAAGGCAGTCTGATGATGTTCATATGATCCGTTGTCCAAATGCTTCCATGATAATTGGTCTACTGGTTAAATTTATTAAGACTTTGTCCTTTAAGTGTAAATTACTTTGATTACGTTTCGGAAGTTTTAAATTATTCATATTCTACGTTAATAGGAACGCTTACATATGAAATAAAGGGAAATTGTATTCTTTCTCCTTTCCTGCACGGATGAAACATGAATTATACATAACTGCGTAAGGTTAACATATCCCAAGGGGCATACTTATTGTGGCCGAAGTTCGAATCCCGCTCTCCGTTATCGGCGCGTTATCCTTTGGTGGGAGCGGAGCAAGGACGTCCGCTCCCGCTGCCGCTCCGCTTCCTACTTCGCAAGCATGACGCGCTCGCAGAAGGAAGAGACGGCGTCCCATTCTTGTTGGCTCCCGACCATGGTGCAAATCACGGCCGGGATAGCACCAACGCTGTATTAGCGATGGTTGCTGATAGGTTCGAATGTATCTACACCAGTCTTGCGCAGCACTCTTTCGCAATGTATAGATAGTGTAATGAAATTAAAACTTGTTGTATGTATAGTATGTGAGATGTGTATGTTTTCCTTTCATAATTTATTCTAATGTATTGTGTATACGTATTTTGACTATGGGACATGTTTTCCCGAAATAAAATTATGAATATACAATCAGTGCCCTATTTGATTTGTTAGAATTGTGAAGTCACAATCACAAAGTGCCAGGTTGTAGGGCATTTTCCCGATTGGATAGCTACCATCCCTGGTTTAGAGCATGTCGCCATAACAACCTTGAGTTGTGTTCTGGCATTAGTGACTAGGTTCCACTCGCGCATTTGTAGCACCTTTGAGATGGCAAATGTCCTTTGGCGATGGTAATCGCTTTCTAATATCAGTTGGGTCTTCTGCTTGTCTGCTGAACTCTTGCAATAAAAAAACAACGCAGTACGTCCATACAAAATTTGGCTTTCACTTTTGTATCATTATAAAAAAATGTGAGTTGATTAGGCTGTCAGATACTCCTTTGTGGATATCCCCCTCTCGGTAAACTTGAACCTACGACAACTCTTAAATTTAAAACGTAACCTGCCTTAAACTCTTGTATATTGTCGTACTAAATGCAAGACTAACCACCAGCCATCCTTATTTTTTGTACAGTGAAAGACAAGGAGGGAGGTATAATTTAAATTTGGTACTTCAATTCTTGGGGCAATGCACTTAATGATAGAGGGCAAATGTACGAATTTTTCGGTAATAAATCAGTGAAAGATTGTTCATTGCAAGTTTCGGGAAGGTCTTAATTGCTCTTTTATGAGTTCAAGCAGTGATAGCCTAATGGTTAGCGTACGCGTCTCAAACTCAAAAGGTGCGAGGTAAGTTTTCTGGTCTAATATGAATATAATTACAACTACTAACGATGAAGGAAAACATGCACCTTGAGATAACTGATGTGTAAAACCCGCCAATCCACCTTGGTCAAGCGTGTAGGGCATACAATCCGCTCCCCTATAAATAAACGGGAGGTCCGAGCCCGAATGGCAAGTTTATGAGCTGTCATTATTATTTACCTATACCATGGAAGTATTTTTCTAAACCCATACCATAAATAAATCTATAAGTAAAACATTGAATTCAAAACGCTGTCTGCGGGGACTGTAACCAAAATGTTGTCGTATTTCCAAGTTCTCACGTGATAACCAGCCTTTTGTTTACGGGAGACTTGAATTAGACGCATTGATAGATCTCGATAGAGGTCATGAGCTCCACGGACCTAAAGTCTTACCCCGAAAGCCACTTAACCTTTACCAATGGATACATTTATAAAGCGTCCAGAGCTTTGTGGTGCGCTGCAGGGTGCCCGGCAGTTATTCTGTCCTTCTTGGTTATTGTTTGTATATCACACAAATTTTTAGAATCCGTAAAGTTACAAGGTGAAAATTCCAAGGACTAGTGAGCATGTTGCTAGAAGACTATGGGTATTTAAAAAAATATATAAGTTCAGTCCGCCGGTTGCGGGTGTTGGTCACTGAGTTAGTTGGGTTTCAACTGCGATAGAAACGTTACCTACTAAAAATGCACTAATTTTTAGAACGAGTTGATTATAACGACGGACTTTGCGCGCTTAAAGTCATACGATTGTCTGTCTTCTTTAAAGTTTGGACTTTGTTCTATTCGGTTGTATTTGTAAGAACTGTGAATTACATGTGTAATTCTTACACTTCTTATAACTTTGTGGTTATACTAATGGCATTTTAAATTCATATCCCAAAAATTCGTAACAGTATCAACATAAGTTGTGTTCCATACTAAGTGGCGTCCCATCTTCCATGGCACATATTGTCTATTATTATATGTGCTCCTGGTACCTGAGTCTGGATAAACCAAATCCTTGTGAAATCATCATGTCTGTTCATCCGAGTTTGTATCTCACCACCATTTCCGTCAGAAACAAGTGAGTTTTCTGGTATGGTGTGCTACTTTTTATGCATTACTTAAGTGAGTTATAAACTACTAGCTTTTAGATTCCAGCGTCATCTACCGGGACCAAATGTTAATCTAAACTATTCTCAAATCCACTTGAACAAACAAAAAATTTCATCAAAGTCAGGCCCAGCGTTTAGGAGTATCGCGGCGCCACCTACTGGGTCCAATGGTTTATTTAAACCATCCCGGGACAAACTTCAACACATACAACAACAAAAAGAACACCTATATTCTGGTACCTGGTTCAAATTAAAATTTAAATCATCCCAGTAAAAAGTTATAAAAATACTAATATCGCTATTAAAAAATAGGGGTTGATCGTAGAGGGTTGAAAATTTAGAGTTGTATGTATTTTTAATGCTGTATCATAGTAAAAAAATATCAAAAAATAAAAAAAATATATTTAGGGGTGGACTACCTTTAACATTTAGGGGGATGAAAAATAGATGTTGCCCGATTCTCAGACCTACCTAATATGCACACAAAATTTCATGAGAATCGGTCAAGCCGTTTCGGAGGAGTATGGTAACTAACACTGTGACATGATAATTTTATATATAATAAGATAGATAGATTACGTGAAGTCGCCATACAATGTATACATAAAAGTTGAAGTTTTTTATTTAAGTCATTTATCCCTATCTCCTATATCTATCCCATCCTTCATATCCAGTGGCAGATTTGCTGTAAGGCCCAGGAGGCCCGGGACTAGGACGGCCAATCGCGATAAAAAATCACTACTGTTAACAAGAAATAATTCAAAATACGTAAATATTATAAAGGTTGGCGCATGAATCGATTTCGATAAAAGTTGGCAAAAAAGTAAATTGTACTAAAAAAAATGTACTCAATATGATGGGTACTAAGAAAGGGGTGGCTGGTACTTACTACATGGCCTGGAGCTTAGGCAGTCAAGACTGAAAATCCGTCACTGCTCTTAAATCATCTCCGTGTCTGTAGTCAGTCATTAGTCTTTATTATATTAGTAGTAATAGTTGACAATACTTTCTTGATGAATGGCGAGTTAGTATAACTGATTAGCGCCCTCTGTTCGCTTTTTCAGTGACTAACTTCAACAATGATTTTGTAGAGCATTAGAAATGTGTTTTCAAGGTGTTCAACTAACATGCAGCTTTGTGCCGCATTTAATAATTAAGTTAATATGTGGTATTTTATTTATCAAATATTACTAAAATGTTCTAATTAAAAAGTATGTTTATAAATGAAAATTATATTATTGAAACAAAACACTACGACACGACGCGTTCATTTATTGCATTACATTAGCTGTTTTGTTGCTACAGTTTTTGACTAGATGGTGTTATTTTGTAAAAAGTAGCAAGTTCTAGGTATCTCCCGTTTCACTACCAGAGTAAAATGCGTGTTTTATTGATAATTGTGACTATTGATTACTTTATGCTTTAGTTAATTCACCGTTTAAAAGCCTTTATTATAAACGTGTACTATGAAGACATTAATAAAACATTTTTATATTCTTATTTGCCCATTTGCCTTACCAGCGGCAAAGTTACGTCACCGGCAGCCGAACGACGGGAGAGCCTGAAACGCCGCAAATATGCGTCAATTGGCATTGGATACATATTTGTGGCTTACAGTGTAGAAACTCTAGGGCCATTGGTTCTCAAAAGACTTCCACGTGAAAGGCGTGGCTTATATTTCGAGCAGTACAAGCGCTGCCATTTAACGAGGAAATGAAGCCAGCGTGGAAACTTTCTTATCTGACAGAGGTTTGGAACTCACACGAGTATATTATATTGTTACAACTCAGGTCTCGGCAAAAACACAATCCACCTGCATATTTGAAACAAAGCACATTTATTACCTACCCGTCGGCATTCGAACTAGTAACTATTAACATTGAAACTATTGTAATTCTTTTATAATCGTTTTGTTTACTTATTGGCATACGGCCTATTGTTGTATTGTAATAATTAGCCAGGTGTCACGAATTTTAAAGTACAAGCGGATTCTAGGAAATTCGGTCCACGCTGCCGGGCGGACATATCGCATTTGTGCAGTATAAAGCAATGGCCTGATTGAGAGAGGAGGCAATCAAGCGAGAACCACGATCGAAGCGAGTCGTGCGCTACAATCGGTAATCTATTAGTGACGGACTTTGCGCGTTTTATTGAATTACGACCTTCTGCATTACGTTTAGACTTGTGTTCGGTTATACATATTTGTATAGTTCTAATAAACTCTATAATAATTCCAAAGGCATTTTAATTCGAGTCTTATCTTAACAGCGGTGAAAATTTAATATAAAGCTCCACACAATCTACCGTTGGTAAGGTATGCGAATTAATAATAAGATATAGGATCCGGCCATGCATGTACCTATATATCGTCGGTTACATTGCAGGGCACTTAATTAAATTAAATATTTTTTGTAAAATTTTTACATCGGTATGTATGTTAGTATACTTGTCAATAATTTTAGGACAAGAATAATATCTCCAAAAAATGTAATTACAAGGTCTTGCAATGAGTGCTGTAAAACAGGCACAATGCCTAGAAACGTAGATATCGAATGAAACTACAAATTTATTTGCATTTTTATTTTTTTTTATTATGTCTAATTCTAATGAGACCAGCACATGCTAAGAAGAGATAAATTACATACTATTGAATACAATGTAAGAAAACTTAACTTATTTGTATTGTATTCTACCCATAGTCCCTCAAGACTATAAGTAGAATACTGAGCCCAGATCACCGTCTTCTATGGGTAAGGTGCCCAGAAGGCTGGCTACGTTTCCTCGCTGGATCGCCATACTGATCCGTTGGCCGAGGTAGGCACCAGCCCTCTGATCACCTGAAGAGTCGATGAGTCGTTTTGATAGCATTTTAGCATTTTTATTAAATTTAATCATTTTCTATACGCACGAATAAAATTGAAGTGTATGTTTGTAATGTCAAAACAACAGGTTTACTAAATTCATATGACAATACATACGGCACTTGTATTAAATAAATCAATTTATAGTTTTTTTCTCAGTCTGGATGTTTAGGTTAATCTCTGAAATGGCTGATCAGATTTTGACGGGACTTTCATGGCAGATGCTGACGTTAGATGGAGTAACTTAGGCTACTTTTTTGATTTCCACAAAAAATCCACGTGGACGAAATCCTGGGTACAGCTAGTCCACACTAATATTATAAAGAGGAAAGGTTTGATTGTTTGTTTAAATTGAATAGGTGTCGGAACTACTAAATCGATTTGAAAATTCTTTTACTTTTGGCTACACTATCCCCGGTTTACATAGGCTATAAAAAAAAAAAAATTCGTTAAAAAACATCAAAACTAAAAACTAAAATAAAATAACTTATTTCTAAGCTGTTATTATTAATATATATTATCTAAACATCTGAAAGTCTAATCCAAACTATGTAAATTTCTAGGAGACACATGCAGCTATCCGCGTCGACACAAGATCACGTAAATCGGATCATAAATCACGGAGTATCGGTGAACATACATAAAAAAAATCTCGACGAATGAGAACCTCCTCTTTTTCGAAGTCGGTTAAAATCTTCTTAGATACCGTGACAAGTGGAGGCGGGCCGGTAGTAATTAATTAATTTAATATCTTCAATAATAAAAGAATACTACTTTTGCGCGTATACGACAATCAAATTGTATTTACATCTGAGTATTTCGATATTATTCTCGTTTAAATGCACTAGGCGCATGTCTCGGGCTACTTTTTTGATATCTTCAACGAAATCACTCAATAAGTTGTTCGGGATGTGGTATGGATTTACCGCTAACATTAAATCTGAAACAGAAAAGTAAAATTACACCTGCCACTTTAAGTTCCCAATTTCCTGCGGTCGGGCGGGCTATCGTAAGAAGCGACAAAAACCCACAGCCAGGTGATAAAATTTACCCGTCTGGATGGCTGCTAAACCTAGACTACAGCACGTCAAACAAAACTAAGTTAGTACAAATAGAAATAAGAAGACAAGAGAAACAAAACAAGTCCTAAACAGGATCCAGTAACAAGGACTAGCGCTGTTTTCCGTCCAGGACCATAGAGTGAAGTCACGGTGAACAATACAACACACGTAACAACAGCAATATATACAGTTTAATGCAGTTTAATAAAGTTAAATGAATTGCAGACTAAAAACAATATAATAAAGCAATAATTTAAATAACACATACATAAATAAAATCATTGTAGCAGCACACACAACGAAACAAATAACATATGATGTTTTTAAATTAATCAAATTATAATCAATTAAAATAAATAAATTCCTAAATTTATATAGCACGTGTGTCATGCCTAAGATCGCATTGTGCGTTTTGATGAGAAATCTCTTAAATTTGATCCTAAACAATGAAATTGACGGTACATTAGTAATAGGTGGAGGGATATTATTCCAGCATTAGAGGCCAGGTCCCATTCTCAATTTAGAGTACGGCAGCACATTATTAGCACCTTTAGTGTTACAAATGACGAATCGGTATCCGCTTTCCTTCAGGTGGGCCGTTTGCCCAACTCGAGAAATATAAAAATGCTGGTGTCTTGAAACATAAAAATAGTAATACCAGCGGGTCGTTGATAGTAAGATGTGATACTAGACTTTGTACAAGAATAGTGAGTCATGACGTCATAATTTAAATCTTCCCAAGAGCAGCTTATAGGTTATTTTAACATTTATCATAACATTTATAAAATAAGGTAATATTAGAATCTATTGTGTGTCATCAATTCCCAACACATTGTCACAACAATTAAACAATAAAATTATAGTCATTCTGTAACATACTTTTGTATAAAACTTAAAAAAAGAACTTGAAATATAAATAGAACAAGAAATATAAAGAAAAACAATTTTTAGCTAGACGTGTTGCTGGCTTGCTGGGAGTTTCTTGAAGTTATTCTTCTTAACAGCACTAACACGTTGCGAAGCGCTGTACATAGACTCCTAGATCGCGCGAGATCTCATACGCTCGCTTTATCAGGATGGGGCTACGAGGTCGCGAAGATCATAAAGCCGCTGACAGGCCACCAGAAGCCACAGATGGCCACCCAAAGCCCGAGATGGCCACCGAACGCCAACGAATGGCCAACTAAGTCGCAGACGAAGCCAACGCAAAGCCCGCGAAGGCCATCGGATGCCGCAGACTGGCCAATGAGAGCCGTTGAGACCACCGTCAGGAAGGCTCCAATGGCTCCAAGCCCCGCCACCGACGAATAGTTGTCCGTCGAGTAGAAAGGCGGGGTAAAGAGGTTTTCCTCGAGGCCCCAACCTCCTCGCCGCCTCAAAAGGCTAAGAGGAAGAAGACCACCAGAGATAGACTCCTAGTGTAGTAAAATTAAATTTTAACCTATATGTATGACCTTCAAAAAGTGTTCTCCAGTGGAACTTATTTTAAATAAAAAAATGGTAAATCACAAAAAAGTGTCGTTACAACATTTGGTGTGTCGTTACAACTTTTTCGTCTTACAATTTTCCGTCTAGCCCCCTTTCGCACCGCGCGATAAGGAATTTCGTTCCAAAAATTTTTGAATTTGAATATAACACCACATAAAGTCACAAACACACAACCAACAACAAAACTTACACACATGCTCATACCAACCAAAACTACCACCGCATTGCGATACACGCACACTCCACAAACAAACCAGGACACACAAAGAGCCTAAAAATTAATAATCCAGACAGAAACGGAAAAACAACACATATGTAGTACCATATAGGTATAGATATAAGGCACACACTGCACATGCACTTCCTCACAACACTAGCATGTAACAAATACACTCTACATTAGTATAAGTTTAGTTTTAAAATTAGGATAAATTAATATAATAAGTTATTCGTAAGGTACACCAAACAACATAATAATCATTCAATAAATATTACCCACAATAACAAAAATTACAAACAAGCGTGTATAAATAATAAGTTCTAAAAACTTTTTTCTAAATTAAATAGTTAAAAAGGGTACGGAACTCCAGTTCGTAATAGTAGTTAAGAAAACACATGTCAACATCTATCAATTTTTTCCATGCTGTTAAAAATAATTTACTTGTTACAACTCACTTGTAAAAGCCTCCATAGTCTTGTAAATATATATTAGCTGTTTGCATTTCACGTCGATATCTTTAAATCCTATTTTTGTCATTATATCGAATACTTTTTTATCTGGTTCCTGGAAAAAAGAAATAACGAATCGTGCAGTAATAGGGAAAGAATACAATTTCCTGTGGCCGGCCGGCAAAACAACTCATAGCCAGGCAGGATATTTGCTGTATAGATGGATATTCCCCTAGTCCAAAGCATGCTGCCTTAACACATTGTGTTCCGGTATTAATGGCGAGCGATGAAATGCGAGATTAATGCATTTAGAGCGGCAGCACTTTGGTGTTACAAATGTCTATAGGCAACGGTAACCGCTTTCCATCAGGTGGGCCGTCTGCCTGTCTGTTGAACTCATGCAATAAAAAAAATCAATTTGATAGTATAATTTTTTTTCTGCACATTTCAGGGTTTTTGGAGGAAACTTGATGACTGATTTTTTTCTGCATTTTAATTTTGGTTAAAAATATATAAAAAATTATTAATTGCACCGGTCCACAAAAAGCAAAAGTGGTCCATACACTTCTGACTTAAAAATAAGTACTTAATCTAAATATAAATTAAGTTAAAGTAAAAAAATCACAACCAATATGTTATATTTATCTTCTCTTTAAATACATATATAACTAATTTGTGTATTTAGCCACTGTTAATTATATTCATGACTATTGAGTGCGTGGAAGCACATCCTTATTACCTCACATGCCATAAGCAAACATTGATTAAAATTATGTATTTTGTAGCTATATTAATATGCCTTCTATAGCTTTATTATTCTAAGGATAAACCTACCTGACAGTCGTGATATGGCGATACGAAATATTCCAAATTAGTTAGATACATTCTCCACTTGTCAGTTGCCGCCAAGGCCTGGTACACGCTGTATACTGGGGTGTGTGCCAAAAATGTCAGAAAACAGTCGCCACCATCGTCAATCATGTTGTAAATATTGCCGAAAGCTTTCCTAAAGAGAAAACGCTTATGTTAGAGAAGACAATACCGCACCGAACGGGAATAATGCAAGCGCTACGAAGTTCTTTCAGTAATTATTCATAAATATTATTTTGTTAAACCTTGTAAATTTTTTATTGCATGAGTTCAGCAGACAGGCAAACGGCCTACTTGTTAGAAAGCGGTTACCATCGCTTATGAACATTTGCAACACCAAAGGTGCTACAAAGTCGCTGCTGCTCTCTTAAGGGAGACTGGACCTGGTGACTAATGTCGGAACACAAGTCAAGGTTGCTGTGGCGACATACTTTAGACCAGGGTACCAGTCGGGTAAATGCCCTACCAACTGGCTGTTGGTTGTTTTGTCGCCTCTTACGAGAGGCCGCCCAGCCGCAAGCGTTAGTACAAAGTATTTCAAAATAGACGAATAATAAAAACGTTACAACTCTGGCCTCGACAAAAACAGAATCCACCTGCATATCTGAAACAAAGCATAATTATTACCCGTCGGCATTTGAACTAATAACATTTTGATTCTTTTGTTTACTTTGTGTAGTATTTTATTTTATTTTTATTGTGTGTATATAGAGAAACACAATGAGGGATTCCGTATAGTAGTACAATGTGGTACAGTCGTAGTATGGAAATTTTAGCCTGGATGTCATTCAGTTAACGTTCGGCGAGCACATGTTTCCTTTTCAATCTGAGACACAGAACAGACTGTCCTATAGAATATTATATTTAACCATTTGATATTTTTACATTTTTTCCTTTAATTGTTGGCATTTATACAAATGCCTTTTAATATCTAGGTATACACCTAGATATTAAAAAGGTTGCCATCACTTCATCATCATCACTACATAGTATAAAACAAAGTCGCCTTTTCTGTCCCTATATCCCTATGTGCGCTTAAATCTTTAAAACTACCCAACGAATTTTGATGTGGTTTTTTCCAATAGATAGAGTGATTCAAGAGGAAGGTTTATATGTATAATACATGCATCATATACTAAGGCAACATTGCTAATTTTAGAGGTTTCTATGTAGTGATGCCCGTGCAAAGTCGGAGCGGGCCGCTATGTTTTTATATACAACGTTCATAGTTTTTCTGTAGTGTATTTAATTTTGTATCAGCATTGCACCCGTGCGAAGCCGGGGCGGGTCGCTAGTTTGACAATAAAGTTTAAAATTACTCAGATCACAGTCGTTTGATTTTCTATCTTGCCTATGATGACCACCATCGCCATTATCATATAATTTCATTTCTGGGGTTGTCTGGAAGAGATCGCTTTTTAGCGATAAGACCCCCCTTTGTACATAACTAGATATAATTTTAGTCTTAAGTTCATGTTTGTATTGGTGTACAATAAAGAGTTATCTATCTATCTATGACGAATTTTTCGACATGTAAAACCTTTTTATTTGTTTTAATATTAATTTAAGCGCAGTGATTATTTTATTTTTATTTTATTATTTTATTTTGTTTGGGGGGGCTAACAGCTATCATTAATAATAACTAAAAATAAGATAAATTTAGAGAAGCTATTAATAAGCCTCCACAGATAACAGTAAAACAAGGAGGGAAAAAAAAGAGAAAATTATACAAAGAAACAATAATAAAATGTACATAAATATAAGGTACTTAAACTGATAAATCCGAGTTTGAATAGTATTTGACCAACTTTGCGCTAAACAATGCTACACTATTAGTAAATAAGTCTAAGTCTATATCTTCTAACTTACTTAACTTATTAAATTCGTTTGCTGTTCTGATACAGAACGAATTACGTCGGTAAGCTGTGCGCGTCAATGGTGTGTGTAATAATTTCCTAGGGCGAACATTAGAAGGAGGAACATACAAATGTAGTTTCTCAGTGAGATTAGCACAATCAATTTTAGATTGCGCAATGTTAACCAATTATAGCCTCTTTGTTTTTTATTGTTAATTTCATAGTTAACATTGCATTTTTTTCACTTTATTTTATAAAGGTAATATTTATTAAACAATACATACTCTTGTTTCCTAATCCATTGAAGAGTATACAACGAGAAAACGTGGTCGTAGCCTTTGACCATTTCATGGGGCAAGTCTCCTTCTATGTCCAAACATTTGAATTGGGTTCTATCATTCCCATGGTGTTTGTTAGCAAACTTTACCATTGCCTCATTTATATCACAACCAAGCAGACTCTTGTAATTTGATGGTAAGTATGACTCCAATATTGTAGTGACGCCACCGTCAGCGCATCCTATATCAATTGACCTATCTCCAACTGGTTTCCATTTTATTCTGTCCTTATTTTGTTCTAAGAAATATACAGCGTCGAATTTAGTCACGTTGCAACTGGCTTGATAAAGCTCGGGGCAGTCGTTCATTTTCATTCTATAAAAGAAATAAAACTGATTTATGGCCAGTTCCCTAAATATCATCGTCAGCCACTGCTGGACATAGGCCGTAGGACTTAGGACATCCTCAAGTCCGTAGGATAGGCCTCCCGAGGTCGGCATTACTTATCCCTGTCCTCCGACTTTCTCATCCAGCGCCTAACGGCAACCTTGCACGGATCGTTAATAGAATATAATAGAATAGTATATGCTTTATTGTACAATAAAATTTATGAAATAATACACAAGAACAGCTTAGAATTAGGTACAAATGGCGGTCTTATCGCTGACAGCGATGTCCTCCAGACAACCTTGGGATGGAGAGAAAAATATGGCACAAAGCTAGGGTAGGGTTTGCTGCACAATATTTTAATAGGTGTTACATAATGCATATATTTATATTATTATACATATAGATTTATATATACATGATTAAATATATATAAAGCATAGTAATATATATGTACACACACACGCACACATACACACACACACACACACACACACACACACACACACACACACACACACACACACCATATATTAGGGTGGGTCAAAACGAAAATTCTCACCAAGCATGAGCTCTTTATTTTAATAGGAAGATCCTCCGCATCGCATTTTTTTCTCAGTCCAATAAAAAAAATCATACCTCATCATTTATCGATTGAACAGAAAAATGTTCCGAGATAATTTTTTAGGAAATTTATTGTTCTACAAAAAAGGTATCTTATATTTTTTCCGTAAACCTCACCATTTGAAAGATATTAGGGATTTAATTTTGATTATTTTAAGACAAATTTCATTTTTGTTTACGAATTTTATAACTCGACAATAAATGACTTTTACAAAATGCGCAATACAAATTTTTGTTGGAAATTAACTGCTCTATAAAAATGGTTTCTTATGTTTTGGCGATGAAATTAACCGTTCAAAAGATATTAATCATCAAACTTTCATGTGTACGGATTTTAAAAGTTCTGGATGAGTTATTCGAAAAGTTTCAATTTCAGTTAGTAATTGTAACAATATGCACATTAGGTCAGAAAACAGTTTAAGTTGTGCATGCGTTCCGGCCAGGATCGAACCCGCGACCTTTGAGTTTAGGACGCGTGTTCTAGCCATTACCCTACCACGACTTAGATAGGTAGATAGATAAATAACACTTTATTGATCACCAAATTCATTCAATATTCAATTTGTAATGGTGTAATTTCAAAATGACACCATTACAATATTGTCATTGTAGAAACAATAGGCGGCCTTATCGCTTAAAGCAATCTCTTCTAGGCAACCTATCTTAAGGAATAGCTTAACCTAATCTGGCGAAATATTTTAATCAAATACTTTAATTATTGTTTAAACAATAATTACTGCGTTATTCAACTCTTTTATTTGTCACGTACACAATTATAGCGTCTCAATTAATTGCACAATATTGGCCAAACTTCAAAATGAAATATACTTTTCCCTAGTTGTATGTTTAGCTATGTAAGTATATATATTACTTACTAGCTCTAGCCCACGGGGACTCTTTAATTTTTCGAGATCAAAAGTATCCTATATGTTGACCAGGGATATAAGCTACTACGATACGAAATTTCTTTTAAATCAGGCCAATCGGTTCGGAGATTAGCCGGTACTAATACACAACAGGAGAAACAAAAAAAAGAAAAAATCTAAATTAGTTCTAAATAAAAATTCAACATTACCATACACTCAGGATATCACATCTTAGATTACCTAAGATGGTTTCCCAAACATCCAAAGTGTACAATATTATCCAATTTGACGGCATTTATATGCAGAGAAACAATGATCCCTACCCCCGGTTGTATGTATCGGTTCCTGTAAAGGGACCTTCATGCAAGCTTCTCTGCAAAGACAAGCAGTTAGATAACGGTATATGATGGTACAGTAGTGACCTTCAGCCTGTAGTAGTAGAAACCTATAGAGTAACGTCGCAAGATACTATACGGCCTCTGCCTCTGGTAGGGATCATTGTTTCTCTGTAAATTAGTTCTGTTGCACTTCTTACACCCTAACTTGGTTTTTTAACATATTTTTCATTGTACAGAAATTCGACCTGTACAGTTTTATTACATGTATAGATTAATCTAACAGTCTTAGCGGTATACATTTATTAGATGTAGGCTGGTGCAACAGCGTTTACCAGAGGCCTTATCAGACTCTGCAAAAAAAATTCACACGCCACCTAATTAAAATACATGTTGTTTGTTAATTATTAAGGTGACATAGCCAAATGGTGGCTAAGCCTTTAGAAAGAATAAAAAATAAATACTTATTAATCTCTTTAGATTAAATTGTAGAAAAATCTTTTATATAAATATTTTCTACGCTTCAAATGAAACAGTTACCTTACCTTAGTGGTTGATCTTCCTTATCGTTTGTATCTTGGTGTCCGAACGACTCCATCTTTAGATTTGCACTATGACAAGCACAATGAAATTTATTTATTTATACTACTAGAGTTTACCACGCGGCTGCGTCGCGTCAAATCTTGATTAAAGAACATTTTTTTTGTTTTTATTCTTTTTAAAGGCTTAGCCATAATTGGGCTATGTCGCCTTAATAATTAACAATCAACTATTATTTAAATTAGGTGACGTGTGCAAGATATTTGTAAATCTTTTTGGCAGTCTGATAAGGGCTCTGCCAAAATGCAACACCAGCCTACATGAAACAAATTAATATCATTTCTAAGGCTGCTAGTTGGGACACATTCCACTAATACGTGAAAGACGTCACCTATCTTGAACATCTGACATGAAGAACAATTTGGTGTAGATGCTAATTTCATAATGTGCAAAAATTTGTTCCGTGGAATGTGTCCAGATCGTAATTTTAAAGGTATTACAGTAAATTCTCGGTTCGTCACTTGATTATTAATCCAAGTTGACCGCAAAGGATATGTTTGGATAGTTTTATACCAAATGCCTTTTTCCTGAGATCTTTCGTTAAAGTTCCACATATTATAGCAAAGATTCTTAATTCTTGGTATGTAATTGATGTAATTCGGTATATAATTCAACTCAACTCCCTCGGAAAAGGCTAGAACAAGCAATTAGCACAGCTTACTTTGTACTCAATTTTTTGTTAGTGTTATTTGCCTTCCCTTTATTTTAAATCGCAAACTGTCCTGTCTTCCGGGATGAAAAGTGTATGTCCGTTTTCGGATTACCAAAAATGGTTCCCGTCAAAGCATAACAGATAGACAGACGACCAAGGCAATCTTGCTCGTAAGAGCCCACAAAAAAAACAGATAGCCAGTGTTACTATCGCACTTTTTTAGATGATGAATTTTTTTACCTATAAACTTGAGGTTGGAGATTGGTCTTTCATATAAGTTTCATGACCTTTTTTCTTAGGCAGAGGCGTATATACTGCCTGTACAATGGGAAGTGTTCCGAGGAACTGTTTGATCTGGTGCCAAGATCTCACTTTTACAGCCGCATCGCTCGCCAGCGAGGGGATATACACCCCCATATCTTTGAACTTACACGCTCGACTACAAAACGGTTCTCTCGAACATTTATTCTGCGTATAAGAATGATTTGGAGGGTACTTCCCGCCCCGGGTTTTCCTTTGCGCTGTGACGTGGGGTAATTTAAGAAGGACGTATAAAAATTCTTGAGGTTGGCAACACGTTGGTGACACCCCTGGTGTTGCAAACGTCCATAGGCGACGGTAACCACTTTCCAATAGGTGGGCCGTCGGCCTATTTGCCTGCTTCAGGCTACATAAAAAAAGGGGAAATACATTTCGTACACTACTGGTTCTTTTACTGGGATTAAACTATAAAGAAATAAGAGTTATCAACTGAAGATAACACAGATAACAGAGCCGATTGCCAGCTTGTGTGGGTCTATTTTATGGTACGTAGTCTTCGAAGGATGACAATAAATACATGTTCATTTTGAGAACTGTGTTTTTTTTCTAAGATAACGCACGGACGGATTTAGCTGCAAAATGTAAGATGGTCTGTTTATTTTGTAGCGTATTTAATTGAGTCTGGAATAGCTATTTAAGAGTTTACAAGTCTTAGATTTTTTTAAATGAACCAAATTGTAGGTCGCTTGTATATGAAACGAAACAGCGGTTGAATTTTTACATTATTTGTATGGAGCTAATATAAATGAACGGTCGGTAAGCTATAGAAAAAGGCCGTAATTTGGGGACTCCCAAAAGTTCTCTTAACCTTTATGAATCGGACTCTATAACTAGTTTGAAATGAAGTCACTGTTTTCGGTCGGCATTTTGTTTTTCCAAATTATTTGTCCACATTGATCTTGAGATCACCTTGTTGGGTTCAAGTTTTTTACATAATACAAACATAGTCAGGCAAGAGTGTAACTGTCCACAAGCTATGAAGGGTTCCGTTGAGGAGACAAGCGTCCCCCACCTGTTTTCGTTCTTTGTCCACGGAGTGATTGACCATAAAAAGTATGTAATCAAAAGTATCTCATAAAAGGGCTATACAATTTTATGATTTTCGAAACAAATATTTCGTCATCTAAATAAGTAGAAACATTTTGGGTAACTGAGCGCAGTGGGTAAGTGTGCGAAATGCCTGAACCTGTATCAGTGCAGGAGGCTAAACATTTGTTCTGGTCAATCAGATGCGCCAGCACAGATAATACACCACATGTCAAAGGCAGTGACGTAAATAGCCTTTTATGTGCCCTATGCGATTCTATAACTGCGCCCTTCTTATTTTTTAGATATTGTTACGAGTCGCCAGACTCGAATTAAAATGCCGTTGGAATTATTATAGAGTTTATTAGAACTATACAAACACGTATAACACAGGTACAAATATAACCGAACACAACAAGTCCAAACGTAATGCAGAAGGTCTTAATTCAATAAAACGCGCAAAGTCCGTCACTTAAAAAGTTTAACTTTAAAAGTAAAAAAAGAAAAAGACAGTCAAAGTAAAATGATATAAGACGGTTCACTTTGGATGAAGCAACAAAAATTATCCTTGAAAACATATTTATTTATTTATTTATAATAATTCATTAACAAAAAACATTTGTGTCTGAAATATACATACATAGTCATAATTAGAATTATAAAAAAAATCTAATTTACAATAAACATTCTTAAGTTTACAAAAATATGTCACTCGAAAGTTAATTTATTATTATATTATTATTATTTAAGCACAAAAATAATCGTCAACTGAATAGAAAGCTTGTTTAAGGAGGAATGCTTTAACATTACGCTTAAAAGATTGCATTTTATATATATTTAGCTTTAGGTCCGTAGGTAATTTGTTGAAAATTTCAATAGCCTGATACGTGATACTGTGCTTTACAACATTTAAAGATGGCATTATTTTATTTTTTAAATATTTCCTTCTTGTTGCTTCTCTGATTTCTCATAAAATTGGATCGTTCACTGTCATTTGATGTCGTCCTGTTCGTTCATTTCTGCGCCATTCAATCTAACTGATTGAAAGCGATTACAGAAAACAGTTGATAAAGATGATTTCTGCCTCAACGTTACGCGGTGACGTCACAAACTCACAAGTCGTTTCTAAAAGATTTTTCTGCCTGTCTTGTCATTTTTTGAAGTGATAACTTCTTATGGGAGGGTAAACCGGTTTGTTACGTAACGCGTTACGGCGCCAGTCTGTCTGGCTTCCGTTTCTCTCACGCAAGTTATCACTTCTGTCGGGCGTGCCGAGACGCACAGGTTTTTTTAAATTAAAAATGTTTGAGCTATTTATAGATTGTACACCGAACTACCATATTTTGAATGATAATAAAATATTAATTTATGTAACATGTTACTGTGGAAACCAATTTAATGATGTGCCTACAAGTCTAGGTATACTTATATTAAAGACAGAGGAAAGATTTGTATTTTTATATGTTCGTTACGAATAAACTAAAAAACTTCTGAACCGATTTCGAAAATTCTGTCACCATTCGAATGTACATCCATCCGTGTATAAACGGAGAAAGAATACAATTTGTCGTAAGATGCGACAAAAACACCCCAAAGACAGTTGGTTGATTTCCCCGCCTGGATGGCTATCACCCCTGGTCTAGAACATGTCGCCATAACAACCTTGAGTTGTGTTTCGGCATTAGAGGCCAGGTTTCAGCCGCTCTTTAGAGAGCGGCAGCACATTGGGTCCACTATTGGTGTTACAAATGCCCACAGGCGACAGTAACCGCTTTCGATTAGATTAATTTCATGCGGCCGGGCGGCCTGTCGTAAGAGGCGACGAAACTATTCACAGGCAGATGGTAGGATATTAGCTCGACTAGATGGCGACCACTCCTGGTCTAGAGTATGCCGCCATGACAACCTTGTGTTGTGTTCCGACATTAGTGATCAGGTTCTAGTCTCCTTAAAGAGAGCAGTAGTGCATTTGTAGCACCTTTGGTGCTGACACTTTGGGACTGCAAATACAGTTACATAGACCTAAAAAGAAATCTTAAAGAGATGCGAGGAACACAAGTTAACCTACGGACTGTGAGGAGGAGGCTTATATAGCGGCTTATATACGCAATCAAGGTCTAGCGCAGGGCCCCAAGTTGCTCCGTGAGCACCGGATTGCTCGATTGAGGTTCGCTAGTAATTGCCTATCTTAGACACTAGGTAATTGAAGTAGCGGACTTTTCTCCGATGAGACTCGAATTTGTATGCATGGTAATGAGCGACGTCAGCGAGTGTTATGAAGACCAGGAGAATGCTATGCCGACGTGTGTTTTGAAGAAATCACCTCTTATGGCGGAGGGTTAAGTTATGTTTTGGGCGGACGTAATTTTCCTCCAGGAGTGTCCTGTCTAGACAGAGCAGCGCCGAGACCTCGTCGCCGTCACCGGTTCTGACTTCTTGCTCCCGGCCGTGATACGCACCATGGTCGGGAGCCCAACCAAATTGCATGCCGTCTCATCTTTTTGCGAGTGCGTTATGCTTGCGAAGGAGGAGGCAGATCGAGAGCGTGAGCGGGCGTCCTTTCTCCGCTCCCGCCAAAGGGCGTCCAGGGCTGCAGAGAGGCTAGGTCATATATCAATAGCTCTGGCATAAGGCGAAGGACGGAACACCTAGGGGTTTTAGTGGGTAACCCTAACCGGGGGTGGCAAAAGCATGGCACCAGTTCTTACTGGGCATGCTGGTGCCACCCTCGATTTGACGAAGCCCACATCGGGGTCGCGAATTATCCCCCTAAGGTTCTGCCGTTGTCGCGGCTTATGGTCCTCGGATTTCCCCTGGCTGTAAAAAAAGTGCGTAACTTTCAGCTATCGTACCGTGATACTAATCATTTAAAATAGCTGACTAAATGTACATAACAGAAATCCTTTGTCAACATGCAGAACCTGCACTGACTGTAATTGAAGATGCCACTTACATGGACGATAATGGTCTGGCGACGTAGGTGCTTATATGCAAGAGGTGGGGGGTATTCGTCGTTTGGATTGGCCAGCGCGGAGCCACAACCCCGGCCATAGTAATTCATATTATTTCTCTGGTTCTGCGCTGATAAGTTGTTATTTCTTCTATATATTCTTATTAAATAAAAAAATATAAAATCAAGGTTTATTGAGAATTGCCATAATTAATCGCGACCAATTTAGAAACTTGCATACTCATGTTGGTTTCTAAATTCCTATAATTACAGTAATAGCTAAAGAGCACACGATTATAATTCACTGGATTTACCTGTTTATTATTATTTACTATTTACCTGGATGTGGGTCAAGATCATTTGACTTCATTTAAGATGGATTTATATTTGTCTGACGTGTTGTGGTCCGTCAGAACTGTATGGGTTCAACACATTTAGCACGGTGAAATATATATTAGCGTAACGCAATATTTTCTGATGGCGCATGTTGTGTCAGAATCAGAAACGATCCCAATCGACATTAGAGTGATGCAAGTAGTAAAAGCGAAGGAGGCGGAGGAGCGGCCGCGTCAAAGAAGTAGAGAACGTGCCTGTTGTGACGCGTCAAAGTACCTAGCTATATTTTCTAAAAAAATATACTATACGCATATATAATATTATACGTGTAAACTCCCCGAGAGCTACAGAAGTACTGTCTAAAAGTATCGTCAATAGGAATAAGAACGCAACATATTGCTACGAGTTACGGGACTTGAATTAAAATTCCGTTGGAATTACTATAAAAAATATTAGAACTATACAAACACGTATAATACAGGTACAAATATAACTGAACACATCCAGTACAAACGTAATGCACGATTCAATAACAATATATAGATTTTCGAATGTAAACACGTCTTGTCACGGTGGTGGTTGACTTGTTGACTTGACTTGACAACTTGACGCTTGACTCCCGCACCCCTCCGTTCGGATCATTGCTTTATACTGCACAAATGCAATATGTCCGCCCGGAAGTGTCGACCGAATTTCTTAGACTCTGCTTGTATTTTAAAATCCGTGACACCTGGCTAATGATTACAATACAACAATAGGCCTCATGCCAATAAGTATACGAAAGGAGACGATCACAAAATAATTACAATAGTTTTAATGCTAACAGTTATTAGTTCAAATGCCGACGGGTAATAAATGTGCTTTGTTTCAAATATACAGGTGGATTTTGTTTTTGTCAGGACCTGAGTTGTAACAATATGTTAAGGGGGAAGGAGGGGGTCGACAAAGTGTGACAAGAGGTGGAAGGGGTCCTAAATTTTGTGGCGTCACATTTCAAAATCTAATATATTTAAACTTTAAAACACGAAATTTGAACTATTAATGAAAAACTTCCAACTCTATATGTATGTGCTTTTGCGTAGCAGTTTTTGCCAAAACGGGTACGAAAACCTAAAAACGATAAATAAAATTCTCCCTCACTACGGAATCTATCATCTACGGTTTAATTCTTCTGTACAATGGAGCAATTAATATAATATATGTACAATTCTAAAATTTTATGAATCCTTCTACTTTTGTTAATATCAAAATTAGTATGAATAATTAGGTTTTTGTCATGTTAAGGAGACCGAATTTACGTCAATAACAAAAAAAACATGAATTATTTACTTGTATTCTAGGAATTAATATGAAATGCGTCAACGGAAAAAGTTAATTATAATTTGAATATAAGTTTTAATTACTCGAAAACAGTTGTTTAGGTATAATGTTGTTTTAATTAAGTTTTTGCGATCTTTGAATGTTAACGATGGAATTATTTTAATGATCATTCTGTTTGATGCACGTCATAGTGACCCAAGAAGTTACGAGTATCTGAGAGTAGTTGTTTAAGGCCCTAGATGTTTTTATATAGTGCTTATAGAATATTATCTAGGTACAACAATGAATAGGGGCCACCCACCAATTAGCTCACATGAATTACGAAACGGGTGGGTCATCGTCTCTGCCTGGTGGTGGTAGAGCCGGTACGGGCCTTGAGGTTACACTATTTGCCCCGGAATAACATCGCAGGGGGCAACTACCTCCCGGTGACGAGGTACGGTAGCCGCCTGACACATAGGGGTATATCGGCGGGTCGCGCCGGCCAATTAGCGGCTTTCGGTGGCTATCATGGAGTTCCCGTTGGCTCCGTCTGCAGCGTGGTTGGCCAGTCTGCGGCGCCCGATGGTCATATCCGGCTTTAGGTTGTCATCTGTGGTGTATGGTGGCCTGTCTGCGGCACAGCAGATATTCGCAACCTCTCAAACATCGCCCTGGTGCTGCGTTGTCTGATGGGCGCGCGTGTAGGGGAGCAATCCCGTGGAAGTGTTTGCGACGGCTGTTGTCGATGCGGTCGAACATCCGACGCGTCGACATCAACACAAATTCCTCAACACTAGGAATGATGAAATCGCAGGTGATCACGTCGTTCCTCACGAACCCACCCGCAAGGCAATGTTTCGCTGCTGACAAGCGACATCTAACAAATAAAACAGAATACATGTCGAATGTTCAGCCATCTGTGAGGTGAAAGTTTACGTAGTTTAAGCATAAAAATGTAGATGGCACTTTAGAAACCAAAGTAATATTGCTCCAGGAGTTTCTATTAATTCCACAGAGGCCTATCGAGAAGGTGTTTTGAACTATGAATCTCTCTCTTCTTTTTAATGTCTTCTGTTGTGGAATGAATATTTTTTGTTTAAGTATTATAATACTGACAGCTCAGTGTTTGATTTTAATTATTATTAAAAGAAAATCGAATTGGGTGTGATTCGAGCGTAAGGAAAAAATGCGTTTCATTTTAATTAGTCCCATTTTATTTTAAATATAAATGTGCAATCCTGGATCATCGTCCATACACAGCTTCGCTGGACTGTAGATTATATTTGAGATTGAGAGATGTGCCAAATCCTGCACAAAAACCAATGGGGTAATAAGCACCACTAAATTCGGAATCCACCTCCAATGGGGCAGCTAAACAGCTCTTGAAAATGCACGGCACTAACAGGCCTTCGAATGGCACTTCGGTGTTTAACTATGTCACACTCACACCAAAGAGCAAGCACGGCTTGTGTATAACGTTCAGTAAAAATATCCAAGAATGGGATGTGAAACCTGCACGGAGAAAACGGAACGTCCGAACTGACCTCGCGTGCGTTGAAGATTGCTTCGCCACCTCGCAATGGCGGCGAAATCGAAAGCCAGCGGCACTTATAAAACTACCCACATCAGCATAAATTGTGAGGATCCAACAAGGATGTGAGATTTTTGCCTTGTTCGAGTCCATCACATTCTTCCATCTACTTGGGGTCAGCACAACATGTTTATTCCTTCCATAATCCTCTATTCCTTTTGATCTATGAATATGGAGGGCAAACTTGTGAAAGAACACTAAAAATCACGTAAACAACATTGTTTTTTATTGCTAAGTACAGCAAACAAGCTGAGGACGCGCTTAATGATTGATACTTAATTCCAACTTCAAAAAGGGTTTGGATCCTATCCAGTGCCGGAGCACAATTCAAGGTTGATATTGTGGCACACTCCAGATCAGGGATCCAATTCTGCTATTTCAATATCTTGCCGTTGTCAAGGTGTTCAAAGGATAATTCCATTGCGATAGTGTCACAAATTCCTTTTCTACTAAATCCACAATATCTTATCGAAATCGTTACGGTAGTAGTAGTAATAATAATAGTAGAAAATTATTATTAGATACCATTATCGGGAATATCTTAGTTGCAATAAATCTAAAAAGCTACCAAAATTTCAAACATACATTTCGCAAGTTTACTCCTATTATTTATTTATAATATATTTATGAAGACTAGTGGTCGCCCGTGGTTGAAATTCGACCATAATAATAAATTTAAATTATAAGTTTGAACATTATTAAGGTTCTGTTGTCAAAGACTATACTTCTATAATCACAGATTTTGCCAAGGCTACAACACTGTTAATTTGACTTAAACAAGAAACAAAAGAGTATATATGCGTCTGTGTGTTAAATACATGGTGGTGTGTTTAATGGTTTTTTTAATTGATTTAATGTACTCCTTATGCATAATTTTAAAAAATAGCTTTCTGCCCTCCTCTATATAAGTCCTAGATGTGTGCGCAAATTTCATAACAAAGTGTTTGCTTCACGTATATAGATTCGCCATTGAAATTAACATAACACCGAAATCGAGAATAGTTACAACTGAGACGATAGTGTTCGGTGTTTTTGACCAAATAATAATAGCAGTATTGGGTCCAGAGGTGGTGGCCATCTAGATGAATAAAGGCCCTATCAACGGGCTGTGGGTTGTTTTGTCGCCTCTTCTGTGTCTTATGTCTTCACCTTTCCAGCACGGATGTCTGAATTATCAAAAACTAGTCGATCGAGTAGTTTTGGAGCCAAATGTTATTTGCCATTAATACTTATTTTTTGAGTTTTAATTAATAATATTTTTTTTATTGCAGGAGTTCAGCAGACAGGCAGACGGCCCACTTGATGGAAAACGTTTACCCCGCCTATGGACATTTGCAACACCAAAAGTGCTAATGCGCTGCTGCTCTCTCAAGGGAGACTGGAACCTGATCACTACCGCCGGAACACAACTCAGGGTCGTTATGGCGACATACTTTAGACCAGGGCTAGAAGCCATCCAGTCAGGAAAATACCCTACCACCTGGTTGTGGGTTGTTTTGTCGCCTCTTATGACAGGCCGCCCCAACGCAGGAAATTGTATTCTCTCTCCATCCCTGCACGGATTAGATATTAATTTACATTTTATAATTAATGGTATACATATGTTTGAATTCTTTATTAAAATCCGTACCGAAACAATAAAAACATTAGACCTTCGTGACCTCTCCGAAATCATCTCTCTCCCAATCTCAACTACCCTCATGTACAAACAAAAATATATTCCATTTTCGAAACTGGAAGAAGAATAAAACATTAAAACGTTCAAACATCAATATTACTTCCATATACTCAACAAACACCAACATGAAAATAACAAAACATCTCAGGACACACAGATAAAATAAATTTTAAAAGAGAATAATATACGTATGTATATCTATTACGCACACAAACACAAGTACATAACAAGAAGTATCCGAAAGAAATACAAAACCTTTTTCGTAAGAATAAGCGGGACAGAGTGCGGGTCTTATTTTTCCCGCGGACGTTTCAGTGGTGGGAAGGGGGTCGGAGCCAGGAGTGAGGGCCCCCCCCCACCTCCTGCAATAATACTGCGTCACTATTTTGCGCCATTACCTACACTCGCTTCCTATTCTACCTATTCTATAAGTAGCGTTGCCCGTAGAACGTAAACTGTTCGTAGTACATACGGTTTATTTTGTTTATTAAATGCAATATAATTTTTATAATCGCTCACATTACAAAATTGCAAGGACCCATCAAATGGGATAGGAATACTCATACGTAAAAGATTTAACGAACTCGAGATTTTTGAGGTTTATTTATTTAATTTGTTTGGGCAACATACAATAATTAATATTCTTAAATACATATCAATCCAACAGTTAATTACAAGATTTTTTTTTAATACGAAAATTACATAAAATATCTATTTAATTTTCATTACACCAATATTGAACAAAATGAAAAAAAGTCACTACAATAATTACTGATAAAATAGAGATAAAAAAGGAATACGTAAAAAAAGTTTGTCATTATTGTAAAAATTGCATGTCATTGGATCATTCTAAATTAAATTTTTTAATTTTGGTTTTAAATTGATATAAGGTACCTATAATTCAACATTACCATACACTCAGGATAAAACAATCCAAAGTGTACAATATTATTCAATTTGACGGTTGTCATTTGCAGAGAAACAATGATCCCTACCTCCCGTAGCAGAGGATATATAGTATCTAAACACCTAGAGACGAAACGCGTACACATGGGGGTTATCGGGGTCCTATATGGGCCTCTCTCCATATCACATCCTCTGTATCGGTTCCTGAAAAGGGACCTTCATGCGAGCTTGTCTGCGAAGACAAGCTGTTAGTTAGATAACGGTTTATGATGGTACAGTAGTGACCTTCAACTGTAGTGCAGTAACGTATAGAGTAACGTCGCAAGATACTATATATCCTCTGCTACGGGAGGTAGGGATAAGGTACTAGTTAATAGTGGGATCAATTCTAGTTAATAGTGCATTGTATTGCTGATAAGTGCGGTATAAAAACATGTTTTTTGTAAAGTTTGTTTTTATAACTGATTTCCTTCTTAAGAATCAATTTTCATACAAGGCCGCCGATATTTTATGAAAGTGAAATAATATAGTTGTAATACGAAACGGTTATGGTTTTTTCTTTCTTTTAAAGATTAAAACATCTCTTTATTATAACGAACAAAAAAAAAACGATCAAGCCGTTTTAAAATGATGTAATAACGGCCTAGTTAAAATTTAACCCTTTAATAAGAGTCTAAGGCTGGTGTGCACCGATTTTTAACCGATGTTTAAAATAAAATAATCGCCTAAAATGTATGGGAAAACAATTTAGGCGATTAAATTGTTAACCATCGGTTAAAAATCGGTGCACACCAGCCTAAATCTTAAACGATGCCACAGATCGTTTTTGTTACTGTTTTGTAATTTTTTTAAAGATTTTGTTAAAAAAATATATATTTTAAGTAATAAAATGTCAAAAGGCCACAGAAAATGATTTATGTAGAGTTATTTATTAGTTATCTATAATTAAGGAGCTTTTTAGATAACGTGTTTTACTGGCAATTGTCATTTTTAGCATCCCATGATAATACGATTCACATGTTAAAAACAATTAAAAACAAAAGACATTACTTAATATGCTTGCGTATCGTTAAAATACATGATTATTTTTTTCATCTTAGACGCTTTACTTTAAAATATTGTTACGATTGCAGGATTCAAATTAAATGCCGTTGCAATTATTAGAGAGTTTATGAGAACTATACAAACACGTATAACACAGGTAAAATATAAGCGTATACAACCAGTCCAAACGTAATGCAGGATTCAATTACACGCGCAAAGTCACGCTTACACTGTCGTCTTGCGTCGCTTTCGGCTATCGCTAGGCTGACCTCTCTCTCAATTGGGGTATTGTTTTATACTGCACAGATGCTATATGTCTGCCCGACCGCGTGGACCGAATTTCTCAGAATCATACCTGGTTAATGACTGCCACAAAAGATTACAATACACAATGGGCTGTTTTTTATCTCAAATTTTAAACGTAAAGTAAACAAATGAAGTCCAAATGCCGACAATGTGATAAAATGTGTTTCTACAGATGCAGGAGTTACTGCTAGAGAATTGAAGACGTGAGTGGATGAAGGTGATATGTCGCATATTCGGTTATTTCCTTTTTTTGCGTAATCGAAGGTTATAAGTCGATACGAAATGACTACAGACCTTAGACCATAGATACAAGACATATTAAAAAAAAAAAGTTGAAAAAGGTGTTTATGTTCAGATCAGTTTAAAATAAACGTAAAACTTTTATATCGATTTACTCAGAATTGGAATTATGCGACTTATCACCTTCATCCACTCATGTCTTCAATTGTATACTATCATCGACAGCTAAGTTACGTTCTACGTCTCTGATTGGGTACCAAGTCTATGTAGAGCTGGAGCTGCTTTATGTGTGTTAGACTACGAGTATTCCAACTCGTAGATGGCTGTTCTGTTTCTAGATGTATGCATAAATACAGTCTCTATTGTAAACTAGCTGAGTTTGTGACTTGCTTCGCAATGGATTTATATTCATATCTGCCTAACACTGAAAGATATCGAAATGGAACATATAAAGTTAAAAACATATAAGTTAATAATTTTAATCTCTGGAATTTTTATTGAAATCCGCTGAGCTGTATTTGAGACAAATATTGAATTGTTTCGATTTATAATATAACATGAAAATAGGCATGAGAATAACTTAACTAAATACTTAAAAATAAACAAAATAATAATTAAATTAATGTAAAAAAATTAATAAATCGCTGCCAGAGGGAAGCGTCCCAGAAGGTTTTGAGATAAACAAATTAAGCGTCAAAATCTGAAAATGATTATTTAAGATTTGGTTGCATATATAAACAGGTTTCACTTCTATTCGGTACATGTTTTGTGTAAAAAAACTACCTACAACAAGATTTTAACTTGAAGTTTTAGGGGCAGGTTTTCATATTGGACAAGTACATTAACAATCTGCCCGTAACACTTCAAGTTAACATTTTGTGCGATTCATTTTGTCACTTGTCAGTTGAAGATTTTCCACTTGTCCGTAGCTATTCGTTTTTCCACTTGTCCGTTGCCATTCGTTTTTCCACTTGTCCGTTGAAGTTTCACTTCTTATATGTGTCCCAGCACACATTTCGATTTTATATATTACTAGCTGTCCGGCTGACGTGTCCTGCCGGTAAAAAAAATTAGGTGACTACCCTAACATTTAGGGATGAAATAGATGTTGGCTGATTCTCATAGATACGGATAAGCACAAAAATTCATCAAAATCGGTCAAGCCGTTCGGAGATATGCAACGAAACTGTGACACGAGAATTTATATATTAATTTTATTATATAGAGTCGCGGTTAAAGTAATAAACAAATATAAAATTTAATACACCGGTAAGAATGTCTTTATATAAACTTACAGTGAGATGACTTCGGGTTATCAAAGCATTGCAGTAGTGCGGAGTACCAGTCCTTTGATTCTGGCTAGATTAAACGTGCGGCAGACGGTGGCCGGTGGCCCATATCGATTGTTGTTGTAATTACAGCGCCATCGTCGCCCACTCACAAATGAAATTGTTCCGGTGAGCCCGTTGCCAGATGCAAATACCGGCGTCACAGCACCTTCAATTATTACACTCCGATCGAGCTGAGCTAAATGAATGGCTTAGGATCTACCTACATTCGTTCGCCATCTCGCTCACGCATCACCACGTTTCTCAAGATATAAATTCATGCAATTTACATACGACAAATGCGTATTACATAAAACATAAAAAAAAATGTGTGCGTGTACTAGTGTACACACTTAAGAAGTGAAACTTCTGTATGACCTAATTTTTCGAAAAATAATTTACTATATGCAACTTTACAGGAATTGGTTAAATAAAGTTAAATTAGATAAAGTTTAAACAAATGGCTTTTATTATCATAGACATGAATACAAGTAAACAATTATTTCATTTTACCTTATTGCTACTAAGATTATTACAGCATTTCATTAATTGTAATTACTCTTCGTGCGAATCGACCTTGGCAGGAGCAAGAAAAAGATGGCGCGTAACGGAAAAATGTGACGGCATTTTTTTTCCAACGCCGGTAAAGAAGTTTCGCTTTAAAAATGTTTTACAATAAAATACCCGACGTAAAAATATGTACACTGTTACGAGTTTAGCGGGACTCGAATTAAAAATGCCGTTGGAATGACTATCATTGTATTAAGATTATATTACTATCATCGTCACGCCCGTATCGTAATAGTCGCTCAACTGCCACCTCTCTATATCAGGCGGTCGTTTTATATTTCAAAAATGCAAAAGAATGCGCAACACCTGGCTAATGATGCTAATGACCGAGTACAATAGGACTACAGGCCGTTCTCCACAATAACTAGAAACGTATGCCAATAAAAAAGTGGACAAAAGAAGACTATAATTATGTAATAAAATGTGACTGTACACATCTGTACGTGGACTTTGTCTTTGTCGGCAACTAGGTTATAACAATACAATGGGGATTTTCACAAAAAATACCGTCTGATTTTTATTTTTATTACGTAAAATAGGGTATTTTAAGATACTAATTTGAATATTTTTGTATTTTAAGCGTTAGTTTTTTTATATTCGATTTTAAAATTATTTCTCCGATGACGTCATAAGGGACAAGTTTACATTGATTTCTTTGCCTAGAAAACCAAAAATAATAAAAGTAAGTTTTATCTATATATAATCATAGTAATCTGTGCTACTATTTAAATGTCACTGTCATTAGTCATTATGTATCGTGATCATTTTAGTGCTTTTTGTCGCTAGGCTTATAATTTTTCGTGTTCAACCATTATTATTTTCTATAGATATCGTTAAATTTTTTAAAGTGGTCTTTAGAGAAAATCCATGTTACAGAACTTAAATCAAATAACGTGCAGTTAGATTTTTTTTACACCTGAAGCAGGCAATCACGCAGACGGCCCACCTGATTGAATTTAGTAAGGTCAAATAAAGGTCAAACGCATTTCTTACAAAATACAAGAAGATCGTTCGTTTTTTGGAATTTTAACTAGACAGAAATGATTAGGGACACTATATCTCGAAATGGCTTTCAAATAGCTAGATTGAAAAAAAGTGAACAATCCCAATTGGTGTCGTATCTTATGTATCCTTAGTACGATTAATAACTATATATACAATTTTAATACAGTACTTTATGAAGTCCCCAAGTGTTTTTGCGTCATTAAATCATACATGTTTTCGTACTTCCCGGCTTACATTCCTTCCATCTGATTCCACTATTCTATCTCCCTAACTATCCGTTCTGTCCTATCCATTCTACCCCATCCCAAAGGCTGGCTACGCGTCGGCTTCCTCTTATTGTATAGTGCCATATAGACTATAGTCGAAACATTCGGACAAACATCTATATAGACCAAGTATCCACCGGGTCTTCTGAGAATCTTATACTAATATATAGCCGAAGAGTGTGTTTGTTTGATTGAACTCGCTAATCTCAGGAACTATTGGTCTGATTTGAAAAAAAATTCAGTGTTAGGTAGCCCATTTATCAAGGAAGGCTATAAGACTATATATCATCACGCTAAGACCAATAGGAGCGGAGCACCAATGAAGAATGTTTCAAAATCGGGGGGTTTTGACAACAAGCTCCACGCGGACGACGTCGTGGGCACAGCTAGTATATCATATGCAGAATATTCTGAGTACAGTCACTCTATCATACAAAGAGAGATGGACACATGGACTTGAAAAATATTAAAACATAAGATTTGCGCTTGAGCCAAGATGCTTACGTAGCCTTAAAAAGGAGCAACTAGAAATTTAATAAAGATGAACACCTACAAGTAGTATTCTTGAGAAAGCATAAATAAAATAAATTAAAAGTTATACAATTATAATTATTTATTTATTGTTTATTTATGCAGTATTTTTTTTTTCTTTGATATTAATTCAAGTTACGCAAGTTATCACTTATGTATACATATATACCTACATGTATACTTACGAGGCGCACATGCGGCAAGTGTGGTTTTATAAAGATACAATAGATACCTATACACCTATATACTCGTACTTTCCCACAAACAGCTGCTTACGTATTTGTCCGATTTCGGAGCAGCTCGTCGTCCATAATTTGCAATACCTGACATACCTCGAAGCGCTACGAGAGCTCGCGGCTCACTGTGGCCACCGCATGCCTCCGCTTGCCGCGCCCCCCTCAGGCCCCCGTCACCGCGCATTCAGTGTGGACGCACACATACACGTTAAGCGAACGCTCATGATAGGCGGAGTGGGAGGTGTTAGGTTTATTTTCGTTACGGAATTTCTTGATTCGATCGCCGCGCTCAAAGCCTGCGATAAAAGCTATGCAATAGCTTAAAAAAAGAAATGATAACTTTGCCTTGACCAATGGTAGAGAAGCCTGGATACCAATAAAAAAAGTGATACATTCATACTAATTATTGTATATGCGAAATTAACTATGTCTGTTTATCTTTTTACTACGTTTTCACGGAAAACCATTGTATCGATTTTGCTGAAATTTGGTGCATAAGTAAACTCAATATTGAAAATGGACATAGGATATTTTTTATCCCGGAACATGGGATATTTTCGTGAGATCGATCGAAACTTTACGAGAGAAAATTAAAATGGAGTACAATGTAACCTGGATGATTGCTTTCCTTAATACAAATCACGAGTTAAAATTAAGATTCGAGTCGTGACTAATCCAACTATTAAACTATTCCAAGTTAAATCCCTAGTAGGTTAGTATATTTTGTTACTGTACGCATCTAATATATAAAATTCTCGTGTCACAGTTTTCGTTGCCATACTCCTCCGAAATGGCTTGACCGATTTTGATGAATTTTTTGTGCTTATCGGTATCTATGAGAATCGGCCACATCTATTTTCATCCCCTAAATGTTAGGGTAGTCCACCCTAATTTTATTTTTTATTTTTACGGCAGGACGACGTCTGCCGGACAGCTAGTAATGTATAAGAAATGTATCTACGTCGCCATTTCTTCAGATAATGATTTTCTTTCTTTCAATATTGTACACTCTTGGAAATGAAAATAAATATATTTATCTCGAAAGTGGAATCTTACAGAGTACTTATTAAATGTCGTGAGTCTATCAAAAGCAAATTTAGTTGCTGTTAAAGGAGAAGAAGCGTTGCTACAAACTACTCAGTAACATAATATCTTTATTTCACAGAAAGACCTCGGAGGCGATCGCGTTATACCCATTCGTGCGGTCGTCTAAAAAATCTTTCAACGAATGATAAGCCTGAAAACATATAGTGTTTATACCGTAATATAAAAACCACGTCTGCGCAGTAAGCGTTTCAAATGTCATACACATTTGTAACGCAAATACGAATCACAACTGAAAATGGGAGTCAGCAATCCGATAAACCAACTGAAAACGTATAACGTGAACGTAAAGTACCTCCTCGAGCATGCGCACCACAGTTGCACAGACGGACAATTTCAATTGTAGAAAAAATATAACCAACTCGAAATGTAGGCTTCGCCGCCAGTTTGGGCCAATGGGAGCGCGTACAGTCGTCATGCCGACTGTAAGTCGGTTTGTGTGGGCGGGGCGAATGATATCTAGCATTGGAATGTAGCTTGTATTTGTTTTGCCCGATCCGAAGGCTTTATTGCTTGGTGTTTGAGCCGCTTTCCCCTTGAGGAGCGGCGGAAAATCCGGCTGCGCGTATAGCTGTTCACATTATGTACCTTTACAACGAACACATCTACCGTGACCTAGATACGATGGGGTAGTTGACACTCGAAATAACTTGAGGCTCTTTTTGTCATGATATAAAACACCGTGGTCTCCTAAATTTTGTGCAAGGTTAGTAAGTTATGACGCATTTTTACAATAATAAAAAAAAAAATGAATTAACTTTTTAAAAGTAAGATTATATAAATATTGTGAATAAATTTACTTTTATAATATTTTATTTGCCTATAATAATACGTAGTGTTTTATGATTATGTTTATAAATTTGCATTGAGTATAATTACAGTAATAGTTAAATAACGTTATTTTTAATCCGATATAAAAATGACGAATTAGTAAAGCAATTATATAATATACATATTATACTAATAATACAATGAATAAAACTTCGATATATTATTAAGTAACGAAATTAAAATTATAATAATTGTCGAATTTTAGACAGATTAACAAAATCTCATAAAAGTATTCACAGTATACAAATAATCTTGCAATGATAAGTCTTGTATAAATTGTACAAACCCTAGGTCATCAGTGGAAGAGCTAATATTATAGAGAGAGATACAAGAGATATTCGACAAAACAGAAATTTTACAACTTGGCAAAAAATAATAGAATTCGGAAACTTTGTTGATCAATCAAGTTATTAAATTTCAACTGAAAAAATGTATCTGATCGAGTGAAATTAAAGTTTAATAAAATGAAGGAGTGCCGTTCAACCGACTTTATTAAACAGTGAGTATTGATTTTCCGATAGGGAAAAAACGAAGGCAACGATCTATGCAGATCTGGAGTGCTCTCGGCACATCAGATGGCACCGGTGGGGCAGCCTCCGCAGACAATCGAACGGGGGGAACCCCCACTGGAGGTCGGGGAACCAACATAGACTAACGTGGAAACACAGTCGCTTTCTCCATTACAAACTCACTACTCGTATTGAAATGTATATTCAATACACTGATGGATTTCTTTAATGACAATTTTTATATTTCTTCGGGTTCATGGTTCTAAATAGATACATCGGCATAAAGCTACAAACAATACATGAAGGGCCTATATGCAAAAGTTTTTAAGTGAAGTAACAAAAAATAATAATAAAAAAGAAAAGATGATAAAAAGAAAAAAGTAAAACAAAAAAAGAAAAAATATATAAGTACAAAAAATATTTTAGTTTTTAATTGTATTTGAAAGAAAGAAAGAAAGAAAATAATTTTATTTAGGACAAATTATAACACACACAGTATAATTACTTAAAAATTAAAACGAAAATAATATAATTTTGTCCCAAAAGGGGCATCAGACTCAGCATAATGCCGGTCGGTTAAAACCAGCGCTGATCTTCCGCTTTGCCCTTAAGGTATCGTCACGGTAAACATTACATCATTGTAATGCATAAAACTAGAATACTAAACTATATATATACATACATACATAGTACATACACTTAAGGTAGAACTAGGGGAACTCATTATCAGGGATAAATATAATAGTGTTAAATATACGTTCTTAAAAATGAAATAAAATAACAAACAAAATTAAAATACAATTAAACTAAATTAAATACCACTTGTATCATGTTTTAGGTCGCGCTGTGAAAGTTGGTGCTCTTTTAAAAATATCTTTAATGTAGTTTTGAACCCATTAAGATGTTGCAAATTTCGAATGGGTCGTGGAATATTATTCCAGCACCTTGATGCTGCGTAACGAAAGCTCCCGCGGAAGCCGGCTGTATAATGGCGCTCTCTCTATTTAATTCTCTCATTAAAAAAATTTAATAACATAAAAAATTAACATAAAATAGACTACAAGATAAAAAAGGCTGGACAAATTTAGTTCGTCTGGCGGCGGGGAAAAAAATGTCTTTTGTAGATTTTAAGAAATAGATTTCAAAATATGCACGTTTAACAGTAAGACCTCTGGTTCTCTTTATCTGTGCCAATATCGATCCGTCGGCGACGACTTCCCATTCTCGAAGTAAAACACGGCGGGAAGGAAACCGCGGGATAAACCACCCCCAGACCACCGCGCCCAACCCCCCACGCCCGATCTTTACGTTTCAGGAATAAATATTTCAGAGTGTGTGCTTCGGAAGTTAAAGTTATGTATCGCCCACATAGAGCGGTAACAATCTGAAAACGAGACCGGTTTATATTCTTTGTATTTATTTTGTTTTCTTATTTTATTTTATAGCTGGAGTACAGCAAACAGGCTGATGGCCCACCTGGTGGAAAGCGGTTACCGTCGCCTATGGACGTTTGCAACATCAGAGATGTCACCAATGCGTTGCCGGCCTCGAAGAAATTGTATGACACCCTTTTTGAAAAACTCCATATCGTAGCGCTGTGGGAAACCTCGGCTAGGAGCTCATTCCAAATCGCCACGGATCCCCACATTTTTGCTGAGCTTGATCCAATTTGATCGCGCCGACAATGGCGACCACACGTCACTCCACGGGATTGCCCCACTACACGTACGGCCACCAGACCATCAACGCACCTGGCTGCCGACTCCTCGTGATCTCATACGCTCACCTAATCAGGGCGATGGCGTGAGGTCGCAAAACCCACAAAGCTGCTGACAGGCCACCAGAAGCCACAGATGGCCACCTAAAGCCCGAGATGGCCACCGAACGCCAATGAATGGCCAACTAAGCCGCGGAAGTAGCCAGCGGAAAGCCCGCGAAGGCCACCGAACGCCGCAGATTGGCCAACGAGAGCTGCTGTGAAGTCATCGCCATGCGGAGAAGACTCCAGCAGCTCCAAAGTCAGTTACCGGTGGGTAGTTGCCCACTGAGTTGCAGCCGGGGTAAAGAGGTATACCTCGAGGCCCCAACCTCCTCATCACAAACCGAGGAAGAAGACCCTGGACTGTGATCCAATTTTTTTATTGTCCTTTATATATTACTTTAAATGTGTTTGTTTCATTTGTATATAATTTGT
This sequence comes from Dendrolimus punctatus, assembly GCA_012273795.1. Lineage (NCBI taxonomy): Eukaryota > Metazoa > Arthropoda > Insecta > Lepidoptera > Lasiocampidae > Dendrolimus > Dendrolimus punctatus. The sequence goes on along the minus strand of CM022538.1, from coordinate 2,935,297 downwards.
CTTAAAGATAAACTTCTGTTATTTCTTTCTTCTTTTCTAGTTCGTAAAAGTAGGTTAAGGCGAATCGAGTTGTTTGAAGTCCACACAACTGATGTACAATGTAACAAATAAAAGCAGACGAGGTCGCGGATAGCAGATAGTATTATTTTATATATGGAATAATACTGAACATAAGTAATGCTACAACTCCAGTCTCCGTCTACGTCACTTTACTTCCCTCAGTGCACATCGGGTGTCCCGCATAGATAGACAGCGTGTAAAGAATGGTCGCGCCATGAGACAGCATGTCCGGGAAAAATAATGATTTCACCCCAACTATACCATAAATGGGTTTGTACAGAAAAGAGCATAAGATTATTCTCTTTCTAATTTAATTAGCAGTGCTTTTAAGAAAATGTAACATAAGTTATTCCTTATGACATCTACCAGCAAAAGAAATACAAATAGAGGAAAAATCTTTTTATTATACAGCGTGTTTCAGACCTTACGACAATAAATCAGACCACGTTTTCTTCATGACGTACTCTGCCTAAAATCCAAAAATGAATCAAGGTAACTTCTTTGGTTTAGCCACAGGACCTCATTTTTCATTTCAGAATATTACAACAACATGTATCAGTTATTGTGTCTAAATTGGTAGGTTAGTGACCAATGTATCATGTTTCCAGCTCGTCTCTTCATCATTAAACGCGGAAGTGGTTCATTCTTACGCTCTCGCTCGCGAACCAATATTTACAAGATGTTCTGTTTTTATTCCCTTTTTATTGTAATTAATTTGTTCGGAAATTTCAAAATTTTATTTTTGACATTACGGTTGATTTAATGGTACCAAAAAATTTGTATGGAGTACGACCGCTAAAGTTATCATTTATTGTCACTTAAATGAAACACGCTGTATAAGTATCGTATATACTTTCATATGTATTTAGTAATTTAATTCATTTTTTATCCGTGCAGGAACGGAGAAAGAATACAATTGCCTGCGGCCGGGCGGCTGTCGTAAGAGGCGACAAAACATCCCACAGCCAGGTAGGGCATTTGCCCGACTGGATGGCTATCACCCCTGGTCTAAAGTATGTCGCCATAACAACCTTGAGTTGTGTTCCGGCATTAGTGACCAGGTTCCAGTCTCCCTTAAGAGAGCAGCAGCGCATTTGTAGCACCTTTGGTGTTGCAAAGTCCATAGGCGACAGTAGCCGTTTTCCATCAAGTGGGCCGTCTGCCTGTCTGCTGAACTCCTGCAATAAAAAAAGTAAAAAGCTGTTATTTGACATTACAAACAGACAGTTCAGTTTTCTTAATCTGTATAGATTTAAGTTAAAAAAAAATAGAATTTTCCCCGCAGCTACGCCGTTGGTCAAACGCCGAAAAGTAGCTCTGTGTTACCTACATAAAACTTAGGTTAATATATATGCACATATTATCACCCTTTACTGAAAAATTATCTAACTGTTAGTGAAAACCGCTTCATTAAAAATCCGATGCAGTTAGCAAATATACAGACAGAAAGATGCGGAAAGCTACTATGTTTTACAGTATCTAATAAAGATAACAAGACGTCGATAGGGTTTCAACATTTTCTGTAAAAATCGGAACGGACTCGTCAACTGTGATGCTGATTGATTATGAGTTTTTTACTGGGCAAATGTAATGGTTTTTTTAATAATATCCCGTATCACTCCCGACTCTGGTCAGGAACTTAATTATTTAAATACTCTCTATGCATAGTCATAAACTTAACTAATACTATAAATAACTTAAATTGTATATAATACTACCTAAACAAATCGAATATAACGTTACTATTAATTCTTACTAGTAGCGCCACGCCCGGCGTCTTAGGTTGAGCGGGCTTTTTTTTTTTTTTTTTTTTTTTTACATGGGGAAATGCGTTGCCGCACCGTCAGCCGCGCGGGGGATCATGCGCGGCCGGTGTGTGGGGCTCCCCGACGCCGGTTCAATACGACCGGCTGCCGGTATACCCACTAAAACCCCATGGGAGCCTTCCTTCCGCCTAGCGCCGGGGTCGCGGTACATGCGTGAGCTTAACCCGCAACCCCGGCAGCGGCCGGCCGCCTCGTAAACAGAGGCGGCCTCTCCTGTGTGCGGGCCGGGGGAGATGGTGGTCCCCGGCCCTGAGAGGGACGCGCGGCTACCTCTCGCGCCCTCTCGCGGCATTAGTGCGGGCGGAGGTCTATGTTGATCCCCCAGACCTCGACGCCCGCTGCCGCCGGGAGGGGAGGCTGCAAGGAATACTCCTGCGCCATCACCCCTCCCTCTCCTTCCTCCTCCCCCCGCCGCCTCGCGCACTCAGCAGCGTTAGCGGCGGGGGGGAGTGTCCTCGCGATGGGGGGGGAGGGGGAGGCTGCGGAGGATTTCTCCTGCGCCATCACCCCTCCCTCTCCTTTCTCCCCCTCCGCCGCCTCGCGCTCGTAGCAGCGTCAGCGGCGGGGGGGGCTTCGCGGTGGGGGGAGGGGGAGGCTGCGAAGGATTGCTCCTGCGCCAACACCCCTCCCCCCTCTTCTTCCACCCCGCCCCCCCACCGCCTCGCGCAATCGGCAGCGTCAGTGGCGGGGGGGGCCTCGCGATAGGAGGGAGGGGGAGGCCGCGAAGGATTTCTCCTGCGCCATCACCCCTCCCTCTCCTTTCTCCCCCTCCGCCGCCTCGCGCTCTAAGCAGCGTCAGTGGCGGGGGGGGCTTCGCGATGGGGGGAGGGGGAGGCTGCGAAGGATTGCTCCTGCGCCAACACCCCTCCCCCCTCTCCTTCCTCCCCTTTTCCCGTCGCCTCGCGCACACAGCAGCGTTGGCAGACGGGGTCGGGGAGGATAGGTCGCCTGTCAGGAGGGCGGTGGTGGGGTGGACATCACCACCACCCTCCTTGACAGCCAGCGGAGAACACCTCGACGCTGGCGGTCGCATCGGAAAGGAGGGGCGTTTGGGGAGGAGGTTTGGTAAGGAAGGGCAGGCATTGGGATTTGGAGGCGGAAAGGTGGGACACCACTGTCACGGAGCGAAGGGGGGAATGTGACAGTGGCCGCTCGGGGCCCCGGGGACGCATCCCCTTGTACCGCTACCTGGTCGGAGAAGAGACCAGGGCGGCACCCCCTGGGGGAGGTTGAGCGGGCTTAACCCTTGCCGGCCTAGCTCACTGCAACGTAGAGGCTCCTGGCTTGATTCCCGGAATGGCAAATTTCGCAAAAATAATTTCGTGCTTTATTTATTATGAGTGTCTGGGATCGGCTTCAGAGTAATCCGTTGTATATCACCCATAACACCGCGTAACAGCAAGTAATTTTAAATTAGCTATTTATTGATTTAGTATTGTTAATGTTTTGATATAGTTCAAGAATTACACTGCAAGAATCAAACGTGTTTTAGTACATAAGATACTATTTGATCGGTCTGTCAACGCCGTATAAATACAGCAAACCCGCTGTAAATCGGGCATTCTTCGTTCTGAATTCAAATAAAACAGTTCTCAAAGTTCTACGTGTTTCGTTATATCATCACGTGGTAACATTGATTATTTAGCATTGTTTTTCAATGGTAATGGAAACCCGGTAGAACTCGGGCTAAAAAGTCGCCGCTACCCGCCGTACAGATTGCACAAAAGGGCGGTAGAAACAGAAAAATGAACGGCGATGACTGGCCGATTCCAGTCGGGTTGCGTTCCTAATCTCGAACCCTTCCTCGCAATATGATTTGCGTCGGTGGAGATGCGTTCGGAACAGATCACCGGACGGTAACCGAGCGGAAAAAGCGCTTCTCATCGGCCCGTTACTACCGCACTTTCGGAATCGAGTGCTTTTACTTCTTGTTGAAAAAAAACAAATGCTTAATCACGGAAGATTTATACAAGTAATGGCTATAGCCTATTAATAAGCGTAGCTCTGACGCTGGAGCTTCATCTGCCGTAGTGCTGATGGTTAAGGGTGCCTTTTACACCAGAGATGTTCGATGCACCTGTAGTGGATATACTTACCACGCGTTCTAGTTCCCAACTCAATAATTTTTTTCTAGAAATTTTCGCAGTACATCTATTTAATCTATATACTACGTGAAGCAAAGTCACCTACACCTCTTTACGAAAATTGCGCGGATGTAGGAATCTGAAATTTCGTACACTTATAGTTTATATAGAGAAGAAATGCAGAATGCTATTTTTTTAAATTGTGCATAAAAAAATTAAATTAATACACACAATACCACGTATTTCATACACACACACACACACACACACACACACACACACACCCACACACACACACACACACACACACACACACACACACACACACACACACACACACACACGCATATATACTCTTTTGTTTATTGTTAAAGTCAAATTAACAGTGTACCCTTGGCGAAATCTGTGTTATAGAAGCATAGTCTTTGACAATAGAACCTTAATAATTTTCAAACTTATAATATAAATTAATTATTATGGTCGAATTTCGACCACGGGCGACGGGCGTTTATGTAATTCTCTCATAAACTATAGCAGATGCCAAAAGATTGTTTTTAAACTTTAAGATCAATCTTTTGGCATTTGATTTTGTCATATGATTTTGGAATTTGTTGGTTATGTACGTGGGCACGCATTCGTTGCCAAAATGCAGCGTCGCATTTTCATAGCTACATAGGTTAACTTCAGTAAAAATCATCATATAGTTTCGTAGCTTTTCTCGCAGCATATCTGCATAGCACATATTCGGTGGAAAGGCACCCTTAGGCCGTGGCAGAAAGCGTTTACAATAATGTCCTTAACCCATAGCCATATTAGTGTATGTACAATTATATACGTTATCCGCCAATATTCAACGTAATTGACAGAGTTGTATCTCAAATAACACATAAAACCCATGGTCCTTTGTTGAACGGCCCAAATCTTTAAAACTAACGCAGATGAAGTTCCCCCTTGAAAATAGAAGAATAGAAAATTTACAGTAGTCACTTTATATAATACTAGAGTTTACCCCGCGGCTGCGCCGCGGGTTAACTGCGTGTCTCTTGTTTAAAGAGCAAGTGCTACAGGTTATATTATATTACAAAATTTTTATGTATTTGCCCACGGAAGATTCACTTCATTTTATATCGCTAATTATATATACTGACAGATAGACGGGGGGTCTATTTGTCAACAAAATAAATTACAAAACTTGACCAAAAAGGCCAAAATGGTCTAAATGACCAAAAGATCACAGTGACCGGCATGGCTAAAATGACAGAATAGGCAAAAACGACCAAAAAGGCCAAAATGACCAAAAAGGCCAAAATGACCAAATAGGCCATAATTACGAAAAAGGCCAAAATGAAAATTATTGTCCTTGTCCATCCTCAGTATTTAATTTACATACGTGCCGAATTTCAGCCAAATCGGTACAGTAGTTTTTCCGTAAAAGCATAACAAACATACATATCATTTTATCCCGGAAACTATCCCATTTTTCGGGATAAAAAGTATCCTATGTTCATCCTCGGTATCGAATATATATATATATATATATATATATACTGAGTTTCAGCTAAATCGGTTCAGTAGTTTTTACGTGAAAACGGAACAGACCGACAGACAGAGTTACTTTCGCATTTATAATATTAATAGGGATAAATATAATAACTTTTTTAAACCATCTTAAAAATAAACTACCTTATAAAAAAACATAAAATTTAAATGCTATTAGTTGTTATGGAGCTTAAAAATAAACTAAATTATAAATAAATTAATATAAAGTATGTAACACGTTGCTGCCTGAGGGACGCGTGCCCAGAAGGCTGGTTGCATTGCCACTCCGCATGGCATTGCCTATTCGTTGCGCGAAATACGTACCAGCCTTTTGATCACGGGTTTCAGAGTTCTTACAATTTTTTTTGAACATACAAGAACATACACCATACAAGAATATAATATATTTTATTGTTTAATATTAAGTTTTTATTTCATTAATATTGTATTTAAAAAAATACACATTAATATTACCATCTAAAAATATAGTAGAAACTAATAATTACTAACAAGTAAAAACTAATAAGTAATTTAAATACTTCTATATTCAAACTAAGAAAGTGTACATTAGCACTTTTCTTATTGTCGTATCAGGGGAAGACACTTTAGTTTAGTTAAGTTAGTAACATTACACTTTAGTTTTATTCATAGCACTAGTTCAGACGGTTTTTTGGTTTTGGTTTTTTGGTCCTTTTGAGCCTTCTCATTATATCTGTGTTGCTTAACATTAATTGCCGTTAAAAAGTTGGTCAGAAAACAATAAGCAGTCTTGTCACTATGTCAAAGCATTTTTTTCCTAATCTTCTTAATTATCAAATCTTTATATAGAAAAATTAATGTTTGTCTGTTTTATAGAATCGTAAATTATACATTTGATGATCTTTAGCAAAGTTGTTGTGCATGAGCCAGAGAAGGTTTCTGAGTTGGTTCACAATTGGACCCGGTAGGTGGCGCTGCTGTCGGCATATCGATTAAAGCTTTTCCAGGCAGGATGACGTCTGTCGGGACAGCTAGTTACTAAAATAATACTATATACTTATATTATCTACTGTATATGTACAAAATATAATGATTTTTTTTATTTCTATTAATTTAGTGGCACAGATAAAAAATATTTTCTAAGGTAGCTTTCCGTCGCAACATTCTGATAAAGAATTATTCCAAAACAAACAAAGTACTCCCTAACAGAACTTCCACGACCGTGTTCCCGCGGGAGCATCATTAGGAAAAAATCGTGTTGATGGATTTAATTACAAAAAATAATTATTGCAAAGAAATTTTCCTGAATAAACTCGGACGAAGCGGGTTCTTCGATTCCCCTCTAATCGGATTAATTTACTTTTAAAAACCGGGGGGTGGTTGTTGTAATTAATGGAATGATAACATTACCCACCTTGCGGTTGGACGCCTCGTCATATTTATGCTACGAAAAAACTGCTTTGAACTTGTTGTATCTGTTTCATAGTAATATAACAATGAAGGTAGCTTTGTTTTAATAGAAACAAAGAAAGACTTTATTTCAAGAAATAGCGACACAATTACATTCCTGATACATAGATCATGTTGATACAATTTGGGCCACCTGCATGCATATCTGTAAATAAGCACATTTACTATCTGTCGGCGTTTGAGCTAATAACATCAACAAATTGAGAAAACATGGCAAAGGGTTGATAGAATTTGAAAAATATATAGCCTATAACCATCTGAGATTAATTCCGCGTCGAATGGTTGTGGTTTCATGCTGATCGGTCCAGTAGTTTTCGAGTTTACCTCGGACAAAGAAAACAAACTTTGCTTATATATATATAGCGAGAGTTGGGTATGGAGTAGAGAGCATGAAAGTAGAGTAAACGCGGTCGAGATGCGAGCACTGCGCAAAATCTGCGGAGTGGCGCTCGCGAACCGCGTAATACCGAAGTAAGAAAGAGAGTTGGTCTGAAAGAGAGTGTTGGAGTGAAGGTAAGGAAAGGAATACTCCGGTGGTTCGAGCATGTGGAAAAAATGAATGATGGAAGAATGACTAAACAGATATACAATGCAAAAGTGGATGGTTGCAGAAGTCGCCGAAGGCCACGACACACCTTCCATGATCAAATTGATCGTGCACTAGCAGGTGATGTCAGGAGCCTCAAGAACAGACGAGCGTGCATGACAAGAGCTATGAATGTCAAAGAAGCAAGTGAGGTGTGTAAGAATAAGCCTATATGGTGCTCTGCTGTTCGTGCCTACCCCGCAAGGGATCTGGCGTGAAGTTATGTATGTATAAATGTGAATGTAAGTTTGTTTGTTAAACTTTTGATGCGAAAACTACTCAACCCATCGCAATTAGATTCGCATTCGCGTTCATTTCATTAATTGTTCACATCAATTCACATAATTCGATTATGGTAATTTCTTTGTGATCTTATCTTTACGATTCCTTGTTTTCCAGATATAATGTTTTTCATTTTATGATAGAAAAATATAACGCTTTTTTAAATCATATCTTAACTCATTACATTTCTTGACCCAAAAGTTCCCGTCTTCTTTAATGTAAAAGAAAACTACTTTTAAAGAGTTGCATACATTTAAATGTACCAGGTGAACAAAAACCCACGAGAGTCCTTCACAAATTCGCTCCCTGCTTGTTAATGGATATCTCCATTTTAAAGGCGCATTTACTTCTTTTAAGGAAATTAATTGAAATGAGTTTTGGTGATGAAAAGATGGCTGCACAAAGGCCGCCGGTGGCCGAGGTGTCGCCGAGAGATAACTTGTTCTTTAATTAATTTATTTGTGGCAAAGAATTTATTTGCTTTGATATTCTCAGCCCGATTCAATGGCTTTCGTAATTATGATTATAATTTACAAGTTATTTTGGGATATTTAAATTATGAACATTTATAATGAATTCTTTTTGTTAATGTCTCACAATGGATTGGTTTTTTAAGTTGTAGCTATCACTCTGAAATGTAATTTAACAATGTATCTTAGTGTAACATTTTAACAAAAACATTTTTGTGAATTCATTGATTCACAAATTAAGTAAGTTTTCTTCATAGTAGTCGTAGTTTATAATCTATTTATAATATTGTTACATACCGACAAAGAAAGGCGCACCTGGTTTATGCCCCTCCCGCATTCGGAGTTCTTTTGTTTACTTCGTATTTAAAATTTGCAATTAGACAATAGCCTATTGTTATTGTTTATGACTTTGTTGTCCGTTCGCAGGAATAATTAGCCAGGTGTCAAATTACTGTTTCTCAGTAACCCCAGTGCACGCGGTCGATTTTATTGTACTTGTTTTATGGCCGTAATTAGTGTCGAACTAATCCTTGTTGTATTATTGTATTGCGTCGAAACTTGCCAGGTATGGATCGGCGCATTATAAAGCAATGGCCCAAGGCGGAAAGGGGCAGTCAAGCGAGAAGTTCGATACGAGCAAGACGTAGATTCGACAAGTGATATAGTGACGGACTTTGCGCCTGTTATTGAATCGTGCAGTTTGGTGTTGTTTTTTTAAGAAATACGTAGCAGTAAATAATTTTAAAATACGTGCCACTTGCGAGTTTAAAAGACGTAGCTTTGAAATCTAATGTAATGCCAACAGTTTGCCAAAGTCAACTATATTTGTCTCGTTTCTTCCATAGTCCAACCAATTACGTTAAAATGAGACAAGGCATTGCTTTCGTGAAAACGGACAGAGTTGCCAGTAGTCAGAAATATCCCCAGATTGAACGTTTTTATGGCTTCTTTTTTATAGAATATAAAACTTACAATATATACTTAGTACATAATTATTATAAGAGTCTTTACATCGATGTTTTTAAAAAAATGTTTTTAGTAAACTGGTTTGATTTGGTTTTCACGGCTTGCTTAATATCTTACTATAACAAGACATTTTACTAAAACTTGAGGGCCTAAAATCGACTACTTTCGAGAATCGCTACGTATCTAGATATACTAGTAAGATAAGCGTAAGGTTCCACTTTATATCGATACTTGCCAATTTCGTCATATAAATCTGCGAAGATGACCTCCCTCCCTCTGATAGTAGAATGACCGCCACTCTTGACTTAGACAAACAAATAAGGATAATTCTAACTACTGCTGAACCTAACACTATTTTATGAAAATTATTGACTATCTAGTATCATAAAAAAAATGAATTAGCATATTAGTCGTTGCCGAAATTTTATTATTCAAGCACACAAAATTTACTGCGCACGCTTCCATCATTCTCTTTTTCATGAACTACACTCCAAAAAAATTTTTTAAATAAAATCGTTAAAATTTTAATTCATTTTACTGGTAACACCGATGACAAAAACAATGCACGATACAATATTTTGCTTGCTAATGTTATTTTAAATAATGCGATCAAAATTAAGTAAACTTACTTGTGAAAGCAAACGTCACTGGCTTTATTATCATTTTTGGACGTGATACACAACTTTTAACAGTACATTTCACCATTTTGAATACGTTTTTACGCCCGTCGCGGATACGTCACACTCGCTTAATGTCTAACTCGCAACTGGGACCAGATATGCCTGCAGGCATCTTCGAAGTGGCAATACGTCGGTGCCGTATACTGCGCATCTAGTTATTATAAGATCATTGTTTGTACCTGGTTTATACGTGTCTGTACAGTTCTAATAAATTCTATAGTAATTCCAACGGCATTTTAATTCGAGTCCTGTAGCTCGTTACAATATTTATAATCTATAATCTATATAAACTAGTACTATGAAGAAAACTTAATTAAATACTTATGTGAATTAATTAATTAATTTGTGAATAAATGAATTGTGAACTTACAAAAATGTTCTTGTTAAAATATTACATTAAAATACATTATTAAATTACTTTTTTTAAATTTATTCATGACCATAGAATCAAAGTTTTCAGTGGGAAACATGTTAATTAATAGGTCTTCGTATAGTAGCGCAGTTGTATTGCAGGCTACAGCCGACGCCATTCATTCAATGGAGTTCTTGTGAAAACTCGAAAGATCACATCTGACTATACAGTACACATTTTTCACAAAAACACATAATTTCTACTCAAAAACTATCAATATCCTGCAACTATTGTTCATTTTAGAGTAATTATACACATTTTTAGAAAATAAAACTGCACAGCACAACGTCTCCTTTCGGTTGCCGCCAAAAACTCCCTTATTAAATTACATTTCAGAGTGATGGCCACAGTTAAAATAAACTATTCTATACTAGTACTTTGAGTTTGTTTCGGCATTAGTGACCAGGTTCCAGTCTCCCTTAACAGAGCCGCAGCGGATTTGTAGCACGTTTGATGTTGCAAATGTCCATAGGCGATGGTCACCGCTTTCCATCGAGTGGGCTGTCTGCCTATCTGCTGAACTCCTGCAATAAAAAAAACACACACACATACATACATACATACCTAGTATATACAAAATATAGGTAAAATAACGATCATATGTAAATATGAGTTATAAATGCAACCATTTAAAAAAAAAAAAATTTTTTCGTTTATAAATTAGCCCAGATGTATGAACGCAGAACCTGTTAATTATTTGGAAAGAAACCAATTTAAAAGGAGGTCATCTGCATGAATTGGTGGTTGTCTGATACGCGGACTACTTACAATATATCGACACGAGGAGGCTCGAGATTGATGAGCGTTGCCTCCCGACCACAGCCCACGGTCCCAGGGGGCCCCTATATTGCGATACGTCCGGCTTGTTTAGTTCCCTTCCAAAGAACAATACTAAACATGGATCGCATACACATTTTCATCCATCGAATATTTGTTTTGTAATCGAATGTTTTTACGACTACAAATTATTTTTATAAGATACAATATGAAATTTATTGATGTAATTATTCCTAATTTACAATGCCATATATAATGTAATACATAAAAACTAAAAGTTGTAAAACAACTTATTCCTAAAGCTATTTTTAATTATAACATTTTATTTTTAATATATATTATGTAAAACATCTTACAGTCGGTGCTTAGTAATTTTAAAAATATAGTAATTTTTATGTTTTACTTTGCACCGACTTCAAAGTTTTAGATAATATATATTTTGAAATAAAATATTATAATTTAAAATAGCTTTAGAACTAAGTTATTTTATACTTTTTAGTTTTTGAAGTTGGTTTTTTTTTATTTTTTACTTTTAAGTGTCTAGCTATAGTAGGTAGGCCTACGAAAGTTGCCGCCAGGTTTAAAAAATATAGGTCCCAAGAAACGGGAACGGAAAAAAAAATCATAAAATGACAAAACTACTAGCCAAAGTATGTCAACCTAATGGCAACTATTCCGCATCAAACCAAAGAAGAATCACATAAATCGGATCATAAATCTCAGTGTAATCGGCGTACATATGGAACGGAATGGATTTTTTTTTCTTAATAATGTTCATAAACTGAAAACTACTGGGCCAAAATATATTAAATTTTTAGGGGACTAAATGGCAACTATTCCGCATCCAATAAAAAAGAATCACGTTAATCGGATCATGAAGCTCAGAGTAATCGGTGTACATACATAAAAAAGAAATACCGACAAGTCGAGAAACTCATCCTTTTGGAAGTCGGTTAAAAAAAAGCTTAACATATTTCCACTGCATTTTACCCATAATCTCTCAAGACCAAGTAGAATACTGAGCCTCGATCGCCGTCTTCCAAAGGTAAGGTGCCCAGAAGGCTGGCTACGTTTCCTCTCTAACTCAAAGTTTTTAGAATATTATACTGTTATCATATTATTCTTCATGATAACAGTATAAAACGCAACACGGGAAAATTAAAAATGATAGTCGCATGAATAAAACAGATGAATTGTTTCAGTTTTGAATTTAGTCAGGTTATATATTTATCTGATAACTTTTATCTGATGTTTAAAAATTGACCTCTTGAAATGTAAAGTTCGCGTGAGTCTTCAACTATGAAAATAATATCATTATATCAATAAGTGAATCAAAAACTTTTTATGAAAATTGCGTGGACGGCGGAGTATGATTTCGCACACTAATAGTTTATAATGATATAGAGAAGGAGAGCAAAATGCTAATATTTTTTTTAAATTGTGCATTAAAACTATACACGCCTTATGCCTTACGAACGGGTCGCTTGCATAAGGTAGCTTAAATTTATTTAAGAAACACAAAATGCATTTAACACCCTTAAATACAATTAGCGTTTTGCGCAACGCAAAATTTTGGTTCTAAACATGTATAAATAATAATAATAATTTTATTTGTCAGACTTGCGTCCAAAATTTCTGATATAAAGAACAGTCAATAGTTTTGGGTAAAACGTATCTAGGCAGTTTAATATGATTAACTAATTTTATTTAAAGGCGACCGTTATGCAAGCGGCCCTTAATCAATAAAAAAACATTACACAGACTACCATATACATTTGATACTCGCACGAATATATACTCTTTTGTTTATTGTAAAAGTCTAATTAACACAGTGTAGCCTAGGCGAAATCTGTGATTATTGAAATATAGTCCTTGATAACAGAACCTTTATAATGTTCAAACTTATAATTTAAATTAATTATGGTCGAATTTCGACCACAAGCGACCACTAGTTTCAGTAAACACGAGAAACATGGAATATTTTTGCCATTTAATAACGGAGTCATAAATATTTGTTTTTGTTGCTTAACTTCCAATGTTTATCCACACTTTCTACTTCATAATTCCACGATTAGAGGAGGGAATGGAATTATCATTCTAGAAACAAATACCTCCCCCGTCTATTGAACTACTTAAATAAAGTTTATAAGACTATACACTTACGAAACCCTAAAAATAATAATAATTCTTAAAATCAAACACATAATAAGTGGTATTAGACGGGCAATGTCATACACCGTTTTCCTTTTCCTGTTTTATTTCGTTATTTATCGTGCCTTTATTTACGAGGAAACCGTTTTAGTTGCAAAAGAAATGTGGGAATATATGGCAGAGATGGGATCGTGTGAGGGAGAGGCGCTCGGTCGGGGGTCACCGCGGGGCCGATACGTTTCAACAAACGCCTTCCCTTGTCCACGTTTTGTTCAATAACTTAAATATAATAATACTTAATATACTTATATACACACACCACACACACACACACTTCCATAATTATAAATACTAGTGGGGGCCCGTGGTCGAAATTCGACCATAATAATTAATGTCATAGACTCATCATCATCATCATCCGAGCGTTAAATCCCGGTTGCGTTCGGAGCGTTCACTCCGACGCCCAGGGTCCGCTTTCCTACTTTTCTACTCCACTTCGCGCGGTCTTCAGCATCCCCCGTTTTGAGACCATTGGCACGCATGACATCCTTCACGACGTCAAGCCAGCATTTCTTAGGCCTTCCCCTTCGACCGGGACCTGGCGGAGGTGGCATGGCTAGACATTTGTTCCCCACGTAAGTAGTCGGTCTGCGTAAAACGTGGACGTAAGTAGCCGGTCTGCGTAAAACGTGGGAAATTAATGTCATAGACTATACTTCTATAATGACAGATTTCGCCAAGGCTACACTGTTAATTTGACTTGAACAAGAAACAAAACAGTAGGTATATATATAGTGTGTGTTAAAAAAGATGGTGTCTATATTTTTTTATTGATTTAATATATTTTATGTGCAAAATTAAAAAAAATATTATCATTCGTTGCTTCTTCTCTATATGTAATATATAAAATTCTCGTGTCACAGTTTTCGTTGCCATACTCCTCCGAAACGGCTTGACCGATTTTGAAGAATTTTTTTGTGCTTATCCGGTATCTATGAGAATCGGCCAACATCTATTTTTCATCCCCCTAAATGTTAGGGGTAGTCCACCCCTAAATTTTTTATTTTATTTTTTAGACAATATTTTTAATTTCTATTTTTTTATGATACAACATACAAAAATACATACAACCCTAGATTTTCAACCCTCTACGATCAACCCCTATTTTTTACCGGGCAGGACGACGTCTGCCGGGACAGCTAGTAAACTATAAAATTTCATACTCCTCCATCCGTGTAATTTTTGTAAAAAGGGTTTCTATCCCTTTTTTGCTTTACGTATTAATATAATAATATAGATTCTCACTTTTTTAAACTTAACGTGAAGATCAGGTGAGTCTAACCCTAGTAAAGGTTTCAAGATAACAAATTGATTTCCTTAGTGCCATACCTTCAAAGATTATATTAATCTATGTACATTTCCACACTTGTCGTGTATGACAAAGGTTCCAGGTTGCATGTGTGCGTGAGGTCGTTAATCATAATTTCACATGTTTGTTCGTGCGTATGTATATCGGTTCGTATTATTATGTTTCGGGGATAAGAAATTAGTTAGTGGACATCAAACTTGGGTATAGTGAGACTGATAAGTCTTGATACTTACTGGTCACCTCTCGGCTGTACAGTAGCGACATCTAAAACTACAACATGGTTAGTTTTATTCATTTATACTATCTTTATTTATATTTTATATGCGAAATTAACTCTGTTTGTCTGTTCCGTTTTCACGATAAAAAAACTACTGGACCGATTTGGCTGAAATTCAGTATGTATATAATTTCAAAGACGAGAATGAACCTAGTCGATTTAGTTGGTGAGGTCGGTGTGGTCGGTGTGGTCGATGTGGTCGGTGTTGTCAATCAGGTTGTTGTCATTTTGGTGTACAAATGTAGTTTTAATACCGAAAATTGAAATAGATACTTTTAATCCGGAGATGGGATAGTTTGCTATATAAAATGAAGTGAATCTCCCAAGGCAAACAGCAGTAACATAAAAAAATAAAACAATTAGCTTGTATTGTATGTAGAATGTAATGTAGACATATACCAGAGATTGACCCACGGCGCGGCCGCGGGGTAAACTCTACTAATATACATATTAAGTGCTATTTTTGTGTTACAGATCACTAAGATTTTCCTGCGGTTTTATCAATTAAAACTGTGAATTGAGACCCTATTTTATTTTGAAAATAAGTATTCACACATTACATTGCTTTAAATTGTTACTTAGAGGCTAGAAAACAAAACAACCCAGATCCAAATGGTAGGGAATTGCCCATATGGATGACTAGAGCATCCCCGCAATAACAAACTCGCATTGTGTTCTAGCATTAGTGGCTAGGTTCTAGACCTCTTCTAGGCCAGCGGCATATTGGTAGCAAACCCAACGGGCCCTCAGCTAGTCTGCGGTACTTATATCTACTGTACACAATTTTAAAAAGTCGGTTAGAATGTGCCTCCAAAAAAAATCCTATTTAACGTAAGCCGAGTATTAGTTTTAAATAAATCATTCGATAGCCTTGAAAATAAAGTACCTTTCGTACAATGACCAAGACTGTTTAGTCGTCCAGGCAAAACTTCGCAAGAAACATTAAGGGCCCACACATCGCAGGGACTGACCCGTCATGAAATTTAAATCTAGATCAATAACGCGCTTATATCATTGTCTTCATTAGCGTTAATAGGGTTTACTCCCCGTCCGCCGCAACTTTGTTTGCTATAACTTGAGACGAAAGACGCTCGTGTGGGTGCACCCTTATCGACCGAGATCATCTTCGGATTTTAGGACAGTCATCAATAAGACTATTTTAGAAAAAACGGTCATTGTTTTTTTAAGTACTCGTATAATTAAGAATTAAGCTTGTGTTGAAATTGTCGTCTTAGTGAAATGTGTCTTTTCCTCCTAACTCCAGAATTCTTAGATATAAGATATCTATAAGAATATATATAAGAATCGGCAGACAAACATACATATTCTATATTCCCAAATTAAGGAAGTTACTTGTGTTGTAGTTGCTTGTCGTAGATCAAACACCTAAAAATTACTTGACCCAATACTAAATTAATAACTTGTCAAACTATATGGACTTAATTCCTTCGTCTGCCATTATGTTTATTTTGAGAACGTCAAAAAGTATTTAAAGTTCTCTCGAATATGATACATAGAGGGCGTGTATTTCGTTTGTAAATAACATAAAACGTACTAGCCTAATTTCAGGTAATCGTGTTTACTCGCCGTATGCAAACATATTCCGCTGTAATGACGCCATTTACCCACGTATTAGAGGACAACTTACAGAAAATATAGTACAACAGTATATTGGACTAGCCACTTGATAGAATTAATTTTTATTTTGAAAGAACAATAATCGTATATAATGAATAATTAGTAAAAAAAGAAAAAAAAAAAAAAAATATGATATTATTCCAACTTGAATTTAATTAGAGTTTAGCTAAATAAGGAAGAGCAGAAGAAGCGCTGCAAATTAAAAAAATAAATATGATATACTATAAATTCCTCTGAATACTCTATCATGGAAAAACCAATCTAATTCTTTTTTTAAGATTTAAGCACATGGATATAGACAAAAGCGACTTTTTTTATATGTATGATGATGATGATGATACCCACATTTACCTCTTTTTATGTTCTTATAAAAAAAATATAGAATAACAAAAGTTTGTTGTATTTTGTCTCTTAGCTCGTAAATGCTAAAATAAAATTACACTAAAAATATTTTTTAATATCAAAATTGATTTCAAACTAAAAATTACTATACTTAGCAAAATTGTTGTTGTTTTTTTTGTTTTACTTGGCACCGACTTCAAGATTTAGAAAAAAATATGTTTGACTTTTTCAAATTCAAGTTGGTTTTGATTTTTTTTAATATTTTTTATTTTCTACTTTTTGACTACGAAAATACTTGACAGCTTTAAAAAAAGCTATATGAAACACGTGGTACGTGTCTATAATATTCGAGGATTACTCTCGATTTCCCTAGGATCCACTCATCAGATTTTGATTGATAACAATGGTATTATCTCAGGAGTGTACTCTTTTGAAACCAAATATAATTTGAAATCTGTTCTATTCTATTCTATTCTATTTTTGGCGATTTGGCTCCAACGCTACTGGCGCTGATTCGGCCAATGTCACAGTGGTAGATAATGTCAGGTGTGGGTTATTGGCAATCGCAGCTCAGAAAAAAAAATTGGTCGGTTTCCTTTCCAATCGTAACTTCTGTGAACCTAGGGAATGAAATCGGTTCACAATTGATGGAGAAATTGGTTATAAATAACAAAAATAATGTTTTGACAAAATGATTTTGACATTTGTAATTAATTAACATTGCGATGTAAGAGTTCGTGGATATTTCAAGTGTTTACTTTCGTAAACCAAACTCTACTGTGTATTGTGTAATATTAATAAGTATACAAATAAATACAAATGACATTTTTCATCAATGAATATAACATAAAAAGGGCATACATACTTGACGTACGTGAACATAAAGGTTCTGTATTAGCCGTATTTTTTTTAACAAAAACAAAACCGGATTCAAGCTAAAAAGCAAAAAATATTTTCGTACGTTTAAGTTGCTTAAAGTTTTTGAATAATATTTTAACACTTGTAGAAATTGTACTACTGTATACAAGTTTTGCATGCATTAGAAACAGATCTAAATCCAAATTTAAATTTTGCGGCGTTTAGGCCCGCTTGCACAACGATCGTCTTTAAACAAAATTAGTTAATTTATTTAACTCTCTAAACGCGTTTAATAGTAAATGCATTTACGTTGTCTTGCACGAGACACTCTCCCAAGTCATTAAGTAAAATGTATTTATGCCATTGATAAAACAGCGAAATGTGTTTCATTTCACGTGGCGGTACGTTTTATCGAACAAACACACGAAATTTAGCTTAAGTGTTAGTTAAAACCATTAAACGATTAAAACCGTTAAAACGTAGTTTTATTATGTGTACAAGTCGCGAAAACTTAAGAAAATATTAACTGTTAGTTATTTCCTGCGTAAAAAGGATTTTATTTGGCCAATCTCAAATTGACATTTGAAATTTTGTTCGTTTGGTTAAGTTTATTTAGAAATTTCTAGCGGCAACCTGAAGAATCGGCTCTTTTGCTGTGCGGTTTTATTTTCGATTTTATGGGTATTTAGCATTGAGATAAATAAAGCAAATAAAATACGAGTGACGATCTGTAATTGACTTTTTAATAACTCACAATTTCATAAAGAACAATAAACATTAATTTATGAAAAGAGTTGTTGAAATATTGTTTAATGCAGATTTTCCTTCCCATCTCATGTTGAGGGTCCTTTTTATAATCAAAGAATTTGAGACAAAGATCATAAGTTTACGCTGCCTCCATTATATAGGCGTTCTTGTTCTAGAATCTCATCCGTCATGTTTGTCTTCATCAGAGTTAAAA
The DNA here is from genome assembly GCA_012273795.1 of Dendrolimus punctatus. Lineage (NCBI taxonomy): Eukaryota > Metazoa > Arthropoda > Insecta > Lepidoptera > Lasiocampidae > Dendrolimus > Dendrolimus punctatus. Next base: position 2,916,570 of record CM022538.1, on the reverse strand, counting down.
GAATAAGACACCAGTCAATTCTTAGAAATTGTTGTAAATTTATATCATATTTTGCTTTAGCATCTGCACCATCAAATGCTGCAGGCTCAACGGGCTTTTAAAGTTTTACTTGCAAAATTTCTTCAGTGCCGGATTTTGTCCTGCACGCTGTCTCAATACGATACCGCCAAGGCTTATAATTTTTACCATCTAGGTGCATTTTTTTATCTTGAAGGCTCTGCGATCGCCTTATCCATTGTGAACGTCAGGTCGAGTACAATACTAGAATATTGTATTTACTAGTTAAAATATCTTTACTGGATCCAATTCCTTAACTTTATTACTCTGCTACCACGTTAGTTTGTACGAATAATGGGTATTTAGAATTGAGATAAATAATTAAAGTAAATAATATACGAGTGACAGTCTATAATTGACTTTTTATAAGTGACAATTTCATAATAATGATAATGTTTAAACGCGTTTAAGGCGTTAAATTGCCATTTTTGGATGATTAACTTTGACAGTTCTGTAAACGTATTTTACCGGTAAATTTAGCGTTGTGCAAGATGCTTGTCGTATTTAAGGGTGGTTTAGTGTTTCTTAAATGAAATTAAAGAACGTCATGCAAGCCGCCCTTTATTAGTATTTGTAAATTTAAGGCTACATAGGCATAATTTTAAGATTAAAATTATTAGTGACAATAATTAAAACCAATAAGTATGTACCTTAATAATATAAGTTTAAAAATATATAAAAAATCGTACGCCCAACCGGCAAAAAACATGTGCTCAGTATATAACAATAAGACCTTTTGTTAACCATGTTTTTATGCAATAAATTATTTGATTTGCCTTTCCAAGAGTGTAGGCGTTCAGAGCTCGGCGCTCTTGAACAAAGATTACTCTCGATTTCTCTGGTATTCGCTCTTCAGATCCGGTCTTAGAGATAATGAAACTGCTTCCAGAGTATAACTTTTATAAATAAAGAAAAATAAAAATCGGTCCACAATTGACGGAGAAATCGCGTACTAAAAAAACAGTCGAATTGAGAATCTCCTCCTTTTGGAAGTCGATTAAAATTGCCACTGAAACCCTATTAAAAGGAAGTGTTATGAATCGCCTTTATACTATAAGGATCAGTTAAGATTGATTTTCGTCGGCTGTTTTGTTTATTCAAATTAAGCGAGTCGCGGAGGTAAGCAAGTCGATGTTTGCACTCATCGATTCGGGAGACGATCGTTTTCTAATCCCCATTTTCGCGATGCCATTACGATTTTGCGCTCACCTCACTCGAATATTTCTACCAGGGTTGCCTTATGTGAAATGACCCTTTTTTTACTTCACGCAAGTGTTGGTAAAAACTGGTGTGTTTAATTTGAATGCTTGTTTTTTTTTACAAATTTAATGATGAGTGATGAAATTTAAAAAAAAGGTTTTGAAAATATTTGCGATTAATTGATAATTACATTCATGTGAGAAATATGTATTTGGAAAATAAAACTACAATTGTTTGGACATATTCGATAATTAACGGTTCTATAGTTTTCGTGCCTATGCATTTTTTACTTTAATTATTATGACAAGAAGATATATGGAGATTTTCTATAGTATAAGTATGTTTTAATGCACCATGATATCGAGGGCTTCATAACCAATGGACGTACAGACAAAAGTCCAGTTTTACACAAGGGTCAAAATTGTGAATAAAGCAAAACTAGTTGATTGTATAAGCTGAATTTGGAAATTCTTTTTGGTAACTTGCATACTGGAAGATTCTAACTTAACATGCATAGTTTTTAGTAAACAACAATAATATGGCATTTTGCGTATAAGACTATATGTTATGAAGCCTGTATGATATGTAGCTTAGTAATTACAATGTTACCGTTATTTGTCATGTTACTCAAGTTCAGGGATGAATTATATTGACAGAAATTAAAAAAAAAATGAAAAATTTAGCAGACTGCGTTAAAATCCTTAATTTAGAAATTAAAAGCAATTTGGGTATTACGAGCTTAACTGGCAACATAGATTTTCGCGCATATCTCAACGATTCGCAGGTCCATTATTTTTTATGGTTCGAATACATGATGCTTAGTATCGCCCCTGCCTGCCGAGTGTTAACGTCTTGGTACACAGTCACCTCCGGGGGTGCCTCCACGCCTCCTTCGACTTAGCCATCTACTTTCACATAGCATTTGTTTCAAATTTGTAATGCTTTATAAATAGCATTTTTAGGTCATAAAATTCTTTTATTTTTTTATTGCAGGAGTTCAGCAACAGGCAGAATGCATGTCATTTGGTTAAACGTAATTAAATGTGTTTGTCATTATTTTTAGGATCCTTATTGAACTTGGAACGATACGCAGTTGTCCAATTTAATTACCTTATCCACATAAGTATACATACAAAGTCGATGTATTTTGAGTTAATATACATATTATTGTCAAAACAGTTACAGTATATATCGTATAGTTTGCGATGAGCTGTTCGACTTGATTCCTCCCATACCATGTCATCTTTAGACGACAAGGGATACGTTCCACAAGAAACTTACAATGATCGCGTTCGCAGCCGCGATGTTTCCTGTTCCACTTCCTTGCAGGCGTTACAATTATAAACTCTAGTGGAACGGATTATAAAGCGTTAATATTATTAATCAGTGATCTGCGCCCCTTTAACTTTAACAATATGGGCCCTCAGGGGTCAATATGGACCACTTTGGAGACATATGCTCTAAGACGATTTTAAAGTGCAGTCAATCCCAGCGGAGACCAGTTATTAGTGCAGTCACTGGTATGGCAATTTTAACATTCATCTATTATCACTAACACCAACTAAAAATGTTTCATGTCACGACAATTAAATTATAAATTATAGCACCACACAAAGTCACAAACACACAATCAAACACAACAAAACTTATACACTTACTCACACCAACGCGCAATACCACTACATTGCATTACACGCACAATTCAAAACAAACCAAGACACACAAAGAGCCTAAAAATTAACAACCTAGGCACAGAAAGAAAAAACAGCATACATGGCACTAGTTAAGATAATATATACAGGTATAGACATAAGGCACACACTGCATATGCACCTTCTCACAACACCAGCATGTAACAGATACACTCTACATTAGTATAAGTTGAGTATTAAAATTAGATAAAAAAATAATTGTATAAGTTATTCTTAAGGTACACAACACAACACAAAAATCATAAATTAATGTCACACATAATAACACATAAACAATAAGCGTGTATAAATTCAAAAAACCTAACAATAATTAAGATGTAAAAAGAGTACGGAACTAGAGTCCGTAGATTAGTTAATTAAAAAAAACATGCATCTATTGAATATAGGTGTCACTCACAATCACCTGTGTAGAGCTTGCCTGCAGGCTGAAGAAAAAGCTGCCCATGTCTTGTTTGAATGTGGTGAAGTGATCCAATACAGGGCGACGTATCTAGACGTCGCAGGTAGTCTCTGAGAAATCTTTGGAAACGTTCAGAAGCTGCTGGACTTCCTGGAGGAGCAGGGCTGGATGGAGTAACCCTCGTGCATCCTCTCACATAAATTCGGCTCTAAGTCACCGAGTTGCGGAAACCCACTGCAAAGAAGAAGTAGAAAATCCCATAACAGACTTGTGAGCGGCCTTCTTATTCACTTTATCTATATAATTGAATAAAAGATTATCTATAATGTTATAAAATTCTAAGTACGCTGTGTCTGTACATTTAAGCTATTTAAAAGAAAATATTTCTTGATTGTTAGAAGAATTTTGAAAAAGATTTCTTGTCTGTTTGTTCGGGATTCACATAAAAACTAATAAGCCGATTTCAATACGGTTTTCGCCGATCGATAGCTAATTCTTAGACTTAAGTTCCACGCTACTTTTTATCCGTTGGGAATTTTTCTGGGAATTATTTGAAATTGCCGGTTAAAAAAACTGAATCCAATATGATTTTTTACTGATCGATAGCAAATTTAATGTAATAAAATATGTGACATTTTTATCCCGAGAATGCAGCGAAGATATCAAGTCAATTGTGGACGAACTCGCAAGCATATCCTAGGTACTATATATAATTATAAACTATATATGTAATTGAAATCCATGTATATAGTAATTCATCACGATATCTCAGGAACTATAATATAGACTTGAAATTTAGCATGGACCTTCCTTTCACCGAGTAGAGGTCAGCTAATAAAGGATTTTACGGCACGCGAAGCGAGCGGGTATCAGCTATTAATCTTTAAATTAAAAACTGATATATCTAAATACGCTTTACCTTATTGTGGTAATCCAATCAAGTGTACAAAACGTGCTTACGACTGAATGTTAGAAACAAACCCCCTGATCTTAACCGAACACCACCCCTCGGCAAGCAGCACCCGGCTCAGCCACTCGTTCCACTCAATACGTTTTATCGACAAACGTCAGTGATGCTGCGTGACACTTATGTAAATATTTAAATACGATCGAGTACAAGCTATGAATATTTTAACGCACCTTGTACTGTCGTAGCCACAATCGAAAGTATCATTTGAATTATTGGATTGACAGAACGAATCGTGAAAGTTAATTGTTGTGTCGGTTTTTATAATCACAACTCCTATTTTATGTGTTTGTTTTTATACGCCTACCTCCTTTGTTTTAATAATAAAAAAATAGGATTTATCAGAAACCTTTCGTCTATATATAAAAACGTGAAACAAACATTTTGTAACCCTATGTACGAAAATTACGCGGACGGAGGAGTATGAAATTTCGCACACTTATAGTTTATATATTAGAGAAGAAGCGACGAATGTTAGTATTTTTAAAAATTATGCAAAATAATACATTATATCGATAAAAAACAACAAAAAAATACACATACTACCATGTATTTGACACACACATGTATATATACTCTTTTGTTTATTGTTCAAGTCAAGTTAATAGTGTAGCCTTGGCGAAATCTGTGATTATAGAAGTAACTATATATAGTCTTTAAATTATTATAATCGAATTTTCACCAGGGCGACCACTAGTTATCATTATTAGAGATGCTACAAATATTCGGCTGCTATTCGGTAATCGGCCACTTTTTAAATTATTCGGTATGAGGCCGATACTGCGTAAAAACTTTCTGTTATTTATTATGGTCTGGATGTCTGGGATCGCTCCAGACCGGTCCATTGTAATATATAATCCATAACACAAGCGTAACTTGCTTCGCTGGGAGATATACAATGTGTGTTTGTGCGTCTATTACTAATATTACTATCTAGTCGAATATCGAATACTATATCCTGAAAAGAAACTCAAAATTGTATATATTTCCATCAAAAATGTCAGAAACAAACAAGAAATCATTTAAAACGAGCTTAAAACATAATTTTAATTATGTGTAACAAGCAGAACGCAAGAATATACTTTACAAATTATAATAAATAATAATGTCAGCCCATAAATGTCCCACTGCTGGGCTCGGGCCTCCCATTATAGGGCAACGGACAGTATACCCGCCACGCTTGTCCAAGGCGGCTTGGCAGGTTTGACACATCGGTTACCTCGATGTGCAGGTTGCATCACGATGTTTTCCTTCACCGTTTTTAGCACGTGGTAATTGTAACAATATGTAATATAACAACTTTACAAATTATTGCATCAATATTAGCCTGCTACGTGCGAATTACACGTACCCTTCGCCGAATATTCGGCATACGACGCTTCGGCCAAACCACTATTCGTGGCATCTCTAATTATTATTATGTATATGTACACAAATAAATTCTTTTCCATTCCATTCCGATTTACTCCGTTCCATTACGTTCCATCCAGTTCTATACCATTAAAAAAAAAAATTCAACTACAGAATAGAAAAGAGAACGGTCATTCTATAAAACTCTTATTCATACTCAAATAGTTTAATAAGGAAAGTAGAAATCGCGTGGCAAACCTGTGTTGGCAGACATAAGTAACTTCTACATAAAATATATAGGTAGATACATAATACGTACTTTTCATTTCACTAAATAATTTTATTCAAAACGATTTACTAAGTGTTGGCAAATTGGGGAACGATTGAAAGTGCTGAATTATGCTGATTGGATTTTTTGAAGAGGCTTTCTCAGCGCGGTGAATAATTGAGCACTTTTAAGTTTTATTTATAACATAACATTTTAAATTCAAAAATAGTTTTTATTCAGTTTCGAATTTATAACCAAGCAGATATTGGTTAAGTGCTTGGCAATGTTGCACAATCGATTGAAGCCCTCAATGTGTTTACCGCATTTCAATGTGGTGGACTTTTTCATTTTTTAATATTTTCGTCAAAGTTGTTACATAATAGCATGAAAACAGAAGATGATAATGTCACCAAAATATGTAATTATAAGACGCTATATAATTCTATGTACATGTATTTGCCACTGAGCTCCGAAATACCTGGACCCATTTTGATGATTTTTGTGTGTGTAGGGTTCGTGTGTGTTTCTGGATAGTTTCATATTTTATTTCATTGTATATGCCTAGAAGAATTATAATTGTAAGCTTTATAGGCCTACTGTGCATGGATCTACTGTTGATTATTATCAAGATATATTTGAACATAAATAGTTCTAATAACTAGTACTTTTGGAGTTTCAAATTCAATCTCTCTTCAAAATTGATCGGAAATTAGTAGGTGCCTAAGTAGCATATTTATCAAATAACTTTGGTGAGACATTGCTCTTAACATTATATTAGGTGATTGCTACAAAAAATTCTAGATAGATCTAAATAATTTTCAATTATTCTACTTGCAAAATAAATGATGATAATTGTTCTTTACGGGTCTATATATCTGGTTTATAATCTGTTTTAAATGTTGGTTTTAGTGCATGTTATCTTGCCAAATTTAAAAGGTCCATTTTGCCTGTATGATGTATATAAGATGGTTTATGAATTTTTATATTTTATCCTTCTTTTCACTTATATATAATATTATAAAATTCTAAACATGCTGTACATTGAAGTTATTAAAAAAACTGGAATAGACTATATAAATGATGGAGAACACGATGGATTTTTTTAAGATTTCTTTTCTGTTTGTTCGGGATTCACGTAAAAACTCGGCCGATTTCGATGCGGTTTTCACTGATCGACATCTAATTTATAATTTTATATCTGTGCTACTTTTTATCCTGGGAGTCCCGCGATAACTTTTCTGCGAATTATTTAAAATGACCAGAGAAAAAAAAAACAAATTCAAATGTGTTATTCACTGATAGTTTATATAATAAAATGTATGATATTTGCTATCCCGGGCATCCCGTGGGAATTTTTAGATTTTATGCTTCTTTTTACTTATTTTTTTACTCTTTTATTTTTATTGATAAGTCTTATAAATGTTTTCTTGTGGACAATATAGTTGGCTTCAATATTATTACCGGTTTCTATTGTAACTTTTTATTTTTTTGTTGTTATTTTAAATTTAAAAAATATTATGATAATAATTTTTTTATTCTGAAAATTGAATGATAATAAGTAATTAACCTCATTATTATTGAAAACTTATCCATCAGTCTTCATCATCATCTTTCGAGTGTTAAATCCCGAGTGCGTTCGGAGTACCTGTCTGAGCCCGGGGTCCACTTTTCTACTTTTTCTTCTTCATTTCCACCAGCATTAAAAAGAGAAATGATACTTGAATGAGGTTGACTATTTGATGCAATTATTGTTAGCAACCGTGTGTGTGAAATAGAAGAAAGTAGGATAGCGGACCCCGGGCTCCCAAATTCCTTGTAATTAATATTTTTTGGTGATCATGTCCTTCTTGAAAATGCGAACAACAAAAGGTTTTGGAACGTGGCCTTACTGTGCGCGTAAAGAAAAAAAAGCATCTTAATAAAAATTGACACGGCCTGTTCTTATCAAACGACAATGTAACAAAGCCATCTTCTGATATCGAGTGCCGACAACCAAAGAGTATGGCTAACAAAAGAATGGGAACCGGAAAGATAGGTGAGAGCACTCGAATGTGAAAGATCCTGCGCTGAATGGAGTCCAAGGGCCGGGCATAGGGTTGCCAGGGTCTTTGTACCGAATATCAGAATAGCGAATTTAAATAATCTTTTCGTTCATATACAAGTTATTAAATATTGCTACTAGTTTTACATAAAAAATAGCGTCTTGTGTGTAGAAAAATATTTATAACTAGCTTTCCCGGCAGGTGTCGTCCTGCCCGGAAAAGCTTCAATCGATGTGCCGACAGCAGCGCCACTTACCGGGTCCAGTTGTGAACCAACTCAGAAACTTTCTTTGGCTCAAGTACAACAACTTTGCTAAAGATCATCACATGATCAGATGTATAGTTTACGATTCTATAAAGGACATACAGAAAGACATTCATTTTTATATATAAGGAGAAGAGCAGAAGATGGACAGAATACGTGCACACAACACGACGTATATAATATTTGTAACTACATGCTTTTATACATTATTATATAACTAAACACCTGAATGATGATAACAACTCCTCGTCTCTGCTCCTATTTTTGATATAATATTAATATTGCGTAAATTCATTTTTTAAATGATAGAATGTATCATAACCTAATGTATTCTACGACTCTCCGCGGCACAAATAAACCTATGAGGTTTCTGTGCCACTGTCAAATGTGTTTTAATGTACCAACTAACTGTAATTAAAACTTTATTGAATACCGACGGTTAACGTTTATTAACTTAATTTTTGCGCAATACAAAATAGAGTATTTTGTATTCGCATTTGATCGCAGTTTAAGTAAGACCCGAGTTATAAGTTATGATTAGTTTTCCGTTGTTTAACTTTGATATTATAAATTTAATACTGGATTAAGAAATTGACAATAATGTATTGTCTAATAAACATAATAAATTAAGAATATTATAATATGTTTTTATTTATGTATAAAGTGTAAAAATAAATACAATTTTAAATCATTTATTTAAAATGTTAAAAGTACTGGCTCATAAATATTCACATGCCTAAATTGATTAAGCTGATGTACTTATAAATCTCCGGCAGATCATATAATGCAACTCTGCTTTGTGTTAATGAATTTTCATTTCATTTCCGAGGTATTGACGCAACACTACATATATTATTATAGAAATCAGAACTTTTAGTATAAATAAAGGAACATGGCAACACTAACCGCGGCGCTTGAGAATCGATGACAGAATCTACGTGATCGTATTATTCATCAGATCACGGCGAGATCCTTTCCGAATTGCAAGTAGCTCTTTCATTTTTTATTGGTTATATAATTCAGATTAAAGAAAAATTGAAGGAGGCGGATGCTAGGAGGTCTGCTTGAAGAATCAGAGTTTTTCGGTGATAATAAAAAGTCCTGGTTTATATAATATAATCCTGACAAATATTATAAATGTGAAAGTAACACTGTCTGTCTATTATGCATTCACGGAAAAAAACTACGATACCAATTTTGCTGATTTGATATATGTATATAATACAGGTTACATTGTATTACATTTTGATGCTAGTGTTATTTGCCCCCGGAACGTTCACTTTACTTTATATCGCAAATTATCCCATCTCCCGGGATGAAAATTATTTATCTATGCTCATTTCCGTTATTAAAACTACATATGCACAACGTTACATCAAATCGACCAAAATGACCAAATTGACCAAAATAATCCAAATGACAAATCACATAAAAAACTAAAACCTAGCCTTCCTTTCCGGGATAACCTTTACATAAATCTATCCTAAAATCTATACCATTATCCGGGATAAAAAGTATTCCTTGTCCACCCTCAGTATTTATATTATATAATATATACTTTTAGCCAAAACGGTCCAACAGTTTTTTTTAAAGCATAACAAATCGAAACAGAAATGTATTTTTATCCCGTATACTATTCCATTTTTCGAGATAAAAAGTATCCTGTGTCCATTCTCGGCATAGAAATAAAAATTATTGAGTTTCAGCCAAATGGGTCATGTAGTTTTTCCATGAAAACGGAATAGACAGACAGAGTTACTTTCACATTTATAATATTAATAGGGATACCTGTAGTTTCGATAATGTCCCTTGTTCATCTGTGATATTTTAGTCACTGTGTCCAGAAGCGTTTTATTTAATAGCATTAAAATAACACCGGTAATTAGTTGCAACAGTGCATAATTATATGTACATTATCTGTCTATCTATCTTTAACGCCATTAACAGTTACTGACCAGGTTGCAAGTCGTAAGATCGTAATAAGTAACGCATTAAGCATTCCATTGCTGGGCTCGGGCTTCCTGCTATTGGGGAACGGACAGTATGACCGCCACGCAAGGCATCGTGGCGGGCTTGACACTTCGGTTATCTCGATGTGCAGGTTTCATCACAATCTTTCCTTCACCGTCGTTAGTACGTAGTAATTGTAACAATATGCATATTATGTTATAAATAGGCATATATATGCCTAAGTGGTGCATGCGTTCCGGCATAAATGTAGTATACTTTGGAGACAAAAATATAGATAATGACCGAATGAATGAAACTATCTTTCAGACAAGCCGGCGTCAAGGTTGAATTTTGATTTTTTTGGAATTTTAAATAAACAACAATATTTTACATGGGGTACAAATCCGACTATACATAACATGAGCGAAAATGAATGAACGAATGAAAACTCTTTATTGTTCACCATAAACTTACACAAATTAATACAGATATATTTGCATTAGAACAATGGACCTCTTTATCATTCATAACAGCATCTTTTAGACAATCCGGTGTCAAGGTGATTAAAAAAATAAGCAACAATATTTTACATGGGGTACAAATCCAAGATATACATAAAATGGGCGGAAATGAATGAATGAATGAAACTCTTCATTGTTCACCATAAACTTAGACAAATCAATATAAATACATTGCATTAGAACATTAGCTCTCTTTATCACTCAGAGCGGTATATTTCAGACAACCCGATGTCAAGATTGAACAAAAAATGTGTGCGTGTACTAGTTAGTGTACACGTGTAAGAAGTGAAACTTCATTCACGAAATTATTTCATTTTATTTTATTACTCTTCGTTCGAATCGACCGTGGCAGGGGCAAGAAAAAGATGGCGCGTAACGGAAAACATGTGACGCGTAACCGAAAAGTGTGACGGTAATTTTTTTCCAACGCCGATAAAGAAGTTTCACTTCAAAAAATAAGCAACGATATTTTACATGAGGTACAAATATGAGCTATGCATAACATGAACGAAAATGAATGACAGAATGAAACTCTTTATTGTTCACCATAAACTTAAACTTAGACAAATCAATATAGATACATTTACTTTAGAACAGTGGACCTCTATATCACTCATGGAGGTATCTTGAAGAAAACCCGGTGTCAAGGTGATTAAAAAAAATAAAGAAGAAAATGGTAAGTATTTAATAAATATCGAAGAATTTATAATTACAATTTCAAGTAAACATTATTATTTGATGGACGAAGTGTAAAACAGTTTTAAAATGCTATCTTCTCGTTGGAGGTAGTAAAACCAATGCTGGAATACAAAGTAAGGTTGAGCGAAAAGCTGGGAGTTATTACATGTCGGAAATATTCAATAGCAATCAATTTCCTTTCATTTTTTTTTAGTGTACGTAAGAATCTTACTTTCTATTAACTGTTCCCTGATTCTAGGAGGCTTTGATAATAATATATCAAGATCAAGAAGGTCTTGATCGCAAGCGACTAATAGTATCATTCCTAGTATAAATATAAAAAATGTTGGTAGACCATAGGAAAACTAAGTTTAAATAAACAAAAGATTTTTCAATTTCGCCAGAATTATAGTCCCACTAATCCATACTTATATTATAAACATGAAAGTACCTTGACCTTGAGGTCTTATTCCAAAATCGAACAGCTAGCTAGTAACGACCGTAGTAACAGCTAGTAACGCGCCTGATGCAACATACCTTCATAGTTCACGGTAACCAACTTCCATGAAGTAGACCGTCTGCTTGTTTGACTGCCGAAGGCAGCAAATAAAAGTAAAATGAGTGCCGAGGGTTTCTTTTTTCTTTGTATATATTTATGTCCCTGCTACATCTGGGATAATGTAAGTGTCTATCCCCAAATAGGTACGTCTTGTTTATGACGTTAAAAATAACGCGTATAACCAGCCACATTATTGTATATACATAATTTATCTGTCAATTTGAAGGTCATTAACAATGTCGTATCACATATAACGCATACCCTTGGCTACATCTGCGTGACACAGTCAATAATACTAAAGCTCGGTGCCACGGCCCACCGATCAGAGCCGCCGGTGGCCAGCAACAAGCCGTTGACACACTATTTCTTATGCTTTTAGGGACTCGCCTCAACGTGTCGCCGCAGGCACATGATATCGAGGGCTTCATAACAATTGGGCGTACAGACAAAAGTGCAGTTTTACACTAGGGACAAAATTTTGAATAAAACAAAAATAGTTGATTGCATATGGCTGAAAATTGTAATACCCTTCTTTTAAGTACATTTGCATATTGGTAAGACTTTCTAAACTGTTACATGCATAGCTTTTAGTCAACAACAAGAAAATGGGAATTTTGCGTATACGCTTATATGTTATGAAGCCCTCGACCTTTGATCACGCAGTGGCTTGTGGCTGCCACCGGTGCCTCTGGGCGATTTGAGCTCACACTAACATTGTCCCAGATCTAGCAGGGACATTACAACGATAGCAATCGCTGGCTATGGGCATACGGGATGGATGTGCCTGGGCGGGCGAATGGCATTGATCATAATATCGACGGAGGCTTATGCGAGTGATAAATGGACGACCGCGGCGTCAGTGGCGGGATGACGCCCGCCGCCATATTTAAATCGCTGCTGTCACATCCGCACACCACCGTGTAAGGATGGTGCTATATCGAAAAAGATATTTTTACTATAACCATATTATAAACTGATATTATTAGTATTTGCGGTTTTTTTATCTATTTGCGCTACAAAGTGTTCCGAAGTTCAATTTCATTACTAAATCTATACTAATATTATAAAGCTGAAGAGTTTGTTTGTTTATTTGAACATGCTAATCTCAGGAACCGCGGGTCCGATTTGAAAAAATCTTTCAGTGTTGGATAGTACATTTATCGAGGAAGGCTATAGGTTATATATCATCACGCTAAGACTAATAGGAGCGGAGTATCAATGAAGAATGTTTCAAAATCGGGGGGTTTTGAAATCAAATTCCACGCGGACGACGTCGGGGGCACAGCTAGTCGTAATCATAAATTTTGACACTGGCCACAATGTACTATTTTTAAATATGGAACATTTCTGTTCTTTGTTATTTTTTATCTGTAATTTTTTCCTCTGCATTAAAATCATCATAGTTTATATACCGCACGTGCAGTTTTTATTATTAAATTAATTACAGTCCACAACTAATTGATATTTAAAGAAGTGGTTGTAATATCCTTTTTGGTTGATTTCGTTTTAAATTTAGATATTAGGTTTTATGGAGTTATTAGTGACGTACGCTAGATAATATTAGTTGAGATAGAAAAGAAATTTTGTGCTGAGATCTAGCTATTGGAAAGAGTAAGAAAAAGAGGTTAATGGTGTATGATCGAGCATCATAATGTAATCCGGCAGAGGCTATGTATGTATGTATGACCGGCAGTAGTTTTCAATAGGCTAGTGATGATAATGGTTATTAATTTCTACTTATCCTTTACATACCTTCATATCTTTGATAAGTACTGGTGAAAAATATATTTTCTTCAATTTTTATTATTACGTATGTATTTTTATTCATTCGTTTTTAGAGTAATATAAGTTACAAGATTGGAATCGATATCTACCGATTACAACTGTGTTGTGTTTTAAATATCATTAAATTACAATTAATTATATATGTTATATCTATAATTACTATTTGCATTTATCTTTAACTTGTTTTTGAAATAAATAAAAAAAATCTTCTTCTAGTCTACTCCAAAAAGCTATAAGAAAATCGTTATAGTCCATACCAAAAGTATTTATGCATTTAAGTTTAAATAAAACATTGCAGATGCATTTAAGTATCTGAAAAAATGAATTTTTGATGTCGCAAAATCAACGAACCAAATAGGAAATTAAAATCATCAATCAAACCAAAAAATACAAAAGCCCCGTTTTCCATTGTCGCCGATATGTTTGCGCAAAAACGACTTTGTCGCATCACAGTCAAAGTAATAAAAAATGTTCACCAAGACATAGACGCACTAGATCTGGCATAGAATGTTAATTTATGTCCTAGGCTGATTTTTTTCTCGGTCTCCATTCGGAATTTTGTTGTACCTACATGTTGGGAATAAAAAACCCTTAATATTGACTAGTGGTCGCTCGTGGTCGAAATTCGACCAAAATAATTTGTTGTCAAAGACTATACTTCTATAATCACAGATTTCGCCAAGGCTACACTGTTAATATGACTTGGACAATAAACAAAAGAGCATATATGTGTATGTGTCGAATACATGGTAGTGTGTCTAATATTTTTTTATTGATTTAATGTATTTTTATGAATAATAAAAAAAAAATTAGCTTTCGTCGCTCGTTCTCTTCTTCTCTCTCTATATATATACTATAAGAATCCGAAATTTCATACTCCGCGTCTGCGCAATTTTCGTAAAAAAGGGTAAAAAGTGTTTGATTGATTTATTAATTATAAGTACTTCCCCTTAGCGTGAAAATATTTTCCATATAAAATACACATAATGCAAGATTTTTTATTTCTATGACTCACCCGAATTTTATGCTTTTTGATTATATACCTAATATTTTTTTACGTGTTATTGAAATTAAAATGTTTTATTTAGAATAAAAAAACATTGTGTTTATTTAGATTTAAAAAGATCTTAAGTTTACTTTTATTTCACTTTTATGTATGACCATAAACGTTAAACAAGTTTAAAAAAATGAATTCATAAATAATAAATTTATATGAATCGAATTAATAAGTTCAGTAATATTATAACTAATTAATCAATAATCGATCTGTCAAAATTAAAATAAACGGTTGGGTGGAGTGAAGTAAGCATTCGTTATTTGCTCTTTTTATGTCGTATCTAGTATCTATATCGATTTGTGGAAAGAGCTCAGCGCTTTGTGATAAGACACGTAATACGCTCACAATTGGTTATTGCGATGCAATGACTTCGCGCTTTGCAGGGTGACGGCTCCCGGGTCGCGCAGAATGGAAAAGGACCGCTTGACGCTTATGACAGCCTGGTATCGGTGGTATATTGTAGATGGTTCAGGTACTTTGTCAGAAATGGGTATTATTTGCTACGAGTGTGGGACTCGAATTAAAATGCCGTTGGAATGACTATAGAATTTATTAGAACTATACAAACAAGTATAATACAGGTACAAATATAACTGGATGCAACCAGCACAAACTGCACAATTCAATAACACGCGCAAAGTCCGTCACTATATAGGTTATCGAATGTACGTCTTGCTTGTATCGTAATCCTCGCTTGACTGCCGATCTCTCCATTGGGCTATTGCAGAACCGATACAACATGGCTGCCAGTCCGCATAGATCGGATTTCTTAGAATCAGTTCGGCACACCTGCCTAAAGACTGCCATAAAAGATAACAATACACAATGGACTGTTTCTCTAATTACGAATTTTACAAACACAAAGTAAACAAAAGAAGTCCAAAAGTGGAAAGGTAAAAAAAGCTGTGCATTCACTTTTTGTCAGCATGTAACAATATTCTATCCCCCTTTTTATTCCTGTACTTTTAAAGTTTTCAACTCTTCCATAGCTCTGTCTCATTAACTTCAAAATTTCGACAAAGGGTCAGCAGAACACTGAGAACAATATCATTAGTTATAGAAACCGTATATATAGTTCGCATGTTAGCGAACTATTCTCACTTACTGCTTTGGAAACGTGTTGGAAAGGGATGGGTTTACAGTGGTACATTCGTTATTTACAAGGTTATCACTAGTTTAAATAAATGCAGCTATACAGTGTCCACATTTAGTTGAAAGGCGGTACAAAATAAATTGCGAACTTAACGCTTTCTTCTTACACCCTCAGAATTGGGTTTTTGAAAAAAAAATTTTTTGTGATAAATGGAAAGATTATATATTAGTTTTATAACAAAACTATTTTTTTTTTGCAATAATTCAAAAGTTATTTCAAAATAAAAATTAATTTTTGAATCCAGTACCGAAGACACGCCGACAACTCCCGAACAAACCCGAGCGCGTGTGACGTCATAATGTTAGTTTTCACTCATTGCAGTTGATAGAAAATAATAAATACAGTGTTTTGATCTATTTCATTTTGTTGTCATTATTAAATATTTAAATTTATATTAAAAATGTCGAATCTCAAAAGTTATCGTTCTTGTTTTGTACCATTATGTACGAATACTACAAAGGCAACTCCTGATAAAACGTTTTTAAATGTTCCCCAAGATGTCAAACGTCGAAATAAATGGTTTCAAGCAGTGCACCGTGATAATCCCCAAACAAAATCAATTTTTTTTGTTGTGAAGATCATTTCGATGTAAGTATTTCTTAATACCATTTTTATTAATTATTATTTATCTAAGTATACAAATCAAATAATTATTATATATTTAAGTAAAGTTCAGTAAATATTTTTTTTAACTGGACTCCAAATCATAACCTTTATAATCATAGCATAAATTTTTTTTTATTGATAATTTAAAGTGCTTAAATAATAAATTTATGTATCTTTATCTAATGATTGGGATTCAATTTGATATATTTATATTATATTATATTATACTTAGTTGAACATAACCTATAGCTTTGTCGCCGTAACTCTCACGCGATGCTCTACAATTTATGAAATAAATAATTATATTTAATGTAATGGAGAATAAATACTTAAATATTTTCATTTATTATATTATTTTTTAACAGACTTACCTTGATGCCTTGGCACCTCGAACTTCAGCAGAATTAAACCGAACGTCATTTTTAAAAAATCGGTGTTCATAAATATATCAACATCAGGAATGTTATCAGACTTTGCCTTAATAAATCCTTTATCACACATAGCTAATCGGAACCAACTAACAATTCGTATTTTAGCAATAAATTTTTAATATTATTGTCTAGTCACGTGTAATAGCCGTAAACGCTGTACTGCTATTAAATAGCTATAACATTATGACGTCACAACTATGGTGACCAATCATGGCGCGCTTATAGTCACGTGATTTTTATTTAAATTTTATCGATTTTAATTGTTCATAATTAATTGAAAAAAGAAGCAACACCAAAGGTGCTACAAATGTGGTATTAGTCTCTTAAGAGATACTGGAACCTGGCCACTATGTCGTAACACAACTCAGGGTTGTTATAGCGCCATAGCCAAGACCAGGGGTGGTTACCATCCAGACGAGCAAATGCCCTATCACCTGGCTGTGGGTTGTTTTGTCGCCTCACTACACAGGTCACCCGGGAGCGGGAAATTATATTCTTTCTCCCTTCCTCCGCGGATTACTTAATACATATTATCTGCCATATATCAATCAATCAATAACTCTTTATTGTGTATCAATACAATCTCTTCCAGACAACTCCACACACCCCCCGCACCCCATATATTTTAAAATGCCAACAATATATAGATTCCAACATGTTGTATTTTTGTACTTGTACCTCATTTAGAATAATAGAAACCTAATACCGTCTTTTGTCTCACTTACACTCATGCATATTGTATTACTTTATATGAATAAAACAGTTGTTTCATAGATTTGTTTTTAGTGAGGTTACTACACTTTTATTTATTGATGATATCCAAAGAGAGTGTCAATAGCAATAAATTTATCTTTAAGTGCAAAATATCGCCTTTGTTACAACTTTCATTAGAAGTTTCTTAGTCTAAGATAAATTTTATGTTGATCTTGAATCTGTTTGAAACCCAACAACACTGAAGGCGTAAAGTACTAACTGAATTTGTCTGAGAAGAAAACTAGATTTGTGCATATTTTCTAAAGATCTTAAAATCTTTAGGTGAAAGTTTAAATTTGATTTATGGTAAACAGAGAGATGCCAGATTTCAGTCCCTATGTCAAGTCATTCTTGAACCGAGATCCGAAAGACATTAAAATACTAGCAAACGATTGCGTTGTACCTTGATGATATTTTATCAAATATTTTTTTCTAAATCCAGACTGGGAAATAACAATTTAGTTCTTTTTTTTATAAAAGCAAAAACAATAGTTTCAGTACAAATAAACTACATAGTTGGTTTGTACTGTTAAATAAATTGTATAATATTGTCATAATTTCTATATTACTAATTTATACTAAATAAAATATGTAAGTCCAAGTGATTGGTAACTAGCGTTTCTTGCAATTGTTTTCCAAAACTATCTGTTATTTGTGAATATTATTTGTAGATAAATTTAAAAACGAATGTGTGTTAATTTCGATTGTGAAGGTGTAAACAGACGCAACACTTTCTTCAATAATATTTTTATAATATTTCCTCTATGATTCTTTGCATATTATATTGTAATTTTGTATATTGTTTTGTTACTATACATATTTTTTTACAATTAATGATTTTTTTAGAATAACTTTTAAGTTGTGTAGAATAAATAATTATATTTGTGTTTTTACAATAAATATCAATTTAAGCAGAAGTCATTTATATTTTATAAATTTCATTTTTAAATTAAACAGTAGGGTATAGTAAAGTTGTAAATTTGATTAAATACGTTTTTTTTATTTGGGTGTTTTAAATTAATGTAAAACTATTATTTTGTCTTTAGAAGTAATATTGATGAAACAGCATATAAGGCTCGAAGGTTGTTTCGAAGTTTGAATCATCAAATGCCTTTAGCAAGGTCTGTATGAGTCGTTTGGGTTTCCCGGGTGAGTTCTTTCAGCGAGAGCAAGGGTTCGCAATCCTCAATGATTCAACACTTTCCATTGAAAACTTTATTCGAAGATTACTCTGTTTTATAAATGTAATAAGCTTTGCAGTGACGAGATTAGGCTCGAGCCGAGTTTAACTTAGACATTAATGATATTTCAGTGGAAACGCGGGGGACACCGTTGTTTGCGACAAAACAATTATTTTGAAAGTCATCGTGGTATGGAAAAATCGAATGATGGTAAACTGTATGATTTAATGATATTCCAAACTAATTGCAGTTATTTTTTTATTCTTGTAAGAGGCGAACTGCACTTTTGAGACACTTCAAATACTACAGTTAGAAATCATTGGATTCAAAAAGGGATTGATTTTGCAATTTTTATGGTTTCTTGTCACTTTTATAAAAAAACTTTATCGTCGCAGTATGTTTTTTAAGTTTTCGCAACTAATATGCATAATAAATCTACATTTTAACAATTTTAAGCGTCGTATTTTTATTTGATATTCCGACATTTCGGCCACTTGTCAGTAGTCGTCATCACAAAACACTTTATTTCTCAATCTTTATTGCCATCTTCGTCCGTATTCTGTTTGTATCTCTGGCTACATATCTGAAGGCTCAAGAAATGATCTTAGAACGGGGGATCGTAATAATGTACACGACATACTAAAACTTCATTCTGCAATATATCTCTATAAAAGAATAAGAAACTAGATATTAGAGTATAAAATTATATCGCCACTATTTAAAGTTAATATTATATTATATAAGTCGTGGTAGCGTAATGGTTAGCGCACACGCACTGACCGGAACGCATGCACCTCTTAGTCAGTTTTCTGATCTAATGTGCATATTGTTACAATCACCACGTGCTAAAACCGGTGAAGTAAAAACGGTGATGCAACCTGCACATCGAGATAACCGATGAGTCAAACCTGCCAAGCCGCTTTGGACAAGCGTGGCGGGTATGCTGTCTCTTCCCCCTATAAAGGGAGGCCCGAGCCCAGCAGTGGGACATTTATGGGCTGATATTATTATTATTATTATACATTATTCGACTATGAGTGACAGTTAGCTCTGTGAAAACACACAGGAAGCTCATTCTAAAATTGTGATGCAGTGTTCTGCTTGGATGACGCATATGTACTCGTAAATAATGAATATATAAATGTAATAAAATTATTGAATTTTGCAATTTAACTTTGGCGCGCTCGCCCACTGCTGCCTGTAATTACCAATGCGGGCTCAATTCATCATTCTTTATTATAAGCACGAAATTCGATGTAAATTTCATGCGAGCAGATTATGAACTTTTCCATATATTCAAATATTAGTTGTCTTTTTTATTTCGAAAACAATTTTCGATAATCTTCCGTAATGACGCTTCGGTGGAATGCTTTGTTCGAATTGAATTTTAGTAATGTACGAATTCTGTTTAATGTCTTTTTTCTTTTCTTTTTCCATCTAAAATCTAAGCGGCGCTTAGTCCTATAGGTTTCTGTGTTTATCTATTTTTAGTGTCGCTTTTTCGTTTCATCGAGTTTCAAATCACAACGATTCTAAACAAGTTTCATTTCAAAAATCAAAGTTAATCATTTCACAAATTACCTTCTCGACAAAATCATAGAATAAAGGATTGATCAGACGTGTTCCGTTTAGCAGGTTAAGGGGCGTAAAGGTGTATTGTACGGGAAAGTAATGATCTTTTTTTGTACTGGTAATTGGATTTCGTTCTCTATGATTTACTGTGGCTCGTTTGAGGCATGGATGTTTGTCACGACACCATTTCCTTCTCACGTATATATTTCTAGTTTCATGTTGGTTTTTCTTTAGATAAGCTCTATTATTAATTGGGGTTTTCTACGCGGTTCTGCTTACGTAGGTTTCAGATAAGTATAAACAAAATTCCGTAAAAAGCTCAAGTGGTTGCCGATTCGATTACGCCGAAATACCCACATACTTTATTTTCTCTATATTCATTATATTAACAAAAAACATTTGTATCTGAAACACGTAGTCATAATTTACATTATAAAAAAAACTAATTTACAATAAACATTGTTTTTACAAATATGTCGAAAGAAAGGCATTTTTATGTAATCATATTATTATTTAAGCACAAATATCGTCAACTGAGTCATTGATTGTTTAAGAAGGTATGCGTTATAAGATTGCATTATTTGTTTGCATATTGCATAACAGTATTTGTGGCCAGATTAGTACAGAACAGCCCATTGTTTTATTGTACTCGTTTAGGGCTTGCGGCTGAATCATTAGCCAGATGTTGTGGATTAAGTCGACTACGATACAGACACATTTGTATCTTGAGGAATAAAACGACGCCCTGATGGAGAGAGACGGCAGCGACAACTACGATCAAGGCGTGACGTGTGTACAATCGGGAAACTAATAGTGAAGGACCTTGCGCGTTTTATTGAATTACGTCTTTCTGCATTATGTTTGGATTTGTTGTGTTCAGTTATATTTGTACCTGTGTTAAACGTATTTGTATAGTTGTAATAAAATCTATAATAATTCCAGGGGCATTTTAATTCGAGTCCCAGTAAACTCGTAACACTGTTGTGGAAAATGAGAACAAAAAGTACCAGACTATTGGGGTGAACTGGCTAGTGGTACAAGGGGTCTGGGAATATGGAGACTTTGGCGTCTGCCCGTTGCACGAAGTATGGGCAGACGGTGACTCGCCACTCCCTGAATGGGCCTCAAAAATGTTACTAAAGCTTTATTATTACAACTTATAATAAAAAGTAAATAATACCTATTATTTAAGAAGATTATTATCTACTGAAGATATGTGGTGAAATCACTGCCCCCGTTAAGACCTCCCTGCTGAAATTTTAGCGTGATAGCCTTTTCCTCGTCGAGCTTAGAGCAACAGACTTTTCGTAAAAATGAAGGGAGTAGACAACAAGTGTTTTTGCTAAGGTACATGATGCTAGTAAAATTTTGCCACCTATATATACCTATATTAATAGGGTTTCAAGGCATTTAGTTAAATTATTAATTATTTTGTCATTAAGTACTATCAAAATTTTTGGGATTGGCTCCGTGTGACTTTTCCTTGTACTTTATACTCTTGTCTTTTGTATATTAAACTCATAGAGCTGTTACATTATTTTCATTATTTCTCGACATTTTCAATGCATACATATATAATTTATTCATTATACGAAAAATTAAATATGTATTTTTACGGTTTCATTAAACATTTTACTTAATAACATTAGACCTTATTGTTCCTAGATAAGATAGGATACAACATTAAAACTTTTAATTAACAACAAAAAATGATAATATCCTAAATTATATTGTTATAGGCATAAGACCGATATATACGTATACATAAATAATTAAAACTGTCTTACCTCTGGCGTCTCTAATTAGTCTTCTTCAATGGCAACGGTACTTCCTCCGTGTGGTTTAGGTAACTTTGTTATACTCATATATCCCGATGCATGTTTTCAAATAATCAGATTCCGTGTTAATTCTTAATTTACTGCTCCGATGGTGGCACCGACGAAATTTGATTGGACGGCGAAGTCGGGCCCCGGGCCAGAGGTACTGGACGACGTATTGCACTTTTCAGTTTCATACATTGTGGCACGTTTAAAATTTAAAAAAAATACTATTTCTTTTTATACTGTTACAACGGCAAGACAATTCACACTGCAGTTTATTTCCTTCTCGCATGTGAACTTTTTGTTTACTTTGTTTTAATTTGTACTTAGACATATTTTTTTGTATCTTATGTAGTCATTAGCCAGGTATGATTCTTGAATTCGTCACCTGGTCGAGTAGATATTGTATTTGTTCAGTATAGCATGTCTATGAGGCAGTCGAGCGATAAGCAAAGCGAAGCAAGACGTGTGTTATCTATTTATGACGGACTTTGCGCGTGTTATTATATTTGTGCTGTGTTATACGTGTTGTATATTTTATTTTATATTCTAACGCTTTTTATTCGAGTCTGCACCGTAAAATATTATTTATAACATGTTTCGACCTAGGTCATTTTTTGCGAAGCTGGCAAATAGGCATTGGCCTAGCTCATGGAAACTGGTTACCGTCGCCTATAAGCGTTTAAACCACCAATGGCGAAGTCATCGTGTTGCCAGTCTTAAGGATGGGATGGGATGAATAAAATGGGATGAATAGGAGGCGATGCATGGGATGGGATGAATAAGAGGCGATGCATGGGATGGGATGAATAGGTTGGGATACGAGGATACATTTGTTATTTTTCTTAATATATTGTGTTGTACATTTGATTTAAACTGTGTTAGTATTTTTTATTTGTTATAACAGTTTTCATATATCTAACTAACTTGTGCTATAACGTAGAGGTGATATGTTACAATATTAAGTGTGGCGTGCTTACATTAATATGTATTTTGTGTTAATTATATTTACTATTAATAGTTAGGATAAGATATCTTCTATACATACAGATAAATAAAATTGAAGTTTCTGTTTATAATGACAAAATAACAGCTTTTTACTATTTAAATTCAAAAGTGTGTACGGTACTTGTATAAAAATAATTGTCTGTCTGTTAGACACAAACATTACAAACCGTTTCAACTTTGGACCAATTTTGACGGGACTTTCAATGGCAGATAACTGATGTTATAAGTACCTTAGGCAAATTTTAGTGTTCCGCGAAAAATATCCACGTGGATGGAGTCGCGGGCACAGCTAGTTGTAAATAAAGACACGACAAGCGAAAATGAACAACCGCAAAGAGCGTATGATATAATAATTGTTGGCTCATGTAATAACACTAAAGCGGCAGTAATCCAGAAAACTGTCATCTGCTATCAATTACGCTAAACGCAAAGAAGATTTAAAGACCCCAGGTAAAGAGACGAACTTGTTAAGCAACATTGATTTTGAGACATCGTATTTTTAAGCTTGGAACTTATGCTTCGGAAACCCAGAAGTTTCACAATCAAACAAAAATATACGTTGAATTACTTAAAAAGATAAAAGGTTTCAAGCAATAAAAATTTAAAGAAATGATCGCTCTAGCCCTTAAAGGAGTTTAGCCCCATATAGGGTGGTTTGTAAATGAATAGACAAAAATACTGATACAGAATGGATTATTGAAAGGGTTTAATGAAAACGAAGCGAAACTAATATTGCACCTTCCTGTGATACTGATCTTTAATATCGCATGAGTGGGTGAAACATTAAATGAGGCAGCGGAAGCGGCCGCTCCCCCCAAAGGCTTCAGCTGTACATCTAACATGGATTAATAAAACATCTTCGTGTTTTGTTCGTATTCAATTTAATTTTTGGAGTTTCTGATGTTTTAAGAAGGGATAAAATTTCTTCAAGG
Organism: Dendrolimus punctatus; assembly: GCA_012273795.1. Lineage (NCBI taxonomy): Eukaryota > Metazoa > Arthropoda > Insecta > Lepidoptera > Lasiocampidae > Dendrolimus > Dendrolimus punctatus. The sequence goes on along the minus strand of CM022538.1, from coordinate 2,892,303 downwards.
CTGGCCACATGTTGACAGCGTGTGAGCTAACTGTCACATCTAAGCCTTTGATATTGTTATCCATAGGTGTCGATAAGCATTTCTATCAAGTCTGTTGTACATTGGTGATGGTAATCGCTTTCTATAAGATGGGTTGTATGCCTTTTTTATTGCAGGAGTTCAGCAGACAGGCAGACGGAATTAATGGAAAGCGGTTACCGTCGCCTTTGGACATTTGTAACACCAAAGGTGCTACAAATGCGATGCTGCTCTCTTAAGGGAGACTGGAACTGGTCAGTAACGCCGGAACGCAACTCAAGGTTGTTACGGAGACATACTTTAGACCAAGGGTAGTAGTCATCCAGTCGGGCAATAGCCCTACCACCTGGCTGTGGGTTATTTTTTGCCTTTTACGATAGGCCGCTCGGCCGCAAGAAATTGTATTCTTTCTCCTTTCCTGCACGGTTAACTGTCTGTAGAATTCGTGCAATCAGTTAGAGTAAATTTGCAGGCTTCTTTAAGAACCTTAAACACTTACTCAAATTTACTTAACTCAATATTATACATATAATAAAATTGTAGAGGTAAAATTTTGTAAATTAAATAAATGCTAAAAACCAATTCAGGGGGATATAAGAAGTGAAATAGAACTAATTTCGATTTTTTTCAATTTTCTTGTTTCTCTGTTTGTCTGTCTGTACCGGCTAATCTCCGAAACGACTGGACCGATTTACATGAAATTTTGTATGGTGTTAGCTTATATCCCTGGTCAACATATAGGATACTTTGATCCCGAAAAATTAAAAAGTTCCCGTCGGATATTAAAAACTTTTAATTTCTTAAACAGCTTATAACAGACTGAATGTAATTTCTCTGCAACGTAACATAATAGAAGCAGAGACTTCGACAGGGTGTGGTGTCGGTGAGAGAGTTTTATCTTATATTATTAATATATAAAGCTGATAAGTTTGTTTGTTTGCTTGAACGCCCTAATCTCAGGAACTACTGGTCTCATTTGTTTTTTTTTTCTGTATTAGATAGCTCATTTATCGAGAAAGGTTATAGGCGGCTATATACCATCACGCTAAGAGCAATAGGAGTGGAGCACCAATGAATGAATGTGTATTTAAGTGGGTTCCCGGATGATTTAGATTCGCAATTAGAACCGGTAGGTGGCGCTGAGATCGGGTTCTAGAATCCTCCTAATCACCTGGACCGATTATGTGATTTTGTTTTTGTGTCATGAAATAAAGTTTTTGGGAATTCAGAAAATATGGCGGTACGAAGTTCGCCGGGTCAGCTAGTATATAATAAGACCGATACCTTCGAAACTTGCTATGCTCGTACATAATCTTTTAGGTCGTGGCTTTTTGTAATATAATAAAAAATATACGTCAAATACTCTATTATAATGGAATATATTTTATCATCCCAGTTTTAAAACACAAGAGGGAACTAAGGAATATCAATAAATAAATCATCCCTTCTAAAATCATCCATATACATTTACAAATAGATCAATCCCAGGGCAATCTCGTGGGGTTTCGACCGGAACTAGTTTCCTTATTACCCGTACACGATATGAAATATTCCCCGCTTCACATTCTTAGTTAATAATTCTAGAAACATCTACGAACAGGATGTGGGCACAGTTTACTTATTCATTAGAATCGCACATTTTCAAAAGAAAATTGATAATGTGGAATAAAAGCTTAATTTTATTATAAAAGTAAAATCGAACATGTCAGTCATTGAAATAATCCTCGAAGATATTCTATAATATATTGATTTTCTCCTTTTGTTTTGATTTATTCATCATGGATCGCCCACCGTGTAAAATATTCTATTAAGAAGCCATTCTTTCAAATTAGTTTTTGGAACAGTTTCTTATTGCACGTTACTAAGTGTAACGCGTAAGAAAAATGCTGACCACCGTATATTATTATACAAGTTCGAAATTTAATGCAATTAAATAATATCCATTAATACGCTGTTTAAAACATTGGTCTTGTAATTGCCTTAATACTATACAATTTTAATGTAAGAAATAAGTAAGTGAGTAGCCAGGAGTAAGATCCAGTTGGGCTAAGCAGCATTTGGTAAGCTCCGATAGGTCCTCTCGTCGACTATTCCGCAAGCTTGACGACGAAAGTCTTCGAGCAGTGCGTCCCACCATGATATACGATGCCGAGAAATGGATACTGCTGGGTGGAACTGGTCACAAATTCAAAGCCGCTCAACGGTGTATAAATCGACCTATGATAGGTGTTTGTCTTATGGATAGAATCAAAATAAGGATATCCGTAAGAGAATGAAGGGTAACCGACATAGATCGCAATACTAGCAAGTTCAAGTGGCAATGGGCCGGTCATCATGGAGCAAATGTCTCCTGGAGTGGAGACCATGTCTCGGTAGCGTAGGATGCCCTCCAGCCCGGTGGTTTAACGACCTGCGCAAGGTTACCGATTGCCATTGGATGAGAAAGATGGGAGACCGAGATATATGGCGTGATCTTGGGACGGTCTACGTCCAACAGTGAACGGAGACTGGCTGAAGAAGAAGTAAGAAATAAGAGATTTTTATTGCAGGAGTTCAGCAGACAGGCAGGCGGCCCACTTGATGGAAAGCGGTTACCTTCGCCTATGGACAATTGCAACACCAAAGGTGCTACTAATGCGCTGCTGCGCTCTTAAAGGAGACTGAACCTAGTCACTAATGCCAGAACACAACACAAGTTTGTTATGGCGGCATGCTCTCGATCAGGGGTGATAGCTATCCAGTCGGGCAATTGCCCTACCTGTGTTTGTTGTTGTGGCTGTGGGTTGTTTTGTCGCCTCTTACGACAGGCCGCTCGGTCACAGGAAATTGTATTTTTCTCCATTCCTATCTATTTGTGTAATATACGCCGTTTTAAAATAGAAGGTTTGTGATTGCCCTTATGCTATATAATTTCTTTGATAGCCTCCGATGACCTTCGATGGTCTTCGATGACCTTCAATGGTCTTCGATGACCTTCAATGGTCTTCGATTATCGTCTAATGTCTTCGACCTTCGTACCCATCAGGTGTCCTAAAATACTCATTTTTTTTATTGTCTATTTCTTGTATCCTTTTTACATTATTGTCTTAAAAATACTATTTATTATATTTTTTAATTATCCTAAGCTTTACTTAATTGTTATATCGATCGTATTCATTTTCTATGATGCAAGAAAACAATATCAAAGTTTGATAATACGGTTAGGTAGTTTAAAGCCGCTTACACACTAAATTAGATACGTAACGCTCTTACGCGCAAGTTGTGATTGCATCCTCCACAACTTTAGGCTGCAATACCTTTTGTGTTTGCGGAGCAGCCTTTGTGCCGACGACTGGTGCGTTTACCCTACACTCGCTGCACGTTGTCACGTAGGCAAAGTCCTTTTAATGGATATTGGAATTATATTATTGCAATTTTCATTAACTTTCCCCAATGCATTTTCATATTCGAATACTTATTTTTATTTTCGTGTGATTTTTCAATCATCACATTTAAGTTATCAGTCGAATTACATACCTGACTAAATTCAAAAGTAAAATAATTCAGTTGTTTTATTCATGTAACTGACATTTTTATTTTTCTTTATTATGCTTTATTCTAATAACTTTTACCAGGTGATTGAAATATCGACCCTTAGTCATACAAATAGGTATGTACATATTCTATGAGTGAGTATAAATACGTATATATATGAGTGTAGTGAGTTTCTTTGGATTTTGGTGTTCTGTATTCATGCGTCTGGGATGAACTAATTATTATAGAATTAGATATAAATGTAGGGTAAGAGATACAATTGTTTAACTATATCTTCTTGATTATAAGCGCTCTATATATTTTTTATGCACCCTAACAAACCATTCCCGGGAAATTCCCGCGATAAAAAGCATCACACATTTTGTTACATAAAAATTGCTATCGATCACTGAAGAACTGCATTTGAATACAATTTATTTTCAATCTGGCCATTTAATAATTCCCAGAACAGTTCCCGCGGGATTCCTAGATAAAAAGATACAGTAAGATTTTAATTATCTTATTAAACCGATCAATGCTAGATTTTACTAATAACAAACACAAACGATAAATAGACAAAAAATCTATAAAAAAATTGTTCTATATCGTTCATATTATTACAACCTAGACCCCGACAAAGACAAATTCCACGTCTGTAAAAGCATATTTTATTATTTGTCGGCATTTTGACTAATTGTAATCCTTTTGTGATCGTTTTTTTTGTTCACTTATTTATTTATTTTCGTAATACCGAAGTAAGAAAGAGAGTTGGTCTGAAAGAGAGTGTCGGGGTGAAGGTAAGGAAAGGAATGCTCCGGTGGTTCGGGCATGTGGAAAGAATGTATGATGAAATAATGACTAAACAGATATATAATGCAAAAGTGGATGGATGCAGAAGCCGCGGAAGGCCACGACACACCTTCCATGATCAAATTGATCGTGTACTAGCAGAAGGTGATGTCAGGAGCCTTAAGAACAGACGAGCGTGCATGACAAGAACTATGAATGTCAAAGAAGCAAGTGAGGTGTGTAAGAATGGGCCTGTGTGGCGCTCTGTTGTTCGTGCCTACCCCGCAAGGACCTGGCGTGAAGTTATGTATGTATGTATTTATTGGCATAAGTTTCTAGTGGAGAACAGCCTATTGTCCTATTGTACTCGCTCATTAGCATCAATAGCCAGCAGGTGTAACAAGCTAATTCTAGGAAACTGTGTCGAATTTGCCGGGTGGGCGGGCACATTTGCATTTGTGAAATATAAAACGACGGACTGATGCAGAGAGGGGGCAGTTGAGTGATAACTACCATACGGGCGTGACGTGTGTACATTCGGCAATCTAATAGTGACGGACTATGCGCGTTTTATGAATTCCGAACATGGGATACACTTATAGATGCCCTAGAAACTCTATAATAATTCTAAAAGCATTTTAATTCGAGTCCCGCGAACTCGTAATAATATTGTCGATTCCAGTTGTTTTTTCTTAAATAACTTGAATTTTTAGAATTTTATAATATAATAGATTACTCAGACAGAATATCTAAGAAACATGAAATAATCATCAATATTGCTATTACACAAGAAAAGAGTACGGTTCTAGATTTCATTACTAAATGAAGCTTACCTGATGCACATGTAAACAAGACATAATCATCATCGTATCACAATGGTACGAGATACGGCGAAATTGACGGCAAAATGCGTTGCTGAAGGCAAAAGCGATAATCTTCCATCTCAAACCTTAGTTAGGCACCTTCGCGCGACTAACGAAGTTCTTATAATCCCCCCTCCACGCCCGTCACCCACCAGGGCCCCCCTTAATCGAGTTATTGCCTTGCATCCCATGTCTTAAGACTTCCCTCTCTTAATTCTATCTATGTTTTTGAAACGTGTCTTTAAGGCTTAGTTTTAATATAAGCAGACTGAGATTGTCTCTGAACTTTTGTCTAGCGGTTATAAGTAACTTCTGATAAGGGATATGGATACATTTTCACATTATCCACGTATAAAAAAATATAATTATTATTTTTAAATACCTACTGTTACGAGTTGCAAGACTTGAATAAAAACGCCGTTAAAATTACTATAGAATTTATTAGAACTATACAAACACGTATAACATAGGTACAAATATAACTGAACACAACCAGTCCTAACGTAAAGCACGATTCAATAACACGCGCAAAGTTCGTCACTATAAAGATTACCAAATGTCGCCCGCTTGTGGTTATCGCTGACATACTGTCTCTCGGTCGCGTAGACTGAATTTATTAGGATCACACCTGGCTACTACCATAAAAGATTACAATACACAATAAGAGCTTTATTTATTTAACCAATTTAAAGAAATATAACTTCTAACGCGTTTGCATAAGTACACACAAATTACTTGACATTTGATTTATATCTTGTCTAAGAAGATTGTTTAGACATATAAAACTTTTTTATTGATTTTAATATTTATGTAAAGCGTATTGGTTATTCCTCTTTGTTTCTTATTGTTAATCGCAGCGTCTGTCAATATCAATATTGCAATATTCTTTTTTCACGTTTCCATATTTCTTTCTTCGTACAAGAACGGAAAAAGAATACTAACTCCTGCAGCCGGGCGGCCTGTCGTAAGAGGATATAATACAACCCCCAGCCAGGTGGTAGGGCATTTGCCTGACCGGATGGCTACCAACCCTGGTCTAGAGTATGCCGTCATAGCAACTTTGAGTGTTTTCCGGCTTCAGTGGTCAGGTTCCAGTTCCTCCTTCAAGGCCGGCAGCACATTGCCAGCACTCTGATATTGTTCAGCAGACAGGCAGACGGCCCACTTGATGGAAAGCGGTTACCGTCGCCCATGGATATTTGCAACACCGAAGGTGCTACAAATGGGCTGCTGTTCTCTTAAGGGAGACTGGAACCTGGTCACTAATGCCGGAACACAATTCAAGGTTGTTATGGCGACATACTTTAGATCAGGGGTGGTAGCCATCCAGTCGGGCGAACGCCCTACCACCTGGCTATGGGTTGTTTTGTCGCCTCTTACGACAGTCCGCCCGGCCGCAGGAAAAGTAAAAGTTTCAGCAGACTGTATTTAGCCGGTGTATGCGCGTACATATATGAAATCAAACACTGCACTTCGTTGAACTATAGTTTGTATTTATTGAATACCAGATAATATTTCACATCAACAGTTCAATAGTAACTGACTTAAAATTAGTAGACACATTGTTTTATTATTATAAAATATTTAGGCTTCCATGCAGCCAGTGTGTATATAGGTTTCTACATTGTATTCTTTCTCCGTTCTTGCACGGATAAAATTTCATTCCGCGATTGTACAATCAAAATGAGTCACACGGCGCATTAATTAAATTATCATGACAATTTAAAAATAAGATGATAAATGTTATTGCCCTTTTTATATATAAGAAAGAAGAAGTCCTGAATCGTCACGCACTTGTCCATTTTTAATTTCCAATGGCTTTGAAAAAATTTGATATGTATGAAGAATACCATAGAATCGTATACGAGCGTTAAAGGCGAATCGTTTACGGGCATAATAATCATTAAAATGTATATTCATTTTATTCGGTCCAAAATTCGGACCTTTAAGATTATGATCTCTATCCTCTTATTAGGGTTCCACGGGTGTCCAACAATTTGTAAAAGGTTTTGTTTCGTCTTTATGGTGTTCGAACTTTTGTTTTTAATTTTAACATAATTAATAATTGCATTTATGGAATATCTTTATTTGTTGTATTACGAGTATTATATAATAATTTATATTCTTAAATGTTTATAATGAATAAAATATATATAAGTAGCTGCATATCCTTTAATATTTATGTATAACTTTTGACCAATATGATATGTTTTATTCCTGCCACGGGTCTGGAAGAGATCGCTTCTTAGAGATAATACCGCCCATTGTGCACATTTAGAATATTTGTAGGCTATAAGTTTTTCTATATTTTCTCTAATGGTGTACAATAAAGTGTTATCTATCTATCTATCTATGAGTTGTTATTGTATTTTAATATTAAATTTTGAAGTATAATATCTAATACTTATCTTAATAAGTTCATAATATTTTACTATTACACAATGTAAATATATCAATAATTTAATTAATGTCGATAAAAGAGTTGATATTAAATTTTGAAGTAACAAAGTATTTATTTGTTTTACTAATTAAATATTACATAAGTAGAATTAGTTTTATTAATTATTATTATGATTTAACAAAATTGTGTCGTTTTGGTCTTACGCCAAAAGAAAGGTTGGCACTGAAAATCAGCGTTGTGTCGGATATAATTCTGGCACAGCAATATGCTGAGCGCAAACCTTGTTTGCTGGTAATGCTGCGTACAAATTCTTAAAATATGCTGTGTATATTAATGTAAAAGGAATGTAACTACGTTATTATTTCTTCAAATTTTTTTTTCTAATATTCATAATTATTAATAGTCAGTTTTTAAATAGTAACATTTATATACTGATCTACATCTGATACAATTAATTTTCTGCGGCCGGGCGGCCTGTCGTAGAGGCGACAAAACACCCAAAACCTGGTGGTAGGGTACTTACCTGTCTGGATGGCCAAGAACCTTGGTCTAAAGTATACCGCCATAATATATATATATCTCGGAGAAGGCCTCGTTCTCACGACACCTCCCCCAGCCATTGCAGGTTCAGTGGGCGTCATCAGGGTAAAATGCGAGCATAAAACACATGGCCCACGGTTTATACACTTTAAATTTAGATTTAAAGTACATTTTAACATAGCTTAGACCGAGCAGCGGGTTCAGGGCACCCCGCTCATACTTCCAACCTCAACACCTTCCCTAAAATACTCCAGGGTCCAATTCGACCTATTGCCATCAACCGAATGTGTCACAAAAACTCCTCCGTCCGAAGTAGATACTACTAAAGTCTAATAGAGGGCGTCTGACCCCGCTCCGAGCCATATGCTCTGCTCTGATTGGTCGTTTATTAAATACAATATTCATAACTTTTATTAGGTTACAACGATCTTTAAGTTATAGAAACATTTAACAAATCATATTAAATTAAATTAAGAATTTCAAAAGTAGTTAAAATGTAAACAAATAATATTGTGCGTTATAAAACCAATCAACAATTATCCGATTTATATATTCCCTCCGAAATATATATATATATATATATATATATATATATATATATATATGTGTCGGACATATATATTATTGAAATTATAAAGCTATTTATCATTTTTAACCACAACATTCCATGGTTAGCTCATATCCTGACGTACAAGTACGTAAAAGTACGCAAAAACTCAATTTCTATTTTCAATGGAAAGAAAAACACTACACTAATAATAAAACTACAATAATGTACGGAACCACACAAATAATTATTCCCCAAATATTAACGTACCACTTAATTGTATTTTTATATCAAAAATAACACAGGAATATGGGGGAACGGAAAATAAACCAAATGAATGTATCGTAACGTGTAATTTTGGAGGATAGCTATTCGATACTTATCAAATAATTTCCATTCTAATACGACTATAAGTTAAAACGAATATAATAATGATTCATTTTAATTTTCATTAATGTTTTAATTAGAGAATAATTAAACATACATACATACATAACTTCACGCCAGGTCCCTTGCGGGGTAGGCACGAACAACAGAGCGCCACACAGGCCCATTCTTACACACCTCACTTGCTTCTTTGACAAAGAATAATTAAATTAGATGTTTAATATTGTTTAGAAGATACAACAGAAGAAAAACTGTCAATTTCAAGTTTGACGTATTAAATTGTTCTCGTTAACTTTAACGACAATAAGAGACAGAAAGAAGGTTGTTTAGCATGTCATATTATGGTAGTATTCATATTAAGTTAAAGTAAGTTTTACCCGTGAAGGAACGGAGTAAGGAAAGAATTTCCTGCGGCAGGGCGGCCTTACGTAAGAGGCGACAAAATAACTCACAGCCAGGTGATAGAGTATTTGACAATTTGCCTGGATGGTTACCACCCCTGGTCTAAAGTATGCCACCATAAGAGCCTTGAGTTGTATTCCGGTAATAGTGTGCAGGCTCCAGACTCCCCTTAAGAAGCAGCGGCGCGTTTGTAGCACCTTTGGTGTTGTAAATATCCATAGGCGATAGTAACCGCTTTGCCATCTCATTTATTTACCAGACAATCCTATTAGACGATCGTGGCAATCGGCAAATATAACTTGTATGTATTGATATTCCCAACAAAGCTTGCAGGCCGCTATGTCTTAACCGTGGGCTATACCGCCCCGCATGCTTTGTTGGTTTGCTGGTTCTATAGTTATGGACTGCATGAGAGAGATATGACAGAGATCAAAGGCCTTGCACTAGAAACGCAGAAGCTCTACCACCCTTGAGATCCACCCTCTCCTGACTCGTTTCAGGTTGCATACAGGAACAGCACACGGCACTAAATTTCACTTTGGAGCTTATGTTCTTGGCACGGCCAGTAATCTCAATGACTTCAGAGAATATTATCCAATAAAAGGATGAGCGCACGGCGCAGTGTTTTTCGGCAAACGTTGACTGCGAAAGTATTGTCCATAATGGTTGTCTATGTCTATATCTGTTGCGGTAGCCGATGCCTCAAACAGAAAGAAGGTAGGTAGGCAGCAAAACTGATGGACTGATGTTCTACCTACTACCTACTACCTACAACCTACTGTGACAATCACTGAACAAAGCATAATATCTTTTTTGCGACATATAGTGAGTACCTGAAGAGACAGGTCACCGTCCACAGTTATAGTCGTAGTACAATTCTCCACAATGGCAGGCAAAGTAACTTGGTCCATACAGCCTCGTTTGTTTAGTTCATGTAAACATTCGAAAGCCTACATTGATTTGATTTGATCACATATTTCCTATTCCTTTCAAAACCACATAATTACTATTCAAAATCTATCTATATCCATCAAATATTCTTCATTTTAAAGTAATATTTACCACAACATTACCATAGAGGTCATTAATGAAATTGAGAACTAATATTCTACCTATTAAGTTATATTTAATTGGTGACTTGAGAAAACATTCTAGAATACCATTCCGGGGTAAATTTCCCTTCGTGTGAATGCAAAAAAGCGCAGCGACACACACACGTGTGGAAGGTGGCGTGGGGAGGCCACTCCCCCGGCGACGCCTGCTCATTTTAAATTGTAATTACAATTTATTATTGTCTCTGCCTTCGGAGCGGCGGACGCCATTTTATCGATCTATTCTATATTTGAAATCAAACCAATGTTATAAGCGGGTCTTATCGAATGGAGGGAGGTTTTATAGCTCCAAGCCAAGGAGGTTTGCTCTGTTTATTTTTTATAGGTTGCCAGTTTGAAAAAAGAAAACTGGATCTTGGAAAGCTATTCTTTGTACAAACTGACAAGCTTTAATATCTTATTAATACCTTTTTACCTGATTTCTTTGAGTATATATTATTTATATTTGGAATTAATCGATAAATTTTGAATCAATTACTTAGTAAGTTTTTAATTTAATCTTATTAAAAATAATCTCGATCCATATTTAAATATTTTTATTCAAATAAAGTTCCACTGGAGAATTCTTTTTAAAGGTCATACATATAAGTGAAAATGTAATTTTTCTTCCTAGTCTAGGTATACCGCTTCGCAACGTGTTAATGCTTTTAAGAAGAAGCGGTAAGAAACTCCCCAGCAACACGTTTAGCTAAAAAAATCTTATTTTTGATTGATATACATGCCTTATATTATACCTAATCATAATAACTTATAACCTGTATTAGTTAAAGTAATTAAGCAGATCGAGTTATTTTAATATCTACATGTAGGTACTTTAAACAAATTACGCTACATGACGCGAATGTGACAAATCTCACAACCACACGCATTTAAATAAAATAAAATCATCAAAATCCTTCGTTTATTCGGGACTGAAACCAAGCACTCGCAAACAAGACGAAATTAATCTTTTGAGGTACAAATAACTGAAGACTCGTTATTTGTTATAACGTATAGAATACTCGTCCATACAGTCTGGATGTTGCAACATTGGTAAGTAACAGTGATCAGTTCTTACCAAACTTCTAATCCATCCAAGGTTGTCTGTAAGATGTTACTAAAGCTTGTTGTATTTTTAATTGTCACGTCTATTAACTCTATAAATATTAATCTTTAATAAATAAATCATAAATCAATACATTCACACACTATTGTTATTATTAAATCAAATCATATTTGAAAAAAAAAATCATAGTCGTGGTAGCATAATGGCTAGCGCACACGTCCCAAACTCAAAGCGCGGGTTCGATTCTGGCCGGAACGCATGCATTAGTCAGTTTTCTGATCTAATATGCATATTATTTCAATTACCACGTGCTAACAATGGCGAAGGAAAACATCGTGATGCAACCTGCACATCGAGATAACCGATGTGTCAAACCTGCCAAGCTGCCTTGGACAAGCGTGGCAGATATATTGCCCGTTCCCCTATAATGGGAGGCCCGAGCCCAACAGTGGGACATTTATGGGCTGATATTATATAAGTAGATTCAATACTTATACATATCTAAAGAACATAAAATATAGATAGATAACACTTTATTGTACAACAATACTAACATGAACTTAAAGACTAAAATCATATCTAAAAAACAATCTCTTCCAGGCATTCCCAGGAATGCGTTGAGATGATAATAGCGATGGTGGTATACGTAACATACAGTAATAATAATAATATTATTACTTGAGTTTCACGGTTTTTCCGGAGGAGTGTTCAGCCATTATCGACCTCCGGGAATATAATTTTAATTACACCACACACGACTGCTGGAGCCAAGAAATGTTTTCAATTTAATACGTTGTCGCCGAGTTAATATTGCGCGCATAAATATTGTTTCACTCGACAGCTTCGCTCCTTCAAGTCTCAATTGAAGTATAGCACACTGCTACAGGCTGTTGCCATTTCTTCTAAAAGCGATATTCATAAAATATAGAATTGTATTTAACTTTGACAAAGGTGACAAAATTGTGCAAGAAGTTGTTTTGATACACGATTATTCAATAAAAATACATAATGTTTATAAACCATATTTTAAGAAAATTTGTATGCCAGTTAACGGCGAAACATGTTTTCACTACATCATAAGACCTTGTTATCTATGTTTCATATAAATAAAGATTTCATTTTATTTCATTTCAAAACCAAATTTAAAGAAAATGACAATAATTTGGATGGAACTTCCCACTTAGGTTTTACTTCCAAGCTACGTTTTTATGGGGTTGTTTATAAGATTTCTTAGACGCTGGCAATGCGTTGGCCATAGGCTGACTGACTGATGTTGCAAACATCTGTAGACTACGGGAACCAGCTTCCACCAAGTAGGCCGTCTGACTGTTTGCCTCCTTCAGGCAATCGGCAGATTGGCGGGTTTAACATTAACGTGCAGATGCAACCAGTAAATGCTACTAACCAATTCCTGTATCTTACTATTCACTTGCTTAACCTTCCTTTAGAAATGTTATATTATAGAATATGTCAAATTTTAAGTAGTAAGACGAATAATCCGCTATTAGAGAAACAATATATTTCAAATTTTAGTGACATTGGGTGCATTAAAACAATGTTCATGTAAAAGACAGAACGTTGAAATACCTTAATATTATTATAGTTTCAAAATAATATCATAGTTAAAATAATTTTGATTGCTGCTTAAACCACAATTAATATTTGACTCGTTTGAGATATGACATCGCAAGTTACTACACTTGTAAAAAACCCACGTGGCTACGGCGTTTTTTAAGATGTTAAAGAAAAAAGAATGGCAAATGCTTTATTTGATGAAATAGTGACGCAATTCATTGCTTGCATATTTATGGATAAAAAGTATCTCGATTGATTTGTCTGATATGTTAGATCTGCTTTTCACTAAATTAAAAGCCAAATTAAAAGAATCTTGCTAAAAAGGGATACTACACTATTGAAGAATACTTAAATGACAAAACTTCATTTACATAGCATCCGCTCCAACCTTATACTGTATTTTGTACGAGTATAACGTTTTTATCTTGCAATACTTGTAAGGAATATAAGGAGATATGATGAAGCAAAAAAAAAGTACGTCATGTTTTTATATTTATTACTATAATAATATTTTTCTATCCTTTTATTGTGTCTCTGTCTCATTGAATATGCAACTGTTTGCTACAACTTCATTCATTCTTCAAAAGTCATTCTGTAACATACTTCTGTATAAAACTTATAAAAAAAAGAACTTGAGATATAAATAGAACAAGAAATATGAAATAAAACAATTTTTAGCTAGACGTGTGGGGAGTTTCTTGCCGCTTCTTCTCCTTAACAGCAATAACGCGCTGCGAAGCGGTGTACATAGACTAGGAAGTTAAATTAACCTATATGTATGACCTTCAAACAGTGTTCTCCAGCGGAACTTGTTTTGAATAAAAACTTTGAATTTGTCAACTTTAAGATTTCTAATTTTAAATCGGTTTAAAAATCACAAAAAGTGAGCCACGGGAAGGCTTATGTCAAGATAAACTGAATCCCCCTGTAGCATAGGCTCGGCAGGAACTTTGCTCACCTGCCGACAGGAGTCGGTGCGTGCGGGTCGCAATTTCAACTCGGTGTTATAAGGATTAGTTTTTCCTTACACGATAATTAAACAACTTTGAGCTATGTTCCCGTGTGATGTATTGCCCTGTTTATTGTCTTGTTTGGGTATGCGACAGGGTGTTATGGGGGCACCGAGGTAATTAACCTTTGTTATACGACAGATAGTTAGGTAGCTTCTGAATCAATGGTTTTACTCATCCTATATTTTTTTAACAAAAACACAACCGATAATAAATATTTTCTACAATATATTTAAGTCGGTGCAATTTGCAATGTTGACGTTGTTTTTATATGTTTTACTTACCACTCACTTCAAGATGTAGAAAATAATTATATTTGGCTTTTCAGTTTGTATATATATACAAACATACAAACTGAAAAGAAAAAAATTATGTAACATCGCCTATGGACATTTGCAACACCAAAGGTGCTACAAATGCTATGCAATACGAACAACCATGAAACATAACAATATAAATTCGTTTCGTTTCTTCGTTTGTGAACTATTTTGGATACGTATTTGAAGATTTTTATCAACCATCTACACATCCTTCAAATATCACGCATCATACGAACACTTTACACCACACTTACATAGATTTAAATAGTATAAACATTAAAATGAAATTACTTAAATGTCAAAAGGGAGCTGGACCTGACGGTATTCCGCCATTATTTATAAAAAAACTGCTATTTAGAACTGAGCCACCCACTGCAAATAATATTTAATAAATCAATTGAATCTGGTGTCTTCCCATCTGTTTGGAAAACTGCTCACGTTATTCCAATCTTTAAGTCTGGTAGTAGAGAAGAATGTAAAAACTATAGACCCATCAGTATTTTGTCCGCATTTGCTAAATTATTCGAATCGCCTTTCTATAACACATTTTATACACATTTTAAATCTATACTATCACCTTCTCAACATGGTTTTGTCTCAAAAAAGTCGACTGTCAGCAAACTCTTAGTCTACAAAAATTATCTTTGTTCTGCATTTGCTAAGAGATGTCAAGTAGACTCGATATATACAGACGTCGCGAAAGCTTTTGATAAAGTCAATCATTGGATACTTGGATTTAAGCTTAAAGAATATGGTATTCGGCAATTTACTACGCTGGACTCAATCATATTTAAATAACAGAAGCCAATTGGTTAGCATCAAAGGTCATTTATCAAATCCACATGAAATAACTTCTGGAATCCCTCAAGGATCGCATTTAGGACCCTTGTTTTTTGTAATATTTATAAATGATTTGATCAAGCAATTATCATGTCCGTGCCTATTATATGCGGATGATCTTAAGATATATCGTATAGTTTTAAATGACAATGACTGCCAAGATCTTTAAGACGACCTCACTCGTGTTGAAAAATGGTGTTCTGCTAACCGGATGTATCTCAATATAGAAAAATGCTCTGTCATTTCTTTCTCGACTAAAACACATAAAGTATATTATTCATATACGCTCAGTGGTCTAACTTTAGAAAGAAAAACTGTTATTAGGGATTTAGGTGTGTATTTTGATGAAAAATTAACTTTTCACTCGCGTATGATTATATCATTACCAAATGTAGCCAGCTCTTCTGTTCTCTCGTTCGATCAATACTGGAATATGCCTCAATAATCTGGTCTCCCTTTTACGCTGTGCATAGCGATAGAATAGAAAGAGTGCAGCAAAAAATGTTAAATATTCTCTATTATAGATTCCATCTTGGCCGCGAATACAGATCTTACATAAAAAGACTAGTGAAATTTAAAATTGACTCACTCAAATCACGACGTGAATGTAATGAACTACTTTGTTTATTTAAGCTCTTAAATGGCTCAACTGACTGTCCAGACATACTTTCCTTCATTAATTTTAACACTAGATACAAAACTCGTAATCCTTCGCCTAGACTCTTTTCCCTTCAAGTTTTTAAAAATAACACATCCTTTTATAATCCAATCACAAGAATGTGCAGGCTTTATAATGAGATTGTAAGTACATACGTTGATATTTTTAATTCCTCCTTCTTTAAATTTAAACGCGAAATTCGAGCTATTATTTGCACCAATACTTCTGGCATAATTACATAATAATTTTGTTACCTTACCACTGTATATCTAACATTATATTAAGTCATACTAACCCCTAGATATATTGTCAATGTATGGTACATTATGTGCTCACATGTTTAGAGTTACAGCTTAGACCTGATAATTTATATATAATATGAAATTTGTAACTTTAGCTGTATCTTGTTTTGTGTGCCAAATAAATAAATAAATACTGCTCTCTTAAGGTATGTGGGTCGTTTTATCGCTTCTTACGACAGGCCGCCCAACGCAGGAAATTGTATTATTTCTCCGTTCCTACAAGGATATAAAGTTTACTAATATTCTACTACTATCTACTAAGATATGTTACTAATATTCGAATAATCGACGTTCAAGTGACACTAATTTTTTTAATTCTAGCACGACCTTATCCGAGAAAGTTGAGAGCTGTCGTCAGTTGGTGGGTACTACGTATCATACATACTACACGCGTGTGCAATTGAACGTAATTCCAGCCTAGTCTAAGTCTAGATTTCAAACATCTGTCGAGTCTGAAAAATATTTAGAAAACGCTTTCCATCCGATGAGTCATCTGATAACACTGGTCTACAGTGATTTTGTTGCCCTAGATATGAAAATGATTTTGGGTCCATTTATGCAAATAATTCATAAACTATCAATGATTTGTTAGATTTGCTCTGATTTTTAAAAATCTTTATTTTCATTTTACATTATAAAATCGAAAAAACGAGAAAAAAATAACAGATGTATTTATAATGTCAATAATGTTTTGAGAAATTAGGATACATCGAAGTAAATAAAGAGGAAAATGTCAAAAATTATATTTTCATAAAACGCCTTTTATAAGCTTTTCTCTTATAATCTTTCAGGGGACAATATCTTTTCAAAGACCAGCAGAAATTAATTTTCAAAATATAAGATATGCAAAAATCATGAAAATACGAGCATATTTAGAACTTTCATGAATATGTTCGTTTGGGCACTTGAAAACGTAAAAATTGTGATGATATCCCGGGCAACAAAACATTTTTTTTCTGTAGAACTGTGTAATAAAACAATTCTACAGTACTACACTCTAATAAATGTATTTGTATTGATCAGTTATAATTCTTACTGAGGAAGGTATGTAAGAATAAAACGCAATCTTTATTGGTTTTAATTAAAATTTGAAACGTAAATGCTTTTAAAATAAAACCACTCAGTTATCATAACATCTTAACTCTTCTTGATTGAAAAGGGCGAATAGCGATTTGCAGACTTCGAAATTGTTTTAAAATGCCAACTCTTTGCTATTCTTTAAGGCTGATTTACATTTATCCAGCTACTGACTTCAAATTCGAATGAAGTCAGTGCTGACTTTATACTGGAATCGTGTAAGTCAGTCCAAGTAGTGTCAGTTCCAATTATATATATCCTTCCCCTGTATCTATCTCCCAGACTTTTTGTATTTTATAAGATCCTGTAATTTCTGAGAAAAGCGAACACGACACCCATAGATAGGCGGACATAAATAAGAGTAACGTTTACTTAAGGTCTTTAAAATTTATTGTACGAATAAGTTTTTCTCTCTTTCTTTATAAATTAAAATACGTACGATAATTTCCATTATATGAAAATTATATAAAGTCCTCTTCTTAAATCCAAAGTAGATCTAAATATGGTGCGGTGGAGTCTTCTTTCTTTCTCATGTCGAATATTTGTAAAAGAATTTTATAATGAAAGAGCCGGTTGATTCGGAGGGGTCAGTGATTGCATGATGGCGTCCACAGGCTGGGGCGAGCCGCTCCGCTCGGGGCCAAATATAAAAATCATTCATATGGACAAAATAAAATTGCATCCCAAATAACCCGGTGCTCATCGGCCGAAAATCTATTAGCAATAAATATGAACTTTTCCGATTTCGTAAGATTTAAAATGGCGGTCGGAGCGAGCCCGCGTTACCGCTCTTCTAATATAAAGACGGGGGGCTTTTCACTTTCTGCTTTACGACTATCCAGTTTTATTGGGTTTTCAAATTAATTATGTGATATCTTTAAATTATTTTAGGACTTTATCATTCCTACTAATATTATAACGCGAAAGTTTTTAATAATGTATAGATTTATGGATGCATGTGACTCTTTCAAGCTAAAAATGCTGAATGGATTTTGATGAAACTTTGCAATAACATAGCTTACACATGAAAATAACTCATAGGCTATAATTAATAAAGATATAGTGTAGATTATCCAAGATAGAACGATTTTCTATCACCCCCGGGCGCAGCTAGTACTGTAATACTTATTGTTTGCGGTTTCGCTCGCTTAGATCCCTAAGAGAACGAAGCGTCTAGCTTCATCATGAGCACTGCAAAAGATTGGAACTCATTGCCGGAGTATGTCCTTCCCGGTACTTACACCTTGTATGTCTTCAAGTCCTGTGTGAATACCTTCGGTACTTTTAGGTGAGCTTGCCCCGTTCTTTCCCATATCTTCGCTCCACATTGGGCGAGATCATCAAATCAAACGCGAACCTACTTTACTTTATGTTTTTTTTAACCAGACAATCTTTTGTCCGGTTTATAATTATTCTCCTGACCAGATAAACAAAGAAAACCAGACTGGCAGTTCTAGATATAAACAGTATACATTAGAAAGGTTTTCTTAATGTAACTTATCTTTCTTAGCGATTTTATCTTTTTGTTCACTTATAAATTTATTGAAAACTATTTTTTTAATTATACAAGAAACCTACCTACCTACTACAAGAAAGCACCAGCACTCCATCAATAACTGCAGCCGGATCGGCTCGAAGGACCATTAAATGTACAGTTTGTACATTTGTTCTTGGTTGTGTGGTGGATGCTGCATTGTTGGTGAGTGCTGTGCTTTCTTGTAGTAGGGTGAAGAAAATACACGCTTTGTTTAGTTATCTATTTATAGTTTTCATCCATTCACTCAATAGCGACACGAGAATTCGTAGATCGCACAATATTTATAGGTTATTTTATAAGATTAATATTAGTGGTATAAAGTACCACGTCAGCAAAAGCTGTACGTTAATAAATAACATTAAAAAAAATGTACTCCCAACCGTCAAACAACATGTGCTCAATGTATAACAACAAGACCTATTGTAAAACCATGTTTTTATACAGTAAATTATTTTGATTTGATTTGATTTAATGAAAGAACCGCTTCAAAACCGGACAATCTATTGTCCGGTTGATCAATATTTTCTTGACCGGGCAAAAAAGGAAAGCGGACATCTGGCAGCTCTAGATATAAATATTATACTTTTAATGCTAGAAAGCGTTATTGTATAAGATAGCTGGAGTGATACTTTAATTTTTTAATTACTATTTAAGCTTCTTCTCCCAAATATAGCTATAAATTTATAGGTTATTATATTATTATTTTAAATTATTTTATTTGTTATATTATTGTTCGTAAATAATAGGGGTTCAAAGTATAATAAAAAACAAAGTGATACTTTTACTTTTTAATCTTGATATTTTCATCTACGATACAAGGCACACACACAATTTTAATTAAAATTAATAATAATAATAATTAATATTTATTAAAGTAATAAATAATAACACATGAGTTTCCACGTGCATAATAATAACTGGGTTTTCTTAAAACAAATCCATGGAGAGGCCTCGAGGTTCAATTGACAAAGAAAAGTAATTTATGATGGACAATACTGAGTTTGAACACATTTATATTAGGTACAGTAAAACAGTGAAAAGGTTCAAGTTACAGAAATCTATTTACTCATTACATCACGTAGAAGCAGTACTGAAATTTGAAAAGATGCTATTTTCTGTTACGCTGTACATGATTTTATGCAGATCATGTCGGTAACGGAGGAAAGATATACCTTTAAATGTTAGATATCTGATGTTGACGTGATATTATTATTAGTATTGTTGTCGATGAAGTACAATAAATAATTAACTGTGTTATTTTTTAGTAGTAACCCGGAATAATCGAGTATATCCAAATTTCTCTCTATTTAATTCTCCCTCTACGTCACATCATAAATGTACATCTTGACAAATTTTATTTCGATCTGATAAAGTAACATTGCTCCATTGCAAACGAAATCATTCTGTTATTCCATTAAGGCTTACGTTCTTACAACAATATTCATGCACAAACACTTGAAACGTTAATCGGTAAAAGTGAAATATCGCATTGCTATTTGAATTTGCTTAGCGTTCAGTAATTCTTTTAAATTTGGATGGATCATCATCTCAAGCAATGACTTGCACATCAATAATATTGCAGAAGACTTGACACTGGTTGGAACTATCGATAATCGCGAATATTTATGATTCAGTATTGTCAATAGTTGGGTAATTACATGTTTTTACAAAACGAAATTAAAGCTGATCCACATTCACACTCTTTTTACAATCACACATTTTCAGCTAAACATTTAATATTAACAACTAAGTATTTATTCATTATGTCGCATTATCCGTTATAGATAATTTATGAAATTAATTGTAAGAAGCGATATTCGGTGTCGGCGCTTGACTATTACATTTAATGCGATGGTATTAAAAGTAAAGGACCGAGTGAATCACCTTAAGGCAAGCTTCAACTTAGTTTTTTTGTTATTATTGATATTAGAAAATTTGATAGTAATTGTTGTTAAGACTCAAAAATAAGGAACTGTTGTAAAAAAATCCTTTTCAATTTTGTGTTGATGTATTGATGCTTGCAAACCATATTGCCTGGTTTGAAATACTGACCATAAAAATAAACAACCTGTCGAATGCAGTTATTACTCTTCCCAAACCATAATAAGAATTACTTTATCAACTTAAGGATTGTTCTTCAACACTTGTTGCAATGTATGACATAATTTTTATATTATACATTAAAATCAATCCAAAAACCTGACAAAAATATCATATAAAATTATGATACTTAGTGTGCTTTCAATACTCAAGCGCCAAAAACACGCCTAATATCATCTAAATCTTATACAAATTATTTAAGACATTCAAAATCGTCTTTTTAAACTAAGCATCCGATATAAATAACGCTATAACTCTATAATTTACGTTAAAATCTACCGAACTTACAGTTAAAATAACTACTCATTTACATCGATTCTGTGTTACGGATATGAGATAATTAAGAGCGATTATAATTATTTATACAGCTTCTACTTTATGAATATTCAAAGAAAACACTTAGGATACAAATTGTACGCAAGAACTGTCTCTTAAGAAATCAGTCAATCAATTGAAATGTAAAAATTGTATACTTCAAAAAAGTCCGCTAACTTAACATGTCTATCGTACATTATCGTAAAAGATTTATTAAAAGATACACTAGTCTCAGTTATATCTAATCATTGCACTAAAATTGTATAATTACATCATAGTGAAGATCACATTATTATTTCTATTGAACGTTAATTTATATTAATTGAAGATCATATACCTACTGCTGACGTGGCCTTTATTAATGCCAAAACAATTGATTTGGGAAATTAAACATCGGAAATCATATCAAAATTGAAACTCGTATTAGTCGATTGTCGGAAACAATATCAAAAAGCAGTCTTAGATCAATTCCAGTGCTTTTGATTTACTTCATAACTTTTGAAAAAGAATTATAATTATATGATATGTAGGCACAATATGACCTTAAAACAAAAATTAAATTGTACAATTTACATAAAAATGAAATGAAAGCTTCTTAATACATAAATATGGCATTCAACGTTAAGTTTAAAGGTACTGTCCATATAGATTAAAATAATGACGAATAAATAACTCGAATCGTCGATAAAATTGTATTGGCTTACCGCTATAATTATAAAGGGCTATTTACAAATTTCACTATGGAAGAAGACTTAATAAGACTCTGGGCTCATCCACGAAGTCTTTATTCTTACTTCTATAACAATATTTACATGTTTTATCTCAATTAAAAGAATTATTTCATTGAGATCTCAATTGTGAACAGTACTGGATTTGAAATTGTGAAATCAACAAATTTCCAGTTCACTTTATAGAAGAGGCTAATTAATATGCACGCTAAAAAGCTTATATTTATTAGTATGCCTTTAATCAAAGTTATTTGAAATTGTAACAATACGTTTTTAATACTCTTCCTCTGTGTTAGCATCTATAATGTTTGTTTTTGAAACAGCAAATTTATCGATTTCAAAATCTCCAGTGGTTTATAGTCTTTGAAAAAGACCACATCGAAAAACCTCACACGCTTTAGTTTCTTCTATTCAGAGATACATATAACGTTTTTACGGGGCTGTATTTGTCAACAACAGAGCAAACTGGAAATTTAGCGCAATCTATTCATTCGTATTACAATCACTATGAACAATATATTCATCAATTCAAATCTTTGGATCTTATTTCTCCCTGAATTCGGGTTTGACGCTTATCAGTGGTTTTCTAGATTCGTCGTGTTCTTTATCGTAATCCTGATTGTCGGGGTAATCCACGCCCCCGGGATTCGTCAGCTAAGTAGCTGAGCTGAATAATACTGAGTTTTTGTAATAGCCGGCGCGGTCGGACAGGGGACTCTTCACGTCGCGCTCCATGGCCTGTTGGCGGGACTTGCGCTCCATCTCCAACTCTTGCGCCAGGGATTCTGTGGACAAAAATATAACATCCTGTTAATATCAATATCATATACTGCGACTTTGCACCTTTCATGTAATTCTAAAACTGAGTTATCTGGAAGATCTGTAAAAACTGATAATGCCGACCATTGCTCCTGCTTTTGCATAAATATTGTGAATGATTCATTTTATATGTATGTGATAAAGAATAAATATTTTTTATCTATGAATGTATGCATATTTTAAGTGCCAATTATTGGGTATAAAGTTTGTGTAACGTAATTTGATAACCTATCAGTCATCGTCATTATCATCATAAGTTAGCTTCGACGCCTACAGTCGCTTTCCTATATTTTCTTCACCACTTCGCGCGGTCTTTGGTATCCCTTGAATAAATGAAAGAATAAAATAATGAAAGAATATTTGTTTTCAGAGGCAGTGGTAAGTCGACAATAGTTGGCAATACATTGTGACTAGTATGACGGTATCTGACCTATGGTTATACAAATACACTACTATTTTATTGAGACCATTTAACAGCCCATCAGTATCATAATGAAAGAACTATGTACATGTAAACCAATGTACACATTGTATTAAAAACAATATAACAAGAAGCGTACCTAATAAAAATTATAAAACAAAGCGAAAGTAATCATTTTGTAGTAGGAATTTCATAATATGTAGTTATTATTTCAATAGCAAATATTAAGTTATATATTATTGTAGATAATTTGATATTATTAGTAGTGAAATTTTCATTAGTATTATAGGTCAAAGATATTGATATGAAGGCATGTTTCATTTTTGTTACAAAATATAAATAGCCGATTAAAATCAAGAAACATTTCTTAGCCATAAATATAAATGAACAAATAAATTGTTATTCAAATAATGATTGACAATACTAAGAAGCAAAATTTGAATCCACAAAGGCATTGTAAATAACTAATGGCACCTTTAGCTACATTAGCCGAACGACATTTCATCGCCCCACAAAATATCATTAGAGTTTTGGGGAAGCCTACTCACATCAAACGGACGACGCATCTGTATGCTACATTGTAATTTAATATTCGATATTGCCTGGTAAAAAGGCACCAGTCGCAATATTGCTGCTATTATTAAATTGTCTCCGGAAGGGTTGTACGGCTACTGCTTACGCCATTGTCATCGAATTACATATATTTTAATTACATATTAGGAATGTGTCATACATACAACATGATTACTGATGTACTTTCGTTTTCACACGAGATTCAAATGTCTAATTATGTTTGTTATTTGGTGAAAGAGTAGGTTTAATGGACGTATACTCAATTGAGTTGTTATCCAATTTTAAAGCTGTCTACATAATGACATGATCATAATTAAATAAACTTTCGATGATCTTAACTTGACCACTACCGCTGTGCCTGTGTATAAATATGATGGTACGTACATAAGACTGACGAAAGACAATCCAATAATCATATACCCCTTGGTACATAAACAACTCTCTTGTGTAAGCATAATATTAAAGACGATTCGGCAAATCGAAGCGTAAATGTTTGAAACATGTTGTTGAGTTCAGAATGCGATCCTTTAATAAGATTTTAGGAAAATTGATAAAGTTCTCGAGCGACTGAAGGCTAGGTGAGGTAAGGCAATTGTCTCCGAAAACGTCGACGTTTTACGAAATATGCTTATTCAATTTCATGCAACGCTTGCTGCCTCCAACAATTTACGAGATATAAAAGGTATAAACGGAATCGCGTTTTTTGCTTACTTTGATGGAACATTTTCTTAGCGGGAATTCAATTTCTTTTACAGACATTCGTTTACGAATTATGCCATGAATAACCATTATGTTTTTTATCTTATTTCGCAGATGTGTACTTAAGATTGTTTCATCTTTCAAATATATTCAAAAGACATTATTCAAGTCGCGTAGTGTACAATTATATAAATTAGGAGAAATGAAGACTGATAGTAGTAATCAATAGAATTTTTTTATAATCTAAGATATTAAAGTTGTAAAAGATACAGGACAATAGAGTTAATTACAATTTTTTAAAAGTTTTATAATTTATTTATTGTAGGTATAAGTGATTGAATAATATCTGGGTTATTCTATATTTTAGTAATATTAAAAGACCTATTTTGGCTGTCGTAAGCCAGACCTGAAATTTAGTACCTACACCAGCTGCTGCTATAAACGTTGTCGTCTTAGTTTTCTTTTTATGACCTAAAAGTATTGTTTGAATACAATGTATCAAGTACACAAAAATATATTTTTTGACTCGCGTTTAATATGGAACAGTACCCCGTTAAGTCTATGTAGGACTACATATATTGAATTAATCACTTGACTTTAAAAATCTAGTCGGATTTCTTTGTTCGGTAAGATGCTAAAAATATTTCAATTGCTGTTGGTAGGATAGTTGAAATTAACTTAGTGGCTAGCGCACACGTCGTACTCGAAGGGCGCTGCTTCGGATCCTGGCCAGGAAGAATGCATTATATGGCAATTTTCTGACTTAATGAGTGTATTGTTACAATTACCAAGTGCCAACGGTAAAATATCGTGATCCAACCTGAACATCGAGATAACCGATGTGTCAAACCCGCCAATCCGCCTTGGATATGCGTAGCGGGTATACGTTCGTTCCTTATAAGCGGGAGGCCAGAGCCCAGCAGTGAGACGTTTATAGAGTCTTATTATATATTAACCCCCTGCTCATAAACATTAGAAAATAAGTGATAGGTAACACAATATTAAAACGAATTTACATTGCATCAGCAACTGACTCGAGGAGCGAACTGACTTCAAAATACCCAATCGGCAGAAATGAAGTCAGCTACGTTTAGCGCTACCACGTTTGGTAGCGCTGTACTGAATTCACATCAATTTACATTGATTACTTTAAATCAGCTTTTACCATTATCGACATAAATACAAATAAACAGCGTGATAATGAAGCGATGTGGATTGAAAGAAGATTTAGTGACAGTTGAAACAGGAATGTTTAGATGGTTTGTAAAGAGAATGAATGAAAGCAGAATCACAAAACAAGTATATGACAGCAATGTGACTGGTAGAGTCAGTGCCGGTAGACCGAGACATACCCACCATAATCAAGTTGAAGATATTTTGAAGAAAGGGCAGATAAAATGTAGTTTAAATAAGCGTGTATGTATGAAAAGATTATTGCAAGTTGGTGAAGCGAATAGTGTTTGTCAGGATCGTAGCATGTGGAGATCTATCGTCTGCCTACCTCAATGGGAAATAGGCGTGACAATATATACAATAAACACTGAGATGATGTAAAATAAAGTACACAATGTTTTGAAAACAATCGTCAGTTATAAAAACTCAATTATAATCCGATTTGTCTCAGTGAAGATTTGGCTCCAGGGCGTCACACGAACAAGTGTCGCGACAGAGGGTTGTCCCAAAACAGAAACCTATTATCTCGGGCGAGATTATACGCCTAGGGCGTTACAATTAAATATTATACACTTAAAAGCTTCGGCCTTTGCCATTTCACTTCGCTGCCACCCCTAAATGTCCCATTAGGTCTGTTTGAATACGTAATATTTTTGCATTTGCTTCTAAAACTGAATTGCCGGTGCCTTTGAGTGCTGTAATCTATTTGTTCTATAATGCATTTGTTGGGCTCGTGTGCCTGTCGTGCCTTAAGGTGGATGCGCTGCATTAACGGTTTGCTAAGATTTTTTGTGCTTAAAATTTAAAGGGTAATTTAGATAACTATTATTGGAGATATTTTAACGACTATCTGAATTCCCATATACATCTCCAATTGAAGGATTTAATTGAATCATTTAAGGATCACCAACAGTTTTGACTACACACAAAGTAAGATTCAAAGTTTTCTATAAAAATATAATCACGACTTTTTATCATCTAACAAAACGTCGTAGCCATTTTACACGAGCGTATTAGGTTATTAACACCCGCTCTTTTGTTTGTACGTTTATAAAAAAATATTTTGTTTATTGTAATATCGTAAAAAGATCATTGGTTTAAACAATAAGGAAGCAGCAACTGAATTATATGATCAATACATTTTCCTTAAAACAAGAAGTCAAGAATACGATATCCTCGTTTATTTTATTTCACGAAATAAAAACCTAATAGCAAATTATCCTTAACAATAACGGTTGACTTTCTCAATGATAATGATGAAACACAAAAACATCAATAAGAAATATTTCGATTTCATTCCAAACGAAAGGGGCAACAAAAAGTACTACCGACGACAAACGGTTACAATGACAAATAAAAACACGAATCACCATGTACGAATATCGAAATGTATTGGGCAAGTAGACGTTTTAATACTAAGTTTACCTCGCGACTTTGGAATTCGGCAAAGGGCTGCAGAGGCCTTCCTCTCAAACGCCGTTTGTCGTTCGCTTTCGTCCAATCAGACCGAAAGAGTCAATGATTTTTTTATAGAAGAAAGAAAGAACAAAGATTTCTTTAAATCTAAAATAATATAGCCTGTAATATCTGTTGGAATCCCCAATAAATAGTTTTTATTCATATGGTGCGGTATAACTGGCCACCAAATATACTACTTTTTGAATTTAGAACATAAACCTGTTCTTTTGTTTTTTATCTGTATACCTTTTCCCCATATTGACGTCGCTTGTATTACGCACGTGCTGTTTCCTTTTATTATCAAAATAATTACAGTTCACAACAAATTAATATTTAAAGAAGTGTTTATCATATTTGGTCCTTCGAGCTGGATATGCACCAGCGACCTATGGATTTCAGCACAAGAAAATGTACTTTAATATAAAATCATCAAAAAATGTTCCAAAACGAAAACGAACGAGGAAAGACGTTTGTGAGATAAGCCCTCTGGCACATGTTGCAATCGATTTACCATTATGTATATATATTTATGAGAGATGGACATGGTATATGCTCCGGGGCAAGTACCCAAAGATGAGTCAACGAGTGACCTACTGGCACCCTTAGGTGATAAAAGGAGTAGGGGGAGGTAGAGTAGGCGCTGGGAAAACGAGTTTAGGCTTAACGCTGGACCCTACGCGCGACGTGCTAGCCTTGATAGGTAGCGCTGGCTTGAGCTGGAGGAGGCTTTTGCCAGAAGGCACTCGGATTTAAGGTTATATTATTAGATATAAGAGAACAGGCGATACATATACAACACATAGCATAGAATACGCTTTATTGTGTAAAAATGCTTCTTCTTTAACAGTAAGAAAAATTGTTTTAGAAAGGGTAGTATACTCGTGACTTTCAATTATTAGCTATCTGTAATATAAAAAAATTCATTTTCGTTGTTTTTAAGAAATAATTGCGTATTTATGTTAAAAATCTTAACTATTTAGTGCAATTTGGCAGTTTAGTTTTAACAACAAATTCAAAACATTGGTTTAAAAGATCTAGTAACTCGAACCAAAAATATTCTCAAAACCAATATCTAATTAATCTGGATAAGTTTAATTCAGAATCACATTTAAGTATACGGATGCATATTTGTAAATATTTTATATACATAACAAATACGAAAAGTACAGTTGTTGAATGGCCGCAATGAAGTGGAACGGTTTCACTTATTGAAAAAGGTAAAAGTTACGATTGCTAACAAGCTGAAATGGTAGTTACGTTGATTTCACTTTTTATTCGTATGTCTTGTGTTAGAGATTCTAATAGCGTGGAAGTAGAAATACGAGAAATGACAATAGCGATATGGACAAATGTTACAATAGATTCTATGATCCTGGCTAATATTATAAACTAGGGGTCTCGGCAGATGTTGCCCTGTCCTAAAAATATAAATATCTAGATCCTGTTCCAGCGCCACCTACCGGGTCAAATTGTGAATTTAA
Source organism: Dendrolimus punctatus (assembly GCA_012273795.1). Lineage (NCBI taxonomy): Eukaryota > Metazoa > Arthropoda > Insecta > Lepidoptera > Lasiocampidae > Dendrolimus > Dendrolimus punctatus. Next base: position 2,863,600 of record CM022538.1, on the reverse strand, counting down.
ACCATTCTAGTATGTCACAAGGTAGATCAATTATTACAAATAAGCTATGCATGCGTGACATATTCATATGATTCATGTGATATATTCATAGTTATTCTGCTATTCGGGGTGGAGAAAAATCAAAGATTATAAACATCGGTTCAGCCGTTCTTGAGTTATAAATGGTGTAAAAAAACCCAAAATATATGTGAATATAAGTTTGTTTGATTCTTGGTTTGTTTCCTAAGTTTTCATCGATCATTATGAATTATGACTGTCCCCATACATCCTTCAAAATAATATCCCAGATGGATTAAGTAGCTTTCATTATTACTATTTTTTCGTTTAGGTTTAATTTATTTTATTATTTACTATTATTTTTATATTTATTCACATGTAATCCATCCAAATGTAACTTTTCATTTGACATCTAATAATATATAACATAATGCGTAATGTGACCACCTATATAATAAGGAATATATTAAGCATGAGCATTGTTTAGACGGGTGTATATAATGTGTCTCCTGTTGATGGTCCATAATAAATTAATAAATAGTAATTATTACGTTATTTGACGCCTATTACTTGTACATATTTATAGAGTCAAAATTGTACCATTACGTAAGAAGATAACAAAGTATTTGATTTGATTATGCTGTCTATAAACTACCTTATTGCCTGTGTTTTATTCTTATAAATATTGTTGTTCAATATTCAATATTTGTGTTGTCAAGGAACCGATTCTGACACCAGACACTTGCAAACTTCTAAAAGAATTATATAAGTCCGTGAACTCATTATTTTTTAACGATTTCCAAGCAATCGACACCTCTGTTTCATCGTTAAAGCAAGATTAATTACTGTCGTTAAATGAATAAAAACGGGGGTTGATTAATTCTCCGGGTGGTAACACGAGATGGCTGTAGGCAAAGGGTGGTTTCCGTGTGTCTGTGGGGTTCGATACCGCGGCACTTGTTTTCGTGAACTACGACTTTAGAACTATCATTTTCAATTGTACTAATACGGTTTACAATTGTTTCTTTGAATTACTGAATGAATATGCTTTATGTGTCAAAAGATACAGTTAACTGAAATGAAATATACAATACAATAGGTTAGTCTTATCGCTATTAGCGATTTCATCCAGCAACCTCTGGATGGACAAGGAGTGTGTTAAGAATAGTGCTAGACGTATGTTGCGTATCTGCATGCGCTCCGCAGGTCGAAGGGAAGGCCAAGAATGCTGGCTTGACGTCGTGAAGGATGACATGCGTGCAATGGTCTCAAACGGGGATGCCGAAACCGGCTACGTGGAGTAAAAAAGTAGGAAGCGGACCCTGGCGTCGGAGTGAACGCTCCGAACGCGACCGGGATTTAACGGATGATGATGATGTATGTTGCATCATCTCACTTTACCGATGCAGTGCCATTCATTCTTTTGTGACTTTGTACGGCATTACGGCACTTTTGAAATCAACTCATTAACTCTTTTTATAGAATTTCATTATTAATTCCATCTATATTAGAATTTTTAAATTGCATATAGAACACTAAATAGCGTTAGAATTTTCCGTTTTAAGAATAAAGCTTGGTTTACGAAATAAAATATTATATAAATAGCAATTCGAACGTGATTATTTAAAACTCAAGAACGAAGTTGAAATTTTGGTATTCTTTTAACCAAAATTTCTTAGTGAATTTATTGTTTTGTTTTTAGTTCTGCATCCCTTCTTTATATTATATACTTGTTATGCTAAATCTCATTTTATATATATCTCGAGTTTGTACGAATAATTTGAAAACGAGAACAAATTAGTGAAGCTAATGCAGATTTCAAAAATATAGCGTTAAAATATTTTTATCTCTGTCTGTTCGAGCGTCACGTACTACTGAATGGATTTAAATGAAACTACACAAAGCATTTTTATCTCGATAAATGATGACGTTTCCATGGGATAGACGAATATAGCTAAAAAGATGCAATCGCGTTTTTTTCTGTGCCATCGCTGCAATTCCATAAACACTTCGTCGTCATGTAACTGCGAATGAGGTTTCGATGGCACATACTAGTCTTTATAAATCTGTAGAAGGAAGAACCTTATAAACAATGATGCCTTTGATTTAAAATAAACTATAGTTTGTCATAGATTTTAAAGAGCTATCAAACGGATATTCAAAAGGTTACGACACAAGTTGATATAGTACAAGTAGCAAAGTTAAAGTGGAATTGGGCAGGTCACATAGTGAGGGCCAGAGACAATAGATCTCTTCGTACCCCAGACATCAGTAAGGAGGTCGCGGAAATGTAAAATGGAGCGACAATATTGCGTCGGTCGCGGAGAAACTATGGACAAGGACCACGCAAAACAAAATTTCATGGCAAAATATGGAGGAGGGCTATATCCCGAATTATTGAAACTTTACAAAATAAATATTCATCAATAACTAAAGAACTATTACGTGTAATCCTAGAGTGCTTTTATTATTTATATTATAGTTTGTAGACATGTATTAAACAAATGAAGAGGCTCGGGATGAATCGAGTCTGCTGACTCTATCGTGGCATGTCGAATTATACTGATTGGATTGATTTTCGATTAAAGTTATTCTCTTGGATCTTTTTTAAAATCAATTCCATCGTGACTTGGTTTCACTTCATTTTAACTTTATCATTGTTTGAATCACAAAAAATATTTAATATAATGACAAAGTTTCACTGATTTATTGGAGCTTGAACTACTTATTGGTGTAGCGATCGCTCTCAGGGAATTGTGATTATTGTCAACTGAAAATTTTATCATATCATTCGTAAAGAATATGAACCACTTAAGATGTTTTTAGACATATCATATTTTTGGAATCAGTTACATACACATTAGCACACGTAGATTTCATCGATATTTAAAGAATGCTCTCAAAAGTAAGCGATTCTTCAGGATATATTGCATGGCGATCGAACGAGGTAAAGTAGCCAGCCTACTAGGAACCTTACTTAGGAGATAAAATGATCAATTAGGCTCAGTATTCTATTTATATTCATAGAGAGCTTAAAAAGTGTCTGTAAAGGCACGTTTGGCTGTCCATCAAGGGGTGTTGGTGCCAACACTAATGTACGGAAGTGAAAGTTGGGTGTGGCAGAAGAAGCATGAAAGTAGAATAAATGCAGTTGAAATGAGAGCTTTGAGAAGTATATGTAAGGTAAGCATGAGTGATATGATACGGAATAATGTAATAAGGGAACGTTGTGGATTGAAAGAAGATGTAATAACAAGAGTTGAAAAAGGAAAGTTAAGGTGGTTTGGGCATGTAGAGAGGATGAATGAAAATAGAATCACAAAACAAGTATATGAGAGTATTGTGAATGGTAGAGTTGGTACCGGTAGACCACGACGAACACACCATGATCAAATAACAGAAGTATTAAAACGAGGTCAGGCAAAAAGTATATCAAATAAACGTGCATGTATGAAGAGGTTAATGAATGTAGATGAAGCGAAAGTTGTTTGTCAGGATCGTCGCTAGTGGAGATCTATAGTCTCTGCCTACCCCCATGGGAAAAAGGCGTGATAATATGTATGAGAGCTTTAATTAGAACTATTTATCGTGTATGTTATATATGTTAATATAAAATGTTTGTCAGATATAATGTTAATATAAAAATGTCTGGTTTTCGTGGGATAACATTAACATAAAAGCTAGTACCTTTATAAATACTGTAATCTAATTTGAAGCGTTGATACAGTTTTAAGTCAAAATTTCTCATATCGTAAAAAATAAGGTGGAACAGAAATGTAAAATTTTCGGCACAACGTTACAACATTTCAAGTTGCTGTAAAACGTATTAAATCTGGACGGACGCTGCTCGAGTAATATAAAGTTGCAAAAATTAATAAAGAGGAAACTTCTCCATGCTGCTTTTTAAGGTAAGATGGTAAAAATGAATGGAAATAAAATTGTATCGCACAGGTGCGCTCGAGACCTTTGGCAATATTAATTTTTTTGTTTATGTCCTATGTTGTACCGCCCCGGGATAAACGGTTTGCTCCGTTATACTGACGACCGCATTTTTACTTCATGAATTTCAAAAGTCATTTATAAATGGAATTTTATATTAACATTAGGTATATACCTTTATATTTTATCTTTATTGCTTGTTAATAAATGTTTCCCTTGAGAACTTTTGGACCGAGTCGGCTATTATTCCAAAAGCTGATCCAGCTACTGTGTAGACTTCGGGGAGTGTCCTTTAGAATTGCACGAGCTGTTTCTTGCATCCCCATTTTACCATTGGACAACAAGACGCACGCACCGGTTTGCGCCACCGTGACACCGAAACATCACCAGTCAGAACCAAGCGTTTCGCTTCATTTTTTCTGGTGCGCGTTGCCGAAGAGTGCAATAATTTGTCGGTGTCTGTTTTTCCTGACAAATGCATTTTGAAGTCTGCAACGAGTGAATAAGTATCTTTTAGGTAAGCGTGCTCCATTCTAAACTGAATCATCACTCAAAATCAGATGAGACAGTGGTCAAACGCAAACCTATACATCCATAAAAAATCTTCAAATCAATTTACATGATGCCAGTACGAAGTCAGCACTGGCCTACTTCAAGTTTGAAGTCAGCAGCTGCATTAATGTAATACAGCTTTGACGTTTTAACATCACACAGAAATATTTTTTTTATACATAATACTTGCTTTTCCTAGAGTCCGTATCTAGTTTCGTATCTTTTTTAGGTTAGAATTTAAATTCAAAATATGTTAAATACGGTTTCTACCATGACAATATTGTAACTGTGTATTTTTGAAATTGTATATTTGGTGAGCAAAAGTGTTATCTATCTATCTATGTTAATTCTATATTACAAGCTTCGTTGTTATCTACCATAATTCCAACCTAATAATCAAGTTATTAAAATATTTCATAAATGGTCGCACGCTCAAATATCAAGATATTGAAATCAAAGTACCTCAAGTAATATCAGATTTGACTGTAACATAATCTATTTGTCTAATCTTTCCATTTGTAATGCAAAATTCTAAAACGAACATTGTCAATTTCCTGCATGTATTCGCGTGCTCGCGTGCATTCAGATACTTGGGGTGGAAGTACACTTAAATTAGTTGCAATTTTGAATCAAGTAGCAATCAAACGGCAAAAGGCACTTGTTGGCAAAACAGGAAATTATTACATTCGTATCAATGTAAAGGGTTCCAAAAGAGACGGAACCAAAAAGCTTCTTGGTATCTCTTTGCGTATTCTATCGTCTGTATAATAGAGATTATTTCAAGGTGTTCAAAATGGTGCCTTTGTTTTTTTCTACCACCGTACCCTTCGTCATCGAGTCGTCGTTCATATTCACTTCCTTGTGCCTCTTCGTTAGTGTACAGAACGCTTCTCTAGAAAGTTTCTTTTGCGCACCGTGGGGATTTGGAATGAGCTTGTTTGCTACTAACGCAATTCTTCATTTCATAAAACCTCATTACATCAAAACATTATATTATTAAAAATCACTCATGTCACTCGCCTTACATACGTCTAAACATCATCACAAATATTATATTATATAAAATCTAAAACTACATATAAAGCCTGTAAAAACATAAATATATATCTAAAATTTCAAAAGACTTTAAATTAATATAACAACAAAACAGAGCTCAACTGAGGAATTCCCCAGCGCCTCTATATGGAATTTTTTTGAAAATGGTGTCATAGAATTACTTCAAGGAAGGCAGCGCATACTTCTTTAGCAATTGCACCTCTAGTGCTACAAATATGTACAGGCGACGCTAATCGCTTTCCTTCAGATGGGTCATCAGAGTCTCTGCTGTACTTTCGCATTCAAACAATGCTAGTCTATACAAAAGGCGACGCGAATTGCTGTCTTCTTCTAGTAAGGGATGCGGCCAGTCTTTTGGAAACCTTCCCTATTGAAAGCGGCGTGGTATTAGATTTTCTAGTTTAATTCGATTTATGTATATATAATATTAGGTTTTTACTGGTAATCATTAAAGGAAATTATGTCAATAAATTCGTCTGTACGAATTTATTGACATAATTTCCTGAGTTCAGAACTGATCATTCATGAACTGATCATTCAGTGAGCACGTCTTATTGAATCACTCGGTGACAATACGCTGTTCGGAAGGATGACGGATAGACAGACTACTCGGTTATTCGTAGATTCCACGGCGTTCACTTGTTGATCACGCGATCACGCGGTTACCTGGTTGAAAAGGTTCCGTTCATTCATGGACGGCGGTGCGTTTCTGGTGCCGTATAGCTCTAATAATCCTTAAGACTTAAGAACATAATTTTACAAAAAATACAAATATATATCTCAAGGCCCTTATTGTAACTACATACCTCCTGTTGTCGATACAAGTTATGGTAGAGTCACGTTACGACTTACTTTATTAAGCGTAAGTTTAAAAAAACCGCCCGGTCAAGTTACCTTCATGCAATGTTTTACCTTATTTATTTATTTGACAACCTATAAAGCAGGATCTTCTACGTTGAGTTGAAATAAAATGTTGAAGAGTGTGCAGGTGCCATTAACAGGAGATTATTAGTGAGCGCAAATTGGGGATGCGTGATGTATAAAGAAAGTTAAAACATTCCTTAAGATAAGGAGGGGTATAAGGTATAAACTATACCATATAGTAAATTTAGAAGATGAGCATTCCGGCGAAGTAAGATAGGCAACCACTCGAGCTTTTTGCGATATTCAGAAATGTGGTCATATTTTTTAAAACAAATATGACCAAACCTTACGCGAACATTTTAGATGACTTAATAAGTATTTTAATAATATAAATAATACTTAATGCTTCGTGTAGGTATTTCGTGTTGTATCTAGGGCAAAACAAGCGCGGCCGAGAAGACTTAAGAAATTTCTCAATTACCCGGGCCAAAAGCTACGCCCATATATATTTTCACATTGTAGTAATTAAAACACTCTGTTCAATAAACTCAGTTAGTGAACAATAAACAATATGAGGTTTGCTACGTATGCCACGATGCATTTTTAATGAAATATCCTGGCTCTCCACAAAGCGGATGCGAATGAAAAAGAATGCACATCGATTCACCATGTGCGGATTTTTCGCCGTGCATTGTTTGACTTCGCATGTTTGCTGTGGTGCATCAAAAACCGCGTACGTTTAATTACCAGATTACTCCGGTGTTTATTAAGAGATGATAGGGATTTATCATAAAAAATAGTGGTTATGTGCGAGTCGGACTCGCGTATAAAGGTAGATAACACTTTATTGGAAGCCAAAATATACAATTAGAAAAACAGACCACATTTACAATATTTTCTAGGCAATACAATAGGCGTCCTTATCGTCAAAGCGATCTCTTCCAGACAACCAAATGAAAAAATTTGAATCAGGCGATATAGGCGGTGCAGCAAAAACTAATTTAAGAAATGAATATACAAATACATACATAGTCATATATGTATCAAATAATACATTTCAAATACATAAGTTATTATAATTAATGTATAGCATGATTATATTCTTTAATCAGACATAGCTATTTGTGGACAAATACTGTTTTCTGAGCTTTCTAAATGTTGGTAAAGATTTGGCCTCTCTGAGAGTGTATACAATTACAAAACAAACCATATTTACGATACTATCTAGACAATGCAATGGACGGCCTTATCGCTTAAAGCGATCTCTTCCAGGCAATCCAAATTAAAGGAATTTCTTAGATAGTCGGACAAGGCAGGCTGTATTCTCTATAATGTTCCAACGGAACGACCGTATACGCCCAAAAAAACGCTAATCTGAAAAAGCCCTTTTTTATGACAGCGATATCTTCAGGCTACTTCTATGTTTTGTCTTAAAATGAAACTTTAAGTTATAACGATTGAGTGTCAGTTTCAACACGGTCGGCCGTTGTCACTGCATTCACGCAATTACTACTAGTTTTGTTTGCTCCATAAATGTCTAGGATATTATTTAAAGCATAGAAAAAAAAAATTTTTACTATTTTATTTTAAAACGAAATTTATAAATCACCCTCTGTATTTAGCTTTTAGTCCCAATTCGAAAGCAAATTTTCCCCAAAATCGCTTACATATGAAGATTGCATATATCGCCGTGGGCTTTAGAATACTTGAAATACTTACTCAATACTCGGAGAAATGCAATATGATGATTTTACAAATTTCATTTCCCGAATTTTGCTTCCTAGCGGACCCTATAAACGTTTGTCTCCGTAGGGTTACCAGGTGCAATATTCAATATATCAATTTTTTAAGCTTAATTAAGTTTCCTTCATTATATGTATTTATATTTATAAATCAGTTTAAGTATTATTATATAATAAAACTACGTTTTAACGGTTTAAAACGTAGCAATTAATTTGAGTTTTATTATTCCAACGTTTCGGCCACTTTTTAGTAATCGTAATTACGGAAGCCAAAGTTGTCAAGTGACAATTCATTGTCACTTGACAACTTTGTCACACATTAATAGTACGTTAACAATATTCATATTGTTAACGTACTATTTAGCCTTCAAATTTAAAGTGATTAAAACCGTTAAATAGTTTTATTTTGTTAGAAAAAGTTGTTGTATGCTATATGTAATTTAGTTAAGAATTTCCTCTAAATTGGGGTAACCTGAAAGAGTTTTAGTGATAAGGTCACCTATTGTTTTGCCAAGAAAGTTTTTATATATGCGTTTTTCACAATTGTTAATTTTGGTAACCGATATAGTGCTATCTAATCATTTGTATTGAATAATATTAAACTAGGATATAAATTAATCCTAAAGATTATTGTAGTAATAGATTATTGCCAGCGGGAAGCATACCTCGAAGGCTTGCATCGTTACGCTGTATGACAGTAGTGATTCGCTGTCTGAAGTATGAACTAGCCTTAAATATCTACTTTTGTAATTCAGTCTTGTTTACCTAGCTTACAATACTATAATTTGATAGAAAGAACGCAAATATATTGGTTTAAAAATTTGTTTACGTTTATAATTTCAACTATTGCTAATAGCTGTTTAATTTATTCTCGAGGAAATCATCGATATCATATAAAGGTCATGTAGTTCCATCTATTAAACAGTACGTTTAAAAAGTTACCGTAAAATAGAATGTCCTGCAAATTTCAGGAACTGGCAATACCAAACTGTACCCACAAGAAGCGTATCAAACTCATACGTCTGCGAGTACAAAAACGTGGATTTATGAAGGTTGTTATGTTAAGTTTTTCCCTTTGTAAAATTTTAATTTAATATTCTACTTCGAATAGCGTCGACTCATGTAAATATAATACTTACTCTAATTATTAATCATTTTTAACGTAAATTTTCTAAGAAATCAAAGTTTGTAACAAGTTTAAAAGTTACTAAGGTCATAGCAAGACTGCGAACCAGATGTTTTTGATGTAAGTGGGATTTAATGTATAGCCTAAGTTTATAGCAATTTATTGTTAGATTTACTATTATGCAATGATATTAATAACCGCCATCTTAAAAGGATAGCTATCTGGGTGAAGGGTCGGATGCAGACGGTAGTTCCGTTGGACATGTCCTGTATTGCAAAGAGTTTTTTTATCTCTAGAGCCTTAAGCACCGGGAGCTTGGACCCTAGACCCGACACATTGTATGGATACAAAATTATTGACTGCTAGCAGATTACAATGGTTCCCTTACATAGATCCCATAGTATATTTACAAAATATATGATCAATAATAACAGAATGATTACTAACCGGAGTAGTTTTGCCAGAAGGCAGCACCGCCGCTCATGATGTCCACGGGCGGTGGGGGGTAGTTCCACTGAGGCTTGTCGGGTGTGCGCGGGGGTTCCCGCTGGAAGGGCGGTGAGGTGGTGGGAGGCTCCGTGCTCGGCGGTTTGCTGTCCGAACCGTTCTCCCTGTCAGAACGAGGTGCTTCCTGGGAAGACGGTGTTAGGTTCTCTGCGGAAAGGACAAATTTAAAAAATATTATTTGTAGTGTATGTTGAATGATGATGTAGTGATGAATTACAATTCAGAATACTTTGCAGTGGTCGTGTCTGCAGAATAAAAAATATTGGTGGCTGTTATATAAGAGGGTGTTCTTTAACACCTAAAGGAAAAGTGATAAAATATTAGAAATAAGAAAGTAATGAAAGTAATAATACCACTTCTTACAACGTTTATTACAAGACCTGTTTATACACAAATATACAAGAGTAACTCAGGATATACTAGCATATATTTCATGTATGTATCTACCTAAGGTTACCAGGCCTACTATGAAGTACTTAGACTTCCAGAGTTTCAATCGGGGCGATACAGTATCGAATTTATTGTTATTCCAATTACTGGAATCTTAGGGTAATTCGTGATATATTCAGCTATGGACTAACGAATGAATTATAAGAGAATGTATCGTTAGATAGATTAAAAAATAATAACATGTGGTGCTATCAAGTGACGTATAGCTTTTTTACTGGGTGATTTTCATTCATCGTATTCTTCTTCTAAGCTTTCCTTACATATTCTTGTTTTTTTCAATTAATCTGCTATACATGCACAAACGGAGGAAGAATACTAATTCCTGAGGCCAGGCAAGCATAGCATCAATGTACAGAAACGGCATTTTTGGAATTTTATAATACTGTAGATATAAAAGATAATCATTTTGGTTTTAGAATTTCCATTGATATTATAATATAGAACACACTGCTAACACCGATTACGTAAAATGAAGTGGAACGCGTGTTTATACGGAACCCTCGTTTCAAATGGTCTGCGAAACGATTGCCTGACACGGAGATTAGTACAAGGCTTCACCAGGGATCACCCGCCCTTCTTACGTCACGCACTCGATATTAAACCGACGTTCACAAAGTCACAAATCAATAAGAGCATTAATCCAAAACGAATCCTAGATTGTAACGTATAAAGGCTATATTTCTTTATACGATCATTGTACCTAGATATAAAATGTGATGGAGCACTTCAGCAAATATCAAAGCATTTGATGGACAGAAGTTAACATGTCAGGGGCATATGTTATACTTGTAACTTAATGGTTTATATTGTTAAATACTTAATTAACTCAGATATATGATATTTACATATCTTTATGACTGGTATGTAGGGTGTAGGACTAAAGATTAAAAATAATATCGAATATGTAATAATAGTCCTTGAGTACTTCAGACACGTAGCCAGAAAACAGGGAGCCAATTTAGAAAAAAATATAGTTACTAACAAAATACAAAGAAAAAAGTCTTTGCGCTGGTTAGACAACATTCAACGATTCCGTGTATGACATAATGCATATTTCCCTTGATCATCAACGATGGTAAAAAGTAGTTCAAGAAGAAGTAGCGGGTAGAAAGAAAGAAGAAATAGAAGACTCTTGATAGATAATTAAATTGATCGATTCCTAAATCATCCATTTTTCGTTTAATGTTTCTCGTTGAGGGAGAAGGGACCTTATATTCGTCGAACTTGTTGAAGATGGATTAGTGGTTTCACAATCCAGTAATTTCAATATACCAAATTATATTCACATTTTATGATGTATTTTGGGTAGTCACTATTTTATCTCAGTCTAAATCCTTTTTTAGGATTCGGAGACTCATAAGGTAACAAAGACCCTTGTTACCTTTGATTTTATTTACCGGAATTTTAGCATACGTACAGAAATCTTGCGTGTTTACAAAAGTGGAATGTTTTTGCTAAAACATGCTTTTTTTATTCGAAATGCTCTAAAAAGAAAATTGAAACTTCATTCCAGTAATGAGCAATAAATAAATAAAAATAAATCAATATAAATGTTTTCCTCTTACCAGTTACAATTCTGAGGATTTCGGATGGTGCACCGGACTGCTTGAGCGCATCTTCGACCTTCTGCCGTCTCTTCAGCTCCATATCTAGCTGCTCTTGTATCATCTGTCTTTGTTTTCTTTCCTTTTTTAGCCGTTTCTGGTACATCACTGGAACAAAATAAATCACTATGGTTAATAAATGTTATCTGCATATTACTATGATACCACGTGCTGTCGGTGAAGGAAAACATCGCGACGTAACCTGCACATCGAGATTACCGATGTGTCAAATCCGCCAAACCGCCTTGGACAAGCGTGACTGGTTTACTGTTCCTTCCGTCTATGAAATTAGAAGGCGTGAGTCCACTATTGGGACGTTTATGGCGTTCTCGTCTGTCTTGTGTCGTAACAGATTTTGTTTTATTATAGGGTGGCTCTGTTGTAAAGACCTAAATAGAAAAAACATACTTCGATATTATAAAGATACTTCTTACAATGCTACCAAGTATTTATAATAAAGTATCTCAATGAACAAAGCACAAAAACATTCAAATAAATCATGTATTAAAAATATATCGGAAAGCTCTGGTAGCAAAGAAATATTTCGGACTATTATAAAGAATTCAGATTATAATAAACATTTACTGAAGATATGCAGGATGTATAACATCTGTTTTGATATAATTGAGCATTAATATTAATAGAAAAACTGCCTGACAGAGATCTGATGTATAGTTAGAAAACAAAGTGTATTTATTGTCTATGACAAAGCGTCTGAATCATATCAAATTATGACGCTGACTGATATAAAATTATAAATTGTGAGATTGTTATAACATTCAGAATCAGTCTTTAGATTGAAACACAAGTATTCGGCGTTCCACATAAAATTATTACTTTGAACCAGTAGTAAGGCAAATGTGTTGGTCATTTGGCTTACTAATGTTTCAAATTTGACATAAGCTCTAAATTTCTGAATATCTATCAAAAGTTATGTTCCTACTTCATATGGTATAAGGTTGTATCTATTTTTTTTAACGTTATTCATTTTTAATGATGTTAAACAATGAGTGTTGATAACCTAGGCATACAGGTGAATCTTTCAAGTGCCCCTTCAGGGTCAAATCGTAAACTATATGAAATAGCCAAAAATACTCAAAGGAGTGTCGAGGCTGATTTCGATAAAAACATTTTTTTTAGATTTTTGAAATATTAATGAGTTGTTCCCTCCCTCACCACGAGCATTCGCCTGTAATGTAACATTACAAATCCGAGCGTTACATTAGTGAAGGAGCGGAACAAAGCATTACCTGTAATGATATAATGTGTAATATTTTGATAAAACTTGTAATCCAACGACCGCTTCGTCTGGCATTATGGAATCTACTAAATTCTTAAAATAGAATTATTAATGTTTCGTTACACAAGAATGTTCATCTGTAAGGGAAGCAGTATTGTAACGTAATACTCGAAGTCCAATTATACATTTACGCTAAAAAGAAATCGAATCAGCTGATTTTAAAATATACTACGAATCTCAACAATATTATTACAAATATGTATTATTAAATCATACTCTCAAAATTTTTCAAGTAAATAAACTTGAATCGTAGGTTTGATAAGCTGCTTTTTGCCGACCGTACCGTATCGAAGCAACAATTACTAGGAATAACGTACGCAGATCATAACAAAACAACTAAATAAACTGTTTCACGCTTGCTTCGTGATCCCATACTTTTCAATCTATAACAATTATATCTATACATGTACGATCTCAAACTTGAAAATCTTACACCGGTCTCACTCGCTCTCGTATCATATAATGAATGGTCTTGTCCTTGTCTGTAAATTATCTTACAGTACCCAGCCGTGGATTCGCTCGATCTGCCCTTGGTCCTAACATTTAATCTTCCATAAATCATCGACACTCGATGTATTGATGTGATCTTTCATCCGTGTGTAACCAATAAATATATTACCGTCTTTATCTAACCTAACTTCGACTTATGAATCCCAAAGTGAGATGCTGTTTTAGAGAGATTTTTCATTAGATTACAATGAAATTGCATGATGTCTCTTATTTTATTGTGTGAAAATATCTTTTTTCCAATGTGCTTACATTCATACATAGTTATAATTATGTATATTTAATTTATAAAATAGTTTTAGTATGTGCATTAAAGTCCTTTCTGGTACTTTGAATCGCCGTTAGCGTCACAAGGAGCCTAAAAGTGACCACTCTAAGCTCTAAGTGAAGAAGACGCATTTTTTTTGCTATTACAGTATTGTTATGACAAGAGCTATGAATGTCAAAGAAGCAAGTGAGGTATGTAAGAATAAGCCTGTATGGCACTCTGTTGTTCGTGCCTACCCCGCAAGGGACCTGGCGTGAAGTTATGTATGTATGTATGTATGTACAGTATTGTAATCGTTTTTTTTTAAATTGTTTATTTGGTGAACAATAAAGTGTTATCTATCTCTATAAACGGAAAACAATGCGCTATAGCTTCATCCAAGATTTACTGTAACTCAGCAATAGAGTTAATAAAACCTTTACCTTCAATAAATACTTCGAGACAAGTCTTTCATAGTTATCGCTCAAAGCACAAAGTTAGAAAATCCTTTAACGGAAAAGGGCCGAAAAACACCTTAATGTTGATTTATTATTTACATAACCGTGGATAATTAGTTAAGCAAAATTAGGATAGAAAGGTCCTTTTCGCACTTAATTTCTCTTGAATACAAAGGTTCCAAAGACCCGTTCAGTGGAAAATGCGACGGACCATCGAGTCCGAATATCGAGGCAGTTCAACACCTCTGAAAAACGTTTCGCAGACGAGTGGACATTATTTTTGGACCTTTTCATCTCAATTACTTGTTTATGAGCGTGTAAATATGGCATTAATTTATGTCGGGAACATTGAATGTTTATTTATACTAAATTTTATGTATATCCAATATTAGAATATACACATAGCATTGTCTGCACAAAAATCAGATATAGCCCACATATGCTGTCCCATTTTGCGGGATAGAAGTATAATATGTTCATAGTCGTTAGGTCAGTTCTATACCTGTAAAGAAAAGACAACGCACAACCCCACATGGACCAAAGAGAAAACTGTTATTAGTAATTATAGACTGAAAATTACTAGGAAAAAAATCCTTCACGACGAGCAACTTTACAGGTTATTGCAGGAGATAAAAAAACTTGATCGGATAGTTTGAGAAGATATAACTGCGTTAAGTTATGAAGCAGATAGGCTGCATCCTGAGTGTCAATTTGTTCTACTAAATCATTCCACATATTCAGGTCTTTTCCCCATTGTCAGGCCCACATCTGGCTGGGACGTGGCGTTATCTGTCTATGGGTCGTGACGATAAAAGGTACATCAGTAGTATCATAGACTGGTAGGATATTATCTATTTTCTCATTGAAAAAGGTTATGGCAAGAAGTCGCCTGTGGAATAAACCCTTAGCCTTTAAAGGTAGCATAAGAAAATGTACCTTTAATTTGAATAAAGACTGAATATAGAATATTCATATCACGTAGGGTAGTCACATAGATATGAAATGGACTCATCCGAAACGAAAACGTCAATCAATGTCTTCCCACGCATAATCCTCCGGCAGCGGGGTTGTCGGCATCTATTGTTTCTACGAGTCAATATTTGTCCGCGGCCCGTCGGCTCGCTTTGTGTTGCATAATCCTCCTTGCTTCCTCATTGATAAGTTCGTAGCACGATGAATCGTAATAAATCTCCAATTGATTATACCGATCGATGCTGGACTAACAAAAAGTTCTAATCTATTGTTGGTGCCTCCGCGGCCGCCGATACTTTTAATTTCAAAGCGCTCAACTCAAGGACAGGTTATTATAGATTATATTGTGTTTTTATTGATCTTGTTGCAATTCTATTTTAAAATGACCACAGACGATTTGTTGACTTGCTTAGTGCTCATAAATATTCGATTACTATCAAAATACCCTACCAAATACACTAGGCTCTCTGCTTTATTATTACGTGAGTAAATTAGAGTGGCAAACGGCCCACCTGATGGAAAACGGTTACCATCGCTTATGGACATTTATAACACCAAAATTGCTACTATTATGCTGCGGCCTCGAAGGGAAGACTGGAATCTGACCACTGATGCCAAAAGACAATTAAGGATTGTCATGGCTCATATCAACCACCTCTTTGGCCTGAGGCCGTCCGGCTGTAGGAATTATTTCTCCGTTTTAAAAAGAATCAATATTCTACTATTATTAATAATTAAAAAACTAACAAAAAATCTTGAAATTTCCTTAATCAACTTTGCTTTCTTCAGTACAAGCTTTATAGACACTAAAATTCAAGCAGCAGTATTATTTGTAACCAGTTTTACGAAAGTAGTTATGTATTATCTGTTTATATTTTTTATTGTACATTACATTTACAATAATAATTAGTATTATTATTATTTCTTTTCCAAACAATATTATAAACAATTAGATATTGTTTTTTATTTAACTCGAACAATATGAAAGCTCTTCCACTAGACGACTGAATATAGGTCAATACAGGTTATCAACATACAGTATGACGACAAGGATACTGCATTATTATTATGGCATGACCACATAGCCCTCAAAAACCTAGACAACATGCAGAGACTTGTGGTCACTGGGAGATTTGAAGGTAAGAGACCTCGTGGTAGAATCTCTAAATAGGTGCACAACCAAGTCGCACACCGGCTGGACATGTCCATAAATTCGGCCGTCCTCCGTGCTCAAAACTGATCTCAAGGATAGAGCAATTATGCACTGGAAGCAAAACCACGATCCTTTGAAGAAGTATGAAAAAAGAACACTGATGATAACAACACGCTTAATCAAAAATACTGAACAAATTCGAAATTACAATTTGTAGCAGATGGAATAATCCGAGTTATGGATTAAAGGGAATGCAACAAAGCGTATGAAATAAGCGAAACAATTCGATGGCCGGGCGTATGAATAAAAACGAACCACGAAAATATTGAAGGAATCCGTTCAAAGGGGAAAAATGCAATAAAACTGGGCCCAATACAGAATGAGTGCGGTTAAAAAGCAACCGACGGATATGGTTGCGAACATCCGCAGACAAAAGTTGGGCTACTTGGCTATGCAAATTATATTTGCGGACCGCCGCGACTCCGGTCCGATCCGCGGCGTTTCCTTTCACTTTTGCGGTACATAACGTGTATTCTTTTCATATTTTCATCGGATTTCCTTCCCCCTATTTCGTTTTGTTCCGTTGCTAAAAGACGCAGAACAATAGCCGTTTTCGCGGGGCTTATTCGCCGCGAGCCGTTTTCTTGCACGCGGCTTCTTTTTTTGGAGTCCGTAGTCATTCAAGATCTCTTATGATATCTGTGAATGTTTCTTTATGCGTCACAATTTACTTTCCGCTATTCAATATGATCTGGGTGTCTAGGATCGACCCAGAAAGGTCCGTTGGACATTATTCACATGCGTAAGATATGCGTTACTTGGTAAAACAAAAGGGGGCCTTATCGCTAAAAGCGATCGCTTTCAGGCAACCTGTCTCAAAGGAAATTCTTAAATAATCTGTAATTATTATATATATAATGTTATTGGTCTAGAACGTTACTAGGTCTATATGGATGAGATTCAATAGGAAGGTAGACTTTATGGCGCTCTGAACTTCTGCAGTGAAACTGCGAAAACCCAAAAACTTAGGGCGGTAGCAATGGATTCTCCATCTTAGATCGCATATTCACTTTACATCAAGTGAGACAACTATCTAACTCGAACCTTTAACTGTTGAAAAAATAATTGCATTTTTTCAGTGTATTTAGTCGTGTAAGGTATTATTAGTCAATATTAAAAAAAAAGCAATGTTCCTGGATATAATTTTTAATGAAGTCATCTCATAACGAGATATTAGCTCAAGAAGGCGTGAAAATGACCTCTCTGTATCTCCCTAACTTTTTAACTATGATAATTATTTATTTTTTAAATTAGAGCAAAAATTAAAGATCTCCAAAATTAGCTTGTGTAGGTAATATCTGTCAAAAAGTTTTTGAGATGTGGGGTATTTTCACTCGCATAATTTTTTATACTTACGTTCTTATTCATAGAGAATCAGAGTAAGTTTGAACGCTTTTTTAAGAACCTAAAGAAGCGTTCAAACTTAGTCTAACTCTCTATGAATAAGATCATTAAACATTACGTAGCCAAATAACGGAAGCAGGGGGACTTTTGTTAACTACAAGGAACCTTTCGTTGAGCGCAAACCGCGAAGCACTTACCGGGTTTATCTTATTATTATACACATCTTATATCTATCGACTTTCTTTTCTTGGTACTTTTTAACTCAAAAGTGGCTGATACGGTCCCCTAGGGTTCCATGTTCGAATAACATGTAAATGAGTTGACTCGAGTACAAATTTAAATTGCGATCTGTGTTATTTTGTTATTTGGGACAACCATAAATTACGTTTATGGATTCTTAGCTATTAAAAGACCCCACATTGACTTTTATTGGGAGAAATTAAAAGTACTAGCGGTCGCCTGTGGTCGGGAATCGACCATAATAATTAATCTTCTATAATCACAGATTTCGCCATGGCTACATTCATTTGACTTGAACAGTAAACAAAAGAATGTATATGCGTGTGTGTGCCAAATACATGGTTTTTATTGATTTAATATAATTTTTATGCATAATTTAAAACAAATATTAGCATTCTGCACTCCTTCTTTATATAAACTATAAGTCTGCGAAAATTCTTACTCCTCCGTCTGCGCAATGTTCGCAAAAAGGGGTACAAAGTTTTTGCTTCACATATTAATATATAGTTTATGTTAAAAAAAGTACTCATGCCACCCAGACAAAAGATTAACAGAAATGAAAATTGAAAAAATAATGTTTTATTCTTTTGATTTCTTTAAAATTGGTTTTTGTTCATGCAGCCGTGTTATTTCAAATAATGACACTATTCGATAAACATATTATCGTCACTTAAAAAAGACATTTCAACTACGTTTAGCTACATTGTGTTTAGTAATATTGCAAATAGCGCTATTCTTTCTCGCAATATTGTAATTAAAAATATTGTATTTAGCCAAGCCAATCGAATTTTTTATCACAACGGAAAATGCTAACACCGATTTACAGACAAAATTTCAAGTGTCAATTTTGTCCTTTAAACTACACAATGGTGAGATAGGTGGCGTTAAATACGCAATTATTACTACTAATTTATTTATTACTACTTTACTTACGATAAAATGTATTTATTCTATGTAAATCTCTGATATTTGTATTACATTCCCTAATAGGTGATTATACAGTAATATATATGAACTTATATACAATTAATTATAAGTTATGATTCTCGCATAATAATTAGCCACCCCCTAGAGAGTTACTATGACATGTGCATCTGACCAAAATCGAAGTGAAAATGATCTTTCGTCACCACGCCCGCTCGCTTTTATATTCGATTAGTAAACACAAATATCTGAAAATATTACAATAGTACAATACTAGGTGGCAGTATTTGGTACAAATGTTATTAACATTACATACCTAGTATTGTCATAGCCAGGTAAATTTAAAGTATTGAAAAATCAACAAACAAAAATCCAAAGTAAACGACTCTCGTATTTATATACTACTAGTATGGAATATTATATATCATAATAAGTTTTCCCAGAAGTGCAATACGACGTAAATAAGCATCGACGTTACGACGGCGTGTCCCCCTCCAGTCGTGCCGAACCATTTAGATAAGTCTTTTTATAGTTCTTTATTGAAAATAAATTGCCTAGAATAAAATCAGACACTGTTCGAATGGCTTTCCGATAGATGTGTATGAAATAATGGTGTAAAGATAAGATGTGACGGTTATCTGAGCGTATGCTCGCGGATCGGCGACATTTGAGTGGTTATGATTCGAATCATATGGTAGGTATGTCTTTTACCTTATCTCGAAGTAAGATAAGAAATTTAACTGATTTAGTTTTTTTTTTTAAATTTCGAAGCTGGCAGAGATAGCCCACGTAATGGAATGTAGTTCAATCGTTCGACCACCGTTCCACCATCGCCTATAGACGCTTGCAACACCAAGTGCGATACCAACGCGTTGTTACTTTTAGAATAGGATAGCAAGGATGGGATAGTAGAATAGAATAGGGGAATACGGTAGAGAAAATAGGATAGAAGGAGAGGCCAGTGGGTTAACCGTGTCACGCCGATATTCTGTGAGAGCATGATATCACACCAATCAAGACGGCCCTAAAAGCTCTAATCAATGATTCTAGATGGTTCCACTACGTATCTTACGCTAATTATTTGATGTCGGTATGGTGTCTTTTATAAAATTGAAATCTTGGTTTGTTTTCAAATTAAATGCCGGTATTTGGTTAGTAATAATAATAACAGATGGTCTAAGGCCTACAATATCGGTGAATGTGGCGCGTGAGTGGCGGGTTTTATATATCGGTGATTGCGATGTGGAGGTTTCATCGCGTTGTTATCCTCCACCGTCATCATGTAGCAATGTTAACAATATACACAATAGGTCAGAGAACTGCCTCCGCATCATTTGATTTTGGACGCGAGTAAGACTTAGTGCCCGGTTCTTATATCTTACCAATCAAGGTCATACAAGTAATGTCAAAATTAAACCTATAATAGTAAAGCAAGAGAATGGATGGCAAGATATAGGATCTGGCCATAAGGTACCACAACTCGACGCTGCGTAAATAATGCAAATGTAGATCAGATCTAACATTCTTATAGATATAGGACTGCCACCGAGCACCATTTGTCAAAATGTCCACACCAATGTCCCGCGGTCGGTAACAACAGTTTAAGCTGTTTTATCTTCTTTTTTGTTGTTTATTTCAGCAAGCACAGTATTTATGGGGTGGGTGCTGGCCGCGATAAACGTTTTCCTCAAAATTGTGAGGATTATTGTTCATGTCAGACGAGTGGGGTCCTAAGTTATGGCGCACGAATGACCTTTGCAGATAAAATGTCATATTTCATCACGTGACTATTTCTTATGTTGTCCTAACTAATATTATAAATGTGAGTGTGTTTGTTTCTAGTGTTGTAACGCTTTAACTATGTAACAGTTCTTCACGAAATTTTACATACAAGTTATCAGGGGTATAAAATAGGACATAGGGTACTTCTCATTCAGAATAACTGGTTATTGGCGCCACCGCTCTAATTCTTCATGGCAAAAAGAATGAAAGCCGCAATTTTAATATGTTGCTGACATGGTTACTTAGGTCCACCTACGCTAGATACAGTTGAGGGATTAATCATTAAGTACTTTGAATGAAAATTTCGTCATTTCTAAGAATTATAACTTGCCCACTTCATGAGATGTATTTTAACGCGAGCGAAGCCGCAGGCAAAAGTTGTGATGTAATTATTTGATAAACCTATATAATGTTTCACTTTAACATGTCAATAGAGTATCAGAATAAATTTTTCAAGTGGGCCTCTCCAACCAAATTTGAAACTAGAATTAGCAAAAAATGTAAATTGAAATCTCGGGGCTGAATTTGATGAGAACGCGTACGCCTTGGCTCCGTCCGTGGTGTTGCATAAGTGACGATAATCACCTTCCACCAGGTGGGTCTGCCTGATCGGGTAACAAAAACGCATGCACATATTAGTATACCTAATATAATATAACCTACTCATATCATACCAATAAATATTATTTGGGATGTAAAGGTTTCAAGAAACGGATAAAGGTAGAATCCGCCATATTGGTTATGAAAAGGAGATCGCGAGCATTTTTATCAAACCGATCAAAGGGCCGGTCCGGCATTCCGACATCTTACGACGTTAGTAAAAAAAATACAATCTCTCTTTATAGTTACCATTTCACTGGTTATTATATCCGTATCGACGCCTGAACTTACGGACCGTGAAATGCTCGAATCTCCCATATTGCAAGCCCCCGGCATTACCGTGCTCATTTCGGAATGCTTTTAAAAACAACAATTTCATATACTTTTATTACGACTTTTGAAATCGGGTGCGCTATCGTAAACCCCCTACAGTTTGTTGAAATTAATATGATGTTCTATAAAACTATTTTTGAAGGGCAAATAATTCATAGTTCTCGATTTATAACTCAAGCTACGGAAGCTCAGCTGTTGGGGCACCCGTGTTTTATTAGGATAATATGGGTTCAATTTTTGAATGTTAGTCCTGATTTAAAAGTAAATGTTGATAAAACTATATAAGTCTGTACTAAGTTCTGTTAATGACATGTGTTCTAAGTAGTACCACCTATTATTGTAATATTGCGGTTATTTATGTTTCCTAATCGGATATAAAAATGATAGGTGTAGTAATGAAAGATCATTCTCACTTCTACTTTGATTGGATACACATGTCATAGTAGATTTCTAGGGTGGCTATTATTGTGCGAGATTCATAATTTATTATTGATTGTACTTTAACATTAGATCGGTATTTATACTTCTCAAAGTTCTACGTGTTTCGATATATAAGTCCTCCACTATCATTACTTAATTCATACAAATCAGGCTTTCTAATCAGATTAAATAATTAAAATTGAAAGTCGAACAAAAAATATATCGGTCATGCAAAAAACTGAATCCTGGTTGGAATAATATTTATTTTAGTAAGGATCGCTCAGTGAGGCTTGCTTCCTGCGCCATGAGTGTGGTCGAAACCTGACACCTTTATTAATATGCTTGGATTGATAATTTTGTAGATATACCATGGCAGGGCTCGCCGGAGTGGCGTGCAAATGTATCGTGAATTGAAAGGCTTCGATGCGCCGTCTTCACAACAAAGTATCGGCTGACAGTAGCTAGGTTTTGTGTTGTAACCTTGTAATACTTCCAAGCTGGTCTGAAGATGAAGAATACATGTTTGATAGTCACCATAATTCATGGTGTTAAATTTAAAAGTAAATTTTATGTATTATATTATATTTAATGTTGTATTCAAATATGCCGCTGCAGCGTTAATGCGAGACAATGTTTCATGTAGAATAACAGACAAAAATTCTTGTAGTGTGTTTTACATTACAATAATACGTGAAGCAAAAACTTTGTTTTTATTTACATTTACAAAAAACATTACACACACACGTATATTTGCTCTTTTTATTGTTAAATTCAAATTAACAGTGTAGCCTTGTAGGCTAAGATCCCGCTATACAACGACCTTCACCGAGTGCTAATTTGATGAAACCTATTTTATATATAATTAAAGATGTCAATAAATATATTGCATATGGGTTGCCTAATAAAATTCAGTCCAGTATATGATTAATTAATAATTAACAAAAAAAAATTAACATTTCACCGGTTTGTTTATTAAACAAATTCTATACCAATCGAAAGTATGAAGCCCATAGAACATGCAAATGTTAGGTTGTCTATTCTTTTCCGGTCACAACTCTCGGGTAGCCAGGTATAAACAGGTAAATCGATATCATTTTGCACCGGTCTGATTATTGAATTAAAATTAAATGAAAATAAAGATTATTTCATTATGAACACGGTGGTATAGGGTTGCCTGCGAAAAATCAGTCCCGAATTCCGGTTGTCGAATTTGAAAAGTGAAATATTGCTGCGAGAGAATATGTGTGGCTGGGAGGTCCCAACGAACCATATCCATGCGATAAAAGAGGACACAGCATATCAGCTGTTTGAAGTCAGTCCATTTAAAGAAAGAGAATGCGCATGCTATTTGATCTTGAACATGAAAAGGATTATACCTGGCTACCCAAGAGTTGTGACCGGAAAAGAATAGGCAACTTAACATTTGCATATTCTATAGGCTACATACTTTCGATTGGTATAGAATTTGTTTAATATACAAACCGGTAAAATATTAATTTTTTTAAATTATTAATTAATCATATACTGGACTGAAATTTTTTAGGCAACCCATATGCAATATATTTATTGACACATTAAATTAAATATGAAATAGGTTTCATCAAATAAGCATCTCGGTGAAGGTCGTTGTATAGCGGGATCCTATACTATTGGCGAAATCTGTGATTATAGAAGTATACTTTGACAACAGACCCTTAATAATGATTAAACTTATACTCTAAATTGATTATGGTCGAATTTCGACCAATTTGCGAATATTAATTCTGTTTATTAGGCATATTATCAATGACAATCTTCACTTTAATTTTCTTGTTTATATTACTTTTATAATATATAAAAGTTAGAGATAGTTCTAGAATTTAAATAAATATTCATAGATATTTGACCGTTGCTTGATCCGCAGACTATACAAATATATTTATAAAAAATAGCATTATGATATACACACCGATCAAAAACTTCTTTGGAGGAATAATGTAGAATAATCACAGTATAAAATATACCCGTATTTACTTAAAAAATTAGCAGCAAAGCCACAAAATGCAGGTACACGCAGACAAAACAGAGTAAATATTGACAGTAGATGATTGAAGCCGTCCAGCGAGATATCCCCTTAGCAAACTGGAAATTAAAATGGGGACGAGAAAAATTAATCCTAATGCGATTTTAATGAATCCGAAATGAACGAATGCAACAATGAATCGCTAAGCTTCAGGGTATACGTTTTGTTCGGAAACAAAGTATCCTGATTTGAATGAGACTTATGCAATGTTCATTGCAGAATCTGTATCTTTTGGTGAATTTTTACCAATTTAAATTTACATATCAGGTGCAGTTGAGCAGATTTAAATCAATGAATTATATATAGTTCAAAATCGACGAAAATCATAGACATTGCGAAGTGGGGTAAGTTTTGAGAAAAATCATTGCTTTGGAATCGATTAGATCGCTATGGTTGTTCGTAACTATTACCTAATGTGCAAAAAAAAAAAATTATCAATGATGACAAAAAATCTGTTAACAAAAAATTCCTTATCAACAATATTAAAATATTTCAAAAGTACTAGTATATATTTAAACATTTACTTACTTATCTATTGTTGACATAAAATGCTTGTCATATATATTTTTTTATTTAGATTATTTCGTTTATATTGGTATTCTATGAATGTGTCTGGATTTATGTCTCTATTAAATTTATAAATTTGTGTATGTATATTTAAATTGTATAGTCTTATATTTTTTCTCCTCTATCTACATCGCCACATTAGTTAAGAATTTCTTCGAAGCTAGATTGCCTGGAACAGATCGCTTTTGGTGATAAGGCTACCTGTTGTTTCGCCGAGAAGTATTGTAACTATGCATTTTGTTTATGTTTATTCCGGTGAGCAATAAAGTGTTATCTATATATAAATTAATGGAAAGTACCTTGCATTTCATGGATGATAATTACGTGTGTGTTGAAGTTTTAGTACAGTACTTAGTTATATTAAAACGATAAAATAATAATAAACCAGCATAGGAATGCAGAAAGACGTACGCCTTAACATTCAGGTTAAGGTACACAAGACTGAAAATGTACACCTGAAGTCTGCGCTCGCTTTTGCATTAACGAATGCGGAAGCGGCGCTGTGCATACAGGACGAGTTGTGGCCCCCTCCTCTCGGTGCACAGCCCCACTTTAAGGCCCTACCCACCCCCCATCGGTGGCTGTACCTCTCGCTCAAACACCTACAGCATGTCCCACCCGTGCGTTCATTACCTCCACGCGGCAACCTAACAATTCAAGTTTGCTTTCAGCCGCACAATCTACGGCAGACTAGACGGCCATACACACTGCCCACTCGAATAATAAAGATGCAGAAATTAACCTGCCCGCAATGTAAGAGAGGAAACTAAGTGAAGCTATCTCGTCGTTGAATGGAGGTAATGCAACGCGAGCACTCGTCTAAAGAATAAAAGAAACTCGTTCAGCCAACGCTACATTTGTTGGGACAGAGGGTAAATGTCAACCGCGGAATAAAAACAGTCAACAGATAAATGCAAATGATAAACATACGGGCGAAATGAAAAGGGAAATGTGGAAGTGGATTCGCATTTACTCAGCAAACATCGTCTGAATGACAAGTGCCAGTTATGTTAACCGCTTACACAAGTCATTTTTTTGGGCCTGTTGAGATATTGTATGTAAGTGTACTTGTAAATGTCTCATAATATTTAATAACAACCATGATATAAGAATGCTAAGGACTGACAATGAGAAACGTAACTGTAATTTAGGAATGATCCGACTAAATGGAGGAGCGAGGTAGAATGCCCTGTCTCAAAGGAAGATCTTGCCTTCTTCTTCCCTGACCCGAATGTTATAGTTGGAAATTTGTATAATTCTTTTACGTTTCGGGAATTGTTTGAACTTCAATTATTGTTCAGCGCCATCTATTGGCTTGTAAGTATTCCGCTACAGTAACACTCGGCAATCATAGTTGGTGACACCAATCCGTTCTTTTATTTACAGAAAATTTCAATAGAAGCAATTAAATCAACGTCTTATAACTACCCATTCGATATAAATCACCAAATTATAATATAAATAAATATATCTAAAGTAGATTATGTAGCAGATCACTGCCAAGGAGACGTGCCCAGAAGGCTGGCTGCATTGCCACGCTGTATGACAATGCTTATGAGCGAAATATGAGCCAACCTGATTACGAATAGCGTCAAAGATTTTCTTCCACATGTCTTTGCTGACAGACCCCACGGGTCCAATAATTTAAATCTAAAAGGCACAAAGTCTTCTTATGTCAGGTTTAAGTTGGAAAAATATGATTTAAATAACAAGATGTTGATTGAAAACAAGAACAAATTGGTGAGGCCAATGCTGATTGCAGAGTGTTGCGTGTTACGTTTTTTACTGGGCGAATGTGATTCCTTAGTTTTCTTCATTCATGATACTCATGAGCAATATGAAAGGTAGGGAGTCAGAATAGCAACTAAATACAATAGAAATCAATAAAGTTTCCGCACTACATTTGGTCCAGCTCATAAAATATTCAATTACGCATAAGCACACATTTGCTAAGGCCAACAACGACCACGCGGCACCCCCATTAAAGACGCCTAAGGGCCATTTAATCGGTCAGTGGATGTAAATTCGTCGGCCCTAAAACAAATATCCCGAAACTAATAAGGAAACGAAATATGTAAATCGTCTGCCATATTGTTTCACAAGTGAAATCTTCCTTTAATCTTATAACAAATCCGCGTCCAAATGGCCGGCCCGGGTTGAATTTGAATATAGGAGGGTTGGGCTCGAGGGTCACGCGTTCAGAGTCGAGTCTGCGGTGGTGCGGTGAGGAAACCAGGGAAGGCCGAGGAAAATATATGCCAAGCACGCATGTACGAGATAGCGGCAGTAACATTGTCCTATGCACATATTGCACCAAATTAGTTGTCGACTTGTAAACAAGACGGTGGAAAGTAAGGCCGCTAAGACGCCGTCGGTAGGTAGTTTGCATGGATATGAAAGCGGCAATATGGGGGTCCGCAGCTGCTGGCTGTACTCATTAAGATGTTTTATGGTCGGCCCGCCGGACCGTGTTGCCAATTTAAGATATTTCTATGCGGGACGGCGCCACGTTAGTTGGGCTTCCGATTAGGGGATTAAAGTGGTCCTTTAAGGTATTAGACTAATAATTGCGCAGCCCATTATGCGGTTAGTATTGTCCCGATATTCCCCTTGTGTGACACTATTAGGGGTAATTAAAGATATATAATGCTTGCTGATTTACTCGCTGGATGTTTTTGCGTCGATGATAATATTTTAGCAACAAAAAGATGCTTCTTTCATTGCACCTTATCCTTATTATTTGAAGTCGTCACAATATGTCTTTACCTTCCATACTTCAGCGTCTCTTGTCGCACCACAATTATTCATCATATCACCCTTCGCACAATCCCTCCATCTTTTTTGGTCTACCATTACACTCTTATTCATCGTCTTTCCAGTTTAGGATACTTTTTGTCCCATGACGTTCATCCCTCCTCATTACTACTACATCATTTCCATACTACTTTAATATTCTTCCTCCCAATTTATCAGTCACGGGTGCAACTTTCAAAGACTCCTTTTTGTAATCATTTCTAACCTTAACTATACCTGTGAGGCTACGCATCATCATTACATACTATCTCAACTGAGATGTTATTGATCATTGGCTCAACATTAGGAACCGTATAACATGACCGGTCGTAATACAGATGCATGTATATATGTTCTTTTAGTTTGAGTGACATTAGTTGATACAATATAATTGTGACAATAGCGAAGAGACAAAATGTGGACAAACCTATTACTCGATGAGCAAGTAAATCAAAGGGTGTTGAAACTTTATACCCACTTAAAGCCGGACACGGTAATAAACCGTCAGAACTTCGACGGCTCTGGACATCAAATAAGTAGCCCCTTCTCGAATTTTCCTAAAGCGAAAATTAAAGGTTTGGAGTTAACGAACGTACATATGAATCTTATATGGGAATCGATTCTAATTCATATTGCTTAAAAAATTAATATAAAATCGCTATATACGTAAATGGAGATAAAAAGTTATTAATTTAACACTTTTAACTCGTGATAGTTTATAACACAATAGAGGTTTTGTTTAAACAGATGCAGTTGGGGTAAATTTTCCATGGATCTGATAATACACAGAGCTCTCATATTTTATAAGATATTGGATGGTGACTATTTTAAATTTTCCGTCTTTAAAACTAGTTAGCCAATTTGAGATTTAAAAATGTACAGGTGTAGTCAATACTCAACCATTTAGTGACATTTATTATAAAACAGTGTTACAAGTTCACAATAACCCTAGTAGATAATAGGAATATATATTTCTTTGAATTGCATGACTGTAGAAAACAGGCACACGGTCCACGTTATGGAAAGCGCTTACCATCACCTACGGACATTTTTAACACCAATGGTGCTACTACCAATGTACTGCCGCTCTCTAAAGCGAGGCTGGAACCTATTCAATAATGCCCGAATACAACTCAAACAGTTGTTTGGTTGGGGTAATTTAGTTAATATTTTTATTCATACAGTATAAAATTAGTTTGCTTTATTTCAAATGTCAAATGTATTAAAAACCTAATTGCATTTAAGCAATAAAATAGAGAAGGGGTCATAGGGATAGTAAGGTTTTTTGAAGAGACTTGACCTGAAATTGACAAAAGACCCTTAAAAAGACGAAACCCATTAAGTGACCATTCTCTTAAGTAATATTACGCCAAAATACTTTAAACTTAGATACGGAACCACTAAATGAGGTTTGCCAATTAGTTGGGAATTGTTAAGTAATCATTTGACACCGGTCATTCTAATGGACGCAAAGACCCGAATATTATATTACACACAACTGTTAATACTTTGAAATAGTATACCAAGAGAAATAACGTTGATAAAGTTAGAACTATAGAAGAATTAGATTAAAATAATGAATTAAAGTAAATAAATCATGTAACGTAGTAAAATTGTTATCAATCAAGCCAAAACAGAACCTTCGTTTAGGAAATTACTTAAAAATCACTATTTATATAACTTTGCGTAATATATCTACAATTATGTAGATAGATCACACTTTGTTTTTCACCACAACAATTACAAGAAATTCATAAATACAATAAAAAGTTCAATTCTATTCAGTAATTTCAGGTCTTCTGTCAATGTCTGTACTACTGAAGTATAGATTACAGTAAATGATAAAATCTACGGGAACGGAAAAGTAATACAATTTCTTGCGGTCGGGCGGTCACACAGCTTTGTGGCGTTAGTGAGCAGGTTCCAGTCTCCCTTTAGAGAGCATCAGCAAAATAGTAGCAGTTTTGTTTTTACCATTGTCCATAGGCGATGGTAACGGCTTCCCATCAAGTGGGTCATCAGTCTGTCTGCTAAACTCATACAATAAAGAAACACTATTGTTCACCCAAAAATTCATAGGTACAATAAATAGTACATATCTATTCTTGTATTTAATTATATATTAGTTTCATTCTTTTCAATAATTTTAGGTCTCATGTCAATTTTTGCAGTACTTCAGCACATAATTAAATATGTTCTATAGAAAGGGAGAAATTTTGTAGCAAGAAATTTCAAGCCATTACCATCCTTCACTAAACGCATGCAAAGCAAAAACTATTGAACCGTCAAACATATTACTTAATTAAACTTTCCGCGTAACACGGCGAGGCGTAAGGAATGCAAGGGGTATAAAATTATTTATTGTGCAACGACTTGAGTTCAGTTCGAATGTCCCGTTAAGTCTGTTAGAGTATTATAATATAGCAATAGCGCTTCCGTAAACTTTGGCCAGGAAATTTAGATGGATTCGTGCAATATTGTTATGTCTAGAATAGTTATCAAAGTTTCCTTCCATAGATAAATAGGGCGCATATTATATATACTGTGTATTCCGTGATAATTACTGCTGGTCTCTACGATTCTGTACTCATTATAAGAAAAACTTATCAGTTATACAATGATCAAGTCTCTCCGTCTGTCCATACAGATCCGTCCGTCATTCTGTCAAAGTTTGTACTACTTCTCTGTGTCACAGGCATTTTACTGATAAAAAATCAACAGTTTCAATGCACATAAAAATTCGAAACATATCAAAAATTTCGAAACAATTGATTTGGAAAGCGCCCTTTTACGGCTTTAATAAGCACATCAGGGCTGTCACGGCCAAATTACGGTGCTGCCCATTCACGCTCAAAAATCACTTTCGATTGACTCAAACGGGATCGAATGAGAGCTGAATTCATCTGGGGTGCGATTCGGACACCCCTGCGGGGAAACAGGGGATACTGACACGGGGAGATCGGGAAACCCATGCGGGGAACGTATGTCCGGTCCATTTGGTTTGGCAACACGTTTTGTCACTCTATTTGTATAGAACAAAGGTGTTTTAAACAAAGGTGAGAGAAAACGAATGTCACCGGCAGGTTACAAAATATTGCTTACATTTTCAATACATGTATGATCACGCTTGCTTTTCATAGGGTTAGGCAGTGACGATGGATTTCCACTTACTGTCCTAGTCACATACATCTTTTACTTCATCTACTTTTATGAATCTCTGTATACATACATTTATTATCAGTGCTGTTTAACTTTTTATATACTTTTTTATTGCAGGAGTTCATCAGACAGGAAGACAGCCCACTTGACGGAAAGCAGTTACCATCGCCTATGGGTATTTGTAACACCAAAGGTGCTACGAATGCGCTGCTGCTCTTTTAAAGAAGAGTAGAACCTGGTCAGTAATGCCGGAACACAACTCAAGGTTGTTATGGCGGCATGCTTTAGACCAGAGGTGGTAGCCATCCAGTCGGGCAAATGCCCTACCACCTGGCAAAACTATCCATTTTCCAAATTATAAGTAAGCATTTAAGTAATACATTGCGGTCTACTAGCTACCATGCTATGCTACCATCCATACTGTTCTTATGTACTTGTCATTCTCCTTTCATCCATTCTCTACGTGTCACCGTAACATTGCTTTCTTCTTCACAAAGTTCCCTTATCACACTATTTGCTGCAATGACATCTGTAAGAAACTCTTGGACTATACTCGAATCTGAAGGTTGCTCATATTTCATCCAGCGATTGAATTAGCATTGCCATCTAGTGTTGCAATGCAGTCAGCCATCTGGGGACGCTTCCCGCTGACAGTGATCTACCACGTAATCTACCACTTTAGATTTAATTTATTATTACTTATATAGATTATATTTTCATTATAATTATTATAATTTTAAATTGTTGAATTGGATTTTTTAAGTTAACAACCAATTGTACATAATAAATGTACAATTGTAGATGCATATGTGAATTTGGTTGTTAATTTTACAAAAACAGATTTTAATTATATTGA
Organism: Dendrolimus punctatus; assembly: GCA_012273795.1. Lineage (NCBI taxonomy): Eukaryota > Metazoa > Arthropoda > Insecta > Lepidoptera > Lasiocampidae > Dendrolimus > Dendrolimus punctatus. Next base: position 2,831,986 of record CM022538.1, on the reverse strand, counting down.
TGTCAAACAAAGAAGAAATATACAAATCAGTTAAGTGCCTGTCAGTCGTATAGTTAAGATTATTAAAGAGTTAACAAATATATTAATAGTTTTGTCGTTTGACTACGGAACGCAAAAAATAAGTCGACAATACCTTATATCTCAAAAAGCACTAAAAGGTACTTATTCAAAATAAATAATATTAATTATATAGTTCTATTCAGAATATTTGTCTTCATACTTTAAAAATCGGGGAGGCGTGACATAATTTATAGCCCTCAATCCTATAATATTATAAACGTGAAACTTTGTAAGAATATATGTATGGATGTATAGATGTATGTTTGTTACTCTTTCACACAAAAACTACTGAATGGATTTTGACGAAACTTTATAGCTGACACATCAGAATAACACATATATTATATAATTTATTAAAGATATTGTGTGAATTATCCAGAATTTTCCATCACCACGCGGGTGTAGCCGCGGAGACAGCTAGTTATATATATGGTGGCCACCCCTAATGACCATGGAATCTTAAAAAAGAAGAATTTGAAATTATTAATGAGTTATGTCTGTGATATGCGATATGCGTAAATACGCACTGAAATCAGTGGGATACAATATTTACACAAATCAAGCATTGAGATATTCCTTGTTTATAATTAAACGTCTCTACGAATGAGGATTCGGTTTTCAACTTTACTAATAAATAAATACCTACGTCGTTATTGGTTTTTACTGTGAAATCATTTGTTTACCTTACCAAGTGTTTTATTGCCACTATCATTACTATTTGCTTATTTAAACAGGCAAAATTTACTCGAAGCAATAACAGTTTCATTACTATATAAACACTTTCAACTCGAACACTACATAATTTAGAGTGAAACGATGTTTTTCACTAGATTTTTAATCCGATTAATGAACCAACATTCCCCAAAAAGCAATTCTTTAAAATTCAATATATTAATACGCAATTTTGGAAATGATACAGACAGACAATTATATAATATTAGTTACGTATGTGTATATATTCATTATTCGTCTATAAACTTTTATATAATTATACTTTGTATAGATATGTATTTGTATGGTATGTATATTAAGTATATATCTATTTAATATATTTAATGTATATATTACTAAAATGTAAATAGTCGTACTATTACTACGTTGGCGTATAACACCATTATAGAAGAGATTGCTTTTTAGCGATAGACCGCTCTTAATTTTTTGTTATTATTTGTTGTTTTCATTAGTTCCAGTTTAATATAGAGTAGTATATCATTTATTTTTAAGTTTATATTGTATTTTTAAATAAATAAAAAATAACGAAAAATTAGTTTATAAAAATATATTATAAAGTGCCACAAAAAAGCAGCCATCATTATTTATATTGTTTACCTTAAAAAGATATTCACCAGTGGAACTTATTTCAATACAACTTTTAAATTGACGTTTATGAGATCTTACAAATCTCAGAGCAATAATAAACAACTTTAGTTTGTACAAATACAACATAATTATTTTAAATAAGTCAAAATAAAATCGTTACCGTAACGCAGGAAGTCTAAATTTGTCTCTGAATCCAACAGATTTAGCTGTAAATATATTAGTATGAACATAAATACGATATCCTGCAATCAAATTGGCGTATGGCTTCACGTCTGCTCACGTGTGGTCCACAGTAAACAGAGATCATAATAATCGTTCAACGTAAACAATTATATTTGCCCACAATCGATAATACAGTTGTAACAATCGTTTCGGTGTTACGATTCAGCGTTATTAATTCGTCGAATCAACTTGCCTCGGTTTACATAATCGATTTAATTGGTTTTTACTATTGTATGGAATGTGCAAACATTTCCGCATTCCGAGTCTGTTTACATTAATTGTTTATGATTATATCGAACAAAACGATATACTTTTCCTTTATTCTTTATTGTACACAAAATAGTTACAAATAAAACCATAAAATAATGGTGATATACAAAGGCGAGCTTAACCCTAAAAAGAGTTTTCTTCCTGCAAACCTTGCCTCTTGTCTTCCCACTCTCACTAGACCTATATTACATTATAAACTACATACAGATAGATATACATACACTTATATATATATATATATGTCGGAGGGAAGCTTTAATTGGACGTATTGTGGACTGGATGTATAACGCACAATATCATTTGTTTACATTTTAATTACTTCTAAAATTCTTAATTAAATTTAATTTGATTTATTAAATGTTTCTATAACTTAAAGATCGTTCTAACCTAATAAATGTTATGAATATTGTAATTTAATAAACGACCAATGAGAGCAGAGCATGTCTAGAGCGGGGTCAGACGCGCCCTCTATACTTTGGTAGTATCTACTTCGGTAGACGGAGGAGTTTTTGTGGCACATTGGGTTGATGGTAACAGGTCGAGTTGGACCTTAGAGTATTTTTAAAGAAAGTGTTTTAAGTTGGAAGTATGAGCGGGTGCCCTGAACCCGCTGCTCGGTCTAAACTATGTCATAATGTTGATCAAATCTAAATTAAAAGTGTATAAACCGTGGCTATTGTGTTTTATGCTCGCATTTTATCCTGATGACGCCCACTGAACCTGCAATAACTAAAGAAGATGTCGTGAGAACCAGGCCGTTCTGCGACACATTAAGTTAATTAGGTTATATAGTGTTGTTTAACTCTTCTTTTACAAATGGTTTCCGACGTACTATCTCGTATCACATGAGGGAGAGGGCGTTCCATAGTTTGACTGCTTGAATGGAAAACGAACGGTGATAACATGCCGATGAATGTATGGCTTTAAGAAGAGATTTAGCACGAAGGTAAGAGGGAAAATGTACTTATATCTATTCGCGTACAAACGGAGAAACAATACAATTGTCCGATTGTGTTGCTACCACGTCTGGTCTAGAGTATGCCGCTATATAAGCTTGAGTTGTGTTCTGGCATTAGTGGCAAGGTCTCTCTTAAGACAACGGTAGCACATTGGTAGAAGTACTTTTGGCGTTACAAATGTCCACAGGCGACGGTAAACGCTTTCCATCAGGTGGCCCGTCTGCTCATCTGCAGAACTCATGTAATAGCGAGGAAAGTCGATTCAGCGCATCGAATTACATTAGAATAGATGAATGAATGAATAAACTATTGTTTACCATAACTTAAACCTAGATATTTAATTTAAATACATTTCCATTAGAATAATGGGCGGCCTTATCGCTTATAACGATCTCTTCCAGACAATTCGGTGTTTTAACTGAAATGAAATTTTAAATGAAAAATAATTCAATCGTAATTAAAGAAACAAATAATAACAATAATAAACTAATATAGATAAACATATTTAAATAGATTATAATTATTATAAATAATAATATTATAATAAATATATATTAATATTACAAATTACATATACTTACATGCGAACAATAATGCAATTACATTTATAGCAACAAGTTTTATAATATATTCAAATTCAAAATTTTATTCAAAATAAGTTCCACTAGAGAACAGTTTTTGAAGGTCATACATATATAGGTTAAAATTCTAATTTTACTTCCTAGTCTATGTATAAGTATATAATTATACAATACATGCGTGTGGCGAAAGTACAGAACACTTACTTGTTTGGGCCATTTCAAGAAATATGACATTACGTTCTTGTAGGTCAAGTTTTTTCATAAATGGCTATGGGTTTAATATATAGGGTATATAGTACGAATGTCAATGTTTTTGAACAGTACCTCTTCAACTGGTCAATTTAATGAATATTTAATTTCAAATTATTCATTAATTATTCATTATTATTGAAACCAACGGTGCTTTAACGTGAATAAGTAGCAAATCAACCTCCAAGTTAACCCTCTAATGCGATTCCCCCAAAATAATCAACTCGAATTATAATCACCAAAACGGCTTTTAAGTTGGGTTTTAATTATAGAAATAAACAAAAACAAGGAATCTTCAGGGCGTTCGCGAAGTTTCCAAATGAGTCGAGGGTTTAAATACAAACTCTTTGTTGTCAGTTGGATTTGACTGCTAAAAGTTAAGTTAACATTTCACGAGGGGCGAGTTTCAGACTTTATCCGTATTGGACTTACAAGACTACTGTCAAATAAGATAGGCCAAATGCGTGTTCGTGTGTTGCCAATTTCGGAAAAAAGTAATTCTTCTTTGTTTCGGATTAGAGCTCCAGCGCTTTCCGCATTATTTTATTATATTTTTGGCGATTTCGCTTCAACGCTACTGGTGCTGATTCGGTCAATGGCACAGTAACAGAGAATGTCAGGCTAGGGTTATTGTTAATGGCATCTCAAAAAAAAGATCGGTTTTCTTTCCAATTGCAACTTCTGTGAACCTAAGGACAATTCAACACACAGTTAATTTTACTACCTTATGTTATTTAATGTAATAAATTTACAGAATATATGAACAGATTTTTTATTGTCCAGTGCTAAATGGAAATTTACGTTGACAGAGATAGATTAATACACTAGGGCCTGAAGTTGTGTCAGAATGACATTGACAACTGACAGATACTACATCTGAGATGCACATTGCCATTGTAAAAAAAAGTACAGCTAATTAAAAATTACAGCTTCTATTTACTATTAATATCACTGTAAAATTTTGGTAAATTGAGTTAGGAGGTCTTGATTGTACCGTCAATAAGTAATTTCGCACGAATCGGCGCATTTCGCAGCTGGTGGTCGTGCCATAGTGGCAGTCCGGAATTGTCCATTCGCTACTCAGTTTGAAGTAAAGTCCTAGCAGTCGTCTGGGTAAACACGCAGCTCCGGCTCAATAGTTCATCCGCTCCGGTGGGCAATTCGGAAATCGACAGATAATTTCACTGGGTGTTATGTTGCATTTGCTAATTCGTTTTTCGAATGCTAAAACTAATAATATACTTGTTGTCTACATTCTCTTCGTGATACAATCTATATATATTAATAAATGAAGCAAAAATTTGTACGCCTTTTTACGAAAATTGCGGACGGAGGAGTATCAAATTTCGCACACTTATAGTTTATAAAGAGAAAAAGCAACGAATACTATTTTTTATTTATTTATGCATAAAAATACATTAAACTGATACATATAAAATTACACACACTGACATGTATTTAACACACACACGCATATATACTCTTTTGTTTATTCTTGCCTTCGCGAAATCTGTGATTATATTGGTCTTTGACTTTGGTTTGACTTTGACAAATAATTATGGTCGAATTTCACCACGGCTGACCACTAATATTTATAATATCCTCTTGCCAAATTCCATTAAGATCCATTCAATTGTTTAGTTGTGAAGACAGTTAGTTTGACATTCTGCAGCCTGTTAATAAATTAACATAAGACCTGTACGAGGGGGGTTTAAAATAGCCAGATTCGCAGATTCGTATTACGAATATGTTAAGTGCTAAGTGTCAAAATAACCTAGAAATAAATAATTCGCATAGCGAATTACCTTTGCCAATTAGTGTATAACAACAGCCATTATACGTCCTACTGCTGAGAGCTCGGGCCTCCCAATAATAGGGGAAAAGAGTTTACCTATACCCGCTAGGCTTGTCCAAGGTGGATTGGCAGTCTTGATATACCAGTTGTGCAGGTTTCACCACAATGTTTTCCTTCACCGTCAGCACGTGGTGATTATAATAATATATACATTAGGTCAGACAATGACCCGAATGATGCCTATTTTTGTAGTCAGGGTCGAATGCGCCTCCTATGATGTTAAGACGCTAGTGCGTTAGCCAATGAGGTACAACGGCTTGTTATTGCTATTACACATTAACTACCTAGAAATTCATGTATCTTGCATCTACCAATATTTTTAGACAAGAGTAATTCACAATCATTTTCGCCAAAAATATTGATCTTGAATTTAATGTTGGCGTCCCAACTGATGAGAGGTCAATTTTTTACTACCGCATGTGGAAAGCACAACTGTCATGCCATGTAAAATACCAACTATCCATTCGTTACTTCCAATTAAATGAAATTAAAATTTTTATTATTTTTCAAAAATGGTCTGGCATACAAATGGGTTGGCCCATGAGCCTCCTAGGAAGTTGGCATGAGTGGATGTCTAGCTGTCTGTCATTAGTAAGTAAAATATGCAACAAGTTATCAGATTTCAAACGCGATAGGGTGGCCACATGGCGCGTGCAGTCGAATGGACACAAATCGACAATTCGGTCGTGGAAAACACGAGCCGACCGCGTCGCCCCCCCCGACTCTGTATTTTGTATTTATGCATTTTAACAAAAAATGATTCGACTAAATTCATGGAAATTCTCGCATGATGTAGGATTCCGTGGAGGTGACAAACCTACTCTTTTCGATAAATTGTTAGAGAAATAAAAAAAATATTCAATTGAAAGTACCCTATATGTATCAAAAAGTAATCAACGATATTGCTCAATCCTCTTTCAACTTCTCCAGCAACAAGAAAACTCTACAACTTAGTAAGGGAAGACAAGCGGTAGACAAATAAAATAGTCATCAAAAAAGTTGCTATACCTTAATATTTGCTTAAGTTTTCGCGACTAGTATACATAATAAAACTACGTTTTAACGGCTTTAAGCGTCATCTCTGTCGTCCGTGACCACGGCCACTGAAAATCGACCGAAACGTCGGATAAACCAAAATCAAATAAATTACCGCGCTTAAAACCGTTGACATTAGTTTTATTTGCTATAACTTGCTTTAAATTTAACGGCTCTGTTTTCGCCAAAATGTCTACTGAGTTCTAAAAACGACACAAACTGTATTTCTCGATTGCAACAAATATTTACCTCTGCGGTCTTAATGGTAGAGTGGGTCTTGTCTTGTCTTTGGCTGAACTCACTAGAACGTAGAGACTGCGGGTTTGATTGCTGGCTTGGTAAATTTCATAACAAATCCCCTGTTTACTATGTATGGTCTGGAGAGCAGAGTGGACATTGTATTATATTATGCATAACAAAAACGTAACTTAGCAAGTAAGCAAGAAAGTTATTTTTATGTTATCTTCTGATTATTTATTATTTTTTTATAACAGATACTACACAGTACTTTCTTTACTTTTAGTTGCTTTGAGTTTCAAAGTAAGAAATTTACTCATAGTAATCCGTATAATAGTAAAGAATTTTAAAATTATCCTTCATTAAAATTAAAACATCTATATAGCATTAATTATAAGAGTTGATTAAAATTACTTCGAATTCCCTATAACTTTTGCTGTACTTAGAAACATTGTATTATAAACTGAAACCCGTTCTAACAATTTCACATACAATCATAAATTCTAATTTAGCGTGTTCGCGTATCTTGTTACCACCTCGCGTTCGGTTTTCCGGACCCATTGTGTGTTACTCCCAAGACGTCGTACCCCATCATTAAGGATGTACACATCACTTTTGCCGAATACGAAAATTCTGGTCACACTGAGCCGAATTTCTCAAATTCCAGCATTAACCAAAATGTAATTGACAATAAACATAATAATTCAACAAGAAATTAGTTTATTATTCTTTTTTTTTTATTGCAGGAGTTCAGCAGACAGGCAGACGGCCCACTTGATGGAAAGAGGTTACCATCGCCTATGGACATTTGCAACACCAAAGGTGCTACAAATGCGCTGCTGATCTCTTAAGGGAGACTGAAACCTGGTCACTAATGCACTCATTATTCATCTTTGCTTTTACGAAATACAAATAAATTCCATTTGCACTATTTTTTTAACAGCACATAGACATCTAATGGACAACATAGACAGCTACAAAATTTTGATTCTAAAGTTACCAATTCTGCAATGAACAGAAAATATTTTGTTTCTTCTTAATTAATGCAATTTATTCCATTAAAGTAAATTCATATAAATATGATACATGAAAAATATGCTCATCGTCCGATAAGAAGGTTTTAACAAAGTTCACATGATTACCTGTACGACGTTCAAGTTTGTGTCTTTTAATTTTTTATTAACCTTATACATTTTCCACAATTTTGGAATTACAAAAAATATCAAGTGATATTATTTATCTACGAATAAGTTAATTGAGTTAAATTGTAGACTGCATGTTTAAATGCTGGTTGTTTAGGAAAAAAAGAACCAAAACTGAAAAGAAATTTATTCTGATGTTAAACCCGAATCAGATGATGTACCGATTCGTAAACATGTAATACCGAATGCTAAATATCGAATGATCAACACATCCCTATTTAAGACGTATACAAAATTAATTAAACAAAATCTCGGGGTTCTTGTAATATTTTATTATTATTTCCAAAGCGAACAAGATTTTACTTGAGCGCTATATATATTTATTACTTTTCTCTTAGGTGTAATGAATGCGAATAGGGTTTTGATTAGCAATGTTGCCATGTTGCTCAGTTTAACTACAGGCTTATAATTACAGTTCTGATAATCATAAGGCTGGTTACATTGAAATGTACCTCCGCTTGCCGTTTCGCTTTGAATGATGGTGGTTTGTTAAATTAAACGTCGTATACTGAGCTGTTTGAGTGGATAGTCAACGCCTATCTTTGTATGAGTTCCACTGTTTTAATTACTGCTTCAATCTTTTGCTGGCCTAGTACTATTTTTATTGTGATTAATAACTTTGTGTACAAAACATGTTCATATTGAAATTTATTTTCGAACACAATAGGCATTTTAGAAATAAATAAGAAGGAGAAATATTTTATTCAGGGCAAAAACGCAAAGATAAAATAAATAGTATGACAATAGAAACAAAGTATGTAAGTCTTAAATTGGATGTACCAGTGCTTTTCTTCCGCCTGGGACTGTCTGAGCTGATAGAGCTGCATTACATTTCAACTTTAATGATTTTGCTCCCTACATAGGATATGGACTTACAGCGTTAAAACAAGAAACTTGTTTTCGAAAAGAAGGCCGCACGGTGTACTATCTTTTATATTTCTACTTCTGTTCTATATTACTTTGGTATACAATAAAGACTTACGATTTTGTGACTTAGAGTTCAAATTTATCGACCATTATATCCGTTACTCTTTAAGCTGAACACAAGGACTAAAAAGATAGAACGAAACTTAATAAGGCAAAGACAAATGGTGTAAGCGGCTTAAATAGTAGTCAATTGACTGGCCCATTAACAAAGCTTCGGCACGAGTCAAACAACGAACTCTACTTAGCGATAAATGGGTATGTACAGTTATTGCTTTCTTTAACCGAACCATTTGAGACTATTACTATAAAAGAAAAATCGATTTCAATGCAAGAGATAAAGGCACTCTCAGTAAACGCTTCAATAATTTACACAACTAGTAGACTAACAAACTTTTTTCCATTGCGATGACGATGTGTTTGTTAGTAAATTACGATGGCGGCACCAGTAAAAAGCGACAGATTTTTGGCTATATTCGTCTATCCCACGGAAACGACGTCATTTATCAGGATAAAAATTATACAGACTGTGAAACTGAGTAATAACCCGAAATAGTAGCTAGCCTGTGGCGCCTTCTATTTAATATAACGCAGATCTGTTAGAGTTTTATCTAAATTCGTTCAGTAGTTTTCCCCTGATGTTGTGATCGATCGACAGGCAAAAATTCTAAAAGTTGAATGATCGAAATCTGCCGATCCGAATTGGCCCCCTTGATTTTTTATCATATTTCTAATGCATTGTACAAAATGTAAACCTAAAAAATATTTTATAGTAAAGATTATAGCAAATAAAATAATACACAGAGTTTATATGTTTACGTCTATTAGACAGAGATAGTAATGAAGCTCGTACACTATACAATAGATTTCAAACATGCATTTTGAAACAGACTGTTCTGACCATTTCTCTAGTTAAATCTAATCATATTCGTTAGTTCCGCACCCGCGGAGCTCATACTGCGCCTCATTACGTTAACAATTCAGGCGCATTCACGTATTGGACTGTACTCGAAGGGCCTTTCAATAATACAGATTTTCAAAGCAAGTCGTAAAGCCTGTTTTATATTTGCATCTATATGTTAAGAAGCACTCGCTGCTTAACAACTTCTAAAACTGGCCAGTTAAGTCTTCATCATCGTTTGGACAGCAATTTTCCAGTTAAGTAATAAGTTGTCGGTCTCGCCAAGCTTGCGCAATCTATCCCGGTCCTCCGCTGTTCTCATACAGCGTCCACTGGCGACCTTGCACAAATCGTCGGTTCATGGGGCTGGAGGGTGTCCTACACTATGTTTGCCGAGATGCGTTCTCCACTCCAGGACTCGTCTGCTCCTTCAGCTATCAGTCCTACGACAGACGTGGCCGGCCCCTGCCACTTCAGCTTCGTAATTTTGTGAGCTATGTCCATCCACGAGAGACACTCCCAATATAGCTCCATAGGCAACTCAACCACTTTCAGTTTCTGAACCAAACCTAATGTCGGTGTCCACCTCTCGGCACCATACGTCATGACGATTAGGGTGCACTGCTCAAAAACTTTCATCTTCAAGCATTCAAGGAATGGTAGACATAAAAAGTCAACGGATGATAAATAAGTAGATGAAGAGAATAAGTAGAGTGTACCTGCATGATGGCTTAGTCCCTTAACTAACAGCGTTACTGTGCCTTTATAGAATGAAGGAACCTTGTTTATGTTTCTTTCGAAATCATGTTGATGTAGTTTTGTTGCGTTCAGAGCATTCGCTTCGAAGCCACGGGATCTTACGTATACCTCGAGTAGAAATTAGATACGATTGGTACGTATGTCATCCTTCCATCGTCAAGCCAGCATTTTTGGGCCTATCTCATCTTTGTGTCCTGGCAGTTGAAGATCGAAACCAAATTAAAAATACTTTATCATAAATAAATTCTAAAATAAACAATAACTCAAATATGAAACCTCAAGTATAAGCATTTGAGGTTTGCGGTCGATAGTTAAACTTTAAACATAAAAATATAAAAATCACCGATACAACGTTCCAGTACAAATATTTACCATATTACCAGATATCGTCCACGAAAATTTCCGTACCGCCGAGAACTTTGGCTTAAACAAACCACACTCGCAAAAAACCACTCAAAAAGGTATACACGCGATGAATGCTTTTGTTCAATAACTCTGTTATTGATTTCAATGCACTTCTTAATCATACTTTTTATACCAATCATTAGACTTGACTTGACTTTTTAATTGAATGGCAATTGGCTCGTTTTTATTCAATTAAGTCAAAATTAGATGTGTCCATTTCTGACTTATAATTTGAAAGTGACACATAAAAAATAAAACAAACTTAATTGTTAAAAAAAGGTTTCATAAGTGACTTTTAAAATGTTTTTTTCGTTTCCGTATTTTATTTTACTGTAAAAAGTATGAAGTTTTAATATTATTGTATATCTATTAGTTATTTACATATGACAATATTTTTGACATTGACAAAAAATCTTGAAAATCTTATAGAATAGCAGCACGGAAGCGATGTGGTCGTTTACAAAGTCTTTGAAGTGAAAATTTTGGAATCGTTATGATTTGAAACTAAATGAAACGAAAAAGCGACACTAAAAAGAGATGAACACAATCTATTAGACTAAGCCTGCGAGAGAATGTGATGATGTGGTGATGATAATATTGCTAATCCATTAAATTAGTTATATATAATTTACATTAAAATAATAAGTATTCACTACACGAAAGTTATAAGGTATATATGTAATGCATCCGCGGAACGCTGCCGACAAACTGCGCTGCAGTTGGCAAAGTAACTTTATGTATAATCTTGTAAGTTTATTTTTATTGAAAATAAATTTAAAAAAAAGAAAAAAGAAACAGGCTGGAGGGCTAAGGTATGCGATTGCTATAGGAGAGGAGAGAATGCTAGGAGAGAATAAGGAAAGGGGGAAGTGGGCAGTCGGAATTCTCACTCATCGTAAGAAATAAAAGCTAACCATTTCAGACCGATATTTTGTGATAGCGGTGGTATTACACCGATCGAGCCAGGCCTAAGTGTACGAGTGGCAAAGCGTCCAGCGTGGCGGGCTGCGGGTAATTGAGCGTCAGACTGAGTGGCCTGAGTGCACGCTCGGCGTTCATCGTTCACGAACTGGTTTAAATCTGTACGCGATGCCCCGCTCGACGCATATCTTGGCCGTCACTAAGGACACCCGCTAGCGTTTCTATATGTTCAACAAGAACGCTGCACGCTCCGCTCCACTGCATACTCGAATAGAGCACTCAGGCTTAGCTTAATCAAGAAGAATCGCTGTGCCTCCGAAGAGAATGCGTCCCTCTGCGTATTTTAACACCTGAATATCGGGGAGTGTTCCGAGGAACTGTTTGATCTGATGCCAACGCCTCACTTTTATAAACGGACCGTTTGCCAGCGACGAGATTCACCCCCATTTCCTTGAGCCCCACGCTTAATTACACAACGGTTCTCTAAAACATTTATTCCGCGTACAACAATGACCTAGAGGGAACTTCCCATCGCGGTTTTCTTTTGCACTATGACATGGGGTTCTTTAAGGGCCTTATATAATTTCTTAGAGGTCGACCACGCGTTGGCGACACCCCTGGTTCGCCTGCTTCAGGCATTAAAAAAATAACGAATAAGAAAAACCTTTATATATATAAATTAATTCTTCGAAATAAGTCACATTTAGTTTGAAATTCGTTTCCGAATTTGCGTTGTACGTCGATCCTGCCGCAGCGCTAATCTGTAAGTGAGTAATTGAATTCCGAACACGCGCGTATCTGTGCTGGCATACCAACACGAGACCCCACGTCTGCCGGTGGTCAGGATTTACCCTCAAAATGAAATATTTTTGACGTACTCTGCACTCTTTGACGACTGGACGGTATTTTTATGAACATTTCGTACGCCGTAAACGATTTCTGTGCTGAATGATTGATGAGAGATAATATTGATAGCTAAAGGTATATGTGCACATTCTTTTAGCAAATTATTATCTGATTGGAATTGTTTTGATGTTTCCCGCGCTTTTAGGGTTCCGTAGTAGCCATTTTTGATAAATAGTAATTTTGTATAATTCATTTTCTTGTAATTAACTGTACGAGCTTCTTTATTATATGAACTATTTTCAATGAAATTATATCGCTTGGTTGGAAAATTTATTGACATTTGTAAATGTGAAGTTACTTAGTGTAAAAAGTATGTTTTACATTTTAAATAATAACTTCTCAAAAGGCAGGTGGAAAATAATCTAGAGGCCTAAAGCGGCTGCTATGTAGACTCGGATTACGGATATGACAAGGAACAAAATACAACTAACAGTATTATCTAGATACGTGATAACGTCGCAAAGTGAGTCATCAAAAGTGACCTCTTTAGGCTCCCTGCAGCCCTATTTGGTGATTTAAAATTTGGGAGCTATATGTTTTATATTGTTACAACTTAGGACCCGACGAAGACAAATTCCACGTACAGATCTGTAAAAGCACATTTTATTACCTGTCGGCATTTGAACTAAGTGTAATCCTTTTATGATCGTCTTATTTTGTTCACTTATTTATTGGCATATGTTTCTAGTTATGGTGGAGAAGAGCCTATTGTCCTATGTTACTCGTTTACGGCCGCTTGTAGGCTGCATCATTAGCCATGTGTTGCGGATTATAAGTACAAGCCAATTCTAGGAAATTATGTCAGCGTTGTCCGGCGGGCACATTTGCATTTTTGAAGTATAAAACGATGGCCTGATTGAGAGAGGGGTCAGTTGAGCTACAACTACGATCTAGGCGCGACGTGTGTACATTCGGGAATCGGGAAGTGAAGGACTTTGCGCGTTTTATTGAATTACGAACTTCTGCATTACGTTTGGATTTGTTGCGTTCGGTTATATTTGTACCAGTGCTATACGTGTTCGTAATTAACTTTCTAATAAACTCTATAATATTTCTAACGGTATTTTAATTCGAGTCCCGCAAACTCGTAACAATATTATACGTTTTCCATGAAAACAAATTATAAAGGTTGATACAGAAACCCTAAATTGTCATATGATTTCATTTCCACGTGTGTGAGTGAATAAATGAAGCAGTGCCTCTAATGCAAGCGGACGGACCCCATAGGCGACGTGTGTGGATATTTGATAATATGATTTAGCCAAATCTGGCACAATGCACCCTGTAATAGGAAGCTTCCGATAGACCGGAGCACAATGTGATGGCCGCAGTTGTGTGGCCAGATGAACAATCGCAGTGCATTCTCTCTATATAGATTTAGTATTATTGCTGTATAGGCTTTAATAGACGTTGATAATTTGGAGGACATATAAACATTGTATAACTTTCATTTTCTTTAGAGCTTACGTCACAGCTTGATTTGCGTCAATTTGGAATCGATATGCCGAGGAATTGACCATCAATCAGTCGAGGTAGCGTAATGGCTAGCGCACGCGTCCCACTCTTAAAGGGCGCGGGTTCGATCCTAGCCGGAACGCATGCACCACTTAGGCAGTTTTCTGATCTAATATGCATATTGTTACCACATGCTAACAACGGTGAAGGGATACATCGTGATGCAACCCGCACATCGAGATAACCGATGTGTCAAACCTGCTGAGCCGACTTGGACAAGCGTGGCGTGTATACCGTTCGTTCCCCTATAACGGGAAGCCCGAGGCCAGCAGTGGGAAATTTATGAGCTGTTATTATTATATATGCCTCTTCTGTCGTAAGAGGAGACAAAACAACCCATAGCCAGGTGATAGGGTATTTGCTCGACTAGATGGCAACCACCCCTGGTCTAGAATATGCCGCCATAACAACTTTGTGTTGTGTTTCGGCATTTGTGCCCTGGTTCCAGTCTTCCCTAAGAGAGCAGCAGCGCATTTGTAGCACCTTTGGTGTTGCAAGTGTCCATAGGCAATGCTAGCCGGTTTCCATCAAGTGGGCCGTCTGCCTGTCTGCTGAACTCCTGCCTTAAAACAAAAGCTCCTACAAATCTTTCAAAATTGTTTGGCAATTGCATATTATTTAAGGTCATATTTTTTTGCTGTAAATTTTCTTAAAAAGCACTTGTTAGTTTTTAAATGGCACAACTGATTTCTTGCTACTTGATAAACGTATGTATACAGACGTAATATCTGTTGAACAATTCCATTTGAATATGATCATTGGACTGTCCGGCTGTGATAATGTTTGGCATAGGGGGAGCAATTCTATTAACTGATTCTAGCCCTAATTGAATGCATCTACACGCTAGATTCATAGGAGGCATGCGTCGGTAGCTGGTTAGTTTAGTTAGTTGATAGGGCGGTAGTATTCTGATTCAATGACACAAAACCATAATATGGTGTCTAGTAAAAGTTACTTGGAGTCTAATTTTCATTCAAAGTATTTTTGATGCGCTTCGGTTGTATATAATGTTTTCCTTGACGAATAATTTTGGTACATCACACCCAAGATTAATGCAGTCAGTTACACTATTTGACGTTGTTTAAAAGTCTTCATAAACTTAAGGAAAATCTAAACTTACACGTTAAAGTAGAAAGGGTTTTAAATTAACAACTAAACTACTTTTGAAGTAACGTAAGTAAGTAGTATTGTTGTTTTTATTTTAAAAAAAGTATTTCATTTTGGTATTAAAGCATTATTATTAAGTACCTATTACATAAGTAGAATTAGTTTTATTAATTACTATTATTATTTATTATTTTATTAACAAAATTGGGTCGTTTTCGTCTTACGCCAAAACGAAGGTTGAAAAGTCAAAAACTGAAAATGTGGCGTACACATTTTCAAAATATGCTCTGTGTATAAAAATGTTTTTTTTGTTTGTTTCTTTCTAACTAAACATAATTTAACTTAAATTTTATTCAATAATTTACCTCATAAGAATATTTCACTTCATATTTCAGAAATCAAAGGATTTAAATTTTAATGACTTCTGGAGCTAAAATCTCTCCACATCCATTGAATTAATTAAAAACTACATATATTTATGGTTATGATTTCTTAAGATCGACTAACGACTTTGTACATTAAAAAAAGGACTTGCAAATGTTACTTCAATTTTCGCGATTTCACTAGTGTTGTGAACCGGCATATATTATATATTCTTTTTCTAGGAAGAACTTCTAAAGAAAAATGACAAACAGACGCACACGGTGATTTTACACGGGTCCCAATTTTAGTGCCAATATAACTTTTTAAAAATGTTAGTCATAGCAACATTCTCCTTATTCCAAATGAAAATATTGCTCACAAGGAAAATATTCATATAATTCAATTACAATAGAGATACGAGCATGTATCACGTGATAAAGTAGCAAATATCAGGCATCGATAACCCCCCCAATTCCGGGCATAATGTACGCATAATTGGCGTAACATTTCCACTGCGAACCCTTTCAAGACGCCCGTAATGTTACGGCCTACATGTTATTTAATTACGCAATCTCAGGCACAATGAGAGTTATACCGACTCCTTCAGTCGTCTCAAACACATATAATAGGGATGCGAAATGCGAATAGCGCGGGGCCGAATTCAGAAGTGGGGAAATTTCGAAGTTAACTAATAACATTTTTTAATTAATAATATTATTACTCTTATTATATTATTATATCTGAGTATATAATATTCTTTATAATTCCATATTGAATAAAATCAGGGTGGGTTTAATTAATGTTTGGAAATTAGGATATTTTACTCAAAAACAACCCTTTCTCTTCTGAAACATACTATAGTATAAAAATGACTAATTAACCTTAAATGAAGGTAGTACGATTAAACTAAATAAAACTATATATCAAAATTAAAATTAAACTATAAAATCTAGTGCTAGACCGCGGTCAGTTGGAAAAGTGCCCAAAAGACAACGTATCCAACATTACCTCGCTGCGTGGTTACGCTAATGCGCTGTCCGAGGTATAGAACAGTCTTTTCGTCACGTGAGACGGTGAGACGTCTACCAGGCGTTTTGCTACGTCTCGATAAAATTTGTGCGACTCAGGCCCCCATGATCCCAGGGTCTCCACCCCAAATCCTTCCTCTTAGTCTTTACTGTCTGATATTCCTTCACAAAAATTGATCTTGCAAGCTACACTATGATTTTGTTTAATATCTATGTTGTATTTATTTTTTCATAAACAGTAATTTCAATTCCTGCCAAAGGTAATTGATTAAAAAAGTTATGATTTGGCCTTGAAGGCCCACTTGAAATATTCAGCCTGTATACATATTTAAGTATGGATGGATGTATCTACAATAAGTAAAACACGAATAGGCATAACTAAAACTATGTATATCTGTTGAAATTAGAAAGTTTACCGGATCCTGATACTGATTAAATTTATGCAAACTATTTTGCGTATTTTTATTTTTAGACCTATATATCGAAGGCTTCATATACACAAAAATGCCATTGTGTTATTCTTTACTAAAATATATGAAATGTTACAATTTAGAAAATCTTACCAGCATGCAAGCGTACCTTAATAGACGGGTAACCCAAATTTTAGACTTACACAATCAACTAATTTTGTTTTATTCACAATTTTAAAACTGCACTTTTGTCTGTACGCCCATTCGTTATGAAGTCCTCGATATGAGTTTTTTTTTGTATGTATAGATCGTGATGAATTCATAACGTAATCACATAAAAGCGACTAAGAAAATATCTTATTGTATTTAATTGAAACTTCACTTTTTATATTACAACGCAACAACAAAAGCTTTGTTGTTCTGATTGCAGCCCTGTCTAATTTGTCGAAAAGGTTAAGGCATGACCGGAACGCCTCGAAATCATAGGGCGAGAAGTACGGAATGGTCTTGGCGATCTCCCTCCTCACATAACATCCCTTGGTAATGAAGGAAAGACGCCCTTGAAGGGTGTCCCCGGTTCGGAGTACTGAGTCCGACTCAATTATAAACGAATATATCAAAATGATTGAGTAAAATGTCTTACACAACTTTGGCTCGCCGACGTCTTAGTACCAAAGTGGTCGCGACTTTAACTGTAACTAGTTGAAAGTTAAATTTGATTAGTTCAAACCGTTGTTTGTATTATGTTTACATCACCTCAGTTAGTCTACTGTTAGTGTTAGTTTCTCTTCATACGGAACTATATTTACATGGCTCCTCTTATTTATAACTCTGGCAAATAATAATAACGCACCCCCAAGACAATTCACTGTAGTTTTAAAAAAGTGGCTGATCAAGGAGTGTTAGTATACTGTAGATATATTTCTTAAAAAAAGTTCCTGTCGTTATTATCTATGGACAACCTTAGTGATCTATTTGTTATTATTTCTTTTGACATTAATTGCTTATATTTTATCGAAAATTGTCTTTTTTTAAATAAGAATATTTGTATTAATTTTATTTAAATTTTATACATTTTGTATACACTATGTGGTAGATGTACTGTACATCTACAATCGTATATCATCTGTATAAACTACATACTTGCAAATAAATATATTGATTGGTTGATTGATATATTAAGCCCTTGAAGCTTAGTGGTTCGCGCACTCGCGGCCACACTCAAATTTCAATCTCCACTTAGGTAGTTTTTGATCTAATTAGCATATTATTACGAGTATCACGTACTAACTGGGAAGGAAAACAAAGTGAAGAAACCTGCACATCAAACTTACCAATTTGTGGTGACGAAGCTAGTCAAACAAACGCGAGGTGAGCCCGTATATTCCATGCCAAGACTACGGTGAATGTTTTCCATCATAATCTTACGAGTATATAGTCTTATGTGTTACCCTAATACAAGACATGCTTGATCTGGTATGAATTTGTGCCAAAAGTCAGAGACCTAAATACCTGGTAGTACTGGAGTACTTCACTCCGATAGAAGCTGATACCTGTCTTATTAAAGGTGAGTTCGAAGGTTATTACCTCATAGGGAATATGCATGTCTTTTTATTGTATTTTGAAATACTTCTTCATATCGTTTTTTCACAAGAACAGAAATACTGCTGGAAGTCCAAAGTAAGTCCAAATGAATAATTATTTAAAATCTGAAATAAATTGGAGCTGCTACTATTTTCGCGGACTTTTGATGACGTCACGTTCCATTCTCAGTGTATGTTCACATTATTGTATAAACAGTGTTCACTGACAATAATACAATACTTCTCAAAACTACACTTAGAAATTTAACAACGTTAAACATAATCACAAAACTCTAAAAGCGCTCAGTAAGTTCGCCTCTTTTGACACCTTACATATGCTAAAATGACAAAATACATCACCTTTCCATTTAACCAATAGTGATTTTTAATACTTTTTATTAATTAAAAACTGTAAATAAGAAGGAATTACATAAAAATATAACGTTAGACATATAATTCTATAGCAGTTAAGATATATAAAAAACTGGCTCGTATTTGAATATGAATATACATGTAGTATATTCTATTTTTTCCCTTAATATCTGCATATTTATCACTCCTCTTAACACAAAAATATCAAACCAGCGACTTGCACACGTTCTGCTATTTTCGTTTTGTTTTAAGTGTACTCTGGCTAGACATTCAGTATTTCTAGCTTGATTATTAAGGCCCCTATATTAATATTACCGAAGCACTATCGTAAAAGATGATGCGATCTTTTCAATAGAACATTTTCCATGAATACCTTGTTAGTCCATGCTATATTACCCACTCATTACTTAATACTTTTATTTAAAAATAATGTTTACATTCTAACTAAAATCAGGTAAGTGTTAAGTAACGCGCAATAAAGGTTCTATGGGCGAGATAAATATGGGTAAACAAATGAACACGTACACGACATACGTTTACTGTTTTTTATCATTTGAACTATGGAGTTATAGACATTTATTGGGAAACATGCTATACTTCAAAAACTACAAGATAACTTGTAACCAATTTTAATTTCATTTTCAAGCTCCGCTATAAGAACATGACAATTACACAGAAATCTCCGAATTTAAATACCCGGACTGTACTTCTAACAGATAGGTACTAACACCTGCGAGGAAGATAATATAGATATTCGCAGTCAAAGTGCCCTACGATATACTGCGGCGCTTCGTAAGGCCAATACCTTAAGTTTGTTTTAAGTTTTTTAATCGTCAGACTAAGATATGTATATATAAAACTGTTATACACCTAATAATATGTACGGATGTGAAGCTTAATTCCTAACACTTACGGAGGAGAGTAAGCTGAAAGAAAGGTCCTAGGAAAAATCTGGGTCCTAGTGCCAACTGGTGGATGAGCCCATTATAGACGAGAGCAAGGCACATACGTCGATTGCGCTGGCTTGGCCACCTACATGGGGAAAGATCGCACAGTGGAAAGAGCCTATTTAGACCGATCAATGGCACGGAGACCAGTTGGTCGTCCTAGATATCGCTGGAGTGACGTAGTAGAGGATGATCTGCGCAGACTTCAAGCCTATGACTGGCAGAAGACAGCGCTAAACAGAAAGAGTGGAGTATTCTCATTTCAGAAACCAGGACTCATTTTGGGTCGTTAAGCAGCAGCAGTTAGTTATTTTCAAAAATTCGAACTTCAATAAGAGATAAGTTTCGAAGCGAATTAACTATAAATGTCTATGGGGAGTACGAAAACAGTTTGATTACGCGGCTATTGTAACTAAAGTTGTATTTCACAGCGTGGACGCTATCTGATGATTGGTTTTTGGCAATTAACAGTATTGCTCACATCCAAAACGAGTACGTACGATGTACGAGTTCAACTGCTGTACATTGATATTGTAGGTTGTACACTGTTCACGATAACTTGAGCAGGGTTGCCAACAATCAAAAGTAGTAACCCTTTAGCAAAAGTCAAAAACACATACAATCGCACTCCCCATACTAATTTAAAATGATATTACATAATTCCATATTTTGAGCTTAAATTCTCATATGAGATTATATCCAAGTGGGAATTTACAAACGAACATTGTTACAAGTTGCGAGAGACTCGAATAAAAATGTCGTTAGAATTATTGTAGAGTTTATTAGGACTATACAAACACGTTTAACACAGGTACAAATATAACCGAACACAAAAATCCAAACGTAATTCAGAAGGTCGTAATCAATAAAATGCGCAGAGTCCGTCACTAATAGATTACCAAATGTACACCCGTCTCGCCTTGATCGTGGTTCTCGCTCGACTGCCTCCTCTCCCCATCGGGCCCCGGTTCTATACCTCACAGATACAAATGTGTCTGTATTGTAGTCAACCTAATCCGTAATACCTGGTTAATGATTCGACCACAACGGCCATAAACGAGTACAATAAAACAATGGACTGTTTTCTAGAATAATTAGTAAACGCATGCCAATAAATAAGTAGCTAAAAGAAGACGATCATAAACGAATTACAATTAGTTCAAACGCCGACAGTTAATAAAATGTGTTTTTACAGGTTTGTACAGGCGCCTAGGTTGTAACAATATTATGCTTTCGAGTAAGTGTCTAGCAACTACCTAAGCTGTAGCCAGAGCCATGGTGTTTTATTGCAGACATTAAAGTGTCAAATATCCAACTGAAGGCATTTAATTTTACAAAATAACGGAAGAACAAGCAACGAAAGTATTAGCTTGCCCACTGGTTAAATTGTCAAAAAGCTTTTAAGCCAGATCGAAGATCGCCGAATAGTTTGGAAATTCCATTAACTGCTTCGTAGCTGCTATCTAAATAAAGCACTAATTCAATTTAGCCTCAGGATATTAATAACTATTCGAGACAGATTTTGTAGTGTTGTTTTATTTATAATAATCACAAAATAAACAGCCCGATTTTGCAGTTTACATTACAACTTATTTATGAATGGAAAATTCCAAATTGTTAACCAAGTTAACCGATTATCACGAGAAATCGATTTAAAATAATACGATTAGAAATACGTTAATTACTATTTATGTCACACAAATACTTACAAAATCATATGGAGCGTGAAAGTTTTGTCTCACATTTTCACGTACCGTATGTATTTATCACGCACCACAATTATTATTAGTCTATTGATATGTTATGATTTCACGCGTACAATGTATACTATTTTTTGAAGATTAAAAAAACTCTTCGAAAAACTTCGCCTCTTTAAAGAGACGATATGTTACATTGGCAATAATAATATTTTCCAAAACTCGCGACACGTATAACAAATATGTGACTTTATTAACATTTAATATTATATATTAGAAATGTCGTCACGAATTACTGAGTACTTTGTATATTAATATGTCGTATATCACAAGTATAAAATAGAACTTTATCCTAAGGTGAATTGGTTTAATTTCCTTTGGCTGCAAATCCCTTGAATTAAACCCTTTGTCTCAGCGCGTCATTCCACCACCATTGACGCTTGACATTTGTACAAAGGTTACTTCAGTTCTGTCGTTTTCTTTCATTCACTGACACAATGTTTATGGCTAAAGAAAGGGTGTGTATTGACTTCGGTATAACCTTTTGTTTTCCTTTTGTGTTGTAAGGGTGAAATTCTGTATGCATTGACCATCGTAAATTAGATGGTGTATAAACGCTTAATTGATTTTCTTATGACCAAAAATTGGCAAACAGGCAGACGGGCCATCAGAGGTAAAGTGGCTAACGTCACGGAATAATCAAGGTAACTGACTGTTCATGTACGTGCCAAAATCTGTCCATGTAGAAAACAGCAAAATTTCGGAGATGCCTCTACGAATATGTTTAGGTTTTACATAGTTTAACGTAGCAGTTAAGATTTCTATATATATAGTCTTAAGTTAAATTAATAAAGAAGGTGATGTCAGGAGCCTTAAGAACAGACGAGCGTGCATGACAAGAGCTATGAATGTCAAAGAAGCAAGTGAGGTGTGTAAGAATAAGCCTGTATGGCGCTGTGTTATTCGTGCCTACCCCGCAAGGGACCTGGCGTGAAGTTATGTATGTATGTATGTAATAAAGCAGTAATTACATAGAGAGTACAACACAAGTCGTCTTATTTTGTACTCTCTCCAGCAGTTGAGCCTAGCGATGGAGCCATGAGCCCTTGCCAGTGGTGTGTCACCCTCATGAAACAGGGTTACATCATCGACGCACCACAGTCATAAAAATAAACTCCCACATAGTCTATGAACGTTTGCAATACCAGTCTCTAAGGATGTGATAGCAGAGATGGAGTTGGGTTGAGATAGGGCCAATAGGATAGGAGAGACTTACACGCAAACACTCTAAGAAAGCATGTCACTTCTCCTGACACCTGTCGAGCCTGTAGATAAATAAGAATCGGGCAGTTGTTTTCAATACTTAAATGATAAATATCAAGGGTATTAATATTTAATTAAGTAAAATATAATACACGATTCAATTAAGGCATGAGAATAAATGAAACGGAATCAAATTCAAATTAAAAGGGCACCACAATATTCAATGCCATTGAACGATTCAAATTTATAATACATTCGAGTTATATGGATTGAGTTTCTTGATTCATCGAAATTTAAAGACAGAAATGAACCGTCTAATATCAGCTTGGAGCTGAAATCAAGATGTTTCCAACATGTCTCTAAGACGTCTATATTTTTTGTATGACACTAATTTGATTATAATGCAGTAAGAATCAGAAATCACTACAAAGACTAGATACGTTATTGTTGGTGCTATAATGAATAAACCGCATGAAAAGAAAATTGCTATAATAATAAGATATATGAAAGTAATATGAGAAAATAATAGATTCATCGTTGGAAATAAATAACTCGCTGGGGAAGGAGACAATGGTCTGGTAACGAGATCTTTTGCTAATTGCGGTGAATGAGGAGCGCCAAGAAATTTATGAGCGCGATACAATAACACCCGGTTTCTTTAATGTTCATTCATTTAATACTGGTATTTATTCCCTGTGCTCAATACAAATCAAAAGTTTACGTATATACGTAGCTCATACTTAATGCTTATATTTTACGTAATATATTATTGTGTTAAAACAATCACATATAGAAATCTTAACGTTGTAATATTTGAAAATAGTTGTAAATATTAGTAAATTACATTCTAAGACTTACCTCTCATTTTCTGTTCGTCTAGTAGTTGTCTTTCTAAATTGTCCTTCACCTCCCTTTCCCTTAGCACGTCCATTTTCAGTTCAGCTGGAAAAGAGAAAATAATGTTCATTCAGGAAAGTGTGTCTACACAAAATCCCGCGAATTAGCTTCAACTTTTTAATTATTAGTGTATTCGAGTGTATACGTCTCGGGACATTAGTTGAGTTTTACTGTTTTTTATTAATTTCTTCAATAAAGAATTACACTTGAAACCTTTAAAGAATTCTCTCAACTTATACTTAGTACTTCAATATAGTAATATAATTATTTTATAACTAACATTGTGTATCCTGAGATAGACAAATTTGAAGTAGTAGAATTATTAGATGCCATCTTTCTCCGTAAACAGCGATAACACGTTGCGAAGCGGCAAACAAATGTTCTTCAATGTAACTTAGATTATATAAAACTTTTAATAATGAATTTAAAACGTTTTCACAAACCAAAACAATATTTAATGTAACTATCAAATTCAAATCAATTAAGTTGTTTAAAGAATGGTACATAAATACGAGATGACATAAGACTTACATGTTTTGCTAATAGGCAATTAAACTTGCTAGTAAACTAAGGCTGTAGATACAGCAAATAGAAATATGAAGATAAATCTAGAATCAATTGAATATATATATTCAAATAAACGGTATAACGAAATAAACGGTGAATTGTACACAAAAGGCATTGTATAAATTTAACGGTGAGCTAAACCGGCAACAAGGCCTTAAGCAAGGGGCCGATTAGGAGCATAAACACGGATTAACTCATTCGGAATCCCAGTACTATTGTGAAGGAGTCGTATTGAGAGATTTGCATAACTTTCAATTAATTCCGACCTGACGGAAATAATTAGGGGAGGAAGTTTCGATTTGGGCATGTTACGCGAATGTTTCTCTTAATCTATTTACCTTCAGTAAGTAAACATTCATCGATAACATTAAGTACGAGGGTAGACACCAAGCAACAGTTGATATTAAAATTGCCAAAAATGAAAAAAAATAATTAATATCTTATTTCCAAAGACGGCTAGGTTCCAGTCTTTCTTTAGAGACTTAAAAATGTCCACAGGCGAGCGTAACCACTTTCCATCACGACGACCTTCTGCCTGTCTGCTGGACTCATGCAATAAAAAGAAGGTTTTCCGGAAGCAGGATGTTCTGGGTGAGTTTGGAAATTTCCCGAATTTGACCTCATTATGCCAGAAGTAACTTGACATATACATTGTTGCCAGTACGAGATACGTTTGACTCAAATTTTTACAACCCAGAGGGAAAATATACCTACCCAGCCAGTACTAGATGCATTTTAGTGCTTGGCTCGAATTTTTACAACCCAGAGAAAAAATATACCTACCTCAAAAATTTTTGAACCCGTTGTAAATTGTTGCTGCTTGAAATGGTTTTAAGCAATAAGGTCACTCATTGTACTACTTGAGAGATTTTAAGATAATTGTGTGGTTTTTATTATATAGGTATACAATTAAGAGTACCTATTGCATTGAAGTTTTAACAAATAATTTATTTACATATTCATGATGAGTTTCTCTAAAGCAAGCTTGGTAAAGTTAACGAGCTTCTCAAAATATTCTTGGTTTTTTTTTATTAATTCCATCTATTACATATACAATTAACTTCATCCGATGAATTCTTTCAATTTTAAGGGATCTCAGGACTATATTACACGGCCACGACACACCTTCCATGATCAAATTGATCATGTGTTAGCAGAAGGTGATGTTAGGAGCCTTAAGAACAGACGAGCGTGCATGACAAGAGCTATGAATGTCAAAGAAGCAAGTGAGGTGTGTAAGAATGGGCCTGTGTGGCGCTCTGTTATTCCTGCCTACCCCGCAAGGGACCTGGCGTGAAGTTATGTATGTATGTAGAACCATATTAAAATGTTACTTAAGTCTTATTCAAATTTAAAAAACGAAAGCACCAAATTATACTTTTTTTTTGCTGGTTAAGGTAACATTTATGAGTAATACAGAAACTACATGAACACTGTTTTGTAGGCACAGCTAGTAAAATACAGTATACACAACTTTTAATTCCGATCAGCAGTTTTAGTTGCTTGCTATCTATTCTTAGCTCTGTTCGCTTACACGATTCGTACGTTTCCCACGCTAACAAAATTATTATTATTAATTATGTAAAACTATATCTATCTATATTTTGTCCATTTGTACGTACATATGTCATTGTATAGGAATAACTGAAAGACCTGCCGTATCTTGATACGTTATGTAAAGTAGACATATCCAATCAAGCTGTCTTCCGTCAACGATTATTTAACTATATACGTATGCCGTGATAGCCATCAAGGAGTGAAATTTGAATAGAAAGAGGTCATGCTCACAGTTCAATTTGGTCCCTTATTCAATTAGGTAGCTAAGCTGCGTCTATCTAATGGAGGTCGTAAGGGGGATCGAGCTGATTAACTTCAATGTTAACACCTTAAGTTTACTGCGTTTCATTATTTGGAAGAACCGTTTCGAACAAATTTCTAATTCAATAATGTATGTGACTGTGATCAAGTTAATTATTCTTTACCATAATTAGAAGTGCTATATATACACTTATATTATAAGAGGATTATTTTTAGTATTTACTTTCAACTGAAATTTACTCATACCAACATGATATACGAGTAGGATATTGAAATTTTTAAAAACCCATATAAAAAAATATTCACGATGTTAATAGATTGATATAATTAATTTATAAGCGCCAATAAGTTATCAACTTTTAGCGTAGGCATATTTTTTGGAAACTGACTCAAACTACAAAGCAGAATTGAATTTTAAAAATCACGTTCCATCTTAGGTGATTATTTTGTAAAGTTCCTGCTGCATCTGAGATAATGTTATAAGTATTGACTGTTGCTAAATGCGTCGTTTGTAGCGTTAAATATAACGCCATGAATGATTAGCTACATTATTTTATATATCGTCAATGTTCAACCCCATTAACAATACCAATTTCGCATCACACATTACGCATTAGACACTATCCCAGATGTAGCACAGGCATAAAGAATAAATATTTTAAATTAACAAGACATTTTAGATATAAATTCAAATAGATGTTAATTAAACAGAATTTAGATAAACAGTAAGAATTGTCGGTACGATACGAATCTTCAGTGGTATGAACATACAAAAATATAGTCGGAGGCCGATCATGGCGTATCGGCATATAAAAATCTCGACGATAAAACAGAGACAAGTTAACTTGCGCATGCGCATAGCCCATAATAAGGCCGGGATTAAATGAGTATCGCACAATAGCTATCTCGCTTTGCGATCTTATAAATTGAAACATTGTGTAACTCGCTGTCTGTGTTGTTGATATTGTATTCAATAGCTGTTCGGCAGCAAATGCTGTTTCGTTTGCTCGTGTATTCATTACGCGAGGATATGACTAATCAACGTGTTATTAATAAATATGAATCTTACTGAATTAAATAGATACATACATGTATGTCAATATATTTTGTCTATGGAGAATTGGTAAATAAATTTAGTAAGTCGACTTCAGGTGTGTGATAGTATTGTGAATGCTAGGTTTGATGCCGATAGACCGAGACCAACACACCATGATTAAATATCAGAAGTGTTAAAGAGAGATCAGGTAAAAAGCATCTCAAATGAACGTGCATCTATAACGTCAGGTTCGACACAAGTGGAGATCCATAGTATCTGCCTACCCCCATGGGAAACAGGCGTGATATTGTTTTTTTCGCGTAACTCTGAAAGAGCTATCTGCCAGTGAAAGTCTCCTCAAAATGGGTCCGTTTCAAATATTAGCCGAAAAGACAAAAAAAATTAAAACAGGTTTTTTGATATAAGTACCGTATATACTTGCATATGCATTTATTATAAAGCTGTTATTTGATATTACAAACGACACTTCAATTTTATTGATCTGTATAGATAATTCACGCTACAGAAAAAAGGCCTAGAAGGTGTTCGACGACCAAGTAAAAAGTTCTACAAGGAAGTCGACAGAGCTCAGACTTATTATATTAGAAGTTTGGAGAAGACTCCATCGACAAGAACTCACTATTAAATATTAGCCCCGTGTGAAACAATGCAAATAAAATAAAAACTGATACAGTTTTGTAAAGTTCCCACGCATAAATATAGAAATAGGCAGAAAAACTGTTATATTAATATCATCATAAAAAAATAAAGAAAAACCGCATCAACCGAGAGATTAATTTGGAATCAATCCCGATATGTACTGTAATTTAGGTGGCTTTTAGTTAAGAGCGGTTTCGCACATGAGACGTAAATTACCACCGCCAAGATGCCCATTAGGGATCCTGTTGGGCCATATCTTCACATCTACATATTTGTGAGTGAGACCTTCTTCACAAAAGGTTATAATCCTAATTTTATAAATGGGAATGATATAATAATGTATTTATACTTACATAAATTATTATTATAAATTACGTACTTGAGAGAGCAAAGATAAACAGTAAATGAGTTTTTACTTCGGAAAACATGAGAGTAACCAGTTTTCTTTTTTTTATTGCATGAGTTCAGCAGACAGGCAGACGGCCCACTTGGTCGATAGCGGTTATCAACGCCTATGGATACTTGCAACACCAAAGGTTCTACAAATGCGTCACAAATACAAATACATATTCTACAAATACAAATTCTACAAATGTTGTCAAAGACTATAACTTCTGTAATCATAGATTTCACCAAGGGTACACTGTTAATTTGATTTAACAATCAATAAGAGTGCATGTCATATAGGGTAGTGTGTGTATGTTATAATGTTTCGTTATTGATTTAATGTATTTTTTATGCATAAAAGAATAGCATTCTGTAAGCGGACCCTGGGCGTCGAAGTGATCGCTCCGAACGCAACCGGGATTTAACGCTCGGATGATGATGAAAAGAATAGCATTCTGTACTCCTCTATATATAAACTATAAGTGTACGAAATTTCATACTCTTCGTAAAAAGAGGTACAAAGTTTTTACTTCACGCATTAATATAATATAACTTTTAATATTCCGGGTTCGATTCCTGGTATGGTGAATTTCGGAAACGAATTTTCTCCGTTATTTACTATGGTCTAAGTGTCTGGAATCGACCCCAGAGTGGTCCGTTGTATATCACCCATAACACAAGCGTAACTTGCTTAATTTGGGGATCTACAGTGTGTGCTTGTTTATTATTTGTTATTATAATTATGAACATTTTTCAATTTGTTAAGTAATGTGTTATTTTAGCCAAAAATACTTTATCTTTCTAATTAATTACAGAAGCTAATGTTAAAACTATTAACCTTTACTTAAGATTAGTCTCATAGTAAAGTCATTAGCATCTTTTGTGCACTAATGTAAATTACTATTGCAAGTTTATCTTTGAAACTAAATGTACGTACTTTCGTACCCCAAAAACTCATGCACCTTATATTAAATGGTAGACTGTGAACATAGCTTGATAGTAATCAACATTTAACTCTTAAAAACATTTAGATAATCCGTACACATAAAATCGAATTTAATCGAAATGAGAGAGTAATAAATCATCAACAGTCAGACACTAAGATGGTGCCCAATATTACCCATCGAATAAGAAACGTTTATCGGCAAAAACAAGAGACCAAAAACACTAAGGAGGAACACACAATTATTATTAAATCGATCTTTATATCGGATCAATCAAATTTAAAACCTGATCGAGTTGCGCCCGACGAAAAATTATTACTTTATAAATAAAATAACAATAAAAACGATGCGTTCCGTTCAAGGGAATATATAATTATGGACAATTATTATGATATCGAAACTGAATGGCCGATAGATGATTGAAAGGATCGGGACCCATAAACAAAAGGATCAATTTTGGTTACGCAATTTAATAATGCTCTACAGTCAAGTAATTAATCGATAATCGGATAAAGCCGCGTCGAGTCAAGGGCGTTGAGCAGAGTCATTTTTACCGCTATTTTTTTAAAGCCAGGAGTCAAATGCGATTCACAAATACAGAAGGGTCGTGGAGAAAATTCTATTTCTCTTCAATTTCGTGCACTCAACAAAAATAACAATAATATTTAAATTCTCAATGTGACGCCCTTAGAGAATCTTTCGATCTGATCGAGAGAGCTCGTTGTTATGTTGATTCAAATCAACAATACCTTTGAGAGTAATATTGGTACAGATAAGTATAAAAGATTAATTTGCAATGAAGTAATTCGTCTGTTTTATTGTTTCAAGAAGTTAGTCATCGCTATATTTATATCGTCAACCTAACGTTAGATTTTGTTTATATTCCAAGCTTTCGCTTCTAGAACCGAGATTCTATTTTCTAATTTTATCTTATCCTTCAGAGATTAAAAAATTCGTAAGGATATGAAAAGCATCAGCATAGCACAAGAAGATAGTTTGATTAGATCATAATATTTATACCACGTGTGACAGGCCATCAGTAGGCCATACAACTGAAACTTGACACATGTGTTTGTTCCTATTAATTGTGTTATGTATAATACACGACGGATAAGTTTAGTTGACACTCAGACCAGAATTAATAACTAAAATTAAGAAATTTGTCCCATCAAAATAATCAAAGCGAGATCTTAGTGTTCTAGTGAAATGGGCGGAGTAATCCACAGACCATTTGGCTACAAAGGTCGTCATCATAATGTTACAACCTAGGCGCCGATAAAAACAAATTCACACCTGCATATCTGTAAAAACACATTGTATTACCTATCGGCATTTGAACCAATTGTAATTATTTTATGATCGTCTTTTGTTTACTTATTTGTTGGCATGCGTTTACTAATTATTCTAGAAAACAGTCCATTGTTTTATTGTACTCGTTAATGGCCGCTGCGGTCGAATCATTAGCCAGCTGTTACGGATTAGGTCGACTACAATACAGGCACATTTATATTTGTGATTTGAGCAGTCGAGCGAGAACCACGAGCGAAGCGAGACGTGGGTACTACAATCGGGAATCTAATATGTGACGGACTTGGCGCGTTTTATCGAAATATTATATAACTCTATATAATTCCAACGGCATTTTAATTCGAGACCCGCTAAACTCGTAACAATAATAACAAAAATAGGTTATTGAACGTCCGATTTTGGTAAACGACCGTTTACAACCGAATACCGTTTACTAATTGTACTAGCTAAAAAGGTGTTAGACAAAACGAATAATTTATGGGATGGCAGCGGTGTAGTTTCAGCACAAAATGCGGAATTGCATAATTCCAATGTAACCTAACTCATAGGGTAGGCGAATTAAGACATATTTTCACAGCCCCAGCTATCGCCAAGTCGAAGTCGAGTTTGCAGTTAAAATAACAATTAAAGTCTTCCTTAAAATTTACGACTCAAAACTGACAAAATAATTTAAACGAGCGCTGTGGAGAAAGCGACCGAAATGGGCCTTTCAAATGGGAAACAAAAGTCAGCATTTAGATTACCCTCTGCAAGGTGTTCAGTCGTTTTATCACTAATAAATCGGAGGTCTTAAGGTGAAATTTTAATTGTAATTATATAAGAAAATATTACGGCAAAACATTGTCTATTTAAACAATTTTAGGGGAGATTTAGAAACGTAAGTATTATGATTCATAGATTAATATTGTAATACATATTTGTGGCTTTCGGAGTTGAGATTTTGGGGCCATGGGGACATGAGGCTTATCAACTTTATCGAGACCTCTCAAGGCGATTGAAAGAAGTCTCGCATGACCAAAGGGCTGACCTATATTTAGGGCAACGGATTAGCGTTGCCATACAACGTGGGAATGCGGCCAGCATTTTGGGAACGCTCCTCACCGACAGCGATCTGGACTACATTTTTCACTTTTAGTTTTAGTTACCTAATATAAACATTAAGTTTGTAAATCAAGAAATTATAAAATTAATACTTGTGGAAGTTATACAATTTGAGTAATAACTTATTAATATATAATTGCGATTTACATTAATAAGTAACGAAATCAATGTATGGCAATTACCGTATAAGAATTTGATCTGCAAACTACATCATGTTGTACGAAAAGCACTTATCCATAGGGAAATTAAATATACAAAAAATATAAACAATGAAAGAAACTTAATAATAATTATGTGTACTAAAACCAATTAAGATTTTTTTATAAGCGGAATACTGAGTCTAAGTCACCATCTTTCTGGCCTAAAGTGCCCAGAAAGTTGTCAACGTTATCTTGTTAGATTATCACATTGAACCAATGTCTGAGATAGGTTTCGCGCTATGATTGTCTAAAGAGCTGATTACACTTTCAAGACCTGTATACAAAGGCTCATGGTTTCAGGCAACCCATGGTCTAAGGAAAGAAAACTGACTCTTTGTTGCCTTTATCTGGTCTTAGTAAAAGGGGTATGCCCAAGATACACTGGCCAAGAAATATGGTATCACTGTAAAAGAACTCAAATGAGTTGTACCAGGTGTTGCGTTAAGCCCAGAATGATTAGTAAGAAAGCGGCTTTCAGGTTCCGAAGCAAGAGTATATATCGAAAATGGAATTTAACACTAGGCTGATGATTATAAGTAGGTACTTGACCCGCTTTATATGAAACAAATAAAATATAAACACATTAACTGAATTGACGATGCTCTTAAGAGACAAACTCGGAGTAACGGTAATGGTTGTCATGGCGCGGAAAACGAATTTTCCTCTCCCTATGCCTTTTTTAAATTTACAAACCGGCAGCAATTTTATTTTATTGTTATTAGATTTTTCCGGATTATGTCACACGGCTGTGTCAGAGCAGAAGATTATTCCCGCAGTCTCCACGCTAATAATCATAAGAATTGCTTCCCTTTATTATGTGTGAAATTTAAAACGTAAAATCTTTTCATACTCCTCATCTCGAATCGTAGAATTCCAACCCTCCTGTCACGGAATAAGATCTGTTTTACATCAGCGCAATATTACAGTGCTTTACATAAAAAACCGTATAGTGATGTACTTTACTTTCCACGAAAATTTCGTTATACATGTGTAACACATAATTTTATGAATATATTATGAGAGATTTGCATGTCGTATCGCGGGTGAGCGAACTGGCATAACTTATGCGAAAACAGTAAACTATATTGTTATAATATTTAAAAAAAATAAAATAAAAAATTAAAAATTTAAAAATTTAAATAATAAAAATTCAAAAAAAAATCTAGATAGTTAACGCTGTAAGAGCAATGCAAGTTATTGAACAGCATATTAGGTTAGATCTTATTAAGATGGCTATCCTTAAAATTATAAGTAGCCATTGTTATTTTATTACTGTTACATAGTGCCAAAGACCGCAACACTTGCAGGTTGTAAAAACTAATTCTTTTATTTACTTCGTGTTTAAACTTTAAAAAAAATATTCTTCAAAATCAAATTTTGATTTTGATGTGACTACACATCTATTGTTATCGTACTTATTTTATGGCTGTAATTAGTGTCGAATGAATTAATCCTTGTTTTTATTGAATCGGGTCGAAGCTTGCCAGATGTGCGTGAACGGGGCCCTTTGGTATTATACAGTTTAGTATAAAACAATAACCGAACTGAGGGGTGGGGGGCAGTCAAGCGATGATTACGATACTGGAAAGACCTGTGTAATACTTTTGATTAGCGACATAGTGACGGAATTTGCGCGTGTTGAATTGCACTGAATCGTGCAGTGTGAACTGGTTTCATCCAGTTTTATTTTGCATCTGTTTTATACGTGTTTGTTCGATTCTAATAAACTCTATAGTAATTCCAACGGCATTTATTTTAATTCAAGTCCTGTAGCTCGTAACATTACTATAGAAATACACAAATAATGATGTTGTAGTCGCAAAATGGATTAAAAAGTAATATCGTATCGAGCGTGCACCGTCTTGAATAACTCGCGGTGTTATCGAAACACGCGCACCCAATCTGCGATCGAAACACACCGGATAAGATTATCCGGTAGCCCTGTATTATTTTAATGAGACTACACGACTGCAGGAGATGCGATGCGATACGAGAAAGCTTAGGTAACGAGGCGAATAAAAATATACAGGTCAAAAAGAGATATCAAACGAACGCGGTGGGATGACGGGCTGCGGAACCTGTAGTCCAAGGAGCTCGCGAGCCAAATACTTTCAGTGGAGGAACTTTTAAATTAGCCACCGAACACGATAAAGCAGTGTACATCTACATACCAGCTGACGGCAGATCGGCCGATACCATTATGTCTCTGGTACGGTACCGATTAAAAATATTCACATTTATAAGCGGACAACAGCTGGCGGTATTTAAATAAGATATAAACGTGCTAGTCCGCGAATGTTTTGTTTTTTGGATGCCCGCTTCCCCCGACGGAAGCTCCCCTACTCGGTCGGATATATTGGTATTAAAAATGTAAGGGAGATTTATGCGAATGGCTCTAAGCTTTCATTAGATGTTTCTTACGCGGTGTTTTTGCGGTCGCCGCTCCCTGACCGGTAATTTTTCATTTTTCTGCAAACTTCCCGATGTTTCGGCTAAATTTAACTGCATATAAAGAATATTAATGCTCGTCGGGAGTCACGGGCAGGTGTGCGCTATGACTTATTTTATTTCAATTTCCCGCCCGCATTGGGATTAGAAATTACATGAAATGTTTTTAATGAAAAGTAATGGTGCGGATTTTACTTTTTATGAGGCCAATAAAAAGAAAGCAGGCGAATGTTAATGCATTAAATATTTGCTTTCCTTTTTTATCGCATTCTGAAGATATCAGACAATATATTAGGTAGACGTAAGGAAATGACCTAACATTTATTTATATTTTCAAAGGTTTCTACAATTAATGATAAATTGGACATATATTTTGTTTTTATATTGCAGGAGTTCAGCAGACAGGCAGACGGCCTATTTGATGGAAAGTGGTTACCATCGCCTATGGACATTTGCAACACCAAAGGTGCTACAAATGTGCTGCTGCTTTCTTAAAGGAGACTGGAACGTGGTCACTAATGCCAGAACACAACTCAAGATTTTTATGGCGATATACTTTAGACCAGGGGTGGTAGCCATCCAGTCGGGCAAATGTCCCATGGCTGTGGGTTGTTTTGTCGCCTCTCACGACAGGTCGCCCGGCCGCAGGAAATTGTATTCTTTTTCCGTTCTTGTACGGGTAAAATTGAATTCAAATATTATTTAGCGACTTTTTGCTTCATCTAATTTCATTGATCGTTTCTAATATTCATGTTTTACTATAGATGTGTCTATGACATTGTTCAAGACATCTGCGATTTGATCGTGGTAAGTACGTTGCAGTCTATCGATACCAACTATACCAATTACTTTATAGACAGAAACTTGATTTTTAAGTCTCCTTTCAGCCATTCTCTCTATATGTTAAAAGCACCATAATATTATTTTCTCATCAACAACACAACAATCAAATTCATGATGACTCATTGCCTTTCCAGTGATCAGAAGGCTGGTGCCTACCTCAGACAACGGATCAGTATGGAATCCACGGAGGAAACCTAGCAAACCTTTTGGGCACCTTACCCATGGAAGACGGTTATCTAGGCTCAGTATTCTAGTTATAGTCTTGAAGTTTTCTTTCATTGTATTAGTTTATAAAGTCATTATTGTTTAAAGTACAGTTCAAATAATTTCTGTAATTAGTGATAAAAAAGTTACATCCTACCCTACTAATATTATAAACGTGAAAGTTTGTAAGAATCACGCAAAAGCTATTGAATGGATTTTGATGAAACTTTACAAGAATATAGCTTACACATCAGAATAACACATCATCAGGTAATAATTTATAAAGATGTAGTGTGTATGGTGCTGGAGAATCGTTATATTTTGGATAAAAATATAACAACTTTCCATCACCATGTGGGTCAGACCGCTGGGCTCGGCTTATCAACTCATAATTATAAAGTATCTATTTTATTTACACATCCGATGTGTAAAGGACACTCTGGTTTTCATAAAATTTGATTCATTCCAAGTCCGTAGATAAGAAATAAACTAACACACTCTCGCACATATATGTGCAAGGATTTAAACAGATCTTTCACATCATATCCTTTGCTCTTAACCACCGAAATATGAAACTTAAACAACATAATAGAACAACACACCCTCAGTCATAAACAAGGATATCAAAACATATAATTCCGGCACATAATTCTGCATGTAAATTACGGCTAGATCCAGTCTTCGGTTATTCCACCCCATGGAGACAACGGAGTACAATAAACATGAGCTTGCAAGGATGTGTTCTTACATCCATATATACATATTATGTATATATGGATACACAATATTGTTACGAGTTACAAGACTCGTTTTAAAATGCCGTTGGACTTACTACCGTTGTATAACTGGACGCAACTAGTACAAACTGCAAAATTCAATAACACGCGCAAAGCCCGTCAATATATCGCTTATCGAATGTACGTCTTGCTCTTATCGTAATCTGACTGCCCTACCCCTCCGTTCGTGCATTGTTTTATACTGACCACACAATACAACAATCGACCGCGTGGACTGAATTCTCCAAGAAAACGTAACGTGCACACCTGCAGCCATAAACGAGGGCAGTAACAATAGAGGTTTTCTTAATTGCAAATTTTAAAGACAAAGTAAACAAAAGAAGTTAAAATGCGGAAAGGTAATAAACTGCAGATTCACTTTGTCGGCGTGTAACAATATTTTCAATTTCATCACGCTAAACACGTCACGGTCTGCAGTATCAAAGCTACTATTTCCACTTCGTTTATCCCAATTTCTTGTTTTTCAAACATTAAGATTGGCACCAAAACCCTCGATAGACCACCAGACGTGCCTTTATAAAGCAAGAAAATATTTTAAAATTCTTTTTAAGCAAAAGATTCTCGAATTAAACACGCAATGAAAGTTTTTGATACCTTCTAATATTTGTAATAAAGTTATAAAAATACATTACAAATATTTCAGCATAATTATAAAGTTGATGTTATATTTTGAAGAATATTAAGACCGCTTTTTAATTAGATCTCGGTTTTAAATTGTTAAAATTTTCTTGTTTGTGTCATTTTTCTATTTTTTTATTTATTTAACAAAACAAATTACAATTATTAAAATTCAACAACAACAATGTAATGTACATGGCCGCATGAAAATCCAAACTATGTGCTTATTAAAAAAACGACAAAATAGATTTTATAAAGAAAATTATTCATAGGGCATTTTACAAGTAAAATAATAAAAGTGACAAATCGACAATAGATATATAGGTGTGTGAGAGAAAATTTTCGTTTTATTAAAATAGTAGTCATATAAAAGAGCAGAAGTTAAAATATCTAGTTATCATCTTACATTCCACAGTTAATAATAGAAATAATTTTAGATAGATGACATTTTATTGCTCACCAAAAAAACAAAAATAAAATGCATGATTACAATACTTCTTGGCAAAACAACAGGCGGCCTTATCGCAAACGATATCTTCCAGGCAACCTAGCTTTAACGAAATTCTTAACTAATCCGGCGATGTATGTGAAACAGAAAAAGATATTACTTACACTAATTTATAAATTTAATACATACGTAAATGCAGACATATTTATAGAATACCAATACATACGTACTCGGATTTACGAAATAAATATATTAATTAACATTATATATATATCTATAGGGTGATCCAAAAAAAAAATATTTTTGTTCCAAACAGGCTCAAAAGTTTCTTTTGGGTGTAAAATAATTTCTGTGAAAAGATGAGCCCTTAATATTAATATCAAGATTGTCCTCATCGCATTTTTTAATTCCATAAGAATAACACAGGAAAATGTTTTTTGCTTCTTCTGATTTTATACCGTTCATACGACTGGTTGAATGATAAATGGCTGTTCCAATCTTTATAGAGAATTGAACGCTCTACAAAAAAGGTCTGATAACATTTTGATTGATATATATATATATATATATATATATATATTATATATATATATATATATATATATATACATAAGTAAATGTTTAATATTATAATTTTAATTAGATATACTTTAAACAATAATTCATAAGTCATTCGACTCTATAATACTGTGACATCACAAGCCACTTACAATTACTACTTGCTAACAACGGTGAAGGAAAACATCTTGATACAACCTAGATATCGAAATAACTGATGTGTCAAACCTGCCAGGCGCCTTGGACAAGCGTGGCGGGTATACTGTCCGTTCCCCTATAGTGGGAGGCTCGATCCCAGCAGTGGGACATTTACTCTTATTTTACCAAAACAACTCAATACTTTACATCTAAAAAGATCCTCATCATCCGTACCTAAAACACAAGTGGCTATGCGTCACATTAAATTATTTCGGCTAAGTAATTCCGAGCGGTTAATTATTGTGCACAACCTGCGAGGAGAGTTGAGAATGTAATTATTATTAAACTTTACGATTGTCTCACTTTACCCCTTTGCTTTACATCATAAACTCAAGAGGTCTTATTCATTCCAAGCTGACAAACGAAACTGGACACTAGTCCTTTATCACAGAGTCTAAAATCAAACGGGTATCTCGATTGATATTACATTTCTAGTCGAAACACTGTCCTACATTAGATCTCGTGATCCTTGGGGAGTTTCTTAGCTTGTTGTGGCACAGGATTCATATTTGAGCCGCTGTCTATAAAATTTATACGTATTGCAAATGGGAACTGTATTAATTGAATAATAATTTCCAGCAAGAGACTTGTATTTAATAAGTTTTATTTTTTAAATCTTGTACGAGGAGAATTTAATAGATTCTTAGCTTTACAGACTATCCGTGCAGGAACAGAGAAAGAATACAATATCCTACATCTGGGCGGTACGTTGTAAGAGTAGAAATGGCTACCACCCCTGGTCTAAAGTACGTCGCCATAAAAACCTAGAGTTGTGTTCCGGCATTAGTGACTGCGTGACTCCATCTGCTGGTCGCAAGCGGAAGAACAGCGCTGGTCTTAGCGGCTAGCATTACGCTGAATCTGGTCCAATTTTACAAGTTATACTGATGCCTTTATTTTATTTTTCTCAGAATTGTTAAAGTATTTATTTGTCCTAAATAAAACAACTCTATCGTTCTTCTTCTAGTAGCCAAGTCCAGTCCTTTAGAGAGCAGCGGCACATCGGTAGCACCTTTGGTGTTGCAAATGTCTATAGGTGATGGTAACCGCTTTACATCAGGTGGACCGTCTGCCTATATGCTGAGCTCACACAAAAAATAAAACGTTAAAGAGATTAGAAACCTCGTGTTTTGATCTCCCTGAAGATCAGATTTCTTGTATTACAAGGTAAAGCAAACTGCATTGCAAGTAATACCACTTGCAAGCTATTAATGACTGCAACAACTCTCTATGAGGCTCGTATTTAAAAAAATACTCATACATGAATCAACATAAGACAAAATTGACTATCTAATGTGTAATATTGATATTAGACTGATCTGCTAAATTGAATCAATTTGGT
This sequence comes from Dendrolimus punctatus, assembly GCA_012273795.1. Classification (NCBI taxonomy): domain Eukaryota; kingdom Metazoa; phylum Arthropoda; class Insecta; order Lepidoptera; family Lasiocampidae; genus Dendrolimus; species Dendrolimus punctatus. The sequence continues at coordinate 2,792,521 of CM022538.1, read as the reverse complement.
ATAAAGACATTAAAGTACACCACGCTATTCAATGACATTGAATGATGTAAGTTTATGTTTACATGGATCACTTTGGTTGATTCATCGATATTGAAAGACAAAAATGAATCGTCTAATATCGGCTTACATTTATACATAAACATCCCGCTGCTGGGCTCGAATCTCCCAGTGTATAGAACGGACAGTATACCCGCCACGCTGTCACGCACGCCAGGTTATCTCGATGTGCATGTTTCATTAGGATGTTTTCTTCAAAGTTGTTAGTACGAGATAGTTGGGATTCGAACCCGCGCCCTTGAGTTTGAGATGCGTGCTCTAGCCATTACGCTAACACGACAAAGCTAATCTGCGATTACCTAATATTTTTATACCAAATTATTTAAACGAAGAAAAAACAGTAATACGATATCTCTATTGTTAAACACTCGGGGGCTACAACGCCTCAGGTCTAACACTCTTAAAAAGTTTCCCCCTAAGGAAATAAGCATAATTATTTATCCCCACACAAACACGAGAGAAGCATTTTTCTGTTACCATAATTGACTTATTTTCTTTTAAATATTCAACTCTCGTGTTACTTTGTACGTCCAACCATGGAAGAAGAATATCTAAAATTATATAAAATTATAAATGTCTTTTTTTTTTTTTTTTTTACTTGTTCGGGATTCAAGTAAAAATCTACTGTGCCGATTTAAACAATCCCGAGAATCCCGCGGATTTTCGATATCTCGTATGTTTTTGAAGATATGAATATAAATCTGCGAGAAGTGTCCGGCACAGCTACTTATAAAATAAAAAGTTTTTTTTCTTTGTTGTTGAATAAAGAGCTAGCTTTCTAAGAATATCCATGTATGACCTATTTAAAAAGTGTTGGTGTGTGGAACTTATTTTGAATAAAAACTTGTGCATTTGAATAACAATAACCAAAGCCGAAAATGACGGTTTATTTTTGTGTTTTAATTTAGATAAATCGACCTAAGTGATTCATATAAGCATAAAGCAGACAGGCTATTGAATATAGAATTAAGTATTGGATACCACTCTGTCGTTTCAATCCTGTTCCTTTCAACCATTGATTCAATTTAGTTGATCCGTATAATATCAGTTGAATCGGCTGTCAATTGTGTCAGACATTAAAGAGGAATCGATATCTGGTAAGCCACATTGAATATGGAAAGCGAATTGAGTAGATGGCGCGCGTGTGGTCGAGTCGCGTGCGCAACCTAACCGGAGCGACACGAGTAAGTAATCCAATATGGCCGCCGCGCCGGCCAATGTCTCGCGTATCAGTACATTGCAGGAATGGCATTTTAATATGTTGCCGCTAATATCGTCTGTTCCATAGATCATTGCTTGAATAATGGCAAAACCACAGTGATTAATCATTGGAAATATTTAATTGACAGAGAAGGTGTTGTAAACAAAATATCCATTTCTTTTTACACGTTAAACGTGGACTCGTTTTCATGATTTGAAGACAAAAAGTGTTTACATATATTTTAAAAATAAAAAACGTATTTTCAGAAATTGTACTGCATCTAAATTTTGTTTGTTTTATGCTTACATCGGCGAGTAATGTGAATGCCCAAAATTCTTCCTCTCCTTTCCCCTATGGTATTTATAATTGCTCGTTTTTTTCTTTTTATATGGTCAACACCTCTCTTCATTAGTCTCTTTCTTCTTTCTCCTTTCAACTTATTTTATTTTCGATTAAAATATTTTTTTATCGATAATTATAAATAATTGAATACAATAAATGAAGTAAAAGTAAAACACTGAGTCTAGATCACCGTCTGCTATATGTAAGGTGCCCAGAAGGCTGACTGTGTTTCCTGGCTGGATCGCCATACTGATCCGTTGCCCGAAGTAAACACCAGCTTTCTGATCACCTGAAGAGTCAATGAGTCGTTTTGATAAGTTTTAGTATAGCCTCATGGCCTCAGGACCCCACGGTCCAAGCGTCTCGATAGCAAATAGCGTTAACATATAACTCTCACTGAGGGTTGCATTAAATGCATGGTGAAAATAATTGATTTTTAATACTAAAATCCTTTTTGCAATTCTTAATAGTTAAGATAATTTTGTTTATTTTTAAAATATCCCATAATTCAACTATACTCGAAGTAAGCAAACAGAGATTGTTGTTGGTGATTTTTGCAGCACACCTTCATACAGCACAATGGTGCGAAAGATGGCGCGGCGCGGCAACAATGCGTCGTTGGACAATCGGCGCCTGCGCATCTCTCAGTGGCTCGTCAGGTCGCTGGGGGCGGTTGTTTGTACTGCGATGGGAGCCAGCGGTATTATATGTGAAGTTCGTGATTGACCGCTTTACTAGACTTCTATCTTAATGCAATATTGAGATTTAGTTGAAAGAAATATGACTTTAGCATTTGACGGCGTATTTAAATTACTGCACTCAAGTGAATTATATATAGAAACTGTAGCCGGTATTTAGATGACGATACTGTATTAATAACAGCCTATTATCATCCAAGTGCGTGATTCGGGCAATTTTTGAGTGGTACAGATATTTTTTTACGAACTATGGAATTGTTTTAATAATAATATTTTTATGCGAACAACGAACTCTGGATAATATACAACGAACGACTCTGGGGCCGATCCAAACACCCAACGATAGTAAATAACAGAGAAAATTTGTTTCTGAAATTTGCCATACCAGGAATTGAATATGGAACCTCTGCGTTGCGGTGAGGTAGGTCGGCAAAGGCTTAGCTTAAAAAGAAGATTTGGCGAGTGAGACACATAATGTTGCGCAGATTTCATCGCGATGTTTTCCTTCACCTACGTGGTAATTGTAACAATACACATGTAAGATATGAAGACTGCCTAAATTCATATATTCTAGTCAGGCTTCGAACCCGCTTCACTTCGGGCACGAGTTTCAGACACGAATGCGTCATGATAGATGCTTCATCATTATAAGGAATAAAATGATCATAAGAAACGGAAAAAAACTAGTTCGGAGGTCAGAGATAGGAGATTGTCTCTTTCTTTCTTTCTTCTTTCTATTGTCAATTTATATACACTGATGGTCGCCCAGCGGTTGAGATTGGATAGTAATTATTTTAAATTATAATTTACAGTTGAAATTATAATATTATTAAGATTCTGTTATCAAAGACTTCTATAATCACAGATTTCGATTTCCAACGCTACACTGTATATTTGACTTGAACAATAAGCAAAAGAGTATATATGCATGTGTGTCAAATACATGGTAGTGTGTGTAATGTTTTTTTAAGTGATGTTATGTATTATATATGCAAATTTTGAAAAAAGATTAGCATTCTGCTCTCTTTCTCTATACAAAATACAAAAGAACTTAAGTTTTCTTCATTGTATTAGTTTAGAATTTATGCACATTTTGATGACCAAATAAATACAGAGGAAGAATTAAACAACAGGTTGTAGAATACAATAGAATTTAAGTTTTCTTTATTGTATTACTTCAGAATTTATGCACATTTTGATGAGGAAATAAAAATTAAAGAAGAATTAAATAACAGGTAATAATTACAATAGAACTTAAGTTTATGTATTGTATTAGTTTAGAATTTATGCATATTTTAATGAGGAAATATAAGCAGAGAAAGAATTTCATAACAGGTTGCAATACGTTTACAGAAAAATAATAAGCATTACAAGTTGTCATAGGGAAAGCCCCATCAATAATATGGAAGTGACCGATCGAACAAACACGGACTAGCCAATGATAAAAACTGATGAGCAAATAAACAGGAGTTGTGTACTCAGCTAATGGATTCAATTGATATGAAAGCTTTTACAATGCTGACGACGTCGCGACACTATCGGGGCACGGCTTATTGGTAATCAACTGTAATTTCGCATTTATTTGTCAAACAATCAAACCTTGGACTAGGTCTTATACTATATTATGTATAACGTTTTTATCTTGCTAAGCTTGTAAGGTATTTATGGAGCTACATCGCTGCATAAAATTTTATTATTCCGACGTTTCGGACACTTTTCAATAGCCATGATCACGAAAGACCAAGATGCCAAGTGTCCATGAGTGTTGTTAAACATCTTAAATTAAAATAAATTAAATGTTGACATCTTTGTGTTCCGTGATCATGGCTATTAAAAAGTGGCCGAAACGTCGGAATAATAAAAATCAAATAAATTACAGCGATTAAAGCTGTTAAAACGTAGTTTGATTTTATATAAAGTAAATGTCCGGAAGATTATTCGGTTTTATCGAGATTTCCACTCGTTTGATAAAAGTTTCACTTGACCAATGTCTGGCCTATATTTAAGACAACGCATTATGCATTGCTCAATATACTGTCTGTATACATAATTGCATATAAATAGATTAATTAGTATAGTATTTATGTTGTGCGGCGCTGGTACCTACGCTCACGTATGGAAGCGAGAGTTGGGTATGGAATAGAGAGCACGAAGGTAGAGTAAACGCGGTCGAGATGCGAGCACTGCGCAAAATCTGCGGAGTGACGCTCGCGGACCGCGTTCGTAATACCGAAGTAAGAAAGAAGAGTTGGTCTGAAAGCGAGTGTCGGGTGAAGGTAAGGAAAGGAATGCTCCGGTGGTTCGGGCATGTGGAAAGAATGTATGATGAAAGAATGACTAAACAGACATACAATGCAAAAGTGGATGGATGCAGAAGTCGCGGAAGGCCACGACATACCTTCCATGATCAAATTGATCGTGTACTAGCAGAAGGTGATGTCAGGAGCCTTAAGAACAGACGTGCGTGCATGACAAGAACTATGAATGTCAAAGAAGCAAGTGAGGTGTGTAAGAATAAGCCTAAATGGCGCTCTGTTGTTCGTGCCTACCCCGCAAGGGACCTGGCGTGAAGTTATGTATGTATGTATTTATGTTCAAACAATCTTGTAAAAAGAAAATAAATATTTAAATAATGAAAACTGTTTCCATGCCATTATTAAATTGGTGATATTTTAAGAAAGGTCAGATAAAAACTATCTCAAATAAACCTGTATGTATGGAGATATTAATGAAAATGAATGAAACGCAATGTGTCTTTCTTGAACGTAGCAAGTGGAGATTTATCATCTGAGCCTACCCCAATGGGAAACAGATGTGACGTTATGTATGTGTAAAAATGCTTTTTAATGTGTTAGTTGTATTACCACTGAATGAATAAATATGCTTTATTGTTTTTTAAAAGATATATTAAGAGAAATAAAATTTTACAATACAATAGGCGGTCTTATTACTATAAGCGATTTATTCCAGACAACCAAAGGAGCATATTTAGTGAGAAAATCTGTCTTGCATAATGAAGGAGGAGATCAGCAACAAATAAAAAAATATAGGATACTTTTGATCCCAAAAATTAAAGAGTTCCCATGGGATAGTTAAAAAAACTTTTCACGCGGACCAAGTCGCGGGCAGAAGCTAGTATGATATATGTAAATAAAATATTTTAATAAAACACTTACATGAAGAAATACTGGTTGAGTTTAAAGCCTTGCATACGTATAAATGAAAATAGCATTACAAAGCTGATCACATAAACCAAGCCATATCAGACACAGTGCCGTTTGGCCGTTGAACAGCACTTAGCCTTACAAAAACTGATAGTTGTAAAACAAAAGAGCGTAACAAAAGCGCCACAGAGAGGCGGCCATTTCGTTAAGAAATAAACTAAGCGGTAAGAATTAACAAGGATAAAGGCTTAAGAGAGTAGCCGAAGCAGATTTATGTCGCGATGATCGCAATCGGCCCGATTCAGCGTCTTACACGTGGCTTTTCGTTTTTTACATTCGCACTGGAATGCCTTGATATATGGTATTGAACGACTGGCCTGAGTGGCCGCTTTAGCCAGGTTCCTGTATCAAAGGGTTACATTGATCCAGCAGCTGAGTTGGGGAGCAGACTGACTTCAAAATATTCTATAATTTGCCATTCAGACAAAAGTTTGCATTGGTCTCCTAGTTATTTAAATTGTTAAGGGGTAAATTGTGTAACCCAGATGTATTCGATAAAATCAAATTTAACATGAACATTTCCAGCGAATTTTGTGATAAGCAGCCACCAATGTTTGTAGTGCCATACGGCAGGACCAACCTACTTAATAAGGCACCGAGACACAGGCCTAGCAGACATTGTACAAGATATGTCAACAAATTGACATTTTTAATTGTACTTGTCTGAATTCAGAAGAACTGCAAATTATATTATATGTTATGACGACTGAATATGTATATATAATGTATTATGTGTATGATAGCGATGTTTGAAGTTAATAAATAAATAAAAAATCGATTATTGAAGTCAGCCAAACTAGTTGCGCTGTAATGACATTAAATCAATTTTCAGACTCTAGTAAGAAGTTGGCGCTAGCTTTCTTCGAATTTGAAGTCAGAGCTAGTCAGTGTACATCAGTTTTTTGGCTGTACACACTCATCGCGAGTCCCTCGCAGAGTCTCGAGCGATAGGGTCTTGTAGAGTACACCGTGTAAACAATTGGTGTATCAGTTGACATACACTGTTGACCGTGACAAGTTGTACACATTTGCCCTTTGTGTTTCAAATCTTTTGGTTGCGATAATACAGGTTCGCTTTGGTACAACTTAAAATACCGTAACTCTCGCTCGTTAGACTAGAGTTATATATCGAAATATTACCTTATGCTAACACAGTTAGCAGAGAACAAATGACGAGTGTATTTTGTGCACACGACGAGAGCACTAGTACACTTGCTCTCGGCAAGTCTCAGGAAGTGTCGACCACTCTCACCTCGAGGTGAGTTACCCCAGGTAACCGGGAGATTCAGCTCTTTGGCTAGCAAATAGAGGAGCCAGCCCATAAAGGGCCGACTGTCATCCGTCTGGGCTGGAGATGAATGCGCGAGCGACCTTACAGCCCGGACAAGGGACGCTATAAAATTATACAGGATACCTTGACCAGTGTGTAGTAGATGTAGACACTAGTCGAGGCATCCTCTCATTACTCTCGAAATTCAAATTCAACACTTTTAATTTAATCTAAGTTCCTCTGAAGAACATGTTCTGAAGATCGTATATATGAGTTAAAATTAAGACAACTACTAATTAGCAGTAATTAAGGTATCGCTGTTTAAGAAGAAGCGGCAAGAAACTTCCCAGCAACAGTCCTTCCTTTTAATTGACCATTGGTAGAAAATTTACATGATTTGTATAGAGTTTAGATCAAATTTTAAGCCATTATAAGGCAAAGTAAGATATTTGTTTTTGTTGCAGGAGAACAGCAAACAGTCTGACGGCTTATGGAAAGTGATTACCGTCGCCTATGGTCATTTGCAGCAACAAAGTGGCTACCAATATGCTACCGAACCCGAACAGGGTATTGGAAGTTAGCCTCTAATGCTGGAACATAAGAAGACTATTATGGTGAGATACTCTAAAGGACAGGTAGCCATCCTGGGGGGCAAATAAATCCATTGCTAACTGTCTGTGAGTAGTTTTATCGTCTCTTACGATTCCCCGTTCAGCCGTATGGGTGAGTATTTTTTCTCTATTTCTACAAGGATCGATAAGAACCCAGCGTAAAGGTTTAGAATCTGACCAGCGAGGCATGACGCAACTAAATGAAATCACAGAGAAACACTTCAATTTTTATTTATTAGTATGGAGTAGGTATGTGTTTTATAAAATAATGACGAAAAGTTACTTTAACGTGACAACCATTTCTCATTCATTGAAAGCCCTATTTACACGAACAAATCGACTTCGTTTTATCATGGCACAATCCTTTCATCCGCTCGGCTCACTCCTCCTCACCCCTGCCCGTTTATCTGATAACGGTGTGCATGCTTCTCACATTTGTCTGGGCGTCAGACTCCACTCGTCAGTAGTGTAAAAATTGTACACAAACTGTAAAGATAGCGATCACCATTATGGAGAAAAAAGGGGTCTTGTATTTCACTCAGCAACATTTTTGTACGTATGTATTTTATAGTCATTTGAATTCGAGAAGCAGATGAATAACTGCTGCACTAAAAGTTCGTTAATAATTCATGAATCTTAAATAGTGTTGATGTTTAATAAATATATATTCACTAGCTACGCCCGCGACTGATTTCGGAAAAACTCTGAAATACTTCTTGCTTACCAAAAGCCTAAATACCAATTTTGCATATCTCTAATGGTCCATGTCTTTATTTCCCTTGGATACAATCTATCTCATACCCTTCTGATGTTAAAAGTGACAGAAGTGTCACATGTGGTCCTGTCTAGGATATTTGCCCTACACTAAAAGTTTTGGAGAGTTATTTTTGGTTTTAAAATACTTTATTTACAATAAAAATAATGCATCTGAAAAATTATCACGCCTATGGAGCGAGAGAAATATAACACTATTGCACACCAAAATATACAATTACAAAAATAGACTCTATTTATAATATTTTCTAGTTAATACAATAAGCGGCCTTATCGATCCAAGCGATCTCTTGCAGGCAACCCAAATCAATGAAATTTTAATCAGACGATGTAGGTGGTGCAATAACAAAGGCAAAAGATACATAAATACTCAAATTAATTTATAAATAAATATACAAATACATACATATATATATACTTCAAAATACATACGTAATTATAATAAATGTATTAGCATGATTATATTGTGTTAGTTACACATACCTATTTGTGAACAAATAGTAAATTTCTAAATGGACTCCCCACTGTCGCCAGGAAAAGACAGTATCAAGAAAACCCTCAAGATCGTTGGCGTTACTACAAGCCTTAAATCTATCCTTAAATATATACAAAAGAAGATTGTATAGGTAATTGACGCGTTCAACTAAAAAGAAATCTCTATATATGGCTGCAACACCAATCAAGCCGAGGCAGGCCGAGTTGGATTGCAGTAATTTCTCTTCAAAAACACCAGTAAAGTTCCAGACACATGCATCGATTCGAAAAAATGTTTCATCAAGAATAATTTTATTATCGTAATAACAAAATTACTGGTTGTGTCAAGATTTTATTTTAATACTTATTACTTAGCGTTTTAGAGTTTAAATTCCCTTGTGTATTGCTTATGTATCAAGGGGAGAAATGGAACCTTTTGTTAGCCTATAGCATTATTATTTCTCATTTTGTTTTGTTTATTAATACAATTGGCTTGAGGCGCAATATTGATATTCAGTTTGATGATGACTCGCGCCACGAGTTTCCTCCCCGCCCGAACTCTTTGTATTTTTATGGATTTAATTTTACATTCTTTTTTTCTTATCAGCCTTTTGTATAATATTATTTACATTGAATTGATTATTTTGTAATTCGAAGAAAATATATTTAAGTATAAGATCTGCGAAAATATTTTGAAAGGGCTCTTCAGTAAACTTTTTTTCTACATTCTTTTGACTAGGTGAAGGTAATTGAGCGGATCCATATCTAGGTAGACGTAGATCCAAATATATTATTATAGGCAGACAAACAAACATTGTATAAAATTAAGCAACTTACGCTTGTGTTATGGGTAATATATAACGACCACTCTGGGGCCGATCGCAGAGACCCAGAACACAGTAAATAACTAAGAAAATTCGTTTCTAAAATTTACTGTACCAGGAATCGAACCTAGACCGCAGAGGCATTGCAGTGAGGTAAGCCGTCTAAGGTTTAGCCCGCTCAACCACAGAAGCCATGTAACTACCAATATTTAAGCCTAGGCTATCACTACAATTTTTTTAAAGTACTTTTTAATTTCAGTTTTACTGAAACCTAGCCACTGACGGCAAAACACAACTTAAGGTGTTATGGTGGTATATTCTAGACCAGAGATGATAGCCATCCAGACAGGCAAATACCCTACCACCTAGCTGTGCGTCATTTTGTAACATCTTACGACAGGCCAGGAAATTGTATTCTTTCTCCGTTCCTACGCGGATAATAATATAAATAAACAACCCTTTAATAAACCCCACTTTTTTATATTTACCTATTACAAAGTTGTAATAGGTAAATATAAAAAAGTGAAAACTACTATTCCTATGATGCTTAAAAACCATGAATTACTTTTTTATTTTATATTCTGTCTGTCTGTAAGTTTATATCTAATAGGCAATAACAAAAATTATCTATGTTGTTAAAATTCGTTTCATCTTCCAAATGTTGCCGATTCCATAGAGCGCGAATAATTCCCAGCAAAAACACAAAATGACGTGAATAAATAACTGGCAGAAATATCAATTAAACAATTATGCTGTCCGAATGGAATTGTGGGTAATAATAGTGCTCTTGGCTATAACTCAGGCGCATCTGTTCTACGGCTATTTACCGAAGGCACGACATGCTCTTAGCTCGAACAGCGAAGCCTGTCGTAGGGCATGTTGCTTTACAAGATATCACTGTTGTTATTCTAACGACGAAAGTAAAGCTTCATACTGCTAATATTAGTTTTGTTTTCAAAATCTATACGATAACCTTAGATAGATGTGTTACAATAATCCACAACTGCGCTTCGTATCCTGATACTATTACACGTATCAACCTGAGAACCAAATTCCTATTAATATTATAAATGTGAAAGTAACTCTGTCTATTCCGTCTGTATATGAACATGAGGATGAACATAGGATACTTTTTATAAATCGAAAAAGGATATTTTCAGGGATATAAATATTGGCTGAAAATTGGTATATATGTTATTTTAATACCGAGGGTGGACAAGGGAAAATAATCAGTTTTTGTGATTTTGGCAATCTTAAATTTGAAAATTTGGAGAGACCTCTTAAAAGTATTTTTTAGCAATCTTTTGGAGAAAGTTCTTAAGCATCAAAAACTATCATTTTTCACTCGAGATTAAAGTAAATAATAGATTTTTTATTATATGACGCTTTCGACTTTCTGGTCGCTAGTTTCTTAAAGGTAGGCTACGGGGAATCGAGTTGTATGAAGTCATGACACGGATGAATATACAAATCAGGAGTAGGATGAAAAAAATAATATCTCCAAAAATTGCAGCTAGAAGGTCCTGCAAGGACGCTGACAATATCTAAAATATATAAAGAAACTTACCCTTTTCGTAACTAATTTGTCTCTCCTGCTGTCTAGCGTTGTCAGCGGCCACCTTGAGGAGTCCTTGTATATTCCTGAGCAAGGTCTCGGTGGATGAGACGAGGGTGTCTGCGCTGGGGTCTACTGGCCCGGAAGGCGGGGTGCCGGGAGCCGGGGCGTAGCTCACCGGCGCTGGTGACGTCGATTGCGGAAGGTCTCGATCTCCATCGCTTAGGTCACCACCTGGAAAAGAGATATCGATTTTAACTGAATGCTACATTTTGTAGTGGAACACTTCAAGTCATTAAATGGCGCTGTGTGATAATTGAAATTGCAAGCATTCCCGACATGAACAAAGAATATATATGTATATGTCAAACATCAAAGCTCTGACACTCCTAGTTTTGAGTAGTCGAACTTCAGGTCAAAAAGTCTTAGTCAAAAGTCCAAATAAATGACTTCTTCGAATTTTTCTGTCTTTGACTAACGAATTTTGTCTTTTTTATTGCATGAGTTCAGCAGACCGGCAGGCGGCCCACTTGATGAAAATCGGTTATCATCGCCAATTGACATTTGCAACAAAAAGTGCTATAAATGCGCTGCTGCTCTATTAAGGGAGACTGGAACCTGGTCACTAATGCCGGAACACAACTCAAGGTTGTTATGGCGACATACTTTAGACCAAGGGTGGTACCCATTCAATCGGGCAAATGCCCTACCACATGGTTGTGGGTTGTTTTGTCGCCTCTTACAACAGGCCGGCCGCAGGAGATTGTATTCTTTCTCCGTTCCTGGACGGATAAAACCATTTAACCTAGGAGAGACTAATTTATATAATCATTCGTCAAATATGTAATGAGTGCAGTACGAATCGACGTTTGACCGAGTCTGCCTTAGTCTAGGATAGACCAGATAAAGCCCGAAACAGATTGTTTTACGTTCGACGTTTGCAGTTTACTGTATTTAAATTTGGATGAAGCTACCTTTCGTTCCTAATTTCATCAAGTTTGCTCAATTTGATTCAAACGTGTAATTCAAAATTAATAGAAAAGTCAAAAAGTTGTAAAGTACCAAATCATTTGTAACAAATAACGCACAAGTCCAGAAACGCGGTTTTAAATTATTTCAAAACAAGTCGAATTTAAGTAGTTCATCATGGACTTTTTATTAGAGATCGTATAGTTTGTGCAAGCCCCATTGTACCCATAGTGTGATAAGCCCATGTTCATCGTTGAAATAATTGCAATGCGAATGATACATGCACGCGATTATCCCATGTTATAATTTACTTTTTAACTACAAAGTCGTTTTATTCACTTACATTCCATCTGCAGTTATTTAAGGGATCGATTGACTTTCCTTATTGTATCAGATTTCATTTAAAGTATTAAAACAAATAAAAATTGGAAACATAATAATAATATTTTAAAATTATTAACACATACCCTTTGTCTTCTTTACTTAATATCAGACAGTAATAAATAATATATTTCACTTGATATGCGATATTTTATTTAATAGAACAAAAAACTACCTGTTTTTGTTTAAATTATATCCATAATATTTTTTTTTAATGCCGTGTCTGTGCATTGAAGCCATTAAAAAAACCCACCTAGCATACACTATATAAACGATGGACAACACGATGCATTTAAAAAAAATCTTGTCTGTTTGTTTCGATGCGATTTTCGCTGATTGACAGCAAATTCTTAGACAAAAAATCTGTGCTGCTTTTATCGCGGGAATCCCGCAGGAATTTTCCCGGGACCAGTTTTTAGTTATTCAGTTGCATAAAAATTACCCTATTCAGAGATAGTTGTCACAAAGATGTCAGCTTACATTTTTTTAATGCTTCGTTACTTTGAGTCCCGGGAATCCCGCTTTCAAGTTAAGTTTTTTTTAGTGTGGGGTGTCTTAGTAAACCGTTATATTTATGTTATATAATAATAATATATTAATTTGTATAGTATGACTACTAATCATTTAAATGTATTTAAATAAGACATAACATCGGAAATGATTACATACGAGTATTTGCGGCTTTTGGGGTTTGAGACCTTAGGACCATGGGGGCGCACAAACTTTATCGAGACAGCGAAACGCCTGGTAGACATCTCACGTGACCAAAAGACTGGTCTATACCTCGGTCAACGGATTACTGATGCAATAAAGCGAGGTGTAGCCAGTCTTTTGGGCACGTTTCCAACTGACTGCAATCTAGCACTAGATTTTATAGTTTGATTTAGTTTAATTTTGTTAGAATAATACAGTCCAAGTTATTTAGACGCAATATAAACCTTTTATAACACGTAAAGCATATTTTGTTCGATTTATTTTATAACATTAAAACTTTAAATTTAAAAAAAAGTAAAGTAAAAAAGTAGCGTCTAAATCAAAGTAATCACAGCAAAAAATATTGCTTATTTCAGTGGATAATCACAATTTTCGGAATTAGCCCAAAGCACTCCTATTGAGGCTAAAAATAAGACGTATACATACGTATGAACATACATCACTCAAATTAGTGACGACACTGACGTCTCCACCACAATTAATTCTCAAACACGTGATGAAACTCGTGCATTTATTATTTTAAAAATTTGACGAGATAATTACAATAATGTAAGCCTTATGTCAATAACGGACCTCACAGATAAAAAAGAAAGTGTTCCAAGACTCGTCTCTCACGGTCGGAAATAATCTATCGACATATTTAATTTAACTGACAAGATATCGAATAATGAAGACAACGTCGTTTCGTCATTGTCGATGCTCACGATAGCACTTTCGGGTTGTCACAACACCATCTCTCTAATAAGGCCAATTAAGAGGTACCAGATGGACCCAAAGACAATTATACACCCTAAAGCTGTGGCCAAGGAACTAGATTCAAATGTTCCAAATGACAGATCGAATGTGATTCAGTTTTTAGGGTCCCCTAGTAACGAAAAGGGATCCCTCATAATATTTTCTTAAATTTTCACGACTTGTATACATAATGAAGCTACGTTTTAACGGTTTCAAGCGCGGTAATTTATTTGCTTTTGGTTATTCCGACGATTCGACTCCACCCACTCTAATATTATATAAAATTATTAGAGCTAGGCATGTTTGCTGAAGAGTCTCTTGCGCCGCTTCTTCTCTTCAAGCCATAACATGTTGTGAAGCAGTGCTAAAATCGATTAGGCTCCCATAGCAATAATAATAATCCCATGGCATAGTAATAATAACCATAAACAAAATTTAAACTAAATAATTAAAATGAAAAAGTTGGCGGTAGGCTAAATAAAACTAGCAATACTTGTTGACACTAGACATCTTTGTCTTTCGTGATCACGGCCACTGAAAAGTGGCCCTTTGTCTTTGCCCCGCTGCCTCCAAAGGAGGAGGTACCGGCACCGGAGGGCCAGGTTGGACCTTCGGCCGTCTTGAGCAGGCGGCACAAGTAGGTCCCCGGGGAAAGAGATCTCACCCACCGTTATGCCGTCAAGATGGGGGCGCGACGTATTCCACGCGCGTTCACCTCTCCTCCTGTGGGGCGCGTTATAGACCTTCACGCACAAAAACAGCATAAAGATGCCGAGGGACAAAAAGTAGTTCTCCCGTCAGTGAATGAGGCCGTTGGGCTACGGCGACCTGGTGACTGCCACATACTGTCGGCGACTTTTCCCCATCGCGCAGCTGATGGCCCTCAATCAGGTTTACCCTTGTAAAAAAAGGGCATCGCTGTTTTGGCGGCTCATCTCCTAGCAAAGCTTTTAGGCCCTAAAACTACTGCATTTTGCACTATATAGACTTGACATACAAACTTGGGGCACAGTGTACGCCAGGTATCTGAGAGACACCACTCTAGTTTATTCGCATAATAAGTATTCGTCGACCGCTTAGTGCGTCACGCCGTACATAGTCTGCGACGTTCTCTATGATAGTTAGTATAATAGTAAAAATGAAATAAAATAGAATTAAAAAGATTTAATATAATTATAAAAAAACCATTACAAAATCCTAAAAAATCTTCTCAGTCAAGAAGAGAACACTTAAAAAAACAAAAATGTCATAAAAGCTGAATACACTTTGCCGTTACGGAACCCAACAGCGCCCGTGGTCCGTCACGCACTTGCTTCGTTTTTATATAAAGGTTTCACGGATGTACCACATAATTAGATTGGAGAATAGGATTTTGATTGAAAGAAGGAGGCAACATCAAATGGACAAAGATCAAAGTTGAATGACACGGTATTTATTAAAAAGCATTTTTAAGACTAGACCGCTCCGGTCGTGACCGACGTGAATTACTCATCGACGTATTCTAATTATATATGTATGTACGAAAGTTGCATAACGCTGATATTAGACAGATCAACCAAATTGAATCAAGTCGATTGAAAGGCACACGAAAGATAAAAAGGAATCGCCTAGGTCGAACGCTGACATTAGAAGGATCAAACTAAAAAACCAGTTAGACAGTAGTTAGACACATCATTTCTTTTTCAAATTAAGTGATTCAACCACAGCGATCCTAATAGATATAAACTTAAATACTTTAATGTTATTGACTATTGTCATGTTCTTTCAACCAAATTGATTCAATTTAGCTGATCTTTTTTGTATCAGCAAAAGGACTCGATGACCACCGTCGTAGCCTTTTCTTGATAATACATGGATCACTAGGTCATGTTGGATCTGAATTTTGGGCCACAAAAGTATTGACCACAAACATCTCCACTCAGCTGAGGTGAGAATGTTGAGATGGATGTGTGGTGTTACAAGAATGGATAATACATAAGTGGATCTTTGAAAGTTGCACTCGTGACTGAAAAAATAAGAATAAGAAGACGAAGGCGGTATGTAATGAGGAGCGATGAAAGTCACGTTACAACAAAGAATTAAATACAACTGAATATAATATATATAGAATACAACTGTGTGAAGGAATGGATGGTGATGATAATGATGATGGAAGAATGGATTGTGTGAAGGGTGATATGTGATGATTTGCGGTGTGACAGAAGATGTATGTCAGAATAGAGAAGTGTGTAAGGAAAAGACATATTCATCCGACCCCAAATGATTGGGAAAAGATGAAAGTAAAGACAGACGAATCGCTTTGGTAAATACATCCGAATTGAAACACAGGAATGAACAGTCTAAAATCGGGTGAAATTTTTAATTTGGTTTTCTAGAATCCATTAGTATCGGCAATTCGCATTGTAATAGAGTGATAGGCTTTCTCTGTTTGATTTCCGTTGAGTGCATGTGCGTTTGAATTTAATATGAATTATAAAATACTAAATTTGCTCGCGACTTTCTCCATTTTGGACAGGTAACAAAGAGTACAGTTTGTAAATATTAATTCAAAGGTTATTTTCAGCAGGGTAGTGGATTTTTTAGTATCGCCTCGGATTAAAAAAATACGAACTTTTTATGATTTATTGCATTTCCTTCTTCTATTTAACGTAATAAAGAATTTTACTGGAAATATTTAATCATCCATAATCGGAGATAATATTATGTACAAAAGTAAAAAATAAAGGAAATTTAATATATAATTGTACCTATAAAAAGATCTACAGTAAATTTGTTTACGATTAAACAATTACTACCAAATATTTTTTCCATACTAAATCGGGTTTAACTAGATATTTTAAATTTGTTACTTAGTTCATTTCGTCATGTCGGGGACGATATGCGATTAGCAGCAAATGACCGTGCGCTTGCGTTCCCATACTCATAAGGCCCTCATTTTGACCTATACTTTGCACGTAGGACTATTAAGTGTTTATATTAAGATCCCTTCTGCAATTGATCCTATAATGCTTCAATAGCCTTTCAAAGCCTTTAATTTATAATCAATCGGGCAAGTGCGTGTCTGACCATGCACAATAAAGAGTTCTACACAGATGATGAAAATGAAATGTAGTTTTTGGCCACGGAAGTCAAAAAAGTTTTTAATCGAAAGTACCCCATATCTCAAAAACTACTTAACGGCGATCTTTTTAAGTGATATTCCGTGGAAGTATTTTTTTATCTGTTAGGGAAGATTTTTCCACTTTATAATTCAAATGTCAATAGACTATAGAGGAAAATTTTTAACGAATATGGAAGTAGATCTGTTCTTATCATTATGATTTTTTGAGATCTGAATCATAATACTTCTTCACACGACTATATACACTGAAAATTTTTTATTCCTCGGTTACATTTATGAGAGCCACCTTTAATTTTCTTTAACGATTTCGTAAGAAGTACCGGCCTATCAATTTCACTTCAATGCAATTTTTTTAATTCACCTAACTGGTGAAGTCTTTAACGAGGCAGCTAATATTAACGAAGTTCCCATGCTATTGCTTGTTTATATGTTATAGTTAAACATCGAAGCTCTGTTGCTCCTAGGTTTGACTAGTCGAACCTCAGGTTTGACATAAAATCTCAGTCAATATCTCAATAAATGACGTTTTAGTGCCTTTGAATAATAAATTTTGTCTAACCTAGGAAAGACTAATTATACAGTCATTACATGTAACAAATGCAGTATGAATCGACGCTTGACCGTGTCTGCCTTAGTCTAGGATAGACTAGGCAAAGCCCGAAACAGATTATTTTACGTTCAACGTTTGACTAAAAAGTTAGGTATTTAGGTTTAACTAAAAAAATATTTTTTTAAGTTTTCGCCACTTGTATACGTAATAAAAAACTTTAGTCAAATGCCGAAATTGGAATGTATTTCGGGCTTTGTCGAAAGGACTTGGTCAACAACCTAGGATAAACCAGTCATGACTTGACATGAGAAGAGACTGCATATAGACCTTTGACTATAACATATATACGAGTATTGGTGACGTTAAGTCTACAAACATTAGCAAACAAAGTAGTCATACATACGATATTAGTAACGGTTACTTTGTTATAATTAATTATGATCGATCTCTTGACAGTTTTTTATCATACGATAAAATTTGATCACCAACCTTTTATACGTGATTTCATATCTGTATTTAACATTTTAATTAATTTAATTTACAGTCTTCATATATCATCAATCATACACCTTTTATTATTTAAAAGCGCTTTACAAGCAATATTAATAATTACTATTTATGTTTCTGCATAAGACAAAAAACAGCATAATAATCGGTTCTTTTAATGACTTGTTATTAAATCAAATATTACCAAACGTAATACTGCTGGATTGTTCGGACTTATATACACTATGCGATTTGTAATAAGTTTATAAGTAACAAATTCTAGAGATTATTGGTTTAGAAAAAAACGTAATTATGAACAATTCCTACATGACTACATAATTCCATATATTATTCATTTCTCGCTTTTGGACGGTTTAATATTTATAACCAATTTAGGTAAACAAAGTTATTAAGACTTTCAATTATAATATATCTACAAGTTTTTAGATAAAATAATCCACTCAAGATCATTTGATCATTGACGTTTTTGTAACTGCCAGGAACTTGTGAAGCATTTCATTTATTCGTTATTCTTAATGAAATTAAATCAATCAACAGCTATGATATTGAAAGATTTTACATTTGCACACAAGCTACCAATAAAGTTGAAGTGTATTTATGATTTCCAAATATATGCAAAAATATAGAGGGAACCATTATTTTACTTCAATAAAGACCATTTTTACAACTTTTATCTGTAACTGCCTAAAACTTTGTTTCGGATAGATTCCGAAACGGTTGAAACGATATTAATGAAAATATCAATATTTTTTGTGCATCTCCGAAGATATTTTATGAATATAAATTCTAGCCCCACGCAAAAGAAGTGGCAGACCATGTAATGAAATAAAAGTGAAGTACTACAGTAATATGAATTACATAGATGTCGCCAACTCTCGAGTCGCGAGCGAACAGTTGCTTAGTGTGAAACAGTTCTCGAGTACAAACATAGTTGTATGCTAAACTCTAATTACAACAGGCACTTGATACGACAATGGAAATCAAAACATTAGACCGCGAGCATAAATACATACTAGAGGAGCACAATAGCTAAATTTAGCGAAACAATACGGATTGTGTGAGTTAGTTATTGGAGCATACTAACAAAATGCTTATGGACCGTGGGAACGATGAATCGGTGAAGATATAGCAAATGTTTATTAAGCTATGGTATTTAAAAATTGGTTTTCATTTACAATCATATTGTCTAAATACGTCGTACAGTGTAATGGCCGGTTCACTTGCTTTACCATTGGTTGAATGTTGACATTACTTGTGTTTTTTTTATAGCTGGAGTACAGCAGACGGCCCACCTGATGGAAAGCGTTTACCGTCGCCTATGGACGTTTGCAACACCAGAGATGTTACCAACGCGCTGTCGGCCTCGAAAAATGTTTGTCACCCTTTTTGAAAAACTTCATATCGTAATGTTGTGGGAAAACCTCGGCTGGGAGCTCATTCCAAATCCCCACGGTACGCAAGAGAAACGTTCTACATGTGTGGAGCTTATGTTAAATTTCAATAGATAGTAAGCCATATAAACTTTGGTCAAGATATAGGAACCGGACTTATTAAGATTGTCGCAATTTTTTTTAATAATTTTTTCTTTCTTATATATAAATCAGCTAAGTACGTATTATTCCATGCACAATGTAGGGTTCTGTAAAAGTGAACAACGTCCACTATATTCGTTATTTAACTACACGATTTTATAAACTACATAACATTAACTTTTTAAAATTACAGGAGTTGATGGAAAGCGGTTACCATCGCCTATGGACATTTGCAACACCAAAGGTGCTACAAATGCGCGCTCTCTTAAGGGTGACTGGAAACTGGTCCCTAATGCCGGAACACAACTCAAGGTTATTATGGCGGGATACTTTATACCAAAAGTAGTAGCCATCTATTCGGGCAAACACCCTACCATCTGCTGTGGGTTGTTTCGTCGCCTCTTACGACAGGCCACCCGACCGCAGGAAATTGTATTCTTTCTCCATTCCTGCACGGATAAGATGTTATTACATAGAATTTGTGTTTAAAATGGCCAATAATAATAAATGAAATTTCGATACCACTTTAAAAAGGAAAAAGGCCCTAAAATCCTTGAGATTTACTGTCCGTAATTCTCGAAAAATACTACTTAGTGCATCAAGAGCAGGTTTCCTTACAATCCATTTGCTCACCCAAACACTTAAATTTTTTTCGTCTATTAAATTCCACAATTCTTGAATTATTTGTCGTGAAAAAGTTGCAAATCCTGCAGTTGCAGTTTATGTTCTTTTTTTAAAAGATCCATCTTTTTGATGTAATGAGTCAAAACTAAACCCACTCACCATACAAGCAAAATACGTATGCACTTCTGCGCGCCCGCCTAACTCTCTCGGCATAGTCTCATTTTCCTGTCTCACCATTGTACTAGTTTTTTTTATTGTAGTTTAGGTTCGCGTTTGACCACAATCTCGCCCTATGTGAAGCGACTTCGGCAATCAGTTCCACTCCTTTGCGGTGCGTATGACGAAGCTTGATGCAAATGCTTCGTTCTTATAGGTGAAATATCCACCATATATCCGTGCCGCATGCCCGATGCGTCTGGTTGTCCAATGATGGAAAGGATATGTCGGGATCAGATCAAAGAGCTCAGCTGCACACTCTCCAAAGTGAAAGTTACGTGTGATCAAGGTAACACGTATCCTTTTATAACGCGAGCGAAGCCGGGACCAAACGCTAGTATAAAATAATTAACCTTTTACAATCTCTGCAATGTTTTTTACATTTATGGTTTCTAAAATAAATTGAAACACTGCTTTATGACTGATAATTTCCGAACTATGAATGCTGGAGGTTCCAGTGCTATTACCGAGTAATTTCGCTACGCCTTACACGAGAAGTGTATTTATTGGACGGTTCTGAAGGTTCTTGTACTTGTGCTAATGGCGCAGACACTTTCCTGTCATGCTGTGATTATAGACCGAAATGAGTTGTTCATTAATAGCTAGTATACTGAATGGTTCAATTGAAAAGTACAATATAGATCAGCGTTGCACTTTCAAAACCTAGTAAACAATCATAAAACCTATAAAAAAAGAATACGTTGTTTTTTAAATAATTGTTGAGGCATTCGTTGTCTTGCTAGGCAATGCTGATGTATTGTGTTTAATAAAACATGTGAATACTGTGCTCACGCTTCGGTTAAATTTTTAATCAAGCAACTTGAGCTATTGGGTATTTGATTTTTTTTTAATAAATGAAATATTATATATAAATAATTATTAATAAACTATTTTTATTTAATTGTTTCAGTACTTGAAAAGTTGTATCAAATTTAAAAAAACTATTTCGAACCCCAAAAACTTGTGTGTCGGTAACCGGGCGAGCGAGTGTGTGACGTCACTATGATAATTTCTCACACGCTGCTATGAAGCGGCGATGAGTTATTACGAGAAATTATCACAATGACGTCACACGCTCGGCATGTTTTCGACACTCCGAGTACTTCGGGTTAAAAATTATTTTTAAATTGATATAACTTTTTAATTAAAGTGAGTTTCTTATATAACTTATATACAAATTAAATAGGATTCAAATACCCAATTGATGTTTATAAAAATGCAACATAGGAAGGGCACGTAAAGGACTCGCCGAATCTTCTAAATGATTACCACGACGACACAGTAATATACTTTATTTATAATTATATAATATAGTACTATTGTCAGGATCATCGCAAGTGGAGATCTATAGTCTCTGCCTACCCCCATGGGAACAAGGCGTGATAATATGTATGTATGTATGTACTATTGTCTTTTTGTGTACTATTGACTATGATATATTAATTTGTGACATTTTGAACTTTTGGGTTATTTTGGACATTTTCATTTGTATTTAGATTTTTGTATGTATTCAGACAAAATAAAGTAAGACATGAAACAAAATAAGACATTAAAACTAAAATATACTATGTAGCAGATCACTGCCAACGTGGAACGTGCCCAGTAGGCTTAGCCAGCCTTCTGGGTAATACCATTTTTTTTTCTACTACCATTCCGTTGCGACGATATCGAGAAAATATTGTCGATTTAGTAGAATACGAATTTTTAACATTATCGTAATGGAATCGTACTTTAAATATCTTCGCAATGCTATTGTGATTGCAGAATTGTGTCTCAAGTGGGCCGTATGTTTGCTGAACTCAAGCAATAAAATAATGTTAATCATAAGGATTCAATTTCAGTCAGTCATCCCCTTACCGTCATCTTCGTCCTTAACATTATGGTCTTCCTGATCGGACAGCGGCGCGTCGCTTTCGTCGGAATGCGACCTCGGCGACGCAGCCGCTGTGGCTGCTGAGGGCAGCCGTGGGGGTTGCGGCGTCCGGCGGGAGGCAGCGGAACTCCTGCCGCTGGCGGAGCCCTCGCCCCGGTCGCCGCCGCGGTCGCGGTCTCTTTCGAAACGCTCGCGGTCGCGCTCGCCACCAGAACCGGACTTGGATAGGTTCAGAACAGGACTGTGTCCAGGTGATGAGCCTGTGTAGTTTAAAGTGTCATTAGATAGTAGAACAAAAACACCCATAAAAACAGAAAACATTTTCATATCTTAAATTTAGAAGGTGGGAAACGGGAAATCTTATTGCTTAAAGCAATCTCTTCCAGGCAACCTTTGGACGGACAAAGATCTTATTCACAATAATTTGTTGGTGTGCAGTTTAAGATTATATTAATCTTATATAATACTAATATATAAAGCTGAAGGGTTTGTTTGTTTCTTTGCTTGAGCGCGCTAATCTCAGGAACTACTAGTCACATTTGAAGAATTCTTTCAGTGTTAGATAGCCCTTTTATTGAGGAAAGTTTAGGCTATATTTTTGAGTAGTAATTATGTGTTTTGTGAAAAATGTGAACTGTATAGTCAAATGTGGCCTTTTGAGTTGTCACAAGAACTCCGTTGAATGGAACCAGCTAATAACCTACAGTTCAGCTGTGCTTTACATAGGCTTAGAAAATGAAGAAAGTATATTCTAAGTCAAGATCTGTCATAATGGCCGAGCTGGCAAGCCATAACCCTTATTAATAATTTTGACAGCAGGAAGAATCGTTTCCCAGAGACGAATAGTTATTTTTTTATCCCTGTGATTACGCAACTCCAAGCTTACTTTCAGAATAATTTCAGGAATGAAAAAATATTATAATGAAAAATGTTAGAATGCATGATTGTTAATTACCATTGTGCGACCCCTCGCGAGCCTTGTCCATAGCCATCACTCGTTCTATGTCACCTCTTTCGTCACGCAATCTGAAACAATTATTAAAAAATATTTTTAACTTCTTTAGAACCGTTGTGGTTTGAAGGAGTTCCACTTAGCCACCAAGATCTTCAAGCTCGAACGCCTTCAAAATTTTTGTATCCGGTTCATATTTGGATTGCGTAAATATCTCCCAATTTGGTAATAAGCTTAAATGGTTGCCAATTCGCCTTCGTCAGAATGTTCACTTACTCTCACTTCTACACAAGATCCATTTCAATCCCTGTACCTCCATATTGAAAGGAACTTTTTAGTTTCCTCTAACAATCTCATTCCTGTAATTTGCGCTCAAATGAAAATCTACTAACGATACCTAAACACACTTCGTCCTTTGTAAGAAACTCTTTTGCCGTACAGGCTGTTCGCCTGTGGAACTCCCTCCCCTTGACAATCAGACAATCTACACCCATTTGTACATTCAAATACTTGATCGTTGACTATTATTTATCATTAAATAAAATTTGTTGCTATAAATGTAATTGCATTATTGTTCTCATATAGTATAATGTGATTTCTATTATTATAATCTATTTAATTATGTATATCTCTATTAGTTTATTATTGATATTATTTTTGTTTTTTTCTTTAATTACGATTAAATTATTTTTAATTTAGTTAAACCAGCAGTCGTGGTAGCGTAATGGCTAGCGCGCACGTCCTAAACTCAAAGGTCGCGGGTTCGATCCTGGCCTGAACGCATGCACCACTTAGGCTGTTTTCTGACCTTATGTGCATATTGTTACAATTGCCACGTGCTAACAACGGTGAAGGAAAACTTCATGATGCAACCTACACATCGCGATAGCCGATGTGTGAAACCTAACTAGCCGCCTTGGACAAGCATAGCGGGTATATTGTCCATTCCCCTACAGTGGGACAGTTATGGGCTGTTGATATTCAAACCAGCAGATATTATTTAATTTTCTTGGACACTGGGTTGCCTGGAAGAGGTCGCTATAAGCGATAAGGCCGCCCATTGTTCTAATGTAAAATTCTAATGGAAATGTATGTGTATTAAATGTCTAGGTTTAAATTATAGTGAACAATAAAGAGTTTCACTCGTTCATCAAGATCTCTCCGTGTCTAAAGTTACGCATCTAAATGTTAACTGCATTATATGATATTAAAAAAATATATATAGGTAAAAGCTTTAGTATGATTAGATATCGTGCAGGTGCTACCATCAATATAAGGTAGTTTATTAATTTAGACAGCTCGATACCTCGTTAGGGATAATAAACATCGATATGCCTACAATCGGACACGCCACCACGCAATAAATACGAACAAAGCCACTGACAAACAGTATATCATTTGAAACCATAAAGCGTGCTTCCCAGGCTTCCCACTGAGATGTTCTGCTACCACAAAGGCAATAGTATAAACACAGTATAAATACCAGCTACAGTAAGCTCATGATTTTGAACACCAAAATATTGCTCATGTTTTCGGATTTGTTAAGGATTCGTAATTAAGACGTCATATTTTTATTGCCTTATTAATAACAGAATTATAACTGTTCAAGACTTAAAATGTTAATTTTGTATATTTCCCCTGGCAACACTGATTGTATTTTTTATTTGTGAACACATTATATTGTAATAAACCCATTTCATAATTGGCTTTCTTGTATTTTGTTTCACGTACGGATTTTTTTTACCTTACAAGTAATCTAAATTAAAGCCTCTTAACTTTATTGAACCATTAGCTATTATTAATACTTCTATACATAACCACCTGACCCCAAATTATTTCATGTATTACGCATGATTTAGATATATTCGTAACTCTTAAAAATTAAGATTCGTAGTAATCTCTGAAATAAGCGATCTCAATTATACATATCGTTTAGATTAGTTATGTATATTGGCACAGGTTAATTAGGGAGATATTCGCCATATGTAATACTTATGTATAAGTCCAGACCCCTTGAACAGCTCAGAAATGAAAACATTTATAAATAATAAATTTGGCAACGATGTGTAATTCACACACTACTGGGTCCTTTACTAGGGATTAGACCAATCGTCGAGAGGTGACACCACGAATGGGCACCAGAGTCAAATCGCCGCTTCGTGTGGAGACTCGAAAACTCAATACTCCACTAAAAACCACCCTCCTCCCATGTGCCCCGCGCTTATGGCAGGAAGAGACTTGAACGTACTTACGTCCACGCTGATCCTAGCGCATCAGTGCTTGAGAATACCCCGGGAAAGGCAAACTCACCTCGTCAACGGGAGTGAAGACTCCTCCGCTCCCTAGATGCTAGAGGGCTCCTAACTGTCGCTTTATTTGGTACAACACTGTGTAAGTACTGATAGAAATAAAATTGCACTGTGGCATAATACGATAGAGCCCCGCTGAGTTTCTTTGTCAGCGGATGAAGACGGCGCATGTAATCATTTTGTATTCTCATGTCTTATGCCGCTATTCTAATACAATGCTTTATTGTGAGTTATTAGATTTTGTTGTAAAAAGCTTACGACTTATTCACTCACATACATCATAATATATTTGATTGTCAGTTTTTTTATCTGTTACTTGGTTTTGGATTTGATAAAAAAATATGCTGTATATATGAGATTCCATTACAGAAAATAATACTTAAAAGCAATGGTGTAATAATATATATATGTAGTATGTGTTATTTTTTATAATTCTTGACTATAATAATTAATTTTTCAAAAATGTAAAAAGTGAGAAAAAAGACCTTGGTTGTATCGATATTAATGATCATTTTCGATGTTCTTATCTATTTGACCATCTTGGCCACTGCTTTCTATAACCCGGACTGTACACTGAACAACAAACAACTCTAAAAATTTATAGAATTACTAGCTGTCCTGGCAGACGTTGTCCTGCCCTGAAGAAATAAAATTTAGAACCCGATCTCAGCGCCACCTACCGATTACAACGGTATAAAAACTATCCTATCTTTCAAGTTGGATCAAACTGCACACGGTGTGCAAATTTGATTAAAATCGGTTGAGTAGTTTAGGAGTCCATCGCGGACAAATATCGTGACAGGAGATTTATATATATATATAAGATAGATAAATTGTCTAGAAATAATATCAAAAGTGCTCCCCTTACATTTAATGGAAATAACTCTAAATCCATTTCTTTAAACTTGAAGCGAACCAATTTCTTTTCATAAATATGTAAAGTGAAAAGAACTGAATGTATTGAAAAATGATGATTCGTTTGTCGGGGCCAAACCAATTTCGTTCATTTTCAAAGGGTTTAATGCTACAATTTTTGCAAAGTAATGCCTTTTGAGCATTTGAATATAAATGACGTCTGAAAGTGAAATGTAACATACATAATAAGTGGCTGTTTTAAGCCTTCGCGGAACCCTTTTCTGGAATACAGAGTAGGACGCAACACAGAGGTTACATATTTTTTTATATATATATTTTGTGAAAAAATTCATTTAGAGTAATTAATTTAAACGATTCAATAAATTTTATTTAACATTTGCTTCTGCCCGCGACTTCGTTCGCATGGAAAAGTAAAAAAAAGTAGGTTATAAAACAACCGATTCTCATTGGTGCTCCGCTCTTATTGATCATAGCGTGATGATATATAGCATATAGTCTTCTTTGATAAATGAGCTATCTAACACTGAAAGAATTTTTCAAACTAGACCAGTAGTTTCTGAGATTAGCGGGTTCAACCAAACAAACAAACACACTCTTCAGCTTTATATATTAGCATAAGATTTTTGCAGAAGGAAATGTAGTACAAAAAATATATTTTGGAATATAATTACGAATGACAAAAGTCTTCTATAAATCAAAGTACGTTAGTCATAATAAAATAGTGTTATCTATTATTATGTTTTATTCTCACGCTTCGTACAAGAACGATTTCCTATTAGGCTTTGGACTACTTTTATAAATTTTATTTGCATTATAGAAATGATTCTAAGTTAAGTTAGTAATAGCAAAGAATTAAATTAATGAGGCTTGATTAATTTTCATTTTGGCGGAGGTCTAATAATCGAAGTCTTGTTAATTAAATTATAAAAGACAGATATCAAAAGAAACAAAAACTATAAATAAACACATATACGTGTTAATACGTGTTAATAATTTATGTTATAATAAAATTTCATCAAAATTAAACTATGAACACAGCTCACAAAAGTTTTCGTTTCAATGTTTTATATAAATCTGTAACTTACTTCAGATTGTAAAAAAATTAAATGGGTAAATAATAAATTAACATTGACAACTTGATAAAAATCTTAATCTCTCATATGTTCATCGTCGTTAGCTTATAACGATCAAATTCTAATAATAATATATTAAAGTAAAATAAATTTTGGAACAAATGAAATTATACAAGTTGAGAAATTGTAATTTAAAATTGGTTTCATTCTCTGTTAACCACTACTCTGTGTCGGAACCCCAAAATAGAGTCGTTCCGTACTTTCCTGACGAGTCACGGAGCTCCGTTTGAATTTAATATATTTTTCATTTCCGACACCATTAATATGTAAATAATTCTTTGTACCTTAATAAATCTTTTAATCATGTAAATTGGAGGAATTTAGGAAATATTGTAAAAAAATGAAACCACCTAAATATGAAAGGTTAGATTATTTCATAAAAAAAATATTGTGTTAAATGTATTTTGCAATATGGTCATAGGTCTCAGTTACTTTTGTCTAACCCGTTAATCCGGTTTCACAAGTCAGTTATCTCGATGTGCAAATATCCTATTTTTGTGTGTTTTTGTTTTCTTCACTGACAGCGTATTTGTCTTCTTTTATTGAAATCTGCTTGACCAGTTCTTTTTCGAAAAAATATGGAACTGTAGCTAACAGAACATAAAATAACAGAAATTCTATTGTTAAATTTAAACAACATACAATTTTTGAGTCCAATATGTTCGAATAAATTCTGAAGAATATTTTTTATTAGGTACTACAAATGCGTTGCTGTACTCTCTTGAGAGAGATTGGAACCTGGTCACTAATGCCGTGACACAACTCAAGGTTGTTATGCCGACATACTTTAGACCAGGGGTTATAGCCATCCAGTCGGATAACTGCCGTATCACCTGGCTGTGGGTTATTTTGTCGCCTCTCACGACAGACCGTCCGGCCTCAGGAAGTTATATTCTTCTCTTCTCTTTCCTGCACGTATAAAAATCTATATATATAAAAAAAGTCGTGTTAGCTACACTTTTTATAACTCAAGAACGGCTGTACCGATTTGGCTGAAAATTGGTGGTTAGGTACATTAGAACCAGGAGACGGACATAGGATACTTTTTATCCCTTTGGAACCGGTAAGTGGCGCTGAGATCGGGTTCTAGAATCTTCCTAATCACCTGGAGCTATTTTGGTGATTTTGTTTTCGTATGTTTGAGTGGGTTCCCGGATGGTTTAATTAGAACCGGTAAGTGGCGCTGGGCTAGTAGGAGATAATTGCAACGATAGGTACTTTGCCAGGAAACATAAAAAACTATAACAATCAGAATTGCCATCATCGTTTCTGTTATCCGTGACTAGATCCTTATAGAACGCAGCCTCTCGATCGGACAAAAGATAAAACCAATGAATCAATGAAATAATAGATTATTTCCACTTCCCACATTTAATTCTTATCTCTACGAGGTGTTACTTTGATTGATGATGTGAACTTATTAAATTAAAATAAATATAAGCTTAGATTGGTTTTCGTTATTTTTTGTATCAAATGTGTATCATTGATGATGGTGATATATCGAATTCTGTTATATTGTTTGTGATATTTGGGCAAAAAAGAAATAATAATTTAGTATGATAGAAATTTCTTGTAATGTTATCAATTTTTTATAACTGATTTTGAATTTAGTCGAATTTGGAGCCGATAATTTAAAAGATTACATATTATTATTTACTTTTTATTGCATGAATGCACACATTTTCATGCGCTGCTGCTCACTTAAGGGATACTGGAACGTGGCCACTAATGCCGGAACACAACTCAAGGTTGTTATGGCGGTATACTCGAGACTAGGGGTGGTAGCCATCCTGATGGGAAAACACCCTACCACCTGGCTGTGAGTTGTTTTGTCGCCTCATAGGACAGGGCGCCCGGCTGCAAGATATTGTATTATTTCTCCGTTCCTGTACGGATAAACTGACTATAACCTATAGCCTGACTAAAGGCATCCAAGCAGTACTAAATAAAACAAGATGGAAAGCAAATTACAGCAAAGGCCGTGGTGAAAAAATACATGGAAAATTGTGACATAATCCCACAGGACTTGAAATAAGCCGACACTAATATAGACGTCAGTTATATAAATACGCACAACTTAAAGGAAGTCAATTAATTGAAAAAAGTTTGCCGCTGGATATGAGGAAATAATTTAACAATTGGCCTAGTCTTTTAGTACTAGCGCTTTGACCTATACAAAATGTGATTGTACATTTATAGCCAAATCAGGTTATGTGAGAGATATACGAGTAAATGCGTACACATAAGTAGCTTCAAAATTTGAGCAGAAGTCGTTGTGACCAAATCGATTAACACAAATACTTCAAGTATAGTTTTTTAAGTAGCGTTTTTATTGCAGTCTATAATAAAAATATAACTACAATTCAAAAAAATATTTCAATCTCAAATCCTGAGATTTCGAGTGACAAAAAATACGCTCTTTTTAAGTAATCTAATCCAGTATTCGTTTCAAACAGTTCATGTAATAGATAATTAAGTCGGTTAATAGCAATGCCAGCCGAGCCTGGATGGTGGACGGGCTAAACAGATATTCCGGTGGCACGAGCGTGGACAATGCTCTGCAATCTACCAGCAAAGCCAATACATGTTGATTAGTTAATATTGAACCGTTCACATCACCTAATACCGCACCGCCCGCTCTGAACCATTCTTGTATGCATAATCTGATTAGTAAGCATTAAACAAAGCTACCAGTAATAGTGCTGTCAATTTACATAACGATACAGACTATCCTAAAACTCAATCGCCAATCGAAGCCGTTGAAATACTAAATCCGTTTAACAATCCGTACCAATACATAAATGGGGAAGTTACTTTGCTTGTATACGTATTCCTCATTCATCACCTTACCAATGAACTAATTGTAATGAGTTTTAATACATCAAAATATATATTTGATGATGAAGAAGAAATCTATTAATATTACAGAATACGATATTTTGCGTGAGATGCGAATTTACGCAAGCTAAACTAAGCAACCGTATGGAGATGACAGAGTAGTAACATGGAAAGAGAGATAAGTAATACTTTACTGCTATAGTAATACTATGAGAAGGACTAGATGTGAAAGGTGAAGAAGAAAGTATTGTCCTTCAACTACACGAAGAAGATTTTCCAGCCAGAAAAGATCAGGTCCTTGGCGGTTGGGAAGTTGTATACAATTTTTAGTGCGTTGTAGCTTTTTACGAGTCTCTCCATAATATTTCACCATGTCACATTAGATTTAAGCAGCAGAGATCAGTTATTTTTGATATAAGCTATAATATAGATGAAAATAGAATATGTTTTAATTAAAAAAATGGACTAGTCTCCGAGAAATAAAAATCCGATGGCACATAAAATGCTATATAAGATACAACAAAAACAATAAGATACGCACGTAATGAACACAAATTTGCATTCTCTAGAAAATCGATTAAGAAAATCAAATCCCGACGGAGCGTCACTGCGTAAAACATTTGCTTGACACCCAAATCAAAAATCGTTTTAAGCCACCCCAACGAGGGGTTGGGGAAGCTTCGCTGCTCCAACATTTATTATTTCAGACATATCACTCACATGCAAAACAAACTCGGTCCGATCCATCAAAAAGTTTCGTCTCTCCCCACATAAGTCCCATCCGCAACACAAATCGAGTGTTTAAGTGTCGCGGTCTGAGGAAATCGATGTGGGAACTAAGGACAGGAGAGGATTGACACAGTTCGGAACTTTTAATTGTTGCCGAATTCGACTGAAGAGTTTGTTGGTTGGTACTGTTTATTGATTGTCTTGAGGTACACTGTTCATTTATTTTACTGTCAATGTCGAGTATATGGATATTGAGGTGAGTTTATTTATTATTTTTTAATGGTTTAAAGAACAATATAGTCAAAAATGACTGTGTAGGTGCTTTCGATAATAGCAACAAATTTGGATGGAAATTTGTAATGTGACAGAAGACGTTTGCCAGAATAGAAGTGTAAAGATGAAAAATACTGACTCCAAACTCTTCAGAAAATGTGAAATAGAAGAAAACGATAATAAGAAAAAACTAACAATATATTTTATTCTCATAGAAGGATATTTTTAGGAATAAGGATCAGAAGATTATTCTACACCTAGCTTTGTAAAATTGAAATATTATAATATCTAATAAAATATATTCTTAAAATCGGCTATACATAAATAAAACGATTTATAAATAATAATTGTTATTACAATTTTGAGCACGTATCAAAAAAGACAATATGAATGTAGAATAGAAATTAATCATTTCACGAGTATTGTGAATAAATTTCTCCAAAGAATAAATAAGCTTGTTCATCCAAAAGAAATGAGCATTGTAACCCTCCTAACAGTCAACAAAGCTTCGAAGAAAATCGAGCGAGAAAAGGCTAAAAACACCTTGGGGGTTTACTAATCGAATAAAAAATATCAGCGACCGATGCGTACGTGTGGGGGAGAATCGAATAAATTATAAAGAAAATACAGAAGGAGCAAAGGGGACTCGAGTTATGACTAAAAAGTTTCAAACATATGCAGATAAAGTAATGTTGCTTTCGGATGATGAGCAAGCAATATTGCCATGCGAAATGGAAGCACATCCCTCCGAGGATTACGATAAGGTTTTTATTGTGCTTTAGTTAACTCTGTCTTTTCGAATTTCCAAAAATAAAGCATAGGGATGTGTGCACATGATAAAATAAATTCTAACGTTAATAATAGATATGTTTGTGTTAGAATAATGGGCGCCTTTATCGCTTATAGCTATCTCTTCTAGGCAACCCGGTCTCAAATGTAGTAGTGTAGTATCTAACACCTGTTAGAATACTGAACCGATTTAAGTTGAAGGAAGACCCATCGTGTGTCTGTGATCCGGGAGTACCGGAGACCCCCTTACACGCAATCTTTGATTACCCTCTCTTTGCCGTGGACTGGTACGACGTCGGGTGTGCCCTGAAGGTGGAAATAGAAAGGAGGCATATCCACGACTTATTCGGCAAGAAGAAACGGGAGGAATTTATAAAATACGCGCTTAAAATAGTAAAAACGGTAATAAAACGAAACAGGTCAACAAATAACAAGGGTGGTAAAAATATAATTGTATATATACACAGTTTTAATAGTATATAGTATAAAAAGTAAATAACCTTATAGTAATAAAGTAGAATGTATAAATAGAAGCAAAACGTAAATATAAGTCGATAGAATAAAACGTGTAACATACAGATAAGTGTAAATCTAAATTAACATATAATAGAAATAACGTAATTAAATAGACATATAAATGTATCAGTATAATAGAATATTGCACAATATGCTTCCATTCAGTACTTTGTAATTATCATTATTATTTAATTTTTTTATAATCCTCGTTTACTCGTAAACTATAAATGTGTGCTTGTGTGTATTTCTATAAATTTGTTTATCCTTATGTGTTGTAAAAAAAATACTGACAACCAAAGCTGTTTGTTTGTAATAGGTTACACACTTATCTTAATATTGAACTTTTAAATTGTCTCCTACAATGTTATGATGTAGTAACTGTAAACGAACCAAATAAATAAATAAATTAGTAAATAAGATAAAATGTACCAGAATATAAGTTTTGATTTTAATAAAAAAGTAAGTAAAAGAAAAATACAAAAAGTCTACCTATCCCCCTATATACTAATCCCGAGTTTCAGAATAAGATAAAAACAAACGTCTCGATCTTGAACTATCACGGAGGAGTTGACGAAAAAAAATAGTTTATGAAAAATATATACAAGATCAGGTGGTGTACTAAACTAAAATTGATATAATCAGATAAGAAATCAGAATCAGAAAGTTTTAAAGACAATCAACTTTAAGAACTATATTATAATCCGTAGTCATTTTAATGCTTTACTTTGACAGTGATATGGGATTCATATTTTTTCTCTTTTGAATATAAGTTTTTAAAGCTATCCCTTATTATATATAACCACACACATCCCGTCCGCTCCCCTAGAAATGGGAGACTCAAAGCTCAGCAGTGGCAGGGTTATGGGGCCCTATTATTGTATTCAATAGGCACTGTTTGTTAATAAACATACTACAGCTATATATATATATTAACCAAATAATTAGTTGAAACATTTCCTCAGACGGTACGATGAAAGTGTTGAATAAAAAATCTGTTCTTAAGACCATTGGAATAGCAGAAAAATGGGAAGAAGTAACATGATGACTTGTTGGCGGACGCGCCCTTCGCATAAACGTCACGATGTCATTTGTAAAAATTGCGGCCACCCAACTCCGGCAATTTCGGAACAAGCACTGCCTGGAGACGCATTCGTACTGAAAACTTTTGTTTCGTATGAAATTTACACGTTGTTTGCGTATATATATTGTGTATCTAATATTCGTAGCCAATTATAACTTCTATTTATGGTAATATGTGTGTGTATCCAGAAAAAAGACATTCCCACTCTTTGTTGACGAGTATTAAGAACCATTGTACTTCCTATTTAAACAGTAATTTTGTAAAATGTACAAAAATACATGTTTTATTTTTTAATAATAAAAGGTCAATTTTCTGTCAGGTACTATTTAGTACTTGCAAATTAACACAAAAGTAAAATATATATGAATATTAATTTCGAACCCTAAGCCGATTTATTTCAACACTAATATACGCTAAACAAATAATTTGCAAAAAATACAGTCTCAAAATTACTCATACATAGAAATGTGATTATGGAACCCGCTTACACATATTATTATGCGCTATATTTGGCTCTAAGTTATTTATGCAGCATCTTGCAGTATAATATGTGAACAGTAGTTACATTACAAGAACAAATCTTTATCATTTAAGATGCGTATCACAATTAAATAAACAAATAAAAAATGAAAAGAATGAAACATTAACTATTTCGCATTGGACAGAGATGATGAATCTTCATTTACAATTATCCTCACAGACACCTTTCCCTTTATATACAGGGTGGCGCAATAGAACGTGCATATTGCATCATCTTTTTTCGCGGGGTAGAAAATGCGCGGGCGGGGGGAGCCTGCATCGTTGGGTAGGCGGGCTCATGGAGTTTTAGTTACTATGAGTCACTTCTGGATCTTAAACTGCATCCTTACAAGCTCCAGTTAACACAAGAATTGAAAGAGTCTGATTTCGGAGCAAGGCTCGCATTTGCTAATGAAATGCTTCGATTTTCCAATTTTGACAATATCCTTTTCTCAGATGAGGCCCACTTCCATATCAATGGGTTCGTAAACCGTCAAAATTGTCGTTACTGGAACAGTGAGAATCCCAAACACTGCATAGTCCTAAAGTGACAGTATGGGCAGCAATCTCTGGTAGAGGAATAATTGGACCGTTTTTCTTTGAAAATGCGCGGGGGCAAAACGTCACTGTTAATACCGAACGCTATGTTGCGATGTTGGAAGGTTTTTTGGCTCCAGAGCTTGAAAATTCAAGAATAGTGAATTCTAGGACTTGGTTTCAACAAGACGGAGCTACCTGTCACACATCAAATGACTTCATGGCGGTTGTGAAACAGATGTTCCCTGGCAGACTGATTTCGAAAAGAGGTGATATCCCATGGCCCCCACGTAGTCCAGACGTGACGCCTCCTGCCTTTTTTTTGTGGGGATTCCTCAAGAACAAAGTCTACAGCAATAATCCGAAAAACATCGATCAGCTCAAGGAGAATATCCGTGGTGAAATGGCAGCAATTACACCAGCATTACTGAAGAAAGTTTTCAATAACTTCCGTTTGCGATTAGAGGAGTGTCGTCGTAGAGAGGGTCATCATTTAGACGATGTTATTTTTAAAAAATAAACTTCAGTTATTTCTTAATAATACCTCAGTTTTATTTGAACTATACCTTTTGTATTTATTTTTTAATCAATATTTTAAATATGCACGTTCTATTGCGCCACCCTGTACTTTCATCAATTATTTCAGGTGACATTATTTCAAATGACCTGTCGTAAATATAATTTTATGTTAATTTATAGTAATATATCAAAATAATGATACATTAAAAAAATATTATTATTCGTGTGACTTTGTTATTTAAAAATAAACTAAATTATAAATATATTAATATAAAGAATGTAACAAATCGCTGCCAGAGGGAAGCGTGCCCATAAGGCTGGCTGCATTGCCACGCTTTATGGCAATGCTGATTCTTATCACGGGTGGTATCAAAGTTTCTTACAAATTTCTTTGAAGAAACCCTTTGCCGATGGGCCACACGAACCTAAAGATTCAACTCCAAACGGCACATATGTGTAACCCCCTTCTGGGGTTCCATATTTGCGCCGTTTGAGATATATATGAGATATTTTATAATAATTGCAGATATACGACTCTACGAGATCAATGTCCTAGAGCGGAAATGTCTAACCAAAGTAACCAAATTCGGGGGTGACGAAAAGAAATGGCAGAAACATTGGAACCTCCGCAGGGGAAACCGGAGACAGTTATTTAAATTTGAATAATATAATATGGAAAAAATTACATCACTTAATACCGTAATAAAAGTGCACTAAGCGACCGAGGCATTACTGCTGGCAAACGGAGAGCATGCAAATCAAATGGTAGGGGGTCATGCCAAATTGCAAATTCGGCTTATGAAACGTGAAATGAAATATAAAGTGTGTTTAGAAGAAAATATGTCTTCTGGAGCTTTGGAACTCATTACAATATTATGAGTACGTGACGAGATTTCCCTTGTTTTAGGATCTGTTGATGTATGAGCTTTTAAGGAAAATGTAGACACTTCATTTTTGGTGTGGTTTGGAATGTAACTTTAATAGATTCCATTTACAAAGAAAGAGAACAGAAAAATGGAGAAGTGCCTGACAGATCACAAACTATGATAAGTCCTGTAGTGCCACGAACACTATTTTTGTCGTTTTACAAAACTCAATACTATATCTCATAAACTATTCAGTCTAGTTACACTACAACTAGCTAGCCTTTTCAAATAAATAATTCTTGAAATTATTTTGTAAAGTTTACTACCTCGATATTTTTCACAATTTTCCAATTTAAACTTCAGACAGACAAACAGACAAATGGACATGACGAAAACATAAGGGTTCTGTAGTATAAGCATTTGTTTTGTTCATTATAAGGGGGGTCAGCGAACAACAATTAAGTATTTGCACACGTAGCATAAATGTAGTATATAAGGCTTTAATTTTGTAAAACGTGACAATAATAATAAAGATATCAATCACATTGGGACAATGTAGTTTTAATACTACAACCATTTGTTTTTATTACCAACATTTTGTCTAAAGACACGTTCTAACACATCAACATTCTTTCACAATATATAAAGATGCTATTACGCGCAAGTAATGTTTTACGCAGCCAGTACAAACCGGGAACAACATATAATTATGCAAAGAAATAGACGTTATTTGTTTTCAGTAAACTGCCGAGGTTTAATGAGATTCCTATCGGCTCTATCCGAAGTTATTAGGATTTAGAGTAACGACACACCTACCGAAGGTACGGTGCCGACACTTCGGCGTCTGTCTCTATTATCAGTCTTAGAATTCGATTGGCATGCAAAACCAAGTGCGCCGAACAATTGAAATTCTCCGCTTATAGTTTAGCGCGCTAGCGGTGGAAAATAGTACGTAAGTACTACCTACAACTTATCCCTTAAAATTATCAATTTTATCACTGTTGGCAACATGAAGAGATGATATTATGTAAATTTAGATCCATAAAAGTATCGGAGCATATACATAAAATGGTTCAACCACGTTCGCCTAATTTTCGGTCGCGTAACGCGTCGCATGATGTGTTGATTGGTATTAAAAATACATTGACTGCGTTCACGTTGTTCGCACACAAACAGCCAAGAGACGAAAAGTTCGGCATTACGTCGAACGCTGCGTAATTTCGGCTGATGTTTCATAGCGAGCATATTAAGCCGAACTTTGTGCGCCGTATTTTCGGCAGGTGTGTCGCGAGCTTTAAGCGCCTCCGAGTCCTGCGCCATCTACCAACGCGTCCCGGGTCCTTCGGATAATTATGCAAAATTGCTCCGATTCATACAACCCCGACTTTTTAGAAACATTATCGTTCCCAATAATGGGAATGCGTTCTGATAATGTTGACTTTTATTGTGAGTTTATTAGAGAAATGCAAAGCGAAATTGCCTATTACATTAGATACCTGTTTTATACCAAGTTTTCATTCAGTGACGGTTCTATCGTTTATATTGCGTGTTGTATTTATTTATGGAACAGGCTATTAAAGACTTTGCGTCCGTGGAAACTACCAAAAACTATTTCAAAATATAAAAAGACTGGTCTATGCGTAAGGCGATTGGAAGTCTAGACCATACCTCTTGTTACATTTAATTGAATTTGACCTTATATGTACTCGTAAACGAATCGTATACATATATGTACAGTGTACACGCATAACTTGAAAACGATTTTATCAATTATGATGAATTTTTAGTATGTGTTTGAGAGGGTCTCGGATTACTTGTATTTAGAAGCAAAATTAGAACCGGTAGGTGGCACTGGGATCAAGTTCTAGATTTTTATTTTTTCAGATCAGGACAACGTCTGCCGGGACCTCTAGTTATATATTTTGTAAGTAAATTATAATTAGTATTTTAAATAGATATTACACGGTTAATTTCTAATTTGGATGAATCAACCAAAGTCAACCATACATTTACTTGAATCATTTAATATCATTGAATACCATCGAGTTTTTTAAGTTCTGTGACTTTCAACCAAATTCGTTCAACTTGGTTGATCCGTCTAAATTGAACTTAATCAGGGAATTTCTGTAACCGCCTTTCTAAGAAACTTTGCGAAGCCAATGGTTGCCTCCTTTTAACCGCATCATGTTGGCAACGAGACGGTAATGGCATCTTGACGTTATACTTTTTCACTTTGTGGTTTATCTATAGTAAGCACTTTATGAATTTATTGTTAGTGGCATTTATTTTTTGCACGTTTTATAAGAGGAAAGAAGACATTACAACTTCTCACTAGAGTTAATAAAATAAGCTTTTTTAATAGGTTTTTAAATACAATCTTTTGAGGTTCTGGATATCAAGTAGCAGCAGAGTGCTAGCCAAGACAAGTAAGACGAGCCAAACACGACGGGTCTATCTTGTTTAGTACAGGAGTTCCTATGACCACCTTCCGACTCCACCAACAGGTCAGCTCCATGGAACCATGTTAATGCATTGTAACGTGATATATATACATATGCGTGCAAAATTTCAGCTCAATCGGAAACCGGGAAGTTGGTCAAATTTGACTTGCAAGATTCCATCCGAACTTACATACATAGGTAGTACATCCATTGCAAGTTAAATAAAATCTTGTAAAATATAAATAGATAGCTAGGTAATACTTTATTCCTCGCCAAATAAACAATTGGTAAAACTAAAAAAATGCACGATTACAATATTGTCATGGTAAAAACAATAGGCGGCCTTATTGCTTATTGACCTCTTCCAGACAATCCAACTTAAAGAATATTTTAAACTAATCTCACGATATACTCGTAGTTAGTACAAAGCATTATATAGGACTAGCTGTGCCCGCGCGTCGTCCGGGTTGAGTTTGTTTTCAAAACCCCCCGATTTTGAAACATTCTTCATTGTTGCTCCGCTCTTAATTGTGTTAGCGTGATGATATATAGCCTATAGCCTTCCTCAATAAATGTACTATCCAACACTGAAAGAATTTTTCAATTCGGACCAGCGGTTCCTGAGATTAGCGCGTTCAAACAAACAAATAAACTCTTCAGTTTTATGATATTATAGTATAGATAACTTAAATACACATTAACATATTTAGAAGATATACTCGTATTTTATTAGTTAACAGTATTAAAAGAATTAGGCATAACTATATAACGAAAAGTAAGGTTTCCTGGATGAGTTGTTTTTATCATTCAATCATTACGTACAGACAAAATAGCAGAAATAATGGACTATTTCCGCCCTCCCGTTACTAAACAAGTAGCCGCAACCAGCATCAAGGGATTAACTATTAAAATATAACATAAAAATCCACGTCTAGAAAGCTCAACAAAAATCAAGACACGAAATAGAAACCACGTTAAAAATTTAAAAAATAATTAGAAATATATAATCTACAGTCAGATAACTATCTGTGGGGGACAAACGCAGTATCGGTGTCGATTTATCTCGGACCAGAATTGGACAATGTGATACATCAATCATAGTTTTGTCCACTCTATTGATAAATCTAACACGTACATTCGATCTTGTTAAGTTCATTAACAAGGATTTATTTAGAAAAAAACAAATCACTAAGGTTGAAAGTAAAAGTGACTATTTTTGGATTCTTTAATAAAGCTGTAACTACGGAACAAGAGTATTAAGAACAATAATCGCCAAGGAAATAATTAGGCCAGCCATGCTACTAAATTCTAGACGATTAACCTTTTATTATTGACCTTTTATTATTGAAAACATAATTTTTAGGTTAAAACAGGATTTTGGAAGAATAGTAAAGGATGTATAAACGTTCTTCATCGTATTTTACACAGCTGTATTTTGCATTTCCTACTTCGGGAGGCCTACGTCCAGCAGGGGCCTGAAATTGGCTGAAGAAGAAGAAGATATTTTATAAGTTACAAATATTGTTTATTCCATATTATACCTATTCATACGTAATTTTGTCCAGTTTTTTAATTATATCAATTCTTACATACATACATATATGACTTCACGCCAGGTCCCTTGCGGGGTAGGCACGAACAACAGAGCGCCATTTAGGCTTATTCTTACACACCTCCCTTGCTTCTTTGACATTCATAGCTCTTGTCATGCACGCTCGTCTGTTCTTAAGGCTCCTGACATTTATCATATGTATACGTCACAAATACTTTCTTTCTGATTGGTGTTGGTTGTTCATTCATTAATAATGCGACAGTTTTAAGTTCAATTATTCGAATCTATCCGGACCTACGCAATTCTTCTGTATACAGCGTTGCGGCACTCTACTGTATTTGTAACATACCACCGTCTAAGAGTGATCTAATAAAGATTTATACAGCTGGGCTGCATTGTTGAAGCCAAAGAATGAACACTGTCTAGGAGAGCTTTAATAAAGACTTATACAGCTGGTCTGCATTGACGAAGCCGAAAACAGACCACTGTCTAAGTATGCTTTAATAAAGAATTATACAGCTGGGCTACATTGACGAAGCCGAAAGTAGACCATCCTCTTAGCTTTAATAAAGACTTATACAACTGGTCTGCATTGACGAAGCCGAAAGTAGACCATCCTCCAAGCTTTAATAAAGACTTATACAGTCGGTCTGCATTGACGAAGCCGAAGAAAGACCACTGTCTAAGAGTGCTTTAATAAAGACTTATACAGCTGGTCTGCATTGACAGCTCAAGCCTATTGTCACGATAAACACATTAGTCATAAATAACAACAATTGATTACAAGCAAGGGTCATGAAACGTAGTTAACCGTCGCATGGCCAAATAACCGCGTTCAACCCTACACTGGCGGCCACAAATCAAATGTTTTGATAGCACCGTGGTATTAACGAGACAATTTGATTGCGGACATATCCACGGCAAATTGCTTCTAAATTATATTTTCTGTTTACTTTTATGCCAAACTCCATGTTTCGGTATGTTGATATGTATTTATGGACACATACGACGGGCGTATTTAAGCATTTGTGTATTTAACGTTAATTAACGAGTTCTGTGTACGCTTTTTGTCAAACGTTCGAATATATTTTTTTATTTTATAGCAGTAATTATGAGAGAAGCATTATTATTTAAAACCAATTTCCAAAGCTTGAATCAGTTGCAAATTGAAATTATTATCTAGTTCCGTTTGAATTTCATGAAATTGAAATGGAGCTTGTTAGGACTTTTAATTTATGACTGATTGAATTTAAAAATATAAGTCTTTAAAGTTTTGACATACAAAATATATTAGCAAATGCGTGGATAGACACAATAAACAGTTTAGAATTAAGTCAAAATGGCGGTCTAATAGCTGACAGCGATCTCTTCCAGAGATTGGGATGGAGAGAGAAATATGGCACAAAAACTAGGGTATGGTTTTATCGCACAATAATTTTGAAGTGAAACTTCTTCAGCGTAGTTGTGATTTGAAACTATATACTATATTGTGTAATAAATATACCCAAATTTCAATGAAAATATTTTACATATATTAAATAAGCAAAATAAAACGCCACTTAGAAACACATTAGAACATTTTTTAATTTGAAATCGATTAATTTACGTATAGTGTCGATGTGAACAGTCTGTG
Source organism: Dendrolimus punctatus (assembly GCA_012273795.1). Taxonomy (NCBI): domain Eukaryota; kingdom Metazoa; phylum Arthropoda; class Insecta; order Lepidoptera; family Lasiocampidae; genus Dendrolimus; species Dendrolimus punctatus. The sequence goes on along the minus strand of CM022538.1, from coordinate 2,750,706 downwards.
CGGTACATGACTCCATTGTGTCACCCACAACAGTAAAGTACAACAATTATGTATTTTGTTTCATGTGGACTTTACTGTCCAGAAATATGTTACTTGATAGACGTGCAACGTCAAAAGTAAAATAAATCGAAGACAATTGGTGGGCCGGTTCCTGTAACTTGCTAGCTGTTCATATGTCACGCCATTGGTTGAAATTTAACCGTAAAAGTAATTCGATGAGGGCAAGTGAATGTATAGTAACATATAGAAACCGGCTATGAGTATTTAAACAAATATTTCTACAAAACTGCATTTAGTTTACACGACCAGTTTTAATAGGTAGTAGTTATCTTATAATCAAAGTGTCGTAGTCATTAGCTGTAACTGTTCCGGTTATTAAGTGTAATACATTTTTTAATTAATTACATGTCGTTGTCTTCATACATACACCATGTGCTTCCCACGTAATTAAAATTCTGTTATGAAATGTTATTATAAACTTGAATATTTAGGTAAGTCCGATTTCAGTATTAAATGTCCAAATGTTTGTATATGCTCTTAGTATTATTATTTTATAAAATATAAGATACCTACTATGACGGTACATATAATTTATAAAGAGATCGCTTTCTAACGATACGACTGTCCTTTGTACATAGTTAATAGTTATGACTAAGAACTAGATATAATTTTAGTCTTTTGTTCATTTTTGGTTATAATAAAGTGTTATCTATTTACTTCTCTACTATCTATCTAAGATAGTATTTCTATAATTTATTTTTATATTAAACCAATAGATAAGAAATCGTTTACTTTCAAAGTCGTGTCCCTCCTTGTAAAAAAAATCAATATCTGTAAGTTTGTAATAATAGCGTTGTGGAGTAAATACTTATTTGTGTAAATATTAAAATACTGGCAGCTCGGTTTTTGACGTTTTTACAATATAATAAAATCGAGTTGGTTGCGATTCGAACGTAAAGAAAAGATGGTGTTTAGTCCCATTTATAAATATATATATATATATATATATATATATATATATATATATATATATATATATATATATATATATATATATATATATATATATATATATATATATATATATATATGTCGGAGAAGGCCTCGTTCTCACGACATCTCCTTTAGTTATTGCAGGTTTAGTGGGCGTCATCAGGGTAAGATGATGACGATATAAGATCTTTAAGTTATAGAAACATGTAACAAATCAAATAAAATAGGATTAAGAATTTTAAAAGTAGTTAAATAGAGTTTAGTAATCCGAAGCTTTCCATAGTACAGTTAATAGTAGACACTCCTAATAACTTATAAACGACTGTTTGACAAATTACTTATAGAAAACAAAATTGCACTTAAACAATACTTTCGAAAAAACTTAGTTTGCACGAAATAGGTCAGGTACTTTTTGAAATATGGGTTATTTTTTTAAGGATTCCGTAGTCAAATATCAAAAATAGTGATCATTAATTAATCATCTTTACTTTACCCTTCATTTGTATGTTATAAAATTCATATCTAAGAACAGAAAGCAACTCACTATTCCACATTTGAATAAAGGTGTTACAATTAGAAAAATAAATTCTGCCGACGCCATATTTGGATTAGTAGGCAGTTTCTGTCTATTTATGCGCGAGCACACTCCACTCGGCGCGAAGTCAGCGTGTAAACAGTAAAACACTTTTTATTCACGTTGTACCATTCCCCGACAGTCCAGATTTGCATAACAAAACGGGAAAAGGTCAGGAAACAAACGTAATGGCAAGTGTCCGGTTTGATGTCCAGTCAGCACTGTTTGATGAGTTATGGTGCATTTGAATAAGCTAACGCACTTGAATTATTGTTCAAAATGTATCTAAAAGTAATTATAAACGGACTTGTTGCTTGTCATTCTTTATCTAGATGTTTGCAACCTTTGTCAACTATTGCTGTTTTCAATTTCATCGTACTACTCTTTTCAAATATACCTATCATAAAGTGTAATCACGTCTACTGAAGACTTTAAATTTTATATTAAAACGAAAAATCCCATTGAAATCGAATTCAAAAGAGGCTATGTAGTTTAATTATATTCGTGTGTATTTAAAATCATTTTAAAAGTTCTATTTATCCGTGAATAATAAATTGCGAGGACGAAGATAAACATATTGTATGAATGTAATGAGAAAGAATGTAAAACATGTAATAAAACTAATGTTAACATATAATAATTATTGAATATTGAAGCTCGTGTGACAAACGTCTTGATGACTTGTGATAGAGGACATATAACAAGTATAAAGGAGTGTGGATTGCACAAAACCATTGTACCAATGCCAGGCATTCAAAAAAGATAAAAGGAATATTTATAAAATTGCTTTTCGAACAAGTCAAATTAAAATAACATGTCATATGATACAAAATCAGTTTATAATATTTACTCTGATCCAAACGCTGCACTGATTGCTCCGACTGAGATGCATATTCATATATCATTGCGCCACATGCAAATTGTAATTTACACATTGTAATGAATTCTTTTGATCTGTGGGACTCGCGTGTTTGATTTACGCCATCGACGTCCGTATTGGAACATGACGTGTTGATTTCCTATTCATAGTTTCTGCGGTGGCGATCTTCATTTTAATATGGTAATTATGAAAAAGGCTAGCTTATGGGGAAGCAAATTGCCGCTGATAGGATTTATATGAGCATTCATATAAACGATTAATTAATTAAGAAACTTTTTTTTCATTTAGTTGAATATAATGGTTTTGGCTCCACTATTGAGGCAGAATAAGGTAGATTTTAAATCAAATATAGGGCAAATACCTATAACTCAAGCAATTCTTCTGGTTTAATTTGCAAACTACAATTGTGTACTATTGAAAAAAATACGTCGCAAAAGACTTCAGGTGTGTGAATCCCTCCAATTCATCTCGGACTAGTATGGCAGGTAAAATTATTATGTAGCAATAAAATAATCGTTACTACGTGATCTTGTAATATTTAAAAGCTTTTAACAATAATTTTACAAATACTAGTACTATTACCGCATATTCTTTATGTTCAAAATGCGATGGTTGATATACAAAAACAATTCAGACACTTTTTATAAACTTATTCCCTGTGCTATCGACCTATGTGATTTTAACACGATATATACGTCATTCATTATCATTATACAGAAATTATGATTATTTTAATTTTATTTCAAAAGTGAGACGACAGCAAGATATTATTAACTTTTATACATAAACTATTTTAGAGTTAATTGTCATATTATATACTCTGTTTGATTAATAAACCTATGAGAAAATAATTATAATCGGCAGACAAACACACACATTGTATATCTCCAAGCTAAGCAAGTTACTCTTGTGTTATGGGCAATATACAATATACCACTCTGAGGCCGATCCCAGACACCCAGACAAATAACAGAAAGTTCGTTTCCGAAATTTTACCGTACTAGGACTCAAACCCGGAGCCTCTGGGTTCCAACGAGTTCGGCCGGCTATAAATATTTATGTTTCTTGATTATTCTTATCTGACTTACGTCTATTTACACATCCTTTGCAATAAATACAACGAACAAAGTCACCACAATACTTTGCTTTCAAGGAAGTTATAAAAGCTTGCTTGTATCTAAATTCGCAGACCGTGTGAAGCAATTAACAAAAATAAAAAGACTTGTCACAGATAAAATCGAACAGTTGAAAACATTCAAAACGTGTAACAGGAAATGAAACATCAATTATAATGCGCTGATCAATGAGTTTAATATCAACGTTCGATATAAAAATACACTCGTTTAGCAAATGCAAACAAAAAGCAAACTAAAAACCTTACATAATTACTTTAGCGATTCGCGCTCGAAAGAAACGCAGAAATGACAAGACGATGACAAATGAGCATCGTACACTGTCGGGTGGCGGACCTCATCAAATTATTCCCCACTTAAAAATATTCGTAAACAAAAACGGGATAATGTAAAAAATACCCGAGTTGTGGGGAGAAAAAATTGTATTGGCAACATTGATTGATGTTTACTAATAGGGCGCGAAGAAATGAGGCCGCTGCAGTAATTAAAGGAAAATTGACATCTTCTGTCAGTGTTGCCAACTGCATCCTGAAATAGAACGGTCACACCTATTCGGGAAGAAGTTATTAGTTTCGACTAACTTATTAAAAATTATTGAGTGATGGATGGGTAATTGATCACCACTCTGTCATCTGTACATGATCTTAAGAGTGTCGCTTATTTGAGAATTTTACTACTGACACGTATAATTAACTAGTTGTTGTCCTCGGGTCCTCTCGTGTTAATGTAGGTTTTATTAATCAATTACATTAAATTCAATAACTATACTACAATCGTTTGTACATTACATCTAATTACATTTAGACCAGGGGTGGTAGCCATCCAGTCGGGCAAATGCCCTACCACCTGGCTGTGGGTTGTTTTGTCACCTCTTACGACAGGCCGCCCGGCCGCAGGAAATTGTATTCTTTCTCCGTTCCTGCACAGAATACACGGTACGGTATTTATTTCAAAACTGAATATTACAGATCACTAATTGAAAGCCAGGAGTCTACCATCAAGTCCTTAAAACCTATTAATTATCACTAGTGGTCGAAATTCGACAATAATTAATTTAAATTATAAGTTTAAACATTACTAAGGTTCTGTTGTCAATCATTATATACTTCTGTAATACTATATCACAGATTGCGAGACAAGGCTTACACTGTTTGTTTGACTATACCAATAAACAAAAGAGTATATTTATGCGTCTGTGTGTCCAATACATAGTAGTGTGTTTAATTGATTTAGTATATTTTTAACGCATAATTAAAAAAAATAGCATTTTGTACTCCTTTTTCATACTCCTCCATCAGCGCAATTTTCGTAAAAAAGGGTACAAAGTTATTCCTGTATTTTTGCTTCACGTATTAATATATAGATTTATTACTGAAGCTGTTATTAAAATTACTTTTATGATGATTTTATAAAACTAAGCAGGCCGTTAAAGCCCTCACTTTTGTAAGTAATTTGATTTAGAATTTATTATACCAATAAATGAGATGTTCAACAAAATTTTGATTGAAAAAATCACAGGATAATTTTATGATTCAAATTTCTTGAAATTAAAAGCATTGATGAAAATAATACACAAATACACCATGTAATGGTTCATTACTCTACTGATTAGACAACACGAACAATCTATCAGGATTATTAAAGCATAGTGTGATAATCACATAGAAAACAGTGGGTCAATGACACACCCCCCTCTGGAAGTGACAGAAAATGAAGGATGGCATAACGAAGCCCAACCACGCCCGGCACGCGTCTCCGCATAAAACAACACATTTCCCAATTAGCATATCCAGATATTTGAATAATGAACTGAATAATCATCTGTGTACATTTTTATGCAATTGTTTTTTTTTCATTTATTATGTTGTTGTTACACCTGGGGTCCAGTTCTACTGTTTCAATATATTGGTGTTACGAAGATATTCAAAATGCGATTCCTTTGCGATAGTGTCTAAAATTAGTATTGTACTAAATCCACAATATCTTCTCGATATCGTAGCGGCGGAACAATAATAGAAAAAAATAGTTTTTTTATTTTTATTTGCAGGATTTCAGCAGACAGGCAGACGGCCCACTTGATGGAAAGCGGTTACCATCGCCTATGGACATTTGCTATACCAAAGGCGCTACAAATGCGCTGATGCTCTCTTAAGAGAGACTGGAACCTGGTCATCAATGCCGGAACACAGCTCAAGGTTGTTATGGCGACATACTTATAACCATCTGAACTGAACTTGATAGTTATAACCATCTGAAGAAATGGATTGAATTGGGCCCCTGAACTACTATAAGCCTTAGTGACTTCATCACGGAGAAATAACTAAGTATTGTTAATGACGTTGAACCACAGCACTGACACATAGCTCATGTATATGTATACGCTAATGTAGCTAACGCACTATTTTTAACGCTATAAGTAAGTCGCATTTGGTCACAGTAACAACAATACATTAAATAGATTGAGGATAGTGATAATAATAATATATTTAAAATCAATTATGATAAATTTTAGATTATCGGAGCTGGAAGTAAATTCCAAGTCTGTAACTAGAAGAAACGTTCTATGGAACTGCTGCGTATAATATCGTAAAGGCTTAAGGAAATCTAGACGAAATTCCAGCCGATGGTAAAAGGTGTCATGATGATAACAGTAAAAGAATAATAAGGTTCGATTAGAAAACTTTCGCGAAACACTTCCAAATATATTCCGGGTTTCTATAACTTACTAGATCCTTTCAACTTTACAAATAAGGCAAATGTATTATTTATATGTTCGAATCCCATTGGGGTCACCACTGTAGAGATTGTTAGACATCTCCAAGTCGGCGGCCAGTTGAGAACAAAAGAAAATCCAGGCTAAGTAAGGAATGTTACTTATTTATACCACAACCTCCAAAAGCAGAATAAAAATATAATAAAGGTTTACATTATATTAATATGAAAGAAAAACGAGCCTACCTCAGAATGGCTCGAGTGGTGAGTGATGTGACACGCAACTAATGCGGTGAAATAGGTGCCGCTACAAGTTCTTGCGAATTCACGAAAGGCGAGTGGGTTCGTGGTTGAACGTATGCACGCACATAGCGATAGTCTGACATAATCACTCCTCAGGTAATGTCAAACTTCTACCAATGCTTAGGTAAAAGTATGCTTAGTAAGGATATGGAAACCCAGTAAATAAACAGGTAGTTGATACAAAATATCATCTTGGTGATACGACACCTTATCGTTGTCTGTCATTGTGTACATATCATTAGTAATGCAAAATAATGGGATACGGACACCTCGTGCCGTTTGCCAGTCAATGATTAATGATTTTCTCCATTAATTCTTATTTCTGATGAGAAATTTGACTTGGCCTGTCAGGCGCCGGATCCAGATTAATATAGGCTGACGTTGCAACTTATATTATTACAAGATTTGCCTCTCTACCGCCGTCTAATCGATATTTACTGCTATTTGGATTATACATTTAAATTACATTATCATATTAAAAGTAATATATTAATGTGAATGTATTTTTGTTAGTGATTTAATTCCAGTACAGGTTTGCGTTTGAAGATAAACTAGTTTTATATTGAGCTGATATGTGTTATAGGATGGAGCAGGGATATATACTAGGGAACCCCTTGTATATATTTGTTACTTGGCACTTGAAGACAAGCAGGTTGCATTCTCACAACTAAAAGTTGTATTTTTTTCATGAAATGTGGCAAAACGATATATTAAGTCTCGGAGAAGGACATATGCTACTCAAAAAGACTTGAATAGGACTAAATATTATGTGGTTAATATTTGTAAACAATACATTGTACTACTTATCCGTGTTCGTTTTTCTTTGATGTATATATACATAATAGGATATTATCCTAGCTAGCTATAAGAGCACTCATTCAAACAGATGACATTGACATTCGCCTCCCGAAGGTTCTCACTTTCTCAATAAATAAATTATACCATTTTTCGAAATAAAAAGTATTCTATCTCCATTTATCTTATTGAGACTACAAGTATACTAAATGTCAGTAACATAGGTTTATTGATTTTTTTTTGATTGCCGGTATAAAAATCTAGTACGGAATAACATTGTACCAGGACATCAAAGCACGTAAACGAATAGTTCGGTTCACCAACAAAACTAACTGAATAGTTTTCACTATAAAAGGGCAAAGTACAAAGAGCTAGATAAAATTCCAGTCCAACCGCATCAGTGACAAACTCGGAAGGTATTCGGAGGGCTGAGGACCTAAGGGGTAGTGACTCGGCACCCTTTGAGCAACGCCCTTTGCGTATTAGCTCACCGAAAATCAAAAAGACGTTATTATTAATGATTTACACCATGACAGACGAAATATCTCGAATCTGATGGAAAGCTGAATACTCCTCAATCGAGGGTGGTGGTTAACATCTGGGAGAAAGTTTTGGAGATTCGAAAACATTCGTTATGATAATACTATGGCTTTCAACGAGATTTTTCTCGCACAAAGCTGGAATTCCGCCAGTGACTCGTGTCACAAATTATTTAATCAAATTCTTCATTCATGTGGTAGTGGTCATCCTTTATCATATCGATCATCTGCGAACATGAGAAATATCAGAATTTATTGGAATTCTGTGTTAGTTTTATATTATTTGGTTGATCCTTCTAATATCAGTATTATGTTTAAATTGTCATCTGAAGCGTATTTCCAATAGTGGCTATTTATGGCCGGTTCCTATATCTTACCTTCATTAGCTTGCTTTACCGGTTGAATTTTGATATTACTTGTGTGGAGCTTATGTCAAGTTTTCACCGAGAGTAAGGCATAGGAATGGTTGGTCAAGATATTAGGTGTGAAACGTTTCGCTCGCCTGAATCAAAGTTGCTCCATAAACCAACCGCACGGAATGACATCCAAAAAGAAAAGAAAAAAAATCACTTAAGATTCAAAACGTTCAGTATCTTTATCTTTCGGATGCGGAGTTCATTTTATGACCATTAATTTTGAGTTTTCGTCGGGTGTTTTATCACAACGGCTGCGAGACTGTCGCGCGTCTCATTAATCAAAAGCATTTGTTTACAACGAAGGGAATTTGATTTGATTAAAATAATACGCAATATCCTTGATAAATATCACCCCCGTTCTTCGTTTGATCTTCGCTGAAATTAATGGTGGAGGATTCAATCACGCAAATGCTGTCGCCGCGATTCTTCACGTCTGCCGGAGGACGTCGACGAAATGTGTATACAAATTAACTGTTTAATTGATCGGCTTGATTTAATCTATCAAATTCATGTCCTTACATGGCACCGTAGTCATTTATTTATAAAAGAAAAACACAACCATCATCCTTTGGTGAAATCTTCGCTATGAGCGATAAGGTTAAGATGTAAGTTATAAAGAACAGTAAAGACTTTCAATGCATCAATCTTTTTATTAAAAATTAAACTTCGTTTCAAAAAAACCGACTTCAAAAATTAGAAGTATAAAATAACTTATTTCTGAAGCTATTATTAATTAAATATCTTATTTTTAATATATTTATCTAAAACATCTTGAAGTCGGTGCAAAGTAAAACATAAAAATTACTATATTTTGAAAATTACTAAGCACCGACTTTAAGATGTTTAAGATATAATAATAGCTTTAGAAATAAGTTATTTTATACTTTTTAGTTTTTGAAGTCGGTTTTTTTACTTAACTTTTTAGTTTGTCGTGGGTCGCGACATAAAAATCGTTGCGAATCAATAGTTTACACTAGGTTTGACGATCTACCTCAATATTGTTAGACTTCTATCGATCGATTTAGAAAGGCTGCAAGTATATATGATACGGGATTTTCATATAGGTAGGCTGTAGGGTGTATCGTAAATTAATACTGTGATATTCTAATATCTATATATGCAAGGCTTTCTCGCGATCGACTCAAAAAGCAGTTGATATCTATTGGGCATGGCCATGGTTTATACTCTCATTTGACCACTACGCCATAGGGGTTAACGGGCGAACCACTGACCGGGAGTTGAGTAGCTTACATTGCAGGATTGCAGCTAATTTCAGGCGTCATAACAGTCGCCTTTTAATCTTTAAAGCTGTTGTTTTCCTTTCAGATTTTTTAATTTGCATCGTATTTCGTAGTTAAATGAAATCCGAGTTGTTCAGTGCCGTGTAGGATGGGGTTGTGGAATGAATAACGATCGTTGTCAGAGCGATGTGTGCTGATGCGGCTGTGTGCCCTGGGAGCGGAGTGGGCTTAACCCGCCTCTCGCCGATTAATCGCAGCTAATTCGAACCGAAACAGAATTAAACCGGACGAATGAATTGATCCCGACTATTTGTCCGATGCCATTTGACTCGCTAAATGATTTAGCACTTGATGTACTTTGACATTGGGATATGGCAATGCCTTGATTTGTGTGGTCTCTGTTATAGGATAAACATTGAACAAGCACGCGTGCATTTGGTGATCTTGTAAATCAGGTAGAGACCATGCACTATATAGAAAGTTATTCGGCTTATTGTCGCAATTGGACACAGGGTCCCCAGATTGAAGATCTAAAAATTATTGTTTGGGGTCAAAAAAACTTTTGGAATATGTACATGTAAAATACTGTCTCTAGGATATAAAAATTCGAGCCAAGCACTAAGAGGAGTGTAATAACGACGATGGTATGGATGTCATATATCTTCTGGCATAATTATTCACGAAATCGGTGACATTTCCAAAACTCAATCTGAAGATCCTGATAGGCATAGAAAAAGATCATGAGAATGTCTACCTTAATTTCGATTGCCTAAAAGAATCACCAGAGCTAGAGGCTTCTTAAAGAGACTGATTGCCGTCAGATATAAGCATTTGCAGCATTTGAGGTTTGACTAACGTGTTCAGAGTCTTAAAGAAATTTTATGACTTAATATTAATTAAGCTTTTGTTTGAAACGTGTCAACCTACTTAGTGATATTCATGGGCTTATAATAGTAGAGAAAAGCTTTAGGTCTTTTATTAAACTTCAATTATTATCGATGAACAATACTAAGCCAAAACTACTACTACTAACGTATATGTTTAGATTGTGGGCTAATTGTAAGAAGACATTCAAGAGACATCCTTTGGAGTTTAACAGTAAAAATACATATCCCTTTTCATTATACTACATATATCTTTTTAAATCAACGTGCGTGCATGACAAGACCTATGAATGTCAAAGAAGCAAGTGAGGTGTGTAAGAATGGGCCTGTGTGGCGGTTTGTTTGTGCCTACCCCGCAAGGGACTGGCGTGAAGTAATGTATGTATGTATGTATCTTTTTAAATCATTCGATTCTTTAACTTCCACTTTTTGTTTGATTTTCTTTTATGTAATGTAAGAAAATATAGCAGGCATTATTATTTTCTTTTAATTCATTATATCTTAAAATAGTCTTCTAACTACAATTTATACACTACAACTCTATTTCTGCAAGTTTATTAAAGCGTACAAACATACTTGTCCGTTATCTACAGCTGTATCTTCTTCATTTGTATTATCATCGTTGGATCCACTGACGCACATTCTAGTTTCGATGAATGTTTAATGAAAAACCGATGTCAGAAATTCCTCACAACGTGCTCTGTATATCAATTTTCTTTCATTTAGGAGATATGAACGGTCATTTTATTTTTGTGTCATAGACAAAATAGAAGTCCTTTATTATTCTGAACAATAATATTGAAAACAAATTAATGTGAATTGGTTTGCGAAAGATAATAAATTAAATATTAATTTTGATTGCGAGTGAAACACGACTGAGTGCCTTCGAGAGGATACAAAACAAACAGCACAACAAATTATATTAAATCAGAGATAATCCTGTCAATTAATTGGACTTAGCATTGAGAACCGGTCTCGGGCGCATGCGCGAATTAAACGAACCAAGATAATTCGAGAGCAAGGAAGCGTGGTGCTCCGACAATTATTATTAATATCACTTACCTGTTGGTTCTAATGCTTGAATCTTTATTTAATCGATACTAATCATAATGAACAGTTATCGATGTTAAGGCATATTCTGTTCATTAAAATTTCTCTTTCGCACACTATCTAGGAATTTGGAATTAGCTACCAGCTGAGGTTTTGTAAATATCCATAAGAGCCGGTGACCACTTTACATCAAGTGGACCTTCGGAATATCTAGTTTTAAACTCCAACCATAACAAAACTCTATAATTACCCAAAGACAACATTTGAACCCCACGCCTACACCAATATCTTGCTGTAGGAAGTTCAATTATAATTCCTAAACAATACTTTATAAATTTTAAAAATGATTCAATTTACTATGTCTCTTTTTTCTGTTCTTCAACAATGGGAGATAAAGAAAATTAAATGACTTAAACCTGTGTTAACTAGTTCGATTTTTGTAACTGATTATTTGGGATCTGTCACACATATTTACCGCACATTCATAAAAATAATAAAACATTAGCAAAATTGTATCTGGTATAGACTAAACCTACTGTTGGTCTAAGAGGCAACAAAAAATGCCAAAAGCAAAGGAAGGAAGTAAAAACCACTAGGTTTAATACTTCATTTGCTAATCACCAATATAAAATGTATTCCATACATACATATTACATATATTTAATCAAATTAATAAAGTATAATCAAGAGTTATATGAAATATAATGTCTGTAAGAAAATTGTTACCAATTAGTTATTATTGAAAACATACAAGGAATGTGAAGAATTCTTAATGTACGTACTACATTACATGGTATTCATAGATTGTAAACACATACAGATATTGGTATACAACACATAATAAATTATTTGTATAGGTAAATCTTTCTGATACAAGTATACGAGTATTAATAAATATTAGAAGGTCCCAACCTGGCTGAAGGCTGTGTACATTTTAAAATAGCTAAAATGTTTTATATAAAATTTCTTGGAAGTGCGCTTAATCCTGGCCAGGCCGATCGCTTGACATTGACACATCGGTACAAGCCCGCTGTCCGAATGTAATTCTACCCCGGACTCGGTCATCCGAACCTTCCTTTTTACTACTTTATTGTTCAATCTATAAAATTAATTGGAATACAATCACTCTTCCTCCGACTAGTGTTTACTGGGGCTTATCTTTATAAGTTTTAGACCTATATCTATAGGCACTTTTGCATTTTTCAAATTAAAACAAAAACGTCAACATTTCACGAAAACAGATTTTATTTTTCTGGACGAGTTCAACAGATAAGCAGACGGCCCACCCGATTAAAACAGTCTTCTAAGGACATTTGTAACAACTCAAGGTTGTTATGGCGGCATGCTCTAGATAGACCACGGCTGGTTTCTATGCAGATGAGTAAAATACCCTAGCACCTGTCTGTAGGTTATTTTGCCGCCTCTTACGACAGGCCGCCCGGCCACAGAAAATTGTATTCTTGCTCCGTTTCGCACGAATCCTAGGAAGGGTGTGTAGAAGGGACCAACTAACATACTGAAGAAGTTTGCTTTTTTATGGCTTAGTACAGCAGAAAAGCTAATGGTCACTCAATAGAAAGTAGCTCCCTTCACCTACGGACATTTGAAACACCAGAGGTGTACCAATGTGATGTTGGTCTTGAAGGAATTTTATGTCATCATTTTTGAAAAATTCTATTCGGCAGTGCTGTGGCAAAACCTCACTTTTGACAAAAGTCAATATTATATCGACATTGAAACTACTAATAGTCTAAATATCAAAAAGTTTATGAAATTGTATAATCAGCGTATGTTTACCATGTATTATAGAATTGTAATTCAATGTATCGTAGGGAATCAATTTGCCTACTGTCGAATAACACGTCCAAAATTAACCTTTACAAAATAAAAGTGTGTTTCACTGCAAGAAAGGCACCCCACTATCCTAACAGATCGTGAAGTATATTTGTACTCACACTAAAATACAGTAATAATTAGATGCTTAAAAAATTCGGTTAATGTTATTGAAAACAGCGCTTTGTGGTACACCACAATCGCATTACTTCCGGCACGTCACGTCAATCGAATACGCAACGCATTCGTCACGTTAACGTAGTCACTTTAGAACAGAATCAAAACCGCGAGTATCAAAGCGGTCCACCGATCAATCACCATCCATTAAACAAGAAAAGAAAAGTGCCTCCCCCCACGATTGGCCCTCGATTGGGCCCAATTTACATGAGAGCCGCTTTTTCCTGCCGGATCGAGATTAGTCCCCGAATGAGTTTGATGAATCGTTCGCACCCCGCGAAAGATACGGTGTTGCCAGTATGGCTACCGTGATTTTACATGTGAATTCGGAATTAATCAGTAAGTTACCCGATTTTTCAATCACCGGGAAAAATTAAACATAGAATAAAGTATAACTTGGAAAAATTGAATGATTTCACTTTTAAACTGACGCAAGTTTGAATTATATTTATATTTGAATTATAACTTTATTCAATCATTGATAAATCGGCCTTTAAACAAACAGTTAAAAATAGGTATATAGTTTTATTACTAGGAATTTATGAATATGTTGCACTATGATTAGTGCAACATATTCATAAATTCCTTATCATTTTTAGTAATTCATAAAAAATACTAGCTTCTTTTGTTAGGAATGTGTTATTTTTACTGCAAACCTATCAATTAATTGAAGAAGGATTGTATAATTTACTTGTATATAAAAAAAAAAGTGACAGATAAAATAAATTAAAAATGTTTGATCTACACGTGTAAGAGAGGAGTTTCTTGTCGATTTTTTTCTTAAACAGCAACAATACCTACGTTACGAAGTGGTTATCAGTATACAGTACATAGAATTATGAAGCAAGGCTTACATTTATATTTAAAGATCATTTCCTTATCCCAAGTCTCCATACTGTGGCCATACTACTGGGCGTAGGCCTGGGTATGGTCCCCGGCCGGTTGACGAACGGTCATTTGTTAAAAATACACTCGAGCCACGGATCTAATTGTCTCCTCTAATTTCACACCCTCCCGTGATACGAGTATCTGAGCCCTTACCAAATTAAAAGCCGTTTTAGCGCACAATCCTGTTTTTTACATTTTAGGGAGATCCTTTTTTGTTATCTGTCCTACAATTTTACGTTTTGACACTTGATCAATATTTTGAGAGTTACGCGTTATTGCTACACAACATCTATCTGCGGAATGCATAGTATATACAGTTAAACCTCTGTAAGCCGAAGTTGAAGGAAGACGCCAAAAAAAATCAAGTTATAGTTTTCAAATTACGGAGGATTTCGACTATATTATATTTATAGAGGTTGTAAAACGAAATATTGCTATGTTCCAGATACAGAGGTCAAATTTATTTTTTCGAGTTATCGAGAGAAAATAAATACCGAATTTGCTTATAGGGTCTCACTAATTATTTCAACTTATAAAGGGTTTAGATTTCGAGCAACGGAGGTTTTTTGGGGTCAAAGCGAAGGGAATACTATTTTTTTTTCTAGTTTATGATGTTTTCGATTATTGACGTTTGACTTAAGTAGGTGCTGCTGTACATATACTATATAGATAGAATATATCTTAAAGTGAATGAATAATAAGTTAAGTTTTTGATAAATCTCTATTACATACCACATAATCCCTACATTAGCGAAAAAGAAAAGCTTGACTATACTGCTTATTAAATTGTAGCTTTATTTTGTATACACCTTAAAAGTCTACGTGATCTCAATTTATAGATTTCAATAATAAAATTACCAGTCGAAGCTACACTATAAACGTGTACGAATATCTAATACTAAATTATAGGTATTTCATAGATTAAGCTAAGTACAAAGTTGTGATGATGATTGATGAAAAACAGAATTCGACAAAGGTAGATAAACAAAAGATAGTAGCTAATGTAAACTAAATTAAAGAGGGAGTGACTTACCTTTCAAGATGCTTTACGATGTCCTCATAAGCGGCTCTACAATTCTCCCAAATACCAGATCTGCAGACAAAGAAAAATAAAATAAGAAAACCGTGCAGAAGGAAGAAAAATCAACCTCATACATAACAATAAGATGAGCATGTGATGGATATGCATGATGATATTTGATAGCTTATATACACATCAGTATTAAGATGCTAGCTAAGATCATATAGACCATAGCAAATGAAGTGAGGTTAAAGTTGGTTTAGTAGTAGGTAATTTTTTATTGCAGGAGTTCAGCAGACAGGCAGACGGGTTACTTAATGGGAAGCGGTTACAATCGGCTATGGACATTTGCAACACCAAAGGTGCAAAAAATGCGCTGCTGCTCTCTTAAGGTAGACTTACTAATACCGGAACACAATACAAGGTTGTTATGGCGGCATAATCTAGACCAAAGATGGTTGCCATCCGGTCGAGCAAATACCCTACCATCTGGTTGTGGGTTGTTTTGTCGCCTCTTAGGACAGGCCGCCCGACCGCAGAAAATTATATTTTTTCTCCGTTCCTACACGGACGAAGTTGTTTAAAATGGGATACTACACTATTGAATAATATTTAAATGACAAAACTTCGTTATGTTATAATTATAACGATAATAATATTTTTCTTTCCTTCTATTATGTCTTTGTCTTACTGAGTATGTACTGTTGGCTACAACTCCATTAATTCTTCGAAAGTAATTGTGTAACATACTTTTGTATTAAATTTATTAAAAAAAATAAGTTAGGTAAATAAGAAGAAAAACAATTTTAGCTAGACGTGACGCTTCTTTCTTGGCGCTTTTCCCCTTAACAGCAATAAATAACATGTTGCAAAGCGGTGAATAGGAAGTAAAATTAAATTTAACTTTATGTATATACCTTCAAAAAGTGTTCTCCAGTGGACCTTATTTTGAATAAAAACATTTGAATTTGAATTTGAACGTGATGCATAGAAGATACAAGTATCTGTACCTATTGATAGTTTCAAACGCAGTTGTCATTTGTTATAAATTTCAAAAGAGATAATTATTTCCAGTATCTACGCAAGGTGTGTGTTTGTTATAATTTTCAAATTTGAATCCATTTTTAATACTTGCATTCAAATTTATATATCAGCTTTAGACTCAGATGAAACTTCGGCAATGGCTTACTGCTCTTAAAGTTGCAAGAGAAATGTTCTCAAGAACCTGTAGCTGATATATGTACTCATATAGTTATTTGTATATATAGTTGCAATGAAATAGATAAAGTTCTAATTGCAAACAAATCAGAAATAGAAAAAATAATAAAGGTACAACAAAGGCTCCCTGAGTCACCAGTACAGTAAACAAATGTGATCAGAAATCTTCAATAATTCTCATACGACGTTCTTCAAGTATTAATAATTACAATAATACAAGAACAATATAAAAAGCTATGAGAACAAAAACAATTAAGAAACTGTTCTTAAGTGCTCTTAAATGAGTAAAAGAATAAGTTTTAAACGAGAGAAAAAAGGGTTTGAATATAAAAGGGAATAATTATGAGTTCTCAATATTAAATGTTCCGTTACATTGAGTTAGGGGTCGAAGAAATTAATTATGTTTTAAAAACAATCGCTTTTATATTTGTACTGAACCCACTCATGCGTGATCCTCCAAATTGCTTCTCGATTACTTTAGCTCTTTGTTTTGCATTAAACTTTCTTCTACAATTGTAATCAAGGGAATTGCTTGAAAGAACACCCCTCGAGCACTCTTAAATATGTGTTAGTAACCTTTCTTAGATAAGTTGTTAGTGTATTTAATAAGCATAGTTAGTGGTTAAAGTTAAATCTTTAGAGCCTAAGTATATTTTGGCTGTAAGTGATTTGCGTTAGTAAGGTGATACAATGAAAAATATTGTTAACATATTTAGGCTGGTGTGCATAGACATTTAACCGACGGTTAAAATAAAATAATCACTGTTTAGCCATATATTTTTAGCGATTATTCTATGCACACCAGCCTTAAGCTTCTGCATTTTTATTTCATTTTATTGCAGACGGCCCACCTGATGGAAGGCGGTCACCATCGCCTATGGACATTTGTAATATCAAGTGTGCTTTTAATGTGCTGCTGCTTTCCAAACGAAACTGAAACCTGGCCATTAATGCTAGAACAAAACTCAAGGTTGATATGGCGGTATAGTCTAGATTAGGGGTGATAGCCATCCAGTCGATATATACCCTACCACCTGACTGTAGGTTGTTTTGTCGCCTCTTACGACAGGCCCCTGGCCGCAGGAATTTGTATTCGTCCTCCGTTGCTGCATGGATTGCTACGTCTAAGATATGCAGACTTGAAGAGTTTTTGGCACATACACACATATTCACACCAACGCGCACTACTACCACATTACATTACACGCACAATTCACAAACAAATCAAGACACACAAAGAGCTTAAAATTAATTATCTAGACACAGAAACGACAACAAAAAAAACAACACATATGGTACTAGTTAGGTTAATATATATAGGTATAAAGATAAGGCACATACGGCACATGCACTTCCTTACAACACCAGCATGTAACACATACACTATACATTAGTATAAGTTTAGTATTAAAATTAAAATTAATTAATATAATAAGTTATTTTTAAGGTACACCACAACATAAACATACATTCATTAAATGTCACACACAATAAAAAACAACAAATAAGCATGTATACTTTCTAAACTTTTTATTAAATTAAATTGTAAAAAAGGGTACGGAACAAGAGTCCGTAGAGTTGTTAAAAAAATATGTATATAGACCTCGTACTGCGAGAAAAGTGACTAACAGCAGATGGAGACAAATATTCATAAGGCTTCTTTTTTGCCAAAACGGAACCTCAAAAATTAATATGTTTAATTAAGTTTACGCAAAACTTGCTTCAACTGCCTTCGTAAGCGAAAGGCGTACTTGTGTTACAATACAATGTGGCAGTAAGACAGTGGGGTAAGTGTTGTGGGTCTTCAAGAGGAAGTGGGATTTAAGAGCATACTCACACGGCATACATTTTTCAACCATTTGACTAGTACACAATCACTTTTTCTTCTATATTTTTTAAAATGGCTGTGCATTTTGTTTATTGCTGAAGCACAACTCAAAGATTCCGGAACACAACTCAAAGTCGTTATGGTGGCATATTCTAGTCCAGGGGTGGTAGCCATCCAGTCGAGAATGCCTGGTATTCAAGTTATATAATGAAATTCAAACAAAGAAGCTACTACCCGAATATTAGAACTATATATAAATCTTTACCTACATACACATAACAAAATTATAGGTCTGTGACTATCGCCAAACGAAGGAATTCTTGTGTCAGCTCCTAAAGTGATATTTCACTAAACAGTTGTGAATTTCTATACAAATAGGCAATTCTTGTTGGAAAGTCTTGTAGAGTGTGATATGTATGTTGTAAAATGTGTTACAGAATGTTCTATATATATAAATTCAGTTTCAAAAGTTTATGTTCAAAATAAGTTCCACTGGGGAGCACTTTTTGAAGGTCATACGTATAAGACAAAATGTATATCTACGTCCTGTTCTATTTACACCACGTCGCAACGTGTTACCGCTGTTTAAAGGAGAAGCGGCAAGAAACTCCCCAGCACTAGGACAATTTTTTTTTATCATAATTACAAATAGACAGCTAAATCTTTATTGTGCACTAAAGCATACACAAATAAAAGAATCAGATCGTATAACTGGCTAAAAACCGATCTCTTCGGGACAACCTATCGATTCTGGCTTACAAGTAGCTTTATAAACTTTTTTTGAAGAATATATTTTATTTTTATTAGTAAGCTGTATAAATATAATTTGGGAAAAATATAGTACACATTTAGGTTTCGTTATTTGTTTTATATTTTATTTATTCCATTGATGAATTTTCTATGTGTTTTATTACTACTTATCTTTTGGCCAGCAAAGATCTACCATAGGTTTCAGTATAAACGAAGAAAATATAGTAGATTTCGTATTATATTATTTTCTATAGTACTAAATAGTAAATATTAAAACTTTATATCAAACTATAAACAATTTACGGAAACATATTACAGCACAATCCGTCAAGAATAGTTTATGTTTGAGAAGCATTTGAGATATAGTGTTGAAGACGCATAGAGAGAATAAGCTGGACAGAAAAGAAAACCAATGAAGTTGTATTGGATATGACAAAAAAGAAGGGCAAAATTTTAAAAACAGTGGAAGAAACTAAGCCACGACACATCTTAAGCACGTTAATCGAAGGTGAAGTGAAGCAAGAAGAGGGAAGGGAAGGCCAAAGTGAGCATTCATGGATCAATTAAGGAAATGAAGTGTCGAACAAAGAAGTAAAACATCTGACTCTTTATAGAGAAGATTGGAGGTGGCTCCACTAACAAAACCAGAGCTCTTGTTAATTTTATATTATTTGATGATAATAATATAAAATTAAGAAAATTAATTAATTAAAAACAGTTGAAAGATTTTTAAAATTGTTCAACGTGTGAATAGTCCTTAAATGCGTTTGTACTTATCTTATTGGATTATGTTACGTATTCATTCGTTTAACCTGCGCCACTTGTCGCCTGACCTGCTTAGAGGTTTCTTTTCCGGTGAACTTACTATTCCAAAAGCGGATTATATTATTGAGAATTGAATTTTAGAAGATTACTAGGATATTTCCGCGGGATTCTAGAGACACAAAAAGGCGTTCCATCAGTAACTCAGAACGCCCAAATTGCTCAGTTAGCCGTTTCACAAGGAGACCGATCACAAAACGCTCACAACGACACATGTCAAGGGATGGCTCGATTAGCCATTCCACTTGGGTTTAGGATTGTAAGGCCACCAAGCAAGTGGAACGGGAAAAATCATGGTCTTTGTGAGTCCCTAATGGAACGTAGCAAAAGTATCGCAGTATTTAAAAAATAATGTAACATCTCCTTGTCAAATGTCGCCCATGAGAACCGGCCATATCCGAAAAAAAAACCTACATATGACATACAGACAAACAGCCGGACATGGCAATTACATAAGAATTCCGTTTTTAAAACTATCTTTTAACGGTTCTCAATGTAGCATTTATTTAATTTTATATTTTTATTCCGACGTTGCGGTCACTTTTCAGTAACCGTGATAAAGTTAAAAAGTTGATTTAATTATGCGTACTAGTTTCGTTTTTATAAAAGATGGCTACGGAACCCCAGAAAGAACGGATACCATATTTGGTTTAATATTTAATAATAGTCAGTAATTATCCATTATGTTTCAACAAATTCATTCATAAATAATCTTTGTGTTAGTTTACATTTTTAATCAATAAAAGTAGAATATTAGTCTCACTTCCGGCAATATAATTTACGACAACAGTCTGTTATGTATTTACATAGCCACATCGGTGTCCTGACCATAAAAAATCTTGTGGAATATAGCGGATTAGGGCTATGTTACACTAAAAGAATAGATGTAGCTAGCGACGGATAGATATACTTAATACTACTACTCAAATCTAAGGAATGATAATGAACATAAAATTAATTGAAAACACAATAAAAGACGTAGTTTTAAAAAAATGTGTATGCCTCTTATATGGCAAATGTGTATAAGTAATGGCCAGTTCCTATATCTTACCGACCGTTCATTTGCTCTACCGTCGGTTAAAATTTGACATAAACTCCATATAAGTAATGTCAATATTCAACCGATAGTAACCCAAGTGAGTAAATATTACCATATAGGAGTAGGGAGAGAGTTCATTCCATAACATACTCAATACTCATGTCTGTATGTCATGAAGGGGTATTTATAGCAAATTCCAATTATATTGTAATAACTATCGATCTTGATACTAAATGTTGAAAAAAGGTCATCGACTATGTAACCAGTTGTCCAAAAACGAATAGTCTTGGAAATAACTATTCTGTAATTAACTCTCGTCTGGGAATATGCTGGGATTATGCCAGATACATTCAATATTACTCAATAAATCACAATACAATCGTATTTTTTCTATTATTTTTTTTTAATTCAACATGTCTATTTTTTTTAAATTCAAAATGATATAAATCTGAGTTTAAGAAGAGGTTTGCAGATAATACAGTCTTATAAAGTAACAATATCGCTTCGTATAGCTCTGAGTGTATAACAAACTTTTGGAGCGGTAAAGCTATATAATAAGCAAGTAGTCAAGTATGGACCAACAAAACAGTTGTGTTGAATGAACTCATCAAAGTCTCGAGGCTATTTAAGGGCCAGGTCCCAACCAATATGACATTTTAACGCCGACTATAAATTATGTTAGTGGATGTTTTATGTAAAAGTTAAGGTGGGAATGCAACACAGCTAAAATTATTTTTTATTTTTATCATTAACTAGCGGTTCCGGCAGACGTTGTCCTGCCCTGAAAAAGTAAAAATCTAGATTACGATTTCAGGGCCACCTACCGAGTCTAATTGTGAATTTAAACTATCCCGGACCCACTCAAACACTATTTTTCGCACTTGGGTTACATTATTGAAGTTTTAATGGGGATCCCTAACTTGTTTTAGTAATGAATACAGCCTATATTAATCTGGGGTAATGTAGCATTCGAATGGTGAAAGAATTTTTGAAATCGGTCTAGTAGTTTTTGCGTTTATTCGTCACAAACATACAAAAATACAAATCTTTTCTCTTTTCGTGTATATACTTCTCCGTTCCTGGACGGAAAAAGACTTAAATATTGTAGACTGCCTATAGGTTCAGGATAGTCGACAATTCAAACTGTTCACTGATCCAACGAGCAGCTGGTACTGGGATACACCAAGCCAAAGATGGAAGTAGTACTCATGAGGACTTGGGTTTTGTACAACGAAAGCTCATGAAAGGAATTAATTTCTAATCTTACCTAGCAAGTGCTTCCATGTTGTGCATCGGCTGGCCTTTGATGATAGAGCCGTCGGGCCTGGGGACGCCATGGTGTGGCATGCCGGGAGACATGAGGGCGTGTTGGTGCATGAAGCCCATGGGGCCGAGGTGCGTTGGTGGTGCATTATACCCATTCGCGAGGAGCGGAGACTTCTCCATGCGAGCCATTTCTGAAACAGATTTTTAAATTAATTAATCGTTTTCCTACAAGATTTAAAGACTTTAGTGAACAGAAGCCGTGGTGCTTAGTGGATAAAGCACTCGCGTCCCTAACTGAAATGAGACAGGTTCGAATCATGAATCTTATAAAGCAATACTTAGGCAGTTTTTCTCTCTATATTACCACGTGCTGACGATGAAAGAAATCATCTTGATGAAACCGACGCATCGAGCGATGTGTTAAATTCGCCTTGGAAAAGCGTGGCTGCTCTAATGTCCGTTCTTCTAAACTATTGGGACGCCCGTGATCAGCAGTGGGATATAAATGGGCCGATCCAGAAATCTAGTGTAATTCATGAACGAAGAACTATTAGGGACCATGATTCGATTGCTAAGAAAAAGATAGAAAAGTCCTAATGACCGAAGAAAGAACTATTATTTTACAAAGTATGTACAATAGTCAGCATGATACAACTAAATAACTACAGCCAAATTCTTAACAACATATTTATATTCATATATTTTCGGTAATAAAATCAGTGTAATTACAGCGCTCGTTGGGTTTGGTATGCCTTACATTTCACCTTTAGACTGAACTGTATACACATTATAATTTTTTGGTCCTTCGAACCGGACAAGACAAGACTGCTAAAGAAAGTGATGGAGACGTTACCAAATGATAACATCGAAATCTTCGCACGGGCCGTCTCCATGATGTGTTCGGCTGGATTTATGGAGACGAATAGATGGAAAAAATTTGTCTCCAACAGAGTATATACAGACCATCTCTATAATTATTCCGAAGTAGTTCAATAATGGAATTGTACGAGAAAAAAAAGCTCCCTGGGATAATGGATAGCCAAAATAAGCATAACACGATAGATTAGTACCAGCAAGATTTAAAACTACAGAGATAAAATATACGTACAAATATTAAAAGTCGTGCAATTTATTTCATGATTTATTTGTGACAGCTTATTACCCGACTATGTATATATGTATTGAGGCGGCCAACACTATAGTTTACCCTACGTATATTTATATTCCTTTAAAATATTAAATACTTGAAATTACTTCGTTTCCATTCAAAGGAGCTCTCGTGAGCGAGGTTCCAGTAAAATCCAATTAATTCACGGTATTATCATTTAATTACTCGTTCCAATAATCGAATCGCCCGTAAAACGGTGTATAAACAATAATAAAATGAGCAATGAATTTCGAGACTATTGTTTTCTGGATACCCCACAAACAACCCGTGTAAACATAGAGGGTGATGCGCAAATATTCTTAAAATGACCCCCCCGACCACCTCTGGGGGTCTTTGGATGTCCATAACGTCCCCCCCACCCGCCGAGGTCACCAAACGGACTGGGGCGTTGGAAACAATTAACAAGGTGTCGAATTAAACACGAATTAACGGTTTGGATCGTTAAAGGAAAATACCCTTTGCTATTGTGGTGCCGTTTTACAAAGGATTTTGGGATTGTTGAATATTAAATATTATGTCGGTGGCCTTCACAAAAGGACAGGTATGTGATTCTGTTTATAATGAGAAAAATTCCAATTAAATCAGTCTTACCGCCGCAATCCTCTGACCGGTTTTGTTTGTTTGTTTAAGCTAAGAATGTACACAGTAGCTTTTGATATAAATATATATATATTAATAGAAAAATTATGTCAATAACAACAGATTTCATTGCGAAATTTTTCCGGTAAAATTGCAGATTATAGCCACCTCCTTTATCTAATATTAATATGTGAAGCAAAAACTTTGTACCCCTTTTTACGAAAATTGCGCCGACGGAGAAGGATGAAATTTCGCACACCTATAGTTTATATAGAGAAGGAGTGCAGAATGGTAATATTTTTTTTTAATTATGCATAAAATATACATTAAATCAATTAAAAAAACATTGCATACACGCCATGTATTTGACACACATACATGCATATATACTCTTTTGTTTATTTTTAAAGTCAAATTAATAGTGAAGCCTTAGCGATATTTGTGATTCTAGAAGACTTAACAACAGAACCTTAATAATGTTCAAACTTATAATTTAAATTAATTATGGTCGAATTTCGACCGTTGGGCGACCACTAAGTACTCTTTATTGTACACTAACATAAGAGAAGTAATACATTTTATTGTCTTAACTATAAGTAGTATAATGGGCGGCCGTATTGCTTAAAGCAATGTCTTCCAGGCAACCTTTGGATGGACAAGAACTTATTAAAAGTTATCTGTTGGCGTACAGTACAATAATAATCTTTATACAAAAATGAATGTTTGTCTGTATGTCCTTTATAGAATCGTTAACTATACATTCGATCATGTGATGATCTTTAGCAAAGTTGTTGTGCATGAGCCAAGAAGGTTTCTGAGTTGGTTCACAATTGGACCCGATAGGTGGCGCTGCTGTCGGCATATCGATTGAAGCTGTTCCGGACAGGACGACGTCTGCCGGGAAGCTAGTTATAAATAAAACTAAATATAATATGCAATAGTATATTGTTAAGTAATAATAATAATATAATGGATAAGTATAGATATAAAAATATATACATACAAGTTCACGTGTACTCGTATATATATAGAAATATCTATAAGAGCTAGTGCCCATTAAACATTCTGTCTGAAAAGCAAAAAGCCGATATTTATTTAGACCCAATTATTCTTATATTTCATTAAACGTCTTATACTGAACGACTATTCCTAGAACATAGTATTTTCGGCTTAAATAGGCACTAAGCTATTTCCGAATCTCGCTTACTAAGATAAACAAATATTAATATCAATATATAGAACCGTAAATGTTTTGCTTCAACTATATTTGTATGCTAACATTTACCATTTCAGTATATAGTGTGGAGTTCTGTAAACATTGCAAGTAACAAACAAACATTATGACCAATGGACCCTGAATTAATTGCTTGGGCCTATTTACTTAGTTAACCGCTTCGGTTATCTTTAGAGCCATACCTCGGACCAACTTTATATTTATTTATAATTAATTATGCAAGAGATGTATAGCTTGCTTATTGCTGAAGCCTAACAAGAGCCTGCTTTCTATTTATTTACTTACTATACCATTAGTATAAAATTGTTCTTATTTGTGTATATGTCAAGTTTTAACTAGTTATAAGTTGATAGAAATATAAATCACCTACCAAGATTCAGTTGCTAAACTTGCACTTAGCTTAGACATCTGTCTTTTCTATCTTTGAAATTGGCTAAATCCGAGGGCGTTGGAGTCATAACTAAAAAAAATAGGTAGTTTTATGTGGTAGAGCCACGTTAGAATCATTAACTTGATTACAGTAGGGCCATCGCAAACGGTGTAACATCTCTCACAATATCGGCGTGTAACAGTGGCAAACGGCCCACTGGTTACTATAGTCTATGAACATTTGTAACCTCAAAAGTGCTACAAATGCGCTGCTGCTCTCTAAAGGGAGACTGGAACCTGGACACTAATGCCGAAACACAACTCAAGGTTGTTATGGCGGCATACTCTACACAGGGGTGATAGCTATCCAAGCAGGTAATCCCACCACCTGGCTGTGGGTTCACGTCTTACAACAGGCCGCTCAGCCGCAGGAAATTGTATTCTTTCTCACTTTCTGCACGAATGTACTTTATCTTGTCCATTCAGTTGCCTTTCGATGGGCAGAAATTAGATTAATTTGCCTGGAGATTATGTTAAATTTTATAACCGATAGTAAGGCGTGTTAGTAATGTACAGATACCGGTCATTATTCAGTAAACCCATAACAATGTTCCGGTATTAATGGCCAGGTTCCAGTCTCCCTTTACAGAGCGGCAGCACATTGGTAGCACCGTTGGTAGTACAAATGTCCATAGGCAACGGTAACCACTTTCCATATGCCTGTCTGCTGAACTCATGCAATAAAAAAGTATATATCTGGCCAGAGAGTGAAACAGGCTTAAAATTTTCTAGTTAAGCACTATTTCATCTGTCTTTCAATTTATGGTAAATCAACATTAAACCTTTGATTACTGAGATATAAATATAGAGACGTACAGCCGGACGCATATTTTTTATGATAAATAGATCGGTAGACAACATATATTCTATATCCCCAAATTAAGCAAGTTACAGTTGTATTACAGACACCCAGACCATAGTAAATAACGGAGAAAATTCGTTTCTGAAAGTTGTCATACCAGAAATCGAACCCGAAACTTCTGCGCTACAATGAGGTAGGCCGGCAAAGCCTTAGCCCACTCAACACAAAAACTTCTATGACGAAAACACAAGTATATCGTATTTGCCAAAATAGCTACAAAAGTAAGTCTCGTAGTAAATTGTTTATTAGTACCTTTGTTTATAATAACCAAAGGTGATTCCCTCAACCACAATTAGGTCAGTATACCAAAAACCATATTTACAAATCCCCAACATGGGAAGGGTCAACCGCACTTAGTAATTAACTAAATACGTTTGGAATTCTATAATAATCTGCGGTTCTATCCGCCCTTTTGAACCCTTTTTTCCAACACTTTCAGTTATAAATACAACTAGAAATACTGCATGTAATTTTTCTCTCGCTTTTCGAATCCTTATTATTTAAAACATATTTCATCAAGTTAGTAGATAATTTAAACTTTTGTGACTATATAAAAAACACGAACATATGTATGTATTGAATTTCTCTTAAACGACTTGGCCGATCTTAATAAAAAAATTGTGTGTGTTCACACACAATTTTTTAGTAGGTCCTAACGCTCTAAAAGTCTACCGTGACGTCGCCAAATGTTTAGTAGACATCACACACGACCAGAAATGGCTGGCGTCTATTTTGCTAAAAGATTAAGCATTGCTATACAACGTGCCAATACCGCCAGCATTCTGGGAACGTTCCCGGTAATTGACAGTGGCTTAGGTCCAATAACTTATCTTTAGATATTTTCCCCTTTTTATTTAGTCTTAGTTTCTATATAGTAGAGTTTGTAGTTTATTTTTAAGTTTATAGTTATTGTAGTAGGTTTTGGGATGATTTAAATTCACAATTGGACCCGGTAAGTGGCGCTACCATCAGGTTCTAAATTTTACATTTTTAGCAGGACAAAGTCTGCTGTCCCCCCCCTCTGGTGTTCTCTATTAATTCCAAGCGTCTATTTTACTTAAAACATTTGCACACCTACCAAGTTACTTATTTAATAATTGAGTAGGTTTAGAGTTCTAGAGTATACCTCTATAATAATCTTGAGTTATGTTCTGGTATAATTAGTCAGGTTCCAGCCTTCTTTCAAAGCCAAACCACATATTGGTAGCGTCTATGGTGCGGCAATTATCTATAGGCGACGGTAACTTTTCATCATGAGTTACAGTCTGTCTACTGTACTCCAGCAATAAAAACAACAACATCTAACACATTCAAGTAATATTGGCTTGGAAAAAATCTACATCAGTCCCTCAATAACCCACAAAAATGTTCAACGCTTATCTTTATTACTATTATTAAGCAAATCCACTGATCAGGGCATTTAAAGAAATGAAACGTCGATCTCCGAACCGCTATTATACCGATTTTTATCGATTTATTGACCGTATATCGATTGTCCGCGACAAATGGTCTCGGCAAATTACCGGCTATTATTTAGAATTAGAACCGATAGAGTTGGGACCCAAATTATATCACTTATGTGTTTAAAGGAGGTCGGGCTAATCATAACCGCGAAATTTGAGTGCTTTTTCAATCGATATAGATATTGATTCGATTTCATAACAGCTATTGATATGCTTAATCGATTATAGAGGTAGAAGGGGTTCAGAGAGCTGAGAATAAAAAAATAGACATACGCAAAATTAAGTAAAAATGTCATTAAATAACTTTTCACCTTGCATAATATTGTTGGTTATCGGCAGGCAAAGTAATGTAGTCTACACAGCCGTGTCAATCGCCTTGTATAAGATTTGACAGCTAGCTATATTTTTAAATGCATCATTAATACCAGTATATGAAAACAAATTGCTACAGAACTGAGGAAAAATTCCATTGCAGTATTTCTAAAACGTAATTTCTTTTTAAAATATAGATGGCGTTAAAATTCGCTTATAAGGGTTCAAGTTTTAATTATATTTTTCAGTTTAAAAAGAACAGTCCGTCATTTTGTTTTACAGGCTATTTATTGTTCGTGAGTGAATTGCTTAAAATTAGTATACTTTTGATTATGAATGAAGCAAAAAATATCAAATTTCCTACTATTTAAGAGTGGAGTTAAAAGGTAAAATAATGAGAGAGGCCGTAACCATAGAGGTTTATTGCTAGCTGATTGCAGAAGTACTAGGCTGGCATAAATGTAGGTAGTAAAGTGAACTAAAGACAAATGGATTATTATGCCTTACAAAGTATTTTATCAATCTCTGCATAAAAGACATGTTTTATGATTGCCTAGTTAACATAATAACAGTTGGATGACCTGTTCGTATGGTTCCATATCCTGTATGTGTTTACAATACAGACCGTATATGGTATGATATGAATGGGTTAATAAAAAAAACTACCTTTCCATTAGTTTGCTTTTTGACATTTCTTCACAAAAATTTATCCTTCCAAGCTACACTATACAGCGTGTTTCATTTCAAATGACAATAAATCATAACTTTAGCAGTCGTACTCCGTACAATTTTTTGGACTATTAAAAATAATGTAAATCAAATTTGAAATTCGAACAAATTAATACGATAAAAAGAATAAAACAGAACATCTGTAAATATTGTTCGCGAGCGAGAGCGTAAGAATGAACAACTTCCGCGTTATAATGAAGAGACGAGCTGTAACATGATACATTGGTCACTAACTACGATTTAGACACAATAACTGATACATATTGTTGTAATATTCTGAAATGAAAATGAGGTCCTGTGGCTAAACAAAGAAGTTACTTGATTCATTTTGTATTTGGCAGAGTACGTCATGAAGAAACGTGTCTGATTTATTGTCGTAAGGTCTGAACACGCTGTATAGATTTGTGTAATACAGTTTTACACAACTTATAATTCCGATCGGCAGATGTCGTATGCGTAGAAAAGCGCATACCAGTTTCCGAGATCTAAATAATCTTTATAATGTAAAATATAATAATAACAGCCCATAAATGTCCCACTGCTGGGCTTGGACTTGCCACTATAGGGCAACAGACTGCATTTCCGCCACGCTTGTCCAAAACGGCTTGGCAGGTTTGAAACATCGGTTATCACGATGTGCACAGGTTGCATCACGATGTTTTCTTTCACCGTTATAAGCCCGTGGTAATTACAACAATATGTACATTAGGTGAGAAAACTGCTTAAGTGGTGTCATGCGTTCATGGATCTGATAGCCATAGGAACTCCTGTACTATACAAGACAGACCTGTCGTGTTTGGACTCGTTTTACTTATTTTGGCTAATACACTGCTACATGATATCCAGGATCTCAAAACTTTTATTTCAAAACTTTTTTTAAATACAAGTTATTACATAGTCACTCCGACATTGACAAAATCAACGCACATTAAAACGTTGAAGCCATCGCCGAACAAAATAGAATAGAAAATAACGCATTTAATCCATCGCTACTTCTGCATGCAACGGTAACCAGCACTAACATTAGTCCAGATGGAGTAGGGACATTAGGATACAAATATTCCTGGATCGAATAAAAGGAAGAAATTCAAAAATGATACAAAAGAGGTCGAATTAAAAGCAAATTACAGAGATGGAGGGCTTTCGTAGCGTTTACAATAAATACATAATTGTACGGTCGGCATACGAATGGCATTATGCGATTTGGCAAAATAACGGGACGCACGTCCGAGCAATAAATCCACCTCGCAACTTGTCTCTCACACGGCCAACAGTGTAATCAATTCCGAATTAATAAAATAAAACACTCGAAAGCTTTGCGAAAATATTACATACATACATACATACATAACTTCACGCCAGGTCCCTTGCGGGGTAGGCACGAACAACAGAATGCCATACAGGCTTATTCTTACACACCTCACTTGCTTCTTTGACATTCATAGCTCTTGTCATGCACGCTCGTCTATTCTTAAGACTCCTGACATCACCTTCTGCTAATACACGATCAATTTGATCATGGAAGGTGTGTCGTGGCCTTCCGCGACTTCTGCATCCATCCACTTTTGCATTGTATATCTGTTTAGTCATTCTTTCATCATACATTCTTTCCACATGCCCGAACCACCGGAGCATATTGCAATATGCAATATTGCATAAGATCATTACATTTCAAATTGATAGTTTTTTATGAAATTTTTCAAAACAAAAGAAATATAATAATTCTAAAATTTTTTCGTTAACTATGTTATCTCCGGCAATCGTAAATACCGTTTTTTATAGTTACAACAAATGAGAAGTTAATTTAAAATCACAATAGAATAAATTAATGAAATTAGATGAAGCGAAATTTTTTTTCAGCATAATATAATATTAGCAAGTGAAAACCGTTGTCTCTGCCTACCCGATCTGACAGCAAGCGCAATAACAAGTATGTATGAAATGGTGGTATCTGTTTATTTTCTTTGCAATTTTTCATGAATAATCATACAAATTGAGTCATACAAAAATTTAAATAACTGAAAGCATTATACTTACCTAAACCGATACCTACATTTACCTATGCCTCTAAAATAAAATAAAAATGCTAAGCACAAACTGGTATCGCAATGTCACAATGAATGTTTACATTCAAGGGCTACATAGAATTGGAACTTCTTACGATCTAAAGAGGTTTGTTACCATATAGTACCACATACCACCATATTTGTTACTTATGGTATGACAGATTTTTTCCCCAAAATTCAATATGTCTATGTCATTGAAATAAGAAGCGGGTTTTATAATCACTGAGCTACACATTACAAATGCCCGACAGATCATATAAAAAAAATCGAATGTTCGGTTTTGTTTCGTTTCATTTATGAGCTCGCCTGTACTAATTCAGAAAAAATGTCAACACAGTCAATGTTGATTGACACCATATAAAAACGTAGTATTACACGTAAAATGTTTATCATCGAGAGCTACAATGATCAACACAAGTCACGCGCCAAGTACAATCAATAACAGTAATACACAATCGCCAACAAAATGCGGACGGTCAATATTGTGAGTCAACACGACAGATGGATAGTGTTGCCAGATAATTATTAAATACAATTATTATTTTATTAAATTTCGCGTTTGGATAAACCCGTATGTGTCAAGTGATGATTCGAGTCTTTCTGTCCTGTTAGCGACTTTAGAGCGATGAGAGGGAAAATTTGGGCGCCTAGAATTAAGGGCTGACACAGTTCTACAATGTATGTAATATTAGACTACAGAAAGGATGTCAAGGGTAGAAATTAAACTTTGTAAATACTTCTCCTTCTGCTGGGGAAGGGCCTTCCTGAGTCGAAACTCTCAGGGTCATCAGAACCGTCTTCGGTTTCAGTGTTTGGCGTACGGCGATATCATAGAATATCGAACTTTTTGATTGACAGCACTACCCACTGCTGTTCTATAGTATAAAAAGTGTATAATACATTTTGTTTGATTAAAATTGAGTTATTAGATAGTATATATTAGATAAATTAACAACTCCCTAACGTTCTTTGTTGAAATACAACAATTTACAATTTATTTGTTTTTATGTCTTCTACAGTCTTGCATATGAAACATTTGATCTACTTTATTTAATTAACGTTTTCCGGCAAAAGCTCTTTCGTGTCCATAACACGGCAACACTATGAGACTTATGTCTTAGCCATAAACTCTTTCATTTGGCTCGGACGAGCCTTATGAACAATAAAACGTGGAGGGCCAGAGATTTGGACTGTAATAAAATATTTGCCCTAGCACACGCTAATCCGCGTCCCTTACTTACAAACGCAATTTGAGAAGTTATAGTCTGTCTACGGCGATGGCCGGATCCGCTCAAACAACTTAATAACGTTGGGTAATAACTACCTACCTGCTCAACATTCTACTATTGTATTGTTAAAATTATTTAGTTGTTATATTACTATTCTAACCCAGGGTACTAAGCTTAGGTTCTAGCTTGTAAAATACTTTAAAAAAATCAAATAAAATTGAAAACTGAACCCGTACTCACAATAGTCATCCGAGGTTTATTATGGTTAAAAAAATAAAAAAGTGATTATGAATAACTTTTTTTAAGAAACCTAAACACCTCGTATTGTGAATAAGGGGTGAGTAGTTAATACTTAAAAGCTTTGGGGAGTGGCTACCTAACTTCAGCTATAGAAGCAAGGCATACTAGACTTTGAAAATACACAAACACACCCTTGTATTAAATTTTATTAAAAAAGTAATTAGGCAAAATATTACAATTTTTAGAGACTTTTCTAATGATATATGCATATATGACATTGAAATGTACACAGGTTATAAGAAAGAAAATGCTATGACATAGAAGACTGTGAGAGAAGAGAGTTTGACAGTTCGAGGGCACTCGGACAGTACAGGAGGATATGACGATTGTATAAGAGTTCTAATGTGCGCTGCCAGCATTACTTGCAGGAGGGTACATCTGCATCTACACATTATACTATCAACTAATACAGACAGAGTGGTGCAAATTCCTTGAACGCTGCTGCCGGGCCTCATGAAGGTTTTATTTTTTACAAAATGACAAAAAATGGGTAAAATGGCTAAAAATATCTAAATATAATAATATACACAAGTTCGAAAACATCTGAATCTTAAATTAATATACTAGGAATTTATAGCAATAAACGAGAATACATCCTTTCACACGAGATGGGCCCATTAATCAAGATCCGCAAAAACCGGCAAATCTTAACGCGATAGCAACCAATAGTATACGAGTTCGGGGGGCAATCCCGGACTATTTCAACGAGCCAAATAAAAGTTCACCCCATGTGTGAAAGAGGGTTCGGCTTAATTACTCGTAAATTGACCGGGATACGCATTCATCCCGGATAAACCTATACGCGGGTATAACGATGTGACATGCATTTTATTACATTTACTCCGCAATCGTGTTTCTAATACTAATAAGTCTGGCGAGAAATTGTAATCTTTACATGACAATTTCTAACCAGACTTATTGGGTAAAGATTACAATTTCTCGCCAGTCTGATTAGTAAATATTAACATAACAAAGTGTATTTTTTTTTCTTATACCTTCTCCCTAGCGCTTTGGTTCGGTAGGTATATATGCCTTTTCTACCATACTCCTTTATTTTGGCATACGTTATCTGTCACATCACAAGTCATATATATCATCCTTCACACAATCAAACCATAAACTGATTTATTAAAAAAAATCTCGCAACGGTATAATTTTATAGACCAAAAAATAATACTTTTCCGAAAGTTTCAGTTCGAAATTTGACTTTTATCCCTCATTTTTTTAAAGCTTAAAAAAAATGTATTCGTGTTTGATTGCCTAATTAATATCGTGGTGCTTTTTATCTATTATGTGACTAATAAAAGAAAAAATATATGGAATATTAAAAGGTCGCTCGGAAAAATCTAAAATAATGCACACTGAATTAAAAAAATATGAGCGACCTTTAAAGATTAAAATTTTTGAAAAATTCAAACTTTCATAATCTTGTTATTTTATGGTCTATAAAGTTATACCATAACTAGAAAAAACAATGAATAAAAACACGGTATTTGGCGATTTTTAAAATCTTGAAATATTTGGAGCGACCTCACAATTTTTTTAGAGTTATTAAAACATCAAAAACTGAAAAACTTCTACTCGAGAAAACTGAAAAACAAATTCGTATTTTTTGCACCATCCTAATGTAAGCTCATAGAAATCAATGAGACTAGCGTTACTTAAGATAATTAAAAGTACCTCAGTTGGTGTGACTGCCTCTTCTTGGAAGTCGGTTAAAAATGATAAGCCAAATTTGTAATTCACAGAGCATTACATTATACATCGAACACTCAGAATCGCTACAATAAGAATCATCTCATCCAGAAACTCACAAAGGAAACTTTGGCATTGTTACATAATAACATATCAGAGATATCCAACCATATTTTTATTAATAACATTTTACAAAAGAGAGATTATCTGCCGGTGGTTTTTTGGGAGCAGCTGTTACCAAAAATCACGTATTCTATCGACTAT
The DNA here is from genome assembly GCA_012273795.1 of Dendrolimus punctatus. Classification (NCBI taxonomy): domain Eukaryota; kingdom Metazoa; phylum Arthropoda; class Insecta; order Lepidoptera; family Lasiocampidae; genus Dendrolimus; species Dendrolimus punctatus. Next base: position 2,716,014 of record CM022538.1, on the reverse strand, counting down.
TGATTGATGAAATCACATTTTCAACTTATATTTGCCAATATTAGAGCATTGGTAATAATTATATATTAATCCAACGAAAATGAAAAGTGAAAATATTTATTTCTTAAGAAACACATGCACAATTTATGTTTTATATTACTGTTACTTATATTTTATTTTAATTCATTCGCTACTATTTGTTGTTTCACATATTCAATCACTAATCTCCAGTCTCCTATTATCACCTTTGGTGTTGCAAATATCCATAGGCGATGGTGACCGCTTTCCATCATGTGGGCCGTCAGCCTGTTTGCAGAACTCATGCAATAATAATAAAAATAATAATCGCAAAAACTTACGCAAATACCAAAATATTTCTAGAGTTTTTTCTCTTTATAATGTCTGAGTATGGACACATATAACTATTGTATTAATTCAACTGATTTCTTAACTATGTATCGACATGTCGAGGATAGCCCGAAGCGACTTCAAACTCGAATGCATTGTCGATCAATAGATTTCGAGAGAAATAACACGTTCTCTTCCGTCGCTCCTTTATTTGCTATTAAATTGACGACACATAATAACAGGGCATTAACTCATCGACGAAATCAACTGTCATAAACGAAATGCTTGATTTATCAACTATATAAATTGAATATACGATTGATTGTATTTTTAATTAAACTATTAGTTATTATAGGTACACAACACTAAATAACGTTTCTTCGTTCGTTCTTAGAGAATATGTTCAAGCAATTATTAATTTACTCTTTGATCTTTAGCGGTCATATACAATAGCAAAAACAATGAGGCGGCTTTGCTCAGTCAAACGTAAAAATAATAAGTTACCTAAGACTTGTTTTTTTTTCGTAAAAAAAAGTAAGTAGCCGACACACTACTGTAAAGCAGCACAAAGATAGCTCTTTGATTTGTAAGTTTCTATACGCGAAGGTAACCAACCACTTTCCATCAGCCGGGTCCGTCAGCTTATCTACTGTATCTATATATCGAGGGCTTCTTAACATATATATTATATAGGCGTATACGCAAAATGCCATTTTTGTTGTTTACTAAAAACTATGCATGTTGCAATTTCGAAAGTCTTACCAATACCTAACCTTATACAATCAAATAGTTTTGTTTCATTCACATTTTGTCCCTTGTGTAAAATTGCAATTTTGTTTGTACGTCCATTTGTTATGAAGCCCTCAATAAATACAATAAAAAAAGTCGTATTAGTTAAAACACTTATAACTCAAAAGCGTCTAAACCAATTTTTATGACTTTTGTGCTTTTGGAATTGTCTATGTCCGGAATAGGATAATAAGTATTAAAATATTCTTTTCATCAATAAAAACATATCATTAAAAAACATAAGTCACGACATCAGTCTAGCCATTCATATGTTATGATCTTTCGCGGCCGATTTCGGCAATGGTGACTGCATTTAAACTCATTTTCATTTGTGTGATTTAGGTAGGACCCGGTAGGAGGCGCCGCAGACCACCTCTATAACGGTGAGATTTTTTGTGTTTTTTCAAGTAGATTCGAGAATTGTTTAGATTAACGATTGGTCCCGGTTGATGGCGCTGCAATCGGTTTCTAGATTTTTATTTTTAAAGGCAAAGCAACGTCTGCCGGGTACAGCTAGTTAAAACAATAAAAAACACGACAATATCAAAACAAACAAAAGAATGCAACGAATGTTGTTGCAGTTAGCGCGTTGTATTAATTAAAAAGAAATTCCTTCGTTATACTTTGTCATGGCAAAAAATAACTGAGTCCAACTTGGTGTTTCCAAGGTGTGAGTAATGTCATGACAAATGAACAAAAACAACCATTTAATAGAGGATATGCAATTTTACGCGACTTAAAGACCAATAAGAATGAAATATACGTAATGTTTGAATATAAAACAGATGGTTGATAGAAAAACATCAACGCAGAGGGAACAAAACAGTATTAAGCAAGCCTTTAAGTTAGGAAAGAGAAGTTGATCAGTAAAGTGCCCATTTGTCTCGAATAGGGTGTGTTATATAAGTAAGAGAGTAACGGAAGAAAGACTTCATCTACAGCCGCGGAATGAAAATTTTCGTCACCTTAAAGTCGACTTTTGCTTGCACGAGTACAAGAAACAATACTCTGCCAACACTTTAATAAATGTTACGCTTATAAAATATAAAAACGTTTAAAAAGAAAATTTCAATTTTGATTATGACAGACAATAAGAAATAAAGAGAGAAATAAATATTTATGTTAACATAAATATTAAAACCAATAAAAAGGTTTTATAAGTCTAACAGTTTTCCTAAACAAATAGAAAATCAGACAATTATGACCTAAATAATGTGAAACTTTATTGTCCAGTTAAAAATAGTTTTCTGTGGAACAGTCTGTTCTGTGACTTAGGTTTATGTGCCATATTACGATACATACTCGTATATCTATTTTACTTGAAGATTTTATTGTTTTTATAATATAGTTTATATTGTATCTATAATATTATAAAACTAAAACCGTTAAAACGTAGTTTTATTATGGATACAAATACCGAAAACGTAAGAAAATATTATCTATAATATTATAAAATTCTAAACTTGTAGTGTCTGTCTCTGATCTACAACAAATTCTTAGGCTTAATATCTGCGCTACTTTTTCCTGGGAATCCCGCGGGAATTTTCTCGGGAACGGTTTGGAGCTGTTCGGGTGCATAAAAATTAGCGTATTCCAACATAGTTTTCACTAACACGGTAGGTTACATTCTTTTATAAACCCCGCTTTTATTAATCCCGAGGGAATTTCATTCCTAATATGCTTCCACATATATCATGCGCAACGCTGAAGAATAGAACTCTTTACCGTCGTCATTTTGTCCCGAAAAATACAATCTAGGTGTCTTTAAGTCTCTTCTAGGTAAGCCTGCTGCACCTTAGACTGCATTTCCGCCTGAGATAAGGCGCAATGACGGTCAATCGAGAACCTATCCCTAATTTTTTTTAAAAGTAAGTTAATACAAATGACGTTAACACTTAACAGGAAGACTGATGAATATAAATGTAAATAAAGTAAGTAGGTAATGTAAATGTGAGATAACATATGTATTGTGTGATAAGATGGTAGAATAGAGAAGTATGAAATAAAAGGAATATTGTGATGACCCCAAATAATTGGGAAAAAGTTAAAGAAAGAAAAAAGAGTAGGTAATTCTGAACACACATCTACGAATTGAGATGTTAAATTTATAGTTTCGCCCCAAAAAATCTAGAGGATTCTCAGTAGAAAACTATGAACTTTACGCGAGTGAAAACGCATGTAAGACTTTAGTAATATAGAAGATAAATGACTATAATAATTATAATCACTGTCATCAATAATAGGCAAGTGTTGACATCCATTATTCCGTTACCATTATAATGACCAGAATAATCTATTCATAAGTTAATAATTCCATTTTATCTGATGTGCAATGTGTAAAGCAGGTGAATGTAGACAACATTGTTAACAATTTATTGGCAAAGGAGCGTGTCCATTTATTATCTTATTGGGAATGCACCTTTAAGATATGTTTATCAGATGCTTGTCAACAATTTTCATATGAAGATCATCGGCAGTACTATGAGGTAAGAAACTAAGGCCCATACATAGCACACGGTGTATTTTAAACGCGCAGTCGACGCGCAGATGACGCGCTTCCAACGAAATTCGAATGAACCTTGTAACCCAAAGCACATGCGGTGATCGTGAAGCACGCGTCTACTGCGCGTATACGCGCAGATACAGTGATACAAACGCGTTGAAGTCGCTCATAGCTTCTTTTCATAGGTTTTAATGAGATCAGTTCAGTTGTACACACAATGGCGTTGGTTCAAACGAGTACTTCGTACGCATTTCAAACGAGTAGCAAACGCGCTTCACACGCGCGTTCGAATCGTGTTTTTCGTATGTTTATATCTATACAAACGCAAAAATCGGCATCTACGGCGCAGACGACGCGCGTTTCTGAAACATGCGTCGTCTGCGCGTTTTAAATACGCCGTGTGCTAGAGGCCTAAGGGTGACCGCAGATATACAATTTCAAGTTGGCTTATGTTAGCCCGCACATCCCATCCAACTATATTGTCTGTAAGTGACGATCGTATCGAATGCCCTTCCGATAAAGAATAACAATCGCTCTTTAAAAGTTTAACTCGTACCTTAGACAGATAGAATCTCGAGTTCTTAAAGTCGGCTAAAGAATGCCGATTTTAGAACTGGATGTCGAACGCACCATAATGCGTTACCAGAACACAATATTAAGTAATCGACTTAGAATGAATAAAGGTGAAGTAGTTTCTAGTGGATAATGTTAACCATACAAATGCAAACCACGTGTATACCGTTTACGATTATACACATGACTATAAACCAAGCTAACTTATGCTTAATGCTTCATATTTGTTGCCACCAATCCAATTTTATTAATTTCCCCGACAGTGGGAGACCCGAGCCCAGCAGCAGGACAGTTATGGGCTGCTGTTATTATATAATCAAATTTTGTAGAACGTTTCTATTAAAATTTTTAGTCAACGTCTTTTATTATCATAAAAACATAATATAGAAATAAATAATATATCAGCCCATAAATATACCACTGCTGGGCTCGGGCCTCCCACTATAGGGTAACCCATAGCATACCCGCCACGCTTGTCCAAGGAGGCTTGGCAGGTTTGACTTATCGGTTATCTCGATGTGCAGGTTGCATCACTATATCTTCCTTCACGCTAGGCATTACGCTACCACGACTCATAAAAACATTTTTTAAAGTGATGACTTCTTATGGGAGGGTAAACCGCTTCGCCACGTAACGCGTTACGGCGCCAGTCTGTCTGTCTTCCTTTTCATTCATCATTAATCGAAAGCCCTAAATAGCTTCTTTTGAATTTTATAAACTTCATGATATCATTTTGAAAATTTACGTAATTTCTGGGACTTAAGGCGTTGCAGCGAGAATCGTAAAACTTTATCAAAAAAACTAGCCCAATTGTTGTAACCACTCTGTACCGTCCCGAGTCACTGCAGAATTAATTGCTGTTGCCACCGCATTTATTATTACGATTGCCTTATAAGGTGCAACGGCAATTTGTTTGATTGCCCGCAATTGCCAGTTGATGTTTTAACCATTTAAATTGTAAACTCAGACCGTACATAGCAAGAAATTGCTATGATTGCCGGTGCGAAATATTATTCACATTTTTTTGTCTTTGTATACATATGCTGCTTCACGCCTGCGACTTTTACAGCCGTTTATATATTTATCTATACTATCGCCCAACCATAATAATTATTTTAAACCATAAGTTTAATTATTAAGGTTCTATTATCAAAGACTACTTCTATAATCACAGATTTCGCCAAGGCTATAACTGTTGATTTGACTTTAAGAATAAACAAAATAGTATAATTATGCGTGTGTTGTCAAATAGATAGTACTGTGTGTAATGTTTTCTTATTTATTTGCTGTATTTTTACGCATAATTTTGCGCTCTTGCTTCCACTTTTCTTCGATTAACGTGCATGAGTCGTGTCTTAGTAAATGGTCAAACATCTTCTCCCTTCTTTCCTCTAGAGTTTTTAATATTGTGCGTTTCTCCTTTACCATATCCAGAACTTCTTCATTAGTCTTCTTCTCTTTCCAACTTATTCTCTCATGCGTCTCCAACACCACATTTCAAATGCTTCTAAATGCTTCTTGCTCAGCAATAAAAAAAGAAAAAAGCAATGACGGAAACTTAACTTATATCGTATTCTACCAATAATTACATAATTATATTTGATGTCGTTAATGCAAAACATTCTCTTTGATAAATGAATAGATGAAACAAGAAAAAGCAATAACTTTTCTATTCACCGATTGTTCAGAATATGCGTACTGCTTTTTACTACTCGATAAACGCATAAAACATTTTTCTTTGGAAAAAGTTTACTTCGTTAATGACCACTTGCTAGCAGTAACTTTTTTTAGTACTTCGATAATAGTGATTAAGGCCATAGACTTAATTAACGATAATAAAGTGATTTCAAGAAAAGAAATTTTATGTTCTTTTTGATTTTTGTTTCAAAATTTTTTCAGTTAATATTTTGGTGTAGATTTTTAAAATTTACATAGAAATGGCTAAAACATGTTAATTCGATCACCAAGGGTGTGCCAATTTAAGGTCGTTTCTTACTTACAAGTTAATTGTTAATATAATTCCGTTCAGGTAGGTTTGTCTTATAGGTAACAATAATTTCCTTTTGGAATTTTGAGTGTATTTGCACAATTGGATATACGACTAATTTTCATTTTAATCATAATTAAATAACTTAATTAATTAATAAGACCAGTGATCTAAGTAGCTTTTAAACGAGTATTACGTTGATTGGAGCTTTGTAGATCTGTTTTCAGCTATTATAGGCTAAAGATATTATCTTTATAAATTCAGTGTAAACTCCATGTAACGTCTAACTCCCTTAAACGTCAAAATCACTAGATTTTGGTCGGTTTAGCTTGTCTTCCATACAATGATACACTCTATATAGCAATACACCAACTCTCAATAACGATAATTGAGTAATAAAAAGTACCCTGTAAGGTGCCAAAATTACAAAAGCCGCGCAGTACGTTCTTTTATTGCTTTATTATCCTAGCTCCATATTAAACTCGACTATCTGCATCATGCATACCGAAATTTGTAAGAAATTACGAAATACTTACATTTCTAAATATTTTTTTATCAATATCGCAAAATATGAAAAAATAAGTAAAAAATATAACTAAATTAATAGTGCAGCAAAAGACCTCAGACAAATTAACAGACTTCTCTCCATTTAACGTCACTCTCTATAACGCCATAAAATTCACATTCCCTTAAGTGTCGTTATATAGAGTTTACACTGTATGTTATTGAAGGCGAATGAAAATGAATGAATGAAATAATTTGTTGTTTATATTGAAAGGTTACATACAACCGTGTAACTTCCACGGCGTGACAACAGAAGGATTATGTTAGGCATTATAATATCAAACGCGGGTAGATGTGCGCTCTGATTGAATTCTCGCACTGGAAATTAAGTAAGGATTTGCCTGTTTATGTTAAGGGGAAAGGGAAGTGATGAATAACGCAATTTACGAATTGATTTTCACTTCACGCCATTGTAACAGCATTACTAGGCTTAGCGTACAGGCGAATGTGTGTTGGAACAATGTATCTATTGTGTTCTGGCTAAAGCGTATAAATGTCTAGCCATGCCACCGCTGTCAAATCCTGAAAGGGTTACGTCAAGAAATGCAAGTTTAGTTTTTTTAATGAAACTTTTTAGAATCGTTATAATTTGAAACTGGACGAAACGAAAAAGTGACACTAAAAAGAGATAAACACATAAATCTATAAGACTAAGGGCGTGCACCGATATTTAACCGGCTGTTAAAATAAAATAATCACTGTTTATGCATACATTTTTAGCGATTAATTTATATTAACCATCGGTTAAAAGTCGGTGCACACCAGCCAAGTCTGCAAGCGAAGATAAGATAAGATAGAAGACATTATGTTATATTAATATACAAAGCTGAGGGTTTGATTGTACGCATTAATCTCAGGAACTACTGCACTTCGTCTGATTTGAAATATTCTTTCAGTGTTTGTTAGCCCATTTATCGAGGAAGGCTATAAGCTATTTATCATCACGCTAAGATCAATAGGAGCGGAGTACCAATGAAGAATGTTTCAAAATCGGGGGCTTTGAAAACAAATTCCACGCGGACGACGTCGCGGGCACAGCTATTATTTATTATACTAAAGACAATTATATCGTATATATCCCGAAAAAAGTTCTTTTTTATTGCATGAGTTCAGTAGGGGAGACCGAGGAGAGTTGTTACAGAGGAGAGTTGTGACATACTTAATTTCTAGGAACCTATGAACGTTAATAATGTGACAACAACACGCATTTGTTGCTTTTGAGATGGCTATTTAATGCAGTGCGAAAGAATGGCGTATGGGAAGTGGTTTTGACATTATGACATTTGCATACAAAAATTGCAAAAAGTAATATTTTCATTATAGTTTTGATTACACATATATTGCTATGTATTATGTTTGCATGTTAATGATATTTTTTCTTATACAGTTTAGTTATTCAGGTTTCATAGCCTTACAATTTTTTTTGGGTTGGCATCTTATTTATTAATTATGAATTATTATTTTAATTGGTTCGCTAATTTTTGCACTAGGGTGAGTTGTGACAGCTTGTCACAACTCTCCTATTTAGCCGCTTTCTTTTGTTTGTTTTTCTGGCAGTTTTTTCTCATGACATTATGTTGCATGCTGCATTGCCATTTCTTTGATTCAGAATGCTAAATATATGAAGGACTGATAATATGATATATTGACATTGCTAAGGCTAATATTTGTGAACTGTGCCCTCTGAAGTAGTCAGGCTAATATTTCACACTTATAGAATTGCCCCATACTATTCCAATGTCAACTAGGTAAATTTCCTTGCAATCTTAAGTATAAAAAGGCATATCAATTTAATTTAGATGTCACGCGAAGACCGATACACCTACGAAGTATGAATTTACTTCCATAGGAAAAGAAGTTTCAGCAAGTAAAAAAGAAAACTAATAAGAAAAGTATCGTTTGTGACTAAGAAAAAGCAGAAAATTATTGGTTATGCTTTTGTTACCTTGACACCTTTATCAAGCAAATCAATAGGATTCAGAGCCCCGAATTCCAAGACTGGTTTCACATAAACCAGCCCCGATATGACTATCATAATTGTTTGTCAGATTAAACTTTGATTTTTAAACTGATTTATATACAACAGGTCTCAGAAAGATGCCATACTATATTATTTAGGATATTAATGTTTTTATGTTAATGTTATATTTTATTTTTGTTCGTACATAAATGTCACAACTCACTTTGTTATTCGTCACAACTTACCTCGGTATTAGGAGGGTTGTGACACGAGGAGTAGTTTTGGTTTTTGTACATTTTCTCAGAAACCTTAACATTGGTATCAATTTTGATTATTCTTCCTTAAAGCCTATGAAATAAGCTACATTTACTTATAGAGTTCATAGATGTAGAATGCTTCTGGACTGAGATATATTAGTTAAACTAAAAATTGATACAACTCTCCTCGGTCTCCCCTACTACCAATGTGCCACCGCTCTCTAAATGGAGTTTGCAACCTGGCTTGTTGTTGCTACATTCTCTAAACCAGGGGTAGTAGCCATCCAGACGGGCAAATACCTTACCACCTGATTGTGGATAGTTTTTCGCTTCTTACGACAGGCCGCCTGGCCGCAGGAATTGTATTCTTTCTCCTTTCCTGCACGGATAATGTGCGTATGTTTGCAGTGCAGCATCACTACCACACAGTCGTTGGTTCGAGTAATTGTTTTGTGGACTGTAGGCTATATTTAACGGAATGAGAGGTATGCCAAATCCTGCACAAAAACCAATGGGGTGATAAGCACCACTAACCTCGGAATCCACTTTCAATAGGGCAGCTGGACAGTTCCTAAAAGTGCATAGCACTAACTAAGGCTAACTAACTTCTTAGCACGGAGAAAACGGAACGTCCGGACTGACCTCGCGTGCGTTGGAGACTGGCTTCTCCGCTACGCAATGGCGGCGAAAACGCAAGCCAGCGGCACTACAAAACTACCCACAACAGTATAAATTGTGAGGATCCAGCAGTATCTATGGGAGAAAGACTTTGCTTTTCTCTGCGTATTCTACCGACTGTATAACGGGGAATGTTCCGAAGAATTGATAAGAATGGTGCTTTCATCCTCTTTCTAGCATCACACCACTCGCCATCGGTTGGGAGTTCATCCCCACTTCCTCGAGCCGCTTCGCTCATGTACGCAACGGTTCTGTAGAACGTTTCTCTTGCGTACCGTGGGGATTTGGAATGCGCTCCCAGCCGAGGTTTTCCCACAGCGCTACGATATGGAGATTTTCAAAAAGGGTGTCATAAAATTTCTTCGAGGCCGGCAACGCGTTGGTGACATCTCCGATGTTGCAAACGTCCATAAGCAACGGTAACCGCTTACCACCAGATGGGACGTCAGCCTGAATGCTGTACTTCAGCTATAAAATAAATAAATAAAAATGTGCGTAAATTATTGCGGGATTTAGAGCTAAACTTTACACGGCGAAACTACGGTTTAAATAATTGAATATGTAAACTATTGTATTCGAATGTTAAAGTTCTTAAGAGTTACCTTAAAGCCGAGTGATTAAAGGGCAATCCAAAATGCACATCAATCCAGATTTACCGCTCCCAGATAAACATCAACGGGTAACCCTTTTAACGGCACGTGGGCCGAAACAGCCCTTTCACGCATTTCATATTCCTATTTCCATTCCGTTCAACCTTCGCAGGAGGATTATATTCTGGCTGCGATGTTTTCGTATCCTATTATTTCGCGGGGTGAAAATGTGCCACCCCCCGTACGCCTCCACACTCACTCACTCAGTGACAGTACTCGCCAACGCCAGGGTTGTCCAAAAATCATCGACGTTTCGTTAGGTATATTTATTTAAGAACATGACAAAATAGCACTCGCAACAGAGTGATGTTTGATATTTTTACGTTTATTTATGTATGCAGTGCTTTTTTGTGTTAAAGGAAATTTCGAAAATATCGAAAAATTGACATAAAAACTGAAAAATGAAAAAACAACAATTTTGGTAACATCATATTTTCTTAAGTTTTCGCGACTTGTATACATAATAAAACTACGTTTTAAACGGTTTTAAGCTCGGTAATTATTTGATTTTGGTTATTCCGACGTTCGGCCACTTTTCAGTGGGCGTGATCACGGAAGACAAAGGTGACAAATGTCAACGAGTATCGTAAAATTTTATTTAACCTACCGCCAACTTGTTTATTTTAATTATTAGTTTTAATTTTGTTTATGGTTATTATTTACTCTATGGGAGCCTAATCTAATTTACCACCGCTTCACAACATGGCTTGAAGAGAAGAAGCGGCGCAAGAAACTCTCCAGCAAACATACCTAACTTTAATTTTTTTATATATTAAAATGGGTGGAAGGAAAATGGAAAGCATATTCCATAATGGACATCTTGAACACTGAATAAGTGATTAATAAATAAAAATATCAGCATTAGTTTATACGTGAATTATGTCGAAGTTGAAGTGAGCGTCATACTGGAACAAGAATTTCTTATGGACAACCCTAGACACATGTGGTCTTGTACCGACACGTGAGCGCGTGTGAGTGCATCTTACCGGCACCTATGTGTGAGTACGTTTCATCAACTGTAAACCACTGTCAACGACTCGTCAAAATAATATTGGCTTAACGTCGGAGTTGTACACTGATATCGTACACAACTTATAATCTCGCAAATTTAATTACACAACACGTACAATATAATTGGATATGAGATTTATACATCATATCATTCAGAAAGATACACCATCATAACCAAACTCTGTTCATATACATATTATGTATAGGTATGTTTGCATTTAAAAAGCTTCAGTTTTTAGCCGGGTGGCGGCGCTAGTCGTAAAGATTTCGGTATTGTAAGAGTACTTAAGTCAACTGTCGCAATGCATACATAAAGATGGCGCAAAAATTCCCTATTCAAAATAAGTAGGTAAAAATATATCTGGCCAGTATCCGAAATTTAAACTAAATAAGGATGTGACAGAGCTTATAAGTTGACTTAAGGCGCGTTCCTTTAGTATCTCACAACCCCCGAAATGCTCCGTCTGCCGTTCACATGGTGACTATGGTCTTTGTGGTCGTGGCGAAAACGTCACTAATGCCGTCATTATTTCGATCACACATTGCTCACAACGACCCCTGTTAAGAGCTGGGTTGAAGTGGGCGTTGACCATACAGCATTATTTCTTTCTATCGATTGACATTGAAAAAGGGGCGATTTTCAAATCAACCGATATCATTTATGTATCGCGTCGTTAATGACATCAACGCTGCATAATTCGTTCAACTATAGTTTATGATTGTAACGCCGTTGTGCATCTCTTGTGGAACCCAGCATTAGTCTATGTTACTTACTGAACGTGAGCACATTTTTTCTTGCCTGTCATTTTTTTCGTAAAGTTATCCCTAAAGCATAATAGTGTCCCAACACGAAACTTACTATTAGAAAATTAATCCTATTTTGTTGTAGATTGAGATAATACCTATTCATTCACATTTTTGTTTATATATATCTTCGGAAAAAACCGCAATTTTCGATATATTTCAAGTTTTAGAAGGTATTAATACAAAGGTCAGGTTCTGCAAGAACCAAGTTGCAGGCACAGCCAGTTTATAAAAATGACATAGACAAAATGCTAATAACTTCACGACCACTTCAACACATTCGTGACTTTACAGAAACAGACCTAAAAATCAAATACGGGGGGTGTAAATAAAATGCATTAAGGGAATGAAATCTGGTTCGTTTCACTTACAAGAGCGTTTCGAATTGCAAATTTCGGATATAAAAAAACGCACAGACAACACTTAAAAGTCAGAAGCGGCTGTGCCAGATAAACAAGTGCTGCTTATGCAAGATCACGAATGTAATTGCTCCCTTGTCTGCCACGACACTTCAAACCAGAGTGAGGTAGACAGATATAAAGCGCACGAGTTAAAAAGAGACAACGAATCTAAATCAACACAGCCGTAAGCGACAAAAATGATTGATCACCAGCCGTCTTCCACTGAGCTCTATTTAATCACTTTATTCCGTTTGTGTACGAATAATTTTGTATTTGTGTAATTTGTACACGGAATTGGGATAACATACCCATCTTATCCATCGCTAAGGAAGCCGGGTTTCATATCCGGAGCCTTCCGGAACCTTTCCGGATCTTACGCACAAACCCGATTTTGATGTTATCACATGTCATGACGCCGTTTGTTTTCATTTACATTAAGGCAGATTAGAGCCTGCTTTAACTGGGGGTTAATAAATTTAAGATCAAATAATGCTTCAAATGCTGTAAATCTAATAGTAGTGTTACGGGTTACAGGACTCGAATTCAAATGTCGTTGGAATTACTACAGAATTTATTAGAACTATACAAACACGTATAACACAGGTACACATATAACTGGACACAACCAGTACAAGCTGCACGATTCAATAACACGCGCAAAGTCCATCACTAATTTAACTATACAGCTTATCGAATGTACACACGTCTGCTCGTATCGTAATCGTCGTTTGACTGCGTCACCCCTCCGTTCGGGCATTGTTTAATACTAAACTATACAATACAATACTCGACCGCGTGGACTGAATTTTCCAAGAATCACACCTGGCTAACGGCCATCACAAAGGATTACAATACACAATAGGCCGCGTTTCTAATTAATTTTTTAAACACAAAGCAAACAAAAGAAGTCCAAAAGCCGAAACGGTAATAAACTTCAGGTGTGCATTTACTTTTGTGGCGTGTAACAATAGCATCCTTTAAATGTACCACTGCTGGGAACATAAAATGGAATACTTCATTGCCATGCTTGCTCACGGTGAATTGACAGATTTTACTTTTCAACTATTTCGATATTTTTTCATTTATGTTTCTGTACACATTATTATGTATATAGGTTATATTAATATAATCAATAATCTAGGCAGTGCTAACCTTCGACTGAATTTCTTTCTTTTTTCTTTTTAGGCTCGTTTAAACTACAAAAAGGGAATTTCCACAACCGCATTCTAAATGCGCGATTATGAATAACGCTTTCTATGATTATGAAGCCATTTATAACTATTTTTTACAACGAGTCTAAAACTTCGTATACACATAACAATAGTTTACGTCCTTGATGCTGACAAAGACAAATCCACTCCTGCAGAAACACATTTTTTCGGCATTTGGACTTTTTCCGTTTACTTTGTGTTTAAAAATTGTGATTAATACAAAACAGCCAACGTGTATTGTAATGTTTTACGGCCTTTTGTTGTATTGTGATCACAGCCAGGTATCTCGGATTAAAAGACATACTGATTCAAGAAAATTCGATCGACGCGGCCGGGCAGACATCTGTGCAGTATAAAGCAAGGCCCAATTGGAGAGATGACGCATTAGAGCGATAACCACAAGCGAAGCAAGACTTGTGTACCTTCGGTCTGCATCTTCTGCATTACGTTTTGGACTTATTGAGTTCGGTTATATGTGTACCTGTGTTATACGTGTTTGTATAGGTAGTTCTAATAAACTCTATAGTAGTTCTAACGGCATTTTAATTCGAGTCCTGCAACTCGTAACACTATTAATATTATGGAGGTCGGATTGTACCGTATATAGTATAACTATTTTGTATTATGTTGTGTTCCCTCTTCAGTCATTGAGTTTAACTCCAGCGTCAATTAACCCATTCAACAGAATAACACAACGTAAAGGAACGTCCCAATTAATTTATTTTAAGATATAAATAGCGTTAATATACTCACCGCTCATGTGTCCGTTCTCGTAGGGCGAATACTCCCCGTTGTCGAGGCGATGTTTCTTGAAGGGATGTCCCGGGAACTGGGTGGCAGCGAGAGAAAGGCCCACTCCTGAAGCACGCTTCGGTGGTCGGCCCGGTCTGGAGCTGCGGACATAGTAGCACGTTACTGCCGTTTATGACCTTCCACTTATTTTACAAATAGGGGGAAGCTTAACATTACATTCTACTAATATTCTTATACCTTCCAAAAAAATTGGGAGGTTCAAATGACTAGTTTTCATATTAACAAGTGACAAATCGCATTGTGTACCTGCCTAAACTTCATACGCGTTTAATAGGCATTTACATTAAACCTTTTGACCGGCAACGTATCAGTTCAGTAACATATGGTCCCTTAGCCCCGCCCTTCAATGTACGCGGACTGCCAACCACTTAACCATTTTGTTTTTAATTTTTGCTATATTGTATATTAACAACTAAACTAACTACGCGGGCTCAATGGCCCAAAGTGAGTCCAACACTCGTTGGACTGCGAAACGAGAGCACGCTGCTCTCCACTGTCTTGCACAGGGTCTTGCTATGTGTGGGCTTGAAACTATATTGCATCTTAATGATGTCCCAACTACGTGGAGGAGCGAGATGGAATGCACCTCCGTCTCAAAGGAAGACCTTCCAGGGAGGCTATTGTTGTTCCTCGCAGGCCTAGACCCATCTATTATTGTTGAAAATATTCTTTGTCGGGAATTTATTGCAACCTTAATTATTGCAAAGCGCCATCTATTAGCTTGAAAATTTTCCTCTACATATCTAATATACAAAATATAAATTAATAGACTATTACATACGTGTTTATATGTAGGTCTTATAAATAGTTTTCTGTACTTTCTCTCCATATAAACTTATGCTTAATGTCACGCTCCTAAGAGTCACACTTCTCCATGCGCACAATTCACTACAAAGTTGTCTGTTCATTGTATTAAAATTAAAAAGACTAATAGAGTTAAAATAATAAATTAAAGAAAGAGCCATATCTTATTAATTAAAAACAATTTGTAATCTGTTATACATTGTTACTGTACCTCTCGACGAATAAATCAAGTTACGGGGGTAACTCTGCAGATTTATTTTTATTTATTATTTCACTTCCCCCAAGATTTAATACCGTAAGATGTCGGCCGCAGTTTCCACAATTTCACGCTTATTGTTTTCCCATCCGTGATTTACGAGCGCGTAATAGACAACAGTATTTCTCGGACGCAATAAACTTTGTCACCTAAATCTCGACCCTTAAGCCCAGCGTGGCATCTTCCAAAACTAAACTATATTGTCTATCTTTGAAATTGATATAGGTTCAATTGAGTTTTGATATAAAGTACGACTTTACATCAAAACTTCAAACGGGTTAAAATTAACCGCTTTTAATCGACTATAACCGGTTTTAGTCAACTATATCGTCCAGAGTATAAAAGTTAATTGAGAACCTCCGCCTTTTTTGAAGTCGGTTAAAAATAGTATTACCGTAAATCTCCATCAACCGGTTTATTCCGTGAAAATTATTTATCTATATGCCAACGGTTTCTAATATAAATATGTGATTGTATGCCACTAAAAACAAAGCTTGGAATCAGTTTAAAATTAACCGCTTTAAATTGGTCATAACAGGTTTTAGTTAACTTTTTCGTTCAGATTGTAAATCTCAAAAACAGTGTTACGTAAATGTGCATCAACCGGTTTATTCCGTGACAATTAGATTATCTATATGACAAATGTTTCTAACATAAAATATGTGTTTGTGTCCCACCAAACTTTCTGTAGCATGTGGCAGCACTTTGAAAGTGTGCGGCAAAAACCATTCGGAACCGAATTATTTATGAAAACTTTAGAGCTTAAAACCGTTTATAGATTTCGAGATTTAATGTAGAACAAAACCGAAATCAAAAGCTCTTATGTACTTAGACTATAAATTAAAACCGAAAAAAGCTTGGAAGCCAAAAAAAGAAGAACCGGTTATAACCTAAAAAGAACCGTACCGAATAAAATAAAAGCGAAAAGAAAAGCTATTATAATATAGTAACGGTCTTATTCAAACTGTAAGTTTGTAGAATTTTTAAGAACTTTAAAAAAGCCTACAAACTTACTTTAACTCAATATGAATCGGACCGTTAGCCTTTAGATTAAAACCGAAAAAACAACCGGTTCTACTTATTTTTTTCGATTTGCAAGCTTTACATATTCATTGGAATCTCCTCTCATCACTATCTCACAACATAATAAAATATATGTTATTTTAACGCACGTTCATTTATATTTACTTGTGGAAATTCGACCATAATAATTAGCGGCAAAGTCTATACTTCTATAATCACAAATTTCACCAAACAAAAGAGTATATTTGTATGTGTGTCAAATACATGATAGTGTGTGTAATGTTTCTTTATTGATTTAATATATTTTTATGCATATTTTTTTTATATTAGCATTCGTTGCTTCTTCTTTACTATAACGGCCTTACTTATAATCGTTTTTAAATTTAAAGAAACTGCTCAACAACTGATTAGTGAAAATCTTACTAATAAACTCCTCTTTAGTCGAATATTTTTGGTACAACCTACGTTAATCATTCAAATTTCGTTTACCTGTGCTCCTCTTAGGTATTCAACAGGTAATACACGTTTATAAGTGCAGAAAATATATTCATTGATTAGGGTCGCATTCTGATTCTCTTACTTAAAAGATGCCTAATCGTTTCTTAACGAGATTATTATAAGTAAGGCCGTTAGTGTGCGAAACTTCATACTCTTCGTCAGCGGAATTTTACGTAAAAAGGGGTACTACATCTGCGATAGTGTTATAGATAAAGACCATTTCGCGCTCAGTATGGCAATGAGTCTATTGCTTTATTTGAGATGCAACATTATTAATGACAATAAATGTTAACAGATAGCGAAGTTAGTATACACACTAATATGGCTATGCCTTAATGGCATTATTTTTAAGCCTATATCTTTAACACTAACGTAGATGAAGTCCATAACATCTTGTCGTATCTATAGTATAGGTGTCAAAGAACAAGATCAATTACAGAGGCGACTAATCCCAGCACATTACAACTAGTGAGGCCAACTAGATGGCGCACCATGCGCGCACAAGTTCAGCAATTATCGGGGGAGCGATGCTGTTATCATAGTATCGGCTTACGCAGAAACTGACTCTTGCCTATTTATTTTTATGTCAGCAACCGTCATTATGAGACACTCCATTAGCTTGGATTGCGGTTGGTCTCGTTTTCGGTTACGCTATAGGGTGCGATTGTGTTCTCTACTTCCATATTTTTGTTTTATTTGCCCAACACTCGCGTCAAAGATGAAGTGGAAATGTCTAAGTATAAACATTAAACTTTCGCATGTTCGTTTTATTTTTTTATTTCGGGAGTTCAGCAGATAGGCAGACGGTCCACTTGATAGAAAGAATTACCATCGCCTATGGACATTTGCAACACCGAAGGTGCTACAAATGCGCTGCTGCTCTCTTAAGGGAGACTGGAGTCTGAACACAATTCAAAGTTGTTATGATAGTATACTCTAGACCAGGGGTGGTAGCCATCCAGTTGGGCTAATGCCCTACCACTGGCTGTGCGTTGTTTTTTCGCCTCTTACGACAGGCCGCCCGGCCGCAGGAATTTGTATTATTTTCCTTTGCAGGGAGAAATATTTTTTTTGTTATTTTGTCACCAAACAGATATATACATTTCAACTTAAATTAACAGTTACATTAAATTTGTTCTTGTAATCTAACAGTATCTAAAAATGGTTTTTAAAAAAACAATCATTTCTAAAAGTGAGACAGAAAAATAGTGAAAATGTACGTTACACAACCTTAAATTTCGAAATGTCGAAGAAAAAAAAATGTTCGTGTACTAGTGTACACACGTAAGAAGTGAAACTTCTTTATGACCTTATTTTTTGAAAAATGATCAACTATTTGCAAATTTACCGAAATTGTTTAAATAAATAAAGCCCCTACGTACACGGCAACGGGCAAGAAAACAAGATGGCGCGTAACCGAAAAGTGACGGTTTTTCCAACGCCGATAAAGAAGTTTCACTTCAAAAATTTATATATAATGCCTGTATTATTTCACTGCTCATAAAATGTACATAACGGGGCCTTATATGGAAATGAATTCTTAATGAGTATACTCCAAGAAGTAAATCAATATAATAAATACTTATTGGTGGCACATGTGGAACGAAAAAGAGCTAAACAAAACCGCTTTGGCGACGAAATCGAATATTGAAAGTGTCGAGGGATCCCGATAAGAGAGCACGTGCCGCTCCCTTGCCACCACTTAGGCAGTGCTCGTAATCTGAATACCGCAAAAGCTCACTACGATAAACCGCCATTAAAAAGCGTTCGATTTATTACCGAACGATTTCCGAACGATTTATACGACCAATGCGCGACTCCAAAGAGCAACGTCGGTAGAGGGTATCTTCCGAAAGTGATAAAGCTCGCAATGTATTATGTAGGTACCTAATTTTAAAATGTTCTTATAAACATATTCAAAAAGCTATTTTTGAAGTGATAACTTCTTATGGGACGGTAAAGCGCTTCGTTACGTAACACGTTACGGCGCCAGTCTGTCTGGCTTCCCTTTCTCTCACGCACACGGCAGCGGCAGGTAGGCCCCTTTTCTTTCACTCTAACCTAACTCTAACAGCGATAGCCATATTTTGGACAGACGCTTACTATATGTTTATATAAATGTATATTTATAAATTATCATAATATATTTATATATAAATTTAGTATATATTTATGTATGTTATAAGGCATAACTTTAAGTAATAACCTAAGCTTTTCTCAAGTTAAACAATTTCAATATTAAATTGTTCAACTTACATTAGTTTAAGCTATTACTTCTGTCGGGCGTCCCGAGATGCACACTTTTTTAGTTTATTATGTGTACTAGTTGCGAACATACATACATACATAACTTCACGCCAGGTCCCTTGCGGGGTACGCACTTACAACGGAACGCCATTTAGGCTTATTCTTTCACACCTCACTTGTTTCTTTGACATTCATAGCTCTTGTCATGCAAGCTCGTCTGTTCTTAAGGCTCC
Source organism: Dendrolimus punctatus (assembly GCA_012273795.1). Taxonomy (NCBI): domain Eukaryota; kingdom Metazoa; phylum Arthropoda; class Insecta; order Lepidoptera; family Lasiocampidae; genus Dendrolimus; species Dendrolimus punctatus. Next base: position 2,696,425 of record CM022538.1, on the reverse strand, counting down.
TGACATCACCTAGTTGCGAACACTTAAGAAAACATTAAAATAAAAGCTTCTGCATTTGAATGCATTCTTAATCACACATTCATTTCAGGTCTTTACTCATGATTTATGATTGTATTTTAATCTACGTAAAAATAACTAATACCAAAGAACTTGCCCATCTAAGTTAACACTCTTGGAATTCTAACCCTAGTGTAACATACACCGCGTATAGTTTTGCTTTTTGTATATTTGCCTGGCAATATTCATCACTCACCGACCGTGTCACAGATCAAATAGCACCCACAAAAGAGTCCCCAGATATTTCTGACAGATATAACCTTGATAGATAGTTTTGCAAACATCACAAATCCTGATATATTGGCTCTGAGGACGATAGCAATGTGACGACACGTAAAAGAAAGCTTTTGTCAACTGTTTTGATTCCAACCGCGAGTTTATGGTACTTATATGTCACCAATAGTAATTAAACTTATAAGTACTTATAAGGTTTTGTAAGCATTTTGGGAAATTCGTCTGTCTGGCCTTGTATTTAACACCCATCTTTTCCATAAATATTGGAATTATTTAGATGCAATTGAATAGGAAGGAATAATTATTATTATTGTCCTTTTTTAATGTATATGTATGCCTTGTATTTAACACCCATCTTTTCCATAAATATTGGAATTATTTAGATGCAATTTAATAGGAAGGAATAATTATTATTATTGTCATTTTTTAATGTAGTTTATACTAGTACAAGGTTTAACTAACTAATTTATATGAATGGTAATTGAAGCCTTTGCCTGCCTAGTTTACTAGAACGTAGAAGTACCGGGTTAGATTCCTGACATGATAAATAACGTAAGCGAACTTTCCGTTATTTGCTTTGGTCTGGGTATCCGGAAATAGCCCCGTATTGTCAATATATTAACCACAACATAAGCGTAACTTGCGCAGTTTGGTGCTATATAATAATATGTTTGTTTGTCAAACGAAGAGGTTAATGAAAGTAAATGAAGCAAAGTTGTTTGTCAGGATCATTGCAAGTGGAGATCTATAGTCTCTGCCTACCCTATGGGAAACAGGCGTAATAAAATTTATGTATATCTGTCAAATGGTTTCATGAAAAGGGATGCTAAGGATGAAATATAGAAGAGGCTCAATTCTGCAATTTCAATATCTTGTTGTTGCGAACATACTGAAAGTACGATTCCATTGGATAGTGTCAAAAAATCGTACATACTAAATCCACAATATCTTCTCGATGTCTTTGCAGCCGAATAATATTTAAAAAAATTGGTACCATTTACCATTAGCAGACATGGAATTAGCCAAAATATTGAAAAGCCACCAAAATTTTAAACATTTATTTGGCGAGATTTTTCTTATAAATATTTATAAAGATAGAATGCCTTGCCACGGGCACGCCATTGGAGTTAACAGAATAGCGAAATCAGGGAAGCGTACGATTGAGATCAAGCAATCTTTATTTGCAAAACTTAGGTACATAAATAGGTAATAATATAAAGTTTCCAGTATGTTTTGTCATTTACATGACGTGCAAATACTTACACTTGTGTAACTCTACACTAATGTTTACAAATTAATTTAATTTAATATACATGTAAAAAAAATGATTGTTAATATTTTTTAAACAAGTTAAAATATTAAACTTATAAATTTCAATGTTATTACCTTATTTTATTGTATTGTCATTAATATATTCGTCTACGCTATAGTATAATCCATTAAGTAAAAACGTTGTGATATAGGGTTTCAACCGTTTAAATGGTAGCCCGCTAATATTGGTGGGTAATGGTGGCGATTTTGAAGAGATATTAATAGCCTTTGCCCCAGGACACTAGGAACACTAGGAAGGTGGTTACCTGACTCTGAGTAAACGCTCCAAACACAAGTGGGCTTTAATGCTACAATAATGATGATGAACGCGATCTCGTTAAGACTAACATTCTCAATCATTTTCCTCTCACTATAAAAAATACGTGTTAGATCTGAAAGGCCACGTGATGCTATTTAAAAACACAAACAGCTACCGACGCCATGAATAGACAGCGCGGAGTCTTTGTTATTATATTTGTTTTATCCTCAACTTAGTGGACGTGTTTCACACTCACTAATAATTACTGACACTAAATCATAACGTTCACGTGGCATAAACATCCTTTCTCGTCTACGAGCCGGTTTAAGAAAAACGAAAACACCAAATACAACTCGCTGACAGCCTATTGTAAGATAATAGTCATAATCTTCGTATGCTTTGTTTTCGTTATGTCGAATTTATTTACACGATACGGCACTACACTAGCCGTATGGGAATGTTTATCAGTTACTTTTTCACTGAAGTACAGGAATATCATTTACTATTGGGTAAGTAAGGTTTCATTTTCTATCTAGATTTTTAGATTTCTGTAGCACTTTTGGGACATGTCATGTATGTTATGATAAGTACGTAGTCAGTAGCTGAGTATAGAAGTACTCAACCCACTTTTTTGTATTTGAAGGCTGGGCGGAACCAACTATTAAGGAATATATGGAGATATGTTGCAAAAAAAGTACGTAATGTCTTTATATTTATATAATAATAGTTTCTATCTTTTATTGCGCTCTGTCTTATTGAATGCACTGTTGCTACAACTCCATTAATTCTCAAAGCATTCAATAACATAATTGTATAAAAAAAAATACTTAAATAAAAAAAACAAATAAAAGAAAACAATTTTAGCTAACGTGTGCTGGGAGTTTCTTGCCGCTTTTCTCCTTAACAGCAATAACACGTTGCGAAGCGGTGTACATAGACTAGGAAGTAAAATTAAATTTTAACCTATATGTATGACCTTCAAAAGTGTCTCCAGTGGAACTTATTTTGAATAAAAACATTTGAATTTAAACTACTCCGCTAAACCTAAGCTTGCGTCCCATATCCGGCGTTTGTGTGGAAGAACATGAGATGACAAGCAAAGCTAGATCCATTATTAAACCGCGCAACAAGCTTAGGTCACTTCGGGATGCAGAGTAATCCACTTCACCAACAGAGGTTGGACTTGTCGCATCCCGGTCAACCATACCTTGATCTCAGACATCCGATTACATAACTTAGTTATTAATATTATAAGGAGGTGGTATGCATGTGTGATGTGTTTGTCACAGACTACGTTCTAAAAATAAACTCAGTGCATACCACGACAGGGTATCAGTAGTAATAGAGTATCGTTAGTAGGTTTAAAGAATGTATTACGAGTAAAGAAAAAAAACATAAAAAGTTTCAATTACTATTTTTGTGAAATTAATAGGTGGCGAGATATTGGCTCCCAGTTGTAAAATTGTGCCCATCTCAAAATATCAAACTATAAGCCGAAACTTTCGAAACAAACTTTTAACCAATTTTTTTAATTAGAATCATTGAATATTTGTTTTAGAAATACAGGGTATTTCAATATAGTGCTGTTTATTGTTTCCATACACAAATAACGACAACCAACGGCTTCTTTATTGCAGTATAGGTTCGCGTTTGACCATCATCTAACCCGATGTGGAGCGGAGATTTGGTCTAGTATAAAACAGCTTTATTTACGGGACTTGAAGACAGCCCGACCGTTGCTCATCAAGGAGGTGGACGCGACGCGCTTTGTTCGTATTGGTGGGATGTCCACCATATAGCGGTGCCGCATACCAGTCTGATTGTCCGATGACGGAAGGAAGACGACGGGGTCACATTGAAATGCTTCGATGGGCAGTCCGAAATGTAATCTACAAAACCCTTCGCGTTGCGTGGACTGCCAAGCTCCTGCCTTAATTTACTTAGCAGCTACGTGTCGTTACAGTCCTGTAGTAAACATTATCAAGCAACAAAAATTGCGCGTAATTACAATAATTATCATATTACGTAATCCATTCTTATCACGATTCAATGTTAGTCATCTAAACCAATAACTCTGTTAGTATAAACCAAAATTTTTGCTTGCGCCAAAATTTTCCACGGAAATGCGTAGTTTGTAAAATATGACATTTACATGATTGGGATCCGATTATCATAACTATTAAGACTCAAACCCAAGAGAAACCAACAGCCAGAGCTGAAGAGAGTAGCTCTTATTGAGTGTACCTGAACACCAACCGACTTGATAGACAATTTCTCTTTTTTTTGCCTCCCACTCATTTTGTTTCGATCTATATACATTTATAAAGACAAATAAAACAGAAGCGTCTGTTCAGATTTTTACTAAATGCTGTAGTATGCTTTCTCTGTTCTTGCATATTTACCAAATACCAGCTCGAAACACTCGAGTTCATAGAGAAAAGAGCTAGGAATCTGATAGGCAATAACCGATTATTTGACGAGAGACTTCAGAGCCTAGTTCAACGACGCAAAGTCGCTAGTTCATCGATATTCTTTCTATGGACTAACTTCGGAGAGTGTGCCATGAATTCCTCCCTCACTATTTTACCACCAGACAAGCAGACGTACGAGCCCACGCCTCTGATATATGGTGGAAACACCAATAAAGCGGGCGAAACGCTATGCTTCCTTATTTAAATGGTCAATAGTTATTTTTTCTTCTGTGAAGGTGACGTTGCTGCCTGACACTAACGGAAGAGCAGTGTTGGTTGATATCAACCAGCATTTGCTGAGTTAGGGCCTGTTTAGAGTTAGTTAACCTTTGGCATTTGTTTAACTGCTTATGTATAGTTACCATTTTAATAACTCTAAATAAACATTTTTTTTCTTCTTCTGCTTCTTCCACTGTTATCATACGTACCGAACAGGTAACTTCTAGGTAAGCGTGCTCCATCTTAGATTGCATTTCCATCTGACACCAGGTACAATGTCGGTCAAACGCGGACCTATTCAATAAATGATATTATACTAACAGCCCATAAACGTCATTGCTGGCTTAGTCTTTTTTATGCGGGTCAGCACAGGGACACTGATGACGGTTACCTCGCCATGCTTGCCAGTCTCGAAGGCTGCTGCTCTTGGGCTGACTGGTCTTGGACACACTGGGTTATCGACTACTCGCAGGTGTCATCACGGCATGTCCTGTGTTTTTTTGTCTTACACGGCCAGGTTTGCCTTGAGTTTGAACATCGATGTTGCAGTTTCATAGATGTTTTTTCACCGCTTTAACAGGGCAATCTTATACTTACTAATATATAAATCTGAAGTGTTTGTTTGTTTGTTTGAATGCGCTAATCTCAGGAACTGATCTGATTTGAAAAAATATTTCAGTGATATATAGCTCATTTATGGAGGAAGGCTATAAGCTATATATCATCACGCTAAGACCAATAGGAACGGAGCACCAATGAAGAATGTTTCAAAATCAGGGGGTTTTTTATTACTTTTTTTAACTATTCCACGCGGACGAAGTCGCGGACAGAAGCTAGTTGTAACAATATGCACATTAGGTCAGAAAACTGTATAAGTGTTGCATACGTTCCGGCCAGAATCGAACCCGTACCCTTTGAGTTTGGGACGCGTCCACTAGCCATTACGCTACCAAGACTTCACCTATTCAATATTTAAAAAAAAATACTTGATAGATTTACTTGCCCCCATAAGCTTTACTGAGGAAGTGTAAGCATCTTTAAAATCAACCCTATCATGCAAGCACCGTTACAACTACTGGGCAAAGATAATAAAACATATTGTACCTGTAAGCAGCATAGACTATATTTAATACACCAAACAATGGGGCTCTGTCTTAAGAACGAACCAAGAATCGGTAGACAAGGTAAAGCAAACAGTAGTAATCTTATCTATGGTTGGTAAAGTCAAACGTAGTAGCAGTTTGTTCTGGGATCAGTGCAAACATGATAAATGATTTTGGTTTTAAGCGTTGGTTTGCTTTTTGGGAACGAGTTCCGGTCGGGGCGAGTGCATGCGGCCTTGATGAGCTATTAGAATTTATTCACTTTAAGAGATGAATGAATTATTTCAAATTCAAGTTTATTCAAACTAAATTTTAAGTGTCGTTGGAATATGATATTTAAATTCATCTATAAACATTTATATGTTTTGTAGATATGTATTTGTATGGTATGTATATTAAGTATATATCTATGTAATATATAAAATGTATTATTAAAAGGCAGGTAAGTAGTTCGTGCTATATGTTACGTGTACCACCATTGCCATTATCATCTAATTCATTCCTGGGGTTGTCTGGAAGAGATTGCTTTTTAGGGATAAGACTGCCCTTTGTACTTAACTAGATATAATTTTAGTCTTAAGTTTATTTTTGTAACAATATATAATAAAGTGTTATCTATCTAATTTCTACTGGAGAACATTTTTGATTTGATTCTTCTTCTCTTCTTATATATAAAAATCAATTGCTGTTCGTTAGTTTAGCGAAAACTCAAAAACGATCGGACCGATTTTGATGAAATTTTGAGAACGTGTTTGAATGAGTTTTGTTTTAAAATTAGACCCGGTAGGTGGCACTAAATCGAGTTTTAGATTTTTGTTTTTTCAAAGCTTGACCACGTCTGCCGGGTTTACTAATATAAGTTTAACATTAAGTGAACTTGCTACTTATTGTACGCCGCTTTGTAACGTGTTATTATTGTTTAAGAATTAGCAGCAGGAAACTTCGCAGCAATTCGTTTACCGACCATCGGCAAACCTTCTGCAAACAACTTTATAAATTAATTTTAACATGGTTTAATTTGTGTATGTATTTCTAGTTATTATTTAAATTTATTTTATTTTATTTGAATTAATTTTATTTTGACTTGTATTTACAAAATGAGTTAAGTACTTTGACTTTGTGACTTAGCTACGTCGATAGTAGTTTAGTCCTCGCCTGGGTAGGTTAGGGATGTGGAGATGTTTCTACCTGCGGGTAGAAGCTGATATTACCTATATATTTTACCTTGAGAAGTACCTGAGGAAGAAGAAATTTCCACATTATTGACTTCAGTTGTTACAAAAACTAAAAACATGGTATAATCTGGGACATCTAAAACACAAGAGTTTTAAATACTATATTTTACGCCTAACACGAGATAGATCTTCCAATTATATTGGTCAATAAAAATCCCACTTGGAACCAGGCTCCACTTAACTGGGCAGATCTGAGGATTTCACACATTAGGATGGACTGCAAAAATAAGGGATCATCTACAGTGACACAATGTCAGACAAACGCGTATCTATTCAATTTAAAAAAATATACAGCAGAAATCTTAGTGAACTCGAAAGAAACTCGTAAAAATATAAAACTCAAAAGTTAGGTCATTAAAAAAATGTTATTAAAAAACAACAGCAGAAAAAAGTGTAATTGCAACAAAAAATTAGACAACAGTAAGACAGTTAAACGGAATGTGAAAGCAAAGCCACGTTTAATTATGTCGTAAAAATAAAAATTAAATAAAAAATGCTATAGGGGAGGAAAAGTTTTGCGACCGTAATTTTAGCTAACAATTACGACAGGAGAGTCCCCCTTCGAATGTTTCATAATATAGGAGTACTGGTTTAAGCTTTACAAAACAACTAGCTTCTACCCGTGACTTCATCCGCGTAGAATAGTTGAAACAAAGTAAATTAAAAAAAACCCGATTTTGAAACATTCTCATTGATGCTCTGCTCCTATTGGTCTTAGCGTGATGATATATAGCCTATAGCCTAAAATGGGCTATTTAAAACTGAAATTTTTTCAAAAAATCAGACCAGTAGTTCCTGAGATTAGTGCGTTCATGCAAACAAACAAACTCTTCAGCTTTAGTATAAGATATAAAAGAGTATAGTTTTTATGTATGACATATCACCCAATCTTAGGGAACATTACTTCAATTCAAATGTAATTTTAGTCATATTTTACGTGATGCAATGTGTAGCTTAATTTACTGTTCGACTTTAAGTTTGTTTAAGTTATTATAACATAAATTGCTATGTCCTATAAACTCTAGGCAGCTTCAGCGTGTTGCAAAATAATAAAATATGCCTCATTAGACTGACAACTACCCTGTTATAAGGGCAATGACCAATCATTTGGACATAATAATTACATATTATATTGGTCTGACCTATAAATAAATAAAAATGAGTAACTGAATAAGGCTTTAATAACAAAATATAAAAGAACACACAATATATATATTATTCTCATCATCTATTGTATTTTTTGAATTATTAATTGACAAAGCAAAACCAATATACCAGTATAGTTAATAGACTTTTATAAACATCTCAAGTTAATCGCCTCAGCAGTACATATGATGGTACAATAGTACCAATACAGCAAGTCACCATAACTGTCAGGTAGCTACGTTTCAATTCTATCGAGGCATTTTTATTTACAAAACTAATTACGTTTGTCTGATGGGGTATCAGTTGGGTTGCCAGATCGTGTACATCAGAAATCAAAGAAAGAGAGCTTTCGAAAATAATTAAGTAAGATAGACTGCAACTAGGCTGGAAACCAATTCTGTTATGGTAAGAGGCTTCCATTATGTCCCTGCTAGACCTGTGATAATGTTACTGTGCAACGCAGGTAGCAGATTAGTGACGTTCAATATTGACATAGTTTATGTAGCTAATCATTAACGGCTTTATCTTTAACGTTATAAATTTCATTTGGACACAGCCAGTAACGCTAATATTCACCCAGATGTAGAAGGTGCATAAGGTATAGTACCTTATGCGGGTCAAGCCGTAGTCTTGTGTCTCTATCATTATCTTTCTTAACTATAAAAAAAATTTTTTGATGAAATCTGTTGAAAATATTAACAAGAGTAAGAACCTTCTAAAATATGTATTTTTTTAAGGATTGGAGTAGCTCAATAGAAGTACATTAACGTCCTCATTTTCATCACGATTAACTAGTAAATTAAAACAAAAATAACATTAAGTATATACATTTATGGACATAAATATCTTGGTTCTTCTGCTAAGAATGTTATTGGAAATCTAAAATTTCTCAATATAAAAGAGTATTGCTTGATTATTGTCGGTTTCTAGAAGAAACCTAAAGAGATTTTCGCAAATACCTTATTTTATCTACCTTTGTTTATTAAGTCTATTAATAACGTTAACTAACGAATTATAGAACCTCGAATATTTGTATGAAAACTCATAACAATGTCCGTGCAGAAACGGAGAAAAAACACAATTTCTTGCGGCTGGGCGGGCTGGCATAAGAGACGACAAAACAACTACCTACTACCACTACCATTGATCTAGAGTATGAAACCATAATAAGCTTGAGTTGCGAGCATATTTGGTGTTACAAGTGTCCATAGGCGATGGTAACCGCTACCCATCAGTGGATAATCTCACTGTCTGCTGGACTCACGCAATATAAAAAAAAATATTACAAATGTGGGGCAAATCTTTACACCTGGCAACAATCGATATCAAACAGCTCCCGGTGCTTCATTTGATTCGTTGACAGTTAATAAAGACATTCCATTGGTATTAGAGATCTTATTGCACTTGAGATGTAGCCGTCCGATGATGAAGTCATTATTGTTCGTTGCCTTTTTTGTTCAACTATATACTGTTCTGTTAATTATTGTTTGAATGTCTTATTAGCTTAGTATAATGTTACGATATGGTATCAGAATAATATGGAATTAATATAAATTCAAATTCAAAATAAGCTCCACTGGAGAACACTTTTTGAAGATCATATATAAGTCAAATAATAATAATAGTTTATATTTCAGGTAACAGACCTCCGAAAAACCTCATATCTCAAAATTCCCTAGGAAGCTCCCTCGAGCAAGTTACCTCCCGGGCACGAGCGCCTTCGTCTTCGAAAACCCGGGTAAAGTTGTAAGGTCTTCGGACCAACAACATAAAGTCAAGTCAAATAAAAAAACGACTGAAAGGAACACGGGAGTTTTAGTGGCTATTCCGGCAACAGGCCGGAGAGTCTTCACACGCCCATACGTATACCCGGACGGTGATAAGTCCGTAAATGTATTTTATATTAATTACCTCCCTATACCACAATTTCATAGTATAAACATGTCAAATATCGTATTATTTCAATTTTAGAACAGATAGAGATTGTATTCAGGTCTAAAAAGTTTTTTATTGTCTTTCCTAATTTTTATTACATTTGGCACGAACGTTGCCAACACGGCGCGTGGTCCAGATAATTGAAATGTCCAACGGCTAAATTTATAGTTCGAGCGACGCAACTATTTTGTTTTTTATTACCACAATATCGATGTTGCCAACGTTTATCTAATGATTAATATATTGGGCCGCGAAATGGATGTTGGTCCTCTCTAGGGTTCCGTATTCATTTTCGATAAATGAAAATCCTTATTAAAATAGCCATGAATTTTTTTGGTACGTAACATACCATTTTTTCCAAAGAAAAGAAACACTAACGAATTAAAATCAGGATACGTGATCCATCGTATAAAATAGACAAGAAATAGTATTAAGTGGTAATAAATACAGGTATGAAAAAACTTACCGGTCGATTGCCAAGTGCGAAACTATCACCGGCTGGTTAAATAACGCTAAATTAAAAATTAAAGAAGTTATAAGCAAAAAGTGATTTATTTTTAATTCATTCCTAACACTTTTCTTTACCATAGAACTTACCAAATTTAACTTATGGAATGTTAAGCAGGTAGCAAAGGTCCCCCGTTTTCCCCGCCACCTATGAGGTAGAGTCCGTAGGCGCGAATGAAAATACCGTAAGATGCAAGCGCGAAATACACCGCTGGTTTAAAAACGTCAAATTGTATAGACTAGTAAACAAGTGCCTTTTGGACCAACTTTTTTCAGCAGTCTCCGATAATTATAAATGAGGTGTCATTCGATTCGGAATGGAATCTAGATGATTTTTGAAAAAAATGAAGTTCCGCTTGGAAAATTTTAAAAGTTATTAACAATTAACTAAAAAAAGGGGTTTAGTTTTTTCCAAATATCTCAAAAAGTAATAAAGATTTTTCAAATTTGAAAAATCTTTATTACCTACTTTTTGAGATATTTGCAAAAAACTAAACACGGGGGTTTTTAAAAAAAGTTGAAAAAAAGGCACTTGTTTACTAGCTTAAATGTATTTTCTTATTACAATTTTTATTTTAAATTTTGCAATCTTTCACCGTTCCTCGCCGATATTCTGTGAGAGTGTGGTATCACACCGATTGAGCCGTCCCACCTGATAGAAAGTGGTTGCGTCACTTACGGACATTTGCAATACCAAAGGTCCTAGAAATGCATTGTTGTTGTCTTAAGGGAGACTGGCACCTGGCCAGTAATGCCGGAACACAACTCAAGGTTGTTATGGCGGCATACTCTAGACCAGGTCTGGTAGTGATGCAGACGGGCAAATGCCATGCCATCACTTTCGATATTTTTTAAGTCTGACGTTTTAAGTCACTGACAACTACTTAGTCGTCATGGGAACGCGAACGAAGTTTTGATGGTTGATTGAATTTTAAATATTTTCTAAAGGTATACCTTAAGAGGCAGTCACGAATAATCCTTAAATGCAGCTCTAGTAAATGAAATCTGAACTAAGTGCTAAGAATAATAATCGAGTAAGGACAGAGAGGGGAACAAGGGTACATACAATCTTAAATATTAATTGTAACAAGAGGCCTACCCGAATATCCCTTTCTGGGAATGCTAGGGTAAGATGGTATTGCCAGCTATTCCGATTTACACTGAAATTCTAATTTCAAAAGATTTTGGAGCACTTTTATCCTCACGATGTGCATAGGCAAATAACTATTTCACTTTCCAAATTTTAGTTTATTTGACAAAAGATACTTTCAGAGAGTACCTACATGATTAATGTTTGAAGTATTTTGAATATTTAGCGTATCGATTAGCAAATTAAAATCTGCGAACATAAAGATGATTACAAGATATTACCAAATTGAATCAATTAGGTTGAAAAGCGTAACACTGAAAGGAAACAACTACATTCAATGAAATTAAATTACTCAATTTTAATAGATTCACTTTGCTTCCGTCGTCAAAATTGAAATTCAGAAGTGAATTGTTTACGTATGCTTAAACTCGATCCATTTCAATAGTCTTTTTTTGAACGGTTCTACACATTAAGGCCAGTGACGGTTGAATCTTTATATGCTGCTTATGAGAATATGTTCAAATTATTTATTTAGTATTTACTTCAAATCTGTTCATATATAAAATATTTCTAGTTCAAAATATTTTGATACTAGTGTGCGTCAAATTGCAATAACCAATTTAAATTCAATTAAATTCGTAGTCTATTTAGATGAAAGAAAATTTATTTTGTACTCTAATTATAATTAATTGTACAATTTTCACGTTATTTTTAGTAAAACAAGAATATTAAGAAACTATATTACACTTAAACATGAAAATATATAATACTAGCGGCCCCAGCAGACGTTGTCCTGCTCTGAAAAAATATGACCCGATCCCAGCGCCACCTACCGGTTCCAATTGTGGATTTAAACCATCCGGGGACCCACTCAAACACACAAAAACAAAATCGCTCCCCGTTGTTAAGAGGATTCTAGAACCCGATCTCAGCGCCACCTACCGGTTCCAACTGTATAAAAATATCCTATCTTTCAAGTTGGATCAAACTGCACACGGTGTGCAAATTTGATTAAAATCGGTTGAGTAGTTTAGGAGTCCATCGCGGACAAACATCGTGACAGGAGATTTATATATATTAAGATTACAGATAATTGCAGTTACATCATTAGAATTACAGTTTCTTATCTTAGTCTTTGTTTTGTTATTTGTCTTAATGCTCATTAACCGTTAACACTTATTGTTAATCGTATTTATTATTCGCGAAATCTTTAGGAAGTAATAAATTATAATAATTTTAAATTGAACGTTAGTGTTGGCAACACTGATTTCGGGGCAAACATAATCAGCCCCCAAGGGACAACCTCCTGTAATTAGCGGCTGTTCATTTCTTAATTTCAATATTTAATTACAAAGGAAACACGACGAGTGCTCTCAATGGAAAACGTCATCTTCAAAAAGACCAATTCTATTCTCTTTACGATTCGCCAAGAATTCTTTGATACAACTCTCTTTATTGTTATCTTTGTGTTTTCCGACAAAGGAATACTTTAATTTGAACTAAGCTCTCAAAAGAGTTGGTTTATATTCATTGACTTAAATATTTTGTATTTAGTGTTAATTGCTAATTTCTCAAATCTATATTAATTAATTAATATGTTACTTAAGTTTTATCCGTGCAGGAACGGAGAAAGAATACAATTTCCCGCGGCCCGGCGGCCTGTCGTAAGAGACGACAAAACAACCCACAACCAGGTGGTAGGGTATTTGCCCGTCCGTTTAGAGAGAGTTTTCCTTCAGAGAGCGGCGGCACATGTTTTTAGCGGTTACCATCGCCTATGGACATTTGCAACGCCAAAGGTGCTACATATGCGCTGCTGCTCTCTTCAGGGAGACTGGAATCTAATTAATACCACTAACATGACGTGTTAGTGGCATTGACACATTGTGTCAATGCGCGTAAAGACATGTGCAGCACCTTTGGTGTTAGAAATGTCTTTAGGCGATTATAACCGTTTTTTTGTCAGGTAAGCCGTCTGCCTGTCTGCTGAACTCATGCAATAAAAAGAGAGGTGAATAAAAAGTTAAATTCGATCAATTTAATTACTGAGTGAGATATCGGTGTATTATTTTTTAATTAATCTACCGCGATTTTTGGTTTATTAAACCGAAAAGTGCTAAAATTAGTTGATATTTTTTATTTCTTGATATATTTTTAAATAGCTTCTGCCCGCGACTTCGTCCACGTAGAAAGTTTTTTAACTATCCAACGGAAACTCTTTAATTTTTCGGGATCAAAAGTATTCTATATGTTGACCAGGGATATAGAATACCACAATAAAAAATCATTTAAATCTGACCAGTAATTTCAGAGATTAGCGGTTTTTAGCCTTTTTTTCATTGTACAGAAATTCGACCTCTACAGTTTGATTGTATGTATAAGTAAGACTAGAACGTACCACTTATTTTACATCCTTGAGGAATAATGAATCGCCCTGTTCCTTAGTTCATCCCCTTTAAAATTACTTCTTTGAGAGAAAAGGTGTATGCTCTTTACAAGGAGTTACATCTATCTCTTTTCCAAAGTTCTGTCGTGAAAACGTAAAAATAAATAAAATTACTTTCGCATTTACAATATTATTACACATATTCACTCTGCAGCAGTTTTTCGTTGAACATTTTTCAATTATATAGCAGTGAGTTGGGCGACTGGATGCGTGCTTTTGGCATGTTTACTGAATGGCTGGACACGCGTTCAGCTACGTCCATTCATCCGGGCCGCGTATTGGTGAATTGTTTTGTGTTATTATACAATATCTGGACGAAAGGACACACTGGGCAACACTGCCCTCGTCAACGCCTCGATACAATTGTTAAAAGTAATGGAAAATTCACGATTACATACACGTCGTTAGCAGATGCTGTTTTAATTTTAAATTAAAATCGTTAGAAGAGTGGGAATAGTTCCTATAGCGCTGATTGTTACGATTGTCGATGATTCCAAGCTTACAAACTACTATTCTACTATAACAGTTACACCCAGATTCAGAGTTCTTGAATAGTGAAAAGGTCAATGCGGCAGTGTAGTCCTGCAGTGGGCGGAGCTTGCAGGACTTAAGAGACATTCTGCTCGGCATTGCAGGACGCAATGCAGGCTGCAACAACAATCACAGTCCTGCATTACACGGCCGGATACGGTGGACTGCCATCCAGTACAGTAGAAAGGCGCAATTAGATTTCATTTTTTCATAAATTGGACCCAGAACCATAGTTTGTTAAGCGCATCAATATTCTGATCACTAGGTAATAGCGATCTTCCGGAATGATTGGCATAATATTTTTTCAATAATCTTTATATTTAGTGATTTTATCTCATTAAACATCAAGCAATATTATTGCTAAAAGTGACTAAACAAATCACAACGCAATTAGAAGCCAATTAAAAAACGTTTCGCCAAATTAATTATCTGTACAATGGCAGCCATATTACTCTATGGCGCCAAATTTTTTCAACAAAAAGAATCAATTTAAACCTTCGGGCTCATTTGAAATGTTACGCTATTTAGTTTATTTTGGTATTTAATAGTTTTCTATTTTTATTAACACACTTCTTCAGGGAAGAATAAAAAGCCATTGCTACCGTTCCTGCCGTTCTTGCCACGGTCTTTAGTAAAAAAAAACTACCTGGCAAAGGGCGCCTGGTCCGTTAGATCTTAAATTAATTTTTGATTTTTTGTAATGTCAATCTGTTTTACTTTTTTAATTGATCCCTGACGAATAATCTTATTTACTAGTATATACTTTCTTTCTCTTTCTTAACGCTTTTAGACGAGTATTGGCACCTGTGATGATAAAATATTCAGAATATAACGTTTAAATAATCTACATTGTACCTTTTTAATAAATCTTATGGTCAAACGAAATGTATTCGAGTGAAAAAATCTATTAAAGCTGAAACAAATTGCAATAATGTCATAAATGAATCATAGACAATATTTGTTCTTTTGATTCTGTTTTCTAATAATATCGAGTCATACGAGAATACCATCAGCGGCTTAAGTAAAGATAGATTTAATTTTGGATCTTTAAAAAAATAGGGCATGTTTTCGACAAGCGCCATTAGAGAGACACTTGAAAGATAGATATGCAGTTGTATTTAAAATCTATTTGAAGAAATACGTCGCCGCTTCGAGTCAAAATTATTTTAAGTGCACATTAACATATTGGTTAGTTAGAAGTAATTATACACAGAGTATAATAAAATCTATCTACAATCTTGTTAAATTCGTAAAAAAAAAATCTAAATGGTATAATTTAAAAAAAAACTTGTTTAGAGGAGTTGAGTAGTTTTGATGTTGATTATTTTTGATTAAATACTTTTTAGGATTTCGTAACTAACTAAATGACAAGAATAGTATATGTATTCACCTATCAAATATCCAAATAAACTTCCGCACATTTAGTTGGAAACAGAGATTTAAAAAGTAAGAAAGCAAAGAAGTATTTATCTATAATAAAACAATTCTTAAAAGAACATTCTCGAATATCTTACGCAATTACGCATAAAAAATAAACAAAATATTAACATAAAAACATTGGTTGTTTTCCTATATGTAACACGTAACGTCCGCTGTTCTAATTTCGAATACAATATGTTTATAACGTACAGAGAACTTTATAATAATGTTCAATGAAAAATTAAAATAATCAAAACATTACCGGCCTGAGATTTGAAACAGAAAAGAGTCCCGGACGTGTGATAGTTCAGTGTCGAACGAAAATAAACGTTATGATTTGTTAAACAGGTTATTAGAAAAACATCGGAGCTGTCGACGCCAGTTTTGAAATAAACTATTTAAAACCGGCCAAGTGTGCGTTGGCTTATCGATTATCCTGTCCATAGACTAATATTAAATATATTTAAATCCTTTTGACTACGCATCTATACTATAAAAACAGATTATGCAGTATGCTTGAAATTTTTATCCGTGTAAGAACGGAGTAAGAATACAATTTTCTGCGGCCGGACAACCTGTTGCAAAAGGTGACAAAACAATCCACAGCCATGGGAACTGCATGGCTACCACCCCTGATCAAGAGTATGCCGTCATAACAACCTTGAGTTGTGTTCATTATCATCATTCATAAGTGGCCAGGTTCCAGTCTCCCTTTAGAGAGCTGCAGCTCATTGGTAGCGACTTTGGTGTTACAAATGTCCATAGGCGACGGTAACCGCTTCCCATCAGATGGGCCGTCGGGTTCTGCTTATCTGCTGAACTCATGCAATAAAAGTAATAAAAAATCTCAGCTGTTTTGTTTTCGTGTAAATTTGTTACAATGTTACTTTATTATGCTTTTCGAGTTAATTAATTAATTAATACAGTTCTATGCATATATTCTCTGTGTGACAAGCAACCAATATGTCAACATCATTTTGGTGTGTTATAATTGATTTTGACAGCTACAGTCCGCGCCACAAAAGAAGCCGCTATTTGCTAGAATTTCGTTCGTTAAGTAGTCAGAAAATAAACGTGCACATTAAATAGTAAAATATTTTTTATTAATTATTTAATCAAAACCTACATCGATTTACGGCTTAGTAAATAATTACTCTGGCAGGATTAAGTACGACGATTGCAGCGCCTAGTCTGTAGGAGTTCTTTTATGGCGCGGAATATACTTCCATTTTAATATTTTTGGCATTTTTATGTCTTTAGCCCGTGTGGAAAACACTATACTGAAGACGATCTATACAAATCAAAAAGTATTTTTAAGTGCATAAAGTTCCAAAGACCTGCGCGATATTTTTATTTTACCGGTTAGCATAATAGTGTTGGATCGTGTTTGAGAATAGCTCTAGAATACTGATCTAAATGTGAATAAAATCAGTCAAATGTATCTAGTAATATACACGTAGTTCACAAGGTTCTATAAAGACGAGAAACTTCGACCATTCTTTTTATTTGCCCACGGAATCCTAAAAAGGGCAGAATTGTTTGACGCCCTACTAGTGTTTCCCCTTCATTGCTTTATTGAAGTATTAAATATAAAGATATGGTATAAAATAGACCAAAAAACATAGGTAGTTTCATCCCAGAAGGCCAAGATTTGTTGCGAGATATAATAACACGTTGCGAAGCGATGTAAATAGACTAGAAAGTAAAATTAAATGTTAACATATATGTATGACCTTCAAAAATAGTTCTCCAGTGGCACTTATTTTGAATAAAAACTTTTGAATTTGACTTTGATATGCTACTGAAGTTCCTTACACGAACAAGCTTTGTGAGAAGATAAATAAGAGTTGCGTCATTTTAAAGAATACAAAATATCATCCATATTTCTTTTGCTAAGTTTAATTCTTTTTAAAATAACAATTTTATAGTATTTTCTTAAGTTTTCGCGTAAATACATACATACATAACTTCACGCCATGTCCCTTGCGGGGTAGGCACGAACAACAGAGCGCCACACAGGCCCATTCTTACACACCTCACTTGCTTCTTTGACATTCATAGCTCTTGTCATGCACGCTCGTCTGTTCTTAAGGCTCCTAACATCACCTTCTGCTAATACATGATCAATTTGATCATGGAAGGTGTGTCGTTGCCTTCCGCGACTTCTGCATCCATCCACTTTTGCATTGTATATCTGTTTAGTCATTCTTTCATCATACATTCTTTCCACATGCCCGAACCACCGGAGCATTCCTTTCCTTACCTTCGCGAAAATAAAACTACGTTTTAACGATTTCGAGCCTGGTAATTTACTTGATGTTTATTATTCCGACTTTTTGGCCACTTTTCAGCAGCCGTGATCACGGAAGACAAAGATGTCAAGTTTCAGTGAGTATTGCTAAAATTTTATCTAGCCTAGCGCCAACATGGTCATACAAGAAGTGAACTGAACTAGACTGAAAAATTGCCGAAACTTCGGCATAATAAAAATGAAATAAATTACCGCGCTTAAAACCGTTACAATGTATATTTGTTAACTATGTTATTTTTAATTAAATCATGAGTCGTTTAAATAAAAATGAAACGTATGCATTCTCTAATAGTTTTCTCTAAATCTAAAAACAAGAACGGTTTTTAAATATAAACATATATTACTCGTAAATCATGAATATAATAGTTACATTCTGACGGTACGTAAGTACATCTGAAAAATCTTTTGTTTGATCGAACTAAAACATCTGGATGTTGTACAGAAGAAGTTCATAATAAAATATGATGAAAAAATTATGTTAAGTCCTTTTGTATCGACCGCTTCTATCTGTTGAACTGCCGTTCAAGCGGTTTTGATACTTTACAATTAAGTTATTTTAAACTAAAACTTAGAATAGGCCTTACCAGGGTAAGCCAAGTTGGTATTGTTACCTCTTTCTCGTAGCCGTGGCTTAAAGCAAAGGAATAAATAAACAATGAGTGGTTTTAGTAGGTATCTCTGACTTGGGTAGTCATAGCATTTCCTTACATCACACGCCCCTACTGCTCTTCCTCCGCTATAGTAACTCCTCAATCAGATTTCCCCTCTATTAAAAAACCTTACACCTGTAAACTTTGCTCGCATAAGTTAATAGCAAACTTATCCTTTCACAGATGAGTCCGGTATTGATAAATTGTAGTGAGCGCTTAGACTTAGAGGCTTACGCCAATAACTTTCAGTTATACTTAGGATTTATATGCTTTATTTGAGGATTTCTATAAAATTCAGAAACATGAACTTAAATTCCGTATTTCAACGTTTTAAAAGTATTATTGAAACGACTTGTCTATATACTATTGTTTTCATAAATATAGATAAGGCCGTAAAATGGAAACAAATAAAATTATATAATTAGTAACAAATTCAAATGCGTATTACATTCTAAGTAACATATTGCTAGCATATAAAAAAATACAAAACTGTTAAATTCGTAATAATGAAAGTAATAGAATATTGGATTTTGACTATATCTCTTGTAAAATGACTAAGGAAGGTGATGATTATATTCAGGTAACGTGTTATTAAAAAGTAATATATGCCAGCATATTTAATTGAAGTTCTCAAATAATGTGATATTACATATGTATGTACTTGAAAATACCATCGAAATGAGTAATCGACCTGCATTTTATAGCATTATGGAGTTTTTACAATGTAATTCGATTACGGCCGCGCCGGCCATAAAAACTAGCCTAAGTACCTTTAGCCTTTTTAAAAATAATGAAAGCAATTGGTAGTTAATCTTTATCGCTGATCGTCGTCAATCAATAGGTAAGTTAATTGTGGCATTTTTAAATAAACAAAACGCCCTAAGGCTATTTCGTAACTCTCTAATTGCAATTGCTATGCACTGTGGAGAGCCGTTTAAAAAGTGACCACATTTCCGTAGATAACAAATGTCAGCTTTGCCAGTTAAAACTTGTTTTGTTTAGTCAAGCATTTTGTAATAAATTTGAATATATATTAGCGGTCCTAAATAAATAATTTAAATATTTAAATTAAAACGTTCGAATTAAACTCTAAAATTTATTGTCTGATTTTTTATATTAAATTGTAAAAACAACAAATTAAGTACTGGTAAGTGAAAACTGAATATTTCATTGTATCATATGCAAATAAAAAACAATAACAATTTTATTTAGAAATAGGTATGTGGTATATTTATGACAGTTGAGCTCTTATGCATCTTTAAATGCTTCTTGAAATAAAGACAAAAAGTAGAATGTTATTATTTTCGCAAAGAGTTAATATTGAATTATTATTCAACATGTCCGTAACAGCTAATGTAGGCATTATTTAAACTAACCACACTTTACGAAGACAAAACCCAATTACAGTGGAACTCACGGGCTATGAACAGGCGCCATTATGCCAATTAACTACTGTAATGTATGGTACTATGCAATCGTACGGGCATGCATTATACAATTCAATGTAATCATTCAATCGAGTGTTTCTTTTAAAAATGAAAATGAACATTATTTATGTAGCAGTTGTAGTTAATTAAAAAATAATTGAGACTATTATTTTTATTCACACAGCGTGATCTTGAATATTTCTTATTGTCATTTCATACATTATTGTCATCATTGGGAATATTATAGAATTCAGATCAATCTATACCAGTTTTAGTTTGAAATATTATAAGGAATAAATGTTGTTATTACTTTATAAAAACTACTACTAATCACTTTTAAATATAATTCCTACCATTTAGGAAATATGAATGTGACATTGCTTGAGTGCTGTGAAAGTAAAAAATTACGAAAAATTAATAATATTTCAATAGAATAAATATACAAGTAAGACATTAAGTTTGTAATTTTATTAAATATCTTTGAACTATTAGATACTGTTAAAATACTTTTAGTAAATGTAATAGGATTTGAATCGTGTTCCGAAGTGTTCCGTTCTTTTTTACATAATTAGCATGTTTTACTTTTCCACAACCATTAACTGAAGTTTACACTTTCCTCGTCTTACAATATGTAGTAAGAATATTGCTTATTTACTTTACACATGTTCGATGGAATGCTATCATTATTTTTATATAAAATAACTTAAACTATCAAATATGTTTGGTCCTACATGAAATTACAGCCGAAACGAATAACAGTACTAGTAACTCGGTAAGATTTGTTTTGATAATACATCATAAAACTATTAAATATTGGATCGCTGAGTGAGACTAGCCGCGCTACTGTTTTCACGTTTAGGCACAGATGACAAAATGAAGCGGAAACATGTCCTTTAATCTCTTCTTCATCTTTTTTTAATGACTCAGCACCATTATTGTATCTAGCCAATATCGAGTATCTTTGAATATGATGTTTTAAAATAATCTTCAAGCAAAACTTCGGCTAAATTAATCTTCAATTGACACTAAATTCTCTAGATAGATGGACAATAATTTTATTTGTAAAAAACAATAAAATTACAAATATTCTTTAATTAATGTCCACTGCTGGACATAGGTCTCCCCAAGTCTCCCGTGTCCCTCGTTCAGCCTTTGCTGGCGAACTTGTGCAGGTAGTCTATACTATGTTTACCGAGACGTGGTCTCTACTACAAGACACTTTTACTCTATCGGCCACTGTTTTTTTTTTATAAATAATCGTCAGACATACACACATATTGTATACCCCAAATTAAGCTAATTACGGTTGTGTTACGGGTAATATAAAATGGACTTCTCTGGGGCTGGGGCTAGACACCCAGTGCATAGTCTATAACGGGTAAAATTAATATCCGAAATTTACCATACCAGGAATCGAACCCCGTGCCTCTGCGTTGCAGCGATGTAGGCCGGCAAAGGCTCGCTCAACCGCAAATGCACTTCAACTTACTAATTTTGCGAATAAAGCCGGTTACCTTGGTTCTCATATGGATATTCTCATTGATTCCATATATAAATGAAACCACCAGTTCCAACGTCATTGTCCAATATACTTTTGAATTAAAAGCTCTTTAAGCATTTTTGGCCCTTTTGGAATGGTAAAAATAGCTGAACTCTCATGACCGACACGCTCAGATACAAAGTTTTCAATTTGACGTGCATTGATGCAGTCCTACGACTGACAGTTTTTTTATATAAACCACGCATCATAACGTCACTTTTTAAGTTCCCGCCAAATACTCAAAAAACCCAAAGCACGTAACAGATAATAAAACACAGATTTATAGAAGACGTGTAAAGTGGGTGATAGACGTGCGAGCAATTATTCGTACTCATGCCGCGTATGTGGACCAACCTTTAAGAGTACAAAAAGCACGCCTAAGTCTGTGACTTGCGCCTCAATAAAGCACTGATCATGGCGTAATCGGTTTGTTATTTCAGCGTTTAGACGATGTTTAAGCCTTGTTTTGTTTTGTCAGAGGCATGTGGGAATCATTCTATTGTGTTTCACATCCGGGTTATGATTGGCTCTTTTGATTTTTTAATTTTAGAACATTGGAACATATTAACAGTTTTTTTTAGGTTATGTTAAACGTTTTTTCGGCCATTAACAGATTATTCTTAAGATGTTTAAGTAACTCTTTGGTGTTTTATATATAATTAATATTCTTGTAACTCCTAATAAAGCGAAGTTCTTTTTGATTAATAATTTGTGGTTTAATTTGAGTATTTTAAAGATAACCGTAAAACACTACAGTGGATAACTGAAAATAGTTATAGAACTGTGGGCTTTTAACATAGATATGCTTTATATTTATACATTTTAGATATTTAAAATAACCAGAGTATTTCATAATATAATATAATTCTTATTAATAAATAATTTCATTGACATTTATGTGTTATCTATAGTAGACAGTATACTCTTACGCCATAGATAATACTTGTATCTTAAAAGTATTCAAAATTATTCAAAAAAGGATTTTGATATTTTTTTACACACTTTTCGTAATGGTCAAAACCGATGATATTTATAGTACCTAATTCCGATAGTTTAATAGATGAGTATTGTCGGTATATCATAAATAAAATAATATGTTTTAGCATTATTTTTAATTACAAAACTAGTCATTAGGTATAAATTAAATTTAGAAGGAGCTTTAGGGTCATACATTTTCTAAACTATATATTACTGTATTGATTATGGAAAAGAGCCCGAGAGATATTAAAAGCCAAATGTAGAATGATAGCTACAAAAGAGTTAAATATCAAGACTCCAAATGTAATATTTTCTTAAGTTTGAATTTCTTATGTTGAAAAGTGGCCTAACCTATGATATAAAAATTAAACAAATGCCGCGCTTAAAACCATTATAACAAAATATAGTTTTAATTCCTCCAAATGTGTACATAGTATTAGGTATAAATACATAATGATGTGAATTCAACAAATATATTTGAAGCTGGCAATACAAATATTATTTTAAATACTGGCTGGTAACAGAGTTTAACAATCGACAATTTCATAGCAGTATAATAAAAGCACACTTAATTTATTTAATTAAAATGCGTAATGAGCTTAGCCTTATAATTTTCAATCGGGCACAGTTATCTCCTCGGCCAGACACCTGTCACAGCACCGAGCAGCTTCCGTTCCCAGCTGTTAAGCTTATCTAATACAAATGCACTGATTAAACTGTAGTTATGGCAACCCGAAATACAGTTGACATGCCCAGTGACACAATAGAATGTTTGAACAGGTTGTGTACAAATAAAAAAAGTTTTTTTCTAATTTCGTTCTCATTTAGAATGCTTTCCAAAACTTGAAATATCAGTGACACACCAGTGCGTGTCGTGAAATTTTTAGCTTTGGTTGGTCAATGGTAAAATCCTGAATTATGAAACTGGGTACGTTTCCTGTAAAATATAATTAAGAATAGTGGCTGGCTTGGGACCATTAACTCATCTTTAGGCGTTTTTCCCTTTTTTATTTAGTTTTAGTTTTGATATAGCTCTTAGTATAGTTAGTTGTTTATATTTAGGTTTATAATTTTAATATTTAGAATAAATAAATAAATATTTTATATGTATATAAAACCAAAATGTAATAAATTATTATGTTTAGGCAAGTTAATTTATTTTTAGTATCTAATTATAAGTTTTAAGTTAGTTTAATAATAATCATATATATACTAAATTTACACATATTTTACCATATTAAATATGAAAATTAAGAATTCAGCAAAAAAATTTTTTTAATATTTTTATTGTTGTGTATGATGATATTGTAAATTAAATATATCAACATACGAACAACGAATAATGTGCATATGTGCTATTCCAGACTATAATCTATCTCTGTGTCTAATTTCATCTAATCTATTTAGCCCTGCTAGCATAACTTTTGCGTTATTGTTTTTTTTTAATAGAACCCGATTATTTACATTAAATATAGCCTATGTTACTCTGGGATAATGTTGCATTCCAACGGTGAAAAAAAGTTCGAAATCGGTCTAGTAGTTTTTGAGTTTATTCGTTACAAACACATAAACATAACTAACTATAAAACATAACTTCAACTATAAAACAAAGTCGTTTTCGGTTATGGTTGTATTTATGTAAGTCCACTAACTCATCAGTTAAATGATTTTTCAAGGGAGGTTTTTATGTACACTAGCCATTGCCCGTGGCTTCGCTTGCGATATATAGATACTTAAGTAAATTATTATGTAAGTAAAAAAGAGCCATCCGCTGGGGTTTGACGAAAAAGCCATTTTGCGTTATTAGTATAGACATATAAACTTAAAAATAATATTATAATAAATTAATAATGAAAACTTGAAGATAATCTACGTATATAATTAGCCCTTTATTTGGCAAACAACGCGTAGAATAACGATACGTTGACTACAATAACTAATTAGCAAAGGAAATTAATTATTTGTTAAATGTTCGCATTTACAACTTAATAATTAACCGCATCACGATAGGAATCTTTAAATTAAACTTTTTGTACAACGGAAATACCTTTATGACTCGAGCTGTTAATTTTGTGAAAGAAAAACGTTAATAGATTCATTTAATTATAATTTTACATGATACTTAAACTATTGTGTTGACTTCTCACCCGCAAAAAATTACATATTTATACTGAATTTCCAACTAACCAATTCATTTCCCAGGATATCATGGAATAAACAAACCTATAAACGTGTTAGTATATTTACACAAAGTCACTTTTATCTAACATCCAGAAATAATACGTAAGTACTATATGACATAAGTTTTATAAATTATATTGTATGTCTTTGAAGACCATGGGCCATAAAAATGGCCCGGACTTTGGGAGGGCTTGCGTGGGGCCATGGGAAGTTCACGTAGAGATTCCTTGACAAATTTAATGTAAATGTGGCGTGGCACTGACCGGCCATATCCCTGTCTAGACCATATAATAATGCACGCAAGGACAAGCCCCGGCCAGTGTAGGACTATTGTGGGAAATGAGAAATATAAATTATTGTTTAACAAAATTGGGTCGTTTTGGTCTTACGCCAAAAGGAAGGTTTGCACTGAAAATCAGCATTGTGACGGAAATAATTCCGACACAGCAATATGCTGAGTGCATACCTTATTGCTGAAAATGCGGCGTACAAAACTCAAACTATGCTTTGTGTATAATAATGAATAAGGTATGTTATTACGTCTATTTCTTCAAATAAAGTTTTTCTTTATAATTCATGTGAGACGTTGCAAAAATTCTTTACAAAACGAAAAACAAGCACGACTTTAGTTTCAATGCAATCGACTGCTATTTAAGACTAGCAATATTACTGACCATAATAACTAAAACTATTGTAGTTTGTAACATTATACCAGAGATTCAAAAGCCTATGGAGCGCGTGCCGTGGTTTGCGGTCGCGCTGCAGTACTCATTTGGTTTCCCAGCTCTATAAACAATAATTATTCGAAATTGAAGTAATTAGTGCGCTTAGGCATAAAATACCAAGTCAATTACATATTTAAAAAAATATTATTTGACACTGGCCGCTTATTACTAAGTTCTAAAAGCACAATAGAAAAAAAATCATTCCAAATTCAAGCGCTCCTCTAAATTTTTACACCCCTGTTACACACCTGAAATATTATAAGTGTTAGTTATTGTGTTATGCAAACGTATTCAAGGGTTTAAGTTTAATGTGTTATTTGTGATGTGACATTTTTAACGATGTTAGACACTGACAGATAACTCATATGTGTGTATATGTATATACACCAATATAGCTAAGTATTAACGGTGTTATTTGTAATGCTATAAGTAAATCACGTTTGGACACAGTCACTAATGTTATCATTATCCCACGTGTAGCAGAAACATTATAACGATAATTTTAAGGTTTATATTTTTATAATATGTCCATAATTGAATAATGTATAAAGAGCGCATATTCAACGCGATATGACTTCATGACCGCATCGTCCATAAAATGTCGTCACGCATTCACAAAGTATGGTTCACAAATTGCTACTTTCATCTAAAAATAATTGTATCTTTTATAAATTTGTTATCACTTAATACATTCCATTACTGAAAATTCATTTGAGTGTAAGCACTAAAAAATCCAATTACCCAGCGAGAATATCGGTTCTATAGAAAAATCTATCAACTTGAAATTTAGCTTTGTGCAGACCGTGTGGTCTGTGAATATTTTTTATTTGTTCTTCAAGTAAACTGTCTGACCAAATAACTCGCTGCAATCGCGCAACGGAGTGTTAGAACAATACAATAATTCTAGAAAGATTCTTATTTAGTAGCATAATAAAATAATGTAAATAATAAAATAAAATAACACTTGATAAAAAAAACATGACATGACAACGTGGCTGTGGGATTAGTTCCTTTTTTAGCCGCGTGACTTTCTCCGTCAGACGCACTTTAAAGAAGGAATTTTGTCCTAAGTATTTTTTTAAATGTTTAATATTGATATTATAATATCTTATAGCTATAATATTATATTATATGTTATATATATGTATATATATATATATATATATATATATTATATATATATATATATATATATATTTATTATATTTTATAATGTGAAATGCGGCCCTTAGAGGTGTCACAAGAACTACATTAATTGGTAGGTTTTGTTATAAAGATCTTACATTAATTTGGCGTTTATTTACTTGAAGATTATACTAACACTTGAATACTTTACATTGGGTATAGGTTTGAATGCATTACTTGCACCAATTAGACAGTAATGCTGCATATTGTAACGAAAACCACATGTTAACAAGGATAAAGATTACTAAAGTATGTAATCGCCCAATCAGTCTTAGCCATGTAGTGTATACCAACCCTTAAAAACGTGAAGCCCTAATAAATAATAAGTTCAGTAGAAACGTGAATAACCTGATAATTAAAAAAACAATACTCTAGACTTTTGCCTTTATTAGTAACAAAGTATATCTGAAAATCAATGCAAGTTTGTTATGCAATCAAATTACATAATGGCAGCGTATTGGCAATCACAAATCAAAAGCGCCCCTTTAATTAAACTGTCGGTATTAAGTCAACGCTGTAACTATACACAAAACTATGGTTGGTTCCACCCTGCCCTACAATAGTTCCTCTATAAAAGTTCATAAAATCAATTACAATATAGTAATACAGGGTGAAATTTTCAAGTTAGCCTCTATGGTAAATCCGAAACTCTCTCTCTCTTTTCTTTCACCATATCCCAATTACTTGGGGTCGGCACAATATGTCTTTTCCTTCCACACCGGCTCAGCGGGCTCTTGATATGTGAGAAACCTGTGTTATTATAATTACAATGAGGTCCTCACACTTTTGCATTGAAATATCTCTATTACTGGGATTTTTTAACTCAGACTCGATTTCTTAGATTTCTTGATGTTTATCTCTACAAGTGGTAGAGTCTGTGTGGTGGTCTAGTGTACTTCTATTACCACAGATTTCGCCAAGGATACACTGTTAGTTTGATTTTAACAATAAACAAAATTGTATATAAGCGTGTGTCAAATACATGGTAGTGTGTGTAATGTTTTTTTTTAAATCAATTTTTATGTATAATTAAAAATAATAGCATTCGTCACTTCTATATGAACTATAAATTTGCGAAATTTCACACTCCTCCCGTCCGTGCGATTTTCGTAAAAACGGGTACAAAGTTTTTGCTGTGTTTTTGCTTCACGTATTAATATATAGATAATTGGAACTTTGTAGCTTAGTAGCCCGTACAAGTGAAACAATCAGGTTTAGACAAGTTACGTTTAGACAAATACGTTTGTTTATAAACAGTCCAATTCTTCCCATTACATTAACTTTTCTATATTAATACTTCCACCTCTTTACGTGGAAAATGGTACATTTCGACCACTCACAGTAGGACCCTCTATAACTAAGACAACTGTCATGTTAACCTGCCTATTTAAGGAAACTTGATAAATGTAAAGCCTCTACAAGTGGTAAAAAATAGGTTCCTTCAGACCCCAGTTATGCAGGTTTCCTGAATATGACGTGAATGTCACGTGTCGATTTTACCAAGCGGTTGTATTATCTAGTCTATAGGTGCAAATGAGCAATAGACCGTAGTGGAACCAAACAGTGCAGTAGTGCTCGAAATAAAAGCACGTATAATTCACATATGCACTCGTCGCATAATGTTCATTGATAGGGGTGGTCACGGATGGTGAGAACGGGCCATCAGGATATATAGGCCATACTTATCTACCTTTAAGTTTCAATATGTTGCAGCAAAACAAATAAAAAATATAGTACTTCATGTCTTTACTCTTATTGTGTCTCTGTCTTATTGAATATGCACTGCTTGCTACAACTCCATTAATTCTTCAAGTTATTCTGTAACACACTTCAGTATAAACTTATAAAAAAAGAATTTGAATATAAATAAAATAAGAGAAATATAAAGAAAAACCATTTTTAGCTAGACGTGTTGCTGGGGAGTTTCTTGTTGCTTTTTCTCCGTAACAGCAATAACACGTTGCGAAGCGGTATACATAGACTAGGAAGTAAAATTAAAATTTAACCTACATGTATGAACTTCAAAAATTGTTCTCCGTTGGAACTCATTTTAAATAAAAAAAAATGAATTTGAATTTGAAATTTGAATAGTTACAAGTGTTGGCAACCTATATTTATGGCATCTAATATAGGAGATATTATGAAGCTAGAGTTGTACTACAATGTCATCTTCTTATATATTAAAATCAATTGCTGTTCGTTAATCTCTATAAAGCTCGAGAACGACTGGACTGTTTTTGCTCATTTTAGTTTTGAATTCTTTTTGGAAGTCCAGGGAAGGCAAAATATTGTTAAAGTTAAAAAGTATTCCTTCGTGTCAAACATTTGATATTCATCCCGTCGTTCAGAAATCAAATTAAATTTAAAAGTGAAGTTCTTTTTTCATTTTTGAATGTTAAGCGTTTGTTATTCGTCCCGTCGTTCAGAAATCAAAGATTTTATTTATTGATTCTGACGCGGTACGAAGTTTTCCGGGTCAGCTAGTTATTTAATAGATTTTGTTAGGTATCGCGAAATAATAGCCATTTTATGGCAGATGTTTATTGTTTTGTTGCTGTGGATAACAAGGGTGATTAGTGAATACGTTATACTGTTATATTTACTAAAGGTTTTGGTGGCATTTGTAGCAGGTATTAAAAAGTAAATTGACAGTAATTTCAAGTAGTTTATAGTATTTAAGCGGAGCGTTAACCCAGACAGAGACAGTTGTTCTACCATTCACTAGATTCATTCGATTCGATCGACGATTCGATCATCAGAAAACTGGCTAAATGTTACATTTGTTTTTTATTTAAATGTTTATAATGTTGAGATAATATCAAGTCTTTGAAATAGTGAGTTGTTGAAGTTGTGAGGAACGGAGTAACTGTAAGGGGAGGTTAGAACACACATGGCTCATTCTTTATGTCATCTTGGTAAGGTATCTAAATGTGTTGCTGTCACAATATTGAAGAGAAATATTTCTTCTCATGTTTCTCAGATAACGATAATGAGTTTATTAATTTACTAAGCGAAGTTTCGATGATGCTTACACAAGTTATAATAAAGCTATGTTTTAACGGTTTTAAGAGCGGTTTTTTAATTGGATTGTTTATTCCGCCGTCTCGGCCACTCTTAAGTAACCGTCATCACGGAAAACTAATATGTCAAGTGTCAATGAGTATTAGCCTAACGCCAACTTGTTAGTTTTAATTTTTGTTTATGGGTTATTTAATGTTGTTAGTCACCCCTATGAAACTTTTGAATGTACATGGTACACGCATTGGACCGATTTTTAATTGAATCCGAATCAAAAATCAAAATAAATTTATTTTCAATTTTTGACTAATAAATAAATCCATTTATTGTACAGTATTGAAATAACTCGTGAAATGAGTGACAGTGCGCTGCAGCACATCCAATTATCCGTCGAAATGGACGCTCATTATAATAATAAAATAGCCAGGGGGTGACTCAAATTGAATGATAACAAAAGCATGTGTTAATACAATGCCTAGGATGTATGTGAGTCTTATTGAATCCTGTATGTCATTTTGGGAATTCCGAAATTCCAGTAATGTCAATAAAGAATCTATTAGCTTCGAGGGGAGGATATTTCTGTCTTACTTGTCCAAGGAGGATTAATGGGTTACGCAAACCGGAAATCTCAACGACTAATTTTTATGATAAATAGGTTCGCGCTTGACCAGGATCATGCCTAAGGGATCCACAAATTATGTCACAGGAATTTCATGATTTTTGATCCTTACCCCATCCTTGTGACACTTCGTCCCCCGCAATGATGCAGTCAAAATACTTGGATTGTACTTTTCGTGAAACACTGCTTCTAGTAGTGCATTTCGCAACTCTTCCGAACGCAGGAGGAACGTGAAGACGAAAAGGTGGCCACACTAGTGGCCTTGTCTACGCATTGACAGCTTTTACGTCAGGTACATGGAAAAAGCGTTACGGCCGCGTAGAGGGGCGGCATAATTTTGGAGTAGACTGTGGATGCGTTTTTTGGTTCTGGATATAATTCAGTTTTTTGTTTGATAAAATAAAATTATGTTTAATTAAAAAATGCATTCATTAAATTGGGACCATCCTCGGGCCTGGGGGAAGGCTCGTCGAGGGATGTGTGTTTTAAGTCAGACAACTCCCTAAATTGGTGCATGCGTTCCGGCCAGGATTGAACCCGTGACAATTGACTTTGGGACGCGTACGCTAGCCATTACGGTACCACGACTATAAACTGACTTGAAAATTTACTATTTTATATATTCTTTAAGACTTGGAATGTCGCTATTTTACAAGTCACAATTTTAGATATGTATATGTTAATTTAGAAATCTTTATACTCTAAATTAAATTTGTAACTGTGATAAATTAAAAATAACTCGCATTGACTATTATTCATTTAAAACAGATTTATTAAAAAACTTCGTTTAAAAAAACCGACTTCAAAAACTAAAATGTATAAAATAACTTATTTCTAAAGCTATTATTATTAATATATATTATCTAAAACATCTTAAAGTCGGTGCTTAGTAATTTTCAAAATATAGTAATTTTTATGTTTTACTTTGCACCGACTTCAAGATGTTTTAGATAATATATATTAATAATAAAATAGCTTTAGAAATAAGTTATTTTATGCATTTTAGTTTTTTAGTTTTTGAAGTCGGTTTTTTTAAACGAAGGTTTTATTTTTTATTTGTTACTTTTTACGAATTGAATTTGACTTACGAATGGTGCCGCGCTTCTTAAAAAATATAGGTCCCAAGAAACGAGAAAAAAAAATGTTCGTAAAATGAAAACTACTGGGACAAGCTATGTCAAATTTTTAGGGGATCACATGGCAGCTATTCCGCGTCGAATAAAAAAAGAATCACGTAAATCGGATCATAAATCACGGAGTAATCGGCGAACATACATAAAAAAAATAAGATCCCGACGAATTGAGAACCTCCTCCTTTTTTCGAAGTCGGTTAAAAAACAGCATGAACAAAATATCACCGGTCAAGTTACCGCCATAACTCTGCATACGTCTGACATATAGTCACAATTATGACAGCTGTACAAAAGCCGGAAATATGAACTGCAAAGCGGCCCCTGTTTGCACAATTATAGTTTCGCCCCGATCATTGACTGCGTGCAACCCTTATTGCAATCAAGTAAAATGGAAGGATTCGGTTACATTGCATTAATTAACTTGAATTTGTGAATGAATGAATGAATAACTTTATTGCACATAAAATTATAGTACAATGGGCGGTCTTGTCGCCAAAGGCGATATCCTCCAGACTACCCTATACAATTGGAATCCGACTAGATTATTTAATGAATTTTATAATAATTATTAAATGGAAGATTACATTGTGTTTAAATCGTATCGTCATAGTTATATAATTAAATTTATCATTATTATCTTCATTTATTTATTACCATTGCATTGCATTGTCATTAATTAAATTAATTTAAATGCATTTTTTATTAATTATAAATATTTTAATACTGAATTAAAATTAGACTTTCGATACACTAGTATCGAAAGTTTTTCGTTATAGGATATATATATATATATATATATATATATATATATATATAAATCTATCACACGACCAGTCATGCTATACCAGTTCGAATGTTGGGCCACTAAAGTGACAAACCACAAACGTCTCCACTCAGCTGAGATGAGAATGTTGAGATGGATATGTGGTGTTACAATAATGGATAAGGTGAGAAATGAGTACATAAGGGGATCTTTGAAAGTTGCACCCGTGACTGAAAAATTGAGAGGAAGAAGACTAAGTTGGTGTGGGCATATAATGAGGGGGGATGAAAGTAAAAAAATTAGTTAAACTACGAGATGGATAGACTTGCTAAGCTTGTGAATATATATATATATATATTATATATATATATATATAATGTGTTTGCTGCGAATTTTTTACGTATGTAGTCAGTCGTGGTATAAAAAAGTTCGCCAGTTTTCAAATTGATTCATTTAACGTCCTCGAGCACATGTTACCTTTTCAAACTAAGTCAAATGTTTGAAAATAAAGTTTAAAATTACTTAGAAACAAAGTTGTTTGATTTTCTATCTTGTCCGAGAAGATTGTCTGTCATAGTCAACATTACAATGCAATGCAACTTGTGCAAGCAAAAGTTGACTTTAAGGCGACGAACCTTTTCATACCGCGATTGTACCTACGCCTATCCTTACTTGCAATAAAACATTTAAATCATATAAACCTGGTGCGCTATTAAAATGAAGTGCGTAATTACCGATCGGTATAAACATTTGTATAAATGACAATTGCCGGCAGACAGGTTCCCCCATTTGTTGACCACTCGGCGTCATTTGGTGGTCATCCCGCAAATTGCTCTTTCCCAGCAAAATTGTCAATAAAACTCATCCGATTCGCAGTTAAACAAGCGAGCGACATTATTAATTTATGCGTTGTAATATGCTGCACAAACGTTGGCGTTATCCCGTGTAAATTATTAATAGTGCTGGGGTAAAAATTATGCTTCAACCGAATTGGTAGTTTGGGCCGAAACGTTCGGTTTATAGCCCCGTGTGCACATTAATTTGGCGCGTTATATCTGTGACTATTATTCGAGTTATTTGGCTAATAATCGAATTGCTAAAGCAAAGTTTACCGATCTCGGTGTTGGAAAGCAATTATTCATTGCCATCAGTCACGAGCAACAGTGACGGAGCGAGTTGAAAGAAGACAGGACTAAAATAAATCAACACAGTAACAGAGAGATTTCTAAAAACTTCTTACCACAAGAATTGCTTTGGTTGGCATTAGTCAAAGATCTATATAATCTTGCTGAGGCTTCTGTTACATACGTCTAATTTTCATTGCTTGAAGAATATTCTAAGAGCTTAAATCTACAAACACTTCACTTGAACTAAAGTCCTGAATAGTTTACAATAAAAAAGAAGAAAAATAAAAAATTACAATAACAAAGTGGTACAATATGGCGCTCTTAAGAAAAGGGCGTAAACGGAAATCTAAAACCTCAATTACCATAGGCAGGCAACACACCTGCTACCTATATTGCAGATATCTATGGGCGATGTTTACCACTTACATCAGATGAATTGTTTATAAGCAAACATAAAGAAAGGTACTAGGTTGAGGTAGTAAAACACTACTACTGTTTTTTCGTTGATAGGATGAGCTCTATAATAGCTACTGCCATCAGGGCCATCGGGTGTGTCATTGGTTCCCGAGGTCCTGATACAGGGCGTCAAGATGGAACAAAGAGGTTGTTTAGTTGGTAGGTTCGGGCATGCCCTCGTTTTTTGTTCAACGCTGTCTCCTGCAGTCATGAGCTTCAAACTCAAGCATATCAGGCTCAACTACGTCATTGCAATTTGGGGCTACCAATTGAAAATAAAATACTCTTTATTTGCTAAAATTTTAACTCAGTTATTTAGGAGCAAACGGGAACATCAAACGGATAATAGCTCCCCAGCGACTCACCTCAACTGTTGTCTTAAGAGAATGCGATTACACAAATCTGAAGAAGCTATTAATCCGGTTCGCTGCCCCCGAATGGCATCATGGTTTGTTTAACAAAATCTCGAATTTACATATCAAAACCTACAAAGGGGCATAATTGGACCCGATGACTTAGAAAACGTAGGCGAGGGGGGTGCACCACCCCCGAACAAACAAAGGAATTATACCCGCCTCAAGAAACTTTTAGCAATGGAAAGCTCCTTAACAAACAGACGCGCGTGTGTATCTAATGAAATTCCTATGGTTGCATAACATGAGCGTGAGCGCCGAGCGTTATTAGCAAAATTATTTCGGCAAAATCTTTGAAGGCGGTCGCTCTTTCGGAAAAGTTGTTAAGAAAATGGGTTGAGATCTTTTTGGGATTTCATTAGTTTGTAACTATGCGTTGTGTTACGTGAAGTATCTAATTTATTGGGTAGGCGTAGCCGAGGGAGCGAATGGGCAGCGCGCATTGGGAAATGGATCGGAATAGCCGAATCACGCCGCTTTGAGCCGAAGCCGCCGCGACACGATTCGTTAAGAGACAAATGTTTAGATTCAATTCTTACATTTTTTCCGGCATCAATTAGTGATGGCATGTTTGCCGGGCGTTTCGTATTCGATTGTTCCGATTGTACGGTGGCCGTATTTTTTCAATAATTAAGTTTTGTTGTTAATTCTGATAGCGTTTAGGTGGGTTATTTTTGGATGTCGGTTAATTCGCCACGATGAATCGGTATCTTTATAGAGTTCGGTAGCCAATGTCTGTTCAACCTAAAACCTTTTCGTTTGGTTAAGTCTTGCTACTGGTAACGCCGACCTATTTGGTCACCGCCTCTTTGTTTACTTTATCCTTTTGCAGCATCTGTCACTATGTAACGCGACTATAGTCTACGTTTGACAGCTAGTCGCTCCGCTGCTTCCGCGGCAATCTCGTCGTGCCACATTCTAGACCCAATCATAATAACCCGCGAGCTGGAAGGTACTCGCTGTGCCAGCCGGTCCACTCGTCGGAGGAACCGCTAGACCTGAAGACAGGATCACGAGGAAGACCTGCCGCTGCGAATACCGCATCGTTCCTATCCTGTAAGTCCTTTCTTCTCTATTATCCCTGCGTTCCCACCTGCGCCAATCTATACATATAATAAAATTGCAGAGGTCAAATTTCTGTACAATTAAAAAAATGCTAAAAACCGAGTCAGAGCGATGTAAGAAGTGAAATAGAACTAACTTAGATTTTTTTCAATTTTTTTGTTTCTCTGTTTGTCTGTTGGTCTGTCTGTTTGTACCGGCTAATCTCCAAAACGACTAGACCGATTTACATGAAATTTTGTATGGTGATAGCTTATATCCCTAGTCAACATATAGGATACTTTTGATCCCGAAAAATCAATAGCTTCCGTGGAATAGTTAAAAACCGCATCACGCGGGCGAAGTCGCGGGCAGAAGCTCGTACTATACTATTTACATAAAAGATTCTTTTCTCTTGCAAAATTCGAAAGGATTTGTCTCCTATGAACAGTTACATGTACATTACAGCGTAGAGACCAAAAATATAAACATTATGGGTAACAATCTATATTACTCGTTACTGAAGGTATCGTTAAACATGCCTTAAAAATCAGATCGATTATTTAAGTGACTTTTTGGAGGTCATTGGCTGTTTGGTATATTTAGGAAGTGTCCCACTCCCACTCCTCCACCTAACGTAAAAAACTTAATTCCTAATCCTTCCTAACATTTTTTTTTAGGCAGGGGAAATCTGTTTGAGATCCTAATCCAAAGGCAGAACCTTGGGGGTTAAAAATCGCGACCCGTGTGTGGGATTCGCCAGATCGGAGTGGCACTAACATGCCCAGTCAAAACTGGTGGCACGCTATTGCCACTCCTCAGTTAGGGATACCCACTAAAACCCCTGGGTGTTCCGTCCTGTGTCTTATGCCAGAATTACGGAAAATTTTGCGGCCGATTTTGTATTTATTTCGGTTGATTGATCCAACGATGTTGTGGTCCTTAATGATTCCCACAGAGCGTGTAAAGTGCTATTGTGGCGCGTGAATGAAGTGCAAGCCGACGACATAGGGGCATCTTATGCAGCCCTTTGCCTCAATGAGGATATTGACACTTGCCCATGATCACCTTTTGTTCCGTCACGTGTTGTATTATAAATAGTGCACGTGTTCATTGCACTAAGAAGCCAAGTTGTTTCGTTTCCTATTGTATACCTACATAATTTATCCTTAGATCATTTGACTGTGGTTAAGCGTGCTAAGCTTTGCGGCCAACCTCACTACAACGCAGAAACTCCGGATTCGATTCGTGGGCGACGGCAATTATTTGTCAACAAGTGGCCCCGATTGCAAATTAGACAAACTGGCAAAGAAGCATACATAGGTGAATAAAATACTGTCTCATTTCTCACATTCTGAAAGTACTCTTGGAGTTGCTGATCACAAGGATGAGAACAGTACTTTTCGTCACTGGGAAACTATTTTCCCTGCTGGCAAAAACATTATTTATTATTTATTTAGGTTTCTGGCTTGGCAGCTAGGCCTTTAAGCAAGATCTAAGTTAACAATGTAGTTTCTTAATTTTCTTAAGCCTATGTGTAGCACAGCTGAACTAAAGGTGATCAGCTAGTGCCATTCAACGGAGTTTTTGTGACAACTCAAAAGCCAACATTTGACTATACAGTTCAGATTTCTCACAAAAACACACAGTTACTACTCAAAAACTATCAATATCCCACATCTATTGTTTCTTTTACAGTAATTTTACAAATTTTTTAGAAAATAAAAGTGCAGTTTCAGTTCCCGCCGAAAACTCTTCAGAAAATTTAAAACTGCGAACCATAGATAATACACGCGTGTATTATGTCATGTCCCATTTTTTTACAGCCAGTGTTAAATCGCAGTATAAATTTTAATAATAAAATATCAACAATTTTATAACATCATTTTATGCTTATAAATTAGTTTTCACTAAATTATTATATAATTTACATAAGTTTGAGCTATATTTGACTTTTCGTATGTGATGTATTAAATGAGTTCATCAGATTTATATATATTTAACGCCTGATTTCATTAGAGATATAGTTGTGTGATGATGAAAAGTTTAATTTTAATCTCGGACAAAAGACCTATTTAGGCCCTTGACTATTATTAACAGTTCATAAGACAAATGATTTTCGTGTTCTAATTAGTATGAACAATGTGCGCGTGCGCCACATCGGCTGCCATAGAGCTCGCTAATTTAAGACGTCGACCCAATAAAATTACGTCACTTTTGATTAGTGTTGCCAAGTTTTAATCAAAAGCCGAAATCTGTTGATTGTTATATATCGTTGATTGTCTAAGGCGTTCGCATCTGTATCGTTTTGTAGGTCATTTCTATATCTTACGGACCGAACATTTGCTTTAACCGTTGGTTAAGATTTGACCTAAGTTATTACAAATAATATCAAAATTCAGCCGATAGTAAGATAAGTGAATGAATAATAAGTTACAAGAACCAGCCATTCGTCGATCCGATCACATTAATGTGCATTATTTATGTAGATAAAAATATGTTTATCGCTATATTTTTTATTTAGTATTATATAATTATTATAAGGTCTAGACTAAACTCTAAATATGTGACTATAAAATAAACTAAATATTCATGTGATATGATATATTATTATTCATTTATATTTTTCAATTTAAGTAAAGCAATCAAAGTGAGTCACATAAACACAAATTTATTCATACCATGTCATAGATTTTTTTCATAAACAAATTGATTGAACAGGGTAATCAAGTTTTTGCTTAAATCTCACCAAAAACGTTAAAAGACAAAATCAATTTAATACTAATAATTTAACTACTATAAAACTTAAACTAATCTAACGTGAGAGAAAGGGAAGACAGTCAGGCTGGCGCTGTAACGCGTTACGTAACGAAGCGGTTTAACCTCCCGTAAGGAGTTATCACTTCAAAAAACAAACGTGTGTCTCGGGACGCCCGACAGAAGTGATAACTTGCATAGAGAAAGAGAAGGCAGACAGACTGCCGTTGTGACGCGTTACATAACAAAGCGGTTTACTCTCCCATAAGAAGTTATCACCTCAAAACTAAGAAGTATTTAATGAAGCCCATAATTCCGATAATTTCATACTATAAATATTGGCAACACTACTTTTATCACTTTCTCGTAACCTTCAAAGAGTTTATAATAGAAACAATATGCCAGAAATATTTTATTATTTTTATACAATAAATGTTTACGTCATTTTGTATTGTTCTATGCGTAACCGATGTAAAATTTGTTTCAAGAATTTTGTTTTTGAAGTGCGATTCATTTTGTCACTTATCAGTTGAAGATTTTCCACTTGTCCGTTGCGATTCGTTTTTCAACTTATCCGTTGAAGTTTCACTTCTAATATGTGTCCCAGCATACATTTCGAATTTTTATTGCAGCAGTTTAGCGGACAGGCAGGCGGCCCACTTGATGGAAAGCGGTTACTATCGCCTATGGACATTTGCAACACCAAAGGCGCTACAAATACGCTGCTGCTCTCTTAAGGGAGACTAATGCCAGAACACAGCTCAATGTTGTTATGGCGACATACTCTAGACCAGGGGTGATAACTATCCAATCGGGCAAATGCCCAGGCAAAAGAATGCTCCGCCGCGACAGTGACTCCACTGCCGTGACCAGGATTACGGTTTTTACCAGCTATTACGGGTTTAACTGTATCAGTATCCTTATGTAAACAAAACAAAAGCCACGGATCCAGTGCTACCGAACTAGGGACAAACGAAATGAGTGTATTTGTTAAAGTGGCAATACTATGTAAAAGTTTCTCCGCGGAATTCTGCAATCTCGCAACTTGATTGATTCGGTAATTTATTACTTACAGCTCGATGGCACCGATCTGAAGTGGAATGTGCCAGTACTTACAGCCTTATTCCGTTATAAAAGTGTCTTTGTGTTTCTAAATATTGTAATGTACAATATATAGGTATAGACATAAGGTACACACTATCTACGCATGCACTTCCTCACAACACCAGCATGTAACAGATACACTCTACATTAGTATAAGATTAGTATTAAACATACATACATAACTTCACGCCAGGTCCCTTGCGGGGTAGGCACGAACAACAGAGCGCCATACAAGCTTATTCTTACACACTTTTCTGAAGGCTCCTGACATCACCTTCTGCTAGTGCACGATCAATTTGATCATGGAAGGTGTGTCGTGGCCTTCCGCCACTTCTGCATCCATCTACTTTTGCATTGTATATTTGTTTAGTAGTATTAAAATTAGAATAAATTAATATAATAAGTTATTCGTAAGGTACACACAACCACAACACAAATATCACTGAATTAATGTCACACACAATAACAAACCAATTACCGATAAGCGTGTATAAATTCTAAAAATATTCTTAGAAATTAATTTGTAAAAAATTCGAGTCCGTAGAGTTGTGATGAGCTAGCTCCTTGTCTGTCGGGAACTCAACACAAACATTGTCATATATATTTGAATTGTATGTTAGTTTAATGTAAGTAATTAATGTCCTGTGTCACACTGCTAATCATTTGGTTCACATTGAACGAAATTCGATTGGACTAAATTTCGTAACAGCCCCAACATTGTCCGTTGTATATTACTCGTAAAACAAGCGAATCATTTTTAGCTTAGGAAATACACGCTAGCTATCCGTGGAAGATCGGAAAAATAATAGAATTTCCTGCAGCTGGACGAGAGGTGACTAAATAACCCACGGCCAGGTGGTAGGGTATTTACCTGTTTGGATGACAACCACCCCAGGTCTAGAGTTTGCAACCTCAGCAACGTTCAGTTGTGTTCCGGCGTTAGTTGTCTGGTTTCACTCGTCATATAGAGGGCTGCAATACATTGGTAGCACTGTTGATGTGTTGGAAACGTCCATAGGCGTGGTAACCGTTTTCTATCAGATGGGTCATTTGCCTGTCTGTTGAACTCATGCAATAAAAAATATGTATATGTATTATACATATTGTAATATTATACTGAAATTCCTTAATAGATCACTTTGGCACAACACAACTTGCTTTTGCCAACTTATCACGTCACAAGTTTGTACAAGTAAAATAAATAAAATACGTATTAATTTTATTATTGTTATAACATTAATTAAAATTATTGCTAATGTTCTAATACTTATATAGTAATATATTATTTTAACGACTGTTCTTTGATAATTATGTCAAAATATTGAAATATATTGTAACAATACTGTGTCCTC
This sequence comes from Dendrolimus punctatus, assembly GCA_012273795.1. Lineage (NCBI taxonomy): Eukaryota > Metazoa > Arthropoda > Insecta > Lepidoptera > Lasiocampidae > Dendrolimus > Dendrolimus punctatus. Next base: position 2,655,682 of record CM022538.1, on the reverse strand, counting down.
CTTTATTGAAGCAAATATTAGAAGAAAAAAAATTAAATTACGTAATTAGAATAAGTTTCTGAATGTATTGGATATGAGGAAAAGATAGATGCATTAATTTAATTATTAATTATTCAAATGCAATAACCATGTCAAAGCTTTTTCAACTTATCTTTTTAAGATTGACTATTGTGGCTAGTGTCATATATATTAGTATATTATTCAAAGCTTTCTTTCAGATACCCGTAGTTTAACATAATCCTCGATTCTTAGTTTATCGTAAATCTAGAGAGGACAAGTCGATTTGAAAATTGTTCATACAACTGGTAATTCTTGTGAAACGTGACCATGTCAAATCATCAGTACTCCGAAATAATTAAAACTAAATATCACTAAAGATAACTAAGCGGGCCACTGTCTCGACTATTGTTAAACGCATTGTTAAATACTTTGTTCTGGTTTCCCATCGTACTGATTTGGTTTGTCACCAGGCGATTGGTCTCACTACAGATTGTAGGGTTAATGTACACTGGGCTACTAGTCGGCAATAAGCGGGTCGCTGCTGGCGGAGACTGTAGAAGATAAATATAAAATGTAAGCTCCTTAATAAGAAATCGCTCCTAACGTGAAGTATAAATTCGCAACTTTCGCTTCATCTATTTTCATTAACCTAACATGCACGTTTATTTTAATTTTTACTTACTTACTTTTTACCTGACCTCTCTTTACCATTCTGCTATTTTGATCACGGGGAGTATCGCGATCTTCAGCTACCAACTCTGTTATTCGCAATGCAGTCATACAAGTATATTGAACTTCTACTTTCATCCATTCTCTCTACATGGCCAAACCGCCTTAACATACTTTTACTGTTATATGTTGCCTTATAATACATAATAATGCTGAAGCGAAGCTTAGTTATTTTAATAAATGTATTAACAGCATTTACAACTGTTTGATTTTAAAATTAAGCTACTAAAGTTGCTTTTTGAGATTGATGAGCTTTTGTATATTCATTGTCTTACGGGACACTTGCCAATGTTTTTTTGCTGCCAAAACATTTGAAATCTTTATTGCCATATAATTGTATTTAGTTTCTCCTCCTAAGCTTAATAATTATCAAGTATTGTAATAGCATGTTCTTGAGGACGATGACATTTATTGTGGTCTATTGTAAAATTTCTCTTGCAAAACTTTGCGTTGCGTTGTATTACCTAAATTTCTGCAGGATTTATTTTTTGTGTTATCAATTTTTTATTTATTTCTTATTGCATGAGTTCAGCAGACAGGTTGAGGCACTAAAGTGATAAACCACAAACGTCTCCACTCAGCTGAGATGAGAATATTGAGATGGATGTGTAGTGTTACGAGAATAGATAAGGTGAGAAATGAGTACATCTGTTTGGAAGAGATCGCTTCTTAGCGATAAGACGGCCCATTGTGCACATATAAAATATTTTTAAGGCTATAAGTTCATTTGTGTTTTCTGTAATGGTGTACAATAAAGTGTTATCTATCTATCTACATAAGGGGATCTTTGAAAGTTGCACCCGTGACTGAAAAATTGAGAGGAAGAAGACTAAGTTGGTATGGGCATATAATGAGGAGGGATGAAAGTCACGTGACAAAAAGAATGTTAAACTACAAGATGGATGGGTACAGATGTAAAGGTAGACCAAAAAAATATGGATGGACTGCGTGAAGGATGATATGATGATTTGTGGTGTGACAGAAGATGTATGTCAGAATAGAAGAGTGTGGAAGGAAAAGACATATTGTGCCGACCCCAATTAATTGGGATATGGTGAAAGAAAAGAGAGAGAGTTCAGCAGACAGGCAGACGGCCCACTTCGTTTGTTCTTTGTTTGTTGACTAGAACAATCATCAGTCTTTACAGTGAGAAACTTTTATTAATGTCGCCTACTCTTTCTCTTCTGCTCCTTAATCGTGCGAGGTCTGAGCGACTCTTCGCCAACAACTGGGTTGCTCAGTGTGTGTTAGCACTTAGACAGTTTTGATTTGATACTATTCGATTTGTCGCGCCTCTAAATTGTAAAGTATCGAACTTATTCGATACACATTTTTGTGCGCAATGACCGTTTCATCTGATTCTTTGTGGTCACATTCCAATGCTCGGTTGAGTGGCGATCCGCTTCGAAAGATTTATTTTTACTAACGAATAGCTTAAATAGATTTAACAAGTGACAGTGACGGTGCAACATTGGTTTTAATCTTATTTTTTGCGGTTCAAGAAACTCACATTTGTCTTAAAAGCGATATTGTGACAAGTTCTATATTAAGTGCAACATACTAATTCATAATACACATTTAAACGTGCTGTTTAATTATTTTCTAAGATTCATATAGATACACAAATGAAAGGGGTTTTATTCACGAGAAGAATCGAAAAACGATTTATTTTGGTTTAAGTACAAAGACGCGCTTGTAGCAAGTCTGTATTCTGACATTACAACACTAGAGTTGTATCCGAAATTACAACAACAGAGCTTTGTGACGCATTTGTCAAAAAGTCCCATATTCTATTACAATTGGAAACGTTCTTGGGAGAACGAAACTAAAGTTAAATTTTACATTTAGTTTTAAAGTATTAGAATACTCATAATATTATAATGATGCTAAGTAAAATTGCAGTCTAAAATAGACTCGCCTTATTTATTATCTAAAATAGGTTTAAAAGTATATACCAACAAGACTATTCCGGAATCCAATACTAATGTTTGTTCCCCGAATATCTAGTAATTATAGGACAAATTCTTATTTTAATCGTGTGTCAATTAACTATATCTTTTAGGTGTTACACATGATATAGATTTATTTATTACTAATCCACAAAATGTTCAGTCGGACTTGGTAAAGCATTGGTCTGAATAGTAATAGGTTGCTTTCAATAGGTCAGATTTAAAATAATCTATTTTCTCTTTTTAATTTCCTGTTTATTAATAGAATATAAAATATTTACTAGCAAGCATTATACATATTTATATGTGGATACAATTTACACATTTTACTCCAAATCCTTCGCTGTGCAGGCTATCTGCCTTTGGAACTCTTTACCCCTAGATGTCAGAAAAGCTAAATCTTTTGCCATATTTAAAAAATCTGTCAAAAACCATTACCTCAGTTTATAAAAAAATATGTTTTTTCTATTAGATAGATAGATAGATAGATAACACTTTATTGTACACCAATACAATCATGAACTTAAAGACTAAAATTATATCTACTTATGTACAAAGGGCGGTCTTATCGCTAAAAAGCGATCTCTTCCAGACAACCCCAATTTCTATTCTTCTTAACTTAGCTGTTTACTGTCCACATTGTACTGTTCTTCCTTTTAATTTTACTTCTTATTAACTTCATTATACCTAGACATAAGTTGTTAAAAGTGTCTTCCCAGTCAGGTTGCCTGGAAGATATTTTTTTATGCGATAAGGCCGTCTTTTGTTTTGCCGTTAAATTGTTTATTATGTAATTGTTTATTTGGTGAACAATAAAATGTTTTCTATTCTATTCTAGAGTTAAATGGTTATAGATTTGTAGTAGTATGTTCTTAGAAATAAAATGAATAATTCCGAATAATATAAAATAAAATAATCTTAGAACCACGCTGGTCGAATCTCAAGCGATAATTTTTCGCATCCATCACAAATATATGCAAAAAAACAAAGGCTAGCAATTTTAATTGCTTTATAAAACCAAGAAACGAATTATTCAAAAGTTACCCCATAAGAAACCTTTCACAAGCCATTAATGCCGATACCCCGACCCCCTAAAGAGTTGGAAACACGAAATGGAATTACGCACTCCCCTAAAAGTCGCCATTACGGTTTTAAGTAATAATTTCTTCCGCAGTTCAATACTTTGCAGTTTCCTGTATCATATTTGACTGTTTCTTAACGGAAATACCAATAATAGGGTACTTCACAATTACGTCAAACTTTCATATTTTCTTACAAAATGCCGAAAACGTTCGTTGGCGTATTATTTGTTGGTCAGTTAGATTTTAAAATCATTTTATTTAGACCTTTCAAGGGATTGCAGGAAGTCCCGCGTGACCAAAGGGCTGGCCTATATTTACGGCAACGGATTAGTGTTGCCACACAACATGGGAATGCCGCCTGCATTTCGGGAACGCTCCCCACCGACAGCGATCTTGACCTGGATAAGTATTTGTTGAAGTGTAGTTAATTTTTTAAGATAAATTTAGTTTCTAAGTTAGTTTATTTTTTGAAAAATCTTAATTTCTTTTATCATAATATTTTAAGAAAGAAGTTTCAAAGTCGTGATAGCGCACACATCCCCAACTCCAAGGACGCGGGTTCGAGTCCTGATCTAATGCATGCACCACTAAGGGAGTCTTCTGTCCTAATGTGCATATTGTTACAATAACCATATGCTAAAAACGGTGAAGGAAATCAACATAATGAAATCTTGCACATCGAGATAACCGATGTGTCAAACCCGCCAAGCCTCCTTGGATAAGTGATAGACTCCGTTCCCCAATAATGGGAGGCCCGAGCCCAGCAGTGGGATGTTTATACCGCTTTTATATATTATTATTATATATTAAAAGTAAAACAAAAGTATAGAATTTTAGCCTCCTCTCTTTTATGCAAAATTATTTTTTGACTTTATTGTAACATAAAATACCTACTTAAAATGTAGACTTTTACTAACAACGGGTTTTTTTTTATTGAATTTTACAATAAAAACATTAACATAATAATCTCTTCTTATTATTATGACATAGAAGTTAATAAATACCTGTTAAAATAAACATAATAAACGGCCTCCGTGATCGAGCGGGCTAAGCCTTTGCCACCTTACCTCACTGGAGGACACAGAGGCTCCGGGCTCGATTCCTGGTACGGTCAGTGTCCTAGACAGACCGGCCCCAGAGATCGTTGAATGTTACATAAGACACGAGAGTAACTTGCTTAATATGGGGTTTACAATATGTGTGTTTGTCTTTGCTCATTAATATTATTATTAATATAAAGAAATATCATATAAATATACAGTGTTTATTTTTTCAATTTACCTGCATTATTAAAATTAATTTGAAATAAGATTAAATTTTATTTATCAACACTGAGCTGACTGACTGAACATGTGAACTGAACCTGTTCTGTTCTTCGAAAAGAAAATCGACGATTCGCTTTATAGCTGCAATCAAAGAAACAACTAAGCAATGAATGTAACCATAATTTAAGTTGCCGATCCGGCCCTTAATGCGAAAGTTGTTCAGGACTGCTACAAACTTGTTAATTTTGTTTTCGGTCCCAATTTTGTGTTTCTTTGATTCTTTTTTACGTTTAACTGTCTTTCGTTAATTTGTAGGAAACAGTTGTTTTAATAGTTTCTATATAATTTAAGGGTACCAAGCTTATAATATAATAATGTCAGCCAATAAATGTCCCACAGCTGGGCTTGGTTCTCGCGTAACGGGGGAACGAACAGTATACCAGTCACACTTATCCATGGCGGCTTAACAGGATTGACACATCGGTTATCTCGATGTGCAAGTTGCATCAAGATGGTATCCTTCAACGTTGTTTGCACGTGGTAATTATTGTATCAATATGCACATTAGATCAGATAACTGACTAATCGGTGCATGCGTTCCGGTCAGGATCGAACCCGCGCCCTTTGAGTGTGGAACACGTGCGCTAGCCATTACGCTACCACAACTATACCAAGTTTATATAAGTATAATCATCAAAATGCACAACAACAATACATTTTTGTGATGATAATAAGTGTCTATGGACATTGGTTACACGAAAGGTCACTAATATCCGTTGTTGTTTTCTTTTGAATGAATGTTGTGGTCAATAATATTTTTTTAAAAGTTAATTCGGAACCCAGTAATAGATTGCAGGTTCCTTATCGGCGGCGGTATGTTATTCCAGCACTTCGATGCAACGTACCGAAAACTCCTCCTGAAGGCAGCCGAATGCTGCTTGAGTAGCAAGCTGCAACGTGCCTTGCCTACAACCGAGATAAAGGCTGGACTATAGGATAGCGAAGAGACTACAGGGAAAAATCATAGACTATAGAATGCCTATACAGCATTCAATTTACTCATCATCCATCACTTGGATATTCTTCTTAGTATACTGGATCTTAAGCCATTATATTTGTTAATGAATTTCCTTACAAATTGGCAACATCGTAATTAAATCGTTCGCCTAATTGAAGCAACATTGTAATCATTACCATCAATAAACATTTCAACAAAACAAGCACGCTGTCAAATAAATCCTGCACATATTTTAATGGTTCCATGCATTCGAGGTTTTTATTGGCAATATAAAATCCAGCCAACTCATGGACAAAGTCTAAACTATAAAATAAATCTAGTATATTATCGTCGACAATAAAGAGTCGCCGGTATGCTATCACCGATTCCCACGCAACTTTAGAAGTTAAAGGGTTGAAGTCATGCTAAGTGTGATTTTTATTATATTTACCCTCTTAAAAATAGTATTTCTTTAAAGAAAATATTAAAAGATTATAGATTTAAAAAAAAAAAATTAACATGTAAGTACCCAAATATTTGTATGACCATATCTCGATCAAACACAGTGAGACCAATCTATATGTAAACCATCTTTTGTACTATTATCTGTATTTCTACAAATAAAGATTTATGCATTCATTAATTCAAATCAAAATGTGTGTCTGCCGTTCACACGTAGTACAAGCAAATTCAAAATGTGACATGGGGTGGGGGATTCTAAATTGACGTGACGTAACATTTTATATACATATATATATATATATATATATCTTTATATTATATTTAAGATTTAAAGCACGAAATTTGAAATATTAATGAAAAACTTCAAAACATTTCCAAGTTTATCTGCATGAGCATAGTGTTTAAATTATTAAATGTAGCATAGTATTCTATCTCATTGTCTCGCAAGCTTAGTCCTATAGTTTTATATGTTTATCTCTTTATAGTGTCACTTTTTCGTTTCATCGAGTTGCAAATTTATCTGTTAACGTTTTACGTGTTTAACAACGTTATTTCAAATAACGTATTTAAGCCCTTGACTACATCTGCGCGATACCCACTTGCCCTTACATTATACCAGAAGCATTACAAAAACACATCTAAAATAAAATATATATTAAAAACTATCTAAAACATTGGGGTGTGCTGGCAACTGTCCAGGGTTTTGATTACCGGATAGGACTCCAAAGATAGGGTCCTTCTCACAATTCGAGTCGTATGCAGAAGTGTAGCCTGCTGGATATATATAGCCTTTAATCCACCAGACAGTCGAGTCTCTCTAGGTCAGGTTCAAGGCTCTTTACTTAAGAGTTTACTGTCATTAATAACCATTTGGAAAAGACTAGGTTTTAACAAATGAACTGATAGACTAATCCAATAAGATTGTAACATTCTTGAATCTTGATAAGCCTCTCTAGTCACCCAAGTGTTGTTCACTACTGGACGCAGGCCTTCCCAAGTTTACGACACGTGTGCTCTGATACCTTCAACCAGGTTACAGTGGCGACCTTGAGCAGGTTGTGGGTCTACCGGGCTGCAAGAATGTCCTACACTACATTTTTTTCAGACGCGGTGTCCACTCCAAGACTCGATATATTAGTCCAATAGTGAATCGAAGATCTGATGTGAATCAGCCCACTTTAAAGCCTTAATAATGGCAACAAAATTATATATTCAAAAGTTGTGGTGGTAAAGCATGGGGCTACGTGGTCCGAGTTCCAATGCAAATTGCCACGGGGGTGCCTTTGCCCTCTGTGCGACTGGCAAAGATGGCCGCCGTAATGGCGAAATGAAATTATTAAGCATTGTCTTGTGAAATCGGCCGCTCGACACCTGAGACTTGCAACAATTAGTGTGGATATACCCGAATCGCAACAACTGTCTCTCGTTTTTTAACATCTTTATAATTAAGTATATAATTCTGAGACATTTAGTTTTTAGTTACTATTAATGATTTAATTTTTTAATAATCTAATATATAAAATTCTCGTGTCACAGTTTTCGTTGCCATACTCCTCCGAAACGGCTTGACCGATTTTGATGAAATTTGTTGTGCTTATCCGGTATCTATGAGAATCGGCCAACATCTATTTTCATCCCCCTAAATGTTAGGGGTAGTCCACCCCTAAATTTTTTTTATATTTTTAGACAAAATTATACAAAAATACATACAACCCTAGATTGTCAACCCTCTACGATCAACCCCTATTTTTTTCCGGGCAGGACGACGTCTGCCGGGACAGCTAGTTATATATAAATTGAAGATAGTTTTAGTAATTGTGAAAGTGGTCTGGAAAATATCTCCGCGGCGACAAGATCTCTAATTGTATGGTCTATATGCTATAAAGAAGAACATTTATTCATTCATGTCAATTTTATTTATTGGTAAGTACAGAATTATTTCTTAGATAAAAATGTAATGTTATCCTTAAAGCAGCTATCTACTGCTTTTTCTAGTAATCGATAAATAAAGAAAACTTTTTATTGCATACATTTTAGTAATTTGTTTATACTACGTGACGAAGTACGAATAGAATTTCCACTTGCTATCATTTCGTAGTTTCTCCTCGTGTTTTGTGTCAATATTTTCTATATTTCGTCTTCCACTGGAAATCTTCAGAATTTTAAAGGTCAATGTCGTATATTCAGATTTTCAAGACCATGAATTTTATTTTATTAAATTTCGAGACTTCAAGTACAGACTGAGGCACAGATAACACAAAATTAAATAAACATAAATAACTCAAAGCAGCAGTTACTAGTAGAAAACTAGTTATGTTCCAGGATTACCTATTTTCAAGTTATGTACATATAACTTTTTAAGCCAACAATAGCCATAAACTATTGAATATTATTTTACAAAGTAGGCAGTAAGTAATAATGTACATTTTACGATACATTAAAGCCATAAGGATGTACAATGTACATTTTTCAAGTACATCCACCCATTCTAACGTCAAGACGTTACTTACGACCCTCAACTGAAAAGCTTTGTATTAAAATTTAAATCTACTTTGCAAACTGTATTTTATACACGTGCTATTGCAATTTTGATCGTTCATAAAGCTCGAAATATGTAGGGATGGGCGATAGCTAAGTTATCGATATTCCATCGATGTCGGTATTCGATTATATTATTCTATTTTTATTTATAAAATTGTTAAAGCTTCACTGATAGTGATACGATTACTAAAAATATTTATCTCTGGAAGAAGACCGCCAATTGTACTTGATTTTATGTAGTATTTTTGTAAAATAAAATATAATTATATCAAATTTAATATACGCAACACTGATGGTTTTTTAGTGATATTGTTTTTGAGTTTCCACGGACAACAAGATACTAATAAAACATATAGCAAAACAAGATATCGTTCCCTTCTTGGGACACGTATTATTAATAGAACACTTTTGGTATTACAAAAATTACCACAAGCTCTTTTACGTAATAATCTGCCGTTCAATTAATTGATTTTGTAATAAACCTACGTTTTAATTTTGTATCTATATTTCACACCTTCAAGACTTATGTTCTTATTCCAACACGCTGTTTTATAAACAAACGTTCATAACTATTGGACTATCGATTACAATATTAACGAACTATAATCAAATCCATCAATATTACTTTTACTACTGCCCATTGACTTCGATGACCTACGCTCAGTATAAGTTAAGTTTCCCTCACTTTACTACTTTATAGTTATATTTGTATTAATATTATAAAGAGCAAAGGTTTGTATTTTTGTATCTTTATAACGAATAAAATCAAAAACTACTGGATCGGTTTCAAAAATTCTGTGACCATTATTATGCTACAATAATTCAAATGAAAATAGGCTGTGTTTGAGTGTGGCAAGGGATGGTTTAGATACACAATTAGATCCAGCAGGTGGCACTGGAATTGGATTATAGATGTTAATTATTTTATGAATGAAGAAATTCTAGTGTATTACATATCAATTGTAAAAAAAAATATTATGCCTCACACTATCGATAGACTGCTAAAATTATATCGACAAATGTACCAATACATTTTAATTGTTCCCCAACCCTCCATCTGCTATTATTGCGCGAAACCTTCGCGGTATTGGGTGCCACATAACCCCAACCATTGCTGTTAGTATTTCCACTAAGTCACCCATGAATTTGGTATGCATAACGTTCATATATTATAGATGCTTTAATTACACGTTTGTGGTTCACTTATGGTTTCTCAGATGAGGTTATTATTGTATAGCATCGCCATACCTCTAAGATATTTTAGTTTTGCTATTTATTATGGTAAATAAATTCAGTTTTACAAGTTTTACAAGAAGATTTTTTTGAAAATCATAATATGTTTAATGTATATCTTACCTAAACTAATACACAAAATATCACCGCTATCGTCGTCTGATCAGAGAACCTAAAGCGGCCGCTTAAACAGATTCGTATGACGAAGATGACAAGGTTTTAAATATGGTGGTAATTTATGCTTTGTCTACAACTACCAGTATCTAGACATGTGTCAATTTCGCTAACAGATGCTCCAAAAGCGGCTGCTTTAGGCCCTCAATAGCGTTATTAAATCTTCTTGTTAAGCTTCGTAGCCACTTTGGAAAAAACAGAACTCTGAATGATCATGTCTGTCCGTCCGTCTGGTAGTCTCTCTTTATAAGTCATTGTGAGACTTTATACACTATTCAAAAACCCCAAATTGTAACATTCTTGGACACCGCTGGAGGGCAGGCGTGAACTCATTTTACAGCTTCCAATGTATGGCAAAAATGGGTTAGATTCTACGGAAAAGAGATTCAAGCAAATTCAAGTAGAACAAGATAATGTTATTATGAAAGTGTGACAAAATTTATCAAAAATTTATTTATTTAGGATATACCCGCGACTTCTTCTAAGCTTGACTTGAAATTCCGCATTTTAAAAAATATTTAAGTTATTGTTTTAGTATAAATCTGTGTCGGGATAACATAATTTTTAGCATCCGAACAATTTCAATCCGCTCCCGGGAAAATTTTCATGAGATTCCGGGATAAAAAATACATTACCCGGCATATATTTTATTACATTTGGTATCGCTCAATAGTATAATCAAATTAGAATTCGAAGTTTCCTTTTAATTTGGCCTTTTTAAATCTTTCCCTAAAACATCGTGCGGAATTCCATAAATAAAAAGTACCACAGATTATGAGTCTAAGAATTATCTGTCGACCAGTTAAAACAACATCGGGATTGGCTTAGTAGTTTTTATGTGAATCCCGAAACAACAGACAAATAGACAATAAATGTAAAACGACAAATAGACAATAAAATTATCATCATCGTGTTCTTCATTTTAAAAAAGTTATTTTTTTAAATAGCTTTGTTTTGTACATTAACATGAAATCACCAGGGCGAATTGCATTTAAGAGCAATTATATATGTATATTTCCATCGGACAACAGTCTTACCACCACATTTCCACGGGGCCGCCGAGATGAATTTGCGGAGTCTGCCAATCTTTTTAGAGGAAGGTATTTCTAGTAAGCTGTCATATGACTGGTATCATCACATCAGTGACATGGTCAAGCACTATACTCATACAAAAATATGTCAATTGAAGCTTAACCTCAAGTTTGTGGGGTCGCCACCCTTGTCCCTCGGCCGCCATCTTGGAAAAAGTGATGAAAACACTTTTATCGCGATATCTCGAAAACTATATAATAAATGATTAAAAATATTATGATGTCGAGGATTACCTTATAAGCAAATGTCCGTGGAGTAGGCCTACTGGGGATACCACATAAAAAAAAACGCGCCTACGGACTCTACCTCATAGGTGGCGGGGAAAACGGGGGACCTTTTCACATGTCCCAAAAATAAAATTGCGTCCTCTAACAAATGCAAAGCTCATGTAATATTTCAATGATATTATAGATTTGTAAAATGAAATTCCTCCTTAATCCAACGCATGCCCAGTTCGTGTTTTTAATTTCGTACAAAAAGAAACGCCGCGTCGGTGATCAATCAAAAACTCCCGCTCGTTTTTTCTATACATTATTGCAATACACTTTCGCCTCTCCGAAACCGCTGTGGATGTTTCTTTACAAATTATGTTTGTATTAACAATATTTTAAATGAAGTTTAATTAAACGCGAAAATGCGATTTAGTTAAGTGGTTGCCAACCTCCCACCTATGAACAATTTCCAAAATCAGGACTCATCGCTTAGCTATCATGAAGAAAAGTCTGACATAACTATATGATTTTGACATAGTAGTATCATGAGGGAATCATTGTCTTGATAACAACTCTTAGCGCAGGCAGAAAGGTATAATTTATTTACTAACAACCATCGCTATGATTAGATTAGACACCTATACTACCACCAAATGGCGAAATGTTGCAGTACAAACTTTTATACCAAATATAACAATGACGAGACATACGTCATTGTTATAACAATAATATGTTCTTCTTTCCTCTTACTGTGTCTTTGTCTTGCTGCAGTGATTGCTACAACTCCATTAATTCTTTGAAAAGTAATGTAGCAGCATGTAAAAAGTAAAAAAAAGAACTTGATATATAAATAGAATTCTAATTCTATTATATCTCAATTCTTTCTTTATATTATATCTTCTTTTATACATATATTATTATCGTTATAATGACGAGACGCACTAAAAGCTTACTGCAGCATAATCTTACTTATCATATACTCCTATATCATCCTCCTATCCCCTTTTCCTCTCGTTTGATTCCCCTATACTATCCTGCTATGCCATTCTGAAGGCTAACAACGCGTTGGCATCGCTTCTAGTATTGTACTTAGTTAGAAAATTTAAAAACCTTTATACCATTTGTGTCACATGGCACTATTGTAATTGACAAAAAATATGTACTGATCCCGATCTACTTTTACTTAAGAGATAAGGCTACTCAAGCCTGAGATGGGAATCTGCATCAAATCCCATTTTAGAAACACGCAAGAGTGGTTTAAGGCCGACCGCACATTGAAGCTCTTGAGCATAAACGTCAAGATCCTCACTTCTTTAAGAAAATATGAAACGTATATTACGACAATGACTTTTTATTATAATTATGTCCTTCTAAAATAATGAGTTTACACGATTTATGTATCTAGCTAGTGCTCATAAATATTCAAACAATTTGGTCATTCTCAAACAAGGGAGTTCTTGTGGGACCTTAATGTACCTTTTGCCGTAAACAGTCGAAAGCGGGGTGCAAACGAAAAAAGTTTTCGTTGGTATTTATTGATTAACAATTTACCAAAAAAATGATCATTCATCTTCGCGATATGAGAATACCGTGGAATACTGTTGAACACGGAATAACGTGGTTTTTCCGTGTTTTTTCTACATTTATTTTAAGTCAAGAATAAATTTCACGAAATCACCTACAAATTATTGACATGAATCCATTTTACTTCCTCAATTTTTATCAAAAGTGGGATCGAAAATATCTTCTTTATAAAAGAGAGACGAATAATCTGAGTTTTTTTTAAATCCTACTTTATTTTGTTCATAATAAAATAATGCATCTGAAAAACGACCGCGTCTATGGAATTCCCGCTATCGGCCGAAAAATCCTCTAGTCCTAGACTAGCCTTAAAAAGGTACATGAAAACTTCACTGACACCCGACTCCAAATCTCTGGATTACGGCTGCTAGAAGTGTCATAAACATTGAACTGACTATGAACTAAACGCAAATCATATAATATCTCTAAAAAAATATATAACTATTCATTCAGATATGTATTTATTTATTATGTCATTATATATGATGCAAATAAATTATAAATAACCGGCAGAGAAACACACATATTGTATATACCCAAATTAAGCAAGTTACGCTTGTGTTATGGGTAATATACAACGGACTACTCTGGGGCCGATCCCAGACCCTTAAACTATATAAAATAACGGAAAATTCGTTTCCAAAATATACCATACAAGGAACGAACCCGAAGTCTTGCGTTGCAGTGAGGTAGACCGATAAAGGCTTAGCCCGCTCCACCACAGACATCGTCATATATAAAATTATCTTTTAATTTAACTGGCACAATTCCAAGTCGAATCTACCTACATTAATGTGAACGAGATGAAATGATGTTATTATACATAACTTTTGTTCTTCTGAAAGCGAATGCTTGAAGCCAACTCATAAGAAGAAAGAACTGGAGGGTAGTTCTTATTTATCCCCAAAGAGAAAAGAGATAAAAATGAAAAAAAAAAAACGGTTTGTGTCGCGGGAAGCCCAACAGAAGTGATAACTTAAACTAATTAACGTGAAGAATGGGAATCCAGACAGGTTGGTGTCGTAACGCGTTACGTAACGAAGCGATTTACCCTCCATAAGAAGTTATCACTTCAAAAAAATGATGGAGAATCCTCCTGAATGAGAAGGCGAAAAAAAATGAAAACGTCGTGTTCTCATTTTTTGCCTATTACAATAACATTCAACTATAATAGGGCAAGAAAGCCTATGTGAGTATTGCATATATGAAATCAACTCATAAAATATTTTTTGACGACTCTAATGTGCGACGGCCCTTACAAACCTAGACACTCCAAATTCCCGACAACACTCCCACACTTGCTAAAAAAATATTAACAAAAGTAATTCGTGACCGAGGCAACTTCACTTTTTGCGAAATTTTACATTAAAGTGATTCAAAGGAGGTATTATCACTTAAGCCTCTTATAATTGAATTTTGTACATATTTCGTAAGTGGGTTTTTTAATAAATAATTCTATATTGTATTAATACTATTTTGAACTCAACGCTTTGAGTTACGTAAAAGTCGTTATGACGCAACTGTATGTTAAGTATATAGTTATTTTTGATTAACACATAAATCTATAAGACTAAGCCGGCGAGAAAATGAGATAAAATACATTATGTTTAATCATTTAAACACTATTCTCATTACAGATAGTGTTGGAAATGTTTTGATAGCAAAAGTGTTGTTCGTTGAATTAACCTTGTCAAATTTCGTCCTTTTGGAAAGGCTTAAATATATATATTATGGGCGCCGACAGTAATATATATAATAATGGTGAACGATCAATACCAAACAAAATATTATGGCAATAATATAAAATGTGACGTCACAAAATTTAGAATCCCTCCCACCCCTTTTCACACTTTGTTTCCCTTTTACTGCGTTTGAATTGGCACACACACACAGTTTTTTTAAATTATATCTAATGTATGTATGATTGAACAAAACGTAGTTTTTTGCCGACAAACTGCGTTGCAGTTTAGCAAAGAAAATGTTTCATAAAATAGTGAAAATTAAAAAAAAAATTAAAGACACGACATTAAGTAATATCGTCTCACTTAGCACGTTGATTTTATAAATCAATTGGCAAACTACTGGCTACTTAACACTCCCATTAAGGCAAATAAAAAAATAAAAAAATTGAATATAACATTGATAAGGAAAATCTTCATCCATAGTGATCAACACACAATCCGTGTGAAGCCATATCAAAATAGAAGAAAAAACAAAACGACGGCAACTTCAAGCAATCTCACAAAAATTTTAAAGAACTTCGGAAGCGACTGTAACACATTCTAGACAAACAATGAAAACACATTACAAAGCCATAAACCCATCAACAAAGGAACCGACTACGCGTTGAAACTGATCCATCATGTCTCCTTTTAAAATAACAAAAAAAAATTAAACTACCCACACAACAGATGTTTTTATAAAAAAGCAACCCTAGTACACTCAAACGCAAAAGTACAGTGTGAACATATTATAATCAGTAGTGACACGGCATTGCATAAACAAATATCTCGTGCAGTCGTTCCCGAATTGTATTTTGTATTTTCAATAGAGCAGTCTGCGAATATTACAATATATAAACACATATTTTTGATTTATTTTAAGCTTAAAATAGTACCACTATTCTTTTCTACATATCGAAATTATTGTATTTTTGCATGGGACAAACACAATTTCATTTAAATATAATAATAATATATTGTCTAGTACTCAGTATAAAGCGCTGCACCTTCATACACCTATCACTGGGCTCAAATTATTGTTTTTGTATGAAAAAACAGGCAATTATGGCACATGTAGTCGACTATTCTGACGATATTGTAATACCAGAATTCACGCCCAGCTTACACGGAAGAAGTTATTATCACATTGATTATTATCCAAGATTTGTTTGTAAATATGATATTTACTTAAGTATGAATATATTATTATATTATAATAATTTTTTAAACGTAAATAATCACATTTGCTATTTTCGACCTTCAACCACTGACGATATAAGTAAAGTCTAACGGTCTAATTCATATCACGTTAGAGTAAGTTTGTAGGTTTGTTTAAGGTCTTAAACAAACTGAAACTTACTCTAATTCATTGTGAATAAACCGTAAACGATGTTTTTGCCTCAACAAAGTTCTGGAGCAACTGTATTAGAATTTATACTGTGACAGAATGTTGCCCATAATATCTATTAAAATAAGTGTAATTTACTAAACTATCTCTCTATCGTAAACGTTTTAATGTAAATTAGGTTATTAATTCATCAAAGTTGCTATAGTTTTGACAAATTGGACTGCACCCATGTCAATATATTAATTTTGGTGAATAAGACTATATTCGGCAGGTGGTCCAAATAATATGAGCTTAAATAATATATTAAAACATTAAAAAGCGACTTCGACGACCTCTGTGGTTAAAGCCATGTCTAAGCCGGCCAAACTCGCTAGATTGCAGAAGCTCCAGGTTCGATTCCTGAAATGGTAAATTACAGTAACGAACTTTCTGTTATTTACTATGGTCTGGGTATCTGAGAGCGGCCCCAAGGCGTTCCGATGTATATTACCCATAACACAAGTGCAACTTGTTTAGCTTGGGGATATCAATGTGTATGTTTGTCTGTCGATTATTATTATCAGTATTATATTCAAGCCTTTACCGCTATTTTCTCGTAAGCGACATTTGAACAAAAATATATTTTTGTGTTGCACAAGGTATTTTAAACTATTATTTTGTTTTAATGCTCAGTTTTTGATTCAGTAGGCTCTAATTAAGACTAAAAAGCTTGTCAAAAAATACCTAGTTTAAAATACCTTTTTTAACAGAAAATATGTTTTAGTCTAAATTGTCGCTTACGACAAAATGGCAGTAAAGGCTTAATATATTGGACTCTGTTAAATACATTATTATTATAATAAATTAAACAAACATAGATCCACATTTATATTAGTTAAGGGCGAGGAAGATGTATTTAATATTTGGCGAATATCAAACACCGTTATCATTAATAATACATTTGTATACACAATGAAAATACATGTAAATTAAACAGGGGGTGATA
The DNA here is from genome assembly GCA_012273795.1 of Dendrolimus punctatus. NCBI lineage: Eukaryota > Metazoa > Arthropoda > Insecta > Lepidoptera > Lasiocampidae > Dendrolimus > Dendrolimus punctatus. The sequence continues at coordinate 2,638,311 of CM022538.1, read as the reverse complement.
GCGTTATCAAAAGGATATTTTTTAATAGTCCACGTTTCGTTTGTAGTACTACAAAATCATTGATAGGGTTATATATAGAAATACTTTCCTTATTATTGTTACGAGTGCGAGACTCGAATTAAAATGCCGTTTAATTACTACAGCATTTATTAGAACTACACAAACACGTATGATACGGGTACAAATATAACTGAACACAACCAGTACAAACTGCACGTTTGGATAACACGCGTAAACTCCGTCACTATATTATAGCTTATCGAAAGTACACGTCTTGCTCGTATCGTAATCGTCGCTTGACTGCCTCACCCCTTCGTTCCGGTATTGTTTTTATACTAAACTATACTATACAACAATGGACCGCGTGGACTGAATTTCTAAGAAAACGTAATCTGGACATCTACGGCCATAAACGAGTACAGTAACAATTTAATATTAATTACAAATTTTAAACATAAAGTAAACAAAACAAGTCCAAATGCGGGAAAGGTAATAAACTGCAGGTGTGCATTCACTTTGTCGGCACTCGGTCCTAACAATATTAACACCTGTATAATAATGACAGCGTAAATATGATTACAAACAAAAAGGTTTCATGACATTGTTTCTACGAAAGCAAGTCAACTGTGGAAACCGAACAAAGTCACGTGCTAAGATAAGTATGCAACACAATCATTAATATCTAAAAGCAAACATAATATCGACGAATAAAGAGTGGAGCATATCAACATGCAAAATACCAATTAGATTCCTAACGTTGTGTTTGTGATAAACATACCGTTATTGAAGTCTTTTATCTATGTAATTAGAAAAGAACTAAGCTGTAACCATTCGTTTGTGGGAACATTCGATTGGTATGTCATGTTTTCTGATAAATAACGAATATAATAATAGGGTTGTCAAATCATTTCTTTTTTCTAAATCGGCAGCCAAACACATATATATCGTATATCTCCAAACTAAGCAAATTATACTTGTGTTATGAGTACGGGCAATTCTATGGCTGATTCTAGACACACAAATGACGATAAATTTACCATGATAGGAATAGAACCCGGGACTTCTGCATTCCAGTAAGCTAGAAGTATAAAAGCTTTGACCAGTCAACACAATTTTTTTCTAAGTTAAAAAAGTTCTATAGAAAATGGATGGATGGTGTGAAGCATGATTTGTGATGTGACAGAGGACATAAGTTAGAATAGAGGAATATGGAAAAAAGAAGGAGGTGAAAGAAAAGAGAGAGAGAAAAGCAACGTTTTAACCGTCACTTTTTCAAAATCAAATTTTTAATATAAAAAACTTGAAGATAAATACTTGCAGTCTTCAATTTAGATGAATCAACCAAAGTGATATATACAAAAACAAACTTGAATCATTCAATGTCATTGTATACTGACGTTTCTCAGCTGTTTCAGAATCGTGTATATCAAGTATTAGATTATATGGGACAATTATAGGTAATGTGATTCAGATGATGTGTTTTAACTTCGGTAATATATGTATAAACAGACAAACGTGGCCTGTGTTCTAACTATACAGTTAACAGCCGTTACTTTAATAAGACAGACTGCAAAAAATACAACTTTAAATGCTCTTTGGCTAAAGATGATTTGAAAGCAAGTTTAATATATGACGATCTTAAAGTTAATAATGACCAAATCTGTCAAGAGGTATCGCCGGCCAAAACACTGACATCATTGATCAATATAAAAAATTGGAGAAACAATAAAAGAAAAAACTTGGCAGCCCTATACATAGCGGTAGAATTACTCGTACGTGTCAGAATCCGTTTAATAACTATTGTTCGTTATTTTCAAACTTTCTGACATTTTATTGCCTTTACTACAAGAACTTCAAATGATATCAATGGTTATAATCTGGTTTAATTACTTTTCCTCGTCGTACTAGCTAAGTGTCTAACGGAATTATGTCTCGTTTCAACGGTGTGGGTTCTATTCCTGGCCGAAAATATGCACCGTTTATGTGTATGTTGTTACAACTATGGTGTGTTTACGGGGAAGGAGAACATGGCGATGAAACCTGCATATAGAGACAACCGATTCGTGAATATTTTAATCCGCTAGCGTGGCGGATACACCGTCTATTTCTTGGAATAAATGGAGTGTTTCAAACACAGCAGTTAGGCCATTCTGCTTCTATAATGATATTGACTACAAAATTGTATACATAATGTCCACTTCCACGATAGCAAGCAGGATTACGGCGAGGAAAGTGAGCAGCGTGAATATGTAAACGCCAGTCAGGTACACAATTTCAAAACTTATCGTTTCCCAAGAAACAATACACATCATAAAAAAATGTTATGAATGCTATCTTCAAATTATTTGTTAAGATTATTGGGAGCTATACCATATTTTGATACAGTTTTCACGTGTTTAGGCAAGCGCAATACCAAAGCAAAGGCTTATCAAGTCAATCAATAGACAAATATTCATTTAAAAACAATAATGGTTTCTGAACAATTGATACTCACGCTGTTCATACCCTTCGCTACTTTCCTGCCAGATGTCATAGAAGTGGACAATATAAACGAAGAGTAAGATATTCAGAACCGACAATTTTTCATTAATGAGGTCGATTATTAGACACGTAGATAATAAACACCTGACACCGAATACATAATCCGTGTGAGACGGTAAACATTTCTACAGAAACACTGTTAAAAAATTATCTACCCCACAATTGAGCTTAACGGCGGCCGCGGATTCGTCGGGAGGGAATACGCCATCAAATATTCAATTTTAAAACGGCGCTAAAAGCGAAATGTCATCGCGTACCCAAACGCAGCTGAGACACCACGATTTAGAAATTTTATGCCGCAGATGGGACACGCACTCCGCTCGACGGCTCCAACGAAAGAGATAAGTAAAAAATTGCATTAGCAAAGTAACAAACATAAATGACGATGGTCGTACTAACATCGCGAGTGCTCCCAAATTGCCAACGCTAAATGGGGAGCGTGTTTGTGACGCAACGTGACTCCTACGAAATTATACTGTCAAGAACAAGAAAATGAGCCTATGAGTAGGAAAAATTTCATTAGCGCCAATCAAAATGACGAGGTCCAAAACGGAGCCAAAGAGAGTCGTAATCACGGAGTTCAGCGGGCACCCCTCCCGCGAAGTCTTATTAAAGGAATAATATTTACAAAACGAGACGCCTCAGAAATCCCCAAATTAAGATCTCGCCGAAACCCGCCCAACTTCCACAAAGTGGAATCATTAAATTAAAAATGTAAACTTTTCTCTTAGCAAGGTAATGGGCATCCCGATGTAGATAAATAGATGGAATAGCTGCAAAAGGAGCATTTTCCTGTTCATTAAATTTTTCCTTCGCTTTTTTATTTCGACCCCTGGTGCTAATTTTGTTGGAATTCACGCCCCTCGGCCCTCAGCCCCACCCGCTGGGCTCAATCACAGAAATTTTATATCCGGAATTAAATAAGTGACTGTCTGTATTACAAACATAATGCTATATTGGCTTGCTTCTAATGGAGCTGCGTTTTAATTAGGGAAAAATGTTGCTGAATTTTTTTATTAGCTTTGCGTCTTTTCATTTCGGTCCATAAGCAAACCTGATTAATTTCAAGTTGCATTTCGCTTAAGCCCGATTTACATATACGTTAGTTAAGTAATCAGTTAACTTGCGAACCTTACGATTAAGTCCTTATCTACATTAGGACTACAATTTTCAATTTATTTATAAATTGTCGATTAAGTAGTTGTCTATCTAAATGACTTAAGCTTATAAACAACTAACTAATTAACTAATGCAAATCTAAATTAGGGTTTATACGTAATATTAACTATATTTTATTATTTAATGAAACAAATTTTAATAATGTATTTCGATCCTTGTCCAGAAATACTTTGAAATTCTTTCGCTTAAAGAGACAAGAATCAACATTACAACATTCATACCACAACATTGAAGACGATGTAAAGAATAACTCGCTTTAGAAAGTCGTGGCGTTTAAATAAATAGGTAAGTATTACACTATTCTTCTCATGTTATAAGATATTATAATATGAAATTATCTTATATGAAGCACTAGAGCTTTATCTCTTAAAAGAGATATCTTACAGACAATCTTGCTAGTATCAAATAGATCTTAGATAAAAAAAATAGCAGCACACGAACATAAATTATATGATTAAAAAAGTCAATTAGTAAATAACGTTTATTTGGCATATTATTGTAAAATGTAAACTAATATTATACAGAGAGAACACCAACATAGACGAACAACTGGTTACAAAATGAGATAAAGTTGCTAGAGACAAAATTGTCGCTGTTAATTAAGTAGTCAATATTCTTGGAACTAAATAAACCAGCGAAATATTCTCATCAGTGGCAAGTTATTTCCGGGGTGGTTTCTGTTAATAACTCAATTGTCTGTTAGATACGACAGTAGATGCGGTGCAGGAAACGTCAGCGGGCTTGATAGTAAATGCAATTTAATGTACTAATATTCCGTCTGCAAGCATTTCGAGGGAAACGTCTCCATCGTATCGCTCGAAGCTACGCCACCCTTTACCAGTTAAGGTGATCATTACTTGAAATCTAGTTATTGTAGTTGACTACCTGAACTTGTTTATTGAAACCGCATCAGAAGTTAAAGCTACAATATTTAGGTTACAGCTGTTTTATGTTCTATTTATTTAATTTCAAACAAGCATGAAAGCAAAATTACTGAAGATTTTAATAAAGCGTTAGTGTTTATAGGATGCCTAGTTAACAAAAAATATGAGATTTTTAAAACAATTTTATTGTAATAACTGTAAAATCTCCAAGGAATTAGATATAATTGTTATCTTAAGACATTAAGTAATATTTATGAAGCCTTACATTCTTAGAAAGGATATCCAATACGCGTGATAAGGCAAGAAAGCCTTATCACGCGTATTTTTAATAGATGTAAAGTTAGGCTACGCATGTCTTGCTATGATTTTAGTTTCTGGCATTTCATTTGCTGCCAACAAGTACATACGTGACCTTAGGTCGAAATATCGAATCTCAAAATATTGTTAATATTACTCTTAAATCAAAATTAATGTTACACAATGACCAACAAAACAAACTACAAATAACTAGTTTGTTCGAATACTTAACAGCAAAATTTAATATACCTGACGACATTGTCATCTAAATCAAGGCAGTAAGCACCTAAAAACTAAACCATCCAATTAAGTAACACCATGCACAAAAGTAAATATCCAATATCAACGGTAAATATTTCAAAGCGTCTAAGACAAATGAATCTATAAAATTAATTGGACAAGTAATCGAAAACTCAGAAAGAATTTCTTCATCTCTGGCCGTGGGGGGTCGGAAACAAATGAAGGGCGGACGTTGAATGATTCGATTTCCTTATTTGCAACAATCGATATCTTTGGCAATTCGATACCGCGATAAAGTAACATGAACAATTTAATATTCACATCGGTCTAATCTTAGAAGTGGAGAATCAGTAGTGAAGTTTTCTATAAATAGCAGGATTTCCGTATAAACGAAGTGAAGTGTACAAGTAGGGATAACGTGATAAATGATAATAAGGGGTCTTTGAAAAAATTAAGAGGTAGAAGGCTATTGGTGAGGGTATGTAATGATGAAGGAAGAGATGAAAGTCATGTAACGACAAAATGATAAACTAAAAGAAGATCGATAGTTACAAGTGTAAAGGCAGAACAAACAAGAAATAAATGCATTGTATGAAAGATTACATGCTGATTTGTGGTGTGATAAACGACGTTTGCCAGAAGAAAGAAAGGAAATTGCGAACCCAAATAATTTAGATGAAGTGAATGAAAAGAGAAACTCAGTTTTTTTAATGTCTCCAGCAATAAACAGGCAGAAGGACAGACATACGAGTGCATGGAGAAGACGATTCTACTGTTTTTCTTTTTCTTCTTCATCTAAAAGCGAACTTTAAAATAACTGTTTATGGTGTTTTCTACTCAGTAGGTCCTATATTGGTGCATCGTATTTGATAGCGCGTACGTCCAATAAGCCGATTCTGTTAGACATTTATAATGCCCGATATCTGGCAACCGTAAAGTAATGATTTAGAGGAACGCCTTACTCTAGAGAGAGGGAAAGTTCACGCCTCCGTGAACATATGGGTGAGTGCGGTTAGTGGCCAGTGCAACGCACCGGTCATTTATGGCGTAATTTGCAATCAGCCTCATTAAGCATGTTTGTGAAGATTAACGCGTGGACGAACGGAGGAGGTGCAGCAACAATCTATCTATATAAATAAAAATGAATCGTAGAAATGTAGGCGCATAACTTGACAACGAATTTACTGATTTTGATGAATTTCGTGTGCGTTTGAGCGGGTCTCCGAATTATTTAGATTGACAATTGGAATCGGTAGGTGGCGCTAGGATCGGGACCTAGATTTTTATTTTTTTCCGGGCGGGTCTACGTCTGTTGAGACTTCTAGTTGAACATGTAAATGGATCAAAGTATTGGAAAATCTATTGAGAAATCTATTGTGCCTGTCATAAGAGGTGACGAAGCAACCCACAGCCAGGTGGTAGGGTAGTCGCCCGCCTGGATGGCTACCACCCCTGGTCTAAAGTATGCCGCCATTACAATCTTAAGTTATTTTCCGGCATTAGTGGCCAGGTTCCAGTCTCCCTTAAGAGAGTAGCTGCGAATTTCTAGCACCTTTGTTGTTGAAAGTGTCCTTAAGCGATGGTAACTGCTTTCCATCGGATGGGTCGTCTGCCTGTCTGCTGAACTCATGCAATAAAAAAAGAGAAAAACAACATGGTTTCTACCAAGACGGCTTAGGTATCAAAACCGATCTATTCTCATTTACACCTTTGTCCCAGGTAGTTCGTAAGAGTGTTTTGAACATTAGAATCGGACAAATAACGGGCGTTGGCACGAGGGGACCCAGTGAAATCACTTCCACACGATTTTCAAAGTGAAAATTACCCGCGAACGGTCAAAGGGTTAACAATGTAGTGTTTATTTGAATTTCGCCTTTGTTAGTTTAAAAGGCGTTAGGATGTAAACGGACCCTTTGGTCCGATTGCCTCGCCTCGTTTTGTCTTTGGTTGCCAAAAGGATTTGTATTTGTTAAATCTTTAATTAAAATTGTCGATTGTTGTTTAAGTAGGTGTAATTACAGAACATAAGTAAAGGTTTATTTAATAATATCTTTAATTAAATAACTATAAGTTAATGTACAAAGATATCAATTAAAATATAGTTTATTAGCTAACAAAAATTGTTATAACAGTATTAAAATGTTACAATACAAAATAAAAACTGCTGGATCCTACTGGCAACGATCTGCCTACGATAGGCTATACCGGCAAGTGCTAAAAGAGGCTTTTGCCAGAAGGAATTCTGAGATCTTCTCGATAAAGGCTATCACCTTTATCAAGATCTATCCACACGGTTGATAGAAGTCTCACGTACTCGAAAGGCTGGCCTATATTTTGGGCGTAACGCGGCCAGCCTTTTGGGAACGTTCCTAGCTAACGGTAATTTGGAGCTTTTTAAGCTATAGGTTATATTAATTGTATATTTTTATTTTAATTTTAATATGAATTAAACATATCTATTAAGGCAATTCTTATTGCAGGCCATGTTATCATTACTATGACAAAAGAAAAATCAAATATAATTAACAAATTAGTCAAAACTAATACCTTAACTAGGCATAGCCTGTGCTATAGGTGTTAGTTACTAAACTGTAGACAGGTGGTGGTGGAAGGTGACAAGCAGGTCCAGCCCTAAGTTTTATGCCGCCATAAGAAAACTCGAAAATGGCGCTACTAAACTTTCTTCTCCCAGAACCCTGTCTAATAGTGTTGTATATACTTGTATATCCTCATTTGAAGGATGATATGGTGATATGTGGTGTGACAAAAGATTTATATCAGAGTAGAGGAGTGTGGAAGCAAAATACATATTGTGCCGACCCCAAGTAATTGGCATATGGTGAAAGGAAAGAGAGATACTTCACTGCTCATATATTTTCTAGGTACATTTGCGTTGTGTTTGTTTATTTAATTATATTATTTGGCTTTGGTAGGTCAAGCGTTTTTGCAGATATTCGTTGGATTGATAGAGAAGATGGAACAGAAGAGACTCACTCATCGCAGAAATACAATTAGCTCAAACATAGCCGTTTACATCAATTTGAAAGCGTGAGAACGTGGTATCACATATGACTTCAGCATTGCTCTACCATCAAATTATGATGAAACATATTGATTCACATCGAAAATTGTAAAGAAACAACAAAATAATAATAAAAAAATAAATACAAAGCTGCAGACGAGTAGGTATACCCTCCATCGATTTCGAATATCATTGAGAACAAATAAAAATCCAAGTCCAGAGTAGTTTGATAAGAAATAAATTGATTTTCATTTATCTTAATACCTCTAAACGAAAGAGGCTTAAAATGATTCCAAAGGTTTCTCTGAATATTATCGAATGATTTAATTCCATTATTAAAATTTCTTTTTGAACGTCTCGACTCTAGATTAAACATTATTCAAATATTAGAATAACTAACAGACAGTGCTTTTATTATAAAACGTGTTGTACTTTCGCTAAGTTGACTACAATTTTTCAATTGTTTTTGGATAACTTATACGATTTTTCGTACATTATTTTTCCAAATATGTTTTGATTTCTTATAGTGAAAAATATTTCTTCATTTTTTTTTCATTTTTATTTCAGGAGTTCAGCGGACAGGCAGACGGCCTACTTGATAGAAAGCTATTACCGTCACCTATGGACATTTGCAAAACCAAAGTGCTGCAAATGCGCTGCTGCTCTCTTAAGGTAGCTGTAATCTAACCAAAAATAATGATCCTAGAGTAATTAAATTATCCTTTTTGATATTAGTGAATTTTATACAACTGCTCCGTCTAATTTGTCTTATTATTCACCAATTTTAAGATATTTTCTTAAGAAAATCGACATCGAAATCGTTTCGACTATTTAAAACTACTTTTCAACGTTTTTAAGTGCGGTATTTTATTTGATCTTTATTTCGACGTAGTCACGAAAGATAAGAAAGTAATTATAGAATTCTAGTTTAAAAAAATCATGTTTTTACTATAAATTTTGATAATTTCCCACTGGTCCCATTTATTGAGTATAATTGAACTATTGATTAATAAGTTCGAAATAAGCAAAGCAATGTTGAATCACAACTACAGAGCGAAACATTAGCCTTTGTTGTCCTATTGTGTCTTGCCACAGCATGGTATCATTCCTCAATGAGATGGCGCGGTAGGGAGTCTCCGGTAGCCCAACAGTCTTTTTTTGTGCCTAACATGTTAATGGCCGGCATTATGGTGCCAACAAAAGAAGCGTGCCAACAGAGGCGTTAAATCCTTAACGATTTGATGTTGATAATCGTGAATTTGTCACTGCTAGGAGCCGCTTTGAGGTCATGCGTGAACCTTTTAATGCTGTTGAGTACAGCACGACATACCCATATGACATCTCCACATTTTTTTATTATTTCTTGTTAATAAAGTACATTCAACGTGAATCATATTTGTAACAAAGTTGATTTACAAGCATTATACGCATTTTTAGTACGTTTCAACAAGGTTTTTTAGATTATGTTATTTTTATAGGTTCGCGTTCGCCTATGGGTATACTATATATACTCTTTTAAATTTGTAATAAAAGTGTCTTTACCCCTTCCAAATTTTAAACTACGACTTAATAATTCCGACCAAAACGACACAAAAAAAATACTTACAACAAAAAATGGTTTGAGAAGATATGTTTTATAGATCTTATAATACGTTGCATATTTTAGCGAGTTCCTTAGCCAAATGGTAAAAACAATAAGTGTTCATCACCACTATGGAACTCTTGATTGTTTTTGAGATAACGAATTTGAGTCATTCTTTTTTTAGAAAAAAAACCGATGATTCTAAAAAATGTTGTACATAATATAAGACTAAATTTACTTACCAGTGCCATCATACTTTTAAAAGTTCAGCGCTGTACTCAAAAACAAATAAAAAATAAAACTTACTTCACAAAAAACAATCATGCTCTTCAATTTAAACATAAACTACTAAACGCATTCATTAATACTACACGTGTCTAATACTGTGTAAATTTATCTGTGGAGGTTCATGGCTAAATAATGCTGAGGTGTAACCTGGAGCAAAGACAACGACATCTAACATTACACCCACAATAATGCCAATTATACATGAATACATTAAAAAAATCACACCACTTAAAACATTATGCAATGGAACGTTTCAAATCATTTACTTGATCAATAAAAGCTTTCAAAAATGTATTCCAAATCTCAATGACAGATGAAATGAAACCTACCTGCAATGATGATTGCGAAAATCAACATAAAGAAATAACCATTAAATAAAACACATCAATAAGCAAATTTTGTTGGACAAAAATTATACTGTTTTATTTTATCCTGCGTTGCGGGTGTAACGTGTGGTCGTCCAGGCTACCCCCTTGGCGTGCAACGGCGCGATTGCCCGAGCCCGCCCGGACGTGTGCGAACGCGAGCGAACCCGGACGAATGAAACCGAACGCGCGGTGCGATCGACTTAGCGACATACCTGTCTGGCGCTTTCATTGACAGGCACCTGAAATGAAGAAAAAAATCGATCCAATTCGTTGAATATTTTAAATTTTCAAAAAATTTTGACTCGGCATTGGGAAATTCACACAGATAAATTTACATGCATGAACGATACGGTATTAATCATCACAACTAAAAATACACGGTTAGAATCATTAATTGTGTGTAACAAAACATGTTTTCCAAAATCGTTCGTTGTCCTGCAAATATGAAAGGGATGCGTTGCGTGTAACAGAAAAATGTTGAACAAAAATTAAAAGTAAACACGCCAAAAGAGTACAAACAATAATTGTGTGGTAAAAAACATTTAAAAACAACATTGCAAGATGTATTAGGACAGTTGTTAAAATATGGGGTAGCGCCGGCAGGCTCGGCTCCGGTGCGCGGTGTAAGGCGCTCGCGCACGCGATCTGTCTGCACACCCGCACCATCCGCTATAAAGCTCCGATTACATTATTGTACTTATGATATTCATGTTATTTTTTCTAATATTTGTAACTTAGATTTTATATAAGTTAGGTTTATTTATTGAATAAAATGTGATTAACACAAATTGAAGATAACCAAATCGACTGTGCCGCGACGATAACAATAGACCGGAGGGAATGTCTTGGTGCCCGGGGATAACCCTTAGTGTGGGACGCGATGTGCGTTAACCCTGGCTGCATCCCATTCCATTCAAGACATGATCTGTATTAGTTGACGCAGCTGGCGCACAGCCTACCAGGGCACTGCGGAGCTGGGAATCGCATTTACCCGTAGCCCTGGCATAAGGCACAGAACGGAACACCCAGGAGTTTTAGTGAGTATCCCTAACTGGGGAGTGGTAATGACGTGGCACCAGTTCTGACTGGGCGCGCTAGTGCCACCCCCGATCTGGGCAAATCCTACACACGGGTCGCGAATTATTCTCCCAGGCTTCTATGCCTGTTTCAGTTTAGTCCCCAAACGGATTTCCCCTGGTAAAAAAAAAGCTAGCGCACTGGAAGGTAAACCGAAACGCCGCAAGTGTACGATATAGATTCTCTAGAGCCATAAGGTTCCAAAACATATCAATTCCTATCATCTCGCTTGATAGAAGTCTCGCGTGATTAAAGGCTGGCCTGTACTTATGGTCACGCGTCGGTGTTGCCATACAGCGTGTATTTTGAGCGCATTCCCAACCGACGGCGATTTAGGAACCATACACTATTTGTGTTTTTAGGAGATTATATTTAATAAAGTAAATCATATTCATTTTACATAATAATAAAGAAATACTCTTAAACAATAATATAAATGCAACAGACAGAGAATAATATAATATAATTTCAACAATTCTGGTAATATTTTATTTTAAATAACTACTAAAATTGTGCACAAAGAACCGTAGTAAAAACTGTATAAATAATATACGTATTTTACCAGCAAAAAATGATGTAAGTTAATTATCCTTTGTTTAACAATAACATTAGTGTTATTTTTCTATGTGTAAGAAATACAATTTTAATAATTCAATGCATTGCTCTTGTCAACATCAAACCGAGACGAGACAACTATATTCCGTAGATAGAACGGCCATCAATATACATTATAGTATTATAGTAAAACCGGGTCTACAACAAACATGATACAATTTCCATGATAGCGTAATTAATTAAAGAAAGCATTGAAAGTAATATGGAATAGATCAATAAAACTCAATATTAATATTGAGTCATCGCGTGGAGAAGAGCCCCTTCCCAATGGACGAATTTATTAGATTATTACCGGACGAGATCACGCAAACGAAATCGTAAAATTAAAGGCAATCAATCTCATCAAATTGATATCAATTCCCATATGATCGTTTCGTAATAAGGAACATTTATTTTCATACCCGACAGTTTTGCTTTTATTGAAAGATAAAAATAAACTAATAAATTAATTACATTTCTAGTATTAGACATAACATTATCTGTATATTATTTATATATTTTAGCATTTAAAAATACTGTTATTCTAGATAAATAAATAAAAATCCGGTATAGAATTAAAGCTTTCGCAGCACTATTTTCATATCACTAGTTGCGTGTCACATCACTAACCACGAAGGAAAGTACAATACTTCTGCCTGGCTTAAAGGCCTAGTTGCCAAGCAATAAACATCATTAAAAAATAAAAACAGTAATTCTGTCACATTTTGACATTCGATCGGAGTTTTTGGCGGGAACCGAAAGGAGACGTTGTGCTGTGCAGTTTTATTTTCTAAAAATGTATAAAATTACTCTGAAATGTACAATAGTTGTAGGATATTGATAGTTTCTGAGTAGCCTTCCACATAAGGGATTGTAAATCATTATTACTCTATTGCCCTGCTCTGGGAATACATAAGCAATACTAAATCACGTATTCTGGATTTTTTTTATCTCCATCCGAGGATTCGGATATGTCAGACATCCACAAGTCTTATTGCACTCTGATATTACAACTCCTTTATTCCTTATAGAAAAACAGTCGTAGTTTATACGTGTATACGTTTTAGCATCTCTGTATCACAATACTAAAAATATCGTACAATGTTTCACCACAAACTGTGAATAATACAACTGTAATGCCAAATATTATGATATCATTAAACTGGGTAATGAAAACATCAAAATTCTAAAAATATTCCATTGTAACTGACTTAAAATATCCATCATACGTCGACAATAGAAAAAGTACGCTATGAATAAGTGGCTCAGAGTTGTGGTTCTTATAATGAGTGTAGGGTTCGCGTGTGAACATACAATGATGACTAGCGTTTTGCTGTTTTGACACAAACACTTCTATTTGCCCACCATAATTCGACATGATTTCTTTAAATAATCAATAGAGTAAGAAAGAACTCAGATTAAGGAAATTTACATATAGTATTTTCTGAAGTTTTCGTATGTAATACACATAATAAAATCACAAAGTTACAATTAAAAAGCAAATAAAACACCCTGCTTAAACCCATTAAAACGTAGTTTTATTAAATTTACAATGCCTTACTATGAGAAGAAGAATCAAGAAATACCTATCTTTCACTAAAAACTAATAAGTTGATTTATTTTTAATTATTGTCATTCCTCAGTAAGTACTTCATTCCATATCTATAGTAATAAAATGAAAGTATCTTTTATCCTTTATTGTGTGCGAAAAGTTAAATTTAAAATTTATAGTATACTAGCTGTCCCGTTAGATGTTGTACTGCCCTGAACAAATAAAATTTAGAACCCGATTGCAGTGCGACCTACGGTTTCCAATTGTGAATCATCAACCATTCCCGTATCCACCTGAACACACGAAAAAATTTCATAGAAATCGGTCTTGCCGTTTAGGAGTAGTTCAGTCACATACACATACACACGCACAGAAGAATTTCACATGTAATGATTATCTGTACGTGACTTCAAAAATTTCAATAACTACGAGGCCAATTTTATAATGCATTTACGGCTGGGTTTAAATTAACAATAAAAGGACATTTTAACATTATCGAGCATTTGAGTTCTTTCCCAAGCCAATCAATTGGCTTTAGCTAATACACACAGACGTTATAATCAGCGGCACTCTGCGCATTCCCGACGCGAAACATTCAAGTCGCATACACTTGAAAAAACCAATCTATCAATATTAGAACACAAAAAATATGCAAGTCAGTTAATAATCCTGAATCGGCAATCGACAATGGAAATAAAGTCACAGTCACTTTTTTAATAATGGCAACACATGGTTCCTTTTTTTTCTTTTTTATTGCCACCCTAGCTCCGTTTGACATTTAAACCGGCTGATGGCTTCGTAATGATTGATCGTGTCGACCCAGTAAATGAGTGCAATTTAGCGTCTATTTCCCTTCTATTCAATGTTTGTTATTATTAACTACATTAAATTATACACAATATGAGAAATGTAATTGTACCAATAACTTCTTAGTTTGTTGCGTACACTTGACTAGAGTCATATATGTTGTACCGCCTGTTTTCCACAGGGTTAGGCAGAGACAATGAAGATCCACTTGCTATGAGCTTGACACATTTCTTTTACTTCTTCTACTTATATTAATCTCGTCACCTTAACACTGTGTAAAGTATTTAGAGTTATATTATACAGTAAATATTAGTGCAGAAAGCTATATATCAATAAATGTCTATAACTCTTCATCATTTTGTTTGTGCTATTAATTGATTTTATATTCCTACCATCTGAAGCCTGCATGATGTCAAAATAGAGTGATATACGCAAATTTTAAAATGCTGTTTGAAATATTTTTGAAGATTTCACATAGACAATTTGATCATTAGATATCTTACTTATTTTGAAATTACAGACAGACACTTTAATCTTATTTAGTAATACATATACAACGAATAAATTTGGTAAAAAAATAAACAAGTACCTTTGTAATAAACAAAACATCATCTAAAATCATATTCGTATCTTTGAATAATAAAAGCCCATATTTACATACAAATTAACTGTTGAGCGGTGTCTAGTAATCATTTGTCAATCTCTTGTGTCATTCGTGATCCCACAGTTCAAAGAACAAATAAAAATCAATGAAAAATACACTTTAAATATTTGACACTAAAGTCGCAATTGATTTTTTAACACCAGTGACGTTGCTTAGCATTATTGGTTTGATTATCGACCGTTATGTTAATGCAGTAAGGATGAAATTGCAATACAGTGTCTAGAAGAATATGAACGAGTGATATTCATTTATCATCAGACCAAGTATCCGCCCAAACTGTAACGAATCACTGGTAAACAAATTGACCACAAATATTTTAGAGTATTCCTAATGATTGTATGAATTTCGTATCAGAATGGCTAATTTGATTTCGATGATAATCGTATTTCAAAAACAGTGAATAGCAAAACACATACATACATACATAACAACATAAAATTAACATGTTATACTTTAGGACCTGCTAGAGCTATCTTTAGTGAATAACTCTCATTGCTCTGGTCTAATCCCAGTAAAGGTCCCGGTAGTGTACGAAATGTATTTCCCCCTGCCTCAAAAAAGCCATTTTTGAGAGCTGGATCCGCGCCTGTCTAATAATTAATAATACTAATAGATGATATAGAAGTAGCTCGGAGAATTTCTGTGTCATCTACCCTATTGCCTATCCGATCATTCTGCCAGACGCAATGTCTGACTGGCATCTTATTTATACATTTTATTGCCGCGAGTGGCAACCTGCGGTTTGCACATAAACACCGTTACAAGACAATAAATAGTAATAATAAGTAATATTTCGCAGTAAAATTATTTTTTCTGCTGTTGTATCTGAGCTATTTGTACTCTGTTTAATTCAATTGTTATAAAATAATAAGCAAAGTGCGTTTCAATCTACGCAGAATCAAGAGTTCTGTAGATTTGATATCGAAGGCTAACTAACTATTGTTATTAAAAAAAAGTGGGGTTGACTGGATTATAGATAGATAACACTTTATCTTACATTACAGTTTGGTCCATACACGCAATTTTGAGGGTGTATGGACCAAACTGACCACAGATTCGGTCTTTTGGTCTAGAAATCCTTAAAATTTTGAGAGTGCAGGGACCAAACGATTCGGATTCAGCACATCGAAATACATAAGAATTGATAGGTCTGGTCAATAGCACGGACTTTTTTTTATTTTTTGTGGGCCGGTAATTAATGCGCTATTTGACTCCTATTACGTGTAACCTACTTATGACGTCATCAATGCGCTCGTACAAAATCTATGAGGCTGCGACGTTTTGTAAGCATATAAATAGTACCTCAGTTGATTTAGCTGTCCGCTCCTCTATTGGAAATGACAGTCATGTCAGAAACATAGACGATTGACACGTTCTAGGCTAAGTGTTCAATTGGTGTGATTTGCCATTTTGCCGGGATGTGGGGGGCTGAAGGCTCATTAAGCCAAGTCAAAACACTGCGTACTTGTTTCAAAGAGTTTCTATATATTTCTATTCATTTACTTGCCTTACCATCGCTTGAATTTTGGCATTAAATGTATGAAGCTTATGACAAATTTTTACTGATAGTAATGCAAATGAACGTTCGTTAAGATAAAGGAACCGGGACTTAACCTGTAGACTATTTTTAATCATGAATGAATTACATGTTTAAAGTACCTACAAACGTACAGTTAATACTGGCTTAAAAGCCTAGCTAGCAAGCTATGAAATAATATAAAAAATATAATAGGATAGACTGTATGGTCTAGGTTCTTTGCCTGCTATTGAAATAATGAAGAACAAAAATACTACTAAATTAGACGGGATCTGAGAGTTTTTGGATGGAACTGAAAGGGGGAAGGTGGAGTGCTGTGCAGTTTTATTTTCTAAAAATGTGTTATTTACTCTAAAATAACAAGTGGCAGTGTAAAGGCTAGCGCACGCGTCCCAAACTCAAAGGGCACGGGTTCGATCCTGTCCAAAACGCATTTACCACTTAGTAAGTTTTCTGATCTAATGTGCATAATGTTACAATTACCACGTGCTAATAACGGTGAAGGAAAAAATCGTGATGCAACCTGCACATTGATATAACCGATGTGTCAAACCTACCAAGCCGTTTTAGACAAGCGTAGTGGGTTTACTGTTCATTTCCCCTATAATGGGATGCCCGAGCCCAGCAGTGGGACATTTATAAGCTGATAGTATTATTATTTTATACTCTGAAATGAACAATAATTATAGGATATTGCTAGTTTTTGAGTAGTAATTACATGTTTTGGTGAGAAATTTGAACCAAACAGTCAAATTTTCACAAAAACTACGTTAAATAGCGTCAGTTATAATTTACAATTCAGCTGCGCTATCTATACGAACATAATAAAAAAATGCAATAGTTATAAAATTAATACGAGCGCGTGATACTTATATGAACATTATTAATCAAAATAATGACAACAGTAAGAAACGAATTTAAAATTTAGATGTAAATGGAACACAAATACTCAAATTATGAACAAATTTCAAGACACTCAATTTAAAGACAAATATAATTATTACGTAAACATCCACCCCACTTGTGAATCAATTTGATAAATTTAAGTGATGGTCCCTCTCAGCGAAATACAGTAAGCATCCTCATCCCGGGTACTGAGATATTAAAATCATTTAATAATAACTTAACAAGCATTAAGACATAATTCGCCGAAATATGGAATAAATTGTTTTGCTATCCTATGCAACGCTAGTCTCGAGTGTTTATGCTGCAGCTGAGTCATAATCGATACCTCATATCGATGTTTAAAGTGAAGTGCAATAAATATCGGTAATCGATATTTCGTCTGTTACTATAAAATCGATATGTTAAGAAATTCACATCGATTGACACAAAACATGGTGTCTACTTTTGTCCAGACGCATCTATTTTTATGAATTCCAATGCTATGAATTCATGGGTCAGTTGCTCCATACACGCTTAACATTTTGAGCGTGCATGGATATTCAGTTCTTGGTCCATACACCCTCAAAATTATAGCCGACTTTTTTGTGGCCAAGGTATAGACTAATTTTTTTGTAGGCCAGTGTTATGAGTTGCTGAAACAAATTGGGATTGTTCACTGTTTTTCAATCTAGCTATTTCTAAAACCATTTCGAGGAATAGTGTCCCTAATCATTTCTGTGTAGTTAAAATTCCAAAAAACGAACGATCTTCTTGTATTTTGTAAGAAATGCGTTTGACCTTTATTTGACCTTACTAAATTCAATCAGGTGGGCCGTCTGCCTGTTTGCCTGCTTCAAGTGTTAAAAACATTCTAGCTGTACATTATTTGATTTAAGTTCTGTAACATGGATTTTCCCTAAAGACCACTTTAAAAAATTTAACGATAACTATAGAAAATAATAATGGTTGAACACGAAAAATTATAAGCCTAGCGACAAAAAACACTAAAGTGATCACGATACGTAATGAGTAATGACAGTGACATTTAAATAGTAGCACAGATTACTATGATTATATATAGATTACTTTTATTATTTTTGTTTTCTAGACAAAGAAATCAATGTAAACTTGTCCCTTATGACGTCATCGGAGAAATAATTTTAAAGTCGAATTATAAAAAAACTAACGCTTAAAATACAAAAATATTCAAATTAGTATCTTAAAATACCCTATTTTACGTAATAAAAATATAAAATCAGAGGGTATTTTTTTGTGAACAATCCCCATTATACTCATACTATGTTTCATCCTTGGACTGTAGTATACGTCTTCCATGCTCAGACGAACAAAATAGGCAGACGGAGGCTAGGCTCTGGCATTTATACATTAGTCGTTATAATAGGGATGTAAACTCATAGATAATTAAGTCGATGCATTTCGATATTTAAGATTTCATTAATCAAACAACATCAAAAACTTCACACTGGTGAGATAAAGCCAGAACAAACGTTAGATGAATAACAGCGATCCTACTTAAAGGAGTTTGAACGCATTTACCTTTTGCACCTGTGAACAAACTTTTAAGAAAGCAGTTATCCAAAGTATTGTTCTGGAAAAATATCTGCATATTTATCCTTTGGAGGTCATTAATCGGTCTTCTAGGGCAATTTTTCTTGGAAAACAATTAATTAGATGTTTATTTTGCACTTATAAGCTGAATTATTAAGTCTGTGCTACACTCTATTTTAGGATATAAATTTTATAGCATACTAGCTGACCCGGAAAATTTTGTTCTGCCTTAAAGTTAACAAATAAAACACCATAGGAGGGTGTACATACCTAAACACACTTCTCCCTTCGTAGGAAATTCTTCCGTAGTACAGGCTGTTCGCCTGCGGAAAACACATACTTCAAACACTCAATCACTGACCATTATTAATTTGTCCATTAAATAAAATTTGTTAAATAGAATTACGTATCTTATTGTTCGCATGTAGTAGGTATATCTTTATTGTTATCTTTTTCATTTTCTTTTCTTTAATTTTATTAATTTACGATTTAATCTGTTTTACTTTAGTTAAACCACCAAATATTATTATTATTATTATTGCAAATATTACATTATTACGAAACTGAAAATCTGCTCAATAAAATTGGAGCCTAATTGTACACTAATCTGCCATAAATGAATGTAATAATATGTTATATGTATATTGTATATACACTCATGAGAACCGACAACTAACCCCCAAGACACAGGTGCAAACCTAGTTTGGGGGTTAGGGAATTGACACGTGAATTAGTCAGATTTATATCAACTTGTAATTACATGTCACTGTATCTGGTTTTTGCTGTTATAAATAAATAAATTAAATTATTTAGTTTTTCTTTTAATATCTCCTTGGCTACCGGGATGCTGGGAAGAGATATAAGCGATAAGGCCGCCCGTTGTTCTTATGGAAATATATTGGTATTAAATTTTCTAGGTTTAAGTTATGGTCTCTAATAAATTCGTACATTACTATTACCCAAATTAGCACAAAAGTTTGTAAAAAAATGCTTCAATCCATTTGTCGCTTTTCTTCATATATGTCTATAACTTTATTTACCTTTATTCGTCTGAGGTTTTCACTTTTCAACATTCTTTGGTATAATTTACATTAACTGTCCGAATTGATTTAATCAAACACAACATAAACTATCTTCGTATTAATACTGCCTAGCAATGTGTTACTTTATTACCTTGTATGTAATGATTTCATTATAAGTAAAGATTGTAAATTTGTAATTACAACTACATTGTTGCATTTATAAGTAATCGATTTGTATTAAATACAGAATAGCGTACAAGTAGTTTTCTAATCATTATAAAAGATTTTATATGCATTATAAGCAATATATTAATACCAATATTATGTAATAATAACGCCATAGCCAAACGATTTGAGAGTGAAATACAGTGAGTAAACATATCTCGACTAAAGCTTTTCTGGTTTTGTTATTTGGAATCGTCTACAGAATTATCCTTTAAACGTGTATATACAATTTTTAAATCATATCTTGTCTATTATTATTGTTACGACCGACAAAGAACATAATTTTTTGTCTTAAGTTTTCGCGACTTGTATACATAATAAAACTACGTTTTAACGGTTTTAATTTATTCAGTCTTGGTTTGTCCGACGTTTTGGCCGCCTTTCAGACCACGGCGCCTAAAACCGTTAAAACGTAGTTTTATTACGACAAAGAATAATTCACACCTGCAGTTTATTGCCTGCCTTTCGGCATTTGGACTTCTTTCGTTTACTTTGTGTTTATAATTTGTAATTAGTAAAATAGCCTATTGGGTATTGTAATCCTTGATGGTAGGCATTAGCCAGACTTGATTCTAGGAAGAAATTGTTATGCGGTCGAGTTTTTGTCGAGACATATTGTATTGGTGCAGTATAAAACAATGCCTCAACTGACAGATGAGGTAATCTCGCTAGATTACCTATCGCTATAGGCACAAGCAAAACAAGACCTGTGTACATTCGATAAGCTATATTGTGACTTTGCGCGGGTTATTGAATCGTGCATCACGTTTGTACTGGGTGCATCCAATTATATTTGTAACGGTGTTATAAGTGTTAGTATAGTGCATACATTCTATGACTATTAATCCAAAATATGAATATTTAAATCAGTCATGGTTTAAATTATCGCCTATCTTGCAGTAGACTAATGCCGTACTATACCCCTTTTTCCGCAAAACAACATTTATTTTTCTTATTTATTGCAGTGAAAAGAATTATTATTTCTGAATCGCTTAAGTCCTTCCACAGTGTAATCCCGTGAGGTAGGATTAAAATGCTCGCCCAACGCTAATTAAAAGGGTAAGTTTTTACCTAAATGATTAATGAAACGACATTCTGACTGTATTCAAGATCGTTTGTTATATGAGTATTTTCTTAACATTTATGGCCTAAGAAACTGCTCAGCAACTGATTAACGAAAATCTTACCCATAATCTCCTCTTAAGGATAAGAGGAGGTGGTAAGTAACTCATAAATTACTGTCAAAAATAACCGACATCGATAGGTAGTTTAAGTGACCGCTAAGAGGCAAGATTGTAAGTTTTATTTGAAACAGCTATTGATTATAATATTAGGGGCGTTAGAGTCGTCTTAAGAGATGGCTAATCCTTGCTTAACGAGATTATTATAATTAAGGCCCTTATGATTTAAGAAAAAAAATGATCTGGAAAATATTGTCTCTTAGCAAAAAGATCATTCTATTGTACGATTATTGTTATTCCTAATCTATTTCTAATTAATGCTCTTAGGTATCATAGTGTTTCATTTGATTTATTTACCTAGATTAGGAAATATTACCCGCAACTTCGTCCGCGTGGAATTTATTTTGCCTTCTGGTGCTGCGACGGCGGCAGCGTACACATGGGCCTACCAATATTTTTTCTAGATTAAAATTATCCTAACATACTTACTATTTATATCATCAGCTATATGCCAGTGAAACTCTCATCAAAATCGGCCTGGTGGTTTCAGAAATTAGTCGGAACAAACTGACAGACAAACCGTCAAAATTTTAATATTGTTTTTCATAAGTAACGTATAGTATGCATTTAGTAAAAAGCTGTTATTTGACATTAACTTCAATATATATATATATATATAGAAGAAAGTTGTGTTAGTTACACTATTTATACAGATTGATTGATTAATAGAGGAGTGTGGAAGGAAAAGACATATTGTACTGACCCCAAATAATTGGGATGGTGAAAGAAAAGAGAACTGTCAACTACTAGCGCTTTTGTTTGACAACTTTTTTTTTTAACTTCAGGAGATCAGCAGACAGGCAGACAGCCCACTTGATGGAAAGTGGTTGCTATCGCCTATGGACATTTGCAACACCAAAAGTGCTACAAATGTGCTGCTGCTCTCTTAAGGGAGACTGGAACCTAGTCACTAATGCCGGAACACAACTGAAGGTTGTTATGGCGACATACTTTAGACCAGGGGTAGTAACCATCCAGTCGGGCAAATGTGTGTGTCTTACGACAGGCCGCCCAGCCGCAGAAAATTGTATTCTTTCTCCGTTCCTGCACGGATAATACCCCAATTAAAGAAATTCTCGTCTATGGGTTAACTCACACATCAATTTCTCCATTAGAATAGAAGAGAACGTTAAACACTTGCATATATAAGCTAAGGTGTCCATTTGACGGCTTGATAATTAGGGAGCACCTGTCTGCCCAGGGTTGCTGACACTGACTGACCTTGTATTTTATCCACGCGCGACTGCCTCTGTGGCGCCACGCTTTTTGCTGTTAAGGATGGCAACTAATGAATTTCCAGAAAAATTATATGTGATTCGTAGAGTCAAAAACAGTACTTGCAATTCGCAATGACGGTGGCCTTTACTTGTGACGAACACCTATTTGGATCTACATGAGACTTAAAGCGGATTTTATTATAAATAATATATCATAAAACTTGCCATATAACGGTAAAAATAAATCCTTTATAATTGATAACGTTTTCAAGCCCTACTATATACAACCAAACAGATACATACCAAAGCGAGACAAACTAAAAATAATAAGTATTTTCAGTAACACGAGGAAAACATAATCATTTTGCGACGTCTGAAACACTTTTTCTAAACGTTCTTTTGTTGTTCAATGCTCAACAAGGCAAAAGAAGTGAGTCAACACAGCCTTGTCTTATGTGTATATCTAGTATTAGATGAACCAAAGTTGAACTTGGATTTTTGAAAATACAAATATAGCAATAATAACCTCTTCTAATTCTCATCAAAATCTCCTTTTTTATTGCATGAGTTCAGCAGACAGGCTAAGTGGGCTTAGTAGAGGCGGTCACCATCGCCTGTGTACATATGTAATACCAAAGGTGTCACTAGTGCGCTGCTGCTCTCTTAAGGGAGACTGGAACCTGGCAACTAATGCCAGAACCAAACTCAATGTTGTTATGGCGATATACTTTACACCAAGCAGGGGTGGTAGGCATCTAGACGGACAGGGTTCTTGCAGATTTCACGCGTGTCTAGAATCGAGAACTATGCTACATCGAACCAGATTATGTATTAAGGGAAGTGGCAACCCTGCCTGCAATGATATGTGTGCAACCGCGTTTAACTGCACAATTGCAGTACTGTAACATGGCTCCTATTTCTCAGTCCCACAATATCTACAATGGTTGCGAATATTATTAAGTAGAACGGAATTGAGACGTCTCCACTGTAATGGCATAATTATGGATAGATCTTTAAAATATTTTTTTTATTGATTTAACATCCATGTTGATACAATCATCAGATTATGCAAGAAAAATGGCATAAAATCTGTAAATCCAGTATATTAGCAAAATGCACCAATATACCTTGAACAAAGGTAACCATATTTTTTAACCATACAACTCTAACAAATTAACAAATAACTTAAAAATCTTAAGCGTCTGGCCCAATCCAAGCCAAGTAAAAGCACTGAACCCACCATCGCAACTCCTGTTTCCGGATTGCATACATCATGCCATATCATTAAGACATCAAAACTATAGGGTGAAACGCCTTATTAGAATAACGCAGGAAATAGAACAATTTCATTCTGGTGAAAGCATTACTTATGTATACACGTAACGTTATGATTTAACCTATGTATATGAAGTATACCTAATACTTATTTTATTGCAGCAGACAAGCAGACGGCCCACTTGATGGAAAGCGGTTACCATGGCCTATGGACATTTGCAACACCAAAGGTGCTACAAATGCGCTGCTACTCTCTTAAGAGAGACTGGAACCTGGTCACTAATGCCGGAACACAACTCAAGGTTGTTATGGCGACATACTTTGCACCACGGGTGATAGAGCTCCAAGTGGACAAATGTCTTCCTTAAGAGAGCAGAAGCGCATTTGTAGCACCTTTAGCGTTGCAAATGTCCACAGGAGATGTAACCGCTTTCCATCAAGTGGGCCGTCTGCCTGTCTGCTGACCTCCTCTGCAATAATAAAAAAATCCTACCACCTGGCTGTGGTTTGTTTTGTCGCCTCTTATGACAGGCCGCTCGGCCGCAGGAAATTTTATTCTTTCTCCGTATGGTAGATGAGCCGGTACCCCATTTGACGGGCTTCGCTACTTTAACTATATAGCAAAATGGTAAGCTATTTTTTTTATTATCTGTCTGTGATCGTTTATTTCATAAATAACCAGCTCGATTTTAAGTATTAATAAAGACAAGTTTATTTTAGTTTAATTTGAAATTCTTTATCTAATTAGTTGTTGTTTATATATATATATATATTATACAGTGTGTAATCTATTGTAATATATCCTAAAAAAATGGTTTTATTCCTTTCTTTCATATTTTGTATTAACTCGATTAAGAAATTTTCTATTGTAATCATGCAAAAAAAGTCATTGCAAGATTTAAGAGTAAATTAAGTTATTTTTCGATGTAAAAAGCAGGAATAAAGACTTATTTATTTATCTACTCGCACCACAATAAGGCATATCCAGTAATTTCTGAGTAAAATTGCTTCAACAAACAGACAACGGGAGTAACGATTGTATAAGGATTATTGGCTGAAATGTCTATGGAACCCCAATACAATACACCCTACACTCTATACATAGTTTCTTGGATATACAGGAATACGCAGATATAAAAATTTACGACACATGAAACAGTAATAAATTCAACTAATAAAAAGAAATATAAATGTTGTTTGCGATGCATAACGATATGTAAGATTCAATTAATTAAATTAATTAATAAGAAAGCACGCGAGACGGTCTGTCGGTACGATCGTGGTTAGACGCCACGCCGCTTCTACCCCACTCTGCCGGCAAAAAAATAACAACGAATATTAAAAAGTATAAAGGTATGCATACCGTATAGAACATACTGGATAGATATCCATAGGATATATATCAATAGGACATACTGGATATATATCCAATATGTCCTTTTCCAAATCCATTAGCAATGGATACATATGTGGTTTTCTGTAGTGGGAGTCCCTTTGTTCACAGAAGTCTCACGTGAACAAAGGCTGGTCTGTATATATGGGAGCGTATTAGCGTTGCTACTCCTCTAAGAAATATGGTCAGCGTTTTAAGAGCACTTCCAACTGACGGCGATTTGGGACTCGTGTATTATGTGTAATTTTAGTTTTGTTTAATTTTAATTTCTATACAATATATTAAATATAGGATTTACGTTACGCAGGCTGTGAGTCCATCAGGCATCCAGGACAACGAACTACTGGCTAGTGCAACGCGGGAGCGCACATATTAATAGTTGCTCTATCTCGCTCGCACATCATCCGTCCCGCTCGCACATTGCATTAGTTCACAGCAGCACTCGACAATGAATACTACTCTCTGCTATCTGAAGTATCATTTAACCTCTACCTCTCGCTGCTATACTAGTAAGTATATAACACGAGCAAAATGAGGAAATAATACCAATACAATGTGTAATTGACTTTAATGTTACTCGAATTGACACGAAACAGCTATATTGTTACGATAGAGCGCAATAATTACAACTGGTGGTGAGTGAAAAAAATAGTTGAGAATTCCGATTGCCAGATAAGACGGCACGATTGTCTGGGATTGCATATTGAAAAAACATGCAACAGAGATAAGCGTTATACGCCTGAGTGAGTTGGAGGCATCGCGAGTGAGCGCAGAGTAATTGCATTTCCTACTAATTTATTTATACATGAATTAGTTAGTAATCAGAGGAACGGTGCCGTCTAGAAGGTTGCCTAAAAGGTATGACTGGGGCAGCGGTACGCCGGTCTAATTCGGTGGCGTAACGCTGGTTGAACTCAGCAGCGTTACGCCGGTCAAACTCGGCTTATAAAACTCACCTTTATAAAGCGCATTACGCCGTTCTTCATGAAAAGACTTTTGCATTACTTAAATAGTAATGCGGCCGGCGTTTTGGGTACGTTCCCAACTGACGCAATTTGGGACTCAGGATAAAAATGATTTTAAACGACCTTTAAACCTTATAGAGCTATTATAAATAAGGAGATTTTAGTTTAGTCTCGTTAAACACAAAGGTGTTTTGTTTAATTAGGCAGGATAACCGCGCGAGTACCAAGTAGCTCCTCTGACCACAATATAAGCTTACGTACATTCTTACACAACAACAGAATAATAGTAGACTGTTGGTTGATTTTTGATTATTCACCACATTGCACTTCCTAGATTTTAGATTAGTTTAATAACTAACAATTACGAGCTCTAGTTAATTAGAATAGTTCGATGCACTTTTTGCTACTTTTTAATAACATAGAAGCATACTACACACGTGTTTTATTCATTCTCACTAATATAGATTTTTTTTTCATTTAATTTTTACTAAATGTTGCGTCTTAAAGACAATATTAAAGTTTCAATCTAATCTAATAAAGCACTACTGATAAGCCATTTAAATCTGACCTTAAATACTAGATATATTTAATTATACAAAAATGTGCCTAATAACGTGTTCTTCTCACCATCTCTGCATAGGAAAAGACATTTTGTTCGTATGTTCTTTATTAATTAATTTATTGAAATAAATTAAAGAGATTAATCGTTAAGCAACTAAGTTAACACTTTTACAACACTAAGGGTCTGTTTCACAATGTACAAGTAAAGTACCCTATAGCTATTTAACAAATTAATTATGTGACGTAAAATTTCTGATTAGTCCTGATTGCGTGTCACTCTCATCTTACCTATAAATTTATTTGTCACACAGCTGTTTCCCACTTCCTAGTTGGTAGGTTTGGTAACCTCGCATTTTATGGTTCGGTTTTACGAAATACATGTATTAGGAAATACATTCTTTGTTGTAATAATTTAATGTACAATTTACACAATTTTGACAGTTTTAAAAGTGTGCCCTTTCTCCCTAAATGAGCTCTTAAAACTGATCTCAGTTAATAATGCAATATTGTGTAACATTCCAGGATCTTACCAGACGAACCGACTCCCCTAAACTTATGTCGACGGAAGTTGTATTACCGTATCTAACTATTTCTTGAGCAAACAGCTTAACTTGAATGCTAAGGCTTGTCACACTCAAGTCAAGTACGCTTTGTGTTGCGTGAAGTACATGTTTAACATAGTAACACGCTATAATCTCAATAGGTAGACAGTAAATGAAACACACTCAAAATTATGAAAGTAGGGTCCTAGGTTTACTCGGAAGAATAAAGTATAGAAGGAGCCTCCTTGAACTAAAGCCTCAAAAAAATGAACTATTATTTAAAGATGTTTGCATAAATAAATACAATTTACTGCGGTCGGGTGACCTGTCGTAAGAGGCGACAAAACAACCCGCAGTCAAGGGATAGGGCATTTGACCGTCTGAGTACTAGGTACTGGACTACCACCCTAGTCTAGAATGTACCAATGTGGCCAGGTTCCAGTCTCCGTTAAGAGAGCAGTAGCGTAACACTTTTAGTGTGAGCTGTCTGCATTTATGTACCTTTATACGTACGAATTTGATTATTCAAATCAAATCTGAAGTTTTATTTAAATGGAAAATTAATACTAACGAGTAAAGAGATGCGTTTTGTTTCGAATTAAATAAGGTTGAATTTTATGTATTTATTTGTTTTTAATATCGTTTTCGTTTCATGGATTTCAATCATAACGATTCTAAAGTTTCAGTTAAAAAACTATCGTTTATCAGTGTAAGTATTTGATTTGGAACTGTTCTTAGTACAATTCCATTGTGTAATGCTTATCAGAAAAGTCATGAATGAACAGACATATGTAGGAATTGTCACTCTATTCACTGTGTTAATTCTACATTATACTGTCTTTATTTATCATATTCTGGTTTTATTTAACGTAACGGTCATGTTAGTTAAATATTTGTACTTGAAGTCATATGATTCATTTGTACAAAACTTGTTTGTAGAACAAGATGCAGTATTTTTTAATATTAATATGTAATTTGTACCAATGTCGTACTATTCATTTGTATCTGTCTAGTTCAACTTTATGCCAATTATTACAGACTCTATCCTTGCTAACGTCTTCATTTTTTTATTCAATTTTGGCTTAGCACGCCTTGTGTTACTAGCCATATTCAAATGTTTAAAGACTTTTTGAATAGGATGGATAAAGTGAAATCAATTAATACACTTTATATTATATTACAAGACGTCGGCGTCTCATAGATTTTGTATAAGTGTAAAGTACATATTTCTGACATCCTAATTTTTTACATGTAAGAGAATCAGATATATAAATAATATTTACGATATTATGAAATTAATATGAGAAGGTGGTATATTAAACCCTGTTTTATATGTAATGTAATGCAACATATTGGACGCGTTCCTTTAGTACCTCACAATGGCCAAAATGCTTTGTCTGCCGTTCCACAAGGCGACAGCGGTCGTTATGGTCGTGGCGAAAACGCAACTATTGACGTCATCATTTTCGATCACACAGCGCTCACGAGGTGAGTGGAAGTGGGCGTAGACCACAGAGCATAATTCTCTCTATTTCTTGACATTGAAAAAGCGCGATTTTCAAATCAACCAATATCATTTGTGTGTTTCGTCGTTTATGATATCACGCCAGATAATCCGTTCCACTAGAGTTTATGATTATAACGTCCGCAAGCAAATGGCACGGGAAAAATCGCGGTTGTGAATGTGGTCGTTGTGAGTCCCTTTTGGACCCTATTTGTCACATACTCAACTTTAAATCTTTGACCGACGCCAAACAACGGAATTCTTGTTTATAAAATGATTTTGGAAAATGTTTTCGGCTCTTTGATAGGAACAACATTAAAGTGAAACAATGTGTGCATTAATAAATTTAACGTCATAGCAATAGTGATAAGGCGGCGTTGAGGCCACCGGGAAAGCAGGATGCTTGGGTATCAGTAATCTGGTGTTTGTGTACAACTAAAGATGGTTGTGAGCATATATGCATATGTATATGTAATGCTAGGTATTATATGTACATTAAACCTACATGAATATTCGCCTTTCCAAACTTGATCTAGATTATTTTTGTAGGAGGTGGCTATTGATTTATTAACAAAATATACTTGTCTGAACGTTTCTGTTGACGATAGCCTCTTGACAGAAGTATGTATTGTAGTTATTTTATATGCGTATCTTAATACGTAACTTATGTGTATATTCATATATATATAGTTTAGTTGTATTTATATTTATTATTAAAATATAAGTAATCGTACAATAATTATGTATACCACCATCGCCATTCCTAATCAGCAACATTCTTGCAGGGGTTGTCTGGAAGAGATAAGCGATAAGACCGCCCTTTGTACACAATTAGAATAATACTAGTTCGTAAGTTTTCTGTAATGATGTAAATTAAAGTGTTATCTATCTATCTTGTATTTTTAAATTTCAAAAAACTTACGCTACTAGATTGCAAGAAAAGAATAATTCCAAGAAAAGATACATATCGCAAATCTGTGGAAATTTTTCTATACCTAGTTCACTCACTCTAAGAATGCGTTGCCGTTTCGTAGTGCATACATTGTAACTTAGGGCCGAATTTTCAATCAACAGATAAAAAACTATTCATCGGATAAGATAAAAATGATAGTTGCATATTATTAAAACAGATGATTTCTTCCACTTTTGAATTCTGTCAGGATATAATTTATTCGAATGATAAGTCGCCCTTAATCTTGAATCAGTAATAAATACAGTAACCAAATTGTTCGTCATTACAATGTTAACCACCCATAAATGTTCAAAGTAGACGCATTCTAGGAGTGGCCGAACTATAGCTGAGTAACTCCCCAATAAAGAAGACCACACTTATACTGGTGTGCACGGACACTTAACCGACGGTTAAAATAAAATAGTCGTAATTTTTACCATCGGTTGAATGTCGGTGTACGCCAGCCTTAGGTATAGAAAATATATATAACTCTCATCCATTCCGAACCACAGGCCCAAGTTAACAAAACTACCGTTTTACCTAGTACTAATGCTACTAGAAACAAGTGTTTTAAACTCTACTGTGAACAATAGAGACATTTGATTCTAAACAATGCATTTGTGTGTAGGAATGTTAATTGGAAATGCGAGTGGCGAATGTCGGATTGTTTTGATTTAACGCCGTTTCTAAATAGCCTCAGTCCGTTGTCTGCGATTGTATTAACCGTTTGTTTCATATACGTTAATTAACACGTGTAATTTAGTTAATGCGATGAAAGTAAACACTTTGTTGTTTTCGCTTGTTACGAGATATCGTCGACTTATTACTTGATTCAATTGTTCGAGTAAATCTGATGTTAGGCGATTTACATATTTCAATTCGGATGGATCAACCAAAGTTCATATTACATAATATAAATACACACATAAACAAAATTTATATCGCCTATAGACATTTGCAACACCAAGGGCTACAAATGCGCTGCTACTCTCTAAAGGGAGACTGGAGCCTGGTCACTAATCCCGAAACAAATCTCAAGTTGTTATGGCGACATACTCTAGACCAGGGGTAGTAGCCATCCAGATGGGCAAATACCTACCACCTAGTTGTGGGTAATTTGGCGCCGCTTACGACAGGCCCCGGTCGTAAGAAATTATATACTTTCTCCGTTCCTGCATGGATAAAAACCTGTGAATAATCAATTAATTAAACATTAATTGCAATATTCAGAGGTTTTCTTATTTATGGATGTCTGACTAGGCAAAGGGTGATCTTCTAGGAGGTTACTGCTATGCCTCAGTCCGAGAGTCGAGACTAATCTACTATTTTTTGTTTATATTCTTTGTACGTGTCGGAAGCTTTTGCAATCTCAATTATTGCACAGCGCCATCTATTGACTTGTAACTGTTCCACTACACTTGTATAGAAACTTTAGAGTGAAGCCTACACAATGTATTGCAGGTGTAAGATGGGACCAAGAAAAATTATTTTATATTTACAGACAAAATGGCCGTGATAGCATAACTTCATCGAGGTACGACAGGAATCACAGTTAAAAATTCCATTCAGCTGAATATTAAAATTAATTAACAGAGAGTCAATTACATCCCCCAAAAACAAAATTGGGTATGTCCGTTACAAAAAATCAGAGCTAAGGGTTGCCGAATTTCTTTCCGGGTGTATAGATTTATTTAATTAATCACATTCTTACAGACAGGGGCCCGGGGGCCGGACGGACGGACTGACGAATGTTTGAATATTTGCAAGTCTTTATGACCGGCGTCTGTGTTTATATCTATCTGTCTAGTACAGATATATAAACACAGACGCCTATATTGAGCCTGCGACGTCGTCCATGTTGGTTGGTCAAAATAGAAAATTATTTATAAAGTTTTTGCGACTAATATTATAAATGTGAATGTAAGTTTGTTTGTTACGCTTTCACGCGAAAACTACTCAACCGATCATCATGAAACTGTACACATATTCTTGGAGGTATTAGATAATACCTCCAAAAAATTATCCACGCGGACGAAGTCACGGGCAGAAGCTAGTATACTATAATAAAACTAGTGGGCGAAACAGCGAAAAAATTAAAGATCCTAAAGTATCTCGAAAGTCAATGAACAGCCAGTGTGTTTAATATTTTATATTGTAAGTAAAAGTAATCATCAATTACATTACAAATGTATACACACAATAATTATGTATTGCACGATCATCGTCACTGTGAAATAGGATTATTTCAACTCCAATTTGTCTAGAAGAAGATTTGCCAGGTGTTAAGGTATTTGCCTGTCGGGATGGCTACCACCGCTGGTCTAGAGTATGCGGCAATAACAACCTTGAGTCTTGTTACGGCATTAGTGGTCAGGCTCCAATCGTACTTTATTATTTCCAATTTTTCTTTCTTTCTTTTCATTTGTAACGCCTTTTATTATGCAAATGCCCATAGGCGATGGTAACCGCTTTCCATCAGGTGGGCCGTCTGCCTGTCTGCTCAATTCATGCGACAATACCGCCTCTTGGAATGCTGTACAATATATCAATTTATTATTCTGCTATTTCACCTAACGTTATATAAATGCAAAAGTTCTAGTTATTAGTGTAACTTCTAAAAAATGCGTTTGCATAGCCATTAACCATATAAAGCTAGTTACATACGAGACATTAAAGATATAGATAATATCTTTAAAATTATAATTATTTGCCCGTGAGGTATAATTTATTGCCGATTTGATGCGACTACATTCCAGTCCCTGCTTATTTTAAACTTGTATCTGAAATAGATGCTTGCAATACAACTTACGCACAACATGACATCGAAGCCAATTTTGGACCAGAAATGCTGCCAAGTTGTTAGAACTCAGTAATTTTTATCTCATGTATCCGAGAAGTTTTTGTATTTATTAGTATATTGGTATAATATTTTCTACACCATGCCAATTAATAGTATTTTATTATTTACGATCATCTCGTAGATATGTATCTATCGCGACCAAAGGGCTGGTCTGTGTTTCGGGCAACCTATTAGAGTTGCTATCCAACAAGGCAACGTGGCCAATCTTGGGAACGTTCCTGAAAATGGTCTGGGACGAACGACTAACGGACTCAAAAAAAAATCTCTGAAACTAGAAACTCAAAAATAAATAGTGTATGTGAAAAAAATAGGTTTTTTAATTTATATTCGATATCAAGTCCATATAAACAGAGTCACGGTAAAATCTAGTTTTGAAATACATGTTTACGAAGGGGCCTTATTACAAGTCACTTCGGAACAATCAAGTACATAATTACGTTATACCAAAAAATAGGGTTGCTTTAAAACATCTAAAAACGGTCTCACTATAGAAGGGAAATTGGAGTTTATTTCAATATTTTTTAATTAGTTTATTTTTATAAATGATAGAAACAAGACGATAATATAAAAATAATTTAATAATATTATCTGTTATAACGATTAACGACACCAAGTTTGTCTTTTTAAATATGGCTCTTTACCACTTATTATGCCAGTGTCAAGTACTCAAGTATCATGAAAAATTCAAATTTAGAATAATTTTGAAGTAAAGGCTTTAAATATAGCCTATACCTACTTAATTATCTTTGACAGCCGGCAGGCAACATAGCTACATTTTACTAAACTTTTGACTTCCAACACCAAGGCACATTACGTTAAAAACAATCTAAATTCTATAACTATTGTCCACTTTTAACCGATAATAATTAACAGATTTTAAACATTTTATTTTAATAAAATACAAAATTAGGATATTACACTACTGACTTAGTGTAATTTGACACATAGACCCGAATAACAGAACATAGACAATACAAAATTATTAATTTTTTTTAAAATTACACAGCAAAACATCACACATATTCCCGCTAAATCCTCAACATAACTTTGAAAAAATATGTTTCCTCATTCCACACGCTCTTGAAATACACACAACATAAAAAACAGAAATTAATATTTGAAAAAAAAATGCAATATCATAGCCCCGTTACATCTCCAATGGATATTTTTTATTTCAATTTTGGAGGGTTCGCTAAACGTTTTGAGCGAACTCTATTATTTGGTGCCCGATTCAATGTGACGTTAGCACATTCGGCACTCTACAGAAGCTTTTTGTAAAGCCTTATCTACACTATACCCATTCTTAATCCGCTCTCGATCCAATAGAGTAAAATATTAGACAATGATTTTTTGTGGTATAGCGGTCGAAAACGTTGCTAATATAAAAGCGTGAATTGTTTACCTTGGTAATACATATACAATGTATGTATTTAGTTATACAATTTCTTTATTTAAGCATTAATTACAAAACAATGAAACCAGCTTGGATCTTGATGAAAGTAATAAGGTTTTAATAATAAAGTTTAACTTTTAATGGAAGATCAGATGTAAGAAATGGCCAGTTTGATAAACTATTGGAACATTGTTGCAAACTTCGTGTCTAGGTAACATAAACTAGTTTAATTAAGTATGAATTCCAATTAATCTACCTGTAACCAATTTACAGAAATCGGCAGCCAAATTTTATGAATCAATATATTAGTTTTCATTGTTGATACTGTTAAACTAGTATAATTAAGCGATACCATATACTTTTGATTTCTTATTACGTACATCAAACTATTAAAACATTTTTTTCTAATGTGTACATAGCAATGCCGTATGTGAAACTAGTAAAAAATACATAGATACTGTAAAGCCCTAAAATCAAAGAGTATAAAAGATGAAAGTCTAGAATAATTATTTTCAAATAGATTTAACATGAAGGATTCTAAAGGAGCGGACCACATTTTGACAGTGTGTACTCTGCCTTACGTGACGTCGGCATATTCAGCATTCGACAGTCGTTTGTTATTAACGTAATAATACACATCATAACGTATTCATATCTGTGATCTCAATGGATATGCCAATTTCATTATTTTGCTTTGGGAAAGATTAATAGGGAAGGTTTTTATGTTATCTGATAACATGTAACAATTGTATTTATAGTGCTTTATATTTATTAATGGCAACGTATACAACAAAGCTTAGGAGTTTAGATTAGAAGAAAGAGGACTGCCAATCTATGGTAAATAACACATGAACTTTTTCTTTATAAATATGGTTTCGCATGGTTTGTCAAGTTAGTAAGTAGGTACCTAAAAAGTTTATAATAATGTGTGTGAAATACTTCTTTAAATTATAATGATTTGAATGGACTGTAATATTGTAATAATTAAAAGTACACGTGCGAATTTTACGAATTCAATTTGAAAGAAAATTTTACATCAGAAAAACAAAAAAAAATGTTTCAAACTCAAACATTGTATTTCGTGACCAAGTATTTTACCGCACCAAATACATAAAACATTTTGTTGGAGATTTCAATAATGGACAAGTAATTAAGCAGTACATAAAATCTAGTAGTACTACTAGGTACTTAACCAAATTTAAGTGTTTTGATAATAACGCAAAATAATGAACAATTAATATCATTAAATACAATTGTGAAAAGTTCTTTTATGTGTCGGTCTTGCCCATGTCCCAACAGGCCTACCAAAAGTCCGAATCACTATTGGCCCGTGAAATAAAACGTGTACTAAAAAAGCTACATGAACAAAACCGCACCTAAACCATTTAAATAAACATAAGCCGCTCCCGTTCGAAAGCCACCATATTTTTGTAATAATACCACAGTATCGTGGATTTATTTACATAAATGGCTGCATGTACAAATTGTCTTTATGTTTTCTGTGCGTGCGACCCCTGACGAATCAGAATATTAACGTAAATAGTAATGGCGGTAAAAAAAGCTATTATGCAAATGAAACATTTCGAGTTAAATAGGAAGTGACGTAATTCGATGCCAAGAAAGCAGTATTACATGGATTCTCGTTGGGTTCCTTTATTTCTTTATAAGGCTTCACACGATTTTGTATATTTATTCAAGCTCTTTAAATCTTTTTTAAGAGTTTTCTATACAATTTTTATCCGCTTTTTTGGTTTGTCACAAGAGATGTATAGAATTTTGATTACATGATTTTCATCGAACCTTAGATTCCAAAAATATAAAAAGAAACTAAAAAGCTATTATCTAGAAAAATTGCAAGGACTGCCTGTGTGTATGAGCGTTCGTGGCTGTGTATATGTTATCTGCATATACGATGTAATTAGGTATATGTGTATATGTATGTATAAGCAATGTATATGTGTGTTATGTGTATATATGTATATATATATATATATATATATATATATATATATATAAATACATATCGTCATGTAATACATGGAAACACATAGAATGTATGATTACAGTCTTATATTTAATAATAAGTTTTCTGTAAATGCGGGTGTTGCATCACACAAACTCAAGTTAATGTACTTTACAACTGTTTTATGATGTAATTATATTATAGATAAAAAAAATCTTTTTAAGTGCTACAAGCATCAGTCATAGCACTTATAAACTTCTTAATACATCGTAGGCAATGATACATTTCGAATTATATAGGAAATGAACTGTCGTTGGATTTCTTTATATCTTTTTAAGGCTTCGCACCAAAGTTCTAAACAAAAAATAATTCTATATTATACATTTTTTTATTGTATTATAGTCAAAAGGCATATTTCAACTATCATATGATTTTCATAACTCATTCCTGCCCACTATATAAAAAACTAGAATATTTCAGGAACTCCGCTATTAAACGGTTCATATAATATGTTCTTCATCATACAATCAACCGAAGTGATCTATTTAAATAAACTTAAATAATTTATTGAATAGACTGTATTCAATGTCATACATTCAAATGTCCTTTCAGTTTGTTATTTTCAATCAAATTTATTCAATTTAGTTGATAGACATAATATGAACATTACAGAACAATCGTTAAATTAGAATGTTGAAGTGCCTCCATTACTTTCAAACACACTCCTATATTAAATTTCGCATTGAAAATAAAACAAAACGCTCAGACGGGTCTTAATAACAAAATATCTCTTCGTTTAATCAACAAAACATCAGAAAGCAATAAACTCTATTAAAAGTCCGATAGAATTTCTCATTTCATTCGTCTTAGGTCGTCAGAAATAAAGTGCACCGCTCAGTGGTGTTATTAACGCGTCTTAATAATTACAGGGCACATCAATCAAAGGGCATATGCAGATAGAATTTGTGCGAGTCAGCAACCAGTGGGCCCGTTCAACCCTTTCTTAAATAACCCATTGATATCATGGAAGGGAATTATTAAAACACTCGCCCGGTGTTTAAGTATAGGTTAACAATTCTATTCTATTCTATACTTTTCTCGCTTTTGCTGGCTTCCAATGCGTTTCGCATACCCATAGATTAATAAAACTTTATATCCTATCTAAACGTCAAACGTGACAATTGTCAATTTGACAATTTGATTGAATGACACTGCCAGTCTTTGGCATTTTTGTGACTTACTTTTTAATCTAACCTAATAGACTAGAGCTCCGCCATAATAAAGTGCGTTTATTTAATCCTAAATTAAGTTACAAAGAAAATAATTATATATTAGTATATATGGCGCAGTATGCGTATGGATGTATGTATAATACAGTACATTCGGAAACGTTGTTTTGCTTGTGTATCATCATTTTCTCTACCAATCTATTTTATTATAGTAATAACATAGACGCCTGTTTGTGACTTTAAAATGCCAATATTTATGTGAAAATTTCTATTTATACGACGCCTAATCATAAATTATCGTTTGTAGATTTTTTGTCGAAAAGTTTGTATCTTGAATAGGCTTTATCTGGGCATATCTAGGATTAAAAATAGCACAATTATTTTATGTATTACTCGTATATTGAAGTCAAGTCAAGTTCAGAGCTTGGTAATGGTAATTTATTATATTTCATATTGCATTTCTTTCCTATGTTAAATATTTCATTATCTATTCCACCTGAAAACCTGCAAATAATTGCCGTACCTTTTTATAATTTATACTACAATTGTATATAATTGTTACATAAAACTTTTTTAAATCAATGAATGCTTTACCCTTTTCCCGTTAAAGTCTCCTCAAAATTCGGCCCACAGCACACAATGATCGGCATATTTCGTTCAGAACGCCACAAATTGACCGCAATTAAAAGAACAATGACTAGTTTCAATTCCCCAAATTCAATTTCCTCCAACTCGAAGGTGTAACTAACCAAAAAATGCATTTTATATAAATGAATTTACTTCGCTTCAGTTGTTTAGGGGTGTTTACAAATATATAGATATAAAACTCTTTATTGCTCACCAAATATTACATATTTACAATACTAGCTTGCCGAAACAATTATCGCTATAAGCGATATTTTAAAGCGTCTTATAACTAAGAGCGATAATTTCCAGGTAACCTAATTAAAGATTTTTTTAAATCTAATCTGGCGATGCTAGTGTAACAGAAAAGAAGAAAGTATTTACTTCGTCGACAGCCATTTGCAGTCTACTGCTCGTAGGACGTAGGCCTCCCCAAGACAGCACCGCTCATCCCTGTCCTCCCATTTCCTCATCCAGCGCCTATCGGCGACCTTGCTTAGGTCGCCGGTCCATCGGGCTGAAGGGCGTCCGACACTACGTTTACCGAGACGCGGTCTCCACTCCAAAGAAAGTGTTTACTATATTTGCAAAAGTAACGATTTGGGAAAACTAGTTTTAAGAATTCCAATATCGAATGTTGACCATACAATCCAGTCAAATTAACATTCACGTGACGTCATCAGGAACTCGATATGTACGCGTACTCGCCGGCTAGTAATGCTTACGGTAATGAGTGTTCGGCTATGGTTACGACACCAAAATGGCGGCCAGGCACATCACCAATTTGCTGGGATAATAAATTCAAATATGTGTTTAGATATTATTTTAATGATTCTTTATTGAAATATAGTGACGTATATAATCTATATTGAGAGCTGTATATTTTTTGTAATGAATTCTTAAATACGAAGTACATGACCTTATTCATCAAGAAAATATTTAAATATAACAATGAAATTGTTCCTATAGGCTACTTCTTTCTTAAAATGCAAAAGCTTTCTCATTAAAAGTATTGGTTCTTCTAAATAACCAATATCACGAACGACGCCGCAGGATAAGTTTTGTTAATGGTATCGTTATTATAGTTTTAAACTGTCTATGTTACAAAGACAACGCTCTTGGCCACGTGTCAATAAGTGACTGACATCTGATGACTGATGCCGTCAAAGCATTGCATCACAACCAACCTTAGTTTTGCGGTTGTGATAGTACATTGCCAATCTATTTTGAACTTTATCACCTTGACATACGTTTTATGTAAACAACAATTATGTTTTATATGTACATGGTAAGATTTTAAAGCGTTCTGATTAAGATTTTTGACATGAAAAAATAATAGAGTAACTTTAAAACACTAATAAAGCAAAATTGAGCAAATGTACAATAAGAGTCGATAGGTCAATCATTATTGAATTCAAGTTTGTTATTTTTGAATAAAATAAAAAAGATTATCTTGAAAAACATTTCTGTGCGCAGTCTTGGATAAAGCAAAAATGCAATTTTTCTGTATTTTCATAAATATTTTTAATTTTATTTTTACTAAATTTTTTTCTCACTGAACGTAATCTAATTTCTTTCTGCTAAGTGAAATTTTACTTCGTGTAATAAATTCTTCTTCTTCTAATTCTAAGAACCAATAGTTTGAGTAAAGTTGATTTTTAATGTAATAGTATTATAAACAAAAGAAAACAACTTTAATAGACTATAACGATAGAGAGCACAATGCATTTTTTTTAGATTTCTTGTCTATTTGTCTGTTTGTTCTGGTTTCACGTAAAAACTACTGGACCGATTTCATTGCGGTTTTCGCTTATCGACAGCTAATTCTTAGACGTAAACTCTGCGCTATTTTTTGTGCTGGGAATCCCGTGGGAATATCCCGATTAGCTTATCCCGACAGTTTTCACTAAAACGATAGCTTTCATTAGGTATATATTAAATGTTGCGGTACTTTGTGTCCCAGGAATCCCACGGAAATGTTAAGTCAAGCATGGACGAATTCGCGGTAAACAACAAATCAGACTTGGCCTAAAGGTCTTTTTACCAAGCCTTAAAAAATGTACGGTTTCCCGCCAAATGCAAGCTATAAATATGTACACAGGTTGATCAGCTTCCATTAAGGCTCGCTAAAACTATATGGCTAAATAGTGGTTATTTTAACAGTCAGTTCAATTTCTATGCACACCAGCCTTAGTCTTTCAAGCGTCCGACTAATTGTGTCACATGTGTTTTCTTCATCCATGCTACTTAGGGTCCCAAGTAAATAAATAAAATTCCGGAAAAATCCCAACTTGGTTGCTAAGATTATTATTCTTGCTCTAATTGAATGGCGCCATGTTCCACGTGTCATTGAAGCGAAGCGTAAACTATTCGATTATATGATTTGATAATTAATGTGATTTTGATATTTTAATTGACTTATAATATTAGGGGATTATAGGTAGAATACTACAATATAATTAAATCATTTTCTTTGTTAGATAATATAACGGAGTTGAAGAGAATTTTATTAAAATGTTGTTAAAAAGTACTAAATTACAGTATGTTCGTAAAATTCCGGACGCCTAACAATCATGTCACTACGTAAGTAAGACAGCGAAAACAAACTCGATTAATTTATCGAAGAAAAAAAATAGAAATCAACATGATGCAATTAATAAATGCCAAATGAGAGTACGCCTCGTGAGATGCAATAATGTATGCTAATAATGAAGAGTCTAACGCTGATCACGAGTCGACACAACTGGATCAGAAAGAATCAATCAACATCACAGCAGCGGACGAACA
Organism: Dendrolimus punctatus; assembly: GCA_012273795.1. NCBI lineage: Eukaryota > Metazoa > Arthropoda > Insecta > Lepidoptera > Lasiocampidae > Dendrolimus > Dendrolimus punctatus. The sequence goes on along the minus strand of CM022538.1, from coordinate 2,597,472 downwards.
CGAAATCCGCCATCAATCATAAACATCAGAAAGGATTAAAATGTACGTTGCACCTTCGGGAACTCGGGCGCCCTTGTTTTTCTCCAACCCGTAAATACTAAGGGGCGTAAGTATGGCTGGGGGGCGGTAAATATTATCGGGGGGCATTGCCCCCTTCTCCCTGTGGAGGGGGAACTATCCCTTATCGCGAGCGTTACCCTCGGTAGACACCCGAAATGTGGGGCAAATCGATTTCCATGCCCCATTTTGATACATCTGGACCGGCATCGATTTTTCACTCGCAATGCGAATCGATTGCATAACGCAGTGCTTAATTATCGCATACTTTATCAGCACATGGTTCCATTAACTCGTTACTGTAATCGTTTTATTAATTTCTTTATCGAGTTACTGCGAAATTGTTGTCGGTTCATGAAAAATATTCTAAAAATGGTTGTAATTAGATGTCTAGTCGTGAGTGAATGCCAGACAAGTTACATGCTTATTTATGGAAACAACTTTATTTAATATTTTAGTTATTGTGTCTAAACATATAATTACATTAAATTTATTTTTTAATAATTATATTTTTTTTGTATTTTGTGATGTATAGAATTTTAAATATAGTACACAAGGTGCTTACTATATAATATACGTACTATAGCTGTCCTGCACCAAACTCAAAATTAGGTTATAGTTGAAGTGCGATATATGTAAGTATGCTGCTAGTTTTTTTTTGAATCGTAAATGGAATTAGGTAGGTATATAATTCTACGGTTTTTTAAAAATAAAAGTGGCCAAGTGCTTATCGGGGCACGAACAGAAAAGTGTTCCGCAGAGGAGATAAATGTTAACTTTTTTGTCATTACGGTAACCCTTAAAAGACATTATATCAAAAATACCCTATTTCGGTACAAGCTGCTCAACGAATTTTTTCAAACAAATTTTCATTAAAAATATTGTTAGGCTTTACCAACTTAATTTTTTCGACTTTTCCGACCTATATAGTTCAGAAGTTATAGGGTGGCTCTTATCCCAACTGGAAGGAAATATCTCGCAACCTATTGAATTAAATTAAAAGTCACTAAAAACGTCTCTAAGATGTTTGAAGATTGTCTAATAATACCCCAAACGTCAACATACAATAAATATTTTTAATTACTTAGTTACTAATTTTTTTAAGACTTCATTACATATTTGAGATACATATTAAAAGTCTTCCAAGTCCAATTATGACGCTGGAAACTTTGTAATAATTATGCTCAATATATAAAAAAAAAACCTGAAAAATACACCGGGTATTCTAGGAATTAGTATTAAAAAAGCAAGACTGCAACGCTCGTAAAAACTGGAAATAAAGATATTTTAAGTGCGGCGTCGATAATTGTATTAAATGTGTGTACGAAGAAATGAAATAATTTTATATAGGCTGTAAATTACTTTAATAAGGCCATACAGGACTCGGGCCATGGTTAATTGTCGCAATTTTATAACACTATTCGAATACAATGTTGAGTCTACAATCAGTTTGCATATAGAATGGGTGGTTTTTTTTTTCAAATCCAAATTCGTCTTGAAATTCCTTCACTCTATGGTCATAATGTATTTATTGCCTATGGTCATGGCTTTCTCTGATTAGAGTTACTATGAAAATACTTTTTGTAATCATCCCAAGCCGCTAAATTAATTTTTGATTAAAGTAAATTATTGTTTCAACTAACATTGTCATGTTAGTGAAATAAATAATTATTACAATATATTTGACAATCACCGTATAATGAAAATGTATGTGCTAATAAATGATCTGACTTTGTCAGTGTGAATTTTAAAAAATATATTAAATTAAGGTGATTATGGTTTACACGACCAATAATATCTCCCAATGTAGATTCAGTTAACCAGTTTTAGTAAAGCGCAACAATTTAGAATCGTGTAAGCGGAACCGAACTAAGAATGCATAGCAAGCACACTGCAATTTCCGCTTACGAGTAAAGAAGTTCAATAGGTATAGATTATTTAGATTTCTAAAACGGGTGTGCACTTTTTTGCCCAAACAAAAACTATCGATCGGAATCATAACTTGTGCAAAGCTTTTTTTATGCGCAGTATTTTATTAGATTTTTATCATTCCGAAGTTTCGGCCACTTTTCAGTAGCCATGATCACAGAGATAAAGATGTCAATGTCAATATAACTTTAACAGCACTCATTGGAACCTAACTTCTTTGATTTCCGTGATCATGGCTACTGAAAATTGGCCGAAACCTCTGCATAATAAAAATCGAATATAATCCGCGCTTTAAAACGTTAAAGCGTAGTTTTATTATGTGTATTAGTCGCGAAAACTTGAGAAAATGCTACTGTAGTGATTATTTGATTACAATAAACAAACAATTAAAATCGATTCCCATAATGTACTATGTGTAGAAAAGATAAATCTATATTTAATCAATAAAAACCATCTTCACATTTATATAAATATTTATTATTATAGCATCTGATGACACGATTTGGTATTTTAAATAAATTAAATAAGGTCAATAAAAAAATTTAATAAATAATTATAACTGAATCATGATTTAAAAATACTATATAATACTTGATTGTGCGAAATAAACCATTTGAAACGAGCCATGTAACAATGTAGGTTTTATAAACGCATTATTTAATTAAAAATAAAGGAATCAAATCGCGCAAAGGTTGTAAAAGGCAATTTACTATCTCTGAGCTTACAACTGAACACATTCGATACTGACCCCACACAGGGAGTGTCTACACTGGTGTGGTTGCCTCAACGACATTAGTGTCGACAGACTTAAAGTTCTCGAAACTTCTATAGAATCATTGTGATTTTGAAACTTGATGAAACGAAAAAAGCGATATTTAATTATTTAAACACTATGCTCATAAACCTAGAGTTGGAAATATTTTTTGAAGTTTTGAGATTCATGAATCAAATGAAACTAAAACATTTGTTTCCTATTTTGGTTATCATAAGCCTCTCGTGTCATTTGTTCAAAGTGAAAACATGTAATCTGAATAATATGTGTAATAAATAATATATCTTAAATATGTTATATATGAAATGTAATATTTTGCATTAAAATAATTATGCAAAAAATTTTGCATTTTGATCTTGGTTAAAATATTATAAAAACAATAAACCTTTAATTACCCTAATACTCCTGATATATATATTTATCTCATTCTCTTGTAAGCTACTTTTCTGAAGTTTTATTTCTGCCGTGTGTGAATTTTTTTTACATATTTTTTTCAAGTACTTTATTATTAATAACTTGCATCGCTATAGACAGAAGAAAATACGTAAGATGTTAATAAGAAAATTTAAGAATATTTTAGGACATTCAAAAATGTATATCGCAAATTGAAAAATGAATTTTCACAACCTAGCATTTGGTGTGACAAAACATGACAAGGGAGAACGAGGGGGTTTAAGGAAACGTGATGAGCACAAGACATTAAAAAAAGAGAAAAGGGGTAAGTTCTAGTTTATGTGACGTGACATTTTTTTTATTGCTGAAGCTCAACTTAGAGGCTCACGGCCCAGCTGTGATCTAAAGTCATTACTGTCACCTATGGACATAAGCAATACCAGAGGTCCTGCCGAAGGAGAAAGTGGAACCTGGCCACTGATGCCAGAACACGACTCAAAATTGTTATGACGGTGCAAAGTTGTTAAGCCATGCAGACGGGAATATGCTCTACCACCTGTATGTGGGTTATTTTGTCGCCTCTTACCACAGGCCGTTCCTGCACGGAGATAATGTATAGGAGCGATATCAGAAAGTCTCTAGGAGGCGTCCAAAAAGATATAATTAACTTGACCTATATTAACAGACTCCCACTCTCCGAAGTAGAGAATGAAATCTTACAAAGCTATCGAAACTAAAACAGCCGATTTACGAGTGGAGACATTCTCTAAGTTCTATATCGGTTCCCCCTTTTAAATTGTTGCGAATGTTTTATTACTTTTTATGTAGTTTTATTATAAATCGTATATCAGGATTTAACGAGGCCTCCGGACCGCACTAAGTAGCCCTTATCGTACTTTTCTTTGTTGTAAAACTCTTTGATTTGTTTGCGCCGTACTGTTTAATCGTTTTTCGTAATAAACAGTGTATATTTGCATGCCAATATTTATTTTATGTCTATTGTAGATTATTATTACCTAGTCCTACAGGATACTTTGGACTTTGAAAACTATTAATGTCATCCTATAAACATCTACTGCTGGGTTCAAGCCAAGGGAACGATGGGTTGGCTCAACATGCTTGGCCAAAGCGGATTGGTGGGTTTCATACATTGTTAGTATCGATTTGCAGGTTTCATCAAGATGTTTTCCTTTAGATTCGTAAGTAATTGTAACAATATGCACACTACAATTATAAATAAAGTTTATATTCTATTAGGCCACAAAATTAACTAACCGGTACATGCATCCCATAGTGTCTCACATCTCTTTCGTTTTCTGCCAACTCTACTCACACCGGTGGCACCTTGGGTTGTTCAAATGTCCATAGGCGTCGTTAACCACTTTCTATCAGGCGGGCCATCAACCTGTGTGCTGTACTTCAATAATAACAAAAAAAATTGCTCAGCACAACATTTGATTTTCCATCCATACATACTTCTTTATTAGAAGTCAAAACCCAGTAGTGGGATGTATATGGTCTAATATTATACCTATTGTATAATAATTATATATCATGGACGCCAGTAAGCTTTCTATATGTATACCTACCAACGCTAATAAAACATAATTGAGAAGATACAATCTTTGACAGTAACTGTGTACAAATCAATCATGATTACATCAACTTATTTTCCTTCATAATTCCATTTACTCACAATTGTGAGTGAGATTAATTAATTATAAACACTCATTCACACAGTAGAAATTAAATAAAAACCAGCGTTACTGCGTTTCCTAGCATTGTCTCGCATTAATCTGCATTAAAGTCATAAACACACGTTCAGACACTAAAGTATGGAAAAAAGCTTTATTAGAAATGGCGTGTCGACGTGAATTAAACCAATTATATTATTGGATGACTATCTAGGCTTAATTTAGATATTCTAACTTTTCTCAGCCCTAACGCCTGTTCCAGTGTTTTACAAAGATTATGGATAGCACGTATTTTAGTATAATTAGAACCAAATTAAATTGTGACTGGCTCGGAACAATAGAAACTTTGCGCTGATATTAGAGGGATCAACGTAATTGAATGATTATTTTGATTAATTGAAACAAATTGAAAGATAGAAATGAACTCTCTAATATCAGCTAAAGACGGTGTTGTTTCAGCACGTTTTAGTTTAATATACGTATACCCAACTCTTAGTTTTGCATGATTTTCATATCTCCATTTGCTATTATATAGTGTTGTTACAGTCAATTGTAATGAAATATTTTTACATTACTGTCAAAGAAGTACATCTGTTTTGATAATTATGATAATACACTTGGCAACAAAATATTTCTTCCCAAAAAACTGATAGCCAATCAGTCATTTAGTCCTTCTGTATCAAACCGTCATAGATAATATGATAATGAACACCGTTTGCTAAGTGTCAACTACAAATAGTATAAACTAACAAATAAATAATTAATGACATTGATATCTGGCATAGAATGCTTACAATCCTTGCTTTCTAATGCTAAACTTGTGTCATTTTCACAGCCAGACACTGGAACGATCTAATGACATTTAATAACAAACTTCACTTGAGAAGTTATTCCTAATCCACAATTATCCGTCTGATTTACATTTGTAACAGTTCATCTCATGATAAACGGCAATGACTCCTACTTCTAACTATAATTAAACATGATTAGAGCTCAACACATGGTAAGCTGCAATAATTATAAGACGTTATAATACAACGGCTACTGGCATCGTTACACATGCGATAGTTTCTATCGACAATTCAATAACTGGTTAGCACGGAAGCGAATTTTTTAATTAACACCCTGTTTATTCAATTGAATGGCTTCAACATGTATTGATAAATATGAATTTTTAGACTGTGTTTTTTTGATGCACTTTTAGTACTTATTTCGTGATTTCTTCAATCTAAAATACCCTCCTATATCGAAATATCTCTTATCAGGTTTAAACGGGATTTTAATTGGATTTCTCATTGAATACGTTTTGATTTTTTTCAGTGGCTGTGGTGACAATATCAATATATCAAATGTCAATTGCCTTATTTATTTTGCATATTTGAAAAAAAAACAATATTAGCAATTCATATACTTTTGGTCTTTTGTTCAATTAAATTTGATACCGAGTGAAACCATACAAACAAATTGCAAATTTTCGTTTTTGATAGACTTAAACTATTCTCATTAGATATTACTAAAAGAAACGTAATTATTGAATCAGATTAGATTAGAAACATGATATGATACAAGTAAGGGTATTGAACAATAGGGTAACTTATAAACATCAATCTACGTGTGTAACAATGAATAAGAGAAATGACAACATCTTTGCAATACGACTGTCTCGGCGAGAGTGACTCAAATAAAACCTCACCCACTTGTGGAATGCGGGAAGAAACACATTCCGCATTTCATTCAAATACACAGTCATGAATGAATCGAATGGAAACGAGATGGAGATAGTCCAAAGTCCCATGTACGAGTGGGACGCAATTTTAATAGTACGCGAAACGGAAATAGAAAGGCCGAGATAATTCCGTCTAGCCGGGAGGGATTCCCTCGTGTCATTTGTGTGCGTTTTGGATTCGTACACCGCGATTCCGAATGTGTCTGTGTATAGAGTACTTCACTCTGAATCGGAGGGTTCGTTTCGTTCATTCCGAATGTTGTCGACATTGCTAGCATTCATTCTTTCGTTTCCGAGGGCCCGGTCCCCTGCTACTTGTTGATCAATTGTAATAAATTCTCTCCATAATATTCCCGTTGTGGAACTGTTTGTCGCTTTACTGCTTCAAAGGAAATTGCGTTTCCTTGAGCCACTCAATCGTGGTGTGTATTTGTCATTTCACTGTTCACTGGATGAATGAATTAAAGAGGATTTAAGGGATTGTTTGAGTTTGATTACGTTTATTTTACTTTATTTCTCATATCCTTGTGATACTTTAGTCGTTATTGTTTTATTTTCTAGACTACTAGGCGAACTACCTGTATGTAAATTAGGACAATGACGTTCCAAGAGGATGACTATATATTGAATTGTAATGTTATTCGTGCAGGAATAAAGAAAGAATACAATTTCCTACGACCGGGTAAGTGGCGACAAAACACCCCACAGCCAGTTGGTAGGGTATTTGCCGGTCTGGCTGGCTACCAATCTTGGTCTAGAGAGTCTAGACCATGCCACCATAACAAACTTGAGTTGTGTACCACTATTAGTGGTCAGGTTCCAGTCTCCTTTTAGATAACGGCAGCGCATTAGTAGCGCTTTTGGTTTTACAAATTTCCATAGGCGATGGTAATCGCTTTAAGTGAGCCGACTCTCTGCCTGCTGAACTCATGCAAATAAAAAAAAATTCAAAGATTAGACTAGCGAATGGCTGATGATGACGATGAATAAATAAATATATATAAGTAATATACAAATAGATATAATACAGTCTTATCTGATTTATTAATTTTTCAATATGGCTCAGCCAAATTATAGATCTTCAACTGACACTAACCAACAGAATTCTTGTACCAACTCGAAACACCACATTTGAAGTAGAACCCGACAAGCAAATTAATTTATCTACCAAGCGTAAGACATAAAAGTGGTAGAACATATATAGGTAAATCTGACATTAGTCAACACCAATTGCACTAAAGCGTCTGTTAAATTAATTACTCTGGCAACACACGTGTCTCAGACACTGCATTGCGGTGTCTTGGCTTAATATTTCAATGAGAATCACTGCTTGGACCGAAGCCAGTTAAGGTTTGGGCGACATTCGCTGTGTTATCTATGAATGTGCCGTTGCATGGTGGTATGCCGTAACTCAAATCTTACGGCATCTATGAACGCAAAATGTGCCTGTATTACACGATTCATTTTTGTCTTTCAATTCGGATGAAGAAATCAAAGTGATCCAGGTAAGCATTTTATCATTACGTCATTCTATTTCATTGAACGTCATCATCTTTTCAGTTCTACGCTTTCCAACCAAATGCATTTAATTATTGATCCGTCTAATAACAGGATAATGATCAACAATTTAATATTGACAGCTACCTACTGTACCTTTTTGATTTTCAATAAGGATTCCTTTGTTTGGCGTCACAACAAGAATTAAAATCATTGTAAAAGAAATGTTTTGGAATCCATGTTATTTTCTAAGGTGATATTTGACCATACAAAAAGAAAAAATGCAAATAATTATAGAGTGCCATAACAAAAAAATATACTATGTGCAAGCAGGTTGGAACACTCTACAAATTAATCTCTGTTAAGGCATGCAAACTAATGAATGTATAGTTAGGTATAGAAGCTTGACACACAATCTCATTTAAGCAGCTCATCTGTGTCAGTGAATATTGAGTCATATAAAAACATCTAAGCAGTAGTGACGTATTATTTCATCTCTATTCCGACGCAACATCTAAAGAACGAACGTATAATCTTTGTCATAATCTTTAGATTCACACCTAAGTATAAGTTTTAAGACGAGCAAACAAGAAATACTTCCGAACTACGGCGCACCTCCGGCTCTACAAAGGTAATGAGGCAGTTATTTCAGTCTTTTGTTTATTTACAAAATATCACTCCGTTTGAAGGCGGACCATCAAAATGAGTCGTAAAGCTGAAAATTCCATAAAAAGTCGTGTTGATGAACTCGGTAATTGAGCGCAGCTCTTTGTAGCAGAGACAATGGACGGAACCCGGCTCTTTGATTCAATTGATTAGGAGTTATACAAAAAAAGGTTATAGCCATTAGCCACCCAAAGGTACATTAATAAAATTAAGAAAATAATACATTGTATTGAGTGCAAATTTGAGTGACTTCAAGTTAAGTGGTCAGGGTTCGGGTCAGTGTCTAGAAAATATTTACTCTGGCCTGAGTGTCACTGCAATAGCCATAGAATAGTCTGGTGTATGTTACCCATAGACCTAACTTGGCAATATACAAAGTATGTTTGTCAACTGTTTTAGAAAAACAACTTGAAAACATTAATATTGGACGGTTTCTAGTTTAATACTTTTTCTTACTCTAGTTTTAGATTTTCTATTTTTAGGTTATTTATACTGATTGCTGCAAGGGTCTCATTAAATTAATGACTCGAAAAAAATATCTATATTTAAAGTTGAAGTAACTTAAAACGAAAAAAAAAAAAAAAAAAAAAAAAAAAAAAAAAAAAAAAAAAAAAAAAAAAATTAAAAAGTAACTTAAAACGAAAATCGGCAAAACGGAAAAGCTTTAATTTAAAAATAGTCTTATAATTGCATACACAAACACTCCAAAAATCACGCATGCCTGATCATTCTTATAATGAACCTACTGTGTTAGAATGAAAAAAAAAAAAAAAAAAAAAAAAAAAAAAAAAAAAAAAAAAAATAATGAACCTACTGTGTTAGAATGAAAAGTCATTAATTACATTAATTGAAATTAATTAATTCAAACTTTTTATAAAAATATCACTTTACCTGGTAATGCTGTTCTTATAGATAAAGTGCCTTAATGTGGAAGACATTGTACCTTGTACCTTACTACCTAACGTATTTTTGAATACACAAGGGCATTCAAGTAATATCAATTACAATACTCATAAAAAATCTACATTAATATCTTGACTCTAATAAGCTTACGTAACCTTTCTGTGTCATATGGCTTGATTCCGGTTAGATAAATTTTAAATATTAGACAGCCCTAAAAGATTCAAGTCTTCGAAATATCTGAACTTTATAACTATTTAATATAGAAATATCTCAATATAAATTTATTAGTCGATACTAGCTGAGAAATAAGGGTTGACATAGCAACCGATTAATTCAAAAAGTATTTCGAATACATCAAACGAGTACGAGCAATGAAACTTTTAAATTTTACAGATTCATAACAATCCATTGGCGTTCGAGAACAAAGGTTTAAAAAAACAAATCATAATATTTTTTATCTGTAATAATACGGTCTTATTCATAGAGTTGGAGTAAGTTTGAAAGCTTCTTTATGCTTCTTAAACAAGCGTTCAAACTTACACTAACTCTCTACGAATAAGATCGATAAAATCAAAATGTTTATGATTTCAAAATAAATATCAAAATTTAAATTAAATTTGTTTTATACGATGCCTAATTATATATTAATCTAGTAAGATTCCGAAGAAATGAATATAAAGTACTACAAAGCCTCTTCGAGCTATGTTGTGAGCAAAATGTTAGTATTATACCTTACTGGAATACCTATAATTAATAATGAGTGGATGAAAATTCTTTATTGTTCTCCATATCTTAAACCTAGACAATTAATATAAAATAAATATAATACATGCTATTAATTGGTTATTTTTATATTTAAATTCGCATGAGATATTAAAAAAGTCATTCACTCGAAGTTTATGCATTGAACTACATAAAAGAGTTATACAAGTGAAGTCAATGAACACCCCAAGTTCCTCAGCTCGGTTGTAATTCTATACGGAGCCCGTTTATCTGTTGTCGAGCAATTATTGAAGCGTGAAAAGGAACGTCCTCCTATTATTTACATTGCGTTTTGAAATGCGGGCGTTCCGTTTTTCAAAAATATCAAATTACAAAATGCATCGCTCACAATGACATATGACGACCGTTGTACAATACGCACACATAAAGCAATATCTCAAGGCCATTACAGTCTATAATGGCAAGAATTTTTCAAAGAAATCATATTTTAAAACTAAATAAATGAAGTATAATATGTTTTTATTTCCCTGCAAACAGACATCATACTTCATACTTTCCACAAATGCATACCATCGTTGCATTAGATATTACACGATCGTATATTTTAAAGTAGTTAATTAAACGCGCTGTATGTAAAAGCCATTACAAATAATCGCATAAAATTGTCGTCGAAACTAGATCATAGACCAAAATAATCGGATAAACCCTAACGATACGAATTTGACCGTAATATTATGGTATCAAATTCGCATTAAAATCGAAACAGAATAAAATTAAATGTTTCGAAAAACAATGTCAAATTCATTTGAAATAAGAATGAGTGAAATCGTAATGGCGGAAAGGTGTCGATATAGATTAGTTTGAGTGAAGACCGCCGGAGCGAGTCAACATTTTTTGTCGTTGTTTATTTTTAAAAGAACAGACAAATAAACCAAACATTTTCTATGTCAAAAACAGTTATCAAATGAATTAAAAAGTCAAACACGCTCCCTTTATTTTAAAACGTTAATGATTTTTATACGTTATAAAATAATGTTTATTTGTAAGGGTCACGTTTCTTGTAATCTAATTTACTACTAACAATTTTTAATAATTAGAAATTAAATAATGGGAAGTGAAACGCAAATTGTTTTTTTAATAATGAAACTTTTTGAAACTAATTGAATTTAAATCGAAATTAAAATTTAAATATAAAATACGCTTAATTTATACAAGTAACAATAACTTGTCATTGCTTTGGTCTTTATTTTAGTAACTACCAAACACAACTCTTAGTGCTGTTAGCAAATAAAATAAATAATAAACCGGAAAAGAATAAAATGTAAGTTAGTGCTCATAAATCATATATCTACCTAATATAAAAATCTAGCTAAAAGTCTTGGTGGCAAAGTGGCTAACACCCTCGTGTTTTCATTCAACGGTGTGGGTTCGAATTCTGATCAGGAAAAATATAAACCGCTTAGACAATGTTTCCGACTAACTGTATATACCTATATATAATTATACTGTTACAATTACCATGTATGAATCCTACGCATCGGAATTATTTTTGTGAAACTTGCCAATCTGTTATGAATCAGCTTGGTGTGTGGCTCTCCAATACCCTCTACCTAAGTCAAAAATATCAAATAGTTTAATATCAACTATTCATTCCTGATATCATCTAATGTGTAATTAATCGCAAGAAAAACATTAAAAAGATATTTTTAAACTTTTAGTATTGCAAAGCTACGTAAAAAAGTAATAAAAATTAACAATAAAATTACTGAAACATCGTGTCGTGACTCATGACATCATCGATCGGATAATTGAGTATATTAATTCAGTTTGATTATTAGAACTGGCAACACTTCTGCTAGTTCTAAATTCATAAACTAATAAAACCAAATTGTCTATAGATGTATTTTTATGAGCGTATTATTTTTTGATCATTAATATCTTTCATTAATTTGTTGCTAAGAACGTAAGTTGCTAAGTTTGCCATTTTTAAAATTGATTTATATTTTTTATTATTTATTGATAATGTTAACATTTAATTGTGTAGTTTGTTATGTTTTCATGACGTCAAGAATGAACGGATTATCATAAAATTTAGCTTGGGTATATCGACGTACTAGCTGGTAACCGCGGTTGTCTCTTATCTTATTTTTACACTGACTGAACGAAGTAAAACTACTGTAAAACTGTAACACCTATTTCTTTTATTGTTACCTAAAATCCTAATCATGAACTTCAATAAACATACTGAAATTCATATTTAGTATTTGAGGAACTATTAGTCACCGATATCAATTTATATCCCATGTTTTTTTTAACTCATTTAAAAAAGAAACTAAATGTCTATGGCTTTTCACAGATTAAAATCTAATCTCCAATCTGAATTCATGATCTATTTAGTCTGTAATCGTAAAAATATAACAAACATATTCAACAATAAAATAAATTCTTTAGCATTTCTATAATTAACATAAAGTAGTAAGTATAAATTTATATATGCTAAGTTTTTATATCTTAATATCTATTAATTTGATCTACTACCCGTTATATTATGACATAAAATCTACTTATACAAGTAATATCAAGTTTCTACCGAAGGTAGAGTAAAAAATAATTTGATAGTAGGGCATAGAAACCCGGTACATACAAGTAAGTAATTAAATAATAAGTAAATTTGCTACCAATGCTAAAGTAAAAGATTGGGTAGAGTAAGGTATAGAAACAAGCTAGATACAAGTAATTACGAAAAATTTCTACCAATGGTAGAATAAATTACCGGGAATAGTAAGACAGAAATTCGGCAATAATCAACATTCGGCAACAACAAGCCCGCGTCAAGCGTCCCGTCCGATTTCCTCCAATAAACAAACGACTATAATATACACAGAACGCCAATACAAGTGTAAAAATGTTGTTTTACATCTCCCAAAAGCACGCTTCTATCGTACATTACATTTTTAAAATCGCATTCAGGGAGAATGGGGCTCTGATATAGGCCTACTAACCGAGCGGCGCCTACACAAAGCAACATTTTTTAATCTAACTTTAGCGTTTGTAAAAATTACTATTTAAAAATTTACGCTTTTTGCCGCTAATTAACAGGGATTTAACCCTTCCGTCCCCGAAGCTCGCTTTAATATTTACAGCGGTGGTAATATTTGGAGCGTATTAAAATGTGAAAAATTAATGCGATTCGCGGCTCTAGCGCGTTCTATTTGTTTGTAGAAGTTTTTCAACGTCTGTAACGTATAGCTTATGATGTAAACTAACTTATAAGTAAAAGATAGCTTCAATATTATTGCATTAATAATAGAGTTACAAGTCTATGGACATTCATAGGAATTCGTGGTATTCGTATCATTATATTTTTATATTAAAATTTAAGTAATTCGTATTAAATAAAACGCATATCTTTTATATGAGATTGATAACACATGCTTTTTTGTGCCTAGTAGTTGATGAGTAAAATATCAGGTAAAAATAATCAAACAAATTACAATTAAAGAAATCAAAAAATGTTATGAAAATACGATCGGGTAGTTTTGGACTAATTTACGTTGCTTATTATTTAAAAATAATAAGTAATACATAAACAGTTAACAGTTTTTTGCGTAATTACAACGCAATAAAGTAATCATGGATTCACACTCACAATTATTTTATAATGAAACGTACCTTGCCGTGGTGCAGTCCCTATAGAGGACGTCGAAGTCCTTGCAGGAGAGCAGCTTGCACCGGTTGACGCCCGGCTGGATGGCGCCGAGGCCGCGCAGAATGCGCACCTGCTCCACGTTGCACACCAACGGCACTATGTCCAGTCTCTTTAACTTCGTGTACACTGTGTGCAACCCACCCACCAGGTGCTTCAGGAACAGTTCAAACGCCTGTGGCAGGCAGAGCATCGTGTCGCCCTGGATGATAAACGCGGCCACCTTCTGGCCCCGGTAGTCGACCAGCTTGCACTCGTTAGCCGAAGGGTCCGACGTGGATATCGGCGGCGGGCTACCGTAGCGCGGCGGGCCGTGGTGGTGCGCCGCCGCCATCAGCTCGAGCGGCGAGTGGTGCATCATCTGGAGCGAGCCCAGCAGGCCGAGACCCGGCGGCGGCAGCGGCAGCCGCGGCGCCAGCAGCTGCGGCGGGCTGAGCGCCCGCGCCGGGGACGCCACCTTCACCCGCGGCGAGCCTCCCGAGGAGCCGCTCACCTCGCTCGCGGTCGACGCTGAGTCCACGGCGGACTCCATCATCGTCGGCGATGACTAAACGCGCATTACACACACCCGTCGCGCGCCTCCGTTCGCGCAACAATAAATAAAAAGCCCGAGGAGATCGAGGGCGCGGCCGCGTGCGCGCGCCCGCCCCGCCGCGGGGCGCCCATTGGCCGCCAAGCGCCCGCTACCGCCGCCCCATTGGGCGCCGGCCGCCAAGCGCAGTCCCCGCCTCTTTTTTCGTACGCGTTGCGTTGCGAACGCGCGAAGAAGCGTTCCTGTTTCTTTCAGCCGCCGCGCCGCGCGGTGCGGTGCGGAGCGGAGCGGCGCGATGCGGTGCGGCGCTAGCCCGCGTCGGGGCGGCGCGCCATTGATAACAATGTCACCGGCAATCAATATGATTCCAGATACTGGATACCGCAACAACACGAGGAACGCGCTCGCAATGGCCCCGGCGCTTTTGTTCACTTACCTACTTATTAACGGTTCTACTTACAAGGTTTTCAATAGGTATCTCAGCGATCTTTTGAAGAAACCATTGGCGTCGCACTTAATATAATATTAATAACACACAGAAAGCCTTCATAACTTCTAATGATATTCCAAGTGTTAAAGTTCTTCTCTTACAGCTTGTCTTTTTAAATGTTTCATGAAAGGCGTGCAAGTTTTTCTTTTGAGTGCTTTATTGGCTATGTTTTACAGTAATCACCATGAAGGTTCTATGAAATTTAGAACAATTTAACATGAATTGTTTTCGTGATAAAATGTTTCTTAAGTTAGAAATTAACTATTACAAAAAAAATATCACTCGTGTGTAATTATTCTGTTCAAACTCAAGGTTGAGAATGATTTTAAAATACTTACATCGTAGAACTTTTCGGACAAGGTTCAACATTAATGATATTGGCAAGAAAATATTTCCTATGCAACTTGGATTCATATACTTACATACTATCTAAAATATTTATTATATTGAATCTAAATATTCAGGTAGGTACCTACTACTGAAATAGGGCCACGCTTAATTCTCTTCAAGTATTTTTTTATTAAGTAAGAACTCGTAGCCCCAGGCGAACATGATTGCCTGGGTCTATCACTGGCTCTATATAAACACAAAAAATACTATATATTACTTAATACAATCTAGCACATATTTTAGACCAACGTTTGGAAAAGGATGGGATGTGTTGGTTATGATTGGGATAGGAAAGAAATGTAAGATAGTTTTTTTACACATGCACGATTCCACATCACCCCGCGAGTCATAGGACCACTCATCCAACATACGTTGGATGCGGTGATGGCGACCCGCGGTGCATACACATGATATATACATAATAGTAACATCTCTCTTCAATTCTTAGTGGCTCAGTGGTTAAGATATTCGTTTCTCAAATTAGTAACGCGAATTACCAATCCGTTAGAAAGCGTGCATCTCCAAGGAACTTTTCTAATGATTAGATACTATTATTCATTACTTACAATTTCACTATGTACAATGTCTGTCTATGCAACCATTTCTGTCAAAAGGAGATAAAATTTGGAGAAAAGGACTTTATGAATTATGCTAAATTGAAATTTAAGGAAATACTAATTAGGGCTGGCTTCTGTATTTTGTACTAAGGGATGTAAAAATATATGGTTTGGATAAGCTAGTGCTTGTACAGTGTGTATACAGTCTATTTCCTATAAGACAGCAGCTACTGGAGATAATACTTAAGTAGATAAATAAACATCTAGATTCTAAGTGTAACATATTAAATACAAGTTAAATATGTAGTAAATAATAATAATGGCAGCCCATAAATGTCCCACTACTGGTCTCGGGCATCCCACTATAGGAAATTGACAGTATACCCGCCACGCTTATCCAAGGGGGCTTGGCAGGTTTGAAACATCGATTATCTCGATTGCAGGTTGCATCACGATGTTTTCCGTCACCGTTGTTAGCACATGCTAATTGTAACAATATGCACATTAGGTCAGAAAAAGCGGTGCATGCATTCCGGCCAGGTCGAACCCCCGCCCTTTGAGTTTGGGACGCGTGCACAAGCCATTACGTTGCCAGACTTTTAAAATAGATTTACTTATTTTTTGAAATAAGACAAATAAGTATATCTTTATATGTTTCACGTATAATATTGATATCGTAGGAAAGTTTATGATAGGTAGTCTGGCTATCGAGTCGCGGCACAACCAAATGCGGTAAATTCAAATATCTTCAACTGGCAATATTAAATATGTACCTATACTTATAATACGAAAAACCCGATCTTCGGTAAGTCTCGTCATTGCTTATCGGAATGTTTCCCTAAAAACCACAAGCGAAAATATCTTTGTAACTATTCGTTTGACAGATATGAGTGTTGCCATAGGAAGAATATGAAGTTGATGATGGATGTGTCAGCCATACCGTGCCATTTGAAATAATCGGCAGACAAATACACATATTGTATATCCCCAGCTTAAGCAAGTTACGCTTGTGTTATGGGTAATATACAACGGAATACTCTGGGCCGATTCCAGACACCCAGACTATAGTAATAAATAAAGGAGAAAAATCGTTTCCGAAATTTGCAATACCAGGAATCAAACCCGGGACCTCTGAGTTGCAGATAAGCTGTCATTGGATTAGCCCACTCAACTACAGAGCCGATCAATAGACTCAAGTTACCGTAGACGGGTATTTAAAACTCACAATAATAATATTTCTTAATTATGTTTTTATGAATGTTAATAGGTGATGAGATATTCGGTTTCAAAGTCTTTGAAAAAAGGTTGAAAAAACTTATTAACTATGATGTGGATAAAACATCAAATTAGGGAATTTGTTGACTTTGAAACAAAACAAGGAGCTATCTCATCCGTGCAGGAACGGAGAAAGACTACAATTTGCTGTGTCTGGGCGGCTTGTCGTAAAAAGCGAGAAAACAACCCACGCCAGGTGGTAGGGTCCCGACTGGATGGCTACCACCCCTGGTCTAGAATATGCCGCCATAACAACCTTGAGTGGCAATAGTGACCAAGTTCCAGTCTCCCTTAAGAGAGCAACAGCATATTTGTAGCACCTATGATATTGCAAATGTCCATAGGCGATGGTAACCGCTTTCCATCAGGTGGACCGTCTGCCTGTCTGCTGAACTCATACAGAAAAAAAGTTATATAGTTTGTAAGAATATTATACGAACATAATATTATGTAGGTAATAAGATGTTAATTAAAATTATTCGTTTGTATATAGATATATTTTAATTGGCGATTTTCATACCTAGCTAGAAATTTCCTTCCATAGTAATGGAGTACACTTTAAAACGTTTCTCCTTAAGAATCTGATTTAACAACTTTAGAATTACTTTTAAGAGTAGATAGATACTGTGTTACTGCAATTATTTCTTAAAAGTAAAATATTAAAACAATGTACCTACTTCAAAATAAAACTTTAAAACTGCTTCTGAAGTACACCATAAGCAAACTAACCTTACAATGCGATCTTCAGACTTAAAGGAGTTATTTTATAATGTAAAGTAGAATAAAATCATCCAAAAGCATCCTAAACAAAGGATGACCACAAACTTATTTCACAATCTTTACTATTAAATGTAGGCCTTAACACATAATATTGTTAGAGTTGAAATTCGTTCTAAAATTCAAAGTCGATCTGTGTATTATGTTTGTAGAAAAACCCTACGTATTAAAGTATCAAGTAGCTTTGAATAGTATTGCAGCTTTCAAAAAGCGTCGAGAGATGGCATTGTTTCTAATATCTCAGTACATACATTTTGTGTTCAGGAATAATTACGCTAAGTTGTTTTGTTTTGAAGAGTGGTATCCATTTTATTAAAAACTAGCTGACCCGGTGAACTTCGTACCGCCATATTTTCTGAATTCCCAAAAGACTTTGTTTCATGACACAAAAACAAAATCACCATAATCGGTCCAGGTGATTAGGAGGATTCTAGAACCCGATCTCAGTGCTACCTACCGGTTCTAATTGCGAAGCTAAACCATCCGGGAACCCACTTAAACACACATTCATTCGATGGTGCTCCGTTCCTATTGCTCTTAGCGTGATGGTATATAGCCTATAACTTTCCTCGATAAATTGGCTATCTAATACAGAAAAAAAATCAAATCAGACCAGTAGTTTCTGAGATTAGCGCGTTCAAGCAACCAAACAAACTTATCAGCTTTATATATTAATATGTATAAGATAAAACTCTCTCACCGACACCGCACCCTGTTAAAATATCAGCTTCTATTGTGTTACGTTACAGAGAAATTACTTTTAGTCTGTTATAAGCTGTTTAAGTAATTAAAGCTTTTTAACTATCCCACGGGAACCCTTTAATTTTTCGGGATCAAAAGTATTCTATATGTTGACCAGGGATATAAGCTATCACTATACAAAAATTCATGTAAATCGGACCAGTCGTTTCGGAGATTAGCCGGTACAAACAAACAGAGAAACAAAAATTTATTTACAATGAAAAAAAACGCTAAAAACCGAGTCAGGGGGGTGTAAGAAGTGAAATAGAACTAATTTAGATTTTTTTCAAATTTTTTGTTTCTCTGTTTGTCTGTTTGTACCGGCTAATCTCTGAAAACCATACAAATTTTCATTTAACTCGGTCCAGTCGGGACGGAGTTAAATGAAAATTTGTATGGTGGTAGCTTATATCCTTTGTCAACATATAGAACTTTTGATCCCGAAAAATTAAAGAGCTCCCGTGGGATAGTTAAAAACGCACCACGCGGACGAAATCGCGGGCAGAAGCTAGTTTTTATTTTAAATAATAACTATTAAAATCTTACTTTTCAGTTTCATAATCACGTAGCCTTATCAAAAATACTGTCGCAGTACCGTACGGATGCGGATAATTAGATTCAAGCAGGGCTAAGTAGCAAGCTAGCATCCAACAGTCAGCCGCGACATTTCGACCATTGAACAATTATTCTACCAAGCATTTGCTACTTCCGACCCGCTGTTACTTCTGTTCCTGGTTTCCCCTACAGCATTGACTGTATGAACTAAGATTCCTTTGCCTCCCATTGTGGCGACTAGGTACCTAGATACTACTACTTACCCTTGAGAGAGATTACTGTTTATTAGTAGGTGTTATATGAATTCCATAAAACTACACATGAAATAATAATCTACAACTTCTTACCATTAAGTCAATTTTTAAATTTTTAGTTTGAAATATGTGGTAATTGGCTTAATTTAACTGCGTACTTTGCTCTGATTAAATCCAGCCATGTTTTATCTCATAATCCTTTACATTACAACATCATATAGAGAAGGCGTGATCTTGTGAAATCCAACTACGTACATATCAGAGCGTTTGTTAATTTGTTTGACTGCTGATAAAATAGAACTGTAGATTATCTGACAGGTAAAAATATTCCGCGGTCGAGACTGCGATAGTCAACATGTAAAGGCGCATATTATAAAAGCAATATAACAAATTGTTTAAATAAGGGGCATTTTTTTTAAGTAGACATCGATCGCTTTGTTTATCTCGCCAGTGTTGAGTAGACGTGAATGTCAACGTGTTGAAATAATCTTCAGGTAAATGAACCACAGATATTAATTATAGTTTATAGAGGATGGCTGACTTATTGAATCTGATTATCTGACTCATACTCGAGTACATGAGTAATAAAGTACAGATTTATAAGATCATAATCTGGTGATAGATATTTGATTTCGTAAAGCTTATTATGAATGACCTCCATTTATTCTGCTTCAAAAGATTTCCTTATAAAAATACTGGAGATATTATTTAAATAAATACCGAACCTAAGATTCAGCCATATTGTAGGTCTTTGAATGACGCCAAAGAATGGAAGTTATTGTGGTAGCTTGAAAAATTCCACTTTACTAGTCAACGGTTAGTTAGTAGATACTTATTTCTTCTTTTTGATGTCTTCAAGTCCAGCGAATAGGTACCTAACCGTGCTCCATCCCAGAACATATCTCCACTCAACATCAGGCGAGATCATGGTCAAACAGGAACCTACATTTGAATACCTAACTATAATATCCACGCATTACGATTCCTACTTAAAACAAGCAATATTGGTCATTTTTAACCAAACATTCATATCTAATTATTCAGATTCAAATTTTTTTATTCAAACTAATTTGCCGTGGCGAATATTTATTGCAATCACACATATAAGTTAATAATTCAGTCTACTGCCTATTATATGTATGCAGTTTCGTATATTTTATCGCTGTTTAGGAAAATTCTGATTCATTTCTAACTAATCATCAGCATTAACACACACACAGACGCTCAATCACACGCGTTAACATATTAACACAAACGTATTAACAAATAATGAAAAAAAAACTTTTTCTAGCATGATGTGGCAACGTATAAAAGTCTGCACTTAGTAGCCTAAGAACATAATGTAGTAATATAAACAGATGTATGCATGTGTTTGTGTTGACTTTTGGTTGTTTTAAATTCATTTTTTAAAGAAGCGGCCAAAAACTCCCTAGAAAGACGTTTAGCTAAAAAATATTTTACTTTATATTCTTCCATCTCAAGCTCTTTTGTAATATAACTAAGGAAGTATGTTAGCAATTAATTTTCCAAGAATTAATGCAGTTGTAACAAACATATACGTTGATTCAGTAGAATAGTTAAAATACTGAAATAAATAATATAAAGACGGACGCAGACGGACATTTTTATCCGTGCAGGAACGGAGAAGAAATACATTTTCCAAGCCGGGTAAGAGGCGACAAAACACCCCACAGCCAGGTGGTAGTGTGTTTACAACCTTGAGTTATGTCCGGCATTAGTGGCCAGGT
The DNA here is from genome assembly GCA_012273795.1 of Dendrolimus punctatus. Lineage (NCBI taxonomy): Eukaryota > Metazoa > Arthropoda > Insecta > Lepidoptera > Lasiocampidae > Dendrolimus > Dendrolimus punctatus. The sequence continues at coordinate 2,576,087 of CM022538.1, read as the reverse complement.
TCCAGTCTCCCTAAAGAGAACAATACCGCGTTTATAACACATTGGTTTGCGAATACCATCGTTTGGCCGTAACCGCTTTCCATCAGGGGGGAGTCGTTTGCTTATCTACTAAACTCATGCAAAAAAATGACGATATGAATTTCACATAGAGTTCATTTTTGCTCAAATAGCAACGGAACCCAAAAAATTGTGAGTGGAAATATACGAACGCTATTTCCACTACACTTATTAACATTCGCCTTAATACACAGGGTATCATAATAAGGATTTTTAAGTTATTAATGTCATTAATTACAAACCATCGCCGCTTCAGTGTGTAAATATACCGAGATAACAATTCTTTGTTTCAGCCTTAACATTTTCTCGCGAATAGTGTTTTACTTGTGACACATTGTTGATATTGTCATATTATCTGTGATATATGATTGATACTTGAAAAAGTAATTAAACCTCATCAACATTTGAATTTTGAATAACCAGTTTAAAATAGAATTAGCCATTTACAATATGGAACAAGTGGTAGTATTCGCCACAGTGGCAGGCAAAGGATTTTAGTCCATACAGCTAATTGTCTTCTTGTTAATTTTGTATGTTTAATTATAGGTCTTCGACTGACGCCATTCAATGGAGTTTTGTGACAATTCAAAAAGTCACATTGAGTACACTACACCTTTCTTACAAAACACATTAATTCACTACTAGTAATATCATTTTTAGAAAATAAAACTACACAGTTCAATGTCTTCCTTCAAATTCTACCAAAAACGAACTAAAAGTAGCAGTTCCGCTTTTCGATAGAATTTTGTTTCAAAGTAGTCAGGAAATAAATTCACAGCTTAATTATGGAATATTTTGTATTTATATCTCAGTAATTACCTACATCGATTTACGGATTAGATAATAATTGCCCTGGCAAGATAAATACGGCGATTGCAGCGTCACGTCTGTGGGACTTCTTTTGTGGCGCGGACTACGAGTTAAATTCGCGCAAAGACAATTAATTACTCTATACTTCATTGAAGTAGTTAGTAGTTGTGGAGGCTTGTTGAGTTTAATGGGAACTGAAATGTGACGTCATACTATGTAATTTGCTTTTCTAAAATAAGCACTTATAAAACTATTATAACTGATCAATAATTGTAGGATATAATAATTATTTTTTGATCTGTTTTTCTGAGACACGTCAACTGTGTATACAAATGTAAATTTTCAAGTTATCACAAGGACTCCGTTGATTGACGTCAGTCAAAGAACCTACAACTGAGCTATAATGAAACTGACAGGGCTGTATGAACTGAATTCCTTTGCCTGCCATTGTGGAAAAGTGTACTACTACTTGCGTTTACTTTGTTTATTGGCAGCAAGATCGTACTTCAAGTGTATTGAAATAATTTATAGTGTTTTGTCAGCTTATTATAAACAACAATTTTGCTGTCAAATGCCCAGTTGTTGTATGAAAGATGTATGTCGCAGATGCATTTAAAATGCAGGTCCAATAGCGGGCATATAGCGGGGGATACAGTTGGTCATCGCATCCAAAAGTTACTGCTTTTAATATAATAATAAATTTTAACGAGTAGGTACACGCAATTTGTTGCAGCTTTTCAGTGTTCAACTGTATATAGTACCTATTACATTTTTTAAAGCCTTAACCGTCATGGTCGAAGGTTATAAGTATCCTTCAAAAAGCTCTTAACTCTATAAAGATCTTTAAACGTACATGCATAGATGTCGCCGCATGTGATTCTTCTCTAACTTTTTGACGTTATTTTTTTATTGCAGGAGTTCAGCAGACAGGGAGACGGCCCACTAGATGGAAAGCGGTTACCAACGCCTATGGACTTTTGCAACACCAAAGGTGCTACAAATGCGCTGCTGCTCTTTTAAAGAAGACTGGAACCTGGTTGGCACGGCATACTCTAGACCAGGGGTGGTAGCCACCCAGTCGGGCAAATGCCCTACCATCCGGCTGTGACTTATTTAGTTGCCTCTTACGACAGGCTGCCCGGCCGAAGAAATTGTATTCTTTCTCCATTCCTGCACAGATAGGCATGTTTAAATCTGTTAATAAGACCTTGAAACACCATTCGTTTAAAAGACCAATCGTCAGCAGAGAGTTGCGATTTATTGTAGTAATTTTTTCAAATGTAACCTATTTGTACCCGTTTTTATACGCAGGATAGCACTTATCGTTATATTTTGGAGAATTCCTCATTTATTGATGATTGATGTAATAAATAAGCTGCTATATTCCTATAAAATTTTATCGAATTATTTTTCATGAATGATTAACAAATATTTATCCACATATTTTTACTGTGTATAATAATTATTAATATGAATAAGAATTAAAATATAACTGAAAAAGATATTTTAATATATTTTTTCTTATAAAATAACACATCCCTAGTAGGTACTCGTCATTAGAAGCAACAGTTAAAAGTGTGTTGACAAGGTGCGACCCAGTCGCTTTGGTCCTGAAGAGGTCGCTTTGCTTTTGATGTAAAAATCATCAGCCGCACCCTTTAAAAGTGTCTGGCAATATTTACACGAGAAGAGCCGCGTGTGAAAACTCAACATACAACCTAATTCTCAATTGGTTACGATTCTGTGCTAGGATTTTTTTTATAAACTATTTTGCCATGGCTCTAACTAATATGTTAGAGGTCCGTTGTGGATCAATTAAATAAATTCTTCAATCACAAGTGCTTTAATTATTATACTTCTGTCAACGCAGTACATCTAGGAAGCCATTTTTCTTCAGAGAGAGTAGTGATGTCAACGTATAATAGTGACGTACTTTATAACACAAATATCGAATCAACTCGATTTCTTATACAAACGCCCTTTGTCCAATTTGATAGTTAAATAAGGCAGCTCACGAAGTATCGGGGGGTATAGGTATCCAACGTCAACTATTTTTATTTGTGTTTTTACAGACGTTTTATTTGCCAGACTGCAACTCAATTTGCTCGCAACGTTCTCGGAGATCATAACTATTACACCTTATAACTACTTAAATTTTTATATATAAAGTTATGTACTATTTAATCTTAACTTAGATTACAATGTCAAAATTACTCAAGGAATATCTACGTTACAAACTAATTTACGTTAAAAGTAAAGAAAAAAAATAATTAATTTTTAAAATCGACACACACAAGACAAATATTAATATAATATAATAGAATAGAATATATACAAAAAATAGGTACTTCACCATTACCTATATAAGATACACCATTAGTGTAGGTATTTAGATAAAAGTGTTTTGGCAAAAATATGTAGATGCAACAAATTGATAAACTTGTTAATAAATAAATACACTCGATTTTAATTAAATCGAATTGATAACGCATTAGAGCATTAGGCACTAATTGATAACAGTAATCGATTTGTCAAAATTAGAATAATATATTGAAATTAGTAAGTATAGATAAGTCTTGCTTTTCAATAAACCAGAATAGGCTTCCCTACTCCAAATAACCTACCCTACAACCGGTGTATTTCTTTTTAAGTTTCACTTCACGCCCCGTCTGTCTTTTGATTCAGTGGCTATGTGATGTGTTGGTGTGCATTTATTTTGCACTCTTAACGGTGTTGCAAGTTTATTTTGCATTATCTTGGTGTTGCCAGTTATTCTGAAACGCTTTGAAGTCAAAGTTCTTTTGACGCTGCGGTGCAGCTTGGCAGAGTTGACCGCACTTGAATGATACTGTTTACATTGAAAAGGCGAGGGTTTTTTCAAAACAACTCTACTACGAAATATAGTGCCTTTAATACAAATGTATTATATAGAGTGAATAAGTCGGTCAAATACGTGTCTGGTCACGCATAGAAGTGTTCCGTAGAGTCGGCGAAAGACGACTGTTTTTTATATTTAGCTACGTAACCCTAGTAAGACGTTTCATTCAAGATACCCCACGTATCCATAAGTATCCCAACCAGCATAAATACATTAACAAAATTATAAAAAAAAAAACAATATATTCGGTTGTGTGTGGAATATTTAATAACAAATTGATAAAATGTGACTGTGAAATGCTTCTGAAGTATAAGATTTAATATAGTAAAGTTTTGTTGATAACCCCATTTTGAAAAGCATTCTGAATTACTGAACATTTTGCATGTCGTCCTCAGCCAGTCCACTGCTGGACATAGGGCTTCCCAAGTCGACGCCACTCATCCCGGTCCTCCGTCTTCCTCATCCAGCGCCTCGTCTGCTCCATCGGTCATTGGTCCTGCGACAGACATGACCGGCCCACTGCCACTTCAACTTGCTAATTTTGCGAGCTACATCGGTTACCTTGGTTCTCTTATAGATATCCTCATTTCTAATTCTATCAATGAGAGAAACACCCAATATAGCTCGTTCCATAGCCCGTTGAGCGACTTGAATTTTGCGGACCAGTCCTGCCGTCAATGTCCACGTCTCAGCCGCGTAGGTCAGGACGGGGAGGACGCACTGCTCGACGACTTTCGTCTTCAGGCATTGCTGGATGGCTGACGAGAAGACTTGACGAAGCTTACCAAATGCTACCCAACCTAATTGAATCCTCTCATTGGCTTCCCCTTCGAAGTTGTGCTTGCCTTCCTGTATTTTCTGTCCATTTTCTGTAAATATCTTCCTGCACAACTTCAAGAGGGGCGCCATTAATGTTTAACGGTCTCAGCATGACGTGTGTTTAATGTGATTATGAATAATACTTTTCTAAAACTTATCCATTCATTTGCCTTATTAGTGGTCAAAATTTCATATAAACGATGGACTTTGTATGATTATGAGATCATATGAAATCTAAATTTGATATTAGGTACTCGTATGGACGAGTAGGGGAAGGCCGGGCAAAGTGGATACCTTAAGGTATTTAAGGTTATAGCAGAAAAGATATACAATACAAAAACAAAATAATTATCACAAACCAGTCTTTATTTATTGCTCTCACAAATACGAACATCAGTTACAATTAATATTCAAACAATAATCAACTGCAATTAAAATTTAAAAAAGTACGAAATTATTCGCTTTGCCCGGTACCCCGGGTAAAGCGAACACAGTACTTGGGCAAAGTGAATACCCACATTGAATCTCTGAAAACATAGTAATAACAGTGATAAAGTAAATCGAAAGTAATAACTTTGATAAACTGAAAAAAAAATTAAGTTGACCATAAAATTAGGGTGCTTGTTTGTTAAGCTTCAAGGTATTCATAAAAACGTCCAACTTCATGCAACCGAAGTTGCCTGAGTCCTGAGGGATATTTGATCGTGAGGAGACAAAAATGACGATAGCCAATCATCTCCAAGCTTTTTCGTACTTGTCCCAGTTATTCGGGTAGTTCAAATTATTTTTCTTCGCGTAGATGAACGCTAAATTTTTGAATTCGTCTCGAGTCAAGCCAAAAAATACAGAATACATATCTTTGAGATATTTCACCAACTCTATTTCCTGAGTTTCAGTGAAAACAGGACGGAATCGACCAAGTTTTGAAGCAGCAATGCCGGTTTTTACATGCCTATACAAGGTTTAGCTTGCTTTTTACTAATTCTCCAGCTTGCACAATTTAATAGCCGTTTGCATAGCATTTTCATCCCACGGCCCTTGCTTAGTTTTTGTTTATTTATTCACCATCTGAAAGAAATAAAATACATTTTTAGATAATAAGTCACTAATGAGAAATGCTGGGCAACGTGGATACCATATCCACTTTGCCCCTATTCACTTTGCCCGACTAGGTAAGTTTTGAGGTTAACAGATTTCATACAAAAACTAATAATTCTGACTTTCTGTTAAATATACCATAAAAACCTACTTGGATATGCTACCGAATTAAGACATTCCTAAAAATCAAGAACTAGTAATACAGGAGAATTGATCAATATATGTACTTACCGCGTAAAATCAATATTTTATTTACGAAAATACAAATCTCCACTCCGCGGACGGGACGCAACGCGGCTCCTCGTTTCGATGTTTGCCACGTACTCTACCAAGATGGCTGAACCCAACAGTGGTGGCGTGTTTAATGAAAAACTAATAATTTAAGAGTAGTGGGGAGTATTCGCTTTGCCCAGGGTATTCACTTTGCCCGGCCTTCCCCTACTTATGTCAAATTTTTACCAACCATAAGTTAGAAGAATTTATGATAAGATATAGAATTAGATGTCCAGAATAAAATAGAATGAAGTTTGTAACGAGACTATAAAATATGAAGTTCTTAGTTAATTTCTGTACGAATTTCAGAACAATAATAAACTTCAGTAATTCCGAGGATAATATTGTGCTAGAAACGAGCCTCAAACAGTATCAGCCCTGCTTAATCGGTGTTTGAAAAGGAGCCAAGTCGGATGTCAACGGGTGACGCGTTTTGAATGTGCCGCTCCGTTGCGATTGTAATAAATGGAATATTTTTATCGCCATGACACACCCGCACACGACAAATATTGCCTTTTCTATATTTGTGCATATTTCCTTAAGGTGGTAGATAAATATTTAGATAAAAAGAAATTTGTGAGCACTGCAGAAAATGGAATTATTTCTTAACATTCTTTTTTTTTCATTTTTAATATAACATCATTAGGCTTCTTTTTTTACTGCGAGTCTGGTAACTAGGCAAAAGCCCCACGTAATGAAAATGGTTACTGTCGCCTACAGGCGTTTGCAACATCAGGGGCGAAAATAACGCGTTGCCATCCTTACAGATGAACTTGGAAGGATGGGATAAAGAGGATGGTATAAAGCTTACTGTTTTAAATATTAGTTAAAAAATGTGTGCTGGGACACATATTAGAAGTGAAACTTCAACGGACAAGTGGAAAAATGAATCGCAACTGACAAGTGGAAAAACGAATGGCAACGGATAAGTGGAAAAACGAATCGCAACGAACAAGTAGAAAAACGCATCGCAACGGACAAGTGGAAAATCTTCAACTGACAAGTGACAAAATGAATTGCAACAAAATTTTAACTTGAAGTGTTACGGGCAGATTGTTAATGTACTTTCCAACTTTGTCCAATTTGAAAACCTTAAACTATTAAATATACTACGTATATTCTTCCATGCTTCTTGCCGGAAAGCAGTGAGCGAAATTTTGTAAAGTTGAAAAAAAGTACTTTAAAGAATATTGTTACAAGATGCTTAGTAATAGTCAGGACTGTACAACAAAGCAAGCAATTTTAATTACATTCAAAGAGAAGAAACGACGTAAAAATTACAAACAACAAGACAACTGGCGCCAGCAGTAGATGCGTATAGTTATTATATTTTTGTAAGAGTTACCCCTTACTCATAATACTTAGTTTTACAAGGTTTATACATTGCTTAAAAAGGTTTTATATAAGGGCGTAATTATGAATATCACTATTTTTAACTTTTGAGTTAATGTACCTAAACAAAAAAAATGTGTCTGTGCAGTTCACATATAGTAGAAGTGAAACTTCAGATAATATACTCACACATGGATGGCATGACGCTGATTCCCTGGAAGATGGACCGCCCTTAGTGTGGGATGCTACTTGCGTTGACACTCTGGCGGCGTCCAATCTTTCAGGTATGTGCACCACCGCCGGTTCTGCTGCAGCCGAACAGGAGGCCCTCAAGCGTCGCAAATATGCCACCATCGGAAATGGTTACATATTTGCGGCATTTGGGGTGGAAACTTTGGGTCCGTGGGGTCCTAGTGCCATAAAGGTCTACCGAGACGTCGCCAAACTTCTGGTAGACGCCACACGCGACCAGAAGGCTGGCGTCTATTTTGCGCAAAGACTAGGTATTGCTATACAACGTGGTAACCCCGCCAGCCTTTTGGGAACGTTCCCGGTAAATGACAGTGGTTTGGGACCATTAACCCATCTTTAGACGTTTTTCCCCTTTTTTATTTAGTTTTAGTTTTTATTTATTTAGTTCATAATATGCTTTGTAATTTATATTTAGGTTCATATTTATAAGTTAATTTATTTTTTGTATTCAATTAAACTTTATTTGTTAGAAAAAAAAGAATAACAACACAATTATTTACTTTTAATTTTGTTTATGGCTATTATATACTCACAGAGAATTATTCTCTAAGTTTTATTAATCCCTACTAATATTATAAATGTGAATGTAAGTTTGTTTGTTACGCTTTCACGCGAAAATTATTCAACCGATCATCATGAAACTTTGTACACATATTTTTGGAGGTACTAGAACTAACATAGGATACTTTTGATCCCGCACAATTAAAGAGCTCCCGTGGGTAGTTAAAACAACTTTCCACGCGGATGAAGTCGCGGGCAGAAGCTACTATAAACATAATTCCTTATGCTTACATACATCAAAATATAATTCAAAATAAACTACTTAAGTATCATTTTCAATTATTCACTGGTTTAGTCTAAAATATATTATTATCAATTTTATCTCGGTCCAAATTGGACCTATGTTTAATCATCGGTCTTATTGACTCTCAAATCTGTGCTGCATAATGTAAAACTCGTATCTCATTCTTTTACAGGATAGTTCTATAGATTTATGTGTTTATCTCTTGTCAATGTCGCTTTTTCGTTTCATCAAGTCTTTAATCATAACGATTCTAGAGAAGTTTCACTTCAAAAATAGAAAAGAAATAGTTACTTAAGAATTCATGTGATTTTGGATTCATAAAATTGAACCTTGCAAAATATCCGAATTGCGATTATGCGCAAAGATATTAAACAAAATGTTGATAGTACTACATTTTTACTGGTGTATTAGATACCAACAGCAGACAGGCTTATAACCATAACCATCACCTAGACATTTGCAACGTCAGAGTTTACTGCCTGTGTGCTGCTGGTCTGCAGAAGGGACGTGGTTAATAATACCGGAACACAACTCATGGTTTATATGGGCGCATACTCTAGACCACGATGGTAGCTATTCAGGCGGGCAAGTGTCTACTTGGCTGTTAGTTGTTTAGTCGCCTCTTATTATAAAAATAAGCTTTTTTAAAAAAGTTTTTAAATACAAGCTTTGAGATCCTGCATATAATTTAGCAGCTGAGTGCTAGCCAAGACAAGTAAAACGAGCCCAAACACGACGGGTCTATCTTGTTTAGTACAGGAATTCCTATGGCCACCTTCCGACTCCATCACAGATAAGCTCCATGGTACCATATTATTGCATTGTCACAAAATATACTTACGCATGCAAAATTTCAGCTCAATCGGAAACTGGGAAGTCGATCAAATTTAACTTCAAAGTTTCCGTTACATACATACTAACATACGTATAAAGCTAATAAAAGCTTATTAATAAATATTATTTCTCTCTTCCTGCATAGAAATTAATCTATTTCAAATTATATTCGAAATAAAAATATATAATAAACAGTGACGCGGGGTGAAAATTCGTCTAGAGTTAACCGGTTGAAAAACGGTATGAGGCAAGTGCCGCAGATTACACCGCTGTTGAAAACCCATCGAACTTGCGATATATTTGCTTACTACAGTTTGTATTTTTAATTTTGCAATCTTACCGCTTTTTTTGAAAATCTGAAACAAAAGCCGGTGCCCGATCGGGTTATGAGTTGGTATTATATATGCACGCATAAAACATAAGCGCCAATAAATGAATGGGACTTTCGATCTTTTGGTCGCTAGTAGCCAGTTTTTAAAGGTAACCAATGGGGGATCGAGTTGTGTGAAGTCCACGTCATTGATGATTAGTCAATTTTTACTTTTGGAATTTATTTAAATGTGCCACCATAAAGGCGTGATTGAAAAGAAGAAATACATGGCAAGGGCTACAGCGTACGTGCTCCTATTGCAAGTGATCCATCAAAGATTTAAACCACCCTTCAGGCAAACGAAGCATCTGCTTATTGTATGCGATTTGCGATAACTTTAGCGCTAAATTGTATGCGGGAGAATGTTGAGAATAAATATTTCTTAAAACATCATACCTTTTATACCAAAGAGGTAAGCAGTAAAGCATTATAATATGCATACGCATGACACACTACCTTTGTAAAATTATACGATATGTTTTGTCAAATATTAAGAAGATGTTTTATTGCAAAGCTGGGTAATAGTCAGACGGCCATGCTAATGGAAAGTGGTTACCACAGTATATGATATTTTCCATACTATCCGTACAGGAACGAAAAAATAATACTTACTCCTGCAGCCAGACGGCCTTTCGTAAGAGAAGACAAAACAACCCACAACCAGATGGTGGGGTATTGCTTGACTAGATGGCTACCACCCCTGGTCTAGAGTATGCCGCCATAACAACTTTGAGTTGTGTTCCGGCATCGATGGTCCAAGGGCTTACTCTCAAACGTTTGTCGTAGTTCGTTTCGCTTTGGTACTGTTCTTGTTTATATATTTATATACGTCTATTATTATCTTGTATGTCATGTTTATCTGTATATCCTTTATAGAATCGTAAACTATACATTTGATCAAGTGATGATCTTTAGGAAAGTTGTTGTGCATGAGCAAAAGAAGGTTTCTGAGTTAGTTCACAATTGGACCCGGTAGGTGGCGCTGCTGTCCGCATATTATTAGAAGCTTTTCCGGGCAGGTCGACGTGTGCCGAGACAGCTAGTATTATATAATAATTCACTAAGTAGCGTAAAGATACTTACTTACATCCAACTTCAAATAATATATTTATCTGAGTATGAAATAAGTTCACCACACCACTACCTATAAGATATTTCCACAATAATGACATATCGACGACATAAAGGCGCGCAACGTGTCTCGATGAAAGCACGGCCGGCGTTATTGATACACGGAAAAGATTTCTCTTTGATAGTTGTGGTCGGTGCGTTTTGACGCCTCTTGCCTCCACCCGGTGTACGAGGAAGAGATGTGCACGTGCTATCGATAAAAATTTAACTTCTAAGAATAGGGCTAACTCGCTGTTGCGGACAGAAAACACCCTCCTACTGGAGCACAGCTTTTCCGCGCCCCGCATACCACCGACGCCCAGAGATAGCACGATTAGCAGCTCCGCGTCGGACGATTGATTTAACAACAAGAGAAGTCCTGGTGGTTGTAAATACAGATACTACTCTCTCTCTGTCACTCTCTCTTACCACATATATATTTATGTCCGAAATACTTTGTAAATTTTGTAAATATTATAAATAACTTTAAATGCAGTCCATAAGAAAATACTGTTATTTAATATTAATAAGATTTAACTTTATGTTACGCAGAGCTCTAGGATTTTCTTCATCATTAGCCTATCATCGGTTGGACTTAGGTCTCCCCTAGTTTGCACCACTTATCCCAGTCCTCCAGTTTCCTCAACCGGTGACGTTACACGAAAAGACCTTATGAAAGGGAAACAGAATTGTGATATAAACTTATAAAGTAGAGTAATATTGTCGATGTCAGCGCAGGACTATGTAACTAAATCCTTTGATGACATTATTTTTCAGTCGTAATTGTTACGTAATACCTGTAAATCACAACTTTGACGAAAAAACTAATGACAGAAAATGTGGTTATAAGGTCCTGCATTGACGCCAAAAATATTGCACCTCGGCGTAAAAAAGCAATAAAGCTCGATACTTTGACCAATAAAATCGATATCGACAAGCAGACCCCACTTGTATGCCCTACACACCATTTATAAGCCCACGTCCCCATGCAGCGGCACATTTATTGATGGACTTTGGAAGTTTTCAATATTATGGCTACTTTACATATCGCACGGATACTTTTATTACTATTTCGCATTTGCCGCCTGATGCGAAGAACCATTTTAACTTGGTTGACAGAAAATAGGGCGTTGATCTTAAATTCTTTTATGATATATTCTTTACAGATGCTTTTATGAAATAAATATCATATTTTTAAAGACTCATTCCCGTAAAATCATTTATGCTGCATTACGCTACATATTCATGTAGTAAAATCGCAAAAATACTAATCTAAAAGCTGACAGAAATGGAGACGATTTTTTTAATTGAAATGTTACGAGTCGCGAGACTCGAAATAAAATTCCGTTAGAATTACTATAGATCTTATTAGAACTATACAGACACGTATAACACAGGTGCAAATATAACCGTACACAACGTATAAATATGACCAAACGTAACGCAGAAGGTCGTAATATAATAACACGCGCAAAGTCCCGTTACTTATTATTGGATTACCGATTGTAGTACACACGTCTTGCTTCGCTCGTGGTTATCGCTCGATAGCCTCGTAGCGCGCCCCTCCTCCCCCCCTCCGGCCATCGGACCATTGCTTTATACCACACAGATGCAACTTGTCCGTCCGCGCGTGTACTGAATTTCCTATAATCAGTTTGTACTTTAAATCCAAACACCTGGCTAATGATCACAATACAACAATAGGCCGTAAAATATGACTACAATGGGCTGTTTTCTAATCACATTTTTTAAACACAAAGTAAACAAAAGAAGTCCAATACCGAAAGGTAATAAAATATGTTTTTACAGGTATGCAGGTGTGAATTTGTTTTTGTCGGGACCAGAGGCGTAATAATAATAGTATATAATCGTGTGAGATACTGTCAATCAGATTTATAAATAGCATAGCGATGTTGCTTAATGACTTTTTTATTTAAGACAATAAATAGAGTCGTAAAATGCGCTCACCAAAACTTGCCATATTTATTATTATTTCGCCATATTTAGATCCGTTGAGAAGTTTTTGAGATATAGCCAAAACTTGGACAAAACTAAACAGTTTATATTTATCATCACTACCGAACCCGCCATTGTACAACTGCTTGGATTTTTTTATTGCAGGAGTTCAGCAAACAAGCAACGGCCCACTTGAAGGAAAGCGGTTATCATACCTATAGACTTTTGCAACACAAAGGTGCTACAAGTGCGCTGCTGCTCTCTTAAAGGAGACTGGAACCTGGTCACTCATGCCGGAACACAACTCAAGGTTGTCATAGCGACATACTTTAGACCAGGGGTGATAGCCACCCAGTCGAGCAAATGCCCTACCACCTGGCTATGGGTTATTTTGTCGCCTCTTACAACAGGCCGAAGAAAATTGTATTCTTTCTCCGTACCTCCACGGATTGGCTGCTTTGTAAGTAAACAATTTTATTGACAACTTTTTCAATAATTTAAACAAAACTGAACCGAAATTATTACAGCTTCTAAAATCATTTTAATTTTGTCGTTAAATGTAATTCTGCTAAGGTCCTATGACAATTAACAAAAGTAAAAACACCATATTTCAAGTTAACCTTCGCAAGCTCCAAGTTACATTTTAAACAAGCAATTCCACTCTTATCGGCGGCCATTTATTTTTTCCATCTAAGCCGCGTTGTCGTCGCACCGTACGTCATTTTTATGTGACCACTTTTCGACATAATATTCCATTCCATTGTCGCAAAGGTGCTCATAGGGATAAGGGCCCTAATATACGATTATCGGTGGCACTCACTATTGTGCTTGACCTGTACCAAGAGATATGGCGTCTTTGATAATGATACCTCAATTTCGGCATTCTTTCTCATCTCGAGATTGTTATTAGTGAAATATTGGACACTATTTCATATGATAATTTCATAGTAGTAGTTAAATTATTCGACGCTAGTCAAGTTTGGGTTAGACTCTAATATCCGTGGAAGAAGATTCCAAACGTTTGTATTCCTAATCTGAGTGTTACTCAGTTAGCTCACTAATTTCGCTAGGTCTGTACCAGAGTATTGTGGCTTTGGTAATGATACCTCAATTCTCATCTCGAGATTGTTATTAGTGAAATATTCGACGGTATTTCATATATGATAATTTGTTAATAAAATGATTTAGTCTCAAGAAAGTTTGGGTAAAGTTGCAATATCCATTGGAACAAAATTTCAACTCATACTTGCTAAACGTCAAATCGTTATTTTAAATCCTAATATCCGTCAGAAAAATATTTCAAATATTCGTTTTCTTAATCTGAATGTCATTAAAATTGCAGTCACCATTGTGAGAATACTACTACTGCCTTTGATAATGATACTTGAATTTTGGCATTCTTGTCTGATATCAAGGTTATTAGTGATTAGTGATATTTTAGTAAATATTAGGCGACATCTTTACATAGTATAGTTATAGTCGCTTTCCGTATATCTGTATATTCGTTATCTCTTTCTAAACCACGCAACGGATTTTTTAGCGGTTTCAACCATCAGTTAGATAAATTTTCTAGGAAGGTACTAGATTTTCCTTGCGTCTTCATTCGCGATATAAAAAAGACCTAATTAAGTATTAATGTGAGTAAAATAGAGCTACTTACTTACTAAGGATTTAAGACTTTAGTTTCATATAATTATTTGATAGGAAATTATTTGATGCTAGGCAAGTGTGATTAGAATCTAATAATCATTAACAGGTTTTAATGTGTTTTCTATGATTGACTATCAACAGTGATAATCACTGAAAACACATATCGTCGGCATCAGTATGGATCTTGTAAATACATTTTTGGTGACATTATTCTGACGTCAAAATTGTGATATATATGTCTATACATATAATATGTTAGAATTTTGACAAAAAATAATGTCACAAAAAATGTACTTTTTTATCTTTATTTTTAAACAGGGCTAACTCCAGAGGACTCTATCATCCTCGTGCTAAAATACAGAACAAATAAGTTTGTACAGTCTAGTAGCCTCATCTGATAAAGGCACGAGATCGTTACAAGCGCCAACCTTGAAAAGATGTCTCTAAATAGGGTCCTAAAAAAGACTGTAGTTACTGTTAGTCCTGCAGTAAAGCGGACGTTAATGAAAACTTCTTTTGAAATGTGAAAAAGTCTTATGATGATCGTGATGTCAGGAGTCTTAATAACAGACGAGCGTACATGACAAAGCTATGAATGTCAAAGAAGCAAGTGAGGTGTGTAATAACAACCCTAAATAGCGCTCTGTTGTTCGTACCTTCCCCGCAAGGGACCTGGCGTCAAGTTATGTACGAATGTATGTAAAAATTCTTACTATGGATACATTATAGATTTAAGTGCTACAGATACAAAAAACCGAACATTAGGAGCAAGCGAATCACGTCTAACAACATTTTGAAACCGTCCTTATCCCGTGAACACATAAAAAGCAGACATCGTTTTTCTTTTAAAAAAGTCGCTCATTTGCCTATCAATAGTGGTAAGGCAGATCTGACCGTAATAAATGTCATACTTTATGGCACTTGGGAAAAAATGCAAGGGAGCAATTTTACATTTTAGCCGGTCGCGGTGACCGGGGATCGCTATTCCGAATTACGCATACAGTACTAGCCGTTTCCTTGGGGAATTTTTAACATACTCTTTTATAGTGCTCGATGTTTTATTATTTGATACTTTTCGCATGAAAGGACCTTTTCGCTTTAGTCAAATTTTATACATATTATGTAGAGAGAACTAAGTTTCTGTGTAATCATTATTAGCAAAAAAGAAACTCTTATTGTCGTATCGATCTGTTTGTTCGTCTGTCTTTAAATATAACGACTATTTTTTTTAAATACTTTGGGTCTGTATAGATGTAATAAGCCAGAAAAATTTAGGTATGTTACATGCTCCTAGCAAAGATCATGCCAGTCTTTTAAGTTTTCGCGACTTGTATACATAATAAAACTACGTTCTAACGGTTTTAGACGCGGTAATTTATTGGATTTTTGTTATTCCGACGTTTCGGGTACTTTTCTGTGGCCATGGTCACGGCAGACATAGATGTCAAGTGTCAAAGAGTATTGTTAAAGTTTTATTTAGCCTACCGCCAACTTGCTAATTTTAATTATTTCGTTTTTTTAGTAATTTTGTTTATGGTTATTATTTACTCTATAGGAGCCTAATCTAATTTACCACGCTTCGCAACATGTAATGGCTTGCAGAGAAGAAGAAGAAAGTGGCCGAAAAGTCGGAATAACAAAAATCAAATAAATTACCGCGTTTAAAACCGTTAAAACGTTGTTTTATTATGATGCCAGTCCTTCGCTTTGATTATCCAGCCCCTGCCTGCAATCTTGCAAAGATGTTCAGCCTCAGGCCAGAGGACGTGCTACACTACGTCTGCTGTGATGCTATCTCTACGACAAGACTTGCCTGCTCCATAGGTCCTGTGACTAATTTGATAGATAGATAGATAGATAGATAACACTTTATTGTACACCAATACAATCATGAACTTAAAGACTAAAATTATATCTACTTATGTACAAAGGGCGGTCTTATCGCTAAAAAGCGATCTCTTCCAGACAACCCCAGGAATGAATTGAGATGATAATGGCGACGGTGGTATACGTAACGTATAGTACGAACTACTTACATTTTAATAATAAATACATAAATGATATATATACATATATGAAGAAATTTTATATATTACATAGATATATACTTAATATACATACCATACAAATACATATCTACAAAATATATAAATGAATTTAAATATCATATTCCAACGACAGGTAGTATTTTTTGATCATAGTTTTAAATATCGCTAGCGATTTTGCTTGTCTGATTGTAACAGGAAGCGCGTTCCAGAGCTGTATGGCCTTAACAGTAAAAGAATTGTTATAAAAAGTTGAGTTATGCGCAGGAGTGTTCAATTTAAGTTTAGTGGAAGGGCGTAAATTATGAGAGCATGAAAGGAATTCAAAATTTTGTTTAAGGTAATCAGGAGTACTAGGGACAAATAAAATACTATAGAGAAAAGCAAGGATGCGAGTATTCCGGCGAAATCGAATTGGCAACCACTTGAGTTTTTTTCGGAATTCAGAGACATGGTCATATTTGCGTAGTCCAAATATGAACCTTATGCAAAAATTTTGGAGGCGCTCAAGTTTATTAAGTAATTTGATTGTCCCAAAAGCCATTTCACTTTATGCTATGTCTGTTAAATTGGTTCTCTTATGGTCACATTTGCGTATTTATTATGCTGACCATGAGATTGATCAGCTCAATAGAATCAATTTGGTTGAAAGGCACTGAGCTGAAGACAATCGGTATTTAATGACATTGTATGATCAAATTCACATTTACATACTTTGGTTGATTCATCCAAATTCAAAGATACAAATGAACCGTCTAATATGGGCTAAAGAGAAACGCCCAATATAGTTGAACGATTTTAAATTTTTAATCTGTAGTGTATATACAGTTTTAGTTCAGGAGGGAAGGGTAAAGTGTAAGAAATACCAAACCCAACGAGCGCTGTAATGACACTGATTGTATTGTTGTGTTGTTAAGCGTTAGGCCGCAGTTAAATATTTGTAAAACGCTAACTATTGTACGTACTTTGTACACGATCAAAGTGGATGACGTTGCGTTAAGCCCTAGTATCTGTATAATACCCCCACAGGCTCTAGAATAGAAATAAAATCAGATTGTTTATTGCATGGAGCTTAGTCGTGAAACTGGTGCATCGCGCCATCGTATCAGATTAGGCGCTACCATTGTTTCGCTAATGAGATTACTCGCGTATGACGCGGAATACCGCTGCAAAGCAAAATTCACTAAAATACACTAAGGTTTAGCCGCTGAATAACGCCAGATTAGAAATTTGCACGCTCACATTTTGTTCATCGCATACTAGAGGTATTTTTTCTAATTATATTACTAACGCATGGCCTTCTGTAAGCGCCGACATTACGAGGACGCTTCACGTATTTAAAAAATTAAATTACCGTTTAAAATAATGGAAATCTCATCTATTTGGTTAATAAAATGTGACATTTCGAACTACCACAAAGTAAAGTTGGAATTAATGAAATAAGAAATGGGATAAAGATCTTGTTACCGGGGCATAAAATAAAAAAATAAGTTCTTCTATTTTCAAAATTGTAAATTATATCGCCCTACACGCTAGACAACACGCGGATTCAATGGAAATTAAGATTCGAACAGAATGTAGCTAAAAAAAAGTCAACGGAAAATAAAAGAACTAAAAGTGGCAGTTCCGCTATTTGACATGGTTTTGTACTTTACTACTTTAATTATGAAATAATTTGCATTTATTATTAAGTAATTACCTACACCGAGTTACGAATTAATAATTAGTAAATAATAGGTACTCTGACAGGAGTAAGTCGGACTTCTTTTATGGCGCGGACTCAAGAAATACACTTGCCTCAGTTTCGTGCAAACTCAACTCTTTTTCTTTTTTTTCGCTCTTCAATGGCTTCCGCAAATACCATTGAGCCACGACAAACCTCATCTCACTTGTCGCTATTTGCTATTTGCACCCAAGTTAAAGGTTAAGCTCCATAAAAGTTACACGAGTGTCTAGCTGGAACTGTGCTTCGACGAAAACAGCATGTAGGTATTACACGAGTAGTGTAGAAGGCACTTTAAAATATATCTACATCTCAACAAAGAGGTGGCATTCACAATGCATGCGTCTATGGCGTGAAATTATTTCTCTTGGCGTATGCAGATTAGGGGAGGGTGGATTCTGGTAGCGTTCCCGGATTAGTTCCGGTTTACTTTTTATAGGATTCCGATGATAAATGTTACCATTGGATAGGCTAACGGGTGGTGCGTGTAACGTATCCAAATAAGCTTTTTCAAAAGTCGATGAAGGCAATTTTCGATGCAATCGTATAAGACCGCGGGGGAATGAATGTTATTACACAGTTTATCAGTGTGGAGTGGATGTAAAGCTTACAAAGAAGAGCTATTATGAGGTTCAAAGAACTGTATAAGAAATATTTTTTCGTTACTGTGTATTTTGCTGTTTATTATGGCGCTGAACAAAAACCATCCATAAGTAGAGCATCTAAATCTTAGACCTGGGCATCGGAGCAAATGCTCCGAATGCAACCGGGATTTAATGCTCGAATGATGATGATATAAAAACGATTTAGTCCCAGTTTCCTGATTAGTAACTGCCTAATTATATTTCTGCTGTATTCAGCCTAAACAATTTTAATTCCTACGTTTAACTACGCACTTATTTAAGACTAGCTTCTACCCGCGACTTCGACCGCGTAGAATAGTTTAAAAAAGTAACTTAAAAAAACTCCCGATTTTAAAACAATCTTCATTGGTGCTCCGTTCATATTGGTCTTAGCGTGATGATATATAACCTATAGCCTTTCTCGATAAATGGGTTATCACTGAAAGGATTTTTCAAATCACACCAGTAGAGTGATTCCTGAGATTAATGCGTTCAAGCAAACAAACAAACTCTTCAGCTTTATAAATTAGTATAAAATAATAAATATTATTATATTATTTACTCATTAGACCGTAATTGATAATGGCGACAACGATAAGGAGAGACAGATGTCGCCACCCTTCCATCACACACTTTAACGGTTTTGGACTCAGACAAAAAACGAGGAAAGTCGCCGAGCAGACGGGATGGACGAATGCCGAAGCCAAATATGATTTATAGACGGGCGTCACTGGCAATGTGCTTTCTATACATCACGGGACATGTCACCCCCATATCACCCCACGCCTGAGGGAAAACAAATTGGCAAAACAACATGTTGAAAGTTTAACTTGTTTTGTGGACTGTTCCACATTTTAGGTAAGTTGAGTCCTAAAAGGAGTTTTTGGTGTGCAAGGCTGGATCACATATCGGTACAGCTCATTCGATTAATTTGTTAGTTAATCTGTATAATAAAACGTTACTGTCAATAGTGGTTGACAGTTGTGGTGTGCGATTATGAAATATACTAATTAAATCATTTGATTATGAAGATATCAAAGCGATTTAAATAGGTAAGTATTCGAGCACTTTACATACATATATATGTAAACTTACCGTTATAAAACTCCGCCAAACACATACTACGCTAGCTACTCGCACCACCAAAAACGAGACGACGGGACGCAAAGATTGAATCACTGTAGTTCGATGTTACTA
This sequence comes from Dendrolimus punctatus, assembly GCA_012273795.1. Classification (NCBI taxonomy): domain Eukaryota; kingdom Metazoa; phylum Arthropoda; class Insecta; order Lepidoptera; family Lasiocampidae; genus Dendrolimus; species Dendrolimus punctatus. Next base: position 2,556,255 of record CM022538.1, on the reverse strand, counting down.
ATAGTATTGAATTATATTACAACTAATATTAGTACTGCTAATGAAATCGTTGAAAAAAGTTGAGACATTGAAACGTTGGTATTGGATGTTACTAATACCAACATTGCAATGTTTCGCTCGACTGTTGACTTTTTTCAAAGATTTCATTAGTAGTGCTAATAATATTAGTACCATCATTCGATTATGAAAACAAATTAGAAACCAATCTCAATCGATTATCAAAATTAGTAATTCAAAGTAATTCGATAATATAAATAAGTATAATCGCCACCTCTAGTTGACAGCAATGACAGGAGACTTACCACCGACCTCCTCGCCCCACTCTTACGAATCGAACACGGCACAGCACACGGAGACATTATAGCACATTAATTAATGTTTAAAATAATAATTAAGATTTATGTTATAGATACTTGCTGTTAAAATAAGTGTTTCATAAAATACCAAACGACAATACTGTTAGAGTGTACTGTGATTTTATGTAAGGGAATTTCTGGGAGTTAGATGTATGCCAAATCATGCACAAAACCAATGAAGCATCAATAAACTAATAAGCACGACTAGCTTCTGAATCCACCATTAATAGGGCAGCTAGGTCACCCTCACCTTCTGGGACTGCACGGCATTAACAGATCGTTGGGACTGTTGGGAGGCGCTTTAGGTCTGGGAAATTTGAAACACATATACCCACAAACTAAACCAAGCACGACTTGTCTTTAAACTTCAATTATGAACGCTCGGGCCTCCCATTATAGGGGAACGGACAATATACCCGCCACGCTTATCCAAGACGGCTTGGCAGGTTTGACACATGGGTTATCTCGATATGCAGGTTGCATCACGATGTTTTCCTTCAGCGTTGTTAGCACGTGGTAATTTGTAACAATATGCACATTAGGTCAGAAAACTACTAAGTGGTACATGCGTTACAGCCAGGATTGAACCCGCGCCCTTTAAGTTCGGGACGCATGCGCGCGCCATTACGCTACCACGACATCAAAGTCAATTTATGTCTTCAAAAATGTGGTTAAATACGAGCTAGATAGCGAATTCGATTTAGATAGCCCCCTCTTTTCTTTCAACATATCCCAACTATTTCTATATATTCTATTCCACACTCCTCGACACTGACATATATCTTCTATCACACCACATATCATCCTTCACACAATCCATCCCTCTTTTTTTGGTCTACCTTTACATCTGTACCCATCCATCTTGTAGTTTAAGATTCTTTTTGTCACGTGACTTTCATCCCTCCTCATTATATGCTCATACCAACTTAATCTTCTTCTCCTCAATTTTCCAGTGACGGGTGCAACTTTCAAAGATCCCCTTATATAGGTAATCATTTCTCACCTTATCCATTCTTGTAACACCACACATCCATCTCAACATTCTCATTACAGCTGAGTGGAGACGTTTGTGGTTTATCACTTTAGTGGTATTTAGACAGCTATCTAAATAAATAAAATCAAAAAGCAAGAGAGGAAACGAAAGACTTATAACGCCATCTAGTCATAGAATTCTGGAGTCGTTTTTTATCTTAGACCAGGGATTCCCAAACTAGTCGATATCGATCCCCTGAGGTCGAAATCGGTTTCCCAGAGGTCGACTTAAACGAAAACTAATTTTGGGAGTCGACGAGGTCTAAAAATCGAAAGTTTTTAAATTATTAAGTATTTTGTATCAATACGAAAAAAGTAGAGATAGGATTTTTAAATTTATTTTGATATTGGGGTCTGATGTATCAGTTCATTTTGGAAAGTTTATGAACATCTGTCCTAGACGATTGACATTTTAAATATAGATTTTTTAATTGAATATAACTTAAAGTTCGGCTTTTATACAACACTTAATAATAATTATATCCATCAATTATTTGATGGATATAAATGCGGCCAGTATTTTGGGCACTCTTTATTTCTTGCCAAAATATTTCCTGTAATTATTTACAGGAAATATTTTGGCAAGAAATAAAGAGTGCCCAAAATACTGGCCGCATTTCCACGTTGGATGGCAACGCTGATGCGTTGCCCTAGGTGCAAGCCAGCCTTTTGGTCACGCGAGACCTCAATTAGACGCATTGAGAGGTCTCGATAGAGGTGATGAGCTCCAGGCCCCCACGGCCCTAGGGTTTCAACCCCGAAAGCCACAAATATGTACCTATTACCAATGGACACATATTTGCGGCGTTTCAGGGCCTCCTGGTTTGCGGCGACGGGCCCGGCAGTCACGGCTGTGACTGGGAGATGGGAAACCGCCAAAGTATCAACACAAGGGGCGTCCCATCTTCCATGGCACCAATGGCATCCCATCTGGTCTCTTACCATCGTTGCGGCATAGCCCCTTCGGTTCGAGAACATAATATAACTTAATAAAGTAAGTAATATAAGTACCTACATCCCAGTCTTTTTCACATCGGCAATATTGATGAGCGAAAGTTGTTGCGAAAAAACGTATATCTCAACAGCGACCGACATTTGTTTCAAATAGAACAATAATCGCTCATATTGTCAGTTACAATACAATTTGTTTGGAAACTCGACGCGTGAGAGAAATAATAACAAATGATTCGCGCCCTAACGCCGGCTGGCGTTGAAAGATCGCGCTCACGCCTATTGCTCCACTCTTGATGAAAAAAGTATATTTTATACCTTCACGAGATACATTATAAAACTGACGAAAGAAGGACGCTGTATACCTTCTACCTAATACAGAAAACTAAGAGACAGAAAGAACTGAAAAATATGCACCAAAAGTATTATAATAGAAGAGTAAAGTGAAAGCTGATTACATTATTAGGTATTTTTATAAATTTACAGAACGTTGTCGCAGCCTTTTGACTGCAACCTGGTTTTGTACAATATTTCCAAATAAAATGGAAATAAAACTAATTACGGAACCGCTGTTTTAACTTAATAATTTCTTGATGTAAAATTACAAAATATACGATGTCACACTAGGGAGGAGGAGGAGGGAGGTCTCAACAATGTGATCAGCTGTGACAAGGATGGTGTAAGCGTCCAAAATCACGAAATTCGTGTGACGTAGCTTGTGGATGTTCCCTAACCATTTATAACGTCATCAGTAGATACAAATAAAATATTCATTAATGTTTGAAAAATAATTTTAAAAAATCTATTGGAATTTATTGCGACATGTGGACCGCATCCCTATTCAAAATGGGAATTTTTATTGCTAGAATAGATACAGTATACATGCTGACGGCCCAGTTGATGGAAAGTGGTTACCAACGCTTATGGGCATTATCGACACCTGGGGTTACCAACGTGCCGGCCCCGAAGAGTAGGCTGGTACCTGACCAATAATACAAATCTCAAAGTTGCTATGGTGGCAAACTCTAGACAAGGGTCTACCACCTAGCTATGAGTTGTCTTGACGCCATCCGGAGGAATTAAGTATAAAGAAAACGTAATCCTTAAATATTTCTTCTTCATTTCCATCTGCTTGTCTGAACATTTAATAGTCTTATCTATCCTGATAAAATTGCTTTCGAGAATTGCTCTACTTTATAGCAAAACAAATGGAGCGTAAAGTAAGTAACGTAAGTCGACATAGTAGCAGGATAACTAATCATTATGTGACTTATGTGAGTAAAACATTATAAGTACCTATCTACTTTTCCAAACTCGTTTCATTCAAATTAATTAATATAAGAGTACGTATTTGTAGCATGCAGCTTTTACAAGGGAAAATAAAATAGACCAAGAGCAATGTTATATAAAAAAGTATAATAAAATGCAATTTAGTTTAAGGTTCTCAACAAGCAAAGTTTTTTAAGTGAAACTTCTTTAGAATCGTTATGATTTGAAACACGATGAAACGAAAAAGCGCCACTAAAAAAGAGATCAACACATAAATATAGTACAGGACTAAAAGCCGGCGAGAAAATAAGACAGAATACATATTTATTATTACACCATGTACACTCGTACAGATAAAGTTTGAAATGTTTTGAAGTTTTTTGTTAATTATTCATATTTCGTGTTTTAAAGCTATATAATTATGTTATAACGATATAATATATGAAAAGTGACGTCACAATATTTAGGATCCCTCCCACCCTTAAACCATTCAATGGTCTAAGCACCCACCCCTTGTCACACTTTGTTTTACTTCTACTGCGTGTGAAACGCATACACAATTTTTCTGGTTTCTTTTGTTTTCAAAAAATCTGTCAGATACATTCTAGGCTTCATAGAGGTGGACATGTGACGGATATCCACTTTTTCATTTATTTAGCTGCGGAACTCTAAAAATATGTAATCAACACTATCCACAACTCAAAAGGTACTTAATAAAACTAATTTAAATTCACTTTCATCAACTGACAATATCATGAAGAATAATAATTTCTGAAATTAATTTCTACTACCTACGCAACATCCACCCATGTTTAAAATGCCAGCCATTGTCTTCAGGTTTAGAACTCCGGACCCATAAAGTGGTTTTGTTAATATAATATCGGTAATCTGCCTGGCTGCTACCTTATGACGGAGGGAATTGCTTTCATCCTGAACACATACTCGTATAGAGAACGATCTGATTCTAAGGTATTATATAGTTCTTTGGTGGAACTCAACAGGGTTCTTAGAGATCTTGATGACTAACTCGATATCTACAAATAGAGATGCGAGATATTCTTCATACAGACTACTATGGATAAGGAGTTTTTGGCGGGACCTGAAAGGGAACGTTGTGCTGTGCTAAAAATGTGTAAAATTACTCTAAACTGAACAATAGTTGTAGGATAATGATAGTTTTGGATTAGTAATTATGTGTTTTGTGAGAAATGTGAACTGTATAATCAAATGTGGCGTTTTGAGTTGTCACAAAAACTCAGTTGAGGCACTAGCTGATTACCTACAGTTCAGCTGTGCTACACATAGGCCAAAGAGTATATTGAATATATGGAGACATAGGCTAAGAAAGTGAAGAAAGTATATTGTAAACTAAGATCTGGCTTAAAGGCGTAGCTGCCAAGCCAAAAATCTAAATAAATAATAAATATACTATGGATAATATTATAGAACGTATATTTTTTTTTACTGATGGCTGCAATACCGTTTATGCATTGATTTTGCCAATACGTGTATTCATCACTAGTAATTTCTTTCAAGATCCTTTGATGTCAAATAATCTTCGTGGCAGTTTCACTAGCTGTCATTATAATTATTTTGCCTGATATTACGGCCAATTTCAATAAAAACATATACAACTCCTTTTATCAAATGGCTTGGTTACAAGGCCTTTCATATTTATTATTTTATATTGAAACTGTAGCAAATAATTGTGTCAGTTTGTATATAATTAATGATTTTACTGTTTTATACGATTAAGCATATTTAATAATCATTCAATTTTGTAAGGTTGGTTTTGTAAGGCAATTAATCCTCTAGCAAAGTCCATAACTTCTACAATCAAAAGCTTAAAAGTCTAGCTCCCAAGGCATAAAATAAAAAAAAACAATCAAAGAACAACAATCGCCAATCTTGACAGTAGTAATGTCATGGCTGTCATTTTAACTAGTTTGTTTTTAATTATGTACATAGTTCTAGTTTTTTAAAATAAAAGCAAATTTTAATTATTGATTTGCAACTTTCCAGTGTATAATTTTTATATTCGCCTAAAAGTTACAATGATATGGACCGTGCACATAGAAGGTGGACCGATGCGGGTGAACCATGCAGCGGTTTGTATTGGCGATAAGATATTTTCCTTTGGTGGTTACTGGTCCTCTGAAGAATACAAAGATTGGGAGCCGATACCCGTACACGTATTAGACACATCCACGCTTCGATGGTCTCCTGTAAATTACAAGAAAAATGATGTGGTCCCGTATCAAAGATACGGACATACCACAGTCGCTTATGGAGACAATAAGGTAAGAAATACATTCGAAACCGGATATAACGACATTGAAGGGACCGTATACTTCAGACGTTATGTCCAATAGTTGTTATAAGCAATATACACAAGTATATAGTCATATTAATATACGACATATGTAGTAACGCCTAAACACACGATCTATTTTTTTTTATTGCAGGAGTTCAGCAGACGGGCAGACAGCTCACTTGATGGAAAGCGGTTACCATCGCCTATGGACATTTGCAACACCAAAAGTGCTACAAATGCGCTGCTGCTCTCTTAAGGGAGACTGGAACCTGGCCACCAATTCCAGAACACAATTCAAGGTTGTTATGGTGACGTACTTTATACCAGGGGTGGAAACCAAAAGTTTTAAAATTAACCTGTAATTCACGCAGTCAACTATCCACTGAATAAGTTGTAAAACATGCAAGGTCTATCTATATCCATATTTTTCCAAGTGACGCCAATGCATAGGCCTTGATTTTGACAATGACACATAGAGAGTTAAGTGACATGTGAAGAAAATTTTAATAAAAAAGTCTTTAATCGGTATTCGATTGCAAAGACCTTCTGTCATCCTGTGGACAAAACAAACATATTATTTTAGACTATGTACACTATAAACAAATGTTATTAAGCAAGTTACGTTCTTTGGCCGTCGGAGGATGTTTTAAAAAATAAGATATATTTTAATATATTTATTAATTAATTACAATTAGGTACTTAATTATAACTTAATATTAACGTCTGGACTTCTCCGCGATGGAGCACCAAAAGACGAAGCTGGTATGTCCCGAGGACCCTTTATTGGTTTGTGCAATATTACGACATCGTATGATCTTCGTGGAAGATCGATGAGTCGCATCGTGTGAAGCAAACGATGTGAGTTAAGGGTTCGCCCACACGAACACGTAACGTACGTATTTGTGGAACATGAATGTTGCTCTATGCTCCTGCATATTTTCCTCAATTCTGCTTGTATTTGGTAATTCAATATCTTCTGAAGGAGTTTCTTTGTTAACATCCAACGCCCGCTTCTTTGAATACAGGTGAAAGTAAAGAAACATAGCGAGTACAGCTGCACTTGATACCAAAAGGTAGGTAGGTATTGTTGTATGATATAAGCTTGAGAAATCATTTGTGGACAATTTCGTGGGACTTTCCATTTGCACCTGATGTTGAATATTGTGCAATACATTTAAGTCAATTGTTGTCAGATTATATTGAATCGATGATTCATTTGATATTGATGGCGACATTTCTCTTGGGAACGTCATTATTTCGACAGCTTGTCCTCGAATTCTGTCGTCAGTATTGATGATAGTGAATTCCGATGTATGAATGCTGCACTTCCTTGGAATTGTTGCCAAGAAGCTTCCTTCCAATATGCGATGTTCTTCTTGTTTGCAGGAGATTTGTATTTTAGTTTTTCTAGGTAATGATATGATGTAATGTTGGCTATCCAATTCTAGTAGAGCTTCTTTTGCCAAGTTTACAGATGTTGGATGACATGATGATGTTAGTTTCTGTTCTTGTATTAGGTTGGTAATGCAGTCACGTTGGGTGTGTTTCTGATGAATAGTTTGCTCTTTGCAGACATACCAGGTTTCTACCTTCGGGCATTCTGCCTCCATGTACACAAATTCCCTGGAATTGATTGCCAGATAGGGAAAAGGAGGGATGATAGTTTCTGATCTTTTATTAGGGACGGGACACAGTCTGTAAAGGTTATAAATTATAGGTGACATGATAGGAAGTTTGATTACTATAACTACTTTTTTGTCTACAAAATATGAACCTAAGCTAATTATATCATAGTAATATCTTATTTCTACATCTAAAACTGAGCCTAGTCCATAAAATTCTTTAATTTGATTGATCATTTTACTCAGATCATTAATAGTTAATAATGAATGGTGCATGGTATTTGTGCGACTAAAAGCTATCAAATTTTCTATCCTACTTATTTCTGTAGAAATCTCTTGAACATTTTCCGATATTATATTAAGAGCTTGTGCAAATAAAATGTATTGATTAACTTGAATTTTATCAAAATTGGTTGAATTTATGAGATTTGATATAATTTTATTTAATTTATTCTGATTGTCTGTTAGCCTATCTAGGGTATGAGTTTGATGGAAAGTGTAGTCCTTAACTAAACTGATATGCTTGTTAAAGTTAGCTGATAATTCTTGATTATTATTTTGTAAAATTTTAATTGCATTTTCGTATTTCAGAGCATCCTCGTTATCAAGATTGCCTGTTATGCTTTTAATAAAGGTACCTAAAGGGTTAATTAGACCACGTTTTATTCGTTTTGGTTCGAGCGATTCTAGATGCAGTAGTGAGTTATTTAGCTTCCTAAACAGATAGATAGCTTGGTGTTTGAAAGTGGCAAAGATGGGGTTTGAGACCTTATTTGTTATGTCGGTCAATTGTATAAAGGTAATGTCAATTTTGTCTTGTATACTGTTAAGGTCAATTTCAATTAAAAAGGAGTGGTCATGTGAGGTAATTTTTGTGGAGCCAAGTTTGAAAGGTAATATACCGGGTCCGTCGTCTAAGTTGTCAAGTCGGATGTTCTGAGCTTGTTCCTGGTTGTGGTGAGCTTGGCCCAAACTCGTTATTAGGAGAACTATTAGCCTGTAACAACATATTGTCTTTAATTTTCTTATTTCTTTTTAATCTATTTTTGGCTACTAAGCCTCGTTTTCGGGAGGTGTATATGTGAATGGGCAGGTTTTGAATTACGTTATCTTTTGTGTAACGAGCTGCTAATTTTTTCCTACTTGCCAATGGATTCTTTACGAAGACTTCCTGATTTTCTTCATAAGTAATTTCAGGTTCCCGATCTAAATTATGTCTTGTCATTATAGCGTCACGAGTCGAAAGTGATTCCTCATGGATAATATGGTAAACGGTTTGCATTTTGCGTTTGTGTTCCTCAAGATATAGTTGTAGTAGTCTTTCCGACAAATTTAAGTCTGTAGGATTCCGTGGGTCAAAGTGTCCAGTAATTAAGTCAAAGGGTCTGCATTTAGTAAGACTATGTATAGAATTATTATATGCGATTAATGCGTAAGGAACTAAATTCCTTATTAGTTCATTCGGGAATCTAATTTTTAATAATCGTAGATGTTCTAATAGTGTACTGTGAAATCTTTCGATGCTACCATTTTCATTGGGTGTATGAGGAGCTATATTATGATGATGAATATTATGTAATTTCAAAAATTCGTTAAATACTTGATTATTGAATTCTGTGCCATTATCAGTGGTGATTGATAATGGAAAGCCGTGATGGGTTGCATATGTCATTAGGGATTTCACAATGTTCGGAGCTGTGCAATCTGTTAAGTGATATGCCTGGGCGTATTTAGAAAAGGAGTCAATTATTGTAAAGTACTTTTCCTGTTCTATAGTGAGAGTATCCGCATGTATATGTTCCATTGGTTTTGAGGGCGGCGGGACGACTCGAAATTCAGGGCGGACAGGGTCCCGATCGTATTTCGCGCGGCCGCAAACAGCACAATTGTTAATGTAATTTGTTATGCTTTCTTTAAGTTTCGGCCAGAAATAACGTTGTGATAGTGAAAGATAGGTTTCATTGATACCTCGGTGATTAGTTTTTCCGTCATGGTAGTTAGAGATTATCTCTTGTTGTTTTAAGTAATCGTTAACGTTCTGTATCTCTCGTTTCACCAAGATTAGGCTCATAGAAGAGTTATTAAACGTTTTTTGTAATATTGGAACAATTGTGTAAATTTGGTCAAGAGGTTCTATCAGAATAGCTGTCCGAGATTTTGAGTCGATATGATGTTTCATTACAGATATTAAATCTTGTTGTAAATTATTTTTTGAAATTTGAACAATTGTTTTTCTAAAGGTGTTGAAGGGGTTTGTCGTTTTTGGTTTGAATTTAATGGAACTATCAGTAACCTTTATAACTAACTGTCTTTTAAATTTGTTTAATGGATCTTCCGATATCGGTATGTCCAATATTGGGTTCTCGTTACTAGTATGTGCTGTAACAGACGCTGAAGCATCGTCTACGTATTTAGTTTCATTTGTTTGAGAGGTTGGGCTAAATAAAGGTGTTTGGCTAGGTGCTGTGTCAGTTGATGAATCGCTAATAATCGGTCTTTCATCAGGAGCGGTGACAGTTGAGGTAGATCCCCTTGAAGAGGAGGCACTGCTAATATTAACCACTATAGAGTCAAGTTCCTCATTAAATATTTCAACTCTAGACAGAGCATCTGCATTTGTATTGTTTTTCCCCTTTTTGTACACAACTGTATAATTATATTCTGAAAGCTTTAATTTCCAACGAGTAAGGCGAGAATTCGGTTCCTTTGTATTCATTAATCCTTGCAATGGCTTATGATCTGTTACAATTTTAAATTTTCGGCCAAACAGATAAGGGCGGAAATATTTCGTGGCCCAAACGATAGCGAGAAGTTCTTTCTCTACAGTAGAGTAATTCAACTCACTGGTATTTAACGTTCTTGAGGCGTAGGCCACGGGCCGATCTGAACCTATTGTTCCTTGCGATAATATTGCTCCCAAAGCAACATTAGACGCGTCTGTCGTAAGAATAAAGTCTTTGGAAAAGTCTGGAAACTGTAAAATGGGGTCATTCGTAAGTAGAGTCTTGCAGTGTTCAAAGCATTTAATATAGTCGGGGGTTAATTTAATCCTAGCTCCTTTTTTTAAACAAGAGGTTAGAGGTTTAGTCAGATGTGCAAAGTCAGGGATAAATCGTCTATAGTAACCTAATAGTCCTAAAAACCCTTTGATTTGTTTGGGTGTAGTGGGAATAGGATATTTTGTGATAGCTGAAATTTTTTCAGGGTTAGGTTTTACGCCCTCTGGAGTTATTATGTGTCCTAAATACGGGGTTTCATGTTTTAAGAATTCCGATTTATCCATTTGGATCTTAAAATTCGAATCCCTAAGTCTGTCAAAAATTTTCTTTAAATTTACCATGTGCTCTTGAAGTGAGGTAGAAAATACTAGAATGTCATCTAAGTATACAATACATATTACGTTTTGTAACCCTCGTAGCACATTATCCATGACTCGTTGAAATGTCGAAGGGCTGTTTTTAAGCCCATTGGCATTCTAAGAAATTCGAAATGACCATTACCGTCCGCGACGCTAAATCCGGTTTTGTGGATATCATCTGGGTGCATTTCTACTTGATAAAATCCGCTAGCTAAATCTAGTGTACTGAAATACTGGCATTTACCGAGTTTGTCTAGAATATCTGTTATGTTGGGGATGGGATATCGGTCGTCTACGGTTTTCTCGTTAAGTTTTCTAAAATCGACAACTATTCTCCATTTAATTCTTCCTGACGCGTCACTTTTTTTGGAACGATCCATATAGGTGCGCTCCATGCGGAAGATGACGGTCTGATAATACCCTGGTCGAGCATTTTTTGAATTTGATTTTTTACTTCCTCACGATGTATGAAAGGATATCTATATGTTCGAGAGTGGACGGGGACCTCATCGGTGGTATTAATTCTATGTTTAATTTTACTTGTGAATGTTAAAGGTTCATTTTCTAAGTAAAAGACATCCGAGTACTCTTTACATAAGGCAACCAAATTAGCTCTTTCTTCGGCGTTCATATGATCTGTACGAAGACGTGATAAGACCTCGCGTGAACGCGCTAATGTGTCCATATTATTAATTGGAATGGGCTGTGGTATAGTTTCTTCGTGAAAAACGTGTGCTACGATAGGTTGTGAAAAGGACAAACTAATATCATTTTGTGTGGGGTTATAAATCTCCGTATGTGCATAGCCGTTTTCCGCAGTGGAGATACAATCCATTATATAGCAATTAGAAAAGTTTTGGGAGTTTATATAAATGTCTCCATTAGAAATGCTTGTGGGTACCCTAATCAATCGACTGGAATGTGCAGGTATTGTTTCGCTGAAATGACATTGTTGTAGCACTTGTGATTCATACATACGTATGGGATTTGCCGCGTATTCGGTTGTAAGTATTTTAGAACAGAGGTCAATTTTCGAACGCCATTGTTCTAATAAGTCCAAACCAATGAGTCCATGAAAATAGTTGTGAAAACGATATATAAATAATTTAATTGGCTTTTGATCATTTAATTCAGAAAAACAAGGGATAGTTATAGAATAGTTATTTTTAGTGGTAGCATGAATATTTGTCACCACAAATGGGTCATAATTTAACGGGTATTCGGGAAAAAAATATTTTGCAGCTTCCGGGCTAATGAAAGATTTATTCGCGCCTGTATCTAATAGAAATTTTAAGGGTGGATTGGAAAACTGAATATATGGTAATTGTTTTTTACTATGAAGATTTAGTTCTATCCAAGGGGTTTCGTGGGAGGCTCTAAGGGAAAATTTTCTTGCCCGCTTTCATTTTCGGGAATGGCTTGATTTTCCCATTGCGAATAACATGAATTATTATATTGCGTCTCGTCGTCAATCTCGCGGTAACTTAATTCGTTCATATTGTAATTGTCAATATAGTCGTATGTCGTGTCTTCGTCATGACTGTACGGGTGGTAAAGTGTTTCATTCATATTAAGTTGTTGTAAATTCTGGGAATTATGCGGCAATATTCGAGCCACTGGGTGACTAATGCCACTCATTGGGACGGGGAAATTATGTTGAAGATTTTGAGGGTTCTGTCTATTTGGAATTCTGAACCCTGTGGACATGTTAGAACGTGGCAGAGCGCGCATGATCTGCTGTGTCCGCGAAAACCTGGGGGCTTGGGGGCCAAAATTTTGATTTTGAGGATTAGACAACTGGGGTCGCAACTGATTGATATGTGGATTAAAAGGTACTTGTTTAGACATTTTAGGTAAGATGGGGGAATATGAGTGATTTGTACTAAGGTAATTGCCGGGGTTTTGATAAGTCGTTAATCCAGATTGTGACGGGGGTAGAAATTGTTTAATATTTTGCGGTGGGGTTTTCTTAATTTCCTGTGGCATTCTTTGCCGAAGATAGATAATGTTAAGCTCTTCTTGCGCGAATTCGAGAGCTTGTTGTAGGGAATTGGGTCGCATGCAACGCACACGGGACCCTAAAGGTTCGTCAAGGCCTTTAGTGTATGTCTGTAGTGCAAGTTTTTTATAAAGATCGCGTTTAGCACTTACTGCGGAGGGAACAGATTCATGTAATTCTATATATGTTATTATTGTACACAGTAAATTTTGTACGCGTTCGTAAAATATGTGCGGGGTGTCATTACCTTGATGCAACATAGACAGATCGTTATAAAGAGCGGTCTCATCTCTATGGTCTGAAAAAGAATTGATTAACGCACTGCGTACTCCAGCCCAGGTATTAGGAATGCCGTTCGTTGATAAAGTGATAGCGGCATGGCCAGTAATTTTGTTTAAGACTCCATTAAATAATGCGCAATTACTCAATTCGTAGCCTGGGTTTGAGTTCGTATATGCTTCTACGAGTTGGTCACAAATATTTAAAAACCTAATCAAGACATGTGGATTTCCATCAAACTCTGGTACTAGTCTCAAAGATTTCCATATTTTTTCCGTTAATTCCTCGCTAGAGCAAACGGATGCGTTACTTGTTGCTGGTTGGCTCATTTTCTCCGTTTCTTCTTCTATTGGTTGGAGAGAAAGGAGCAGATCGGCGTGAAATCGCGATTTTTTAAAGTCCTCACGAATACTACGTGGTGACTCGGGTTTCTTAACCCTATCCTGTCGTGGATGGAAAATCTTGACGGTATTATTATAACTATCTAAAATAAATTATCTCTATTTTGTCCTACAAATATAGCTTAAAATCCTAAAATTAATATTAATGTTTACCTAACCTTTCGATCAAGGATAATTTAAATTTAATTTATAAAGGGGTTGGATTTGGCAACCAATAGGAATTATTAGTGTACTTATAACTATTACTCACAATTGCATGGTAGTCTGCAAATGACGAATTACGTGACTCATCGATATCCGGATGATCTCTTGAAGGCGATTCTTCAACAGCAATTCGGTGGTTCCGACAGCCAAGCGTAGGTTTATTCTAGGATAGCCGACGCGCCGTCGATTCGGCTATTGCGCGGTCTCGATATTAGAAATCGCGCACCGTTACAGCTATCCTACCGACTGCGCCAGTTACGTTCTTTGGCCGTCGGAGGATGTTTTAAAAAATAAGATATATTTTAATATATTTATTAATTAATTACAATTAGGTACTTAATTATAACTTAATATTAACGTCTGGACTTCTCCGCGATGGAGCACCAAAAGACGAAGCTGGTATGTCCCGAGGACCCTTTATTGGTTTGTGCAATATTACGACATCGTATGATCTTCGTGGAAGATCGATGAGTCGCATCGTGTGAAGCAAACGATGTGAGTTAAGGGTTCGCCCACACGAACACGTAACAAGCACTAAAAATTTATATAAAACATAAACACAAACATTATCATTTAAAGTTAACATAGAGTTTAGACATGCAAGGTCAAATGGCAAAGAGCAGGTAAAAGGTTCAGAAAGGTAGGAGAATTAGCAAAATGTTTCTTCGTGTTATAAGTATAAAGGAGAAAATTGTTTGTAATGTTTAGTTTTGCTGGAATAAAAAAGATAAATATAAATGATGAAATTATGTCAATATTTATCAGCTATAATGATGTGTTCTACAAAGCCATACATTATTTTATTCTATCATCAATAGTTTTCGCAGCACACATGATTTAAAGTACTTTTTTACGCCTTCGGTAACATTATAGGAGTTTTAGTAAGGACCCCGAATATATTCGTAAATATAATATAGCCTATTCTACCCAGGAATAGCGTAGCATGCCAACAGTGAAAGAATTTTTCAAATCGGTTAAGTAGTTTCGGAGCCTCATCATCAAAACTGAGCAAACAACATATTTTTGAATTCTTTTTTTGGAAATATTTGTCTGTTAACATAATTTGAGGTTCGAATGAAGATTGATGATGAAAGATCTGTTGGTATGTGTATAATTTTAGAGTACACTATGAATGTTTTTTTGGTTCTGGATCGAATTCAGTTTTTTGTTTGATAAAATAAAATATGTTTACATAAAAAAATGCATTAATTAAAATCTACCTAACCTAACCAAATTGAAATATTATTATCGAAATATCACATCATTGACATCGATGTCATTATAGGTGGTATGTGTACTTGGTAAATGGCGGTATATGAAATCCACTGTATCCACCATTCTGTAAGTCTATGATAGTAATGTGTTATTTTTCATCATATTTCAGGTTTATATGTGGGGAGGCAGAAATAATGCAGTAGCCTGCAACACACTTTCATGCTTTGATACTAAAAGTCTGGAGTGGAGCACACCGCTAGTAGCCGGTATGGTCCCATATGCTAAAGATGGTCATTCCGCATGTGTTATTAAGAACAAAATGTATATATTTGGTGGGTTTGAATATTTGACAGACCAGTACTCTCAGGAAGTACATTGCCTAGACCTCGATACAATGCAGTGGACATATATGGATCCACTAGGTGTTCCACCTTCACATAGAGATTTTCATACTGCTGTTGCATATGGTAACAGAATGTATGTTTATGGTGGTCGCGGTGTCTTAAACAGTCCATATGATTCACAAGAGGAGATATATTGTGAGAAAATATATTATTTAGATGTTGACAAAGAGCAATGGGGCGTGGTTAACCCTGGTGGTTCTTGGCCCGAGGGAAGAAGGAGTCATTCTGCATGTAAGTGTCATGATTAACTAATGCCGTTCATATCTTGAATTGCAGTCACTTATTGGGTAGGGTATAGTTATAATGTGTATTTATTTATTATGAAAAGATCTAAACTTTTTTAACATAGGTTAGAAGACTAAGGCGGGGTGCTCCACTTAGCTTCGCACCCGCCTTAGCCTTTGTATTTTTTTTTATAACCCACAAAGTTAATGTTATATCTCAAATAATAAATGTACCATATACCTATACCACACCCCAATTATTAAATAATTATATCACATTTTGTTTATTGCCTGAGTTCAGCAGACAGTCAGACTGCCCATCTTATGGAAAGCAGTTACCATCACCTATGGACATTTGTAACACTAAAGGTGCTACCAATATGCTGCAGTTCTCTAAACTCTAAAGGGAGACTGGAACCTACTCATTAATGCTAGAACACAATATGACAGCCATATTCTAAACCAGGGGTGGTAGCCATTCAGACAGGCAAGTTCCCTATCACTTAGCTGTGAGTTCTTTTAACAACTCTTATGACAAGTCATAGGAGATTATATTCTTTATCTATTCCTGCATTAATTAAAACTTCATGTACCAATGAATACTTTGTTTGATTTCCAATCATGACAACATATTTGTTAGAGAAATAATAATAACCGTGAAAATATGTTATTTATTGGGTTGAAAAAGTACCCTGTACAACCTAAGATACAAGCCAGATCTGTAGAGATTGATTTTAAACTGTACAGTAGTTATTATATAATGATCTAACAAACTGTCAAAAATTCTTGAAGATGTATCTTCGAGATCTGCTGATCTGAAGTAACCCCTTCTCATTTTACATGTATGTTTGATTTCAATGTTGCACCATTGAAAAGATTTGAATACAAAGACTAAGTTATATGTGACCAAAGTGGCTGCCAGCAGTGCTTAATTTTTGTATACGCCACGAGGCCTTTTAAAAGAAAAGAATGGACAATTAAAATTCATAAATTTATTTGGACCATACAACCGCTCATGTAGACAGCACTGCAACCTCACTGACACTGTTCTCCAAATCTATGTTCATGTGATGTTCTCTGCCCTACCATACCATACAAAGGTGCAGTGCTGTTTCTTCTACACACTTGCTAATTGTTCCTTTTTTGCTAATATATCATGGTACACTATAAAAGACAATATTTCAAATAGGGCATAATGAGGCAGCCAGCCCAAGTCTGCCACAGATTGTATTATATATTATAGTATTGTTTAAAACTATTTTCAGGGGTCCATAATGATTTTATGTACATTTTCGGTGGGTTCAATGGTAACACTAAAACACATTTCAATGATATATACAGATATTCATTTAAAGATAATATCTGGCAGCTTGTTAATGTCGGTGGTCCTATTCCTTGCAAAAGAAGACGCCAGGCCTGTATTGTTTATAAGGACAAAGTGTATTTATTCGGAGGAACAAGGTATTCTTTTATATTTATTGATTATTTTATCTCATTATTATTTTAATTATGGAAATAAAGCAGACAGTTTGATGGCCCAGGTGATGGAAAGTGGTTATTATCAGCTATAGACATTTGGAACACCAAATGTGCTGCTAGTGCACTGGAACCTGGCAATTAATTAGTGTCAGTCTCATTTTACATCTATTATTAGTTATTACATCAATTTAAGGGTTTACCTAGAAAAGATTGCTTTAAGCGATTAGGCCCTCCTTTGTTCAGTAATCATTATACCTTTTAAGCTTTTAAGGTTTTAATTTTTTAGCAAAAGAAGAAAAATGTTATATAGCCCTTTTGGTAGACATATAATCCTTATGAAATCCCTGCATTTGTCGGTCTAGTATGTCACAGCCATGTTGTTTTTTAAACTGGGTCTATATGCATGAAATTTGGTAGGAAAGTACCTTACACAATGATAAAGTGAAATCGCAGATTGTATTCCATTGACAGTGGAAAGAGAGTACTGGTGAGCACACTCAATTTGAAGGTTTAGTAGACTTTTAAACTAGCTAGTTATACAACATGTGTCTGCCCATTTATTAAATATAAGAAAAAATAGAGCCAAAGAGACCTCGTCATAATTGTTTGCCAATAACTAGTGATCAGAATAGTCATCCTTATCCTTTTTATTACCTGCACTATTTTAGTCAAAGTGACAGCTGCGGCTGATCTTTTTTATATTGCAAGCTTGGAGCAATCTGAAAAATTTGGCAGTAAGGGTCATCCATTAGTGAGTTGAACTAACTCTCACACTGATATAGAAATCAGAGTGTGTCCTCGTGTATAAAAACTCTCAACATAAAAAAAATAGTCATAAATAAACAAAAAACTGCTATGATGAATAATAACATGTTTATGAATAAAAAAAATATATAATTCAAATGCATGAATAGTTTATAATATGAGAGGGGCTCATGTTATTCATGGCTGTTTTCTGACCTAATGTGCATATTGTAACAATTACCAGTCGCTAACAGTGATGGAAAACATTGTGATGAAACCCGCACATCAAGAGAAACTATGTGTCAAACCTGCTCAACCACCTTGGACAAGTGTGGCAGGTATATGTCTGTTTGCCTATAATAGGAGTCACGAGCCCAGCAATGGGACGTTTATGGGCTGTTATTTAATAAGGTATATTTAGTCATCTTTTTTTTTCAAGCCCATGCCCTCACGTATGCAACCGACCAATTGATAGCATAAATAGAAATCCAGAATGTCTCATAGACAACAGTGATTTACATGTATTAGATTATGCGCCGACGCTTAAAATACTGTGCATTCTTACTGTTTTGGAACATAATCTTGACCAGAGCTCGCTGCCTAGGGATATAATGTAAGTAATTTTTTAATATACAGTTTTGCTTTATCATGCTCTTGACACCACACCACACCGCCACATTAAAGTCGACTTTTGCTTGCACAAATACAAGAAACAGTACCGCCAACATTTTAATAATGTTATGTTTATAAAATATAGATGCGTGAAAAAAGAAAAATGCATTGTTGACAATGACAGACACTGAGATTATAAATAGCTTTAAGCATCATAGGAAACAAAAACTATATTTATAATCACTGTGTTTATCATAAATATTAAATCCACTAAAAAGGTTTTACATGTCTAAACAATCTTTTTATACAACATAGAAAATCAAACAACGTTGATCTAGGTAATTTTAAACTTTATTGTCAAACGGTTAAACATATTTTTTTGTGGAATAGTTTGTTCTGTGACTTAATTTGAAAAGGTAACATGTACTTGTTGAACGTTAAATGAATCAATTTGGAAACTAGTATAAGCTTAAGGATAATAATAGCTTCAGAAATAGTTATTTTATACTTTTTATTTTTTAGTTTTTGAAGTCGGTTTTTTTAAACGAAATTTTTTTATAGCAAGTAAATTAAACTTTTTAGTGTCTAGCTATGTATTGGGTAGACCTACGAAAGGTACCGCGCTCCTTAAAAATATAGGTCCAAGAAATGGCAACAAAAAAAATGTTCGTAAAATGAATACTGGGCCAAACTATGTTAAATATTTAGGGGACCGTATCAAACTAAATAAGAATCATGTAAATCGGATGATAAATCCCACCGTAATCGGTGTACATACGGAACGACACGGAAAATTTTTCATAAGAAATGTTCATAAAATGAAAACTACTGGACCAAACTATGTTAAATTTTCAGGGGACTAAATGGCAGCTATTCTACATCAAACTAAAAAATAATCATGTACATCGGATCATAAATCTCAGCGTAGTCGGTGTACATATGGAACGGAGTGAAAATTTTTTACATGTAAAATCTTCATAAAATGAAAACTACTGGGCCAAAGTATATTAAATTTTTAGAAGACCAAATGGCAGCTATTCTGCGTCGAACAAAAAAAATTACGTAAATCGGATCATAAATCTCGGAGAAATCGGTGTACATACATAAAGAATAAAAACATACCGATCAAATTGAGAAC
This sequence comes from Dendrolimus punctatus, assembly GCA_012273795.1. Lineage (NCBI taxonomy): Eukaryota > Metazoa > Arthropoda > Insecta > Lepidoptera > Lasiocampidae > Dendrolimus > Dendrolimus punctatus. The sequence continues at coordinate 2,536,654 of CM022538.1, read as the reverse complement.
CTCCTCCTTTTTGGAAGTCGGTTAAAAACAAGTTATAATAGGACGCCTGAAATAAAAACTTGGCATAATTTTACAAGCTTTTATTTAAGTTGCAATGAATGTACCTATATATGTATGTAAGTTCGGGTGGAATCTTGCAAATTGAAAATTTGACCAACTTCCTGGTTTCCGATTGAGCTGAAATTTAGTATATTACACACATATGTATATTGCGTGACAATCCAATAATATGGTACCATGGAGCTGATCTGAAGATGGAGTCGGAAGGTGGCCATAGGAACTCCTGTACTAAACAAGATAGACTCGTCGTGTTTGGGCTCGTTTTACTTGTCTTGGCTAGCACTCTGCTGCTACATGACATGCAGGATCTCAAAAGCTTCTATTTAAAAACCTTTTTCAAAAACTTTTTTTCTTATTTCAGTATGGATATATACACGATGATTGTGCCGAACCGTATAAGCAGGCCTAACAATAAGGCCGGATGAAGATTTCGTCGTCTATAAGAGCTTAATGTGTTGTATGTAGATTGTAGGCAGCTATATGAATTTATACACTTTTGAATTGATGTGCAATAATGTTTCTTGTGTGAGTTTTATATAAATATAACTAATTATTATATTACCATCCAAAATGAAATCACATTATTAATAAGAATATTACAATGTACTCATTCGGAATGAAAATGGGTCAAACACAAAAATGTTTTACATTTCTACAGAATAAGACTACAAATGTTGGAACAATATGTTTCTATAATTAAAAATATTATTTTTTGGTATTGGATTATTTCCTATATCTACCAAACTGAGGAATACATCAGTTGGTAGACATAGAAAAACGAATACAGTATCCGAACAGTCTACATTAAGAGACATTTTGGTTTAAATGATAGGAGTAAAAAATAAATTATTTGTTAAAATACAAAAGACTGTCAAATCTTTTTTATTATTATTATTATTGCAGGATTTCAGCAGACAGGCAGACGGCCCACTTGATGGAAAGCGGTTACCATCGCCTATGGACAATTGCAACACCAAAGGTGCTACAAATGCGCTGCTGCTCTCTTCAGGGAGACTGGAACCTGGTCACTAATGCAGGAACACAACTCAAGGTCGTTATCTAAATCTAACATAGCAACATAATCTTATACAATAAAAAAATACATGAACAAATAATGTACATAATATGGAATTTGTGTAACTTGGAACTCTTTTCCGTTTTTATGTTTGACCCTAATATGCTATTTAGGACCGATTTTTCAATCATCAGGTAATCTTCTAAATTATAACCTGAATTTGAAAATGAAACCATCAACAATTGTATTAAAGCAAGTGTCATTTTTTACTTTTCCATGTTGTATTTTAGCCTATGAAATAGTTTTATCCGATGACTAGCTTTTGCCCGCGACTTCGTCTTAGTGGAATAGTTTAAAAAAATAAGTGAAAAAGCCCCCGATTTTGAAAGATTCTTCATTGGCGCTCCGCTCCTATTGGTCATAGCGTGATGATATATAGGTTATAGCCTTCTTCGATAAATAGGCTATCTAACACTGAAAGATTTTTTTCAAATCAGACCACTAGTTCCGGAGATTAGCGCGTTCATGCAAACATATGTACTCTTCAGCTTTATATATTATATATAAAATTCTCGTGTCACAATGTTCGTTCCCATACTCCTGCGAAACGGCTTGACCGATTCTCATTAAACTTTGTGTGCATATTTTTTTTCATCCCTCTATATGTTAAGGGTAGTCCACCCTAAATATTTTTTTATTTTTACCCTCTACGATCAAACCCTATTTTTTAATAACGATATTAGTATTTTTATAATTTTCTACTGGGGTGATTTAGAGTTTAATTGGAACCAGATAGATGGCGCTGGAATCAGGTTCTAGATTTTTATTTTTTAAAGACGGGACAACGTCTGCCGGGTACATCTACTATTAGTATAAGATTGAAAAATCGTCCCTTAATCAAAATGAGTGAAATCATTGTTTAATTACTACGTAATCATCCAATTTGGTTGTAACATAAAATATGTGAAATATACAATTGTGACAATCGGGAATGAAAGTATGCCATTCACTCAAATGACGTGAAACTATTGTCTAAATACTACTTTCTCATCCAATTTGTAACATAAATTAAAAATATATATATATATATAATGTAAACATCGAGAATGAAAGTATGTTGTTTAATCGAATAAAGTGAGACTTGTTTAGTTACTACTTAATCATCCAATTTAATTGTGACGCAAAATTAAACAATGTAATGATCGAAAACGAAAATATGCTATTTAGTCAATTAAAGTGAGATTATTGTTTAATTACTATTTAATCAACCAATTTAATTGTTATCTAAAATGATAAGAAATATACAATTTTATTATCCGGAATTAAAGTATGCTATTTAATCAATAAAGTGAGACTGTTGTCTTATTACTAGGTACTTGAACATCCAATTTAATTGGGACATAAAATAATAATTAATACACAATATAATCATCGGAATGAATGAATGTCTATGAAATCTCAGCTATGAATGTCAAAGAAGCAAGTGAGGTGTGTAAGAATGGGCCTGTGTGGCGCTCTGTTGTTCGTGCCTACCCCGCAAGGCACCTGGCGTGAAGTTATATATGTATGTATGAAATGATAATGCTGGTACCTACGCTCACGTATGGAAGCGAGAGTTGGGTATGGAAGAGAGAGCATGAAAGTTGAGTAAACGCGGTCGAGATGCGAGCACTGCGCAAAATCTGCGGAGTGACGCTCGCGGACCGCGTTCGTAATACCGAAGTAAGAAAGAGAGTTGGTCTGAAAGAGAGTGTCGGGGTGAAGGTAAGGAAAGGAATGCTCCGGTGGTTCGGGCATGTGGAAAGAATGTATCATGAAAGAATGACTAAACAGATATACAATGCAAAAGTGGATGGATGCAGAAGTCGCGGAAGGCAACGACACACCTTCCATGATCAAATTGATCGTGTACTAGCAGAAGGTGATGTCAGGAGCCTTAAGAACAGACGAGCGTGCATGACAAGAGCTATGAATGTCAAAGAAGCAAGTGAGGTGTGTAAGAGTAAGCCTGTATGGCGCTCTGTTGTTCGTGCCTACCCCGCAAGGGACCTGGCGTGAAGTTATGTATGTATGTATCAAATGATAAGAAATACACAATGTTAATCATCGGAAATGAAATTTTGGTATTTGATCAAATGATAAGAAATACACAATGTAATAATCGGAAATGAAAGTATATTATTTATATAAATCTAGTGAATTTCTCTTATTATTCAATCACCTAAATTTCTATTGTAACAAAATATAAGAAATATACAATGTAATCAATAATCATCCAGAATGAAATTATAGTACCTATGTTATAGGTAAGATTAATTATTGCTGAAGTTATTACTATAAACAGTAATTTAATTATCTTGCTCTTTAACATTTAATAATTGTTTTGTCATCAAGAATTAAATTGTGTTATAAGATGTAAAGAACGTAAAATTTAATCACCACAATGAAATGATGTAATCAAATAAACTGAGAAATACAAGACATACTTACCCGTTGTTTTATTTTACCCAAATGGTTGTTTGTAAGCCTCTTCTCCTCTTCGAATCATAACACTATACATAAAACAACACTGTTTACATAGTATAGTTCTCGGCACGGATCTTAAGCGATCGGCAGAATACTTGAAATGGCTTTACGCATTGAGCGTAGCCAATGAGAAGCTATTTATCGTCGATTTGAAAATATTATGTTCTTGTCCCTTTACTCGAAAGGTATAATGCATCATACTGCAAAAAATAACCCCAATACCACAGTGTGTAAGCCAAGGTGACCGTTCAAGATCCGTGCCGGGAACTACACACTATAGCAGTACATATTTTTTAAATATCGGGACAAACCGCACACAATGAAGGATTTTTCCTAGAGACATGACATAGATGACAACCTTGCTTTTAATAGAAGATATATTTTGCAATATTTATCTCATAGTATTGTGGCGAATGATGGTGGAACCATCTAGTTAGTTTTAGAACTTTTGGAAAAGGCTAGAAAAATCTAGAACGAAAAGACAAAGACGGATATATTTAGAAAAGGAAAGACGATAAACGAAAGAAGGAGATAGATAGATGTTAGAAAGAGATAGACGACGAAAGAAAGAAAGAGATAGATAGATGTTAGAAAAGGATAGATGTATAAACGAAAGTTCCCGAACAGAAGGTTCGGGAAAGGAAAGACAAAGGTAGATGGTTTCTAGAAAATTCTTACAGGTGTATAAACAGCATAAGGCGCGTCTACCGGGCAGTTTTAAAGTTGAGTACAGTCCACGACCGTGAAACGACAAGTGCGATATTAGAGAAGCTTAATAGAGGACATAGACGAACTAAGTGGTGAATTTAGTGAGAAGTTTGGTGGACAGATACGCGAAGGTGTGTAGCGTAGTTCGAGAGAGGAACCAGAAGCGAGCTACACGCGATAATATCGGAGGTGGTCTACGCAATATCGGTGACGATATTGAAGGTGTGACAACTTATCGTCGGGACTCTGCATCGTTGGTCGTGCGTATAGGGGCAACGCTACAGAGAGGTACTACGTGCGGCTGTGTAAGTCAATAAAAGCTTTTAAATTAAAAACTGGTGTTTTCTTCCAATCCATAAGTGCGTAACCCCGCTCGCACGTAACAGTATATCATACATACATAACGTCACGCCAGATCTCTTGCGGGGTAGGCACGAACAACAGAGCGCCATTCAGGCTTATTCTTACACACCTCACTTGCTTCTTAGTATATCCCAGTTAGAATTTAAAGTTTAAACCCGTTTGAGATCCGAGTCCTTTGGCTTTAAACTAGCACGTTTATTTATGACGTATAGGTTCGCGTTTAATACTATCTCGCTCGATTTGAGCGGAGATATTATGGTCTAAGATCGCGCACGCTTAACTAGAAAGTACCTATATGTAGGATATAGAAATAAATACAAGATTTTGCAAATATACTTTATTGAATCATTCATCTTCTTTAACGACGTTTTTGTCCCTTTCACGCACATAGGGAACTGCGCCAGGTTTACTATGAGCTCTTTTGTTCGCTTCCTTTCTTTTGATCTTCTCTCTGATAGTTCTAATCTCTTTCTGGGCATTCATAATGTGTTTAGGAACATGTCTATGACGAGCAATGCGTTTCACTTGCGGATGTCCAGCGAACTTCTCTTTTAATGCTTCTGCATAGTTTAATGCGGTCCTTTCACGTGGTTTCAACTGGAACAAATAGATAAAAACCACCTTCATATTAAAGACGGCATTAAAGTTTCTCATTACCAAAAAAAAACATTAGTCTTGTCACTTAAGATATTTCGGCGACGGTAGTGTTTTACGAAACGCCAAAATTTAATCCATAATATTATAATAAATGTCTGAATGGTTCGAGTTAGTGTACACTGCGTAAAAAAAACAAAAGGGGTAATTCAGACCAGGAGATTCCGAAAATACTATTTTTAGAATTTGTTGTCTGATATTTATTATTTTCTCGTGCAGAACGAGAAAATACAATTCTGCGGGGGGCTGTCGTAAGAGGCGACAAAAACCACAGCAGTGGTAGGCATTGCCGACTGATGGTACCACCCTGTCTAAGTATTCGCTATAACAACTTGAGTTGTGTTCGCATTAGTGACAGGTTCAGTCTCCTTAAGAGGCAGCAGCGCATTGTAGCATTTTGTTGCAATGTCCATAGCGATGTAACCTCTCATCAGTGGCGTCTGCTGTCTGACTTGAAAAAAAAAAAAAAAATAAAATGAAAAAACTACGTGAAAACTACTGAACAGATTTAAATGAAATTTGACCCAGAGCTATTATTCCAGTTCATAACTTAGGATACTTTTTATACCGATAAACGGTGTCGTTTCCATGGAATAGACGGATTAGCAAATAGATGGGGCTGCAATCGCGTTTTTTCCAATTCACTAACAAACACCTACATTTTCATAAACAACTTGTCTATCATTGTATTACTTCAAATCACGTTAACTTCGACTCATCTCGATGTTTTGTTGTGCAGTTGTCTAGGCTAGATTATATGGACTTAGTTTCTTTGTTATTATAGTGAATTGAACAAAAAACAGCATAGTTTTGGGTCTAAAAAATAACAGAATATAATTTTCTTTAACTAAATCAGCAGTTATTTCTCATAATAAAATTCATTAGAAATCATAATGACTAATTGATAAGTTTTATTTTCAACCAGCCATAGATATTTAGTTTCGTTGCCAGTTTCCGTAGTAAACTGAACTGACTGTTTAGTATGTACATTCTTCTTACATGCCAAAAACAAAGTTGCATCTGTCTGTCTATATAACTGCTAACTCCTCCTAAGCCTAGCCCACACTAAACGCACGTATAACCGTGTAGTTATAAACACGAAAACAATACAGCGCCGATGCTACCGACTGATTAAACCTGAATGTTACAAAAAGGTCGCGGTAAGAAACCGTAGCAAAATTTGTAAGCCATAGAACTTAGTGGGCGCTCACGCACTATGCGTTAACCGCGGGCGGTTTTTTGGCTAGTATTCGGTCGATCGCCGAAGAATAGTTGCGTTGTCGTCCCGTTACAATTAAATGAAAATTTTACCGAAGCTGGCTACTGACATTCGAAAGTAGTTGGAAAATTTATCTGGATGTTCTTTTAAAATCTTATATTTTTTTCTGAAAGAAACCTTTCTCAAATCTACGGGTAGTGAGTGGATGGACCCAATATTTGCGAAATTTTCGTTCACGTCTTTTTTTTCTGTTTCTTAGTACCAGAGTACCAAAACACATACTGCTCTTTTGAAATCCATCTTCAAACTGTGAAAAAATCACGGGCGGTTTCGCGGTTTATAATCGTAGTGTGCACGTCTCGAGCTGTTTCGCGGTTATAGCGGTTAACCGATCCCGGGAAAAAACCGTAGTGCGACCTAGGCCTAAACCACTCAAAATAATTAAAATAAAAACCTCATTAAGTTTTATGTAACGAAAATAGAGCCACTTCCTAGGTTTGACCCAAAGAATTCTAATGTGATATAAATATATCTAGTAATTTTATAAAAAATAAATTAAATATATATACTTACAACACCAAGTTTCTCAGAAGCCCTTGCTTTCCACATCCTAATATTCATTTCATCTGAACCTGTCAATATATACTTATTATCCAATGACCATTTGACGCATGTCAACCTCTGCATTCTCTTTGTATGGTACACATCCCGTGAATGCCCTTGAGGCTCTCGAATATCCTTACAGTCTTATCGTAACTTCCTGACACTAATTCTCTACCAGTCGGTGAATAATCTACATCTATAACCGCTGATGTATGGTCCATGTGTATGTTGATTGGCTCTTTCAGTTTTCTAACGTCAAATGTATACAGACTGAAAATAAAAAATTAACTATTTTATTTTATAGTTTTATGGATCAAAAATTTCTTGGAATCAATATTAAAAAATGGTAAAATTTTTACAAAAATATTCTATTTTTCTAGAATAATTCGATTCTAACTTCTATATTCTTTGTGGAAAAAATGTTTTTCTCGAGTCTCGAATAACTCCTCTATGGCAGCCATAACCACGTTATTATCGTGAAATTTAGTTTTTAAAAATTTTGTTGTTTAAATTTTCAGAATGAGTGAAAATCACTTGGGGAAGTGATTAAGAAAAACATTGTGGAAAACGTTATTATATATGCACTTCTAAGAACTTTTTGATTCACCTAGGTGGTTTCTTTTCCTTGTTTTAAAGGTGCTTGCTTTAGATAGTGATTTTTTTTTCAGGAACTGCTAGTTATCTGAAAAATAAACTCCATGTCCTGGTAAAAGGGATAAGTCTCAAAACTGAGAGCAATATGCATCTAACTGTTTCACTATATGGGATGCATTCTATGTGAAGCAGAGAAAAAATGAATGAAGCAGACCTGGAAGAGGATGGTATTATGGCACTTTCAGATTTCATAAACTGTTTGCCATATGTACAATTTGACTAAAGTCATAGACAATCACTACCAGTCCTAGAATAAAATTGCTCATTATAATTTCAAATATTCAAGTTTTCTATTATTTTTGTTTACAAGCAAAATATAGAGTTTTACTTACTTATAATCCTCATTTGCTGCAGTAAATATAAATGCTTCCATTGGGTTCCATGAGACTGCATTAGACCTATGAGACAGAACAACTTTTCTCAATGGTCCTGATTCTCGATAATCATAAAGAATAATGCTATTGTCACTTGCACAGGAGGCAAGTAGATTGTGTTCTACCTGAAAAAAAATGTACATTTCAATTAGTCGATTCACAGTTATAATCAAAGAAAGCATGACATTTTTTGGGCATAGCAGTATATCCTATTTTTGTTTTTATTGCCTAAGTTCAGCAAAAAGGTATATGGCCCACCTGATGGAAAGCGGTTACCATTGTCTGTGGACATTAGTAACACTAAAGGTCCTACCACTCTCTAAAGGGACACTGGCACCTGGCCATTAATACCTGAACACAAATGGTTGCATATTCTAGACCAGGGGTGGTAAATGTCCAGATTAGCAAATACCCTGCCACCTGGTAATGGGTTTCTTTTGTCACCTTCTACAACATGCTGCCAGGCTACAGAAAATCATATCTCCATTCCTGCACGGATAAAAAGAATAACAGGGAATATATTCAAATCCTGACTGGTAGCACAAATATAACATCACCATAATCATCAGCTTAGACTTAAACCCTAATTGTGTTCACAGCATCAGCTTGAGAACTCAGTGTCTGCTTTCTTATTTGTAGAATATTGTCACATTGTGTAGAATTATCATACCATATTCAATAGGACAATATATATTCAAATAATTCAAGTACCAGCCAGTATGCATTGAACAAGCATGGCAAGTGTATTGTCCCACCAGTAGGATGTTAATCGGCAGTTATTATTATTTTTCAAAGTACATTCTAGGATATGTGATTTTAGTGCTGATAGCTACTGATTCTAGACAACCTTATAATGGTGAAAGAAATTTGGTCCAATTTTTTTAAAATTTATATTACACATCTGTTAGTCAAGACCTTTAATACTCTACATTTCTGTCTAGATCTTCTTACATAAAATTTTGATGGTTGTATTTGTCTCCAACAATCATTATTATAATGTATTGTAGTTACCTGATTAAATGCAACATGATGCAGACTGTCCACTCCCCATTTGAAGACTTTAATAGGCTCATTTCTGGTATTCTCCCAAAGTTGACAATGTTCTCCACATGTTGCAAATATTGGTTTGAACCTATGATGTGACACTCCTGACACCACAGACATACTAAGCAGAGTGCTAACAGGCTCCTCATCTTCTTCATTTAGAATCTGTGATTTCCAACTTTTGATTGTTTTGTCATCACCCACACTAGTAAAAGTATCTCCATTTGGTGTGTAACATATAGCTCTAACCCAGCCTTCATGTGCTACAAAATTTCTAGTACATTTCCTAACAGCAAGGTCCCATAAACGAATTTCACCATCAAATGCTCCACTAGCAAGTACTGCCAATCTGTTTGGATGTTTAGCCATGCTAGATACACCGTCGCGATGACCATCAAGGCTACCAATAAATGGTTTGGCGAAAACTCTTTCCAATTTTACAGCATTTAAAGCTCTGACATATTCGCGTGGTGCCTCCATGGGATGTAAACTTGGATTATAATTTCTTGGCACTGAAAAGAAATACAAACTTAGTAGCAAGTAATTGGTTAGGACTTAGGGACATGTACCACATTCTGTTCTACAGTGAAAGACTGCTGTCTAAATTCTAATACACTAGATTTTGGGTGGCTTGGATCAATATGCGACCTTCACATAGTTACATTTTTGTACAAAATCTTACATAACCCCCTTTCTCCTTCCTATCTTCGTCAACATTTTGAATTTCTTGTTCCTTCTGACAAGCATTGTAGACCTTCTAAATCCCTACTTCTCAAAGCTCCCACACACTCTTTGGCATGTCATAATGGTTCTTTCTCAATCCACGCAGTTAGATTATGGAACACCCTGCCGCCACATACGATCCATGATAGCTCATTGGAGAGCAGTTTAAAAAAAAAAGTCATAGAACACTATCTATGTTAAATTATCCGTATATGTCTATATTTTACATTATATATGTATGTATGTATATATCTTATGAGTATCTCGTATATAATTTATTTTTGTTAATTTATTTATATTATATAACGTAAAATATCTTTCGCGTACACAACCCTGCCTTCTACTTCTCCCCTTCTTGCTAGACTCATAGGTTTGCTGGAAGAAACTCTTTAGGTTAAGCTCGCATTTGTACATCACCACTTTTTATAATTGTGTATGTAACTTTTTGTGTACAATAAAGAATAAAGAATACTGCACAAGTCCCGACTACTGATAGTATGAATAGGCAATGCTTGGGCTAAAAGGTCGGTGTTGTGGTCTGTCGCAGTAATTAAAGACGTAAAGATCGTGAGAAGTGGAATAAGCTAATTAGGAGAACAGAATCAAGCAACAGCAAAAATTAATAATTGGCACGCAGAAAGAAAATAATAGGACAACACAAAAATATTATAGGACTTACTCTTGTGAATATCTCTTTTGGTGGCACGTAAATAGTCATCGGGATTTCGGCTAATAACTTTTATTTTAACTTTAGACATTTTGTTATATTTAACACTAAAAAATAATCAACGTAAACGTATGTTTACTGAGAAAAAGATAACCTTAAAAATAATGTGACAAATGAAAACTGACAGCTGTCAGAAACACATGGGCGGTCATGTCGATAATGATCTTAACCTTCTAGCGCCCACGGTCCTAAAAAAGTACTTCAATGAAATAGTGATAATAGCCCAACACTAAATACAATTTCGTCAAATTAATACCCAGGGTACTATTCTAAGTACCCCAACTTTAACCATTGTTACTAATTTTAAGTTACCACCTTTTTAAAATGTGATATCTCCGAACGTATCTTCGAGGTTTTTACTTGTGTATGACCAAGCACCAGTGCCAAAAACACAAAAGAAATTTGTCTTTCTTGACTTAAAATGGAACAAGATCATCGAGTGTGAAAATTAATCTTAATTTATTCATGAAATCTCTACGATTTGTGTTCATATGCTTATCAAAAATAGTTGCTCATGTACTATATTTGCTGTTTACATCAAAACTTTATATGGATCTGAGATATAGTGAAAATTATCATAATTCAAACTTTACGATCTTTTAATAGGCCTTTGGTTATATAACGACTATCATGATTGTTTCGAATGTTTTAAATAAATAATAATAAAATAATTTTTTCTCTTAATTTTAAAGGATTATTTGTTATTAAATTGGTTTTTAAATTAAATTTTATTTTAATCGTTTTGTAGATAGTTGAAAAAAAATGTGATAAAGTTTCTTGTTTGTAATCTAGTGCTTTTCCCCATTCACCTGATGCAAGGAAAAAAATATCATACTTGTGCGATTACTGTAAGATAAAAAATTTAAAGTTCAAAGTCTTGGGTTTTCACCATTGAAACCTTTTTTAAGGACTTTGGGCGTTTACTGTATGAAAGCGTTGAACTACCCGGGCGTCAGGAGGTTAAACCAAAAATAAAAAATGGTTGACATAAGAAATTTATGTAAAAATATATGAGAATCATCAAATATGGTCACATTCGAAGCTTACATTTTGCTCGAGATCATATCATCACGTTGTAATTATTCAATGATACTGTACAGCACCATCTTAAGTGTACTTAATTGAACGTACTTATAACTTTTGAACCCTCCCTCACTTGATAGAGCTAGTTTCCATACATTTGATGATATCCGATTATGTAAAACCTATTTGGGTATATATTTTATATATTTTGCAGTTGGGGAATTTTTGGGTTAAGGATTTGTTAGGGAGGTATTTTTTGAGGACAATAATTTCAGCACTGGTAAATTTGGGCACGTATTCAACGCTCTTACCTGGCCAAAATGAAATAAAATATTATAGATAGCATAAAATTTCTCTAGGTCTCTTTCTCTTTCCAATAATTGTAATGGTTTTGGTTTTCTAACCAAATTATAAAAAATAATTTAAAAAAATCGTGTGCGTCTCGGAGTCTCGGGACGCCCGAGAGAAGTAATAACTAGCATGAGAGAAAGGGAAGCCAGCGTTACGTAATGAAGCCCTTTACCCTCTCACAAGAAGTTATCACTTCAAAAATATATACACTACGAATTTTTTCATCCAAAATTTATGACTTTGTTTTGGGGACCTTTTTGACGAATATGAAGTTTTTTAACTGGTGACCCTGCATACCACAGACATGTATATTTATGTGATCTGTGGATAATTGGTTGTTGTAATCTTGTATAAAGTAAATGTAATTTGTAATCAGTGCTGCCAGATGGGGGGGATGCCCTGAAAATTCGGTAATTTTTTCGACGTTGGGGGGAGATTCGGGGTAAAGATTCTCTGGGGGGAGATTCAGGGGTAAAGATTCTCTAGGGGGAGATTCAGGGGTAAAGATTCTCTGGGGGGGGGGAGGTTCGGGGGTAAAGATTCTTTGGGGGTCATTCGGGGGGGAAAATTTTGTTGAGAGAAATTTTGGAGATTTTTTAAGTACCAAGTATATCTAAGTTATAATACAGTATTATTACTTTATCGTAGGATTATATTCTACCAGTGAATCATACTTCAATTCAATAGTTCATTTTAATAATTCAGTTTATTCGTACGTTAATTATTTATTATGCCGTCTCTACTCGTATACGTCGTACCCTATAGGCTACTTTCCGTTAGAGACTCTCAACGAGTGGTCGTTGAGAGTCTCTAACGGAGACGGTACGGTCTCTGTAGTCACGTTCACAACCGCGGTGTTTCCCGTTCCACTTATTTGCTAGCGTCACAATCGTAAACTCAATTGGCACGATTATTTAACCCACCTATTGACACGGTCGTGTCCGTGAGAAAAAAAGATGATGTCATTAGTGACATTTGCGCTACAACGGTGGTTTTGCTTTTTTATTTATCCTATAAAATAAGTAATAACTGCTTATGGCGTTGTTTTCAAAAAGCTTATTTTTGTGAATTTTGACAAAAATTTGGTGATTAATTGACATGGTCATCTGGCAACACTGTTTGTAATTTTGTAATTGTCAGGAGTTTTTGGCGGGAACTGAAAGGAGACGTTGTGCTTTGCAGTTTTATTTTCTAAAAATGTGTATAATTACTCTAAAATGAACAATAGTTGCAGGATATTGATAGTTTTTGAGTAGAAATTATGTTTTTGTGAGAAATGTGAACTGTATAGTCAGATGTGATCTTTCGAGTTTTCACAAGAACTCCATTGAATGGCGTCGGTTGTAGTCTGCAATACAATTGCGCTACTATACGAAGACCTATTAATTAACATGTTTCCGACTGAAAGACTTTGATTCTATGGTCATGAATAAATTATTTAAAAAAAAATTGTAATTGTCACTTGAAGTTTGAATTGAAGACTAGAGTTGTTAATTGTTTTGATATTTATACGCAGAGTACATTAATATAATGTATTTATACCAGCAAAAATAGATAGAATAATTTGATATCTATTAATAGATATAATAAATTAAAACCGAGTCGGTGTTTCGGAGACAGGACAAAGCTTTTTTCAGAAGTTTAGATAGCGCATTGGAAATTGTAAGTTATATAGTTTGTACTTATTTTCTTTAAGTCTATACCTACTTATTTTCTTTAAATTTTAAAATCTATTTTCTCATATATTTGTATGAAGTAATGTTATTTGTAATATATGTGAGTAATTAAGTCATACGTTTCTTTCTGCTCAAAATATTCAACGAAATAAAGGATTTTTAAATTTTTTATGTTTTACAGAAATTAAAAAGTAAATTTATATACCGAGATGTTCCTGATTAATCACATAAAACATCATCACACATAAAAAATCTTAGATTATCTTGTTGTTTTAATTATTGAAAAATCCGCCCATGACTTTACTCTTCTAATTATATTCTATCTAAAATGATTATATTATATAAATTAGTGTTACTTTCTTTATTGATAAAAGTTACAAGCAATTATAAGCTTGAAAAAATGTAGTTCCCTGCGGTTGGGTGTATATATTACCCCAGATGATTTTAATGGAGAATGTGTTAGGGAATAAATTTAAGACTTATTTATAACAACTCAAATTGGTTTTGAGTGGAAAAAAACAGGGTATGTACAAGTTGTGTGCCAGAATAAAGTATAGTAAACTGTAAGATCCTTTTAATTGCCTTACCAGATTTCGTAATGGAAAGCAGGTAGTGTCTAAGAAAACCCATAGGTACTAATGTATTTTTATGATGTTTGGTTAAGTGGATTATGACTGCTATCTCTGGTTTTGGTTCCTGGCATGTTAAATTTAGTAAAGGCACTTTTTATTATTTACTATGGTCTGGGTGCCTCGGATCGGCCCCAGATTAATCCATTCTATATTACCCCTAAGACAAGCATAACTTGCTTATAATTAACACTTTTGCTGGATCACAGCAGATGGGGCACCTAATGGTTTATTTGGTTACATACACATACATAACTTCACACCAGGTCCCTTGTGGGGTAGGCACAAATAACAGAGCGCCATACAGGCTTATTCTTACACACCTCACTTGCTTCTTTGACATTCATAGCTCTTGTCATGCATGCTTGTCTGTTCTTAAGGCTCCTGACATCACCTTCTGCTAATACATGATCAATTTGATCATGGAAGGTGTGTAGTGGCCTTCCGCGACTTCTGCATCCATCCACTTTTGCATTGTATATCTGTTTAGTCATTCTTTCATCATACATTCTTTCCACATGCCTGAACCACCGGAGCATTCCTTTCCTTACCTTCACCCCGACACTCTCTTTCAGACCAACTCTCTTTCTTACTTTACTGATTTAAAACAATTATCATGTGAACAATCAATAATGTAATTTTGATTGTATGTACAGTAAAACCTCTGTAAGTTGATCTTGAAGGGAGACACCAAAAAGTTTGAGATATAGAGTTTACAACTTATGGAGGATTTCGATTTAAGCAAATTTTATAAGGAAACTTTCGACTTGTAGAGGTTAAGATTTATATAATATTTATATATTTTAGAGATTGTAAAATCAAATATTGCTATGTTTGGGACACATAGGTCCAATTTATTGTTTCGAGTTATAAAGGGAAAATAAGTACTGAATTAGCTTATAATGCTACTACTACTCCGTTGGTCCAGCAACCCAAAGTGGGTCTTGGTTTCCGAAATTAAAGCATGCCGCATTTCTCGGTCCTGTGCGGTTTCTTGCTAGTTACTGGCTCATAGTTCTGAACAGATCAGCCTCTACTCTGTCCTTCCAGTGATATTTAGGACGGCCGACTGGACGTTGACCTACCGGCCGTTCCAAAAATGCTTTCCTTACACTGCGATCTTCACCCATATGTTCTACGTGACCGAGCTAGTGGAAGCAGTGAGCTTTTATTTCTCCTATTATGTTAGGCTCGGCCACGAGATTCTCAATTTCGAGGTTGATTTGTACCCTCCAGCTACCATCCTCTCTATTTGTTGGACCCAGAATCTTACGGGAGAACCTTTCCGCTACTAAAAGCTGATTTTTTGGAATTTACTTATTATTTCGACTTATAGTGGGGTTCAGATTTCGAGCAACGGAAGTTTTGGGGATTGAAGAGAAGAGAATACAATTTTTTTCGTGATTCTACTGTATGAAAATTTTATGAGTATATTTCTGTTTCAAACATAGTATGTATGAAAGTGAGTTTATATGAATGTCTTTTTGTTCCCTTTTCGTGCCATATTAACCGATTTACTGAAAGTTTCATTAAAACCGCTGCAACACATAATTATTTTAGGAGCATATTTAATCTACAAGATTCCGAGAGATTTGCACTGCATATTACATGAACAAAATCGCTTCCAGACTCAAGTAATAAATTTGGTGGTCTGATTTCGATTGGTGAATAAATAGGAACCAAAATGAAAGTAATAATACCTGTTGACTGTTTGTACTAGTGCCGTAACCTATAAATATTTATGGACGTACACGTCCCAGTTACGGAGTTATGCGACGCATACTAACGAATCATGGGACTAGGGCATTATACTCAATTTGTGGCAATCTTTACTAACCTAATTTTTATGTTTTGATAGTAACTGATCATTTCACAATAACACCCTGATGTATTTGAGTGCCTATATTGTCGACCCGACGTAAACATCCAATTGTATTTTCTCTCAAACAAAATACACCTAGATCCAAGCTCTAAGGCTGAGCTTAAACGGGCCACCGAAAACAGCCACAAGTGCCCACCGACAAGCAGTTAACACTATTTTTCATGCCTTTTGTATGGACTCGTTGCACACGTGGCTAGCGGTCCATTTGAACGCAGTGTTAAGATTGAATAGTTTCCAGTGGTTACCTACACACACGCAAGCCGCGTGTATACTTGACTGGGCTAAAAACATCGACTTTTTTTTAATGTATCGAAAATATTATTTGAGGAGCCAAAAAAGGATTATTGAGGGACTTTGAATCTTTATTCTATCATCGTTTTACAGTTTTTACTGAGCGGGTCTCAGTCATTGTATCTGAACTTCCAAATCATTGATATGACGAAATAAATTCCGAGCCATTTTTTTAAGTTCAAGTACCTTGCTTTAAAAAAATGACTAATTAAAATTTTCCGTCAGATGAACCGTTTACTTACAATAATGACTTAAACTATTTGTATAGTTTTACAATGTGATCTTTCAGTTTTGGAATTTTGTAATTGATGTAAAAGTCAGTACCTGGAAAAGATCGATAAATATTCTTATAGGATCAATTGCTCTACAAAAAAGTATCATATATTTTTTGCTAAATTGACTCCTGCCATTAAGCTGACATCGTAAGGATTACATACGCAATAATGACCTCACAATAAAAGTTATGCAAGACCGTGCGAAGTAGAGAAAAAGTAGGAGAATGAATCTTTGACTCCGAGATGCTTCGAATGCAACCAGATATTAACGCTACTAAGAAGCTAATAGAAGAAAGAGGGAAACGCGATTGAGAATATACCAACGCGAGGGAAACGCGTTATGTGCTTGTGGGATTTATCACGTTAGGGTGGTAATAGAACCTCCAACGAGAATCTATGAGCAGTCGGGGATACCCATAAAAACCCCTCGGTGTACCATCCTTCGCCTTTTGCCAGGGCCTCTAGTATGCGTTCTGGCCACTCCGCGAACCCTGGCAAACGACAATGTTATGGACAAATCCACAGGACATTTTTTTTCGAGGCAGGGAAATGCACTTCGCACACTACCGGGTCCTTTGCTCCTTGAAAGGCAAACTCACTTCGTCAACAGGGTGAAGACTCCTCTGCTAGTGGATGCTAGAGAGAGATGCTAGAAGGCCCCTGCAGCGAAATCTACAGGACATACTCTAAGTATTATTATATCTATCAGCTACATACGAGTAAGCTATATCCGAAATCACTTTGTAAATTAAAATTAGGGTGCCACGAGTAATAGAGATGTCGAGGGGATATTGTGTACTCATGTGGTTCGATGATGTCACTGCAATGTTTCCACAACGGGATAAATGCGTTTTTTCCAGAAAGGTCGATACGCTCGAAGAATATTTTTCGATGAAGTCTATATTAGACGTATCATTTGGTTTTTCAATCCAGATGAATCTAGCAAAGGGATCCATGTAAATATAAACTTGATTCATTCAATGTCATTGAATAACGTCGCGCTGTGTCCTCTTCTTCTTTGAAGGGGTTATGGCTCCAACGCAATTTACATCGATTTGGCCAATGTCACAGTAGGTGCATATAGAAATATAAATACAAAGACAAACATTTGACCTGTAATCTTGCATATCACTTTCTGAAATTCTGAGGACAACACAAAACATAGAATGTTAGGCTATAGATAGATGTTATGTATTGTTCATAATTTTGAAAATGTATGTACATGCCTTCTATCAGCTAGGGGTAGGACAAAGTCCACATTAACCGGTCGGGGAAAATGTACTGTACTGTAATTGAGCAGAACAAGTAAGAACTGCGAATTACGGAGATGAATATGCTGTGATGGATGTGTGGAGTGATCCGGATAGACCGCGTCAGGAACTCCAGCATCCGCTGCAGTCTTCATGTCCGTGATAAAGCAGACAAACTGCAAAAAATACAAATAATCGGCAGATTGTATATCTCCAAGCTAAGCCAGTTACGCCTGTGTTATGGGTAATATACAATGGACCACTCTAGGGCCGATCCCAGACACCCAAACTACAGTAAATAACAGAAAGTTCGTTTACGACATTTATCAAACCAAGATACTCTGGTTGGCTGGAAGAGATCGCTTTTTAGCGATAAGACCGCCCTTTGTACATAACTAGATATAATTTTAGTCTTAAGTTTATGTTTGTATTGGTGTACAATAAAGAGTTATCTATCTATCTATACTCCGTGCCTTTGCGTTCTAACGAAATCAGCAGAGACTGTCTGTATATTTAACTGCTAGTAAGGCAAGTGAATAGTTAATATGATAATTATAAGTACCGGCTATTAGTCTGGTTATGTGACTTAATACGCATATTACAAGTACCACGTGTTGACAATGAAAAAAGTCATTCTGAGAAAACGGCGTATTAAGATTGCCGATATGTGCAATCTGCTAATTCGACTTAGATAAGCGTGGCGTACATTACATGCCGTCCCTTTTATTAAGAATTGTGAGAACTGAATACAGTAGGACATTTGTGATGGCTGATTTGTTGAACAGTTGAGTTGACCAAGACACACAAAGAGCCGAAAAATTAATAACCCAGACACAGAAAGGTAAAAACAACATGCATGGCACTAGTTAGGATAATATGTATAGGAATAGACATAAGGCACACACTGCACATGTGCTTCCTCACAACACCAGCATGTAACAGATACACTACATTATATTTAGTATTAAAATTAGAATAAATTGATATAATAAGTTATTCGTAAGGTGTGCCATTTATTTAATGACATTTGTGTGGTGGTGTAACACAAATATCATTAAATAAATGGCACACAGAGAAACAAAAATTATCAAGAAGCGTGTATAAATTCTAAAAACATTCTTCGAAATTAAGTTGGAAAAAAAGGGTACAGAACTCGAGTCCATACAGTTGTTAAAAAAACCGTTGATTTTATAAACACTATAATGTAGATATTATATATTTGTTATTACATTAGAATACTAGATACATTAAAACGTGTCAGATGTTAAATGTAAACAACTAACGATTCAAACCTTTAGGTAGTTGACCGTAAGGAAATTCAATCTGTAATATGAAGCCACTTGCCCAAAGTAGTTTCAGTTGTTAGTGAATGAATCCAGGACTTGCAACTGCAATGTCCACTGCTGCGAGAGACTTGCGGTCTTATTCATAGAGAGTTAGAGTAAGTTTGTACGCTTCATTATGGTTGTTATAGAAGCATTCGAATTTACAACTCGCTATGCATAAGACCGTTGAGCTTTAATTGTCTAATAAAACTTCTTTACACATAAATAAATAATAGATGATGCTGCCAATCTTATTATGAAACGTTCACCCATATAAGTAATAATGTAGCGCGTCACGTAGTCAAAACAGATTTGTTAAAGGATGTTTAGACGGTAAATAATAATTATCAATTCAATTATTATATTTTTCAAGATTTCATAATTTATTATATCCGTCTTTACTACCAGAGATTTTAACGTTTTCAATATTCATCGTTTAGCCATATTTTTCAACGGGCCATGAGCAGCAGTATTATATACTTTCAAATGATGTAAGAAAGGATTTCTGAAATAGGCCTACGACCCCTATTAGGTTTTCAAGACTGATGAACTTTAAAATGGCTATAAATATATTTATTCAAACTCTCGTTAATATTATGGCCGAGCTTATTTTGAGTGAATGGATAAAAAAGCGTACGGCCATCACACAGTACGCCTATGCGTGTTCTGTCTGATTCTATACATTGGAACGAAAAGATAAATAGTTCGATTGCGTGGCAAATTCATCCATTGCAAAATAATTAATTACTTCCAATTCGCTAAGTGACCGACAAATAAACGTTAATACGCTGCTGTTATTAATTTTAGCGATATACATTTAACAAGAATAAGAATTAGACATTGAAGCACACGTTTACAGGTAAGTTTGCAATTTTTTCTACCGAAAAAATTCATCGAAACTGTGTTACAGCTAAAGTAATTTTCTCAGAAATATGATCAAGATTGACATAAATATTTTTCATCGGTATAAAGTGTGTAATCTTGGCTGAGGAATCAATCAAAAAACGCTTTTTGTCTCTTGTAAGGCTCTTCAGCCAATATTGTACGAGTGAGTCAGCTTTATGTGCCGTTTATGCCGCAGCCGTTTTATGTGAATTTGTATCGTAACCTCGCTCTTAAGTGCCTTTTTCCATAGAACAATGGGTATGTTTTAGCCAAGTATCTGCGTTCAGCTGACAATCATTAGTAATCCACCGCTGAAAATAAAACTATACGTTTTTGTCACATATTTTGGTCTTCCGCTCATCCAGCACCTATCGCCAACAATACATAGATCTTTGATCTACCAGATCATATCCGTTTTCGTGTAACCATAAATAATAATGTTTACTTTTGTCTAATATTTTAAAATAAATGTAACGTGTACGTATTTCAATCTAGCAACAGTCAGCGTAATGGATTGACGAATTCAATTGATCGTCTTCTGAGTCCGTTTAGATAAGGTCAGCGGCTTGTTGCTAGCTTCTGAATTGAATGGCAGTGTTTTGTACGTTGACCCGCGGACGGCTGCGCTGGCGCATGCGTCGTGTGTGCAAATTCATTCATAAAAATATCTCTCGTGTACCATTTTATTAAATATAAAATAATCCATTTTATAATAAATACAACTTAAAAGCTCTTCATAAAATTGTTGAGAATCCGTTCATAAAAGGTTTCTTGAAGTTTGTGACATATTAATTGGTTCGCTCCTAATATTAAATTGATAAATTTATCTGGAGCATTCGCGATTGTTCTCTGGATACCAAATCTCAGTATCGTTGTGAGTATTAACATGTACTGGCTTTGAAGTTTATTTGTACGCATTTTCCTGTCTAACTCAGAATGCCTTGAGGACAATTAACCTAAAATACAGTTAACATTTTACTATTAAATTTACAGTAGAAAGATTGTTATTTCGTAAAATAACGCAATTTGTAAGAAATGTGTTTGTCAGAACATATTATTATTTACTTTCCTATTAAGTCTATGTCAATATACAGACTTAACTTTATAATATTATAAAATTCTAAACATGCCGTGTCTGTACATTGAAGCTATTAAAAAAAACAACTTGAATGGACTATATAAACGATGGAGAACACGATGTATTTTTTGTAAAAAAAATTACATAAGCTTATGTCAAATTTTAATTGATAATAAGGCAAATGAACGGTCCGTAAGACAAACGAACCGGTCGTTATTAGATTTTGAGAAAAATTGCTGTGACGTAATGTAATTACAAAGTAAATACACTGAAACGAGCGGAAGGAGTTTTGTAAGGCTTCTGTTATTGCCAAAATGTTTCAGGAACTCTAAAAACTGGTCTTTAAACATAACGTTAGAAACATAACGAGAAAATTTAAAAAGGTGCCAGCAGCAGGATGTTTCTGATAACACCAATTTATATCGGTTATCTACTTACATGACAATAAACTCATTGGTCTGGGTTTTCGTTGAGTAAATGTCACAATACGAGTGCTGCATTACAGGAAAAAAAAACATATTTTTATATGTATGTACTCAACTGTATCAAACTGTATCTAGAGATTTATTCTAGACTCAATAAGTAAAATTTTCAAAACGTTATACCATCTAGATTACCTTACTCCAACTAAACATTTATACTCTACAAGTAACCTATTAAATATTTCTCAAATTTGCACATATGATAAATACCTGCATATTAATAAAAAAGATGACTAATAAAAATATACACTCCCAACCATCCTTTACTGCTAAAACATATAAATATAATATCCGGAAGAAAAAATAATTTCAATAAAGACTACCACGAACAAATTACGGGCAAAAAACAGTATGATTGAAGGCAGTGCAGTTATTCAAAAATTACCAGACGACCTACAAAAATGTAAAAATATAAACTTTTTAAATGAAACTAAAAAACCTTTTTATAATAATTATATCGCAGCATAATTATATCGAAGACTGCATAGGGCCACATTAGTGTTAAGAATTATATTGTATTACTTACTAATTTATTAATCTCATAGTAAGTGAACTACATGTTCTTATGGGAAATAAAGTTCTTTAAACCTACTCAATAAAGCAAGTCCTTCACTCGAGTCCCTTATTCTGGATAATAAATAATAAAATCAGACCCTTGTCATCCATACCTTTGTCCATACTATCTTTATTCAAATAAATAATTTTGTATTAAAGACTGTTTCAATGCCTGTAGATTAATCTAATTATGAATTATTCAAAACGGGCTTTCCGTTCAAAAGATGTTACGAATCTAAAAATGACAATGTAAATAAAATACTTGGCGCTGGAATCGGATTCTAGGATTTTGATGTTTTATGTTTGTTTGAATGGGTCCCGGGCTTCCGGGATGGATTTTTTTTTTACACGGGGAAATGCGTTGTCGCCACGTCAGCCGCGCGGGGGATCATGCGCGGCCGGTAGTGGGGCTCCCCGACGCCGATTAATCAATACGACCGGCGCCGGTATACCCACTAAAACCCCCATGGGAGCCTTCTTTCCGCCTAGCGCCGGGGTCGTGGTACATGCGCGAGCTTAACCCGCAACCCCGGCAGCGGCTGGCCGCCTCGTAAACAGAGGCGGCCTCTCCTGTGTGCGGGCCGGGGAATGACGTTTCCCCGGCCCTGAGAGGGACGCGCGGCTACCTCTCGCGCCCTCTCGCGGCATCAGTGCGGGCGGAGGTCATGTTGATCCCCCAGACCTCGACGCCCGCTGCCGCCCGCCCGTGGCTGCCAGGAGTCACGGGCGCTATCCTCCTTCGGTGGGGGAGGGGGAGGCTGCGGGATTGCTCCTGCGCCTTCACCCCTCCCTCTCCTTCCTCCCCCCCTCGTCACCTCGCGCTCTCAGCAGCGTCAGCGGCGGGGGTGGCTTCGCGATAGGGGGGAGGGGGAGGCTGCGAGGATTGCTCCTGCGTCATCACCCCTCCCTCTCCTTCCTTCCCCCCCTCGCCGCTTCGCGCTCTCAGCAGCGTCAGCGGTGGGGGGGGCTTCGCGACAGGGGGAGGGGGAGGCTGTGAGGATTGCTCCTGCGCCATCACTCCTCCCTCTCCTTCCTCCCCTTTTCCCCGCCGCCTCGCGCTTACAGCAGCGTCAGCGGTCGGAGTCGGGGGAGGCCACCTAGCTTCGGAAGGGAAGAGTGTTTTGGGAGGAGGTTTGGAAGGAAGGGAAGGCTTTTAGGATGAGGAGGCGGAAAGGTGGGACACCACTGTCACGGAGTGAAGGGGGGAGTGTGACAGTGGCCGCTCGGGGCCCCGGGGACGCATCCCCTTGTACCGCTTCCTGGACGGAGGGGAGTCCAGGGCGGCACCCCCTGGGGGATTCCAGGATGGATTAGATCAGCGATACTCAACCTTTTTCTTATAAGGGCCACATAGATGTATTAGATAAAGTTCCGCGTTAATCTTATTTTAATTTTTAAATCATATATTTGTATCTTTTGTTTTTGTTTAGAAGATAATTTTGGAACATCACACACACGAGTTAAATCAATTACACTATTTAATTGTTTAATGTCTTAATCAACTTAAGGAACATCTAAAGTTAGATATTAAAGTACATTAGAAAATGTCTTAAATTTATCTTATAAGTGTACAGTTTAACTAGTTTTTTTTAAATTACCCCGTACGTAACAACTAAGTTTAAGTAGTTTCTGATCTGTACTCAAACAAAGTTATACTTAAATAAATTCTGGTCCAAATTACATCCCATCTCCCGGTCGTGAGATTGTCATTACTTTCATTTTTTTTATTTTTTTTATTAATTTATTCATGACCATACAATCAAAGTCTTTCAGTCGGAAACATGTTAATTAATAGGTATTCGTATAGTAACGCAGTTGTATTGCAGTCTACAACCGACGCCATTCAATGGAGTTCTTGTGAAAACTCGAAAGATCACATCTGACTATACAGTTCACATTTCTCACAAAAACACATAATTTCTACTCAAAAACTATCAATATCCTGCAACTATTGTTCATTTTAGAGTAATTATACACATTTTTAGAAAATAAAACTGCACAGCAGAACGTCTCCTTTCAGTTCCCGCCAAAAACTCCTTACTTTCAATTTCTGAAAGGTTGCCAGATCGTGACTTAAATTTTATTATTCAGATTATTTAGGTACCCGTGTATCCGTTATGGATATGTTGGTACTGGATTTTTGAAAAGGTTAACGACCAGGATGAATACATTTTTTTTCCGTGAGAAAATCTCTTAACAACCGAAGGTTTTACAATGCTGGTGCGTTGACATTTACTATATAGAATTTATAACGTTTATTGCTGACCTCAGAGTCGATACATTAAACTTAATTATCGCGAATTCGTTTTTGGTGTTTGTTTAAATTAGTTTCTACTAAACAACCCACAGCCAGGTGGTAGGGCATTTGCCCTACTGGATGACTACCACCCCTGATCTAAAGTATGTCGCCATAATAACCTTGAGTTGTGTTCCGGCATTAGTGGCCAGGTTCCAGTCTCACTTAAGAGAGAAATGCAAATGTCGATAGGCGATGGTAAACGCTTTCCATCAAGTGGTCCGTCTGCCTGTCTGCTGAACTCCTGCAATTTTTCTTGTAAAACTCTAATTTTAAAATATAGTATTGTATGAATATTTATTAGATTGGTTATCATTTTAAGTTAATAAAATTGCAACTTATCTGTAATAAGTTTTTCTAGAAATTTCCACGCCGTTTTTCTTCATTGAACTTCGGTAACCACCGAACGGAAACGATTCAATATTGCGGTATAATGTTATCCTTCGTTTGTTTATTGAATGTAACATATACTCGCATAAACTTCAAATTCTTATTCCGCGGAAATTATCCCATTTTACAGTATAAACGTATGGATTGGCCTCGGTGAGCCCTGTAGCGAGATAAACGCCAGATGAGTGGTTTATGCTACTAGTGTTCACACGCACAATATGAGATTTCCTAATGACATTTATTATCTATGCCTATACCAATTTTAAAAAATGTATATGCAAGTCATACGCAGTGTAATTGAATGTTTGGAGAATGTACTAGCAGATGATTCTCCTCCAAAGTTTATTAATGTAAATATAATCATTTTAGCTTACATCCGACAGCATATTATAATTCAAAATAAACTTCCTAAGTATTACTTTCAATTTTTCATTGTTTTAGTCTAAAAAATTTATTATCAGTTTAATTTTGGTCCAAATTGGACCTATGTTTAATTATCGGCCTTATTGACTGTGATATGTGCTGCATAATGTAAAACTCGTGTCTTATTCTTTCGCAAGCTTAGTCCAATATATTTATGTCTTTATCTAGTAATGCCGAAACATAATGTATAAGCGATAGCTGTTACATAGCATGCTCCTGAAAACTGCTCGTTTTCAGTACGATACTAAGTTTATTCATCTATTAATGCATTGCTATCTTACTGATAAGATCCACGTTCGCATGCGACAGTATTTCCGACCCATATTACATTATAATAACATCATATGGCCACAATAGTTCCTCATTTTGGTTCCATACCTACGCAGTCACGTGTTTCGGCATGATGCTAGAAAAGGGCCGGTTGTGTCTTTTGTTTATTTATCAAAGCACAAAAAAGATCACAGATATTAATAACTGAATTATACGGAGCCAATTTTTAATCCAAACTATGTGTTCATTAGGAAATCGACAAAATTGTTATTATAAAATTTGTTCAGGATTACATGTTTAACTAGTTGTGACCGCTACTTCGTCCGCGTGGATTCTTTTGCGGAACCCTAAAATAAAGTAGTCTATGTTACTCCTTATGACATCAGCAACCTGCTAGTGAAAGTTCCATCAAAATCAGCCAGCTGTTCCAGAGATTAGCTGGAATATCCAGACAGATACACAGAGAGAAAAATTATAAAAATTGCATTTTCTCCAGAGGATGCCCATTTTGGATCTCTACTAAATTTAAATGTGCCTTAACTAAATATTTTTTCTAATGTCTTACTATTTTTATGTATTGATGGTTTAATTATAGCAATTAAATAAACCTTTGATTGTTTCCTTTATACGTTATTAAGGGGAGTGTTGGTCTTGTGCTGGCCCCACGCAAGCCCTACTAAAGTCAGGGCTATCTTTATGGCCCTTTCTCTTCAAGGACATAAATAAAGATATACTGTTTACGTTTCCAAATGCGTAAAAATACACATAGCGCCCAAATTTTTATTTTATTTTAGCCTTCGAAAAAATAAATGCCCCACTTATTTACAATATGCAACTGACATATTGCTATGTACATTATACATAATATGTATTATGTATATATTATATTATATTGACTGTGAACACGTTTCAGTACAAGTGACAGATACCAGATTTGCCTCTGGGGGTCACACAGGGTGTACGTGAGGTCACTGTAATTATAACAAACTACATCAAAAACATTGTTAGCTTGTAATTTAATGATGTAATTATTTTCATTGTAAATGATAAGATCGCAAAAACTGACATGATTACCTAATGTTAACGAAGGTAGCAACACACCGCGGCACTCGGAGTTAGTAATGCATCGTTAGCTTGTTTGCCTTTAGCTTGCTAGGAAGCAAAGGATTCACGACCCCCGTATGACGAAGTGGATGTGTCCTGCTTCCCGGGACACATTCAGGCACTTTTTGCGCTGGTTCGGACTGGGCGTAACTCTGTTCTAAGTCTCAGCCTTTCCTACACAAAAGCGCGGGGCACACGGGAGGAGGGGGTTTTTAATGGGTAGTAGGGTTACTCCGTACACAGTTTCTCTGAGTCGCCACACAAGCTGGAGTCGATCGCGGGTAGATTACTGCTAAAAAGCATACTATTGCACGCCGTGATGCCGCCCTCGACCGACCTGATTCTCACCCTAGCCAGAACCCAGTATTGTGCGTAAATCGGAAGCATTTTCCCTCGCCTTTAAAAAAAATATCGTTAGCTTGTTTATTCATGCTGTCTAGGCGGGCATTACCGCGCTCTCGTTGCCTTTATCGCTTCCGGATTTACCTTTTATTATTGGCGAGGTGGAATCCTCTTATGGACATCTCACAATATAGGAATTACGGTGTGGCTATGTGGAGACTCACTGGCCATATACCCCTAAAACGCCTTGTGTTCCTTCCACTTGCCTATAGCCAGGTACGCGGTAAATCGCTATTGCATAAGCACCCCGCGGCGACAGTTCCGGCTGTACTGCAAGTGCCTTAATAGATTACTTTTCTAAGAGTTGAAAGGAGATTGAAACTTAGATTAAACAAGTTATCTTTATTTTAATAAAATATTGATATATAACACATATTATAATTTTTATGAGTATGACGCTCCGACTTGTCGTTTATCATTCTTTTATTGAACACTTCACGCCGCGCATCTCATACTATATATATTCTTCTGATATAAACGAAACAGAGTTGTCAAACAGGATTTGAGTGTTAATAAAAATCGAATATTATAATGTAAAATGCGTCCCTCTAAATTGGTTTTGGGCTTTAGGTAGTGAGGTAAATCGGCAGCGAGGTGATACCGTAAGCAGTCATCGCCCTGCCGGACACGACGGACAGGGTATTTATGGGTAAAACTAGGTCGCGCCCGCGGATGCGCTCTTATAAATTTGAAGTAAAACTTCCTACAGTAACAATATACAATCCTTGCATGAATAGAGAAGTCATGCTGATCTCTGCGGCCGCGCTGCCTGTCGTAAGACAACCCACGCCATTGGTAGTTTTCTACACATCCTGAATGGAACTGGGCTACAGATGCCGCCATTTTAGGGTGGAGGAGCGAGATTAAATGCTCCTTTGTTTCAAAGGATTATTTATTTAGGTTTATGGCTTGGCAGCTTAGCCTTTAAGCCAGATCTTAGATTACAATATAGTTTCTTCATTTTCTTAAGCCTATGTATAGCACAGCTGAACTGTAGGTTATCATGAAGCCATTCGACGGAGTTCTTGTGACAACTCAAAAGGCCACATTTGACTTAACAATTCACATTTCTCACTAAAACACATAATTATTACTACTCAAAAACTATCGATAGGTATCCTACAACTATTGTTCATTTTAGTGTAATTTAACACATTTTTAGAAAATAAAACTGCAGAGCACAACATCTCCTTTCAGTTCCCGCCAAAAACTCCTGTTTCAAAGGAAAATCTTCCAGCGAGGGTAGTGTTGCGCCTCGTAGGCCCATCTGTTTTTATAAGCGAAACGAAAACGATAACGAAATAAATGTTTACAATTTTTTAAAGCTTTTGAATATTCATGTCGGTTAATATAATCAATGATATTTAATACAATTAAAAAAAACTAATACTTACAATTTTTTTCTTTTATTATTACGCCGCGACGATATCGAGAAGATATTGTGAATTTAGCAGAATACGAATTTTTATCATTATCGCAATGAAATCGTACTTTAAACATCTGCGCAACGCCAAGATAATGGAATAGCTAACATATAATTTGGGTTTCTTCAAAATATATATGGGCAGTTTCCTATATGTTACTAACCATTCATTTGCCTTGCTTCTGGTTAGACATTAGCCGTATGCAGCTAATATCTACCGGTAGTCTAGCAAGCGAATGAAGTACAATTTATTGTGAATCATTTACAATCTTTGTGATCGTTTGTTTCATCATTAATATAATGAACTTGTATTCGTAAAACATCTTTGTGATTATGTACATGCATTTTCTTGCATTAGGTTCATTTGTAAGCAGCAACTTTGGCTTCCTGGTTTTTTTTTTTCGTTCAACCGCAGACGAGCAAGACGGCTTCCTGGTTTAATGACTCACGTTATTTACAAGATGTTATACTTCTATAGTTTCATACAAATAGTAGCTAAATCCGGCTACTATTTTTCTATGAAAGTAATTAAAAGTATTTTAACGAGCATACATTTATCAAAAACATACATATTCAATGTACTTTGTGTACGGTGAAACCGAACACTGCATAAAATGCATTTTTACTTTACTTTATAAATTTATATTAACAAATAGGTACACGAATAGCGGCCACCGCGTGTGCTCCCTCGCTCCTTTATTACTCCTATCTTTGGTCAATTGAATAAACATTTTATAAATTTGTCTTTTAGTTATACTTTAAAGCGAATCCCTACCGTTTTCATGGTCCTTCGAGCCGGATATGAACCAGCGACCTACGGATAATAAAAATAATAGATAAAAATGCATTGTATGCAGTGTTGGGTTTCACCGTACACTTTGCGTTGCTATGGCTACGCCGTTCAATGAAATAACAGCCCAAGAGCTGTTATACATTTTTTAGTAGATGAATAGATACTTAGGTATCGTAAAACGTCGTAAAATACTAATTTTATAATATCTAAATACAAAAACGTATTTGGCTGAAGGGTAATGGAGCTACCATTTAATTTTTAAAGCAGTTATTAATATTTTTAAAATGTGTTCATGAGGTGCTTTGAAATTTGAATACCCTCAAATTTTTCGAGTTTTGTTTATACAAACATCCAGAAGCTGAATTTTTGTATTATATAAAGATAGACTTGCTAAAATTATTACATCTATATTCAAATTCCGATAGTAGATTTATTATGTAGCATTTTAATGTGTCTAACTCGTCGCCATTAATTTAGAAAATTCAGCATGGACTCGCCATATAACAGTATCTTTTTTTCCAGCATAAACTAGTCGAAGAAATGGTTGCGAAAACAAAATTATTGCACATTTGTTGCTATTTACTTCTATGTGACGTATCGTCGTGGACCAGCGCCGAAGTTTTTACAGCCATTTCTGACGTGGAACCACTGCTGGAGACCCACAAGAGGATCATAGATGATTTAGATGATTACATCGGTAAGGAAGAAAAGAGGCTTAAGACTTTGAAAAAGTAAGTATTTATAAAGCCCTGTAAGCATTTTAGCAGAAAAAGAACTTTTGTCTTTAGCTCATCTCCCTTTGTCTTTATAGTAATTTTCTCACTGACTCCTGGTACTCTATGAATGAAAGACATGAAAGTGTGCTCATATATAGTAGTGCGGAGGGAAGTATTACTTATCTAGTTTTCCCAATTATCCTCAGTTGTCAATCAACTCTGCCTACACTTCTATCTGCGAAAGAATGCAATTTCTTACAGCCGGGAGGCTTTCGTAAGAAGCAACAAAACAAACCACAGCCAGGTGGTAGGGTATTTGCCCGACTGGATGGCTAGCACTCCTGGTCTAGAGTATGCCGCCATAACAACCTTGAGTTGTCCTCCCCCCCAGTCCCCCTTAAGAGAGCAGCAGCGCATTTGTAGCACCTTTCCTGTTGCAAATGTCATTAGGCGTGTTAACCGCTTTCAATCAAGTGAGCCGTCTGCCTGTCTGCTGATCTCCTGCAATGAAAAAAAACACTTTTCTGTAATGAATTCACAGATAAATAATTAAAAATTAAGTGGCCTCCATAATATTTATGTCGACTATGTTAGATTCTAAGAGAATTGAACTATTGTCTTTTACAGGCAGTTAAATATATACAGAAGAGAGCACTACAAAGCAATGGAGGATATACCAAATTACTTGGGCAATCCCATAAACGCTTTTACCCTCATCAAAAGACTGACGACTGATCTTGATTTTATAGAAGATAGTATTAATATAGGAACAGGTAATGTAATTTATTTATTTAATATATGTCTTTATAAAGCTTAGGCTACATAGATTATATACGGTTCAAGTTATTTGTTTTAACAACTTGTTCTATTGCTTGGCCAGAGTCACTATATTAGAGGAATGGATGGCATATCCATAGCCTTAGTGAATTGGCGGGTTTCATAGGCATAACGGTAATGTCTATGTGTAGGTTTCTTTAATGCAATTTACTTGTAATTGTTTATTATTAAAAATAAATGTAAACCTTATGTTACGGCTTTTTCTAACCATCATAAAAATTAATCTACGTATCAGCTTTGTTACGTATACATAATAAGTATGAGCAGGGTATTGAGAGTCGAACTGGCTAAAGAGCAAAGAAGTAGCATTAAAGTTTTGGCAAAAGAGCAGTTTGACTCTCCGCTGCACTTTAGACGTGCTACCGGAACTCTAAAAATAGTCGCTAGTTTCTAGCGAAGTTCATCAGATTTGAAAAAAGAATATCGAGCTTCGATAATCTTTGAACGAATTACAATAACTAGTGGTCGCCCGTACTCGAAATTCGACCATAATAATTAATGTGAAAGACTGTACTTCCATAATCACAGATTTCGCCAAGGCAGTTACAGTTAATTTGACTTGAACAATAAACAAAAGAGTAACGTGTGTGTGTCAAATACAGTGTGTAATGATTTTTTTTTATTCGTCCCTTCTTCTCTATCCGTGCAGGAACGGAGAAAGAATACAATTTCCTGCGGCCGGGCGGCCTGTCGTAAGAGGCGACAAAACAACCCACAGCCAGGAGGTAGGGCATTTGCCCGACTGGATGGCTACCACCCTGGTCTAGAGTATGTCGCCATAACAACCTTGTGTTGTGTTCCGGCATTAGTGACCAGGTTCCAGGCTCCCTAAGGAGAGCAGCAGCGCATTCTTAGCACCTTTGGTGTTGCAAATGTCCATAGGCGATGGTAACCGCTGTCCATCAAGTGGGCCGTCTGCCTGTCTACTGATCTCCTGCAATAAAAAAAAATATATATAAACTATAAGTGTGCGAAATTTTATACTCCTTCGTCCGCGCAATTTTCGTAAAAAGGGCAACGAATTTTTTGCTTTACGTATTAATATATAGATATCAGCACGGATATTCGTGAATCGTGACTGAGATAGCGCACGTCTGAACTAAGCTTTAAAGCCTTTGGCCAGTCATTTCCATATGGAAATGAAGCAGTTTAATTTGTGTGTAGGTAGTTATTTAAGTGTCAATTTCTAATGGGTATAAATGGCGATTGTAGAATTTTTTAAAGCACGTGTTCTAAAATATTACTTATATTTAAATTGACTATTATTGCTTTATTTATGGTTTTAAATCATTATGCTCGTTTAAGATTGCATTTAGTTTATTTAATAGATATGTCGTCGCTCTAATAATAAATAAGGTTTAAAGGAGATTATGTTATTAAGGATTGAAAATTGATGAACAAACGTCGACACTTCATCTTATTTATATAAATAACTTCATACACTTTATACAAAAATAAAGAAATATTTAAAATAATAGTTTATATTGTCTAAAATTCAGTTAAGCCAGCACTTGTCAAGTTACAAAAATTGTACTTTTTTTAAAAGTGTACAATAGTTGTAAGATAACTATTGTTTTTGTAGCCAATAATTTTGTGTTTATGTTGAAAATCTCTACTTTTAGAGAAATGTGTATGTTCGAGCTGCCACAATAATCGGTGTCTGTCAAAGACCAAAAATTTGGCTGAGGCTTTTATTTCATGTTCATTTTAAAAACATCTTGACTTACTTACTTACTTATATGTATACTTGACTCTGGCCAGATACAATATTGCAGAGCGATATTTAAAAATAAAAAGCAGGCAGGATTAAATTGTTATTTAAGTACAAGAATTTTTTAATCATAATCGTGTTCTCCATCGTTTACATTACTTTATACCAATTGTTTTTGAAGTGAAAACTTCAGGCACGTTGGGCAATTTTGGAAATGGCGGGCACTAAACTCGCGTGCCCATCACACTCAGGTACAAAGTTTTCACTCCTGACGTGCAATCGTGCACATTTTTACAATGTTATAATACTATTACGTATAGAAAATTACAGACATAAAAAATTCCAATGACATGAGAACAACTTTTACGCCGTAACATTGTAAATGAATGCAAATAATAATTGCTCCATGACAGATTACATAAAGAATGTGACGGTGAATCACGATGATGTGAAGTACCCGGTGCTTGAGGACTTGGCCGGGGCTGCGCAGGCGCTTACGCGATTGCAGGAGACCTACCATTTGCATATAGAGGAGCTGGCCGAGGGAATGTTGAACGGAGTTAGATATAGGTAGGTCTAGTCACGGTTTTGCGTGCACGTTGCGACTTTCTAATTTAGTTTGTTCTATTGTTAGCTAAGACTTGCCTAATTATGTGTAGTTCATAGTTCACTTACAGCCGGTTCCTATTAGAATAGTAGACTTTTACACGAGAAGTGAAAGTGACCTACTTAAGAGAGACCTATGAGGTGGGTTGAATGGGTAGCGAAGGCACAAATAGTTCGAGTGCCTAAATAGGCCCGAGGTTGAGACTGCTTTTTGAATATGAGGAAAATAAATAAAAACTGATTAGTTAAACATACTCTAATAATATTTTCTTAGGTTTTCGCGACTTGTATACGTAAACTACGTTTTAAGCGCGGTAATTTATTTGATTTTGACCGTGACCACAGCCACTGAAAAGCAGCCGAAACGTCGGATATACCAAAATCAAATAAATTACCGCGCTTAAAACCGTTAAAACGTAGCTTTATTAACTACTTCTCTAACTAAATCAGGCTTTAAATCCATATCTAAATCTGATGAACTTAATAGGTCAGATATAAAACATCAAATTAAAAAGAATTTATGGTATTCTACCAATCAATATTTTTGGTCACCGATTATAGTAAATTTATGTATATTAGTAATAGTTTAGTGAAAATTAATTTATAAGTATAAATGATGTTATAAAATGGTGGTAATTTTTTGTAGAATTTATGCCGTGATTTAACATTGACTGTAAAAAGAGTTGGAACATGAGTCGCATGTATTCTTTATGGTTCGCATAGTTTTTAAAATTTTTGACAGCAGATAAAATCGTTTACCAGCATCATACATACATACATACATAACTTCACGCCAGGTCCCTTGCGGGGTAGGCACGAACAACAGAGCGCCATTTAGGCTTATTCTTACACACCTCACTTGCTTCTTTGACATTGATAGTTCTTGTCATGCACGCTCGTCTGTTCTTAAGGCTCCTGACATCATTCTGCTAGTACACGATCAATCGTTTACCAGCATCGATCACTAATTATTGATCGATGTTTACCAGGGACGAAAAGTACTTGTTTCTGCTCTGTGATCAGTCAACTCCAGGCGTACATTGAGAGAAATGAAGAGGAATCTTACTATATTATATTATATATATTCTCTATGTTAAAAATTGTCATCAACTCCTTACGAGTACTGTAAATTTTCTACCTAAAGAATGGGTAGTAAGATTACAAATCTGGCATTAATCGATTCATCTATCTTCTGTCTATTAATATGATAAACCTGGTCCAGTGAATGCATTTTCTATTCTATTCGCTTAGCGCTAATGCCACTTCTCTACAAAAGCATGTAGAGAAGTAGAGTTTGTAAGTACGCCAGTTAAAAAAATATTAGATTCAGAGGAGCTAATTCGAATTACCAGATGTCGAAAATATTTTTTATTTATTTTACCAATTTTATTTTTTTAATGTCAATTTCAACATAAACATGAAAGTTTGAATTTCGAAGAAAACTATAGTAGAATTATTTTCTCCGTGCAGTTTGGCTCATAAATAATCGGAGCGGTGAAGCAAGTATTTCGCTTTCTCTTCCACTCACGGGCCTTATGGGTGGGCATAGTGATGCGCATTATTGTTGGCGATAAGCGTTATCGATAGTGTATTTAGTTTTGTCATTTTGTGGGTTAGTGATATAAATGAAAGAAAAACATAGATAAAACAACGTATTTATTAAAATAAGAATAATTGAAAATAAATCATTAATTGGGTATCCATGTATTAAAAAACTATAAGTACAAAAGTTTAGAATGTAACAAGTTATATTAAAAATAAATATAAATACTTATATCTAAGTTTAAAATTAACAGCAAAAAAGATAATGATTTTATAAGAATGATAATCTTTCTTTGATATGAATGAGTTTTTATCGATAATGGCATTGCGCTCGCGCAACATACTCACTGCCCTAGCCGGGCTGAGGCCGAGTTTGATTTATGACCCGAACTGCACGGACAAAATAATTCTTCTATAGAGGTTTATATTTTTCGAAACCATTTTCAACTTCCAATATTGTAGTATGTATTGAAAGTTTTCGACCTATATAATTTATTTAATCTTTTCTTTTTATAGCGTGAAATAAATAACCTTAGATAAGTTGTCTCAATTTTTACATAAAGGTTATGTCAATAAACTGTATCACTACAATAGGTTATTCTGATAAAATATTTCTCGTATTTAATACTGACTAAATGCTAACCACAAACTGGGCTAAAATATATGGTTTCGTTTTTTTATGAAATTAATTAAACTACGTCCTTTCGTCGTACCTTTATACGTGCAGGAACTGAGAAAGAATACAATTTCCTGCGGCCGGGCGGTATATCGTAAGAGGCGACAAAACAACCCACAGCCAGGTGGGAGGGTATATGCCCGACTGGATGGCTACCACCCCTCGTATAGAGTATGCCGTTATAACAACATTGTAGCACCTTTGGTGTTACAAATGACCATAGGTGATAGTAACCGCTTTCCATCTATCGTCTGCCTATCTGCTGAACTCTGCAATAAAAAAAGTTTTTTTTATACATTATGAAATGCGAATTTCTTTGCACAGAATACAGATTTGTGATCGCGGTGACTTTGTAACACGTATATAATTTGTTTTTTTTAAATCTTTCACAAACCGATATCTTGTTGTGCTTTCAGGTAAACATATTGCATTAATAAAACCTTACGTATGTATGTATGATCCAAGTGCTCGAACAGTATTGGTGTACGAGCGAAAACTGTTTTTTTTTCAGTTTCCCAATGACAGCGGGAGATTGTTACGAACTCGGCAGAGCGTTGTATAATAACAAAGACTTCGAGAACAGCCTGGAGTGGATGAGGGTTGCTCACAAGAAGTTCAAAGTCGAATCAAAAGCCGAGAATCATCCGTTCACTGAAGTTGATATTTTGGAGTATATCAGTTTTTCACTTTATATGTTAGGTTAGTAACGAAGTTTTTTTTATATAGAGACCTCACCACACCTCAGGCATTCCGACAGTCTGACAGGAATATTTAGGTGTATTTTTTTAAAGAAATTACTATATTTCTAACATTTAAAGAAGAGTTATAAGTCTGTTAATATTTGAAACTTAACTGGTTTGTGAAATATACCTATTCGAACTGCCAAAAGATGTCCATAAAGTTTTCCTTAGCCACCGCCCTAAAAACTAAATATTCTTTCAGTATAGGTTTTTGGCATTGAAACAAGTCACCAACTGATAATATCCAAAATTTTAAATATAACTTGTAAATAATAGAATTGGATATAACTTTTATTCTCTTTCTTTTTTTATAAATGCCAGACTTACATACATTGTATATCCCAAAATTAAATAATTAATGAAACTTTTTAATAGTACTAATGCACTTTCTGAGCAGGCTTTGTATAAAAATCATATTTTTTTAGATGACGTAAAAGAGGCCTTGATATGGACGGAGAAATTATTAAAATTGGATCCCAACCACACTCGTGCTCGGGGCAATGTACCTCATTACAAGAAGGCTCTAGCAAAGGAAGAAGAAAAGTCGAAGAAAGACAAACGTGGGGTAAGTCTCCGCACATACCACCACCACCACCTGGGTTAAAATTAAAGATGACACGGGCCCTGTAAACAAGTGGCATTGGCGCCAAACGAATTGAATACAAAGGCTACGTTCCACCAACCGCTCACAACCACCACGCTCACGGCCGCAATATTTCCCGTTGCAATCATAAATCCGAGTGGAATGCATTACGCTGTAATTTGTTCATCTTAATAATTGACTTTAATAGTCAATTGGTTAAATAATATTATAGTAAAAAATATGTACAAAATATTTTTCATTTTTTATCACAAAACAGTTTGAGGTAATCGGATAACTTTCTATGTCTAAGTTAGGAAATTTAATATAATTACTTTACGTTTTCTGAAAGTATTATTTTTGTGGTCTTCTTTTTAAATTTTTACGTTAAATTTCTCAATGCCCACTTCGACCCACATATTGAAATGGATCGTTTTGAGCTCGGGATGAGCGAAAATTATTACGTCATTAGTGACGTTTTCGCCACGACCATAACGACTATGGTCGTCATGTGAGACGGCTGAAAGAGCACTGTTAGCATCAAAGGAACACGCCCAAAAAATAAGGGATTGACATATCGTTACACTGAGTATTGTGTCATTCTATTCGTTTAGCGTTTTACCACTAAACTTGTCTACAGGGCTTGTTAACCATCCAGTATCCCGGCTATCCAGCCTTATTTTGTTATGAGCCCGGATGCCAATAGTTACGCCACCATTATGCTGAGACTCGAGTTCAATTTAGGACTTATTTTGTTTATATTTACATTAACTTAGTAAATACATACATAAAATACTAAATAAAAAAATCTTTATTTTTATTTCTTTCTTTTATCTGACGGATATTTAAAAATGCAAATTTCATTTAATAAACTGTAGAAAGATGTTTTGAGTTTTACATATAATATATTTTTTACAACTATTACGAGTCGTTAGCCACTATACACGCCAGCCGCTATCATTGCATTCACATGGCTGTACGCCCTTCAACAGACATCTTTTTTAAGCATTATTTTTATGTTTGCTTGTAGGCAAACATGCGGTAACGGATGGTAAGCGATTACTACAACAGTACGATTACTACAACAGTAAGGGAGCTTTGCCTACGTCTTTGAAATTTAACTAATTTTTTACAATTAAATTTATACTTTATTTTTTTTTAATTATACTTTTATGTAGGACACCGGTGAAGATGAAGAGGTTGAAGAGAAGAAGCCTGAAGAGGCCTTGACAGACTACCAGAAGGAAAGGAAGGTTTACGAATCGTTATGCCGCGGTGAAATGGACATTCCCAGTGAAATCGCTAAAAAGTGAGTATCTCAAAATATAAAAAAAATCAGCTAAAAGAAGTCGATGGAGTAACTTCGATTTATTCATTATTAATGATTATTATTTAAATCTGTTTAAACAATAATTAATACGCTATTTGACGAGTATAAGTTATGACATCATAACTTTCTATTTTCATACAACCTAGAGGCCTACGGTGTTTTGTAAAATTAAAAAGTTTCTCAATTTACTTGGCTGTCAACTACCTGATTAAACCAGCAATTTCACCATACATTTTCGTGTATGTATTTTGTTCATATCAATATCTTGGACAGTTCAGAAGGTATGAATATGTAATCCAAAGCCTATGCCAACGAAGTCACGAGCAGAGTTATGTTCAAAATCAAAAGATTTATCTCAAAATGAGTTCCACCGGAGAACACTTTGAAGGTCATACATATAAGTTAGAATTTAAATTTTCTTAAGTTTTCGCGACTTGTATACATAATAAAATTACGTTTTAACGGTTTTAAGCGTGGTTATTTATTTTATTTTTGTTATTCAGACGTTTCGGCCACTTTTCAGTGGCTGTGATCACGGAAGACAAAGATGTCAAGTGTCAACGAGTATCGTTGAAGTTTTATTTAGCCTACCGCCAAATTGTTCATTTTAATTATTTAGTTTTAATTTTGTTTATGGTTATTTACTCTATGGGAGTCTAATCTAATTTACCACTTTAAATTTACTTCCTATTCTATGTACACCGCTTCGCAACGTGTTATTGCTGTTAAGGAGTAGTGGCAAGAAAGTTAGTTATATATAAGCACGTAATAAAACTACGTTTTAGCGGTTTTAAGCGTGATATTGTAATCGATGTTTATTCCGACGTTTCGGCCACTTCACGATCACGGCTACTAAACTACTAGTACTAGTCACGAAAACTTAAGAAAATACTAAGGAGACACGAATACTGCTATATTATTATGTGCTATGTAACGGTTGAAGTATGTTGTTTGTTAAACCGGTTCAATATTTGTGCTCTTATGAATGCTTTTCCTCGGTATTTACTCAGAACTTGCGAAGTGGGTGTTATTTGCATCTCTTTAAGCCTTATTTGTAATGTTAATATTTTAGTTCAACATTACATCAATAGCTTTGATCATTGCCTACTTAACACAATACTAGATTGTCAAATATTTGTATTGTATTTAGCGATGGGTAATTCTGAGATATTTAAATAATCGTAATCGAGTTAGCAATCGATTCGCTACTCGACTGAACAGTTGAGATGTGATTCGATTGTTTCGAATAATTAAAATAAAAGGCTTGCCCGACGTTTATATATAAGTGCATTTTCGAATGTTGGAGTTTTTGGTGGGAACTGAAAGATTGTACTGTGCAGTTTTTTTCTAAAAATGTATAAAGTTACTCTAAAATGACCAATAGTTGTAGGATATTGATAGTTTTTGAGTAATAATTATGTGTTTTGTGAGAAATTTGAACTGTATAGTCAAATGTGGCCTTTTGAGTTGTCACAAGAACTCCGTTGAATGGCACTAGCTGATTGCCTACAGTTCAGCTGTGCAACACATCGGCGTAAGAAAATGAAGAAACTATATTGTAAACTAAGATCCGGGTAAAAGACCTAGCTGCCAAGCCATAAACCTACATAAATAATAATTCGAATGTAATGTAGGTTGCATTTATTTTCGTGTCAGTTAGTCTATATTTGTTTAGTGTTAAATAAGTCTTTGTCTTTCTTTCTTTTATCAAAATTTTCGTTGACTGTTTCGAGTTGATCGGACATAAACAAACGACGAAAGGCGTTTCAGAGTAAATTATCTGATTACGATGCTAGTGTCGTGACTCGAAACTATAGACTAACTGGTTTTTTATGATGGAAGTGTAGGTTTGCGTTCGACCACTATTTCATCTGATGTTGATTGATGAAGCAGTCTAAGATGGACACGCTTCCCTAGAACATAGCTATTCACTCCTGACCTCAAGACTTTAAGATTGTATTTGTCAGGAAATCAGACTCCATCAAATTATTCCACTCTTGGAATCTGGCGGTGGGCACCAAAAATGATGAAACGCAACGCTCGATTCTGACTCTTGGTGTTTCCACCATGGAACGGTGGCGCAAACCGGTGCGTCTGTTGTCCGATGGTAAAATGGGATGGAGGAATCAGCTCGTGCAATTCTAAGGAACACTCCCCGAAATGTGTCCGATAGAAGCAGTCAGCCCACGACCTTGCGTCATGATCTAGACTCTGAAGTCGAGGATAAAAAGACAATAATTGCCGACCAGCTTCCTGGCTCTTTTCTCAATTGATTCCAACTGGTATTTGGCTGACCCGTCCCAAAGATGAGAACAGTACTCCATGCAGGACCGAACCTGTGCTTGATATAAGTTCAGCAGTTGTTCCAACGTGAAGTACTATCTCACCTTTGCTTTTGGCCTCCACTTGCGCCAATGCCAGTGAAAACATTTTAGTGTCATCGAAATGTTTTTTTGCAATCGACTTGAAGATCTCGTAATTGAGCATCTCTAATTGCAATCACTTTGTTGGTTTTGTAATGTAAACGATTTATACGGTTGCGTTACTCTTAATTTATTTAAATACACACATTCAACTTCTTTGATTTTGTATGAGTTCAGCTTTTAATGACGTAATTATTCTGATAATACAAATAACTTGAAAATGGTGTAGTTATTATTTATTTAAAAGACATATTACGGAAAGTATGCAAGAATGATTTGCATAGTAAAGAACAATTGTTAAAGCTTAAATAACTTAATAAACAGCTTCAATCTTGCGTTTTGTTATTTAAAACAACATATTTTTTAGACAAAATCAGTTAAAAATTGAAAATTTTAATAAATTTCTCATGTATGAAGGCACTTTTAAAATCGTAAGTAGTAAAGTTCTTTCTTTCACCAAAATAACAATATCTTATTAATTATATTATAACATTACAAATAACGCATTAAAAAACGGTTCATAACTATAACATTAGCACAGATAAAGCAGTAGCATAATATGGAGGTGAATTATATTTACACTATATTTTATGACAGTCAAAATAATTATACCATTTCAGAAAGAACTGGCGTAAAGTGTGACAAGAATAGTTCAGTACATTTATGTTTG
The DNA here is from genome assembly GCA_012273795.1 of Dendrolimus punctatus. Taxonomy (NCBI): domain Eukaryota; kingdom Metazoa; phylum Arthropoda; class Insecta; order Lepidoptera; family Lasiocampidae; genus Dendrolimus; species Dendrolimus punctatus. Next base: position 2,495,350 of record CM022538.1, on the reverse strand, counting down.
AAATAAGCCCAGTACTAGTTTTCAACTGGCCCCCTTATCCACATTCTAAAAAGACTTACATATCGAGGGCTTCATAAAAAATGGGCGTATACGCAAAAATGAATTTTTTTGTTGTTTACTAAAATCTATGCATGTTACAATTTAGATAGTCTTACCAGTACGCAAGCGTACGTAAATAGACGGTTATTCCAAATTCAGCCTTATACAATCAACAGTTTTGTTTTATTCACAATTTTGGCCCTTGTGTAAAACTGCACTTTCTGTACGCCCATTTGTTATGAAGCCCTCGATATGAAGTTAGCACAAAATTAAACTTAAAAGAGAAAATTATTAAATACGTTTCACAATTTAGCTTTGCTCGTTCTCTTACAGGCTTAAATGCCGATACTTGACAGAGAACCACCCGTTCTTGAAATACGCGCCGATCAAAATGGAGGAAATGTATTTGGACCCCACAATTGTGGTGTTTCACGGCGTCATGAGCGACGAAGAGATAGAGTTTATACAAGAGATGGCCAAACCAAGGGTGAGTTGTTGCTCTTGTAATTTTTTATTCTCCTACTCTAGCTTTTCCCCGGAGTTCAGCTCCCGTCATTGTAGATTTTGTCAATCAATTTTGGTGGTTGAGGTAGAAATTATTTTATATTTTTCGTAACTATATAAAAACAATGAATAATATGACTTAAATCTAAAGTTCTTAGAAAATATGGAAGATTACTATGCTAAGTAGCGGGAGACAGGAGTCTAAACTAAGAAAAAACCCGCATTATGGAACTCCAGGCCTTGCCCTCTTCTACAGTACTAATTCAAGTATTTTTTTAAACGTCTCTGTGACTATTTGAGTTTGAATTAAGCTATATCTAAAATGGTTTCTAAGGTTTCTAGTTTCCGTATAATGTAGAGTTGAAAGCCACGATCTTAACACTTCTTGCATCTGGACCTTTTCATGGAATGAAGTTTAAACTTTTATGGATCTTATTATAAAGACTACTACTGTTAAATTTCATATTTTTTTGAGCAAAAATGTTTTGGTTGAAGGCTGCTGATGAACTATGTAGTTGTTTTGTGTGTCCGCTTTATCACTACTATTAAGAGCAAAGGGAGTGTAGTAAAACGCAGTCATTTTTAATTTCTTAAATTGCACTGAATATAAAAATAGTATGGAAATTAATTATAACTTAACCAACGTCTTACTACCGTACGCGCCGTACGTAGGCCTACATCCGGCTCGAAGGACCATATGTAGGCTCCTCCTGGAGGAGGTGTGGTGCTTCAATGATTAGTGGACTGTCGCAGTATGATTATCTTTATTATAATATAATTACACGTATGTGACTAATGTATGCGTCGCCGAACGATGTGTGGCGGACTGGTTCGCTCGCGGCACTCCCCTCTCTCCCTTTTACCAGGGGAAATCCGATTGAGGACTAAGCCGCGACAAGGGCAGAACCTTTGGGGGATAATTCGCGACCTAGTGTGGGATTCGCCAGATCTCGGGTAGCACTAGCATGCCTAGTCAGAACTGGTGCTATGCTATTGACGCTCCCCGGTTAGGAATACCCACTAAAACCGCTGGGTGTTCCATCCTTCGTCTTATGCCAGGGCTACGGTATATGACCTAGCCTCTCGGCAGCCCTCCCCTCTTCCCTGACGGACCCGGTTGGCGTTAACAGGAGCGGCGGCGGCTCGCCTTCTTGGCATCTATGATTAATTCACGGGGCATCAAAAAAAGCTTCAGGTTACAGGCGTTAGGTAAAGCAGACCCCAGAGAAGTAGTTGTGTTGTGTTTTCCAGTTCAAAAGGGCCGTGGTCCACGACCCTAAGACCGGGGAGATGGTCCAGGCAAACTACCGCATCAGCAAGTCGTCGTGGCTCCGCGACGAGGAGTCCCCGATAGTGGAGCGCGTCTCGCGGCGCGTCGCGGATATGACCGGCCTCAGCATGATCTACGCCGAGGAGCTGCAGGTCGTCAACTACGGCATCGGCGGCCATTACGAGCCGCATTACGACTTTGCTAGGGTGAGATTTTATTATACAGTCTTCTTCAGTCAGTTAATGTCCGAATCCCGACACTGGGTTGCCTGGAAGAGATCGCAATAAGCGATAAGGCCCACTATTCTAATGAAAATGTATGCATATCAATTATCTATTTTTTTATTGCAGGAGTTCAGCGGACAGGCTGGTGGCCCACTTGATGGAAAGCGGTTACCATCGCCTATGGACATTTGCAACACCAAAGGTGCTACAAATGCGCTGCTGCTCTCTTAAGAGATACTGGAACCTGGCCACCAATGCCGGACACAACTCAGGGTTGTTATGGCGACATACTTTAGACCAGGGGTGGTAGCCATCCAGTCGGGCAAATGCCCTACCACCTGGCTGTGGGTTGTTTTGTCGCCTCTTACAACAGGCCGCCCGGCCGCAGTAAATTGTATTTTTCTCCGTTCCTGCACGGATAAAAAAAAATAAGTTTATGGTAAACTCGTGAGGATGTCCGACGTCTTTTAATGGAGTGCAGCAGAAATAGAGATAGCAGAGTAGAAGTTGACGAGGGAGTTGGGACCAAATCGTTTTGATGTGGGTTATTTATAGAAATTCTGGCAGAGCCAGCCTCAAAGAAGGCTAGTCTCTTAGCCAGCTCATTATTTAATATATAAGTTTACCCGCGGCTGCGCCGTGGGTTAACCTCTAGTGCGTGTCTCTTGTTTATAGAGCAAGTGCTACAGGTTATATTATATTAAATTTTTATTTATTTGCCCACGGAAGATTCACTTCATTTTATATCGCTACTATACTATCCCCCGTCTATCTTGTTAACAAAATAAATTACAAAACTCGACCAAACAGGCCAAAATGGTCTAAATTACCAAAAAGGCCAAAATGACCAAATAGACCAAAGTGACCAAATAGGCCATAATGACCAAAAGGCCAAAATGACCAAAAAGGGCAAAATTACCAAAAAGGCCAAAATTACCAAATAGGCCAAAGTGAAAATTATCCGTTGTCCACCCTCAGTATTTAATTTACACACGTACCGAATTTCAGCCAAATCGGCCCATTCGTTCTTCCGTAAAAGCATAACAAACAGAAAGACAAATATATTTTTATCCCGGACACTATCCCACTTTACGGGATAAAAGTATCTTATGTTCATTCTCGGTATCGAAAAAATATATATACTGAGTTTCAGCCAAATAGCTCCAGTAGTTTTTACGTGAAAACGGAACAGACAGACCAGAGTTACTTTCGCATTTATAATATTAATAGGGATTGTACGTTTAGGAGATGATGGAGCTGACATGTCAATGTGGCAAAATCCCAAATAAATAAAGAGGAAAAAAAAGTGTGGTGATTAAAGACTTTTCATTCAATAATTATTATTGGGATAATATTAAACGGTTGTTGTAATGTTTTGACGTGGTTTAGAGTCATACTGGAATCCATTATATTGATTACAGCTCTGATGGCTGACTCGAACGATGTGATACGACATTCTTACAGAATATCGGCGTTAAACGGTTAGCGTTTTACTAATCGGGTTTCGTACGATGAGTGACACTTCCGATGGCCAACTTCTCTCCTTCTCTTGTCTTCCATCTTGCTATCCCATCTTAAAAACTGATGACGCTTTGGCTCCGCTCTGGTGTTGTGAAACATCTATAAACGACGGCAAGCGCTTTCCATCAGGTGGTTCGACTGCTCGTTTGCCATGATTATTTTGTTTCTGTCGATTATCGTCCCAAATGTGTTTTATCTCATTGTCATACCATTCTCGTTGTAATCGGCGTGGAAGTAATAAATACAGTCAATGTAACAACTATTCAAATGTGCTTTTACACTTGAATTTTCAGAGAAGTGAATCCATCTTCAAGAAACACGGTGGCAACCGCATAGCTACGGTTCTGTTTTATGTAAGTATGAGAAGATATTTAACATTTTGTAAAAACGGACTGTATCGAATATTTCGCTGTAAATATAACTTCTCTTAAAATGGCATTGCACTTTTGATGTATTTAGCTAGTTTCAAATATTTATCAGTATTCAAGTGGTAGAATAATCTTAACGGAACGCGTCCTATTTTTTTCGACCTTTTGCCGATGGTGTCTCTGTTAAATCTGTACTGTGCATGTCGTTCAGATGTCGGACGTGGCCCAGGGTGGGGCCACAGTGTTCACGGAGCTGGGCCTCAGCCTGTTCCCCGAGAAGGGTGCGGCTGCCTTCTGGCTGAACCTTCATCCCTCGGGCGAAGGTGACTTGGCCACCAGACACGCCGCCTGCCCAGTACTGCGTGGATCCAAGTGGGGTAAGTTAGGGTGTTTTGTACTAATTATAATCGCCAGATAAACACACGCTATATATAGGATAATACACAACGGACCATTTCGAGGCCGATTCCGAAAGTTTTTGGCGGGAACTGAAAGGAGACGTTGTGCTGTGCAGTTTTATTTTCTAAAAATATGTAAAATTACTCTAATTAACAATAGTTGTAGGATATTGATAGTTTTTGAGTAGTGATTATGTGTTTAGTATATGTGTATAGTCAAATGTGGCCTTTTGAGTTGTCACAAGAACTCCGTCGAATGGCTTCAGTTGATAACCTACAGTTCAGATGTGCTACACATAGGTTTAAGAAAATGAAGAAACTATATTGTAAACTAAGATCTGGCTTAAAGGCCTAGCTACCAAGCCATAAACCTAAATAAATAAGAGGCCGATTCCAGACACCAAGACCAAGTAAATAACGGAAAGTTCGTTTACGAAATTTGACATGCCAGAGACTGAACCCGGAGCTTCTGCGTTCTGCGTGCTACTTACCTTCTCAACCAAAGAGCACGTATAGAATGAAACATTTTTAAAAATTGGTTGAAAATTAATAAGTTAAGCGCAGTTTTACACCTGTAAGTTTTGTTCGCCTAATTTAAATTTAAAGTTTAAAGGCTGCGAAATAATTATTCTGGTATTGATAATCGTAGTACGCCTTTAGTCAAAGCCATCTTTAAGAGAAATATCTATGACATTTACAGACGTATACAGTGATGGATTCACACTAGGGGCACTAGGGACTACTGCCCAGGCGGACAAATTTGGAGTGTCAACAAAAAAAAAAATCAACCTTATGCTATAAAAAATCATCGTTTTTCGAAAATTGGGAAGTCATTGGTTTCAAGCCAAACCTTAAAAATCTACGTCTACGTCCATAGACAACGGTAATCGCTTTCCATCAGGTGAGCCGTGTGCCTGTTTGCTAGCGTGGCAATGTAAAAAAGACTGAATAACGGGCGTGACGATTTTATTATAGTCTTGATTTTGCTCAAAAATTCTGGGCTTATTTCAGTGTCCAATAAATGGATCCACCAAGGGGGTCAGGAGTTCATAAAACCCTGCGACCTGGAGTACCAGGACGAGGCCATTGCGCGCAAGATCCCGAGGCCGATTCCCAAAACATCCAGATAAGGTGCCATTTTTAAATTATACCTCGAATATAAATGTAATATATCTTTCCCGTCACGACAAATTTATTATTTACCAAAAAAAAAGGAACAGGGAATATGCATGTTTTTCTTACTGTTTTTTTTTATAAATCGTTTTATAATAGTAAGAATATAGATATATTATTGGAAATGATCTATTTTTTTATATATTTAAAATCACTAATAAATTTGAGCTATTTAAATGCCACTATTTTCGCGGGCTTGTGATGACGTCATAATTCATTCTTCGTTTATTTTTACATGTTCAACTTTCTGTGTTTTCAATTTTGAAACTAGTTGTAATAGCATGTTGGAAAAAGTTCAAATAACCATATTATATATCGAAGTATCATATAGGCATATACACAAAAAAAATGTTGTTTACTAAAACCAATGCATGTTACAATTTAGAAAGTCTTACCGGTATGCAAGTTGTACCTAAAAAGAAGGGTATTTCAAATTTCACCCTTGTACAATCAAGTCGTTTTGTTTTATTCATAATTTTGACGCTTATGTAAAACTGCACTTTTGAATGTACGCCCATGTATTATGAAGCCTTCGATATATTGTATTGTGCTAAGCTGTGAAAACAACTATTATTTTTCCATTATTGTAGAATTAATATTCTCTCACAATAATACAATATTTCTCGAACTAATAAATTATGATAATCACAATAACAAAACTAAAAGCACTACGCAGTAAGTTTCTTGACATTTGAAAACGTCAAATTGAAAAATGACGTCACTCTCATTCGGTCAATAGCATGGCATTTTCAACACTTTTTATTGAATGAAATCTGTAAATTAAAAAATAACGTTGGACATATAATTAGCAATACAGTAACAGCAATAAAGACATGACATAGAAAAAAATATTCGCATTTGAGTTAATTGCATATTCCCCATTCCAGAGAAACGCAATTTTGTATTTCACCGTTTCGGTGAACGGCGATAATTTTTGCACTTACCACGTGCATTTAATATTATTAATATAATCTCTGATTTTAGTTGATGTTTTTCTATCAATAATGTTCTTTATAAACTTTAAATTAGCCAAAAGTTAGATAACAATTTCAGCTTTAAGAAAACGCAAAAGTATTATTATTGATTTTGCTACGACGGGAACGATATGAGAAGACTCAAGAGACTTCATAGACTGCAAAATATCGATAAAAATAGTTTTTGTTAACGAATCACTTTTGCTTTCTAGTCCATCATGGCCGATTAAAATATTTTCTAAAAATTGTTTAAATATAAAAGAATAAAAATAACAATAATTGTCGTCATAATAATTATAACAACACTTTCCCTCTTTACTTTGTTTTTTCTTTTTTTTCGTAGCCATACGAATAATAATATTATTATATGACTAGAAAATAAAAAATATGTCCAAATGTCGTCAAATCAAGGGTTAGAACCGGTTAAGAATTAACCGGTTTTAATAGGTTATAACTAGTTTTAGACAACTTCCGTTCGGAGTGTGAACCGTATATAAACTAGTTTATTCCGCGAGAAGAGGAAGTATTCATTCTATCTCTGTCCACATGTGGGACTGAAAACTTGCTTGCGTTTTAAAGGTGGCGTTAAAAACTGTTCGAAATCGTTCAAAACCGGTTTATTAGAAAAAACCTTTTTAACAAACTATTTATATCAAAAACCGGTTCATTCAACTTAAAGTGAGAAGAAAACCGAAGAGAAAAGTTCCTGTGTACATAAACTATAACCGGTTCGCCTTTTCTACTGGATTCCAAATCTTGCTTATAATGATATTTAGATTGCCGGGTGTCAAACATTATCCGGGGAATGCCAACACATACAATTTCCCCACACTAAGTTATATACAAATTACAAACATATACACACAATGCTTGTCCGTTAAAAAGTAATTTAATTTTAAATTGTCTTGGATTTTTCTTTGCTTTTTATATTATTTTCTGCCAAATAAAAGTCTCGCCTAAAAGAAATACTCATCTAGTACAATATTTAATATAATAAAATTAAACTCGAACAACGTGGTACTCATATGGAATACCTAAAATTTGTAAAATCAAAACAAAGAGTAATAAATATATTTTGTATTTATATAAAAGCAAAAATTGTATGTTTGTATGTTGGAATTGTATCACGTGAAGCAACACATTAATAGTACTGTCATTCGTAAAACGTATAAGCTGATACTAGACGGTTCATTTTTATCTTTCAATTTGGATGAATCAACCAAAGTTATCCATATAAACATAGACTTGATCATGCAATGTCATTGAATAACGTCATGTTCTTTCGGTTCTGTGCCTTTCAACCAATTGATTCAATTTGGTTGATCCGTCTAATATCAACATTACCCATAATTGCAAGTTGCATAAAATGCCATAAATCAATGACAAGAAAATCTTGCCTATAAGTAATTATAAAATGTGCAATTAAATTAAATACTGTTTTTTTAATTAAATTTAGTAAATCGAGGCTGCATTTTTATACCAGTTGACGTGTTAATATATTTACATTATTAATATTAATATATTGAAATAAGACCAGTGGGGTGGTTCATTGCATTTATAATTTATTAGTTCATTTGAGTATTAAAGAATGGAGATGGCAAACGAATGCTAGAAGTAAAATTTTAACGTTTTTACCAAGTTGTTAGCTTTCGAACAATAACACCGAGACACAAAAAAGTGGTTTGAACATTTGACCACACCCATCTACCTCCGTGTATGTTTCGCAATGTGTTCAAAAATTTGGGGCTCTGTGTAAGAGAACAGACAAATCAACATGGATGGTTTTTCTTATCACACAAAACGCCACAATCTCCTTAATTTTGTGTGTAGATACAGACCTTATGAGGTTGTAATTAATTAATCAGCTAGTTTATTGAATACTGTTTACACAGTTGTTAATATTGTTTACACGGAGATTTAAGCGTAAAGTTTTTCTGTAAAATAGTTTAAGAAGTTACTGTCAAATGTATAGCTGATTTTTTAATTATCAAATAAAAGTTATCTATCGACGATAGATAACTTTTATTTTGATAATTAAAAAATCTATCGATTAAATGTAAAAGTGAAACAATTCATCTATTTGTTTTTGCAACTGTCATTTTTAATTGTTTCATGGTAAATTTAGCTGTCCTTTTCTAAACGTAGCAACTGATGTTGCTTTTTAAACGATTTTTTTGTATCTATTGCATATATGCGTTTGCTCGGTTTTTGTGCTTGTCAAATACGTAATGACTGTGAGAAAATATCATATAGCCCCCGATAACCTCAATAAACATTTTAGAAATGGTATATCATTTAAGTTCATTATATTTTTTGTGTTGTGATGTAAAATTTGTTGTGCGTAACTATAAATTGTTTTTTGCAAAATCGGCCTGTAGTAAAAAATGTGTGTGCAGCCCACACGCAGTAGAAGTGAAACTTCAGAAAATATACCGATAATTCTTCTCTAAATTTTAGTAATATAAATATAATTCCTTTAGCTACTTTCGTCAGCATATTAAAATTCAAAATAAACTTTTTACATATCAGTTTTATTTCGGTACAAAATGGACCCATGATTCATCATCGGTCTTATTGAATCTTTAATTTGTGCTGTAAAGTAAACTCTTATCTCATTTTCTCGCAGGCTTAGGTCCTATAGATTTATGTGTTTGTCTCTTTTTAGTGTCGCTTTTTCGTTTCATCGAGTTTCAAATCACAACGATTCTAAAGAAGTTTCACTTCAAAAACTATAAATGTTCAAAATGGCCATATAGTTGTGCAGATAGAAGACTTGATTTGTAAGTCATCTCCTCCGTTTAATACTCAAAGGCATTAGACAATACAAATAAATACTAACAAAACATAGTAATGTAATATTGATAGTCTTTCCATAGTATAGAGCAAATTTTTATATAGAAACGAATGATGTTTTTGTTTAATTTAAGTAAAGACCCTCATGATTAATTATCGTCACTATTAATTAATATTAACTGAAATTATTATAAGTTTAATAATAAATACTACAATGTACAAATACTGATATTATTTTGTATTAAATACATTAAGTTTATTTTAATATTTTACAAGTGTTTTTTATTTATTTAACCTGAAATCATTAGTTAGACCAACCCAACAAATAGGGATGCCCGAGCCCAGCAGTGGGACGTTATGGACTGTTATTGTAATTAATTTGAACTATGAACTAACTAAAGACTATTTCAAATAAGACGGTATGTCTGAAACATCCATAAAACGTAATTTGTAGCGTTACCATAAACTTTCCTAAGAAATAAATATTAATTTTAATTAACGTTTTATCTAGGAGTTTTGCAAATGTTATTCAATTTATTTCACTTGACTTCATTAATTTTAAGTTAATCGCCTAATAAGCTTGTTGAGTGTACAACTCTAAGCAAGGAATAATGGGGCTGACATAGACAAAGAGTATAAAGTCCGCTTAAAAAAGTTTGTATGTACTTATGTACACGCGTTAGAAGTTATACTTCTTTTGCGTAACAAGATTAAAAAAACGACACTAACAATTGATAAACTAAAATGATGACTATAGCTAACTTCAGGGTGTCGGTTTTTCGTGACGGTGTGCGCGCGCATCGTAAAAGTGTAACTTCAAAACTAAAAATGTGGACTATAGCTAACTTCAGGGTGTCGGTATTTCCTGACGGTGTGCTCGCGCAGCGTAAAAAATTACTATGATGAGACTAATTTTTTTTCCCTAACGCGCCAAAAGAAGTATATCTTCAAAAATGGGGAATGATCGATACAAATGTAGGCTTTCCCAAAATCACTTAACATTATGTAAAAATATATCTAATCCTGTTTCTGTTTTTATTCGTGCAGGAACGGAGAAAAATATATTATCCTGCGGCCGGGTTATCTGTCGTAAAAGGCGACAAAATAACCCACAGCCAGGTGGTAGGGCATTTGCCCGACTGGATTGCTACCACCCTTGAGTTGTGTTCCGGCATTAGTGAACAGGTTCCAGTCTCTCTTAAGAGAGCAACATCGCATTTGTAACGCCTTTAGTAATGCAAATGTCCATAGGTGATGGTAACCGGTTTCCATCAGGTGGGCCGTCTGCCTGTCTGCTGAACTTGTGCAATAAAAAAATTAACAAATGTATAAACAGAACTGCGTATTTCTGTATTAACATCATTTATGCCACGCTGTCCTATTTGAATATCTCTAAAAATGAAGAAGCTATGAATTTTTTAATATCACACCCACATCAACCCACACGAAAACAAAAAAACCGCGCGAATCATTCATGGTCATACGTCACAACTTCACAAGACTCGTAGGCCGCCCTTTGCGGGGCGGGACGTACTAGAACAGGTTATCTCGGCAGGAAGATGCGTGTTTTATGCTCGCAGTACAGTACTATCTCAGACGTGGTGTGTGTGTTGTATTACAGGAATTTTAAGTAGAGGGGCGGTGAAGTGGGCAGGGGATACTTGCCATTACAATAACCCCTAAGGTCCGGAGATCTTGTTTTTTTTTTTAACAAACATAACCTCATGAGTAAATAAACGGTACAGAGTGAAAGCTTCATACAAGCGCTTGAATCGATTGCACTACTACAAGCGCGCGGGGGGCATGTGTGCGTGACCACTGGCGGCTTGTCGCGTACGCGACGAGACCGGTCAAAACCAGTTTACGCCGGCGCAGCCAGTGGACAAACTCAAGGGCGGCAGTGCGACACACGTTGTTTTGTTTGCTGCATGTTTGAAAAGATGAGTTTGGAAAGATGGAGTAACAGTGGTGTAAGAGGATGATGCTAGTGAAAGCAAGAATTAAGAATGGTTTGCTAAAGTGGTTTGGGTGATACATTGATGTTAAAAAAAACTGTTTCATTTGCATCTCAGGAACAAGCATCAAAAGTTTATGTAAATGGTGATAAAAAACATCTTTCATAAACATCGGTAATTGTTCATAAACATCGATATTTTTAACACCGATGTTTCACTTTTGAAAACATATATCCTAACATCGATGTTTTTTATGAGCGATTTTTATTTATTATATTTATGCTTCCCTGATATGCCAAAAAAATACTAGCATAACTGAAAAGCGTGAATTCTACTAAAATCATAGACCTATATAATAGAGACGCGACATATTGTTCTATACGTACTATTGCTTATATAAATAGCATCCATTTTGAAGGCACACACATAAACATATATCTATCTCGTTCTTACTCAGCACTGTAACTCGCAGGAAAACAATATAACAGTATTTCAGTGCGTACATAAAGTGAAACATATATATACGTATAAATATACGTAAATACCTAATGCGGCCGAAAATCCGCCATGTTTAGTTCACCAAATGTCATTGTCAGTCAGTTCTGCCGGTACATGTCTTGTCAAAAAGTCGTGGTATAAATAAAAATAACTAATTATCTTTTAATATTTTGCTTGTAATTTAAAATAATTGAAGCGCATTTAAATAATTACGTCGCAAATATGTCAGTGTGTAGTGTTATAGGGTGCGACATAAGAAAAACACCAAATCAGCTATCTTTAACCATACACAGGCACGCTATAAATAACATTAAAAATATTGATTATTGTTAATGTTTCCGGGAAAATAAAGGAAGATTTACATTATAATTAGCAAGGTTCTTATGTGCAGTTATAAGATATGTATGGATTCGACTTATTGAACTATATTTTTATGCTTAAATAATGTTAATTTATTAGCTAGGGTTGCACGTTATTTATCGACTTTGATATCGATTTAATATGATTGCTTTTATAAAATTTCTTATTTTATCATGCTACCTCGCTTAAAACATACAAAAATAATAATTAAAACATATTTTATAGGATCCCAAAAAATGAATAAAAAGAAAAAGTGGCTGGAAGCCATTGGAATGGAAAATATAAAGCCAAATGTAAAATATATTTATATTTGCTCGCTACATTTTGATGATAAATGTTTCTACAAAATTTTGGATGTGACTCGACTACGAGATGATGCCGTGCCCTTCAAATCTGTAAGAGTAAGTTAATACTGTATATACTTTTATAGTGTGTATTGATATACTTTTTTAAATTATATACATACAACAAAACGTGCTATAAAACGATAAAAATTAATATACAAGGTTTTTATGGTGGGACGATGATCAGCAGGATAGTTGGACTGTTGGCTTATTATATAATTTCTGCTCCGTCTTCGCAGTCGAAGGCCTTAATATGTCTTCTCGTGCCTCTCACTCTCATGGAGACTGCTCGTATAATTGAAATTTGTACTTTTACTTTTAGCCTTTGATATACTTGTTGTTGCTACATTATTACTGATGCTACTTACGACTAGTTGTGGTCTATATTATTCTCATTCTATTATCTATTTTAGAAAATCTTATGGGTTTTGTGACTGCGATTCCATCCAATAAACGTATTTGCTCAATTTGAATGATAATGTCATCATTTAAGCAAACTTTATGAAAAAAATACTGTGGGCACAATTATTCTAAACTAATAGTTCAATATTTTGCAGCAACATGCCAGCCAACATAAAACTGGCATATTAAAAGAAAACCAGTCGGAAACAATTGAAGACGTGAGTGGATGAAGGTGATATGTCGCATATTCGGTTTTTTGCTTTTTTTGCGTTGATGAAGGTTTTAAGTCGATACCATAGATATAAGGCATATTAAAATAAATAAAAGTTGAAAAAGGTGTTAAGTTCAGTTCAGTTTCAAGTAAAAATTAAACTTTTATCTAAATTTACTCAGAATTGGAATTACGCGACTTATCACCTTCATCCACTCATGTCTTCAATTCCTGTTTTGGCCGTAATTGACTCCTCTACCTTAGTAAATGTTGATTTTCAACTTAATTACTATTTTCATGCCTGAAAGGGCAAAAACATGTGAAAAAATAATATATTGTCATCTAATATTTTCACTGACCATGTTTTTAAGCAAATAAATGATTTGATTTGAAGGTGTTTTGTTTTTTTTATATCACGCTATCCCTTGATAAATTTAAAATTTGAATCACTCTCACTTATGGTGCGGCGCACCTATCTTGAGGTGCGTTGTGGTAGTGTTACGGACTTTAGAGTCAACAACACAATTAAAATAGATTGTAATAGAGAGGTAAGTAGTTTAAGAAAAACACGTACTCTTATAAAAAAAATATATATCCATACATAAAATTTAGCATGCTAGAGATCGGCAGATGGCACTGTACTACGCCATATGTTTATGTTTTGCGGTCACTGAGTTGTCAAACGACAACTTTATAAAATCAGTGTAGCAACTTTTATAAATCGTCATATCGTTTACTTGGCAAATTTGAAGCAAGATCTAAATCAAAGTATCTTTGCACGAAACAATATACTTACTTCCTATTAAAGTATAAATTCTACAAATAATTAATACTCAATAATATTTAAAATAAAATGAGCCAAGAACGTTTATCGACAAAACCTAATAACATTAAAATCTTCTGGGCAGCACTAAAACCGCCATGTTTAGTTCCCAAATGACGTCACAGTGGCACGCATTTCTTGTTGACGTTTCATTTCCATAGGTTTCATACTTCAGTGATTAAAATATACCAATTAATTGTTACATACTAAATTCTATTGCCAGTACCTCAAAATCTACCAAAAAAGTAGAAATGTACTAAATCTGATCACGCTGCGGGCGAGACTTGTGACGTCAGCGCTAGGCCGGCCGGCCGCGCGTCATACGATATCAAAATGGGAGGGAAAAGCTTCAGAATTCCGTAATTTATGAAGATAATTGATAAAAAAAAACACTAGGATTTATTGCAGACTTAATGCGTGTTTAAAGAAAATGAAAAAATGGAAACTTCCTCATCGCTTGTGTAAAATTACACTTTTGTCTGTACGCCCGTTTGTTATGAAACCCTCGATATGTTCGAGATTAATTAAATCTATATTACCTTAATTGGTGTTCAGATGTCAGACGTGGCCCAAGGTGGTGCGACAGTGTTCCCGGAATTGGGTCTTACCCTGTACCTTGAGAAAGGCGCGGCTGCCTTTTGGCTTAACCTTCACCCTTCAGGCCAAGTAGATTTGGCCGCCAAACACACCGCCTGTCCTGTACTGCTTGGTTCCAAATGGGGTGAGGAATCTATTTGTCGCTGTTCCGAAACTTTTGACTGTAGGTAGGGTGGATGAGAAAACAATTCACAGTCAGGTCGTATGGCATTTGATCATCAGGATGGCTGCCATCTGAAAGGTTGTTATGGCGGTATACTCTAGATAAAGCTATAGAATATGCCGCCATAAGAATCTGGAATCTTTCGAGATTACTGGGCAGGTTCCAGTCCCACCTTTGAAGCCTGCACCATATTTTATAGCTCATTTGATGTTGCAAATATCCATAGGCAAATGTTAACACCAGGTGGCACGTTTTCATCCATTAACCAATCAAAATATGGGACAGCATAGATAGGGTTGGCAACTGTATTGCTAAGAACACTATTATTCTGTTTGCTATACCATTAATATCCGAAACATAAAAAATAAAAGTGTATTTATTTAATTTGAATGTAAGTAAGTATTCTAATGCTTATAAAGTATTCAAACCATTATATTGATCTGTTACCTATACGATAAACCTCGAAATATGTTCTTCGAACTTCATAAAAAGTACAGTCCATTTTCCAATAATACTCATTATTTTCTAGTATATTTTATTTTATTGTAAAACCTTTGGGGGTTGCCATGTTGTAAGTATGCGAGAATTCCAAACTGTCCATAATGTTTGCAATTTAGGTAAAAAACAAAATTGACAATTCTTGATTTTATAAATCAACGTGTCAGTTTGATCGCTTATAAGTTTTATACAAAATTAGAGGTCCTGGTAAATGTTGCCCTGCCCTGAAAATATTCTAGGATCCGATCCCAGCGCCACCTACCGGTTACAGTTATTCATCTAAATAATTTGGGCTAATAAACCCACTCAAACACAATAAAATATACTACATCATAATCGGTAGTCGTTCTGAAGATATGCGTGTAGGTACTACATACATTTTTACGATTAAATTTTATACATAAAGATAGTTGGATCTTGTAGCATATTTGTACATACATACATAGCATATTTGTGTTATATAAATACCTGTACCTAATAATTCACTCATTTAATATGCATGTAAATGAACACAAAATATTTAGATATATTTCAAATAAAAAGTCCGGAATTTTGTCATTTTGAAAGTTTTGTTTCAAATTACAATTACTTTCAAGGGTCATCAATTTCCGGTTTCTACTTATACTATGTCATAATTTTTTTTTATTGTAGTGTGTAACAAATGGATTCATGACAAAGGTCAAGAATTAATAAAGCCCTGCAACCTGGAGTACCAAGACGAGATCATCTTACGTAGCATTCCAAGGCCAACACTCAAAAACTTGAAAGGAGCAGGACAAAATTAAAAGCTTATCTAATATAAAATATTAGTTTAAAGAGCTTACATAAGATGGTGTAAAATTATTTTTAATTTTTAATAAAGTCTTAACTGCAATTCTAGTGGTGATTTTCTATATCGAAACGAATGAGACGCATGATTTAATTTTGAGACACCTTTTAATGCTAGTATTTATGTTCCTAATAGTTACTCTTTCATCTCCTTATTCATAATATGAGATTTATAGGCTCGTTAAAATGTGCATTGTTATTATGAAATATCGCATAATACCTTTTTCATTTTACTAAGCCGATAAACCTCATATAATTAACTGTTGTGAATATTTAAATTGTTTTTTTTTTAATTTAAACTTGTTCCAATAGCGAATACAATATTTATTTATTTTGACAACACAACAGATAACAATCAATAAACTAGGACATTAGTTTTAATGATACATTGTTAGTAGGTATAATAGACGAAGAAAAAGAGAACTTAGTCATACAGTCAAAAATTAAGTACATTTTCTGCTCTATGTACACTGCAACGTGCAGCGTGCGCCTTAAGGAGAAGAAGCAGCAAGAAACTCCCCAGCGACACGTATAGTTTTCTACAAATTTGTGTATCTGAGAGTCATTCCTTAAATATTCAAATTCAAAAGTTTTTATTCAAAATAAGTTCCACTGGAGAACACTTTTTGAAGGCCATACATATAGGTTAAAATTTAATTGTACTGCCTAGTCTATGTACACCGCTTCGCAATGTGTTATTGCTGTTAAGGAGAAGAAGCGGCAAGAAACTCCCCAGCAACGCGTCTACCTAAAAATGTTTTTCTTTATATTTGTTGTTCTATTTATATTCAAGTTCTTTTTTATTTAAGTTTTATACAGAATGACTTTTGAAGAATTAATGGAGTTGTAGCAAACAGTGCACAATAAAAGGGTAGAAAATATTATTATAGTTATAAATATAAAGACATACGTACTATTTTTTTTTGCAAATTTCTCCATATATTCCTTACAATAATAATACATGAATATGTTACACACTTACTTTCAGAAACATAAATGAGAATAGTGCCGTAGCAAACAGTGCATAATAAGAAAAAATAAACTACATTATATCCATGATCTCAAAAGCTTGTATTTTAAAGTTAATAAGACATTATACCAGATGAAGCCCGAGCATAATAGTGACAAAACATATCCAAAATTCTTACTAACTCTTATAGAACTATCATTTCGTAATTTTACTTGGAAAGTTTCCGGGAGTTTTGAAATTAGGTAATTTTTTAGGTTTTGATTTGCTCTTTCCGATTTTCTACTAATATGCCACCTCGTATTTTTTCCGCTCGCAGCGCCATTTAAAAAAATGCGTCTAATAGCAGTTTTTTAAAAATACGCCAAAATTATTGATTTTACAAAACAATGTTAAAAAAATTAAACAAAATTTGAATTTCTCTTCTAGTTTAATTTTGTAACTTCTACTAGCTGCCATTATTCCAATATGGCGGTGCGAGTGGCAAATATTCAAGATGGCAAAATCGAAATTCGGAACCAGCCCATCGAAATCTATAAAATTACTTTACTTTAAATACTCCCAGAAAACTTTCCAGGTACAACCACTTTCCTTCGAACCAAATGACTATACTATCAGTCGTGAAATATGTCGACGTCTTCACCGCCATTCGCCTTCATTTGTTGAGTGGAGAGCAATTTAAGACAACAAAAACGTTACATATAGAATTATAGATATACTGTACATAACATTCCTGTTGTTTATACATTACCCTAAGTCTTCTGAATGCGGCACGATGCTGTCAATATACCATATTCGAACTCGACGGCTGTTAGAGTGTATCAGAACAAACAAAGTAAGTACATGCATGTCATAGTCCTTAGCATTGCACACTACTGTGTTTGCTATGAGACACTCTATTCGATTTTCTTCGTGTCATTTCTTTGTCATCACAATCTTCATTCTTCATGTAATTTTATATAATTAATAGATTTATATTGCATGTAGTTATATATTTACTATGTTTAAATCCTTGCATATTATCACCATATCTTGTATATGTATATAACTTATATACCTGAAGTATAATAATAATAATTTATTTATTCAAAAGACAACACAGTCCACTTATACACAAACACAAAGAAAAAACAGTCCAAGAATTTACACCAATATACAATTTATAATGTTGTTAGTAATTAGTTGTAGTTAGCAAATGTATAGTTATACATTTATTATTAAAATGTAAGTAATTGTACACTAATTATGTATACCACCATCGTCACTCCTAATCAGAATATTCTTCCCACGGGTTGTCTGGAAGAGATCGCTTTTTAGCGATAAGACCACCCTTTGTCTTTAATAATAATCTTCTAGAAACTCATCTTTGTATGAACTGGTAGTGCCAGCGAAACTTCGTTAGCGGTGCCATAACGGCATGTTTCTTAGTGAATTGCACCAAAAACGCACCACATTGCTATATTTTTTGACATATTCATCTATTCCATGGAAACGATCTCATCTATAGGGTACACAGTATCTTAAGTGTTGAGTCGTGATATAAGGTACGTCTGTGTCGAGTTTCTAAACTAACAGACAGACAGACAAAAGTTCTAAAAGTTGCATTTTCGAAATCTATTGGTTCGATTTAACCCCTTATCTACATTTCTTAATACGTTTTACATACTTAACTCTTATACAAATTTATTATTACATTTAATTTAATTCATTAATGTTTAATTAATTTGACAGTAATAAAACTGACTTACCCTGGACTTGAGTAATACTTATTGTACTCACATCGCGCCAATAGGCATTGTATTTCACCGTAGAAATGGTTCTTTGTCTCAATATTCACTCGATTGTTCCCTGAAAAATACATTCTCGTATTCCATCTATTCATTTTACATTCATGGAAACATTTTTATTAACTTCTTCTAGTAAACACCCATTATTGTTTCTAAGAGTGATAGAGCATTCCCACAAAAATGGAACCCATGTAAATCGTCACATCTGTAGATGTCAATATGTGTAACTTTTCATGAAACTATTGGATTTATGTTACTGAAATATGACACGAAGGTGTACCTACCCTCCGTGCCAGTATACAATCATTTTGTGAAATCACGAAAAACTAAAATATAGGTGTTATCGCAATACATGTAGATATAGACCTAGACAAGATTTTATTGTTAGCCAAAACAAAAATTAAAAAACGCACAACAAGACAATAGTTACTTGGTAAAACAAAAGGCAACCTTATCGCTAAAAGCGTCCCTTTCAAGTAAACTGACTCAAAGGAAATTCTTAAATTATATATAACTAGCTGCGCCCGCGACATCACCCTAATATTACTGTTAAGTTTCATCAAAATGCCTTCAGTAGTTTTTGCGTGAAAGAGTAACAAACATACATCCATATCCATACATAAATTCTTACAAACTTTCGCGTTTATAATATTTATAGGATTAGTATGTAACAAAGAAAGAATATGTATATAGTTAAGGTGAGGAAGTCCGTCAATGGGAACTCCATAATCTCTTGATATTTCTGAGTTTGAATAGCTTCGGTGTTAACTAATCAATTAGTAATGCTAAGACAAATTCCGTTTAAAAAAAGGTAAAAAGGAGAGGTGAACAAACTTACCCCACTGACGGACTTTTCCGACTTGATTATATATAAAATAAAAATGACAGACATGGACAGCAGATTACAGTTTACAGTGGGCAGAGTTACAAAGAAAGCGGCCTGCGTGGTGATGTAATTGAGGTTTTTTTTATAATTTTATTATATATTCGATTTCTTTTTTGTATTTAAAACTAGCTCAACAAAAATTGTCATACACAAGATTCGTAGTATATTTTGTGATAGGATGCATTCTCGTTTAAATGTTTTTTAGGATTCCATAGGTAAATAACAAAAACACGTAGACTTTCGTCATTTCTTATCCGTGCAGGAACGGAGAATGAATACAATTTCTTGCGTCCGAGCGGCCTGATGTGAGAGGCAACAAAACAACCCAGAGTCAGGTGTTAGGGCATTTACCCGTCCGCCTTGAGTTGTGTTTCGGCAGTAGTGGCCAGGTTCCAGTCTCCCTTAAGAGAGCAGCAGCGTATTTGTAGCACCTTTGCTGTTGCAAATTTCCGTAGGCGATGGTAACTGCTTTCAATCAGGTATGTCGCCTGCCTGTCTGCTAAACCCATTCAACAAAAAAGTAAAAAACTTCTGCACTATTTTTCTTCAATCTCTACGGAATCCTTCACTGTGTCGAAAGTTGTTCTATCTGATACTGCTGACTTTAGCCGTTTATAAAATATAATTCCTTACACCTTAGATTTGACAATAAAAGAACCACCAGCTTCCTTGAAAACCTCATCGTACGGGATCATATTAAAATTTAATTGTTAATAAATTCCAATAAAGTCACAAGAATTTTTTCTATTTGCGCTAACAACATATCACTTGACGATATGTATTATAATTTAGACTTTACTGGCGATTAAAGACATGAATAGATAAAAGGGCCATGTAACAATTGGTCTACATTGAGAAAATAGGCAACTAAGTTTAATTTTATGATCATTTTTCCTTCATAGTACATCGTAGAGTCCTTCATCATTTCCTATTTTTAAAATGTTATTAAGTACTGTTATTTAAGGTCTAATACGATTCCTCTCCACATTCCACTATCATTCGATATTTTTTCTTTAAAATGATACATAACTCCTTCATCTTCTTCGATGGATGGATGGACCACTTTCACATATGCTTCCCGAATCACACACAAAAAAATTTGAAAGTATCAAGATTATAGAATAAGATGTTCTGTATGATAGGTGCTACTATATGATACCTGATACAGTATTGTATCAGACAAGTGCTGGTTACAAACTGCTGGTGATCGGAGGCCGTCGTCGGTGGCAAACGACGAAATTGGAGCTGCGAATTGTAAACATCCACTGACTGGAATCCCAGCGACACTGTCGGTGACTACAGGCTACCATACTGTTGCTGCGATGCTAAGGGCATATACACACTGATTCTATAGAAATCGCAACTAAGACTGGGAAATCAAATAAAGTCGAACTGGTTATACCGCTCCTAAGTATATAGGAGCTCTTCTTTTCTGATTTGTTCTACCTTTCTTCTTTTTATTTCTCTTAATCGCCATAGTTATATAGTCTATCCCAGTTTTTTGTTGTTGTTTGTTTCAATGTACAGACACTAATTAATTGTTGACGCGTCGTTGCAAGAATAAATAACCGAAATAAACCGAATAGTTCGAAATGATTCAGCTGGGATATACCTAAATATAATTCAGCTCCATTTGCTTAGGATAACATCCATATTAACTGGTACAGGTCAAGAAAACAAAAACCATTTTTTCCCAAAAAGCTAATTTTTCTTCGGAAATCATTGGTAATCTTGGATCATAGCGGTCTGATTTAGATTCGGTTCATTCTACTAACTTAGACGAAATTATAGCGTATACCTATTAGAAACGATATCATACATACCTTAATAATAACTAACCTCAGTTATTAATCAAGATTTTCCGACGAACTACACCAGGTAGGGTGAAAACCATTCAACCGCGAATGAGCTGCGGTGGCCCGCTGCAAACACAACCTTGGCAACTGGGGTTATACCAACTCCGAAAATATACAATGCAATTTTTCAATATCTTATGATAATGTATATTGAAAAATTGCATTGTATATATAAAATGAATCATAAAATGTATGTACACGCATAACTTGAGTACGATTTTACCGATTTTGATGAGATTTTGTGTGTGTGTTTGATTGCGTCCCGGGATGGTTTAGATTCATAATTGGAAGCGGTAGGTGGCGCTGAGATCGGGTTTTAGAATCCTCCTAATCACGTGGACCGGTTTTGGTGATTTTGTTTTTACGTCATGAAACAAAGTCTTTTAGGAATTAAAAAAATATGGCGGTACGAAGTTCGCCGGGTCAGCTAGTTTAAAATAAATCTGGGTGCGATATACTTATATTTGTGCGCATTTATTTAATATTTGAGAATTTAAGTAAATTTTGGGTGGTTATAAACAAAATAGCCACAAAGGCTAAAGCTCCTTTTTGCTCCCCGCCATAGCATTCTAACCTATGTATTTTAAAAAAGTTGGATGTGTTCATAGTAAATAAAGGCGCACTATAACTATATCCTACCCAAAGATTTGTCTGAATATATATACTTACTCTTCGTTTAAAAAGAATAAAAACAAACTAAGGATTTCTGTGTCCATTATGAAATCTCATTTTTTCTCAGCCAACAACAACTAGCGTTAGCTACTCTAAGGCTTACAGTAGGTATATATCATTATATATGTCCCCATATACTTTGATCTAGCTTGGCATACTTTCAGAAGAATATTCAAATGCTGCTCAAAATTTAAGAATAAATATGATGTATTATTTCATACAAATCACCGGTGTAATTAGATACTAGTGTAACCTGGGTAATAATCTACCTATTTATTAAGCTATTACAGTAAAAATCAGTGTAATAACCAACTGGTATAATAAGCAACCAGTGTAAAAATCTACAGACATACATATTATCACGCCTTTTTCCCGTGGGGGTAAGCAGAGACTATAGATCTCCACTTGCGATGATCCTGACAAACAACTTTCGCTTCCTCTACTTTCATTAACCTCTTCATACATGCACGTTTATTTGATATGCTTTTTACCTGACCTCGTTTTAACACTTCTGTGATTTCATCATGGTGTGTACGTCGTGGTCTACCGGTACCGGTAATAACCTACCTGTACAATAAATTACCAGTATAATGACCTACCAATGTATAGCCTACTGGTATTATAATTTATAAGTATAATAATAATAATAGACCCGCAGGGGGGCTTTGTGGCGAAGCCTTAGGTGAGTGGCGACACCTCGTACCTGACTCCGGGGGCCATGACAAAGCCCGCGCCTCCGTGCTTGCCTTAACCAGCCGGCACGGAGTGGAGATCGCTAGAGCCAAGACTCAAGCACCAGGGGTGGAAGTGATAAATGACATCACGTCATAAGTAGCTTCGGTGAACCTGCAGCCCACCTATTTACACCCCTTAGCCTCTCACATCCATGTTGCCGCTGTCTTTTATGATATTTTAGGGGCCCATGCCCATGAGTGGCGAGTCGCCGTCTGCCCATTTTTCCATGTTCCCTGAACATTGCGACAGGCAGACGCCATAGTCCCCATAGTCCCAGAGCCCTAGTACCACTAACAGTTCACCCCAATAGCCTGGTACTTTCTCTTTTCTTTTCCCACAATAGTCCTTCACTGGCCGGGGCTTGTCCTTGGGTGCATCATTATATGGTGTAGACAGGGGTAATCGCCAGTCAGTGCCACGCCACATTTAGATTAAATTTGTCAAGGGGCATCTGCGTGTTGGCCTCCCCGTGGCCCCACGCAAGCCCTCCAAAAGTCCGGGCCATTTTTATGGCCCGTGGCCGTCAAAAACATACATTATAATAATAGTATTAGCGTAATAATCTACATGTCTTATTAGCTACCAATGTAATGAACTGCCAGTGTTAGTAATATACAAATGTAATAAGCTACAAGTATAATAAGTAACATGTGTAATTATCTACCCTTTGTAAGTGTACATCATACGTTTTCTGATAACTAAGCCATCAAAGGGGGTTGAAAATTAATATTGAAATCGTTACATAAACCCCGCTCGTGCCACGAATAAGGAATCCTCGGAATTAATAAACACGCTGGCGGATGCTTGGAACTTCGGTATTTCTTTTCATATCGTGTTTGTTTGCATGATGCGAATTGTTTACAAAATATTTTCCTTGGAAAAAATGACATAAATTACGTCGTTCTATGAGTTCTTTTAAAGTGTTTGATTACCTACTGATTATGATCTCTTAAAATGTTAATTAAACTTTTTGATCGGCAAATGTGACAAATAAAAGACTTACTTTTGGTTTAGCAATCATTATAAAAAATCGATCAACTGCGATTTGTCCACTAGTACGATAATGTCCAATTTTATGGTCATTTAGCCTCGGAGCTGATAAAAGAATTGAACAGAAATATACCCACTTTGTCAGTAGAGAATCGAGGGCTGACATTTTTTGAACAATTGCGATATTACAGGTTTTCCATATCGAAATGTATCGTTTTATCAAAACGACTCATTGACTTTTCAGGTGATCAGAAGCCTGGTGCTTACCTTGGGCAACGGATCAGTATGGTGATCCAGCGAGGAAATGTAGCCAGCCTTCTTGTCACCTTACCCATAGAAGACGGTTATCTAGAATCAGTATTCTACTTATAGTCTTGAGGGAGACTATGGTTAGAATACCAAACCAATAAGTGAAGTTTATAAAACTAAATCCCATATTCCCTATCTCGTTCTTCCTATTGGACCCCTCAATTCACCCCCTTTGTCCTTTCGTCCTATCCCATCTTGAAGGCTGGCATCGCAATCGTTTCGCTCCTGGGGCCAATTCTGCTGTTACTGTCTCGTTAAAATCGCTGGCGATATAGTCTCAGTAGGTTTGCGTGATTTCCGTATTCTGTTAATTCCAATGGCAAACCACTCTATCTTTATAAATATATATAAATGAAAACTCGCGATATAAATGTTTAAGTTTGTGGTACGTTTAAATATTCATTTCAGCTAACGATACTTCTACTTATGGTAATAATAAAATTTTTGGACTATTATTCCGCCGCGAGGATATCGAGAAGATATTGTGGATTTAGTAGAATACGAATTTTGGAGACTACCGCAATGAAATCGTACTAAAAATATCTTTGCAACACCAATATAATGAAATAACAGAATCGGGCCCTTCATCTTGCACACATTTCTGGGAGACGGTAACCGCTTTTTATTTCTGGTGCAAACTAGGAAAGGTCTACGTCCAATTGGAGACTGCGATTGGCTAACAATGCTTAGGGACCATCTATAAATTAGGTTATATGTTAAGGAGAGGGCAGGAGGTCGACAAAAGGCGAGTTCCTCTTGTAGTTCACAATGCCCAAAATGTTCCTTTAGCCGTTTCACAGTCATTATGGTCGCCGCGAAAACGTCACTAATGTCATCATGTTTTTCGCTCACGCAGCGCTTACAGTGACCTATGTCCAGAGGTGGGTCGAATACTTCGTTCCACTTGAGTTTTCGATTGTAACGCTCGTAAACAAGCGAAATTCAAAACATCCCTGGCGTGACCGTGGTCCTTGTGAGCCTCATGTGAAACATAGCCAGGATGACAAGGGGTGGGAGGGTTTCTAAATTTCCAAATATCCAAATTTGAACTATTAACGAATTGCTTCAAATTATTTAAAATGGAAATAAAACTGGAAAGGAACTGATATTTTTATTCACTATTTTTTTGATGTAAATTTGCAAAATATTGTCACACTGGGAGGGAATAGTCTCACGACTGTGTCCAACTGTGACAGGGACGGGGGAAGCGTCAAAAAATCACGAAAATCGTATAACCTAATTACAAATAAATAAATATATAATCGGCAGACAAAACACATATTGCATATCGCCAAATTAAGCAAGTTACGCTTGTGTTATGGGTAATATACAACGGATTACTTTGGGGACGATCCCAGACACCCAGACCATAGTAAATAACGGAGAAAATAAGTTTCCAAAATTTACTATACCAGGAATCGATTCCGGACCCTCTTCGTTGCAGTGAGGTAGGCCTGCAAAGACTTAGCCCGTTCAACCACAGAGGCCGTCAATTCCCCCAGGGGGTGCCGCCCTGGACTCCCCCCCCCGTCCAGGTAGCGGTACAAGGGGATGCGTCCCCGGGGCCCCGAGCGGCCACTGTCACATTCCCCCCTTCACTCCGTGACAGTGGTGTCCCACCTTTCCACCTCCAAATCCTAATGCCTTCCCCCTCCCTCACAAACCTCCTCCCCAAACACCCTTCCTTTCCGATGCGACCGCCAGCGTCGAGATCTTCTCCGCTGGCGGTCGAGGAGAGGGCGCGTGGTTCTGTCCCACGCACCCAGCACGACGTTGTGGCGGCGGCGGCACAGTGGCGGGGCGAGAGTCTCGTCACTGTGCACTACGTCGAGCGTTATCCCGTGCGGTGTCGTGGATCACGTCTCGCGGCCGCACGGGACCGCGGGGCTCGCCTTTATTGGCCGGCCCAAGTGGATGAGCACCACAATAAAAAATCCCCTAATACCTAAGCTGCGGCGCAGGGTGAGAGGTTTTGAGGTCGGGGGGGTAAACCCGGCCGCTACTGCGGACCACGCATATTTTGAGACGATAAACCAGATTCTACTCGTGGGAACAAAAATGGAGAAACTTTTTACAAAAACAACCGACGTTTCAGTGCCTGTGACGGGCGGAGATGACGCTAGAGGAGAGCCTGCGAAAGGCAAAAACGACCAGAAAGGGCCTGTGAAAGGCGGCGAAAAAACCTTTTATTCAAGGTTCTTGTCGGCGATTTCGTCACCGACAGAACAGCCGAGCACATCTCGAGCTGGCTCCCGCCCTGTGCAGGTCGAGCCGCTCGATAATAGCGAGGAGGAGGAGTTCCTGTCCGATCTATCTGAGGACAGGAACCCGACGGCCCCCCCTGTTCAGGCCCCACCAAAGGCCCCGGCCCCCAAAGGTCCGGAGGGGAAGGGCAAGAGCCCGGCTGCCGCTCGTGTTACGAGGAGCAGCTCGGCAGCCTCGTCCCGAAAACCATCCGTGGACGAGGCGGGGGGTTCCAATAAACCCCCCCTTACCAAAGGAGACAACTCGGCCAGGGAGGCCGCACGCAACGCGGCGCTGCGGCGATACCTGGCCCTGGACGAGCTTGACGAGCTCATGGAGACAACGTCAGGCTCGTCATCAGAAGATGACGAGAAAACGGCCCCCAAACCCCCGCCAAAGCCACCGGCAGCTCCAGCGCCGGATACAAAGCGGGGCAGAGGCCGTCCTCCAACTACAGGACATTATGTAGGCCTGGCAGCTGCCAAACAACAGCTAGTGGAGGCCGAGCGTGCGCAGCTCGAGCTGCAAGCGGAAAAAGAGGTCGCGGAGATGGCAAACACCATGGTGACCACGAGGGCCACCCGGCCCAGGGCTGATCCAACCCCCGTGGACCAAGCCCCTCCCGACGCTCAGAAACGTAGTGAGGCTCGTGCTGCGCATGCACACGGCCTCCATAAACAGATTTCCGAATCTCTGGCGGTGGTGGCCAATGTGGCCAAGGTTTCAAAGGGCCTGAAGGGGACGCTCCAGAAGGCCCTGAAAGATGCGGTGGCCTCCATACAGGAGGCATCGGAGGAGCTCCTCAGTCGCACCAGCTCGGAGGAGGTCGCTCTGCTCCGTGCGGCCAACAGCCGCATGGAAGCAGAAATCGCGGACCTCCGACGAGAACTGAGGAGCCTCCAACAAGAGGTCACCCGGCCACGAGCGCCCCCAGCGCCACAGGCCCCGCCACCGGCAGAGTTGGAGACGAATATGGCCGCGAACCTGGAACGTCTAACTCTCCTAATGGAGAGCAGGTTCGCGGCCCTGGAGGAGCAAATACCGCCTGCGAGGCCGGCACCATCACCTCGTCCGGCCAACTCGCCAAGGCTCGCTCCTCCAAGGACGACCCCGCCAAGCCCCTCGCTCATCTCAGGGCGCTTGGCGGAAGAATTCCCTCCTCTTCCATCAAGGAGGGAACCCACCGAGACGGCGACCCCTACATCACCCAATGTCGCTTGCCCGGCGCCCCTCCCTCCGGCCGCAACTGCTGCCGAAGGCTGGACGACGGTCAGCCGTAAGAAGAGGGCCAAAAAAAGTGCCCAGCCGTCGTCCGGCACACAACCGGCCACGACTGCCGCCGAAGCGCAGCCCACCCGCGCAAGGCGGCGAAGAGGGAGAGGCCGTGGGGGTAAAAGCCAGGGGGATGTGGCGCAGGCTTCGGCCTCGCAGCCCCCCCCTCCTCCACCCCCAGCGCCCAAAAAGAAGGAGCCGGAAAAGAGGAGGAAACCGCGTCTGCGCCCCCCCAAGTCCGCCGCCGTCGTCCTGACGCTACAGCCAGGCGCGGCGGACCGTGGGGTAACATATGCGGACCTCCTCTCGAAGGCCAAGGCGAATATCCGGCTGGCCGAAGTCGGAATTGAGGGCGGCCTCCAGTTGAAGAGGGCCCGCACTGGGGCGCGGATGCTTGTCGTACCAGGAACCGACAGCGCCCCCCAGGCGGATGCCCTCGCCGAAAAGCTGAGGACCGTCCTCTACCCCGAGGACGTGCGTGTCTCCAGGCCCGAGAAGACTGTGAGTCTTCGAGTCTCGGGCCTGGATGACCAAACAGATGAGGAGCACGTGGCCGCTGCCATTGCGCGGTCCACCGGATGCCCCCAGACGTCCATAAAGGCGTCCAAGGTCCGTCCCGGCATCGACGGGATGGGCCAGACGGTGGTGGCCTGCCCAGTGGCGGCCGCCAAGCAGCTCCTCTCCTCGGGGACGAAGCTCCTGGTGGGATGGGCCTCAGCTACGGTGAAGGCCCTGCCCCATAGAGCCCAGCGCTGCTACCGCTGCCACGAGACTGGTCATGTGGCGGCGGTATGCAAGTCAGAGGTGGACCGCAGCGGGATGTGTTACCGCTGCGGCCAGACTGGGCATCTGGTGACTGGCCCCTGCACCGCGAAACCGCACTGCAATGTGTGTGAGGCTGCGGGCAGGCCGGCCGGTCACCAGGTGGGCTCAAAGCCCTGCGGGGCCAAAAAGCCCACCAGGAGAAAAGCCAAGGCCAGCCGGACGGCGCCGGGCGCAACCGCGGCCTCTCCAACCGTCGCGGAGAGCGGACCGGAGACGCCTGTGGCCAAATAAAAGCCACGGGCGGGCGGCAGCGGGCGTCGAGGTCTGGGGGATCCAAATAGACCTCCGCCCGCACTAATGCCGCGAGAGGGCGCGAGAGGAAGCCGCGCGTCCCTCTCAGGGCCGGGGAAATGTCATTCCCCGGCCCGCACACAGGAGAGGCCGCCTCTGTTTACGAGGCGGCCGGCCGCTGCCGGGGTTGCGGGTTAAGCTCACGCATGTACCGCGACCCCGGCGCTAGGCGGAAGGAAGGCTCCCATGGGGTTTTAGTGGGTATACCGGCAGCCGGTCGTATTGAACCGGCGTCGGGGAGCCCCACACACCGGCCGCGCATAGATCCCCCGCGCGGCTGACGGTGCGGCAACGCATTTCCCCATGTAAAAAAAAAAAAAAAAAAAAAAAAGAGGCCGTCAATTGGTGGGTGGCCCGTTATATCAATATAATCAAACATCCAAATCAAAGGTAAATCCTTTATTTAAAGATAATACATTCAAATTAAAATATTTCATACATAAATTTCATTATATGACGGTTTCTTAAAGTTTTTAAAACATTTAAATACTACTACACCATTCATAACATTAATTTTAAACATATCAAGTAAATACTGTGGAACATATAATATTAATATCTTAAAATTGCTAACAGGTAACACAACATCCAATTGGAACGTATATAATATCATCATATATTTTAACCTAAAAACATTTACTGGCAAGGTTAAAAGTTAACTTTAATAGTTAAGTAAAACAAAAACCGACAACCTTCATTCACAACGGTACCCTGTATTAATCTCTCACGAAACTTCCTAGGTACATTCTCAAGTATCAAATAATATATTATATACCATTTAAGATAAAATTGGATCCAAAATATAAATTTCAAAATATAGATAGATACTCTGAAATAGATTTCAATGTGAAATGTTTAATGAATCAGACTTAAGGAATGTGCAGTATTAAAGCTTAAGGTTAACAGCTAAGTGTTTTACACGAATACTTCATTATTGGGAGATTCTAAACCATTCAACATATATCTGTTTACTTAATACACTACAAACAACGAAACACTGAAACAACAATCACACCCAACATTTAGAATTATCAAGTAAACGAGCGACATTCGAGTTGCCACAATCCGCGAGCCGACGTGACGAATATTGTGCCATTCTTAATTAACCACCTAATTAACTAAACAACATTGTAGACTAATTCAAATTAATTATAGTATAATTTCATTTAAAAAAAATGTAAAAAGCGAGGTTTTTTCATGTCACAGAAAATTTATGACGGGTGTATAAAAAATCTTAAGTACGTGTAATAGCAGTTTCTTTAAATCTTACTATAGATTCATTTGCTTCTTAGTTATCTAATGGCTGGGTTCTATATCTTACTGGTGAATCGCTTGTCTTAACATCGGTTGAATTTTGACATTACTCATTGGAGATTATGTCAAATTTCAACCGATATTAAGGCACATGAACGGTCAGTAAATTATAGGAATCAACCATAAATGGAGTTCAATGTTTCGCTCGCGCATCATAACATTCTTCAATATAGAAATCGACTTTTACTCACGACAAATCTGTATTACACAAAACAATAATATTGTCAGTGTTTCACACAAGAATTAAAGACGTTTCATACACAAAAAAGATTATTTATGATATAAAAGTTTATAAGAAATAAAATTTCGTTCTTTATTTGATGTTGTTCTAATTAGAAATAATATTAAAATATTAAAATGTTCATTAGTTTGTTTTTCTACTATGAAGGTTACGTTACTGCCTGGCACTAACGGAAAACCACCGTTGTTTGTCATGTATAATTTATATACCTCTAAATAAACATTTTTTTGCTTTTTTACTTTCTTTATATTCCTAATTTTCATTGTAAGTTTTCTGAAGTACAGATTTGTCGTAAATAATGTCAGATTATATCTTTAAAAATACGGTAACACGCCAGCGCTTTAGCGACCCCATTAAATTATACGATTAAAATCGATTTCTACCAATGATAAGGAAAAAAAATCGTTAGTAAGATATAGGAATCGGCTATAAGTCGTATAATACGAAAAAAATGTCATGGTATAGAGCTTAGAAGCTAGAGGTTAGGGCACAATAACCTCGTTCAAAATAAAAGCACTTATTACAGGGGGATCGGTTAAAGCGACATAAGATTCAGGCCGTTTAGATTTCATAGTTGCGGAACTTAGAGATTACTTCGGAGGGGGGCTCTTGGTTAGTGGCCCCCCAGCGGCCCCAGAGGGCAGCGCCACCTTCGGAAGCCCGGCGGGCGGAAGGGTTGGAAGGGCCGAGGCTTGCTGGGCCGGAAGGGCGGCTCCCGTCGCCTTCCAACATACGGTCCTTGGTGTTCGGTTTGGACCAGTGCATGGACTGCTGCACGTGGTCCTTCATGCCAAGCCACTGCTTATAGCCCATAGCGATGCCACTCTGCCTCCACTTGTCGTACAGTGCCCGCTTGGACGGGTCGCAGAGGGTTTCCTTGGCCTCCTGTTGATTAGACGTATTATATATAGAAGTTATTTGTATTATATATAGAAGTCATTTGTATCATATTTATAGAAGTCATTTGTATTATATGTAGAAGTCATTTGTATTATACATAGAAGTATTATATTTATAGAAGTTATTTGTTATTTGTATTATAATAGAAGTCATTTGTATTATATTATAGAAGTATTTGTATTATATATAGAAGTCATTTGTATCATATTTATAGAAGTCATTTGTATTATATGTAGAAGTCATTTGTATTATACATAGAAGTCATTAGTATTATATTTATAGAAGTCATTTGTATTATATATAGAAGTCATTTGTATTATATATAGAAGTCATTTGTATCATATTTATAGAAGTCATTTGTATTATATGTAAAAGTAATTTGTATTATACATAGAAGTCATTTGTATTATATTTATAGAAGTTATTTGTATTATATATAGAAGTCATTTGTATTATATATAGAAGTCATTTGTATCATATTTATAGCAGTCATTTGTATTATATGTAAAAGTCATTTGTATTATACATAGAAGTCATTTGTATTATATTTATAGAAGTCATTTGTATTATATATAGAATTCATTTGCAAGAATAAATTTATTTGCTACACCTGGGTTAATTATAGTATTGGTTTTAATAACAAACTATTAACGTCCCACTGCTGCGCTCGACACCTGCCACGCTTGTCCAAGGCTGTTTGGCAGGTTTGACAAATCGGGTATGTCGATGTGCAGGTTTATTCACGATGTTTTCCCTCACCGTTGTTAGCACGAGATAATTTTAACAATATGCATATAAAATGCCATGCGATCTGGAAACGATTCGATCCAGCAAGCACCCTTTGAGTTTGGGACGCATGCGCTAGCCATTACGCATTTTTAGTCTTAGTTATAATATATATAATACTATGTCCAAATGCAACTTACTAACTTAAAGCGTTAAAAATAACTTCGATTATTTTTAGCCACATTAGTGTACCATTCATGAGTTATCTGTCAATGTTTAACGTCATTAGCAATTAATAACAATATCTCATAACAAATTAATTAATCAAAATTAATAAAACATAACAAATAATAAAATAAAAATATATATAAAAAAATAATCGGTAGACAAACACACACATTCTATATCCCCAAGCTACGCTTACGCTTGAGTAGACAACAAAGAACTCTGGGGTCGATCCCAGACACCCAGACCATATTAATGACGGAGAAAATTCGTTTTCAGAAATTTACCACACCAGGAATTGAGCCCGGAGCCTCTGTGTTGCAGTGAGGTAAGCCGTCAAAAGTTTAACCCGCTCAACCACAGAGGCCGACTAATTCGAATTAATTAATTTATGTTAAATAGTTAAATTTTATATAACACATTATTATAATATGATTCTTCGTAATAGTTTATTTTGGTGAGCAATAAAATATCATGTGTCCTAAGTTATGAACTCAAGGTTTATTTATTACGACAGATTAAAGCATTTCTACAACTCGGTTGTGTTTACAAGGGGATGATTCATACATTGGTCGCCAGTAGGCTATTCAAATTATGCCGCCCCTACCGACCTCTACAAATCGATACCCTAGTTCACAATCTTACTAAACACAATTTTTTGTATATGATATTGAAAGTTGGTTTGCGCACGGAAAAAGGGGCAACAGCACGATTTAATTACTCGCACACCGCCTCATGCCCTTGAAAAAATGTCGCCCCTAGGCTGGAACCTAGTATATATATTATGTGATTTTTTTTCAACAATTTTGCTCGGTCCCGTAATTTTGTTGTATAATACTTTAGGGGAAACAATTATATGTACTTTGTAATCGAGTTTTTTTTTATTTCTATAACTCAGTCGCATTTTATGCTATCACATTGGGCTTGGTCGCGATTTACTCAGAATCTACAATGGTGTCCACTGCGGTGAAAGTGTAGCTTATCCTGGTGAGTTGGTACACGTCATTGAAGTTGATTTTCAACTAAAATTCTAGTATTTTTAAAATGCAAAAGGCGACTTTGTTGGAAATATAATTTCCTACAAAATAGTGTTATAGGACCGCATTGCTTAAGTCTATATTTAGTGGTATAACTACGTCGTTACCGTCGCCAATGGACTTTTTCAATACCACGGGTATTGCCAACGCGCTACCGACTTCTAAGTAATTTTATAACGCCCTTCTTAAACAACCCCATATCGTAGCACAAAGGGAAAACCTCGGTGGAAAGTTCCCTTTAAAGTTTAAATCATTATCGTACGCTGAATAACAGTTATAGCGCAGTATTTTTCAGTCTGTGGATCGAGACCCCCATGGGGGTCGCAGAGCCTTGCTCGGGGGGTCGCCGGCAAAGGGAAAAGGCAATTTAAATTTCTACCTCGTACTGTAACGACTAACCTTTTTAGTCGTCATTTATATTAGAAATATAATAATTAGAATTTATTTCATTCATAAACAATCGACAACAGAATTGTATCGATGATAGTATAAACGATATATCCTCTGAACCAGTCTCTTTATTGAAGATCCCGGTCAGCTCGCTTTCAGCAGCCAGTCAGCAACTTTTTGCAGAGTATAAGGTCCTAATAATGAATATGAGTAACAAAATAGAGAAAGAACATAAACGAAGTCTTTTAAATTACTAACTTTTTATCTGTCTATCACCCAAGGGGGTCGCCAAAATTTTTCAAACTGTAAAGGGGTCGCGTATTCAAACACTGAAAAGCACTGTTATAGAGAATCGTTGCGTTGTTGAGCGTGGGAGCTCCAGGAATAAAGGGCGAACATCCAGTCGTTGGCGGGCGGTGCTGTAGTAAAAATTAGGCGTTGGCATCAGATCAAACAATTCTTTAGAACATTCCCCGTTGTATGACTTGTACAGGCGGTAGAATATGCAGAGGGAGGCAGGCTGCTCTAACCGGGCTAAAGTATAGGAGCGTGGACTATACGAACGGCGCGACGCTGGATTAAGTCGAGTGGGTCAGTCTGGTAAGCGGGTCCTTTAGCCCGCTGGTAAATCACTGGTCTTGACCGAGAAGAAACTAGAGACGTACCTTCAGTTTTTGAAATTTAGCTTCTGCTTCTTTATCGCCGTCATTCTTATCGGGGTGATGTTGTAATGCGAGTACTTTGTATTCTGCGATGATCTGCTCAGCCTGTAATTTAACAATGAAAAATGTAATAAAAAAATCACAATTGTCAGTTTTGTCGTTCGTCAGGCTTCCCTTTTTAAAAACGTGAGTTCAAATCTTGGGAGACAGCATGAATCTTAAACCGAATTTCCGTATTATTACAATAACTTCAAGTATTTGTTGAAGGAAGACATCCTGGAAAAACTTAGTGATGAGTGAAACCCCCTAAGCACCCTTGAACAAGCTTGTCGAGTATGCCGTCCAATTCTCTCAAGCATAGCGGAATTTCAGCAAAATATTTACAAGGTGATAATATTATTTAATTAAAATATAATTATATCAAGTTTATTAGCAGACTCTTATTGGTAATTAAAAAATATATTATTAGAATTAATTATGATATAAGTATGATTTTCAAAGAGTAGGTACAGTACATTAAGTTGAATTTAATCACTAGAACCTACGACAAATATCATAATTTGTAATCAATTAATTTAAATTCAAAAGTATGTACCGTCATGTAAACTGTTGTACTCTATTACGCATATTATACCTACAGTAGTAACCACGATATCCAAGGCGGATAAAAACAAACGTACTACCTATACTAAGTATATATTTTTTATACCTATTAACGTGTTCATGAATCATGGCAATCGGGGAACTGGAAAATCCACAAACGTTAAACAAAATTACTGCGACATTATTACAAATAAATTACATATAAAATGATTTAATTAACAACAATAGTGAGTATAGACAGAGACATTGGGAAGTGGGTCAGCTGGGCTCTGGGCTTTTCAAAGAAGGTCATCCAGCGAGCAGTCCAATCAATACAGCAATACAATGAAACAAAACAAAATCGATGATAAATGTACCAACAGTGAACTAACAAGGTTTATACAAAATCGTTACTTACACTGGAGTTTTCGTCGCAGCCTAGAAGAGCGTAAAAGTCGTCATCGGGGTTTCTCTGGTAATTTAAAATCTCGTCAACGCCAGTCATTTTCGCGGCCCTCCCACTCGAGACGAGACCCCAGCGCGCACTGCTCGACTGGTTGCTAGTGCTGTGTACTGTACAGTACAAGAATCGACTAAAATACTACAGAACTGACGAATCATATCGATGTTGAGATTAAAAAAAATGAATATTTATTCAGTTGGTTCATTCGTGAACAGCTTTAGGTAGTTGAATTTGTTCGTTGAAATTTCCTTATTCGATCTAATACAATGGCTTTATAAAGTGTATTAAATAAAAGAAAACTTAGCTATATTGTATTCTTCCCTTGTCTCTTAGGACTATAACTTTCCTTTGTGCACGTATTGTTATAATAGGTTATTTGTGATTATATAAACTTTGACTAATATTTCAATATATTTTTCTGCTATCCATACTGCCGTACTTATTATATGGTATTAATACGCAAATAAATGTGAAAATAACTTAACCTCTTATTCGCCTTGTTAAAATTGATAGTTTAATTTGGTACCATATAGGTACCAAATTAAACCAGGTGTCATGATATCGTTAATATATATACAGGGTGTTTGGCGCATGGACCGACAAAAATTTTTGGGGGATTGGGTGGATCAAGAGCTATCTTTAACCCATAGATACCTACGTCCCAAGAGCCACTGTAATCGAGATACGATTTTTTTTGTTTGTTTTTGAAAATTACCTTGTTCATCGTCTTTAAAACGACATATTTTTCTAGTTTGTTGTTGTAATTGAACCAAATAACTTCTATCGCAGTCTTTAATGTATGATTATTCTAAATTAAACATTTAATCCTTAGGATTAGACAGCAAAACGTTCTTGACGAGCTTTCAAACTCTTAAAAATGAATTAATCTATGAAAAAGGTCAAATTCAAAATTAATTATAAAAAAAACTAAAAGGTATTAAGAATTTAATTTGATTGAAACAAAATCTGTACTTAATATCCTTTCCAACGATATACCACATGGCCTTGAAATTATTCATGTGATCACGAAACAAGGTATTACTCAACCAGTGTCAGAATAAAGAAAACACCTTGTTTGTATTTTAAGACGTTTTAATTAAATTTTATTCACAGATTGGGTTAAAAATGACGGCCTCCATTGTGAATGCATGCACGACATCTTTTTCTTATTTCCACAGTCGTCGTTTTTAATCGCATTTCTTCTTTCATTATGCGAAAGGCGCTATTTATTTATTCTATTAAAATTTCCCTTGTCCGTACTTCTGTCGCATAAACAATTTCTTTTGCGCGCCCCCAAACATAAAAATCCAGAGGTGTTAGGTCTGGTGACCGTGCAGGCCAAGGAATCGGACCGCCTCTTCCGATCCACGAATTGGGAAAACAATTGTCCAAATGTTCTCGAACGTCTCGTTGGTAATGTGCTGGGCAACCATCATTTTGGAAAATAAAATCTTCTTCTTCTACTATTGGTAATACCAATTCAGGTAAGTCATTTATTAAAAAAGAAAAATAACTTTCTCCGGTTAGGCGCTCCGGTAAGAAATGTGGACCGATCAGGTGTCTTCCAATAACCCAGCCCAAACGTTCACACTAAACTTACTTTGAAATGAACTTTGCCTTTTCTTGCGGGGATTTTGTCCTTTTATCCCCAATGATGGAGGTTGTGGAGATTCACAATCCCCTCATGATTGAAACTGGATTCATCGGTCCACAATTTTTTTAAAAAAAATTTGTATCTTCTTTTTTTTTTTACGTCTTTTCTTCTACGTCTGTATGCATCATAAACCTGCAAAATTCCAGCCGCCTCCTATGATCATCGTCTATGAGACCTAGAACAATCGATTAAATCCGTGAGAATTATACGGACGCGATTTATTTCATCTGTGAGCTGACCCAAAGGCCACAATGAATAAATTATTTTTTTGAACAAAACAAACACATTTGTTTTAACTATTAGAGTAATAATTTACTTGTTAAATTGTTGTACTTGAAATTGAGTTGTAAAAAACATGCAATGAGTTTTGAATTGTTTAAAAAACATACCTTGAACAGGAGTGTAGTGGAATGCATGCCTTCCATCTTGCCGAAGAACTGACCAGACTTTCCAAACCGACAAGTTAAGTCTTTTAGCTACAGCTCGAATACTTGTCATTGGATTCTCATCAAAGCTTGTAAAATACTCTCATCCACTGCAACATTATGTTGCCTCACATTGACTCGAGGCTCTAGAATATTTATGCTTCCAGTCTCCCTCAGACGCCGGTAAGTCGTAGAAAACGTCTCGTGGTGTGGTACACGCCGATTAGGATATCGCTCCTGGTAAATTCTACGCGCTTCACGAGCGTTACAATTGGCGCTGCCATACGCCAACAACATATCAGCATACTTTTCGTTACTGTAGTTAGGCATTGTAACGAGAACAGTGAAGACAAACACACCAACAGTTTAACAGAATAGTTCAACCAAAGAAAACTTAACAAAAACTAAAGTAGGCCGCAGCGTCAGCAAAACGCTGTACGTTAAACCGTACACATGTAGTGCATTTTCTATGATCCGTTTCGATACATACAACTTAGTCATTTTTATTTGTAATACTTTAAACTATTTCAAGAAAACTATATCAAATCTCTCAGTAATATTAAAGTATTACCCATAAAGCGATTTAGCATCATTAAAACTTACTTAGATATAAATTAATTAATAATAAAAAATGGGTAGTATTTTTAGCTGATATCCCTGACATGAATAGTTGCTGGAGACTGAACATTGCAACTCTACGTGTTTTTGATGTCGTTTTTTGTGGTGTTGTTTGTTAGCACTGCTCTACCCCTAGAAAAATGGATATTTTTGAACTAAACGGATCCAAAATGTAAGCAAATGAAACTACTTTATTAACTTGAATATTGCATATATTAATTACAAGACATTTAACGATAATAAATCGTTAAAATTACTGAAACCATATTTATCTTATATTTACGAATTGCAGTGCAGACGACGTTATTACATTACCTTAGTCTTATTATGCTTGTGTTATAAGTATAACAATTGCAACCAATAATATTCTGAAGAAGTTTTAAACTGCAAGTGCAGCGTCTCTTCAAAGGTTGAAAAACTTTCTCCCACTTAATACTAAAATTGCCCTTGCCCAATCCCTTCTCCTCCCTATCCTTGACTTGGCGACATCAGCTACTTTATATATCATCGAAAGCCAATTAGATAAACTAGAGCGACTCCAAAACTTCTGCATTCGTTTCATATTTGGTTTGGGCAAATATGATCACATTTCTGAATTTCGTAGTAAGCTCAAATGGCTTCCTATCCGCCTTCGCCGGAATACTCATGTCCTATCCCTTTTGTACAATGTACTCTTTAGCCCAAAAGCGCCCTCCTATTTGAAGGAACGCTTTGATTTCTTTCAAGAAAGTAGCACGAGGCTCTTGAGATCATCAGCAAATCTACGATTAATGACGCCAATACATTCTAGGTACACAGTTTTGTCAGAAATCTTTTACTGTGCAGGCTGTAAGGTTGTGGAATGCTCTACCGTTGAGTATCAGAAGTGCAAAGTCACTTACATCTTTCAATAAACTCCTCAAAGATCACTATTTAAAGTTGTAAACAGTAATTTATGTATGTCTATGTAACCCTGTGTACATATATTTGTATACAAATATGTATGTGTATTTATTTATTTTTCACTTGTAATATATGTATATATGATTGTATATATTCTAAATTATGCGCACGAAATACCGACCCATTATTAAAAATGTAAAATTATCTCCAGAAGGTTGTCTGGAAGAAATCGCTGTTAGCGATAAGACTGCCGATTGTACTTGTTATAAGATTCTTAATTCATGTGTACTATTATTTTCTTGTGTGCAATAAAGAATATTCTATTCTATTCTAAATTGTTTAAAAATCGACTAATTTAAAGATTCGCATTTGCACCGCCACAACACTAGCTACTAGCGCGCCATATTTAAATACCTCTCTTGAACGATATTATGTAGCATTTTTTTATTTAAAAAGATCTTAAATATACGAGCCCATATATGGGCCCTACTAGTAGCTAAAATAAAATGAATTATTTATTATCAACCAACGTAATGAAAGTATAGTAAGTACCAATGTTGTTTAAGTAGATACTAATTGTAAAATAAATCAATAAGGTTTGAAAACCAAACTTATCTTTGTAATATAGGTATCTTCATTAAAAATAGTGCTTAAGAAAACTATGCGACCTTTTGTCGATAGCTAGGTAATAAAATTAAATCAAAAATGAAATGCATTCACTTTGTGTGTTTTGATGCCATTTCATTTACCTACATAGTTATAGGTACATATATTAAACTAAAACATATATGTCTTCACAATTGTACCACAAGTTTATGAACGATGTGCAAAATATTACGTCTTTAAATTTGAGATATACTTATCCTATTGCCTGTACCACCATCACCAGATTAGCTAAAAAATATCCTAGGAAGATCATTTTAAATATTGAAACCGTTGTTTTTCATGAAAATATTTGTAATGCATTTTTGTAATTGTTTGTAGACTATTACTGTCTAATCGATTTTTCAATCAGATTAAAGTTACCAATTGAATAAATTATAAGCTGGTTAATTAAAAGCGAAACAGTTCAACTGTTTTATTCATGCTCCGTCATTTTTAATTTACCCATGATTGAAAAATTTGCCCTAAATGAATATATAATTTGCTTTTAGATTCCAATAATGAACTTAAATTTTAATTTTTATATTATAATTAGTTTGAACGTTGATAACATGGAACACGTGAAGCAGAAACTTTTTTTACGAAAATTGCGCGGATGGAGGAGTATGAAATTTTGCACACCTATAGTTTATATAGAGAATAAACGACGAATGGTAATATTTTTTTTAAATTATGTATAAAAATACATTAAATCAATAAAAAAAAACATTACACACACTACCATGTATACACTCTTTTGTTTATTGTTCAAGTCAAATTAACAGAGTAGCCTTGCCGAAATCTGTAATTAAAGAAGTATAGTCTTTGGAATTAATTATTATTGCCAATTTGACCACGGGCGACCACTATTAGATTTAGAATATAGAATTGTACAATATGGAAATACAATTTTTTTTTAATAAATGAATTGTTATTATTATTTCCAATCATAATACATTAATGTAAATGGTGTACGGTTTTCAGTATTATAGTCTTCAAATCGTGCTGTAAACAATATGCTTACAGCACAATATGTTAATAACATAAACAAACATTGTCGATATGTCGCTGCACTAATTCACTATCACGTCACTATCCCCCCCTGAAATAGGGAGTCTGGGAGTGGGAGGTTTTTCCATTGTTCCCTTTCAGCTACTACTAAGTAAAGATCAATACACAGAATCCCTTAATCAGGAAGAGTACCTACGTTTCTTTACGATCTCATGTACCTTGGGCTTTAGAATAAGAAAGATACTAACAACGGATCCTTTAGAAAGTAAAGTAAAGAAATGACATTCCGATTAAATATACATTATAATGTTTTTTTAGGTTTCATATAAAGCAGTAAATTTCTAGGGTTCTCTAGCCATTTTCAGAAAAGTCTGTCCGTTTGTGGATGGTAATGATGATGGTGGATTTGTTCAGTATGCATAGGCATGTGACATGTAGTTTAGGTATTTGGTAGAACTATGCTAGGTAATGACCTTGATTACAGATCTTTTGTCTCGCTAAAAGACGTCGTTTCTGTTGTTTTTGAGATGTGCTGTGTTTGCGATTAATATTTTTTTAGAATTCCATTAATGCGAATGACATGTTATGAGTGGTCATTGGCCACCACTACGGAGCCCTTCACTATAAGTGGAATGACACGGACTACTACGTTGTAAGGGTTTTTTAAGCGAAGCATTTTATTTGATTTATAGTTTAAAGAAATAAAATACTGCGCTTAAAACCGCGAATACCTTTAGTCTTAATTATACATAAAGAATCTCCAAAAAGTCAAATGAATACAAAAGCTTATAAATGCAAAAACGTTTTAGATAATACCAAATCAAACTAGTTTGAGATAATATAAGCAGTACTAGTGGTCGCCCGTGGTCGAAACTCGACCATAATAACTAATGTCAAAGACTATACTTCTATAATCCAGATTTCGCCAAAGCAACAATAAGTATATATACGTTCGTCTGTCAAATATATGGTACTGTGTGTAATGTTTTTTTATTGATTTAACATATTTTTATGCATAATTAAAAAATAGCATTCGTCGCTACTTCTCTATAAGCGTGCGAAATTCATACTCCTCCGTCCGCGAAATTTTCATAAAAATGAGTACAAAGTTTTTGCTTCACCTATTAATATATAGAAGATTAAGAGCTCTTACAACCTTTATTATGATTTTATCTATACTTTATTATCTAAGTAGTATTTTGTGTTGTGTCGATATTAGAAATAAATATTTTCTTTCGTTCTTTATACAGAAAGGTTTGTGCTAATTAGCTAACTGTAATTAACAAACACAAAGGTAATATAATTGAAAGACACCAATCAAAACGAAAAGCAAAGCGCTCAGTATAAACACGAGGACGACATTGCATATTCCGTGCATGCTCTAGACATTGGCGTCCCAACGCGCTTTCGCATTAAAAATAGCCTCAGAAGACGCGCTAAATCGTAAGTGTATACGCGGCACACCGGCCGACGCGGCCGTGTTCAGCTCCACAGCATCGCTAGATTCACGGCTTCACATTAAAAAAACAAAAGCAAATCGCGACTCGATTATAAATAACATATGTGTATACTGCTGCTATGTTTTGACAGCGTCTATCGCTGTCAACGAACTAGCCGGTCGAAGATCTTCCATCTTTGGCAGCGGAAGTAGCGGCGGATGTCCCGGCGATGGGTAAGCACCAGCATATGAATGCTTAACAACAATGCTCACATCTTCACTCCCACAATTTCTATTCGTACCGTGTCTCTGCCGAAAGTTTGTCAACCTTTATTTTTTTAAGTTTCGGCCCATTCGTGATTCCATCAATTAATGTGTTTTTTAATTTACAAGAGGGATCTCTATGAATTAATCATGATGTAATTTTACATATTCTATGACGTTAAGACTAAAGTATGAATTAAATTTTATTAAATAGTATTTTTGTTGGGCTATTATTTTAAACGCAACTAGAATCAACTGCGACAATACGTTGAGACAAAAAAAACTGCCAATTGATGACGATAAAAGTCTTTAATTTGATTCCCATGTCAATAAGTAAATTGCCAAAAAGAAAATTTAAGTTAAAATTACATTAATGGCTAATGGAAAGGTGTTTTTATGAAATTAAGAATTTTATTAGGTAAATTATTATATATTTAAATTTTTTATTATATATTTATTTTATATTGTTGAGATACTTTTATTTCTGTATTTAACATATGATTAATCAAATTGTGTTTATAAATTTAAAATTTATTTTGTAGATTGACATGTACCCAAATATTTGACCATGTTTAGGTCAAATACAGTGAGATCAATTGCCTTTGTTTACCATCTTTTGTATTCATTCATTCATTCAGATATAATAAAGTGTTTCGTAACGATGTATGAGTTTTCAAATATCCTTTTTTATTTAATTTTCTATTTTAATTAAATTAAACTGTCTATCAGTGATTTAAAATAAAAATCCATACTTTAAGTAACAACTGCTTAATTTATACGATATTTAATTGTAAATCGTAAAAATAATACTATAAGTGACCCTTTCTAAAATGACTGTCTTTCATTTGTTTTGATAATTTATTCATTTATATATACTAATTCATTAACAATAAACATTTGTGTCTGAAATACGTTCATAAACAATATTAATGTTACAAATATGCTAATAGGAAGGCGTTTTTATGTATATTATTATTTGAGCACAAAAATAATCGTCATCTGAGTAATATGCTTGATTAAAAAGGAATGCTTTCACATTACGCTTAAAATATTGTATTTTGTATATATTTAATTTTAGGTAAGCAGGTAGTTTTATATTGAATAAACTTGGCTACCCGAATATCAATAAAAGTTTTAAGAATTAAAGCAGACTTCCGGGGTTGAGACTAAGGCCGTGGGTACGCCAGACTTAATTTTATAGAGACCTTACATGCGATTGAAAGATGAGACGCGTGTCCAAAAGGTGGGCCTATATTTTGGACAACGCATTATCGTTGCCATATGTCGTGATGCGGCCAGCATTGTGAGAACGCTCCCCACCTACAGTGAACTAAAATCCATTGTTTAATTGTAAATATGTATCGAATACCTTTATCCCCTGTCTCTTTTATTTCACCTTCTTCCAATTATTTGGGGTCGGTACAAAATTTCTTTTCATTCCATATCCTCAAATCTGACATACGTCCTTTGTCACACTACAAATCAATATCATCGTATCATCTTCCACACAATCTATCCATCTCTTTTTTGGTATACTTTTGCGTTTGTATATACTTATGTATGTCATACTTTTATGCCCTGTGTATTTTCATTGGAAAGCTGCCAAAAGCTGGCCCATCTCATGGAAAGTGGTCGTCGCCTATAGACGTTTTGAAACGTCAGAGGCGTAGACAACGAGTTGCCATCCTTTAGGATGAGGTAGCGAAGATTTGGAGTAGAAGGGATGGGGTAAAAACGATGGAATAGAAGTTAGGATGATGGAAGTGTTGGTGAACAAGGTAGCCTTCCCCGTGGGT
Organism: Dendrolimus punctatus; assembly: GCA_012273795.1. NCBI lineage: Eukaryota > Metazoa > Arthropoda > Insecta > Lepidoptera > Lasiocampidae > Dendrolimus > Dendrolimus punctatus. Next base: position 2,451,303 of record CM022538.1, on the reverse strand, counting down.
GCCCTGAGTGTGAGCCTGGCGTTGAAGTATCACAGATGTAGTACCCCATGGTCAAGTTACTAGTTACTATGGCACCCTATAAAAGCGCATAGGAGAAGGGCGCAGGTTAGGTTATGTGTCCTCCGTACGGAATCCACGTAATACGGCCGTTCGGGAGTCCCATACATTCCTCGGTGTAAAGTCTACCGCCCAAGCCCGAGGGTGGTGTCCCAAAAAAAGACATTTAAATATAGACAAACATACAGACAAAGACAAAGACAAATCGTGCTATAGGAACTTTCATTCATGGAATGAAACCCAATTATCTCAAGGCTAACCGTTTCACGCTAATATTCTATAAGAGCGTGTTATCACACCGATAGACCCGGCCGGGCTCTAAGAGCAGTAATCAACATGATGATTTCAGCATGGTCCTACCTCATCTAAAATGTTATAAACATAGCAAATAATAACGGTGCATATTTTAACCAACACTTGTTTGTATACAACTTATTAATTAAGCAGGCAATGAATAAACAACGACATTAACGGCGGTACTGTTATCCGTGCCAATTGGACACGCAGCTATATTCAAAGAAGGTGTCAATAATCAAAGCTTTATTATTCAAATAATGTATTAGGAGGGCTATAAAATGGTTACGACCGTGACAGAGTTGAGATAAGATACGTGAGCGTATTATAGTAAGCCTTATTTGGGCGTAACCTTTTTGATGTGTATTTGTTTTTAACAAGCCAGACAAGGTAAAGGTTTCTCATTCGCTGTATTACATATTTTAGAGTCCCGCAGCTAATCGAACACTTATGGATAATTTCATGACGTTGTCTTATGTCGTGGTCATTTCTCTCCGAAACTATTGGGGATGGAATAGAAATGTTAGCATAAATACCAACAGTGCAATTTCAAATCTATACATATAATAAAAACTCTATAAGGTCGATTTTTCGTACAAATAAAAAAAATGCTGAAAACCGAATCAGGGATGTAATAAGTGAAATAGAAGAATTAATTTAGGTTTTTGCAATTTTTTGGTTTCTCTGTTTATGTTTGTACGAGCTAATCTCCCAAACGACTGGACCAATTTAAATGAAATTTTATATGGTGGTAGCTTATATCCCTGGTTGACATATAGGATACGCTTGAACCCGAAAAATCAAAAAGTTCCCGTGGGATATTTAAAAAAACTTTCCACGCGGACGAAGTCGCGGGCAGAAGCTAGTCGGAAATAAAATCGGCAGACAAATACATATATTGTATATCACCAAATTTAGAATGTTACGCTTGTGTTATGGGTAATATACAACGGACTACTCTATAGCCGATCCCAGACACCCAGACCATAGTAAATAAACGGAGAAAATTTACCATACCAGGTAGTGTAATAGCTAGCGCACGCGTTCGCACTCAAAGGGCGCGGGTTCAATCCTGGCCGGAACACATGCACCACGGCAGTTGTATGACCTAATGTGCATATTGTAACAATTACCACGGTGAAGGAAAACATCGTGATGCAACCTGCACATCGAGATAACAGATGTGTAAAACCTGCCAAGCCCCCTTGGACAAGCGTGACGTGTATACTGTCCATTCCCCCTATAATGGAAGGCCCGAACCCAGCAGTGGAACATTTATGGGCTATTTTAATTATATCAATTAAATGGTTTTTGAAATTTGGATTATTTAAGATATGATTTTTTATGGTCACGTATTCAAATGAAATGCTGCTGATTTGTCACCTGAACAAAAAAAAACGTAATTTGAGGGTTTCTACCATTGATGTATCAATAAAAGGAGTTATAATAAAAGGAGCAACAGAGGCAAATAAAATGTAAATATATAACTGAAAATTTTGTTCATTCGGAAGATAAGCATCAGATAATTTGCACCGAAAACGAAATATGGTTCTCATAAATTAGGATTTCACAGACGGGTTAGCGTTTGTGATTGAAATTAAGCCGCGACTGAAATTATTTTTATTTTGTTATAAAACCGGACAAGGTGAATACAAAGTTTAAAATTAATAATATTGTTACGAGTGTGGGATTCGAATTAAAATGCCCTTGGAATTACTATAGAATTTATTAGAACTATACAAAAACGTATAACACAGGCGCAAATATAACTGTACGCAACCAGTACAACTGCACAATTCAATAACAGCGCAAAGTCTCCCCCTACAGAAATCAGAAGACAGATAGTGATGTGATGATTAAATAAAGAAATAAATAAAAATACAATAAATTAAATAAAACATTAATTATTTACTTTGACACTGAGTTTATCTGTACTATGTTTACGTTCACACTGCCAATGTCAGATAGTAAAGACAGTCGCATGGGTAAGGTAGTGATTATACCCAAAGAAGTTTAAAATGTTAGCAAGATTCAAAGGTAGGTTTATTGCATTTCAATATAAATTTCTTAATAATTGAATGAGTTGGACATGTAGAGAGAATGGATAAAAGCAGAATCACAAAACAGGTATATGACAGTATTGTCAATGGTAGAGCTGTTGCTGGTAGACCGAGACGAACATCCATGTCCATGTCAGGTAAAAAGCATTGCAAATAAACGCGCATGTATGAAGAGGTTAATGAAAGTAGGTGAAGCGAAAGTTGTTTGTCAGGATCGTTGCAAGTGGAGATCCATAGTCTCTGCCTACCCCATGGGAAACAGGCGTGATTGTATGTATGTATGTTGAATGAGTTTCGCTTATTCTTTGACTACTGCGCGACCAGTAGAACCCGTTAATATTTTAGCCTGCAAAATAAATTGCCACGTTATCTGTGCACTAACTGTTTACAGTGTTCATGTTTTCATATTTTTACACATTTATGAAGTATAAATATTTCACCTTCTATAATAAACTGATTGTAATAAACAATTTGCTGTATTTAGGACGATTTTGTTTGTTGTTACAAGTCTTATAAGTAATTCCTTCGAATGTAGGTCTGTTCCTGCTTACTATAGTATGATTAATTTGACACTAACGGAAATGTTCAATTCAACTAAGGCATTGTACTATGGCGGTCGTACGTCCGTTGCTGCTTTAATTTAAAGAACTTTAAATACAGCTTGTAAATACATGTGTATTGCATATTGTTACTAGTTTAACGGGACTCGAGCTAAAATGCCGTTGGAATTATTATAGAGATTATTAGAACTTTACAAACACGTATAACACAGGTACATATATAACCGAACACAACAAGTCCAAACGTAATGCAGAAGGTCGTAATTCAATAAAACGCGCAAAGTCCGTCACTTTTAGATTCCCGATTTTAGTACACAAGTCTCGCTTTGGTCGTGGTTCTCGCTCGAATGCCCTTCCCTCAATCAGGCCATCGTTTTATACAGCACAAATGCAATGTGCCCGTATCGTAGTCGACATAATCCGAAACACCCGGCTAATGTGTCGGCCGCAACCGGCCATAAATGAGTACAAAAAAACAATGGGCTGTTTTCGATCATAAAAGAATTATAATTAGTTTTAATGTCCACAGATAATAAAATATGTTTTGTTTCAGATATGCAGGTGGATTTTGTTTGTGTCGTGACCTGAGTTATAACAATATATTAAATAGATCGCTAGAAAAGATAGAGTGCTAAAAATGACAATCCGAAAAATATTTTATTATTACAATATTAGGACGTGTGTTAGTTGCTATAAAATAATGTTCTATTAATTGTCTATTGTATGGCTACATAATAAAAGAATATAAAAATATTTTCTTAACGTTTTGTATAAAAAAATGGGGGTGTTAATCTAATATTTTTATAAGGCTGTATATAAACCCAGTAATGACCGGTCCATATTAGCCAGCCATTCATTAGCCTTACTATCGGTTCGAGTTTTACACAAACTCCATACAAGTAAGGTCAACCCGGCTATGAAGCTACCACGGCTCTCCGAGTTGACTTATGTATAATTCGGTGTCCTTTTACAGAGTTAAATCGGTTGCACATACCTTTACGAATGTATGTAAATATTTTGATGACTAACAATCTTCCTAATCATACACAGCGAAGAAAATATGAAGGCGCGCTTCTCAAAAATATACTGCACGCGTTCCACAAATACATTGCGGATTTTGAACCCGTCACTGTTTATTTAATGTTAAATTTATGACTGCTTTAGTATTCGTCACAGTTTACTGGAGATGCACTTAGTTTTTTCTTTCTTTTAACACCTACCATAAATCAAGATCCGCAGGGATTTCCTTTTAATAAATTAAATTAACGTTAGCCATCAATTTCGAGCTGCTTGATATTGGCCTTATTGAATGAATGAATGCATGAATGAATGAATGAATGAATCAATGAATAATTTGTTGCTAAAATATATATATTCTTATTTCAGGTTATCTCGATGTGTGCGTGTCACCCTCACGGTGATTTCCTTATCTTCAGTACGTGATCATTGTAACCATATGTGCATTAATTTACACGTGATAGAGCCATACTGTAATCATTATTTTGATTATATCTGTTAGGGTCGGCTCTTTTGGTGTGATGCCACGCTCTTACAGAGTGTCGTTGTGAAATACATTTACTTACATGCATAAATTTTAAATGACTATAAAGTTGAAATATTAAAAAAATATCAAAGAGGTAATAGGGGTCTGATAGGAGTAAGGCATCAATCAGGTCAAGTCTGTAGTACACACTATAAAATATGTCAGTATAAAAATAAAGCGGGTAATGCCGCGGTGAAACACTAAAGACAAATAAAAACCATTTTGAAACAAGAATACATACAATATTAAAGTAAAACACAAAGCACTATAAGCACAGCGGGATTATTACAGTACAAAGGTTTAGTAAATGAATTCATTAGTGAAAGCTTATTACTCGAAAACGAGAAATTTACGACAACCAATTAAAATTCCGGTATACAGAACACTAATACGGTTTTATTTTAGTTTTATGTTTACTTAATGAATGTTTTTGCTATTCCTTATTTTATCTAAAGTTTTTTTCTTTTACAAACTTCAGGAACTCCGTGTAGGAACGGAGAAAAAATACAATTTCCTACGACTGGGGGGCCTGTCGTAAGAGGCGACAAAACAACCCATAACCAGGTGGTAGGGCATTTGCCCGACTGGATGGCTACCACCCCTAGTCTAAAGCATGTCGCCATAACAACCTTGTTTGTGTTCTGGCATCAGTGACCAGATTGCAGTCTCCCTTAAGAGAGCAGCAGCGCATTTGTAGCACCTTTGGTGTTGCAAATGTCCGTAGGCGATGGTAACCGCTTTTCTTCTGGGCCGTCTGCCTGTCTGCTGAACTCCTGCAATTAAAAAAAGAAAAACTCCAGGAAGCATGCATTGCTACGGGAGTTTTCTGACCTAATGTGCATATTACAATTACCACGTGGAAAACATCGCGATGAAACCTGCACATCGAGATAGCCGATGTGCCAAACCGATCCACCTTCGATAAGCGTGGCGTACTGTCCGTTCGCCTATGATGCCGCGGCCACACATTGGGCATATGTGCACTAATGCAGCGTATTGCGGCCAATATTCCAATGTGTTCATCAGTCTTTGAACACAATGTGAACTTTGCGTCCAATCACTGTCCAATACCGACGCGCAATGAATCAGTTTTTGAAACAAGTTCAAAGGCGTTGGTATATATTAAAGCCAATGTGTGGTGTAGCAGTTTGGTTTAATATTGGCGTTTTCAAATTGGAGCCAAGCTTGGACGCAAGGTTTAGTTCAATGTGTGACCGCGGCTTAAAATGAGAACCTCAAGTCCACCTGGTACCGCCATGTAAACCGCCTTTCGACCTATTCATACTTTTTTGAATTGTTCTTTGAAATGTGTCGGCGCGTTCCCCTTTCGCACGTCACTTCAAACATTCATTGTCATATCTCTCCATATATTCAATAAACTCTTTGGTCATATCATAAAATAAATCGCCCCGCAAATACAAATATATTATAAATCACCCGCTCTGCACCGCAATTGTAATATATAATAAACATATAAATACTACAAATAAATACAAATATAATATAAAATACTGTAAATATAAAGTACAATAAAGTTTGTGTGAAGTGGATAGTGGAGAAGAGGAACAGCATTTCATTCCCATCAACCAGGTAAGTGCGTGCTCGTTCCGATTCCATTTAAAATTGTCTCACACTTCTTTTCCCGCAAAGTTGACACAATTCGCCTCCTCCTATATCCAGCGCCGCCGCAACACCACCAGTGGAACGTTTGTGGTCTGTTACTATTTATTATTATATTGTAACGGGTAAATGTATAGCTTTCCGGTATATGAATTTTAAGTAGCGGGGTGGTGAAATGGGGAGGGGGAGAGACATACTTACCTTTACTTCAACCTTTAAGGTCCGGCGATCTTGAAATAAACTTTTTTTAATAAACATAACCTCACTTATTTTCACTGATTTTTTCGCTAATGTTGCACTTCTATCATAGGTCCGAAATCGAAAAATCCTTTCAAAGTTCCAAAAAAGCCAGTAATCAACATAAAAACAGCCAAAATAACCCAAAAACCAGCTTAATTAGAGAAAAATGAAGAAAAAACACAATAGAGCACATTTGTATACAATACAAGAGTAACCATTCAAAATGGCGACCAATAAAGACGATTTTTTTACGTAATCGCATAATTTATATTTAACCAATATAACAAAAAAAAACAGCAGTGTATGAAATTGAAATAAAATGATATCATTAATATATTGATCATTTCAATAAAAGCCAACTTGCTAGTCGTCCACTAAATTGATAAATAAAACAAATGTTTCATATGAGACTTCAAGGTGTCGTAACGTCTGTATGTACCAAAAATAGTAAATGTTACAGTCGGTTCTGGCGCTTGGTCGAATATCACCTAACATAACGACTGTTTGTGTATAAATTAATAGTAATGGTTACCAGTCGTTCTGCATCGCCGCTGCCGCGGCACGCTCGATACGCTCGCTCGGCTCGTGCGCTTTGGTCTGAATATCACCTAACATAACCGACTGTTTGTGTATAAAATAAGTAGTAAATGGTTACCAGTCGAATCTGGCACTCGCCGGCCGCTGCCGCGGCCATTTCGTTATCGCTCATTATGAAATTAAATAAAAAAGCCAAGGCCCAAAATTAAGCAATCCAAAGTCCAAAAGAAAGCCGGTAGTCAACGTAAAAAGAGGAATCGAAATTATTATAAAACACAGCCCAAGTCGTCGTAAAATCAAAAATTAACAGAGGAAAGCACACTCACTCAACTACTAGAGAAAAGGAATAAAATGGCGCCAATAATATTTGTTTGCCGCCTTTTTTGCCCAATAAAGGCGGCAAACAAAAATATTTATGAATATTTTTTTTCATAGAAATATATCGATTTCCGAAAATTATATAAAACAATATGTTAATTAATTGTAAATCTTGACCTACAAGATTTCGAATTTCTTAATTACAAATCGATAAGTATTAATGACATATTCATTCATTTATTTTTATAATCAAACCTTGATAGCCAAGCCATTAAAAACAAAGTGACACTTTTTAATCAATCGATTATATATGTCTAACATGAATTTGTATTTATGCGTCAATTAAATTTGAAAGTTTATTTCTACATTAAAAACAGTTTTAGTGTTACAAAAAGTTATAGTGGTTATATGTTATTCATGAGTACATTCATAAACAATTCGTGAGTACATTCATAAACTCAAATCACGGTTTTTTATTATCAAAAGTGGCACAATTTTACAACATAAATGAGTTTATGATTATAAACTAAAAAGTTTAAACCCTCCTGACCTTAGGGGTTGTCGTAGGGGTGAGTATACCTCCCCCCTATTCACTTCGCCCACCCACAACTTAACATTTGTGTACCGGATTGTTAAGTCGCAGCCTTGTAACGAGTGCGAGGCTCGAATTAAAATGCCGTTGGACTGCCCCCTCCCTCCATCGGATCATTGATTTATACTGCACAAATGCAATGTGTCCGCCCGGCAACGTGTAGCGAATTTCCTAGAATTAGCTTGTACTTTAAAATCCGTATCACCTGGCTAATAATTACAATACAACAATAGGCCGTATGCCAATAAATAAGTACACAAAAGAAGACGATCATAAAAGAATTACAATAGTTTCAATGTTAATAGTTCAAATGCTGACGGGTAGTAAAATATGTTTTGTTTCAGATATGCAGGATTTTGTTTTTGTCGCTGATTTGTAACATTATTTATTGTTTTTTTTTGAGGCGGGGGAAATGGATTTCCCGCAATACCGGGTCCTTTGCTAGGGATTAGACCATAGTTGATTATGGAGGCAATCCCCTTGGGGCTGCCAAACAGTAATCGACCGGCTTGTGTGGAGACTCGAGCGCTCAATACTCCACTAAAACCACACCCTCCTCTCATGTGCCCCGCTCTTATGGTGGGAAGAGCGTGAGACTTATGTATGTAGTTACGCCCACGCTGATCCTAACGTAACAGTGCTTGAGAATGCCCGAGAATCAGGACAAACTCACTTCGTCAACAGGGGTGAAGACTCCTCTGCTCCCTAGATGCTGGAAGTCATGCGCATGTCTGCGCCACCGGGATCCCTGAGGCGCATGCACAATTATACCTCTCTCCCTATCTCCTTCTGCGGCCTCTTCTTGAGACATCACTGCCTCGCAGAAATTGGACGCACCCAGCCAATGATCATCGCTATGCAGCATGGCTTGCACCAGACTGCCGAGCGAATCGATCGGACCTTCTATGATTGTTATATAATTATTTCAAGCATTGTCAACAGTACTTAACATTGAATAGACCTTCATAGTCAGTTTAATTGCAAAAGGCGGTGTAATTACAGATATAAAATTCTACTACGCAGCCATCTGTTGCTGAGTAAGAGAGGCTAAAAAATGTAGCGAGAACATAGGTATATACAAAGAGTGTCAGTTTATATGCACGTAAGAAAAATAAAATTTAAATGCTACTGGATCGATTCCAAAACGTTTGTTGCCGTCAGAAAGTATATAATTTCAGATTAGTATTGGTTACGTGGCGTGAGTCAGATCTCTCGTAATATTTAGTGTTAATCCCGCGGTTTTGCTCGCTCGCGGGGTGAGAACGATTCATCGTTGTTTCAAAATATCGATAGATATGTCATAAGGATCGATGTTAAAATCCAAAATATTATCGAGACATGGGTCTTTATATACTGTGTTCGTTCACGGATTATTATTTATTAGAATATTTTTTAAATAATGATGTTTCGATGCCCACTGAGCAATTATTGTCTAAAACCGGAAGATATATACATACACACACACACACACACACACACACACATATATATATATATATATATATATATATTAAATAAGTTAAAACTAAAAATATAAGAAAAATTGAAAGATAAGCTTGAATCACGAAGAATTTTAAACTTTTTCTGAAACTGTAATTTAAAATTCATCACTGAGAATGATAATACGGAAGGTATTTCATTGTTAAAACTTTTCCAATCTTAAAATAATTATTACTTCTAAGTATGAAGTTTCCTGAAAAAACATGATATTACCCAAAAATTAACTTGAATCGTCTTGAGGCACGTGTTGTCTTGACTTGAAAAAATTATAAAAAAAATCCCAGTGTTTTTTCATTAAAAGGAAGCTTTTTAGGGGGCGTCGCAAGAAATTTAATTTTTAACGACCACCCTAATATATATATATATATATATACGGCCTATGACGGCCTCTGTGGTGGAGCGGGTTAAGCCTTTGCCGGCCTACCTCACTGCAACGCAGAGGCTCCGGGTTCGATTCCTGGTATGGTAAATTTCGGAAACGTATTTTCTCCGTTGTTTACCATGGTATGGGTGTCTGGGATCGGCGCCAGAGCAGTCCGTTGTATATTACCCATAACACAAGCGTAACTTGCTTAATTTGGGGATATACAATGTGTGTGTTTGTCTGCCGATTATTATTATTATATACCTGACATGAATGTGACATATGAATGTCAAAGAAGCAAGTGAGGTGTGTAAGAATAAGCCTAAATGGCACTCTGTTGTCCGTGCCTACCCCGCAAGGGACCTGGCGTGAAGTTATGTTTGTATGTATGTATGTATATACCCGACACGTGTGTCCGAGACGGCTTGGTAGCTTCACATCGGTTACCTCAATGTGTAGGTTACATCACGATGTTTTCCCTCACCGTTGATAGCACGTAGTAATTGGAACAATAGAATAGAATTTACAGTATTTACATTAAGATTATTTACATTACAATATGCATATTACATCAGAAAACTGACTACGTGATGCATGCGTTCCTGCCAGGATCGATCTCAAACTCAAAAGGCGCGAGTTTGGGACGCGTGCGCTAGTCATTACGCTACAACTAAAAATGTAAATGCAAAAATAGGATTGTTTACGATATCTAAACTATCACAAGTGTTGCCCGTAAATTGAATACTTAATATATATTATTACATCATTTATAACAATAAACTGTAAAATATGTTACAGTTATTGTAGTAAATGATTTGAGTTCTCTTGTTTATTTTGTGTTTTCTAAAACACATCAAAAACACGACATCGGTACCGTTCATAAACATCGATATATTTCATACGCGTATTTGCATCCCTACGCCCGCAACGGTGGCTCTTAGTCACGTGGGAATTATAGCAACATAAACACTAATATTATGCATAAAATATGTATACTGATTTCGTGAAAATGGATTTACGATCATAGTTGTTAAAAGTTATATTACAGTGAATCTCCGGGATTTCGCACGTTTTAATTTCAGATTAGTATCTTTTAGATTTTTTGTGCCATAGACTTAGGGAAGACTAGATCCACCAGTGGATATCTATTAACTAGAGATAAGATAAAGATGGTGTTCCTTTGCAGATTTGCCAGGTGGTAGGGCATTTGCCTAGATGGCTACCACCCCTGTATGTCGCCTAAAGTATGTCGCCATAACTACATAACAACCTCAAGTTGTGTTCCGGCATTAGTGACCAGGTTCCAGTCTCCATTAAGAGAGCGCATTTGTAGCACCTTTGGTGTTGCAAATGTCCACAGGCGATGTTAACCGCTTTCCATCAAGTGAGCCGTTGGCCTGTCTGCTGGGCTCCTGCAATAAAAATAGAAAAGATTTTCGGGTTCCAAATTCCGGATGCTCACCGTAAGCAGTGTTTTAGGAGGGGCCCTTGCCATTGGTAATCTACTGGATTCAATTCAAACAGTATTGAACGTGGTGATAGTAAACATGAGGCTCTAAGGGGGGGGGGGGATAAGATCACGATATGTCACAATGGTCTCGAATTTTCTCGAAAATTCATGGGATATCACGTGTAACTATTTTTTTAAATTGCTTTAAAGATAATGTTCTAAAAAATTAAATACTTTGTAACAATAAAATACTATCAATACCACGTATCACCTGGAAGAAGAGAGGATTACAATGTTGCTAAAACATGACATGATTAGTCTTAATACTCCCAAACATTATTCATTTTTATTCAATAATTCTTTTACTGTACATGCTATTCCATGGAATCCATCTCTGGAATGAGTTACCTATTACTGTTAGACAAGCTAAATCACTAACAATATTTAAGAACATGACAAAAAAGCTCTACCTGTGACATAGTGATGTTTGATACTTGTATGTATATTTATGCAAGTGTATATATATTTATGTATGTAATATCAGTAGGTGTATTTATATATATCTATTAAGTATAAAACATATGTCAGTAACTGCATATCCTCTAATAATTATGTATACCCCCTTTGACCAATATAATATGTTTTATTTCTGCCATAAAACGATTAGGGCGACTTAAAATAATTTTAGGTTACAATTTCTTCCGTTTTCTGTAATGGTATACAATAAAGTGTTATCTATCTATCTATCATGAATAATATACAATCCCGTAATGGGATGGATCTAAGACCTAATTCTTTATAAATATACGAAGCCCCGATAATATGATAGTATGAGATGCAATTTGTGTGGAGAGGTTGGCATTTATCGAATTAAGCCAGATCAACTGGTACCACGGCTGATATAGCTCAAGTCGCGGAGATTACCCGCTTACACTTGAGACTGGCCTACCTGTCATTTCATATTGAGGACTGAATATATGGTAAATGACAGTAAAATAAATGACAATGCTATGATAAATAACAATATATTAAATACATTTCATTCAAAATATCTACTATCAGCCTGTTATATATAATATAAGTATTTTGTAGCAGTACTTAACAGTACCGTAGTTCGCTTCTGCCCTTTGTTCAACCTTGGCAGCACAAAAGTAACCTTTGTTTTACAGCAGATGCAAGTTAAACACGACCAACATCTGGTGTATTTTTTTACTTCCATTAAAAGAGGGGTCAATTCTTAAGTCGTGCCCAAAAAAAATCCAAGTGTCAAAGTATAGGTTTTAGATGAGTTAATACATATGTCATTTTCTATTTTTGGCAATACATATGTCATAACACGTCTGTTAACATTTTATGTCTGGACTTTAGTGCCAGATTATACGAAATAGTGAAGTTGGAATAAAGAATATAGTAGGTAAAACACGTATGACTCGAAATCTAAAAATTAGGAAAAATCAGACTTATACCTACTTAATTTTTGAATAATTTATATAACTAACTAAAAACCTTGAAAAACTAATAGTATTTTCTTAAGTTTCCGAGACCAGCACACATAAAAAACTACGTTTCAATAGTTTATTAATTCTACGTTCGGCCACCTTAAATTGAATTATATTAACTTACCATAGAATAAATAATAACCATAAACAAAAATTAAAACTAAATAATTATAATAAACAACTTGGCGGTAGGCTATAATACTTTGACAATACTCATTGACACTCGACATGTTTGTCTTCCGTGATCAGGGCTACTGTAGTCATTTATTTAACTAGTATAATTGTGCTTAACATTGGTTAAAATTAATTCTGTGATCATATTTTTTTAAAGCATTTATGGCTTGGCAACTAGGCCTTTAAGCCAGCATATATTAAAAGTATGCCGATGACATGTAAGCCCGCTCTTAAAAGAACATTGTTTTAGACGTTTATGCTAGATTTTTTACTTTAGCATCCATTGATGTAGCAATAACCCCTATTATTGCTACATCAATGTTAGCATGCATTGAACTCAAACCAGTTTCTCTCATAACGAACACTTTGGTAATAGTCTCCTACAAAAATCTCATTTTTTCGAGCTGAGAGCAGCTGAGATTGAATTTGAAAAACCAATACTCGTTATACATCAACTAGGTTTTGCGAGCTGCAACTTTTCCGAATTAATTTCAGACAGAATGGAGTATTAAGATACGACGCGGGTTCGAATCCTGACCGAAAAACATGCACCACCTAGGTATGATATTTTTTTTCATGAGTTCAGTATACACGCAGACGTCCCACCATATGGAAAGCCGTGACCGTTGTCTACGAAGATGTTACGTCATGTTTATGCTGCTACATGTGCATGTTGTTACGATTACATGTCCTAACGTAGAGGGAAAACATCATCATTTGTCAAATGCAGCAAGCCGCTTTGGACAAGCCTGGCGGGTATACTGTCCATTCCCCTAAAAAACTGAAAAGCTCGAATCCAGCAGTTGGACAATTACAGACTGTTATTATCTTCTTTACATAGAATAAAACTAAGTAATTTTCCAAGTGCGTCAGTTTGTATGTCCGCTGACTGCTCTTAAACCACGCTATTTTTAAGTGAGTTTCACTATCAGTTAGATAACTTTTGACTGCAGGTTAATAAACAACTAGCTGTGCACAGCTAGAAGTCGTCCTGTCCGGAAGAGATTCAATCGACATGCCGTCAGCAGCACCACTTACCGGGTCCAATTAGGATTGTTCACTTTTTTTCAATCTAGCTATTTGAAAAACCATTTCGAGGAATAGTGTCCCTAATCATTTCTGTCTAGTTAAAATTCCAAAAAACGTATGATCTTCTTGTATTCTGTAAGAAATGCGTTTGACCTTTATTTGACCTTACTAAATCCAATCAGGTGGGCGGGCTGCCTGTTTGCCTGCTTCAGGTGTAAAAAAATTCTAGCTGTTCATTATTTGACTTAAGTTCTGTAACATGGATTTTCCTTAAAGACCACTTTTAAAATTTAACGATAACTATAGAAAATAATAATGGTTGAACACGGAAAATTATAAGCCTAGCGACAAAAACACTAAAATGATCACGATACGTAATGAGTAATGACAGTGACATTTAAATAAGTAGCTCAGATTACTATGATTATATATAGGTAAAACTTACTTATATTATTTTTGTTATCTAGGCAAAGAAATCAATGTAAACTTGTCCCTTATGACGTCATCGGAGAAATAATCTTAAAATCGAACTATAAAAAAACTAACGTTTAAAATACAAAGATATTCAAATTAGTATTTTAAAATTATCTATTTTACGTAATAAAAATATAAAATCAGAAGGTAATTTTTTGTGTACAATCCCCATTGTGAACCAACTCAGAAATCTTCTTTGGCTCATGCACACCTACAACAACTTTGCTAAAGATCATAACATGATCAAATATATAGTTTACGAATTAAACATTCATTTTTATATAAGTATAAGAAGAAGAACATTATATAACAACATAATTAAGTTTTTATGTAAGTAAAAGAGAGCAGCTACCTCCTACATTTTGACCCGCGGCGTAGCCACGGAGAAAATTCTAGTTATTATTTTTAAAAGGTCTGTAGATTTATTCTAAATATTTTCTAGAATCAAAACTACCATAAGTTTTAAATCAAAGGTATTAGAGAATTAGGATGACTTTTTGGAAGTTTGTTAGGAAACGTAAATATCAACTACACAGTATGCCTTTAAAACACCTCTATAGTTTGTATATATGTATCTCTTCTTCATTATTTAGGGACTAGCACAATATGTCTTTTACTTCCACACTCCTCTATTCTGACATATATCCTCTGTCACATAACAAATCACCTTCACACAATCCATCCTTCTCTTTCTTGGTCTATCTTTATGTGTAAATATATTACCTATATTTTATTTTAAACGTAGTCGATGACTTATATTAGAGCTCTTTCATGCGGTGTTGCTTTTGTACAAAAACATTGTAACGTATTCAGTAATTGTCGAAAATATCTTAAACAGAGTTTGTTTATATCACAAATATTGCAATTAATTATAAATAAATTATTTTACACGAGAAATGATCTTTGCTGAAAAATGCTAGAGTGTTCACGCATGTGTAATTTCCTTGGCACACGCCAGGCGTTAATATTTGTAAATAAAGCTGGCATGTGGACGTTATAATAGTCATATTTGTTCGTGATGGCGGTCGATCGGGCTAGGGTGACCCGAGGAAGTCGATGGTGTTCCGTTCGGTAATAAACCGATCTAATAATAGACAGGGCGTGCTCCTCAGACGAGACAGATATCCCTGCTCTGGATTATTGTAGACGAAAGTTTACTGACAATAAAACATACAGCACACAATTTAAAGTTAACGTTATCTTATGTATGTTTAATTAAGTAATACCTACTGATCTGCACCACCTACATCCTCAGATTAGGTTAAGCTATTCCTTAGGATGCCTGAAAGAGATTGCTTTAAGCGATAAGGGCGCCTATGTTTCGTCCATGACAATATTGTAATTGTGTATTTTTGAAATTGTATATTTGGTAATTTGGTAAAGTGTTCTCTATCTATCTTAATATAACCTTCTGCAAATCCAAAAACGATATTAATGCTTAAGCTAAGGCTCTCTACACTTGTGTTCTGGATATTTAATAAATACTAGTAGTCGCCCGTGGTCGAAATTTGACCATAATAATTAGTTTAAATTATTATTTTGAACATTATTAAGGTTCTGTTGTCAAAGACTAACTTTTATAATCACATATTTCGCCATGGCTACACTGTTAATTTGACTTCAATAATAATAAAGAATATATATGTGTGTGTGTGTGATATACATGGTAGTTGGTGTAATGTTTTTTATTCATAATAAAAAATAGCACTCTGCACTCCTTCTCTATATAAAAATATAAGTGTGCGAAACTTCATCATACTCTTCCATCCGCGCAATTTTCGTAAAAAGGGGTACAAGGTTTTTGCTGTGTTTTTGCTTCACGTATTAATATATATACAGAATTACAATACTGGGGCCGATCCCAGACACTAATAAAATATCAGAAAATTTGTCTTCAAAATTTACAATGCCAGTAATCAAATACCGAGGGCTTACTCTCAAAACTCTTTTGTCCTTCGTTTTCGTTTTAGTAACGTAACTTTTTTACTTGTATTTTTCTATTTAAGTACATTTTCCATTTATTTTTGTGTTATACAGACTATAATATTATTGTAGTTTTAAAGAAATCTTTGTTCTTTATTTTTTCTCTCTTAAATTTCACTGACTCTGTGGGGCTGAACTAAAGGAAACGAACGAGGAAAGGCGTTTGAGAACAGGCCTCAGGGCCCCTCAGTGGTCAGGTTAGTTCCAAGAAATGCTGGCTTGACGTCTTAGTACTGATATATGAGTCTTATCGATCGATCGATATGTGAGTCTTAGTACTGATATGCGTATTGATATGATAGAATGTCGAAGGTCGCGCGGAGTGGAGAAGAATAAGTAAGAAAGCGGACCCCAGGCTACCACGCAGATGCTTCGTACGCAATCGGGATTTAACGCTTAGCGTGATGATGAGAATCAAATCCAGGACATCTGTGTCGCAGTGAAGCGGACAAAGGCTTAGAATATCCATCACAAAATGCTGGCGAAACCTGTACAAGTTATTAAAGAGACAGTTATATTTATCCTACATATATTAAATCTATTGGAAAAAATCTTTTGAAGAAGCCCCTTTTATTTAAGTAAGGTATTCAAATCATAATTCCACGTAAAAAAATATTGACAATAATGTGGTTTCACAACAAAATCAAGCTTTAAACATAGTTTCATCAAAGATTTATCGCCTTGTATCATTCAAAGCCCGAGATTCCAATCTACGAAGTCTCAACATGTCATAAATATTTGATTTGGGGCGCGTGGACGGGAGAAAAGCTTCAGCGTAGTGAAAGCCCGCACGTGTGCGCTTGCGCCGTACTCGCTGCTAGGTACCACCTGCGCGCGCGCCGGAACTACCGAGATAGAGGGCAACACGCCGTCGCGGGACCAGAACCCGCCGCGCGCCCGACGGGATGTGTTGTGTTTAGTGTTTTTCATCCAAAAAAAGATATGGGACCCCAATTTGACTATTGCTTGCGTGCCACCAGTGAGTTTCATTTACTTAATACAAGCCAAGTTAATCGTGACGACTTTTGGTAGTCATTCCGGCCCGGCATCGGCAGACGGTCCGCCAACTTGTGTTTCTTATTAAACTTTTATAATTTTCTTCCCGCTTTCAGTTTGCCGAAGTATTGAGTTTTCATCGTAATTTCGTATCCTGAATATCGAGTATATACTTATACATGTATACAATCACGAGCGCTTTCGTGTTTATGTATAATCAAGATGGAGTATATAAATTCTATCTACTGCCCTGGTGTGTACTGTTTTGTGTCATTTTTATATGCTTTGCCATAATATTAGTAATTATTTTGCATCTAGATTACTTATTGAATATTTTAGAATAAACGTTTTTTTATCGATTTATGATTGCGGAGACATAGTCAGCACCTGAGCGCTAAACGCCTCCGCCTCGCGTTTGCATGTCATGGGTTCGAATCCTGAAAATCATACAACGCTTTTTTAATTTTAATATTTACAATAATTATCATTTTGAACCATAACATTAAATAAAAATTTAAACTAAAATGTGAATGCAATATTCAACGTTCAATTTTCCTACTTAATATGCATATTTTATTAATAATATAACGTGCTAGTGCTGATAGTGATGGAATACATCACGATGGCATTAATTTGCACGAGAGCTCCAAGAGCGCTGGGTGTACCATCGGGAGACTCCAGTCGAGGAGTGGAAGCGTATAATAATATAGGCTAACATTTCGATAGGTAGCTTTGCTTGCTATCTCAGTATTTTCCCTTCAAACAAAAAAGGGTATCTCTCTAAATAGTTAATAGGTCTTTAATAATTAAAAGTAAAAGTTATTTAAATAATCATTAAAATATTTTTATTATTCAATATTTAAAGGAAGATGATAGCAATTTTTTTTGTTTTACTTGGCACCGAATTTAAGATGTAGTAGAACGTATAAGTTTTATACTTTTTAAATTGAAATAGGTTTTACTTTCGTTAAGAAACATATCTTCTACTTTTTAGTTACTTGAATAGCTTTAGAAATAATATTTTAAGCGCCTGTAGAAATCGTACTACTAGCACGCGGATACAAGTTTTACCTTTGGATGAGTGTAGGCTCTCAGCGCTCTTCAATAACAATTGCTCTAGATTTCTTTAGGACCCACTTATCAGACCTTGGCTTGATAACAATGGGACCACCTCAGGAGCATCTAAAGAATAGTTTTGAAAATCGGTCCACATTTGACGAAGAAATTACATAACAAACATACTATAAAAACATAAAATTGAACCGATTCCAAAGGACGTTTTCATCCTTTGGAAGTCGGTTACAAAGTGCCAAAGTGGTACTTGTTTTCTGATCAGGATTCGAACCAGTATCTTTTTATAATATGGACCAAATATCAATATCTTTAATTAGGCTTTTGTTTGTAGTCTATTTTAAAACCTGAATATTCAATTGTGCAAAGACATTTGTAAAATTAAAAATTAATAATAGATCAACATTCGACTTTTGTTATGGCATAACATCATAATCAAATTATCAGATTTTGTACACGAGTTATCGGGAATTTTGGAGTATAAACAATTAGTCATTGCTATACTGAAAATAAACTGAAATGATCAAATTACTTTCCAGGAATAACGATTCATTCTTAGATGTATATACCTAAGTCTTTATTTTTCGCATTGGCGTTTAGCACTGTAATGTTTCGACGTGATTGGAAAATTAGCTACTGTTGATTAGGTATTTGCATTCGATGTTTCACACATTTTTCGTTAAATATGGATTTATTTTTAAATCCTCAAGCAAAGCCAGACCCGCGTAATAAAAACTTCAGCTAAATACCATCGAGATAATATGTTACATCAATCTTTTAAAATTGTAGGTTTTCTTCACGCCAAACTACACAATTCTTGTAATAAGTAGAAATGTCAGACACTAACTGTCTTACTCATATTAAGTTAGAATAAGTTAGTAAGCTTCTTTAAGAACCTTAAAGAAGCCTTTAAACTTGCTTTATATTAATATGAACAAGACCATAAATCACTATTCGCACACTAGTATATACGTTATAGTCAATTCTCGAAGCTCTAGAGCTCCTAGGTTTGACTTGTCAAACCTCACGTCTGACATAGTCTTATTCAAAGTCCATATAAATTACGTTTTCTGCCTTGACTAACGAATTTTTGTTTAACCTAAAAATGACTAATTTATACAATTACTAGCTGTCCCGGCAGACGTCGTCCTGCCCGGTAAAAAATAGGGGTTTATCGTAGAAGGGTGAAAATTGAGGATTGTATGTATTTTTGTATGTTGTATCATAAAAAAATAGAAATTAAATATTTTGTCTAAAAAATAAATAAAACAATTTAGGGTTGGACTACCCCTAACATTTAGGGGGATGAAAAATAGATGTTGGCCGATTCTCAGACCTACCCAATATGCATACAAAATTTCATGAGAATCGGTCAAGCCGTTTCGGAGGAGTATGGCAACGAAAACTGTGACACGAGAATTTTATATATTAGAAAGAAGAAGATTAAACATGTAACAATTGCATTACGAATCGATGTTTGACCAAGTCTGTCCTGGTCGTTTCTAGAATCGACTAGACAAAGCCCGAAACATATTATTTTACGTTAATTAATGTATTTAATTTTTATTATTCGATAAATATTTAGACAACAAAAGAAGGCAACAAAATTATACTATTATCTTCAGCGGTTTTGTGTGTATGGAATTTTTTACTTTAGAATTTTGCACACACAAATAATAATAAAAAATCACAATCAGATGTCATTTTAAAATGCAGCTAAAACTGTCCCAACTAATGAATGAACAAGAACATTAATGAATGCAGTGAAATTGAGCTTCTTGTTGGTTTTATGGGTATTATTGTCTATTTTGTCCCTTGCTTTTATATGGATAACAACACATGTGAACCAAAAAAATAGGGACGCCCTCCCCATTCGACAGAAAAGGTCCCTAATACTTCGCATATGCGGGCAAATCACACAAAAGAACCACTCTCACAGTTATTAATGGTAACTGTGTATTACTGGATTTTGAATATAACCATAATTGCAATACATCTATACATTAATACGTGAAGCAAAAACTTTGTACCCCTTTTTACGAAAATTGCGCGGATGGAGGAGTATGAAATTTCGCACACTTATATTTGACACACACACGCATATATATATATATATATATATATATATATATATATATATATATATATATATATATATACACCTACTCTTTTGTTTATTGTTTAAGTCAAATTAAAAGTGTAGCCTTAGCAAAATCTGTGATTATTGAAATGAAAAATCACCATTTTCCCTAAAACTACCGTTTGACATTCCTTTACTTTGTTCCTTAAAAGCAACTCCACCTAATGGTGTAATAATAAAGAATTTTAATTATTTTTCAATATCAGCCGATTTGATGCCCGACTATAGTAACTGAGTTTTCAAAAATCTAATGATACCACTTTAGTTTTAATCAAAATAAGTCTCAAGGCTTCTATAAGTATTGCCGCTATCTCGTATAATTTGAGATTTGGCCCTGAAGGTCTACTTGAAAATATGTCATTAATAATAATGTCGCGTTCCAAGTATTAAATATATCGCTACATCTACGTGAAATGATCACTAACACTTATATTATCTCAGACGGAGCAGTTGTTATATCTATAACAAAAATTCTTCATTATACTTAGTAAGGCTTTTATATTAATTACTCTGTGGGCTTTAGGACTGGCCACAATATATTATTATTGTATATGGAACATAGGATTTATTTTAACACATACATTGATTGCATTACGAGAAGTATTTTCCCATATTTGACTTTTCGTCTGTGCGACAGTTAGTTAGTTATCGTTGTCTTACCAACGGTGCGGGAGTGAATTTTCTAAGTTTCGGTGTACCTAGCAATATATAATTTCTTTTTTTACATATATTTAATCCTGTGCGATGGCAGCTATGCATGCCTAATGATGTAACCTATTAATCAGTTTAGTAGATTTATAAACAACATAATTCCACGTACCTATGAGCCTTTGGAATCAGGACCTGATACGGAAAAGTAGAAGTAGTGCTGTATATCCATTGATGTAGCAATAAAAGATTTATTATTGTTACATCAATGTGTATATCGGACTACTTATACGGGAAAATATGCCTCGTATCGTAGCGCAGTAAATGTTTTAGGGTCATATTTTATAAGAAATTCGACATATTTAAACACATCCAGATTTTAATTACTAAGTAATTATACAGTAAGCTGAAATATTAATATTTAAAGTAGTGCTTTACAGCAGTAACATTATGCAACATACAATATTTTCGTTCAGGGTGTCACATTATAATCTGCGTGTTATTGGTATTATGCGTATAATAATATAATCCAGCGGGATAGACAATAGACGAAGATTGTCTCAATTCGCATTTTCCGGCTTTCAAAAGTAGGTTGCGCTACTCAACTCGCACTGGACCCTAATGGGGATCCGTTATGTCATTGACGTTATTGAATAATTCCCTAGCGAAGACTCGACAGACTTAAGCAGACGCTGCACACGCGATATCTAAATTGGTGTTTTCTGATATATGAAGTTACTGTATTGAAATAATTATTATTGTGCACTAGTTTTTGCCTGGACCATCGCTGGCGTGAATTAAAAATAGTCTTAGAGTTGTCAAAAAAGTCAAAAGGTTGAATTTCCAAAATCACCCACACACTTGCACACTTTTTTATGGAGCAGACAGAATACATTTCCTACACTACCGGGTCCTTGTGGGGGTTAGACCTTACGCGGCGAAATTAAGCGCCACTTGTTTTGGTACAGTCGTTCCCAAATACACTACTAAATCTGAACCTGCCTGCTGTACATGTATTTCTAACCAGAAGCAGGTATATAGAACTTCGCGCTTCTTACTTTAAAAAATTACTGATTTTCATACAAACTCTTATTCCCTTTTTCACCCCCTTAGGGGTAGAATTATCAATCTTTTCTTATGCCTGGTTTTTATATCTTACCGACCGTTTCCTTGCCTTACTATCGGCTAAAATTTGACATAAGGTCCTTACATTTTGTGTCCAAATTCAACCGATGGTAGAGCAAGTGAACGAATAGGAACCGGCCATTGATACGTACCTACAGTATAAAATGAACATGCACGCAAATTTCCATGGTCTTAGTCGCAGTAGTTTGGGTTGTACGTTGGTATGTCAGTCATTAAGAGAGGTCAAGTAATTATATACGTATAGTTTAAAATTTGTGAATATAGACCGTTTTGTAAATTAATTACTCAATACATAACCAGGCACTAATCGAAACCTATCATAATCTATTCAGGCCTTCCTTTCCCATTATATTACTGTACTCTTCGGCCCTTCCACTAATTTAATTCAGCCTGAAGGTTACATAGCCCGCTGATTCGGGCTGATTTGCTGACTAATTTAAGTTATAACTTTGAACATTATTAAGGTTCGGTTGTCAAAGACAGATTCTATAGTCACGTATTCGCCAAGGCTACACTGTTAATTTGATTTTAACAATAAACAAAAGAGTATATTTTGCGTGTGTGTGTCAAATACATGGTAATGTGTGTAAAGTTTTTTTATTGATTTAACGTATTTTTTTAGATAAACTATAAGTGTGCGAAATTTCATATTCCTCCATCCGCGCAATTTTCGTAAAAAGGGGTACAAAGTTTTTACTTCACGTATTAATTTGTATAATGATTTCTCATATTATTTTTTGTTATTAAGAAGTTATTGTTCGTCAGTCCGAGTTCTATACACGATTTATTATTAATTAAAATGATAATTTTTAGTCAAAAACCTTTACTTTGTTTCAGATAACCCGTCGTACTTCGCTCTACCGAACAAAGATGTCACAGACAATGTCGATGCTCCAGGAACATCATCAGAGCAATTTTCCAGGTCAGCTCCCAGTAGAGTATGGACAGAGAACATCAGACCCTTGGGTTCACCACGTCGGAGAGAGCCCGAGAGTCCCAGAAGGAAGGAATTCAGGGCATTACTACGTTCATTGTCGGCTAGGGAGCCAGAACAAGCCGAAGGTTTCTTAAAGGGTCAGCCGAGACCTGGCGACTGCGCTCCTCGAGACATGCGTCACACTTTCACAGCACCGAGGCTAAAGTAAGTAGGCAGGGTTTTGATATTACTGTCTTCGTGGATCGAGTTAATAGTAATCTATATATTGTATATGACCAATCTAAGTAAGCTTAGGTAATACACAATGGGCAATTCTGTTGTTGATTCTAGACACTCAGATCATAGTGAATAACGGATGGTTGGTTTATGAAATTTACTATATCAGGAACGAGCCCGGAGCCTTTAATATTATTGCTCTATCTTTAGGTAGATTGACTTGGAAACAAATTATGAACAGAAATTATTAAGACTTTAATTATTTCTTGATTCATTTGTTCTAAAAATATAAGTGGCAAGTATCGATTATTCAAATAAGTTGCTTTAACTCGTGCCTCGTACTTTGCTACTTGCTGTCGTGATAATGGGCATAATGTCAACGAAGCCTAACATAAAGACAGAGGAATGGACATAACGATTCCATAGGTTTTATTTGAATCTACTTATGCAAAATGTAGGAACCTACATACTGACAGTTTGAAGAAAAAGCCGTTTTTATTAAATACAAATAATGTGTCCATATTTTGGAATAAAATATTTAGAATATTGTACATTAGAATATTTAGTATACAATATTCTAAATACTTTTTTTGCAAAATTTTAATAAAAACGGTTTTTCTCAAAACTGTCAGTATGTGGGTTGGTTCCGTTTTGCAAAAGTAGTTTCATTTTAGCCAAAACGGTTACGAAACTCTGAAAAACGAGAGAATAATGAATGAACTTTCCAGAAATACCTTTTTTTACTGGGCGCCTATTATCTTAGTAATCATTTATCGGTTCAATCGGTTAAAAGATAAAGAAATAAATAAAAATATCTATTGAATTAATATTACCATCGCAGTTTCGCTAGACACCTGCGTTCGCACAGCCGGACTTGGCGGACTATACGAGTAGTGTACTCAAAATTAATGTATAAGTAAGCGGATTATCTTCATAAATGTTTTAGTGTATGGTGTCTTAATTCAATTTCTAAAACGTCTTCACTCAGCTTAGATGAGAATGTTGAGAGGGATGTGTGGTGCTATAAGAATAGAAAAGGTGAACAATAGTATATAAGAGGATCTTTGCATCCGTGCTGAAAACTTGAGAAGAAGTGGAAGGTAGTATGGGCATGTGGTGAGGGATGAATGTCACGTGACAGATAGAATGTTAAATTTGAAGATTGACAGGAATAATTGTAAAAGAAAAAGATATAGTCATTTCTAAAACTGTATTTTACTTTTTAATTGAACAGAAAGGGCAAAGCGTGCGCGACAACGTCAACAGCCGAGACTGTGCAAGAGCGCGAAGAAGTGTTCTACACGATACCCCTCCATGGTCGGAGGAGGCACTCCGTTGGGGGGTACCTGGCCACGGGAGCAGCCGGCGCGGGGGAGGTGACTACAGTGCCTAGCGAAGTGCCAAGAATGCCTCCACCGAGATTCAATCAGAATGAAGATGAAAGCGTGAAGAGAAGGAAACCAAGGAAATTTTCGTTTAAGGGTGAGTTGTTTTCTTATTAAAAGATTAATAAATTTTACTCCAAGTCATAAGTAATGCATTCAATGTTACAAGAAAATCTGAAAATTTACCTAATTATATTTTTGCTCTGACAAAAATAGTACACAAATTTTAATACATTTATAGTGTTTAGACTTGATAGTATATTATATAGGTACCTATACTTTTAATAGGTCACATTTAGCTATGCAACAGTAACTATGTAAGCGAATGCATTTAGATAATACAACTAGGTAATAGAATATGTATATTAATTTTAATATAATATATTAATTACTCAGGGCTGCTTGTATAACGTTCCTTAATTTTATTTAAAAAACGCTCAACGAATTTAACATCCCTAAATACGGTTAGCGTCTTGAACAACGCAAAATTTGTCGCTAAATATGTTTCAAGAACTGTCAATACATTTTGTGTAAAACGTATTTAGACAGTTTAATATGATTAACTAATTTTATATAAAGGCGATTATTATGCAAGTGGGCCTTAGTGCTTTTATCTTTTCACTAAAGTACTGGACGTCTCAGCGGTCAAAGTTGGCTTAATGACGAACTGTTTATTTGAACCTGTTTTGTTCGCCTAAGGTTGCGCCTAGATCGTTAACGTATAGGTCTCAAACTCGGCTCTGAATAGGGTAAATTTCACTTGGAGTTCCCTTGCGTCCGGAGATAAGTATTGTGATTGTATTTTATATACCTACTGCAAATAATACTTTTAATACTTCAGCAATAGTATGCCCTTATGGAATGACAGGGTAAAAGTTTGTTCTCCTAATATTGGTTTAGGTTTTCTAGAGCGGTCAAAGAGATAAGGGTGATGTTTAAAAAGTGTTGATTCCCAAAAAAAATACGTAAACATTGTAATAATACTCTATTTAAACTAGCTGTAATACTGATAATATAAAGATGTATTATTATAATATTATATAACATCCCATAAATGTCTCACTGCTGGGTTCGGGCCTCCCACTACCACTACCAATGCCCTGACAAACTAGTACACGAGGAGAGAGATTTTTTATTTTTTTATTTAAAGGTCACGACTATATTCAATGACATTGAGTGATTTAAATTTTATTTGGATTACTTTGGTTGATTCATCCAAATTGAATCGTGCAATGTCTGCTTTAGCCGTAGTAGATTATTGATTAACGCGCTCAAGTTCCTAACTCGAATATCGCAGGGTTTAAAACTTGGCCAAAAAAGCACGCAACCTCTTAAACAATTTTCTGACCTTAATATATGTACATACCTATCCGTATAGGATGTAGGTAGGTGACGGAAAACATTGTGATGAAACCTGCACATCGAGATAATTTTGTCAAACCCGCCAAGCCGTCTTGGATAACCGTGGCGGTATAATGTCCGTTCCCTAAAGAAACTGAAAGACCCGAACCCAGCAGAGGGAAACTCTACAAGATATCTAAATGAAACATACAGGTGATTTAACATTATATTACTGTTTTAATACCTAAAATAAATCTGAAATCTGTTAAGCGATTTAACAGTCTTTTCGTGTCAAATTTTCAAACAGACAAACATAATGAAGTGCTGTGCGTCCCCTGATTTCATTATTTGGCTACAAAACCACAAGATAAAGAAAATATTGCCTATTTCAAAAACTACTGCACATTGCATCTAATTTGGACTCATTTTCACTGAAAGATCTTTTGTAACTCTACCATATTCCTTTTTTTATTGCTGAAGTACAGCAGACAGGCTGACAGCCCAACTGTGATGAAAGTGGACTGCAGCCTAAGGACATTATCAATACGATAGATGTTGCCAATGGCTTTGAAGGAGAAACTGGAACCTGGCCACTGATGCCGGAACACAACTCAACTCAAAGTGGTTATGGCGGCAAATTCTAGACCAGGGGTGGTAGCCATCCAGTCGGGCAAATGCCCTACCACCTGGCTGTGGGTTGTTTTGTCGCCTCGTACGACAGGCCGCCCGGCCGTAGAAATTAGTATTGTTTTACAGACTGAGTGTTCTGGTTTTTCAGAAGCATAGAAAAAGTATTTAACCGAAAATACCCAATATTTTAAATACTCGTCGGGTCTTGTTTAAACTTTTTTACATTTAAAGAATTGTCAAAACTTCACCATACAGAACAAAAAAACTCTTTTAAGAATAAGTATGCAAATATCTTGCCATCTACAGATGCAAAGTCGGAGATACATGACGATTTAATATAGCCACAGAATATAAAAAGTCTATTAAAGATTTTTTAACAATGCAACTAAAGGAAATTTACACAGAGAATCTATTATTAGGTAATAAATACATGGAAGCAAACAATAAATATAAATCATCGTAAACAAGTCAGTTGAGACGTAGGACAGATAGGGAAGACGTTGCTCCAAACAACCTTCGACCTTAAGATAACTGCTGGTACAGAATTTAGATGCGCTGCACGATGTCCAATGCACGCGACCGCGTCGGGCGCTTTGATTGCAATGTATCGCTTGTGTAAATCGACCTTTTGGGCTTATCTGAAATTGCCATAACTTCCTGAAACAGAACTAAATTTGAGTTGACTCACCAAGAGTTAATTAAGTTAAAGAGTTCTTAAAGAAAGCCTGCGTTTTCAGATTAGGTATGATAAGCGCTGGCACGTTGTTACAAAGAATTCATTTGACTTTTTATACCTATTTGTTTTTGTCCTTTTGGGCATTGTGTCATCAAATACAAATGTTGCATCTGGCTTACCCTATGTTACTTTTTGTCTGCGAATTAGTACCGATTTCTAAACTGCAACACTGTGCGGGACTCGGTCAGATCCCACAGTTCGAACAGATTCGACCCGTCCAATCCAAGTAACTCTCGCACCAGTGTGTACATATTGTTAAATTATTTATGCTAAACACTCCGACTCTATGCTCAACCACCTAAATTTAAAATCTCTTCGAAATTCGATCGAACGCAAAAACAAAGTTGATACGTGCACAAGAATATCTCTAAAATTAGTCAAATCAATAATCGCATTAATTACGAGTAATAGGTGTTTTATTGAAAACTGTTTCTACTTCTATGCTTTACGTAGCCACTTTGGAAGAAACGGAATCCTTATGAAATCATCTTTGTATATCACAATGATTTTTCTCAGGTAGGAAGATGATAAAAAAGTGTAGGCTCTGTTCCACTACACAAAGATGTAGAAAAAACCGCGAAAACTAAAGAATATGAATAAATAAAATAATGTGAATCAAGCTTCCACCAACAGGTTGGAATGGAGGCGTTTAATTTTGTGATTTGAAGAAAAGCAAATAAAGAAGCTTGAAGCCAGATATGACGAAAAAAGGTCGTTCTCCTATCGCTATAACTTCGAATCATTGTGGTATAGAGTTGGCTAGGACATGATTTTAAAATGAGTTTGTAAGAGTAACATGACATTTTATACTGAACAATATACCACTTCAAATGAGGCGAGCAGATTTATATGGTTTATACCGCGGCGGTACATTTGAAGCGATGAGACCGGTGAGCGTTATTTCCTTATTTGTCCCGTAAAAACTTTTAGTTCAGAAATGTTTGTTAAGAATCGGCTGTGATCGGCCTCGGTCGCCTCATTTTACTAGCAGTCGTACATGTCATGTTGTCCCTCTTTGTCATGTGAATGTCCGTAGAGGCGTTATGGTACTGTTGTCCTCGATCCGTCCTTCCTCTTACATTTGACGCGTGAGTAGTAGTGGGACAACATTTTAGAAGTAGCACAAATTTAAATTTTGAGCCGTATCAGTACAAATCTATTTTGTATGGGACAAATGTACTGCCACACATGTCACATGTGTACTACTCATCACTATTGTGGTGTTTTATCATGTCCATGATATGATGTCACATTCCTGGCTTAAATGTAGTCTAACATATCCAAGATTTCCGGTTCAGGACTTTATCCCCTAAATTTTTGTTTGGGGTCAACAAGATTTGGGGTATTGTCTTGTATATATAAAAATTCGAGTCAAACACTAAAATGTATCTAATAATGACGACGTTCGGGATGTCATGTTACTTTTAGCATAATAATTGCATTAAATGAGAAACTAAAACTCAATTTGAAGATTCTATACATAAGCCATATTCAAGCACACACTAGCCTTGCAAAACTGATATTTAATGTTCATAATACTTATTGCCTGTGACCGAAATAGATTTATTTATACACCATATTATAATATCTTAAGGATTTTAAGATGACAAACTTATCAGTAATTCCTAAGGCGTTATGATTCGCCGATTAGGCTTATCTGCAAACAATTCGGACGTGTTCTGTGTTTACAGTAACTTATTTGGCGATCGATAACCTTCGGGGAATATTGAACTGGCAGAGCCCGTGAAGAGGGCAAGCCGTGTATCCATCTAGCCACCCCGGGCGAGTCATGCATTTTGAAGTGATAACTTCTTATTGGAGGGTAAACCGCTTCGTTACGTAACGCGTAGCGGTACCAGTCTGTCCAGCTTCCCTTTATCTCACGCATACGACAGTGGCAAGCAGGCTCTTCCTCTCTCACCCTAACCCACTGCGCTTGCCGTATTTCGCTAATTAGATTAAATAATAATACTAATAAAAAACATACACAAAATTCTAATGTACATATTCAAGAATTTTAAGTAAGAATAAAATGTATTTTATAATCAATAAAAGATTTTACGAATAAATAACCATTTCTTACATTATCATATTAATATACATAAAATTTAAGTAATAACCTAAGCTTTTCACAAGTTAAACAATTTCAATATTAAATAGTTCAACTTAGAATAGTTTAAGTTATCACTTCTGTCGGGCGACCCGAGACGTACACTTTTTTTTAAAGTAATCATCAGACAATCACTCATATTGTTTATGCAAGTTACGCTTGTGTTATCTATATCTATACATATAATAAAATTGTGGAGGTCAAATTTCTGTACAATAAAAAAAATGATAAAAACCGAGTCAGGGGGATGTAAGAAGTGAATAGAACTAATTTAGATTTTTAATTTTTGTTTTGTTTCTCTGTTTATCTGTTTGTCTGTCTATTTGTACCGGCTAATCTCCTAAACGACTGGACCGATTTACATGAAATTGTGTATGGTTATAGCTTATTTCCCTGGTCAACATATAGGATACTTTTGATCCCGAAAATTAAAGAGTTTCCGTGAGATAGTTAAAAAACCGCACCACGCGTACGAAGTCGCGGGCATAAGCTAGTGTGTAATAAAGGGACTACTCTGGGGTCGATCCCAGAAACTGAAACTATACTTAAGAACGAAGAAAATTCGTTTCCGAAATGTACCAGTAATCGAACCTGGAGCCACTGCGTTGCAGTGAGGTCGACCGGCAAAAGCTTAGCCCGCTCAACCACAGAAGTCTTCAACATTAAGTTACGCTCTTTACTGGGCGATTATTATAATTTCATAGTAATGTTATTCCACTACCAGAGAACAAAGAAGAAAATTTTACCAATTCTGAATAATTTTATTATACTTTACTATCGATGTTTTTTGACGGGACTCTAGTAAAAGTAGCCTAAGTTACTCCTTACAACATTAGCTATCAGCTCATGTTCTAAAAATTGCATTTTTTAATTATCCTGGTCCGAATAATTCCCCTTGATTTTTTTCAAATTTTCATTTTAAGATTATAAACAGACACTTAAATTTTATTTAACTGTCTAGATTTATAAACCCTTAATACAGAAAGTAGATTACTAAGCTAAAAGCTGCGTGATCTGTGGTCAGTTGCTGGATTTACTTACTAATCCGTTGTTTAATCTTCTGCAAAGTCGATTAGGCGTTTTAAGAACTTTTCGGAAACTTATAGCCTCAAGATCCCTACGCCTAGGCGTGGCCTACTAATTAATTTTAATTAACGTTCCTGCAATTAAAATAGTACTGTCATCCAATTGTTGCTATGTCGTAAGTATTTTCGCAATGTGACATTTCCGGCTTCAATTTGTTCTGACAATGTGTCCCGTTGACGCGCTCGTTTAAAGATGCTTTACGTATAATGGCGCTGCGAGTTGCGATTATTGTCGCGACGAGCTTTTAGTATGCGAAGTGCGTGCGCGTGCGCCGCCGCCTGACGCCAGCGAGTCCCCCGACCACCGCTCGCCGCTCCGAGCGACCGCGGACCAACGCTCCCGTCGGCAGTTCTGAGTGGTTCTTAGGGTTCTATAGTGCGCCTGCGCCTTCTATTCCACTGCGATTCAGTGCAATGGTACAAATTTGAATTTTAAATGCGAGTCCCAGATCTACAATTAGCCATGGAGGATAAGAATGAAACCTCAAGTAAGTTTAAGTGATTTTTATTTTTAAAGTTAATAATAAAACTTAAATTGTTTTTATGTCTACGGTTTTATAATAGAGCCATTAATATAATTATCACTATAATTTTGTGACTTTATGTTATCGCATGTGTCCCCATTTTGGACATAAAAGTTTTTATGAGTTTAAATTGTAATAATAAAAACGTAACTAAGTGACTATATCACTTTAATTGCGGTACTCAGTGACTTTAAAGACTATTAACTTGATGAACTGTTTATTTTTTCTTAAGCATACCTAATAGCGAAATACTTTTTATCTTAAACTTTGTTGTATATGTAATGTGAAATATACAATTCAACAAAAGCGTAAAATTTACTGCGCTGTTTAATTATTAACGATTTTTAGTATGAATCAAAACTTTAAAATATTATCTGAATACATACAAGTATATAAAAGTAAAGCAAATATATAATAAGTTAAAACAAAGAGGATTTGGGTTTCATTTTATTGTAATTGTATTTAACCTATATGCCTTAGTAAATTATACAAGAATTAAAACAGAATCGCTTCATTTATCACAAGTCTATATTGCTTACATTGGATTACATAGACATCTTTGTTTAACTTTGAGCGTCTTCGTTAGCCTTCAAGTAGCCCGCATTGTTCCAAACTTACCATCAAAGTGACACTTTGTAACTCTGTCCAAAATCAATGTCAAACGAACAACGTGATCCTAGCAACTTTATCATTTCACTTCCAAAGGCACGTTTAGGGGAATTTAACTTTAGAGCCATAAAGATAAAACAGCTTTTAATTTGTTCCGCAGTTCTTGGGAGTACAGGTATGGTTGCTATATTTTATATGCAAGGTAGTATGTGTAAGCCAGGGCTGCCAGCTTTGTACCAGTATGGGGTGCTATTTCAGCTGGAAATAAAATAAGCCACCCTATTCCGCTATTTCTAGTTTTTCGGACTTGTTGAACTAGCATAAAAGGTTTTGTTCGTACATACATACATAATTACATGCCAGGTCCCTTGCGGGGTAGGCACGAACAACAGAGCGCCATACGGGCTTATTCTTACACACCTCACTTGCTTCTTTGACATTCATAGCTCTTGTCATGCACGCTCGTCTGTTCTTAAGGCTTCTGATATCACCTTCGTAACATAGACTATTGTATTAGAAAAATTGTATCATGATGTTGCCGCCACAATAATAAATTTCAATAGTGGTTGTGACTTTCCATCCATTTACGCCTAATGTATATTACAAAAAATAAGTAACTAGATATTTTCCTATAAAAACTTAGCTAGACTTGGCACTAGGAGCTACTTACTAAAAATGGATCTTAGGTTAACTTAAAAAGCTCTAATAGCAGCAGGGCCGTCGTTCCCGGCGGCACAAAGCACCCAAGCACGGCCGTAGCTAGAGGGGTATTGTCCTACCATGAAATCACAATGCCCTACCTTAAAAATACCAAAAACGAAGCTAAATTATTATTTTTTGTCTTTTAAACTAAAATAAACTAGAGATTGAGTATGATTTTTTGTAGTTTGGTTACGTGAAGTGTCCAGTAACACTCTTAGTTTTAGTCAAAAATCGATACAATTGTTTTTTTTTACTTTCGCCCTACCTGCAACCTATGCAGCTGTACCTCAAATTCGACTCTACACCAAGCCCTGCATCCAGGCGCTTGCGCCTGAAGGACGCAAGCCAATCATCTAATAAATTATCGACACATACCATGTGTAATTTGTTTAATTACCTGAAAATATGGGCACCAATATTTGTGCATCATGAAACTTTTGATATATCGCGCAATTGTGATGTGCAAACCAATTTAAATCCTATTATTACATGAACTACATTGATGTTTCAAAAAAATAACAATATCGCATAGAAATTAAATCGTATCGTTGGTAAAAGAGTGCAATCGTGAAGTGATTTTCAGACAGCTCCCAACATGCTTAAGACGGTCCTAGGTGACAACCCTGGCTGAATTAACATATTCTGATTTACATGCAGCGAAGCAACTCCAGTAATGTACCTGCGCAGTGAATGCAAATGTAGGAAGACCCTTTGTAACTTCGAATCTATTATTCCCCACGCAGATACGTTGCCATGGGTCAACAGGTTGATCGGGGAGGAAATGTTATGTCAAACATATTGTTTCCTGTGGACACTGTCTTGAGTTTCTTTTTTAGTGTCGAGATAAAAAATGTCTTATGGTCAACTGTATTCGCTTGGAAACAACAGTAGTTAACGGTGTAACCGACTATAAGTAAACCAGAATTAATTTAACTGAGTCTTGAACCAACGTAAGAAAACTGAGGCTTATGCGGCATTGTGAAGCAGTGAGCATAGAGTAGGAAGTAGATTTAAATTTGTAATTAAATATTTAGTTAAATCAACAAATTGAAACTTTATTTTCCAAAAAAATTACAGCATTATTTAGTTTTGTTGAAATGAGGTTGTTTATAATCTTGGCACTGACTATCTTTTTGAAAATACTTTTTCTTTGTTTTTCATTTCTTTTCTATTGTAGCCTATTGTACAATCTTATGTATTGAGTATATTATGATCACAGTGTTAATAGGCTCGTTTGAATAGTACAAATACTAGACCGGTGCCGAACCTCGATATTCTATAAGTTTGAATAAAAACTTATGAATTTTCAGTACCCATAGAGTGGTCAAAATACATACTTTTTAAGTTATGAATAAATATGCTTTATTGTCTTTTAAAAGAGACAGTTAACAGAAATAAAATTTTATAATACAATAGGCAGTCTTATCATTCGTTATTAGCGCTTTCTTGCAGACACCCTTTGTATGGACAAATCAATTGATAAGAACAGAGGTATCTTGCATTATTAGATAGATAGATAACACTTTATTGCTCACCAAATATGCAATTTCAAAATACACAATTATAATATTGTCATGGTAGAAACAATAGGCGGCCTTATCGCTGAAAGCAATCTCTTCCAGGCAACATAACCATTATTCTCACTAACGAATCAGTATCTTATAAATATATACATATATTATATACATATATTAATAAAATATAAAAATTATACCAATATCATATGTAAATAAAATATTATGTAATACACTTACATAAATAAATTTAAAACTAGAAAAAGTTGACAATAACTGCTGCTGCATCGTTATATTGAGCGATTTAAGCTTAGTAATTCCCGTGTCTATTAAAAATAAGCAGTGACTTGGCTAGCTTGATATTAACAGGCAGTGCGTTCCAAGGACGAACTGCTTTTAAAGTTATCTACTTTTGACGAAACGATGTACCAATATATCTAAGAAATATTTATAAAATAAATACCCATTAAATTACGAGTATTGTTTAAAATAGCATCGGAGTCTTTCATCGCCTTAACGATGAAACAGACACGATAAGGCGCGTAAATCATTATAACAATTGATTTATTTTGTTTTGTATCGGCAGCGATAGTCTAGAAGCGTCATAAAAGGACGACGACACGTTTATCTAGTTGACCGCATTCAAGGCAATTGTCAATATAGTGTAAGATAAGGGTTATAGTAAATATTTTCACCTCAAATAATAACAATTGTAAAATCATTTTATTAGTTTGAGTATTTATGTTTCTCTTGCCTTTTTACTGCACCACCTATTTCGCCGAATTCAAATTTCTCTCATTAGGGTTGCCTGGAAGAAACCGCTTTGAGCGATAGGCCACCTATTGTATTGCCTAGAAAATATTGTGATATGGTCTGTTTTTGTAATTGTATATTTTGGTGTGCAATAAAGCGTTATCTATCTATCTATAACCCAGACGGTATTTAATTTTAAAATTGGTAGCAACTTGATAGACAGATAATAATTCTTCATTTACACAATGAAGAGTAGTTATTATCACACGGCCTTTCATTATAAGTATATAATCAAAGCACACAACACAAACAAAACTTACAGACTTCGACCTAGTTTGGGGACCAATGAGTTTCAGGAATTTGTGAATTATGTTTTTACTCAATAAATGATTTTTATTGATTTTGATTGAGACTCAATATGGATAAGACCGTAAAACTATGTTCGACAACTCATAGCCCGGTCAAAATAGACATTGACCCTTGCATAAATTCACAAGCTGAAAATTTACAGGCACGTAAGGGACACCGCTGTAAGGAAATCCTGAAAATTTCCCATTGATCCCGTGTGTGCAACATTTTCAATTCAAAAGTAGTGAAAACGGGTTTATTTGATTTTTTGGCCAAACGGTACGTTTTACAATAAAAATAGTTCAGACCAAAATTGTAGATCCAATATCTACTACAATTGTTCTTGTACTTTTTTCTCTAATATATACCATTTCTGAGAAAAGCCATTCGAAAGTTAGATGGAGCTGTATTCTCCATAAAATGCACGTTTCCACGTTATTAGATTTTTTTCACCCCAGACTTAATTTAATAGATTATAATGATTATCGATAAGGCATATAAATGTCAATTGTCCGGGTTTTTCGATGATAATAACCTTATCACCATGTTATAACTTTAATCGTTATAACAGTTCTATTGTCAATATTTGAATTTTAGCTAACATTTTTTCATTCTTCTATTGTATATTGACAGTCATCACTATCTTCGATTTATGGAAGTATTTCTTTCATGGCGAGATTCAATGCTTCATCTCGGGGATGTCCAGTTTCACCCATTCGTTACCACGATTTTTTGACTAACTCATAAATAGAATGTTACGAGCTACCCAGGACTCGAATAAAAATGCGGTTGGTATTACTATGAGTTTATTAGAACTGTACAAACACGTATAAAACAGGCACAAATATGACTGGACACAGGCAGTACAAACTGCACGATTCAATAACACGCGTAAAGTCCGTTACTATATTGCTCATCATCTTACTCGTATCGTAGTCGTCGCTTGACTGCCCCACCCCTCCGTTTGGGCATTGTTTTATATTAAACTGTACAAACAATACACAATCAATTGCGTGGGCTGGGTTCTTCCAAGAAAATGTAATTTGCACACCTGCGAACGGCCAACAAAGTCGAAAAAAACAAACAAAAATGATTAGTTCGACACTAATGACGGCCATAAAACAAGTAGAAAAACAATAGCATGTTTTTCTTAATAACACATTCTAAACACAAAGTAAACAAAAGAAATCCTAAATCTGGGAAGGCAATAAACTGCGCTTTACGACAGTCAGCTGTGCGTTTATCTTTGACGGAATGTAACACTAAGTTTAAAATAATGATTACATCCAAATCACTGCCCTTCTTTTTTTTTTTTTGATAACGCAGGGGAAATACATTTCGTACCATACTGGGTCTAATTCAGGTAGACCATCCGCGGCAAGAAGCGCTGCGCAGCGTGTGCGAAGACAGATGTTCTCAACTACTACTCCTTACTTTAACCTGCGTCCCAAACCTGCGCTTGTGTGGAAGAACATGAGGTCAATAGCGAATTCACTCCCATGATCAATCGCGCTACAAGCTTTGGTCAACCCGGGAAGCAGAGTGACCAACTTCACATGCCAAGTAACGTATGGCATCAAAATTGATGGCATTAAAACATAATAGAGTCCTAAAATGGTAAAGTATGGTTTGACGCGTGGATGACCATAGTAAGCTCGCCAAAATCGACAGGCTTAACGCACCACATAACTAATGTCTTAACTTTAAATCGATACTAATTAGTAAATACTTACAGGAAAAAACGTGTTCTGAATATAATATCCAATAGAATTACTATAGGTCATCATCATCATTCTAGCGTTAAATCCTGGTTGCGTTTGGGACGTCTGATTCCAAGCCCGGGGTCCGCTTTCCTTCTTCCCCGCTTCGCGCGGTCTGCGGCATACCTATTTGCAGTGATGGATTTACACTAGGGGCACTAAGGGGGCGAATTTTCGAGGGCGGCAAAATTTGGAGTGCCAGCAAATACTATTTTAAATTTTTTCTATAAAAATTAATAATTTTCAAAAATTGAAGCAGCCAAATTGAAGTCTAATTACAGTGCATATTTTTTTTTGTGCTTTACTCATATAGTGCAGGATATAGATAATAGGGCGGTTTTTTTACACGGCTTGGCACTTAAGGTAAATCTGGCTATGCCTATTTGTGAGACCATTGGTAAGCATGTCATACTTTACGATGTTAAGCCAGCATTTCTTGGGCCTACCTCTTCAACTAGGACCTGGCGGAGGCGCCATGGCTAGCCAATTGTTCCTCACGTAAGTAGCCGGTTTCCGTAAATCGCGATCCTTTCGCGTGACTCCACACATCCACCGCAGCATATTCATCTCCGTAACACACAGCTCTTGCTTGTGTCTCAAGTATAGGTCACGCGTCAATGCCATACAAAAGGGTAGGTGTAATGATAGATTTATAGACCTGTCCTATTTAGCTTTACCGGCATTTTGGGGTCACAAATGACACCAGTTACCTCATGCCTAAGGTCTAAGCTGCTGAGATACGGGACTTGATGTCGTAATCGTTGTTTCCGGACCCGCAAAGAACATGTATTTAAAATAGAATTACAATAGGTAAAAAAATTGATAGTAAGGGGGCTACTTTCAATGTTTTTTTATTAATTAAAGTTTGTCTGTAGAGTAGAACTCTTTTTCGTTTTGTCTTTAGAATAGAATAGAGTAAACTTTATTGTTCACCACATACAAATGAAATTAACAATTTACAGTAGTTGCATTAAACAGTAAAAGTAGGGACAATGGGCGGCCTTATCGCTTTTGAGTGATCTCTTCCAGACAACCCGGGCTATGGATATTATGAATGGAAGATTCGCAAGTGTATAACAACGGTGGTGTGCAAATTAAATACATATATAAATAAATATCACACAATACACATACCTAAAATGAATAACAAATAGGGAATAAATAATAACACATATTAATATTATATATACTACTAATACTCGTATAACATTATATATACACATAATATATACGTATATACTTTATTGAACGATTTTCATTATTTAAATTACAATTATTAATGAAACATCACTCTCAACACATAAGAGAACTTTGCCTCATTTAGGGACCAATACCAAAAGACGAATAAAAAAGAGAGAATGCATCTCATTTTGCGCACTCGATTTAACTCATATTCATAGGCTGTTGCTTATTAATCTCTCTGGAGATTATAAATCTTAATTAGGCCAAATACCAGACGGGAGTCGGGAACAAAACAAGGTTTATTTTGATGTCGCGATGAATCATAAATATGGTTTCGATATGCAAATTGGTTGTATTCCTAAACAGCTCATCGAGTCTGCTAGTTATTAACCCCCTTTCTTGGCAAGTAATTTCCTTGATATCTAGGTCGTAGACCTGTATTTGCTTATAATATTAATATTTAAGAGAAACTGTATAACACAGTGCCGAATTTGGATGAGATTCCTGCGGCGCCTGATTTTTGATCTCCAATTTACACACGCGGAAAACTTTAAATGAAAAATGTGGGTCCAAATTAAAATTAAGTTTGTTGCAATTAGATAAACAAATGTGTTTTATTTAGACCAATAATGATTGGTCTCCTAAATAAACAACTTCATAAATATTTTCAATACTGGCTAAAAAAAATAGTCGACTTTACCATTTATAAGATCTTGTGATGTAAGACAAAAATATGTAAGTCTACACATTTTAAATTACAAATTAAAGACGTATATTACGATACAAATGCAATAGTGTTTTTTATTTTTGAAAAAAAATATATATTATAGTTTAAAATTTAATATTATATGAAATTATTAGAGCTAGGAATGTTTGCTGAAGAGTTTCTTGCGCCGTTTTTTCTCTTCAAGCCATATAACATGGTGCAAAACGGTAAATTAGATTAGGCTCCGATAGAGTAAATAATAACCATAAACAAAATTAAAACTAAATAATTAAAATGAACAAGTTGGCGGTTGGCTAAATAAAACTTTAACAACACTCGTTGACACTTGACATCTTTATCAACCGTGATCACAGCCACTGAAAAGTGGCCGAAACGTCGGAATAACAGAAATCAAATAAATTACCACGCATAAAACCGTGAAAACGTAGTTTTATTAAGTATATAAGTCGCGAAACTTAAAAAAAAATAATTAATTTTTGATCATTTCAAAAAGGCATCGTAGTCTATTTTTTCTGCGATTTCATTTAAAAACATGTAATTTGATAATTTTTCGTTTATCTGACTCGACTGAGGTCATATTATTACCAATCGCAACTAAGTCTTTAGCAGCTTCGGACCATATTATATTTGACGTCCGTTGACAATTATCTTTTTACGCCTTTACCTAACGCCGCTACTGTTAACATACATATATTGTTATTTTCACGAAATTGCGCATGAGATTACTTAAAGGAAGAAGTTTGTTAGAAATAATCTTAAGTTCGTGGCAGTCCACGAGTAGAGCATGCCGCCATAACAACCATGAGTTGTGTTCCGGCATTAGTGGCCAGGTTCCAATCCCATCTACGAGTACGGGAGCACATTAGTAGCATCTTTAGTATTACAAGTGTTCAGAGACGACGGTAACCACTATCCATGACACTAAGGCCGTCAGCCTGTCTACTGACAGCCACATCAATAAAAAAAAATGAAGGAATCCGTAGAAGTGTCTAACTGTATTGTCTTTGGGTTACAAAACTACAAATTAAGTATTTAACAAAAATAACAGCTGGCGTTTGTTATTTCTGTGGAACAGTTTAGCAAGTACGTATACGATACCGCTGCCGCGCCGTCACTGTCTAGATTAGGCAAGGCCGTACTGCTACCTCGCTGCCACTGCACTTTCGCTATCAAGTGGATATCAGCGGTAGGGCGGTGAGAATGGAAAAAATTCCCCTATCTATATATATATAAGCAAAGTTTGTTTTCTTCGTCCGAGGTAAACTCGAAAACTACTGGACCGATCAGCATGAAACCACAACCATTCGACGCGGAATTAATCGTAGATGGTTATAGGCTATATATTTTTCAAATTCTATGAGCCCTTTGCCATGTTTTCTCAATTTGTTTGTTTATTAATTTATTTGCTCCCATAAAACAAAAGACAGGCATTTATCCTTGGTTCATTTGTTTTCTAGCTCATAAAAGAGGAACATGATTTAATATAACCTCTATGTTAGAAACAACTATAGTCATTTGTTCATGTTTATAACTACCTTTTTTATGTGAACCTCAGAGGAAGAAATTAATTACGAACTTCACGTTGCCTAATTTTTAGCTACTTAAATAGCGCTCTCCATGCAGATGATTTTCACTTATAACAAACCGTGATCCGTTTAAAAAAAATCTATAATGTCATTCGCCCGGCGAAGCAGGCGGCAACGGCTAGTGCACATATAAAAATATTCAGAGTAGAAGCGGTTGTTGTCTACGCGGCTACTTACTGTGTGTATTTTCTACACGCACTTGGCAAGTTTACCTTAAATTGGTTTTAGGTAAATTTAATATTAAATAATTGTCAATTTTATTTACAACACTTTCTTGGAATTCTTTTACCGTCTTTTGTGTCGAACTCTTAATATGATTAATTAGTCTTTGTTGTCTGTTTATTGCTGTTTAAATATAATTAATAATTAACGTGAGAAACAAAAGACAGATAACGCACAGAACAGAGCTCTGTTTAAACTGACATAATTGCTATTAAAAATAATAACGTCACACTTTCCGGGAATCGAGACTTTTGGCTAAATCGTTACAGATGTGAGGTCATCTTAACTTCATTGTATAAAAACACTTCGTTTTTGCAATTCCAGCTAATGTGAATAATAGTTTAGATTAGGATGAGTATACAAATTAACAATTACTTGTTTTATTTATAAGTTCTGTAGTAATATTATTTTTACTTTAGTTAATGTAATGATGGTAATATGTACATGACGAGCGTGTTTTTTAATTTTTTTTATCATAATAATTCATTTATTAAGATTGTTACATTTCTGAATTTAACAATAATTATGTTCAAAATATAAATCATAAAATATAAAAATTCACTTGACACAAGGACACTACCCGCGACATTCATTACAAAATGTGCGCAGGTTTGCCGATGACTTCTTACTATTTTTGTATTGAATGTCTTACTATTGTTGTATATACTTATGTAAAGTAAATGCAATAATAAATTTCTTTCAACAATTATTTATTTGACCTTTTTCTGACTCAGACAAGGCTATTTATTCTATATATATGCCTAAATATTTTAGCATCAAATCTACATATTTTAAAAGAATTCGCCAAGTTTTCATTCTAAAGAACTGTTGAAACTGAAATATCAAAACCTACTGTACCGAATGTATTAAAAGTTGTTCAGTTCACGAACCGCGCAACTTTTCTTTTACAAAGAAAGTTAAAAGTGGAATCGACACAAAGTTCTTTTGTAAGCATAATAACAAAGAAAGTCCTCATTATGTCAAGATTGCTCAACCGACATTCCCCATACTCCAAATACTGGTGAGATCCGTAAGAAGTATTGCATCAAACACACCTTTCAGCAGCAAAACGTTGTATGCTCGTATAATATTTCACCGAGAACATCAAAGACTTGTACGGGCATTGAACTGAGCACTGAAAGCTCCCAGCTGCGGCCAGCACTGGCCGTAAGGGGATAAATGTACCAACATGTTTCAAGTACCTGCTTTGTTCTACTTGAAAAATCTTTGCGTAACCAATTGCATTTATACATTTGAGTTTTTACTTATCTGTTGGAGCTGGTAATGCTGTATGCCTAATAAGATATTTGTGAACCTAGTAAAGCGGCTTTTTAGTAAAAGGGTTTCAACAAAATATTTAAATAGAAAAAACCAAAATTATAAGCCAATTAAAGACTTAATACCAAATCGCTGCCAGAGGGATGTGTGCTCTGAAACCTGGTTGCATTGCTACGCTGGTTGGCAGAGCTAATCCGTTGTGCAAAGTACTTACTACCCGTGCGCAGAAGGTTTGCCGATAGCCTCATGATGTGAAAAAGATTACATAAAT
This sequence comes from Dendrolimus punctatus, assembly GCA_012273795.1. NCBI lineage: Eukaryota > Metazoa > Arthropoda > Insecta > Lepidoptera > Lasiocampidae > Dendrolimus > Dendrolimus punctatus. The sequence goes on along the minus strand of CM022538.1, from coordinate 2,409,092 downwards.
AGCTGTTGCAATAAATGTTTTTTTTACATTTATTATTGTATATACTTTACTTAAGTAGAGACAATAATAGTAAGTAATGCAATACAATAATAGTAAGTAGTTTTTAATATAACCGTCTACAAACGTAGATGTAAACACCAATAATGTTTATTTATTCGTATTATCAACCAATTAAAATAAATCAAACATAAAATATTAGCTCAACCTTTATCTTACTAAAAACCACGCATAAATTTGAATAGTCACTGCAATAGGGATGAGGACAGATTACAATAAATCCTAACATATTTAAAAATAAAAGAACAAATGTTAAAATAAGAATAAAATAGACTTGACTATGAAAGACTTGAATAAAGATATCTATATATTAATACGTGAAGCAAAAACTTTGTTCCCCTTTTCACGAAAATTGCACAGACGGAGGAGTATGAAATTTCGCACACGTATAGTTTATATAGAGCAATTAGAGAATAAGCGATGAATGCTAATATTTTTTTAATTATGCATAAAAATACATTAAATCGATAAAATTAAACATTACACTCCCTACCATGTATTTGAAACACACACGCATATATACTCTTTTGTTTATTGTTAGAGTAAAATTAACAGGGTTGCCTTGGCGAAATCTGTGATTATAGAAGTATAGTCTTTGACAAATTATTATGGTTGAATTTCGACCACGGACCACTGGTTAATTTAATTGAATGAATGGATGTCAAGTCCGCGGCTGAAAACCAAAGTCAAATGAACACACTGACCTATTTTCCTTTTCTCGCCATATCCAAAATTCAAAATCATAAACAGCTAAGTCCTTCGTATTAAATTTAACATAGAGATACTCTATGGTTGCGGTTGGCGGTTGCATCTAATCGCTTTAGTTATTCTGGGCGTCGCTGATAGACGTTTGTCTATTTAGGAAACGGATATTACATTTAGTCGGGTCTTCATTTGGCGGCATAAGGTGGGTAAGTCAGTTTAAACCCGTACGAGTTTCCGGTGCGCGGGCGCACGTTGCATAGCATATTTTGTAAGCAGACGATGCGTATGCGAGCCGCTGGATGCAATAAAAATTTTAACGTCCACCCGTGTGCTTGCTTTCATTCATGAGTATGTTCGCCATGGCACAAATATGTGTGTTTCTAGGCCGATATCGTTAGTTTTTACTACCAAAAGATGTAGTTGCCTAAGTGTATTTATTTATTAGTTCGAAATTCTTGCAGCATTATCTTTTCTCTAAAAAGATTTTTTTTATTACTATTTAGGTATTATCGCCGGCATGTAACTTGGCATGGTTTTGGGGTAGTGGAGGAAGTTGGCACATGTAAAAATGTATGAAATTGTACTGCGCGAACTTCCCCCACTACGAAAATCGTTGCCAACTTACCTGCCGGTAACTATAGTGTTAAATTAATCAAATAAAGAGAATTTCATGTTAACAGTTCGGATTTCAACTATTGCTGTTAATAGACATTGAACTTATGTCACTATGTTTAGAACACTATAGCGAGATAAAACGTCCAAAACACTGGCCACCTTACCTTGTGCTTTTATGTATACTGATTTATAAATAGAAAAAATATTGGCGTACTGCACCGTAGAACCGATAATCAGTGGACAATTATCACTCATCGACAATGGATGGATACCTAATAATAATATTATTTGGCTACGGAAACTTAGAAAGAATATTAAAATCTAGTATTTTTTATATTGAATATGTTCGCGTTTGACTTACATTCCGCCTGATGTCAGGTGGAAATACAGTCTAAGGTGGAGCACGCTTACCTGGAAGATACCTGATAAGTATAGGCGTAACTACCGCGTTATCAGTCGTATCGTGCTGATCGTATGATACGTGCCCCCCCCCCCTACAGGCCCCGAAATTGTTTAAGCAAAAAATCCTAAAATGTTATCCACAATATTTTATAGATTAATAATGTATTTTAGAATAACTGCTAGGCCAACAGAAACGGCTATCAGATTTGTCTTTATTGTCTATAGAGGTAGAAAATCTAGATGATAATTGAAGAAAAACTAAAACCGTCTTCAGCTATAGATTATTTGATAAATAAGCTTACAGAAAAAAAGCGAGAAACATTTATCTTTGATTTGAATTGTTTATCAAACTTAGCTCCTCCTAGCATTGAGTATAAGTAATAACTTATAATCAATTTATAATTATTTTAATCCAATTCGAGTACTTTTTGTTTCTTTAAAAAAGATTTACTTCATATTCAAGACTACTTCAATACCTTTATATAACTTTTTGAATTATTCAATTCGGACATTCCATTCGAAAGATATCACGAGTTAAAACATGTATGTATTAGAACATGCGGCCGTGACGCTTTTTCGTGAGCGAAAAATCGTAATACCCCGATATATAGAAGTTTCACTTCAAAAACTTTAGCCTTTCTTTGCGCCCCCAACACATTTTGATGCAGGGCCCGTCGAAGGCAAGCTACGCCACTGCTGTTCACGCGAGACTTGACGACACCTAGATTATATTCTTCATGCTTTTTACATTAAAAACCCAAGTGGGATTCTATCTGGTCGTTCTGTCTTGTCTTGTCTTCTGACCATTCCACTTTCGTCAACGAGAAGAAGTTACAGTTTGAAGTTTTCAAATAAAAACGTTTATACGTCTATCAAGGCTAATTTCATACATGTATAAATGTTGTAAATTCTCTTAAAATTATAAGACATTTTCAGTAGAGAGTAAAATTTTTTTGCGTTAGTGCGTTGTTCATCTAAATAAGCGATATCTGTCTGCAAATAACATTGTATATGGCCAATGTACAAAGGTTAAAGGGTGCCCCAGTCCACTAAAAGCAATTTATCAGCTTTCGATGTCTGAGAAATGTACGCGTTAATCAGTGGTCACACTTAATTGATTTCAAGTGCCCATCACATTAAAGATCGTTGCATTCGTTGTAACACAGTGAAACGCAATTTCTTGTTTCATCTCTTCCTTTTTCATTGCTGGCGAGAGCTATGACTCCTCTGCGAAGATATATTTAACTTTTAAAGCATTGAATTCTAAAGGATTCCAAGGCATCAGTGTCTGTTGAGTATAATTTGCGGCAAAATTATTTTCAAAATTAATCAGGAGATTAACTTGTTTATTATTTACATTATTATTAATAGTTTTATAACAAGGTTTATTGACACTTATTTAAATATACCTACATACATCCAATTTTTTATTTATTTTTTATAGCAGTAGTTCAGCAGACAGGCCAACAGCCCACTTAATGGAAAGCGGTTACAATCGCCTATGGACATTTTCAACACCAGAGGTGCTACAAATGCGCTGCTGCTCTCTTAAGCGAGACTGGAACCTGAGAACTAATGCCAGAACACAATTCAAGGTTGTTATGGCGACATACTTAAGACCAGGGATGGTAGCCATCCTGTCATGTGTCATGTGCCATCCATCAGTGTATGAACGAAGAAATAATACAATTTCCTGCGGCCGGGCGGCCTATCGTAAGAGGCGACAAAACAACTCACAGCCAGGTGGTAGGGATTTACCCGACTGGATGGCTACCACCCCTGGTCTAAAGTACGTCGCCATAAAAACCTTGAGTTGTGTTCTGGCATTAGTGATCAGGTACCAGTCTGCCTTAATATAGCAGCAGTGTATTTGGTGTTGCAAATGTCCATAGACGATGGTAACCGCTTTCCATCAAGTGGGCCGTCTGCCTGTCTGCTGAACTCCTACAATAAAAAAAACCAATATATCCATATTGAGTTAGAGTAAGTTAAGACCGTAACTATTTATTTAGCAAGTCTATTTTGTTGAGGAAACTTGTGAAAACGCGTGAGAAACTTATCATTTTCACCGACAATCTAATATTAACAAGTTTTATCTATCTAGTATTATCTAATAATATTAGCATTGACCTATATTCTATAATAACATAATGTGACCCCTCCGTGGGATTAATATTAGTTGCGGCTGACCCTTGGCTAAACGAGCCGTCCGGTCCGTTTCGTGAACTCAGCAGCCAATGACCTTCATTCGATATCAAATGAACGACATCATTCATGTCTTGATTATCCCTTGGACAATATTTCCTTTCAAGTCTATACTGGGAAGCCCCGGAATATTGAGATCGTTGTATCGCCATGTATAATTTGACAATCGCCTGTTTAAAAAGAATTTTGCATATCTCTACTATCAGTCCTTAGTTATATCATCATTAATACTACTGCTCTAGTATTATACAAATAATATTAATGATATTTATTTACTTTCACATTATTTATTTATATGGTTTTGAAATTATGGAGGCAGCCTCTAACTTTGCTATTTGAAATTTATACTTAGTTAATAGGTCCTTGTAAGTGTTATTTTACCATCTACGCTAGTTACTCATTCATTTTTGTTATATTTGTGTTTTAAAGCAGTATTATGTGTTAGAAAAATTAATCCCTGCTTTAATTTGATATGATTTGTGAACATGAAATTTCAAATCAAATTACTTATTTGTTTTATTTTATAATCATAACGATTGAGATTCGGATTTTTGCCACTAGATGGTGTACACACCAGAGAGTGAAAGAGAGAGAGAGAGAGAGAGAGAGAGAGAGAGAGAACACTTTATAGCACACCAATATATACAATTACAAGAACAGACCATATTTACAATATTTTTTTAGCAATGCAATAGGCGGCCTTATCGCTCAAAACGATCTCTTCCAGGCAACCTAAATCAAAGAAATTTGAATCAGGCGATGTAGGTGGTGCAGGAAAAAGGCAATAGATACATAAATACTGAAATTAATTTAAGAAATAAATATACAAATACATAGTCATATATACATATATAATATATACATATATAATATAAAAACACATACAATAATATATTTCAAAATACGTAAGTTATTATAGTAGTATTGGTGTGTATAGTCTTATTCTTTCATAATACAGGTAGCCTAGGGACTTATCAATACTTATCTGTATATCATTTGCCAATCGTATTATTATCGTATTTCCTTTGTAATTACAATAGTGTAATGACATTATGCTAACAGTATAAATGTATAATTTGTTACAGAAATGGAAGATATAGCTATTTTGTGGAGTTCTGGATCACCGGAGAGCGGACTATGGTCAGACTACTTGGTGGCCAGTTTCGACAAAATAATGTCTCAAAGAGCCAGACATCATTATAGGTAAGGTGTTTATTAATCAAAGTGCGTTATTTTGTTGTTTCACGAATAGGAAAAATTACCTTCTAAAGTTGTAAAAGTTCTTCTGACTTTTGAACCATAGTGTAGAAAATTATGCTAAAATTGAAATTATAGTTTTGAAAATACTTCACGTCAATTATTTGGATAATATCCGTTAAGTAGTATTTGAGGTACAAGGTTTTTTTATTGAATGTTTTTTCGGTTTCGTATTTTTTGTTATTGCAGGAGTTCAGCAGACAGGTAGATGGCCCACTTGATGGAAAGCGGTTACCATCGCGTATGAACATTTGCAACACCAAAGGTGCTACAAATTCTCTGCTGCTCTCTTAAAGGAGGCTGTATGTTGACCGTATGCTGGTATGATTCTGACTATGCTCAGAATGTACACAGAAAAGTGTGGCAAAGAAGAACAAAGACAAAGAAAGCTAAACTCCTTAGATTTGAATTAACAAGGATAAAATTTCATATGGGTATTTCGTAAATTGACAATACTAAGAGTAACGTTGTATTACTTGTTAAATATTATAGTACCTTATCGTTAATGGAAATATTATATTATTATACAAGGCAAAAAGCCACTTACTAGTTGTTAAACAATTATAAGTATAGTTGATTATAAGTTATTACTTTTACTTAATGCTCGTAGGAGTTAAGTTAGAAAAACAATCCCAATCATAGACACACTTTTCTCGCGATTTCGGCAAACTTATTTATCAAATCATCCATAGCTGAAGACGATTTCAGTTTTCCTAGATTTTCTGTCTCTAGACATTAATGACAAGTCTGATAGTCGTTTCTGTTGGCCTAGAGGTTATGCTCAAAAATGGTATTAATTTATAAAAGATTGTGGATACATTTTAAGAATTTTTACTTACACGTTTTCGGGGCTCCTGTAGCCTGGGCCCCCCGTACCATTGATACGGCTGATACGGCGGTAGCTACGCCCCTGTTATCATCGAACCTTTCATAGTTTCACTACAAAACCCCACAAACCCAATTTTTCTTTAAAATCAATATAAATCTTATAAATAAATTCGAAAGCAACTCTGTGTATCTGTTACGTTTTTCTAGTAAAATTATTACACCATTTATGCTGAAATTTAGTATATTGTAGTATTAATATTGATAACTCGCTAGTAGCGTCCCAGCAGACGTTGTACTGCCTTCAAAAATAAGAACCCGATTAATTTAAATTAAATATAGTCTATGTTACTTAAGCATGATGTAGCATTCTAATGGTGAATTTTGATATCGGTCTATTTGTTGAATGAATGTTGTGAATTTATTCATTACAAACATACAAAAATACAAATCTTTCTCTGTATAATATTAGTATAAATAGATTTAAGATACTTTTCGTCCCGAATGTGTAGTTTCCGGGATGGTATGAAATAAATCTTCTATATTTTCTAGAGTCACACCAATAACAGCAGAGGAATTGCTCTCAGCCGACTCTCAGGACAAAGTAAAGAAGTTATCAAAAGCACAGTTGCAGATAGTGATCCTATGTCCGAACTTTGCGTTGAAAATGGCAGATCTCAAGAGAGAAGTAAACTGCGAGAACCTCTTCAAAAGCGATAAGATCTTGGTGATGCTGCTTGGAGTTGAAAAGAATCAAGTTATTGCTGATCACTGTGAAGGTAATTTTATTAAACCCTATTAAGGAAAAGACTCTTCATGTGCTTTGGTTTCCTTTTTTAATACTTAACGTATTGCACTACACTTTATTGATGAAAGAAAATACTTAATGAATGAATTTTACCTTGCAGAATATCCCACCATAGACCAGTGGCAGATGATGTTGGTCAGAGAAAAAGACACATCTTTCGTGGACACATTCCTTACTGCTGCAGTAGGCATCCTGAGAACTAAAGACTGCAAGGATACGGCGACTGATCGTACCAGTTTTTCCATTGTACCAAAGAAGGTCAAAATTGTAAGTACTTGCATCTTTAGAGGAGTTAGATGTTTGTAGTATATTTCCCAGTTAAGTGATCAAACATAGTAACATCCAGCAGATACGACTCTAGAGGACTCCTATTTGAAAAACTGACGAAACCTAACAATCATGCGACAGTATTTTTTAATTTAATGCCTATTTATATTTAGGAATAAAATTATTGTTGAGGTGATTGTAAATTGATAATTTAAATAATAAATAACGCTAAAGACAAAACACTTAGATCGACAATATTTTAACATAAATTTTTTTAAAAAAGCAAATACATTCTATTGAGTGCTTATAAAACATTTGAGACCATCAACAGTGTTTACCTAAAAGAAAATAAACTAAAGCAAAACTTTACATAAATATAATATTTAATAAATAAAAAACTTCCCTTACTTATGAGCAATGAAACCTGGTCTCAATTATTTACTTATCATTTTCGAAGAAAGTTGATATTTATCTATCTTTAATAGATATTCTGAAGACCACGGGCCATAAAACTGGCCCGGACTTTTCGAGGGCTGGCGTGCCATTGCCATGGGAAGGCCGGTACCTAGAGGCTACTTGAGAATGTAATGTAAATGTGGCGTAACACTGACCGGAGCTTATCCCTGTCTACACCATCTAAAATGCACCCAAGGACAAGCCCCAGTTAGAGTAGGACTATTGTAGGGAATAAGAACAAAAGATACTATTGATATGAATTGCTAGTGGTACTAAGGGTCTGGGAATATGGGGACTATGGCGTCTGACCGTTGCAATGTTCGGGGAACATGGAAAAATTGGCAGACGGTGACTCTCCACTCACTGCATGGGCCCCTAAAAATGCCGTACAAGATTGGCGTGGGGCTACATGAGTGTGAGTGGTTAAGGGGTGTGGAGAGGTGGACTGCAGATTTACGGAAGCTACTTCCGACGCTTCTACTTTGCGCTATCTGGTTAAGGCAAGCACGAAGGCGGGGCCTAGGCCCCCTTGAGTCGGGTCCGAGATGTCGCTAATCACTTAAGGCATCGCCACAAAATAGATGTTTATAGTTACATATTGTTTTCAGGGCCAAAGTAGAGTTATAGCACTCCTCAACGACCCAATTAGAGAAGAAGATAGCATTAAGATAATGGTCGACAAAAAAGGAGAAGTTATCCACATACCGACATATAAGAAACGCAATCCTTATACTCTACAGTTTGATATACCAGGTAAACAAAACAATAATTTAATCAGATTTTATCAAAACGACACATTCTCTTCAGGTGATCTGAGGGCTGGTACCTATCTCAGACAACGGAGCATTATGGAGATCCAGTGAGGAAAGGTAGCCACCCTTCTGAGCACTTTACCTATAGAAAACAGTGACACGGGCTCAGTATACTACTTATAGCCTTGAGGGACTATGGGTAGAATACAATATAATTATATAAGTTTTCTTTTATTGTATTAGTTTATAAAGGCATAATAATGGTCTCATAATAAGGGAAAACAGCGTGAATTTGAAAATGAAAAGTAATAAAATGGATCGCGAGCTTCAAAGTCAACGCCATGCGCCTGGAATTAGCGCTAGGATGATGTAATAGTCTTATAGAACTATATGCGTAATTATTTAATTATGCGTACATACGTGGAAGTAATAAATTTCATAAAAAGGTGGTAAAGAGAAGACGAAGGCACCAATCTGAACAGTTCCTCGAAACAGTCCCCGTTGTACAGTCGGTAGAATACGCAGAGACGTGAAGTCTCTTCGAAGGCCAAACGTATCTTAACCGTCTGTGATTATGGGATCGTCGACAATGCGAACGGCTCGACGTTAAATACTGTCCTGGGGATTTAGTTGGTAGGCAAGTGCCCCCCACATATAACATATTTTTAGGTATTTGTATTTTTATGTTATAGAGTCTTGTCTGGAAGTCTCCATGTTGGTTTGGGTGCGAGTCAGTAAAAATGGCCAATCCCTGGGCAGGAGGCAAATTAAATGTGAAAGTCGACTTCGAGAACTTGACCAACTATTGAGAGCTTCCGACCATCCTTTGGAGTTTATGTGCCAGGTAATTTTTGAATCTATTTGATATTGTCTATCAAATTGACAGCTATAAGTATAAGTTTTATCTTTTTGTACTCTTCTAGAATTAGTATTTTTTTTTTATTTGATTTCCTGAAGCAGGCAAACAGGCAGACGGCTCACCTGATGGAAAGTAGTTACCTTCGCCTACGGACGTTTGCAATTTTATATCGCCCTTCTAAATAACTCTGTCATAGCGCAAAGGGAAAACCGCGGCGGGAAGTTCTCTCCAGATCAAAATGGGCAAATTATTCGTAATTATGTTCGTAAATCTTTCACTTGAAAATACAGAAAATTTTCATTCAGCCTAGAGTTACAACTATTTTTGATTTTAATGTTAACCAAATAAGATACTTATCATTAGTAAAATATATATTATGGTAATAAAAGAAATTAACACAACTACCTAGGTAGTTAGGTATATTGTATTTTACCTATTATACGAGAGTATAATAAGAGTATGAGAGATTAAAACTAAGTAAAATTCTGAACCACTTGCCCAGTCGCTCTTGAGTTACAATAATATAGTAAAAATACATCTTCCTACACGGGACCTGTGTAGATACATACTTCCATGTAGCTTTCAATATTGGGCCGAAAATTTTACAATATAAATTTGTGTTTTCTAGACTCTAGGCTTCAAAACAACGAGCAAAGAACAACTGGATAGCTGGATGCTGAACGCTTTTCAAAAGAACATCCCACCGCATTTCAATCTCCTAGCGTCAACTGAACAGTTCAACCCTAAAGCAGACGTTACAAGTAAGTTTTTAAAGTAATTATTTAACAGAAACATTAATGTTAATGAAACATTAATGTAGCATAACTTACAGTATGCGATGAACTGATTTGATTAAAGTATTTAATATTTCTCTTTTAAATATTGTAATTTAGTTCTAAGAAACACTTTCATCTTGATTAACCTTTAACGGTCTTACTTATAATAATCTCGTCAAGAAACAATTAGGCATCTCTTAGGTAAGAGAATCAGAATCAGACCCTAATCAATGAATATCTTTTTTTCACTTACAAACGTGTATTACCTGTTGTTTACCTGAAAGGAGCACCTAGAAACGAAATTTGAATGATTAATTTAGGTTGTACCCAGAATAATCCACTAAGGAGGAGTTTATGGGAAAGATTTTCACTAATCAGTTGCTGAGCAGTTTCTTTACATTTAAGAAACGGTTATAAGTAAGGCCCTTTGTATGTATAAGAACTTAGTTCCACATCTATTATTGCTCTTTACAAATGCAATCCTTAATTTACATATTTCCGGATTGGTGAGATCGATTAAACCAAATACAAATAAAAGTACTTCGTTTACAAATCAGTGTAGTATCAATATCATTCTCATATTTACCTAAAGATCTTAAAAATCTAGGATCCTTTTCTCATAAAGTCTAATATCCTATGGTATTCCTTTTCAAACACTTAATATCCAGTGTTAATAATGTCCAGGTGGCGAAGAATACCCGACACTTTTGCATTGGGCCGCTCGGTTCGGTTTGGAACGGGTATGCTGGCAGTTGCTGGAATGCCCAGGAGGTGGTGCTGCGGTCGCCATGAGGAATGTCCGACAGCGAACTCCCGCAGACTTGGCTAAGGACTACAAACACTATCGTCTCGCTGACGTGCTTGCTGATCATATGGTTAGTACTAGTATATCATGGTAAAATATTTATTAAGATTTTATAAAATATATAAATAAAATTATCTGTTCGATTATTCATATCATATGGATATTGGTGTTCTGGTGTACCTACAAAGAGGAGCCTGATTTTATTTTATTTTCTTTAGATCAAAATAATAATGTTTAGTGCATAAGTTTAAAACATTAGTAACGTGTATGATGTTTTATTTTATTTAATATTTGCTTACAGAAAATCAACGAATTCTCCAATATGTATTATTATTTGAAGAACATGTCGGACAATGATAAAGAAGAAAGCCATGATGAGGTTAGCCGAGAAGAATTGAATAATCATGAAACTGGTGACACAGTGGACTCACCTAGTAAAGAACCAACTATAAACGGAGAATCAGCATCCATCGATCCTTTTAGCGAAGCTTGCACTCAGAATTTAGAACAAAATTTAGAAAAATCCGAAGAAGCTGAAACAATAAGGCGTCCATCCTTAAAACTGCCTAAAGTAAAAGAACAATTCTACCAAAATGAATTCCCAAATCACGATGATACAGCAGGAAGAATACAACAAGCCTTAGAACATGACTACTTGGTTCAACCATCGAATATTAAAGTGGAAAGTCCGAAATTTAGGCCTAACAATTTATACGCAAACAGTTCACGACTGATGCCTCAACAGTCTGAAGTATTTCTTTATTCACCCACCGAAGAAAGTAAAATGTTTAACATTGAAACGCCTACTAGTGATATTAGTCAAATAAACCTTAGTACCAAAGATATAAGACATAGCGGAAGCATGAAATCAGGTAAAGACAATAGCCCCCTGACAGGCCAAGACGAGTTGGCGGAGATAATAAACGATTTTAAAAACAATGTATTCACTATATCAGAAGTAGAGAAATTAGTAATGGAATGGAAAAATAGGAATGAAACACAACAGTCGTTGAAAGAGAAACAAGAACAGTTGAACAAAATGAGAGAAGAGTATGACAAAATTCAACATAAGATTAAAGAAAACATGAAAAGACCTACACCGTTTGAGAGAGTCAAGAAAATGTTCTCTAAGAGCAAAAGCAAACGTGAGTTTAAATTAAATATTTACTATAATAACACAGTTATACTAAGCAACTCTCTGAATTATTTGATCCCAAGAAGCATTTATTTTAGATACAGCTATTTTAGTTATTTTAATGTTTTTTTCCAGATCACGACAATCACAATGGGTCTATTGAGAAACGGAATGGCAACACCCGACCAAACAGTAGTTTAAGTGATAGTAAGTAATAACGGATATAATAAAATATAATCTTTATAAATTCCAACTTCATTGATAAATACTAAAAACGGTAATATTTTCATAGGCTCTTCATCATCTGGTCGGCTGAGCACAGTCAGTGGGGGCAGCGTGGCGGAAACCAATAGCGTGCAATCAGAAAATGACGACAAAACTAGATCGATTGTAAGTTTCGATAATTTAAATACATAGCTCTTAAAATATTTAATAAATAAATTATAACATTATCATCAATATATTTCGTATTTTATCCAGAAAGATAGATTTTTTACCTTACCCTCTTTAGTCACACTTATACATCCCAAAATTTTCAATTTCCCAAAATAAAAGGAACCATCACTGAGTCTTATGAAAATTTAGTTTAAATTTTTACTTGAGATCAATGAACTTGATTTCTGGTTGAGAGAACTGATTGTAGCTTTTATCGTATTCGAAGTGATGCCTTTGATCATTTTTTTATTTTCACTTCAGATTTATCCTTGAATAAAAATAGAAGACCGTAGCAAGGAATAAAATGTAAAGTCTCTTCTAAGCATTTTATGCAACTTTACAAATTTTTCGATTGTCATTCTATTTCAGATGTCATCGAGTACTCTAACAATGCACACGGCGTGCGATGGCGAAAATCGAATGGACGATTACCTGATCCCTCCACCACCGAGGCCTTTGAACGGCTGTCCGCAGTTCACGACGTTTGGGCACCCAAAGCATGACAATAAGTAATATCTTTGAACCACTTACTGCAACAATGAATACTTAAGAAAAACTTACTCCAGATTCCAGTAGAATATATATAAATAGATTCCTACTTTGATCAAAGCAGACGTTTCATTTCCATGGTAGAAAGATAGTCTAAAAAGCTGCTGGTATTGATAAGAAGTGCCTATCATCATAAATAGACAGGTTGAGTGCAACACTGAATAATAAATATTATTAAAACTTGATATTCAGAATGAATTGAGTAATAGGAAACTGGAAGGGTTGGAAATGAGATATATGATAAATGCATGTTTATTTGATGCGGTTTTTACCTGACCTTTCTAATTAATAGCACTATTTAATTTTTATTGTCCAACAAAAGAAATGTTTCCAATGCTATTTGTACTTACCGAGCATATTCATGACAGGAGTCAACACATGGCAACAATAGTGGAACGTGAGGCGTCCGCTTCCCGCGAAACACTTGACAGCGACACAGACAGCACGCACCTGCGTCTCAACTTTGGAACACGCGAGAAATCGCACGGGAGATGCGACGACAACGATGGTTCACACATGTACATGAATATATCTGCTACGCATACTTGAACAGGATTAGAATACATCTTCATTAGCCGTGACCGCGGAAGAAAAAGTCTGACACTTTACATCTTTGTCTTCCGTGATCTCGGCTACTGAAAAGTGGCTGAAATGTCGAAATAACAACAAATAAATAAAATGCCGCGTTTAAAACTGCTAAAATGTACTTTTAATTACAATATATAACTCGCAAGAGTTAACTTGAGACTTCGCTCGGATGACGTAAGCGCGAGGTACCGACTAGATTTTACGCGTCGATGGTCAGAGCGGTAAGGCGGGGGTCGGGATGGGAGCGCGCATTCCGATCAGGTCTCCAGTTAACTCTTGCGGATAATATCGTTGCTTTTATGGAGTATAGAGACATTAAGTAGAATCTCTAAAGGCATAATAACAAGTTATTAATCAAGTAAATGTTTGTACATTAACTTTGAGTTCCAATATGCATTTTGTTTTATTTAGCTATGTATTTAGGTAATTAAAATATTTATACCACGAAAAGATGTCGATCTTTCGTCGTAGTCTAATGACTGTAAAGTTTCAGAAATAGTTATATTTTAATGAAGCGTTTTAATTCACTTTATAAGAATATATTAAACGTGCCAAATATTAGAAAATTAAGTACCATTATACTTTTAGATACACTGAACAATAGAGGTAACAATTTAATTTGATATTTAACTATTCACACTTGTAAATTAGAAATTTTGATACTGCACTAAATAATATTTATCAAGATCTAATAATACGCAGAACTCAAAATAATATGTAAAATAGTATACGCTGCATACAAACTTGTATTGCATATATATTCTATTCAACGTGCATATCTTCGACATATCTGCATAATAATTGATACATCTTCACAATAATAATAAAAAAAATCACGCCTTAAACTCAGAACAAGAACTTAAAATGAAATATAGAAACTGTAATAAACTAGATACAGAATACATACATCCGTACTATTTCACTTATGGTAATTATTATACAAGCGTGTTGGAAAGAGATGTCTATATAATTACGCATGCGTTATATATAAGGTTGTCAAGACTTTCAAGTAAGACAGTGCTAAATTAACTCAGAACTGGTGAGTCATGATAATTAAACAAGAAAAAAAAACATAAGCTGCTACCTATACGTATTTTTAATTTAGTAGAATAATTTAATCAGTCCCATAGATGATACACTATATATATCAGTCCTATGACAGAACATGTCAGTTTATACTAGTGACTCGTCTGAAAAAATAACACATTTTTATTTCTCTGACGCTCATATATTTTTTCATTATTTATATAGTTTTATATGAATAAGAGTAGTTATTTGGCTTCTTTTAACACTGTTTCTATATGTATGTATGATAGTGTTGTTCTGAGACAAGTTGCAGTGTGTGGAAGGTTTATTCTTTTTAGTATAATCTTTTGGTTTTTAAAATGTTTCCAAAAGTGAACGAAGACTGAAGTTTTTTTTTGTAAATATTTGTGTAAATAACGAATCAGCGAGACATATATGTTATATTTATTATATTAGCTATTATTTTTGAGATACGTAACAGTTATTTGTAGAGTACAAAATACATTTATCCATTTAGTAAAATTATTATATATTATGCTCTGCTTGTAAGCGATTAGAATAATAAATCCTGAAGTATGAAACAATTTATTTTAAATATTTTTATATCGCATTGTCCTTCTTTACGTGCATTTATTGTATGGGAATAAAAATATACATTTTCTTATACATGAGACTTATTAACATATTACCTAAAATCCACAATATATAGAGGGTAGATTTTTCAAACATGGGATAAAAGTTACCAGTGGAATAAATTAAAACCGAACCAAATTCAAAAGTGAAACAATTCAATTATTTTATTCGTGCAATTCTCATTTTTAATTTTCCCATGTTGTATTTTATTCTATAAATAAGTTTTATCTGATGATTGAAGAATCGGCCCTAAAATTCATACCTCTTAGCTTGATTAAACGATGCTTTACCACTGAAAGCTAAAATACATTACACTACCTCTAAGAGTATTTTTTTATCACAATATAGTTTCGGTCTAACCTTAGGCATAGGTCTAAGATGAAGCAACCTTACCTAAAAGGTACCTATTCACACGGGACTTGAAGACACCCAGGTTTTGGGAAAAACAGACTCTGGCGGAGCTCCATTCCATTGTGGTGCACATATTAAAGTGTTTCAAGATTTTTCTCGACATAATAATATCATATACACTGCTGATAAACGGAAATATAACAACTTCATAGACCAATGCTAGAGGAATAAATAGTCAAATGAAAGTCACATATAAGTTCATCCCTTTAATAAAAATTCAGTACATTTAATTTCGCACCAATAAATAGCATCGAAACATACAAAAAACAATATTAATACTCTTGTTACAATTTCATTGGTATAACCATTATTATAATAATATTAAAACAAATATTATATTATAATTTAATTTACAAATCACTTTTTGTTAACACATTGTATTATCACAAGACAATCATACTTCATTTAACAATACACAATCCCCTCTACCTCGTTTGTGCATTGAAATCTATTTGGTTAGTACTTTACGAACAAAACATAAATACACCCCTGAAGTTCGTACATATGATCAGAAAAGAATAGGATAGTTGACAGTCAAATTAACTGACATTTTTTATCATCTGTCATAACGCAGAAACCACTCCCTAAGAGCATAGCAAGTTATAACGTAATAACTTAAATGAGTCAATTTTCGTATTAATTATTGTTTAAACAGAGATGCTATGGTACTTTAGTGTTATCATATATGAAAATATTTTTAGAATTTATTGTAAATGTGTCATGTAGCCAATTCGACAGGTCACGTCTTAATAAATATTAACATTATTTACGAGTACATAATAAAAATAGTCATAAAATACCATGTTATCTTACTTTTAAAATGCCATAGAAATAGTTTTAATAATTAAAAAAACCAATAATTAATGCACTATTTGACGCGTCATAATTATACAAAATTATGACTTAATAATTTTGTACACAGATGATAAAATGTATATCTATCAGTTGATTTAACTGTTATCGACCCTAACATAAGGTTCACGAGATGGTGCATACATAATATGTATGCACCATCACTAGATATTATCTGATAGGGAAGAGTGTTGCTCTCTCGCTCGGTCACTATCAGAACTTGCATGCCATCTCTTTCGCACTACACAATGTCAAGTGTAAACGTTAAACGTTAACACATAAGTGACCCTAAGCACTCATAGAGCTAACTTCTTTGGAGCGCATTAAAGAACCTATTATAGACACTTGTTACATCCACTTTTATATTTTAATGAAGGATCTTCGATGCGTATCACTATTCGTCATTTTAAACACATTAACAAAATAATTAAATTGACATTCTCTTTGTCGAACGAGTGGAAACATACTTCTATTTCACTCACACTAATAATATAGGTGTGAATAGAACTGAACGTAAGACAGAGAGAAGAGAGAAGTTTTATATGTCCTTCTGGCTTGTGGTATTATTCACAGTACACTCAACAGTAACAAACACGAAGGGTAAGATAAAATAATCATGCAGAATGAATAATGCCGAAACGTTAATCAGTCAATAAACAACGTAACACTGGCAAGTTCTTACATCCCGCATGACTAGACAGGTCTGCATAAGACATTTTTTTAAACTACATCATTCAGAAATCGAAAAAAAATAGATAAATATGAAAGCATCGAGAGGACGGGAACGACTTCTGCCGCAATATAAATAATATAAGCCTGACCGTACACTTAAGTTTTGCTCGTTTAAGCCTCTAAGGCTCAGCATGCACTACGATTTATCAATAATTGACTTGCCTATGAAAGAATGAGCCTGACAGTGGTAATGTGCATATATTTATACAAAACATAACAAATGTAAAACCGGGCTAAGATTTAGCAATCAGAGTTAATATTTTCTTAAGTTTTCGCGACTTGTATACATAATAAAACTACGTCGGAATAACCAAAATCAAATAAATTACCCCGCTTAAACCGTTAAAACCTAGTTTAATTATATCAGAGTTGAGTTTTCCATTAAGTAGTAATAAGCGTTTCCACTATTCATACCGTGATAAAATCCGCACAATGACTTAAAAATTGTTATTATAACATATGCTACTACTTTTTTATAATATAATCCCATCGCTTTTAGCTTCTTACAATCACCAAGAATTTTATACATAACTCCAGAATACTGGTCACATGATCTTCTGGAAATACGTTTCGAAACCACACCAATGTAACATTTATAACAACAAAATTGCTTTTCGGAATTGAGCCGCTTATAAACTATAAGCATTCACGATGTTTAAACTGAGATTTTCAGGTGTCCTCGACACGGGTACCAAGTGACATTGGAACTAAAGTTATATTACAATATGTTGTAATTTACAGCCTAATCTTCATGCCCAAAACAAAGCAAAAAAACCATCTAATGTCCCTGCTGCAGCTGGGATAATGTTAGTGACTAAATGTGTCTTGTATATAGCGTTAAAAATTACGCGGTTACTGATTAACTACATGAGCGATTCTCAAATTTTTCGGCCATGACTTTAAAATTCTTTTTATGTTATTGCCTTTCTAATTATATGATACTACGCCATAATAGAAAAAAAAACAAGTAACGATCTCATTGTGTAAAACTTTCAAAAAATATATTTTATTTCAAAATGATTCCTTTAAACTCTTAAGTAATAAGTTCTTCGAAAATAATGACAACAGTCGAGTTAAAAGTGCCTACTGTGATATCGTGAGACGAGCAATTTTGCATACATTCAAATTTCCAGAGTATTTGTTTTTATTGTTGCATAATAAAATTGACTAAATTTATGTGTTTTTGTATTTTTTATTGATGATCTGATAAGTTGTGAAGTCGCCAAAACCAAATATCGAACTGTATTATTAATGGACTATTATTTATCTATTGTAAAAATGTAGGTTAGCGCAAAATTACTTTGGTCAAAATTTTCAAACACGCTCCCATACGTTAGTTGTCGATGTTCAACATCATTAACAATTAATAACAACTAGTGGTCGCCCTGTGGCCGAATTTCGACCATAATTCATTTAAATTATAAGTTTGAACATTATTAAGGTTCTGTTGTCAAAGACTATACTTCTATAATCACAGATTTCGCCAGGGATACACTGTTCGTTTGTCTTTAACAATAAACAAAACAGTACATATGCGCGTGTGTGTCAAATACATGGTAGTGTCTGTTTTTTTTATTTATTTAATGTATTTTTTATGCATAATGAAAAAAATATTAGCATTCTGCACTCGTTCTGTATATAAACAATAAGTGTGCGAAATTTCTCTCCGTCCGCGGAATTTTCGTAAAAGGGGTAAAGTGTTTGCTTCACGTATTAATATAATGATATCGCATCACAAATAACACTTTAAACCCTTAGCCACATCTGCGTGATACACTCATTACACTAACATTGCCCAGATGAAGCAGGAAAAAATGAATTACTTAGTCGAAAAATAGTGTTAAGTGTTCTTTAGATGTTAGCATATAAAAAAGGACAGCCAAATTTAGTAGTAGGAAATATTTTAACAACCTGGCAACAATGTTCTTTCGATGTAACATATAATATCTAATGACTGAAAGTCTTTATCTATAGTCACGATTAAATTAAATCAGACGAAACTAAGATTTTTGGCGGGAATTTGAAGTTTTGCTATTTTTTTAAAAGCCTAAAACCATCATATTTGGCATCTATCAAAATGATTTGAATAGTTACGTAGCTCACGTCGAGGATGATCCATTAGAAATATGAAATCAAATATTACCGAATCGATTAAAATAAAACGATTTATTAATTTAAAAAAAAAAACTATTTTACGTTTCGTTGCCTTTTTTATCTTTAAAATGTATAAAATATGCATAACTGAAATTTGATTTTAGTTTGAACTTTCCGATTACATATCAAGGTTACGTCACTAATATTTAAGAAAAAAAACTGTTTCCAAACATAACATTGTCATGTGCTACGTTTCTAAATAAATAAGCTAATTATGGTGTTTTAATTTGATATAAATAATGTTGATACTGATACAAGGTTAGTTCGTCATTGGTTATATAAAACTTGAAATGGGATTTCTTAGAACGGCTCAACTATAATAGACAATATAAATTTAGCTGTCAAATTTTGACGTTTTGTAATGTCAAAATTCTCTGAAAAAAGATAACATTTCAAAAATAGAACCAAGATCACTCGTTCTGCGGGTAGCAATCACTTCTTAACCTCAGTCTTATCTTTGGGCGTCGTAGCTTGACCATTGACCAGGGGTGTATGGAGGGGTGGCCTGGCAACTATGGCCTGGTACATACTCCATATTGACAGCGGGCGCATATAACCTATGGACCGATGGTTGCCATTCTCGTACAACGCTTCTGGCGTTTCAAAAGAGAGGCCCATCTGTGTTAAAGTGCGATACATACCTCCCGCTGTTGCAAACGCTTCTTCGTGCATACCTGTGGATGAGATAAATCCTGAAAATACCTATAAATACTAATATTGTTATTCATAATTAGCGTTTTCTCCGTGGTTACGTCTACAGAAATATTCCATCCCATGGAAGCTCCAATTTTCCGTCATACTATTTTGATAGCAAGCATTTACAGAGGTTATACATTTTTTGTGTAGATGCCATTCGCTCCCGAAAATTCCAATCCGTCAAGCGAAAGCAATTTCATTTTCATTGTAAAAAATATGTTAAAAAGAACTTATTTTGAGTAACAATATAATAATAATCGGCAGACAAACACACATATTTTAATATCCCCAAACCAAGCAAGTTACCAACTCAAGCTTAGTTGGTAACTTGCTTGGTTTGGGGGGTTTGTTATGGGTAATACACAACTGACTACTATGGGGCCGATCCCAGACACCCAAACACGTATAATAAATAAAAGAGACAACTCGTTTTCGAAATTTGCCGTACCAGGAATCGAACCAGGAGCCTCTGCGTTGCAGTGAGGTCGACCGGCAAAGACTTAGCCCGCTCAACCATAAAGGTCGTCAACAACAATATATGTATTTAAAAACACCGGCATACTATGCTTGAAGATATTATGAGATTTTAAACAGGGTCACCGTTCTGTCATGGTTACAAGTTAACCATTAAGTGTTAATGTGTAATAATAGTGTTAGTGTGTTAATAGTGGAGTTAAGTGGTGATTAGAACCTCAGTCTTAAATACTTAAGTCTACGGCCAACGGCCATTATTCAAAATTCGCAACGGAACGTAAACCGATCATTGTACGCGCAATCAAGTCTTATTTAAGAATTGGGATTGTTCACTTTTTTTCAATTTAACTATTTGAAAAACCATTTCGAGGAATAGTGTCCCTAATCATTTTTGTCTAGTTAAAATTCCAAAAAACGTTCGATCTTCTTGTATTTTGTAAGAATTGCGTTTGACCTTTACTTGACCTTACTAAATCCAATCAGGTGGGCCGTTTGCCTGCTTCAAGTGTTAAAAACATTCTAGCTGTACATTATTTGATTTAAGTTCTGTAACATGGATTTTCCCTAAAGACCACTTTAAAAAATGTAACGATAACTATAGATAATAATAATGGTTGAACAAGAAAAATTATAAGCCTAGCGACAAAAAACACTAAAATGATCACGATACGTAATGAGAGTGTGAGACAGTGACATTTAAATAGTAGCACAGATTACTATGATTATATACAGATAAAACTTACTTTTATTATTTTTGTTTTCTAGGCAAAGAAACCAATGTAAACTTGTCCCTTATGACATCATCGGAGAAATAATTTTAAACTCGAATTTAAAAAAAAACTAACGCTTAAAATACAAAAATATTCAAATTAGTATCTTAAAATACCCTATTTTACGTAATAAAAATATAAAATTAGAGGGTAATTTTTTGTGAATCTTCCCCATTAAAAAAACTGAAATATAAGCATTATTTCAAGCAAAAGGTGCTATTTTGAAGGCTTCCTACGCTACAAGTATAAAAATAATATGGAAATTGTTTACAACTTAACTAACTGGCGCCCATGACTACAAGAGCCCCTACATATATGAAATAGAACTGTGGAATTATTACACACCCTCATATATCATGGTGGCGGCGAGTCCATAAGTGACCCCGGTCCACATCTCCATGCTCTGGAGGGCGGAGGCGTCCACGTGGCCAGGGTCTCCCTTCACGTAGCCGTTGACGGCACCCAGCCGCCCCTCGCCGAAGCGACGCACGTTGTGCTCGTATATGGTGGTCAGCGCTCTACGCACGTTCTTCTCCGGGAATATGGCCTCCGTGCAACCGGAGGCACGCAAAAACCTGAACAACATAAACAAATAACCAATAGTAAGGTGGGAATGATGTATCTTGAACGCATGATGTGGTGAATGTAAGATGATATTACTGAGCGAATCCATAGCGTGATAGAGATGACGAGTGAAAGAGAGAGTAAAAGATTCGAATGGACGACGTACGCACGACACAAAACGCTGTGATAAATTTTAAAATATTGTAAGTGCTATTGAAATTATATCAAAATAAACGCACGCGCATCGCCTTAACGGAAACTCTGATTGTTGTTTTACTTGCCAGCCCACCATCCCACAGAAATTTAAATAAATTATAAAAAAAATGTATTTAACTATTTTTTTTATTTAAAAAAATATTCATATAACAAAACAATAATATCAGCCCATAAATGTCCCACTGCTGGACTCGGGCCTCCCATTTAGGAGGAACGAACAGTATCCCCGCCACGCTTGTCCAAGGCGGCTTGACAGGTTTGACACATCGGTTTTTCCGATGTGCTTGTTGCATCACGATGTTTTCCTTCACCGTTGTTAGTGTGGTAATTGTAACAATATGCTCATTAGATCAGAAAACTGACTAAGTGGTGCATGCGTTCCGGTCAGGATTGAACCAACGCCCTTACGCCTAACAATAATAACGTGTTATTAATTTATGGATTTCCAGGGGATCATAGGTTTTCATTTAAAAAATAATAATATCAGACTATAAACTGTATAGTGTATTCTACTAGTTAAGCCTTATTATTTGATATCCATATAGTAAACGTGAAGAAATACGTAAAACGCCATTTTGTGGCGGGAGCCATCTTGGACTCTATTTGAATAAAGCGTTAATGTCATCAACGACCAATTACACAAATGTCATTGGTTGATGTATGGTTGTTTTGAAAATCGCAATATAAAATAAATTTGAAATGTTTGGAGTTGAAGAAATTTAGTATTCAATATAATGCGTTTCATATTAAGTAACTGCCTATGAAAAACATTGTTTATTTATTTATATGTTGACCTTACACTACTACAAACGCAAAAACTTCTCGAAACTATATTATCTATAATAAAACTACGTTTTAACGGTTTTAAGCGCGGTAATATATTTGATTTTGGTTTATCCGACGTTTCGGCCGCTTTTCTTAAATTTTTTTTTTTTTTTTTTTTTATGTGTACAAGTCGCGAAAACTTAAGAAAATATATTATACTAGAGTTTACCCCGCGGCTGCGCCGCGGGTTAACCTCTAGTGCGTGTCTCTTGTTTAAAGAGCAAGTGCTACAGCTTATATTATATTACAATGTTTTTATGTATTTGCCCACGGAAGATTCACTTCATTCTATATCGCTAATTATATATACTATCCCCCGTCTATCTGTAAACAAAATAAATTACAAAACTTGACCAAAAAGGCCAAAATGGTCTAAATGACCAAAAGACCACAGTGACCGACATGGCTAAAATGACGGAATTGGAAAAAACGACCAAAAAGGCCAAAATAATCAAAATGGTCAAAATGACCAGAGGCCAAAGTGACCAAAAAGGCCAAAATGACCAAATAGGCCAAAATGACCAAATAGGCCAAGATGACCAAATAGGCCAAAATGACCAAAAAGGCCAAAATGACCAAATAGGCCAAAATGACCAAAAAGGTCAAAATGATCAATAAGGCCAAAATTACCAAATAGGCCAAAATGACCAAATAGGCCAAAATGACCAAAAAGGTCAAAATGATCAATAAGGCCAAAATGACCAAAGAGGCCAAAGTGACCAAAGAGGCCAAAATGACCATATAGGCCAAAATGACCATATAGGCCAAAATTACCAAAGAGGCCAAAATGACAAAAGAGGCCAAAATGACCAAAGAGGCCAAAATGACCAAAGAGGCCAAAATGACCAAATAGGCCAAAATGATCAATAAGGCCAAAATTACCAAATAGGCCAAAATGACCAAATAGGCCATGATCAAATAGGCCAAAATGACCAAAGAGGCCAAAATGACCAAAGAGGCCAAAATGACCAAAGAGGCCAAAATGACCAAAGAGGCCAAAATGACCATATAGGTCAAAATGATCAATAAGGCCAAAATGACCAAAGAGGCCAAAATGACCAAAGAGGCCAAAATGACCATATAAGCCAAAATGACCATATAGGCCAAAATGACCAAAGAGGCCAAAATGACCAAAGAGGCCAAAATGACCATATAGGCCAAAATGACCAAATAGGCCAAAATGACCATATAGGCCAAAATGACCAAATAGGCCAAAATGACCAAAGAGGCCAAAATGACCAAAATGGTCAAAATGATCAATAAGGCCAAAATTACCAAATAGGCCAAAATTACCAAAAAGGCCAAAATGAAAATTATCCCTTGTCCATCCTCAGTATTTAATTTACATACGTGCCGAATTTCAGCCAAATCGGTCCAGTAGTTTTTCCGTAAAAGCATAACAAACAAACAGACAAATATCATTTTATCCCGGAAACTATCCCATTTTTCGGGATAAAAAGTATCCTATGTTCATCCTCGGTATCGAAAATATATATATACTGAGTTTCAGCCAAATCGGTCCAGTAGTTTTTACGTGAAAACGGAACAGACAGACAGACAGACAGACAGACAGACAGACAGACAGACAGACAGAGTTACTTTCGCATTTATAATATTAATAGGGATTAATAGGGATTATCTATACCAAATATCAGATCAATCAGTCAATAAGAAGGAGGTAAAATGACCAAAAAAACAACGTTGTGACGTCACAATTATAACGAATCAAATAGCTTATTGATTATTGTGTAAACAATAATTAACATTATTAATTTCATGAAATTTTTAAAGTGGCAGGATGTTAAAGACGCACCTTCTCTTGTATGTGTATGAAATTGTTGTAGAACTTATTGTAGATGAAATATGTCAAATATCCAATTAGGATCGGAATTATTTCCTGTTAGTAATGAGATGGTCAAAGACCAAGTATCATAAGCCACAAAGTATAAAAGAAACAACAGCCATACCAATGTCCAGCCAGCTGGTCCGCCATCACAACATTTTCATTGCCAGGTTTGGTGTCGAACTTATAGAAGGATCCATTCCAAAGCTTCTGGTTGAAGGCCTCCCTGGCCGTCTCCAGGAGGATCGAGAACTCCTTCTCATCATCCTCGAGGTTCAGGATCTGGGCCATCGAACGCACACAACTGACCGCAGCTATCCAAAGGCCACCACAATATGCACTGAAAGTCAAATATAAGACTTTTTAAGGCATTTATTTAACTTGCAATTGATGATCTATGTATGGTATGTAAGCAGTAGAATCTTGTAAGTTAAATTTGACCAACTTCCCGGTTTCCGATTGAGCTGAAATTTTGCACGCGTATGTATATCTTGTGACAATTCAATAATATGGTATGCAATACCATGGAGCTGATCTGATGATAGTGTCGGAAGGTGGCCATAGGAACTCCTGTACTAAACAAGATAGACTCGTCGTGTTTGGGCTCGTTTTACTTGTCTTGGCTAGCACTTTGCTGCTGCATGATATCCAGGATCTCAAAAGCTTATATTTAAAAACCTTTTTGTTACAATTTATTATTGCATGAGTTTAACAGACGGCCCTGATGGAAAGCGGTCACCGTCGCCTATGCACATTTGTGACATCAAAAGTGCTACTAATGTGCTTTGGCCCTCTAAAGGGAGACTGGAACCTGGTATCCACAGCTTTTTGACGGAAACTTTGTGATGCGGTTCATTATTAATATTAAAAATCCGAAATGTCTTTTACACTTTTACAGAAAATCCAATTTCCAGTTTTGATGAAATTTCATACATGTGTATTAACTTGATACAGAGAATGGACATAGGTACTTTTCATGCAGGAAAAATGTAATAAGCCCTAATAAATAACTTACATGCGACTTTTGTCTCAAGACTACCCTAACATATTATAAGTAATAAACCAAATTCATTAGATAACTAATAAAACTACAATAATAAATGGACAGATAATAAGGGCAAATGTGTATTAAATGTAATTAGTTATTTTTTTGTAAGTGAATTGTAAATTCTTTTGAGAAATAAATTTCTTATACCTTAAAATGGATTAGTTTCCGGAATAAAATAAAGTAAATATTTTGGAGGGCGGAATGGTATGGAGCCTTGATAAAAAATTAATGCAATGTAACTTGTGTTCTTTGCTTGTTGTCGCAATAAACTCTGTCTAGGTGACCACATCTGCACGTGCTCTTTTTTGTTGCAGGAGTTCAGCAGACAGGCAGACGGCCCACTTGATGGAAAGCAGTTACCATCGCCTATGGATATTTGCAACAGCAAAGGTGCTACAAATACGCTGCTGCTCTCTTAAGGGAGACTGGAACCTGGTCACTAATGCCGGAACACAAATTAGGGGGGGCAAACGTCATGTGAGTCGAAGCATGACCTTGAAGCACTAAGTCTTACTTTTTTAATATATATATTTTTATTTATTTATCAAAACAACAAAATGATCACAACTATAGTAGAATTATTTTCTCCGTGCAGTTTGGGTCATAAATCAAAGCTCGGCCTCAGCCCGGCTAAGGCGGTGAGCATGTTGCGCGGGCGCAACGCCATTATCGATAAAAACTCATTCTTATCAAAGAAAGATTATCATTCTTATAAAAATCATTACTACCTTTTTTGTTTTTAATTTTAAACTTAGTTACAAGTACTTATATTTATTTTTATTATAACTTGTTACATTCTAACCTTTTGTACTTATAGTTTTTTAATACATAGATACCTAATTAATAATTTATTTTAAATCATTATTATTCTTATTTTAATAAGTACGTTGTTTTATTTATATCACTAACCCACAAAATGACAAAACCAAATACACTATCGATAAATCTTATCGTCAACAATAATGCGTATCACTATGCTCGCTTCACCGCTCCGGTTATTTATGACCCAAACTGCAAGGAGAAAATAATTCTATTATAGTAGTTACCTCGGACCGGTCATGACCCAAGCGTCGTAGGTCTGGTCGGGGAATCCCCCGTTCTCTATGAGTCCGTCCTTATCATGGTCCCAGGATAGTGCGCGACGCAGAAGCTTCGCGGCGGACGGATACATGTCGCCTAAGTAACGCATCGCGTCCCAAGCGGCTGGCGGCGGTTCCCTGTCCTGCATACGAGGCCGGGAATCCCGGTCTTCTGTATCGTTACCATAGACTGTGGTCAAAGAAAAAAGGTACATGACCAATGGTCTGAGAATGCAAGGAAGTGAAAATAAACACAGTGTAAACATAGTTATTTCAAACCTATAAGATTTGAACACTAATTTTAAGACATCATAAGTTTACATAATTTTATTACAACCTAATTTACGTTACTTACATACAAAAGAACAGGTAAAGAACTGTTGCTTCGTATTTTGTTTTTAAAATTCAAACAGTAATAAATGATAAAATATTTGACTTGTTATATTTATGACTAGATAATTTCTATTCATAAAAATTTTGAGAAGTTTTACAAGTAACGAAAACTTGTTAATGACTCTAATGCATTGTTATCTGTGAGAGCAATTAAGTGTCGCAACGCCCCTGGTGTTATGGAGACACAGATGTTAAACTATTTCATACATACATAACTTCACGCCAGATCCCTTGCGGTGTAGGCACGAACAACAGGGTGCCATTTAGGCTTATTATTACACACCTCACTTGCTTCTTTGACATTCATAGCTCTTGTCATGCACGCACGTCGCTTCTCAAGGCTCCTGACATCACCTTCTGCTAGTACACGATCAATTTGATCATGGAAGGTGTGTAGTGGCCTTCCGCGACTTCTGCATCCATCCACTTTTCCAAACTATTTCAGATTTGATTAAAAAACAATTAAATACATACGGTACTTCTCGTTTGGTGGACAGTAGAGCAGGCTGAGTATGTCGCCGGCGGGCGGCGCGGCCGACGTCTGCTCCGGCGAGCGGTCGGCCGGCGACTGAGAGCCGAACGACTTGTCGTCGCCCGACTGCCCGGTCGCCCGCGAATACAAATCGTCCTCGGTGCCGTCGCGAACGTCGTCTATGAACGCCATCGACCTATACCTTACAATAAAATTATATATTTTATTCCATGTAAATAATGCCTGGTGCACACGTATCGATACATGGTAGCAATTTATTATTATTTTTTATTTATTTAAGTGCAAAATAAATGTAACAGTCTGAAGAAATCGCCACGTTTTATCATTGCGTGAGTAGTAAGCTTAGCGAATATATTATCCCCGCAAATTGCTATTGCGCCTGGCCGCCATTTTGGTGACGTAACCGTAGCCGAACACTCAGTACTGTTCGCA
Source organism: Dendrolimus punctatus (assembly GCA_012273795.1). NCBI lineage: Eukaryota > Metazoa > Arthropoda > Insecta > Lepidoptera > Lasiocampidae > Dendrolimus > Dendrolimus punctatus. Next base: position 2,380,955 of record CM022538.1, on the reverse strand, counting down.
TCACTGGCCGGCGACTACGCGTGCATATCGAGTTGCGGATGACGTCACGTCAATGTTACTTTGACAAGGTTCCAGCGCATTAGCAATTTGCGGGGATAATACACAATGTTGACGATATAATTCGATAGATGAACGGCCCGCTCCGTGTTACCCGTAAAATAAAATTAATTATTATACATACGTTGATATACTTTTACTGTTATTAAATTAACAAAGATAACATGTTAAATATTTGTGTATTTGCCAGTGTGTTTTTAAAATAAGTAATAGCAAATTGCCTAGAGAATAAATGAATGCACACGAACTTCATTCGGGATGGACAGTAATATACGTGCCTTGCATTATATACTCTCACATCACTCAACGGCTACATTTTCAAACCTTAAAAAACCTTGTTTAATTTCTGCTTTGCGCTATTGAACGTTATATCCGTTACATATACCATGCGACTAATCCAGTCAATTTATTTTTATATGCACTATACGGCCATACGGCATTCGATATAATAATAAAACATTCGCTGAAAATTTAATGGTATATTTCTATATCAAAACGCAAGACAAGAATTACTTGGAAGGAGCTTTTCCAAAATTGTTATATATTTTAATAGGTGACTATCATTCTTCTACGTATGTTAGATTCAAGGGACATTTTGTGTTGTAATTCCAAATAATATAATGTCAGCCCATAAATGTCCCACTGCTGGGCTCGGGCCTCCCATTATAGGGCAACGGACAGTATACCCGCCACGCTTGTCCAAGGCGGGTTGGCGGGTTTGACACATCGGTTATCTCGATGTGCAGGTTGCATCACGATGTTTCCCTTCACCGTTGTTAGCACATGGTAATTGTAACAATATGCACATTAGGTCAGAAAACAGCCTAAGTGGTGCATGCGTTCCGGCCAGGATCGAACCCGCAACCTTTGAGTTTAGGACGCGTGCGCTAGCCATTACGCTACCACAACACAAATATCATTAAATAAATGTCACACACAAAAACAAAACTAACCAAGAAGCGTGTATGAATTCTAAAAACTTTCTTCGAAATTAGGTTTTTAAAAAGGGTACCGAACTCGAGTCCGTAGATTTGTAGAAAAAAAATAGTCGGCACTGAGAAATCACTAAGATTACTCATATATTATATATTTACGATCACTAACATCATTGCGTAAGTAGTAATATTAGCGCACATACACACTATGCGACTAATCGCAGTCCGTTTAGTCTTATTAAAAATGTATGTTAATGGATTTATATATGCACTACGCCGCTGCATAAGTATATATAATGCATTCAATAAAATAATGCAATGCAAATAAATGCATAAAAATCGTGTATATCGAGGCGATCTAGCTCCTCGACAACACGGAAATAACAAGAAGGCTCAAAACCATTTCAACTATAGTAGAATTATTTTGTCCGTGCAGTTTGAGTCATAAATCATTGCTTAGCCTCAGCCCAGCTAAGGCGGCGAGCATGTTGCGCGAGCGCAACGCCATTATCGATTAAAACTCATTCTTATCAAAGAAAGATTATCGTTCTTATAAAAATCATTATTATCTTTTTTAACTGATAGTTTTAAACTTGAGATGTAAGTATTTAAATTTATTTTTAACATAACTTGTTACATTCTAAACTTTTGTACATAATATAGTTTTTTTAATACATAGATACCTAATCAATAATTTATTTTAAATCATTATGAATCTTATTTTAATAAATACGTTGTTTTATCTATTTTTTTCTTTCATTTTTATCACTAACCCACAAAATGACAAAACTAAATACATTATAGATAACGCTTATCGACAACAATAATGCGCATAACTATGCCCGTCCATAAGGCCCGTGAGTGGAAGACAGAACGAAATACTCGCTTCACCGCTCCGATTATTTATGACCCAAACTGCACGGACAAAATAATTCTACTAAAGTGCTATAAACAAAGCAAAAGCGTAGTGTAATGTGCTAGCTATATTAATAAAGAACACATGAACAAAGTGTCTTCACCTTAAAAGAGACAATAAGAAAAGCATTAATGGACACATTCTTAGTAAGAATACTTTTAAGTATTTTAAATTTAATTTAAATAACTTATTAAACCTTTTAGATTAGATGGTAATATTAATAAGGTATTTCTTTCTAAATACCTTATTCAAGAAAAAAATTAGTTGAAAATTTAGTGGTATTTTAACGCAAGACAAGAGTTACTTGCAGCGCAATTAATTACGAGCTTTTCGAAAATTGTTATATATTTTAATGGGTGACTGTCGTTCTTCTACGTATGTTAGATTCAAGGGACATTGAGTGCTGTACTGTTAAATAACAGAAATACCGAAATAAACAATATGAATACCTCTCGTTGCCGAAGGGCGCGGCGTGCGCGCGCAGCGCTCTATAGTCGCGCATCACTTGAAGTATAAACTTCAGGTTCAAGTCCTTCCACTCGCTCACGTCGTGGATATTATACGCGTTTATATTGAAGAATGGCGCGTCGTCTGTATATAAAAAAAACATTAATATGTATTGTTACAGCAATTAGCTTGTCTCCCGATCCACCTCGTGGAAATTCGGTAGTTGACATTATTTGAGAAACAGGTTTATTTTGAGCCTTATGGTCTATTTTAGCCAAAATATTAATATTTCAGCAAAAGAACAAAATTAACATATTTAATTTAGCAATTTTATAAATATTTTGACATTTCGTCACAAAAACGCCTCAAGCTGTCATGGCGTCTAGCATGACGTCACAGTGTGCAAAACAAGCATCTGTTTCATTGAAGTGTTATTTGAGAAGTCATTGATAACTTGTTGTGTTTCGCACACTATGACGTCACGCGCTCTGATCGGCGTTCATTGTCACGTGGCTAATGGCTGCAATATAACAATTTTATTTCTCAAAAATATCAATTAATATTTAATATTTTAGTTAAAACAATTTATTTTTGTCATATTTAGATCGTAAGCTACGATATATATTAAAATCAGCCTATATTTTTCATACTGTCAACTACCGAATTGGTTACCGTCGCGGACATTAGCAACACCAATTCTGCTACAAAGTCGCCGAACTCGAAGGGGAGCTCATTTTGTATGACGGCATACTCTAGAACTCTAGACTAGGGTTGGTAGATCTGGCTTTGGATAGTTTTGACACATATTTATTTTCTATAAATGCTATTTCTAGACTTAGCGAACTTAAAATGTCTATTTTGCAAAAATAGTTAATCAAACCGGCGGGAATCTCTAAATTTCTTTTAGGAACGAACGGTATAACCTCCACCCTTTGAACTTTTTCGGATTAACGAGTTTTGAGCATTGATAAAATCGAGACGCAGATTATCTCACAATGTTTTTCTTCACTGTTATAATCTATATCGATAATATTATTAAATTATAAACATGCCGTATCTGTTCATTGAAGCTATTTAAAAAACAACTGGAATATATAAACAATGGAGAACACGATTTTTTTACTTATCTGTTTGTTCGCAATTCTCGTAAAAACTACTCGGTCGATTTCGATGCGGTTCTCGCTGATCGACAGTAAATGCTTCGACTTAAAATCTGCGTCACTTTTATTCTGGGAATCGCAAACTATTTTTTCTGGGACTGACTGAAAATGGACAGATTGAAAAAAACGAATCCCAATGTCATTTTTTACTGATCGATAGCAAATTTAATGTACTAAAATGTATGACTTTTTATCCCGGGAATCCCGCGGGAATTTACCACAGAGCGGTTTGAAGTTGATCGAATGCAAAGATTAGCTTATTCCGACACAGTTTCCACTAACACAATGTGTTAAATTTTTTTTTAAATCCTGCGGGAATTTAAAGACAAGCGTGGACCAAGTCGCGGGCATATTCTAGTATACAATATATTTAATATTATAAGAAATACACACATACCTGGATCTCCCAAATCGTGCGGAATTGAATCTTTTATTTTAAACTTCACTGATTTGCCATCATACAACGATTGTCTACATTTCTCAGTTTCCAAAGATATACTATCACGATACATGTATTGTAAAACGACCTGAAGATAGAGAATATTGCGAATTGTTCTAATTCTTTATTGTACACAAAAAGTTCATACAAAACTATACAATAGTGTTGCTATAAAAAGGTGAGCTTAGCCCTAAAAGAGTTTTCTTCAAGCAAACTCATGGAACTAGCGAGAAGGGAGAAACAAAAGGCAGGGTTGAGTAAAGTAAAATATTTTACGATTTAACTATATAATATAAACAGATTAACAAAAATAAATTATATACCATATACAGTTAAGATATAGACATATATATATATAATGTAAAATCCTACTCATATTGCAAACGCGAAAGTTTGCAAGAATGGATGTAAGTTTGTTAGCTCTTTCACGCAAAAATTACTGAATGGATTTTGATGAAACCTTACAATAATATAGCTAACACATCAGAATGACACATAGGCTATAATTTATAAAGATATAGTGTGAATTATCCAAAATATAACGCATTAGCATAAACAGAGTAGAGGTTGACCCGCGGTACAACCGAGGGGTAAACTCTAGTTACATATGTACCGAATTTCAGCCAAATCAGTCCAATAGTTTTTGCATAAAAGCATAACAAACAGAGAGACAAATGTATTTTTATCAGCATCGAATATATATTATATACCTATATGAGTTTCAACCTAATCGGTACCGTAGTTTTTCCACGAAAACGGAACAGACAGCCAACAGACAGTTACTTTCGCATTTAAAATATTAATAGGGATTAGGATAATGCTAAAGGCCTAGTTTTTATTAATTTCAGTTACTTCTGCATTGAACGGCAAGAGAAAAATGGCTGACAACTTTTCAGGGTTCAATTCTAAGTCGCTAACTTTCACATGGGATTTTTTTCATTCTACGAACTACTGCATAATTAGTATCTTGCATAATTTCGTGATATTTCAACAATGTAAGGATATATTAGCACATTAACAGAAATTGTAATATAAATTCAATAAGCTCTTACTTGTATATTAGGCCACAATTGTGCTAACGCAAAAGAGGCGTAAAAATGGACGTCATACGTATTGTACATCCTATACTCGTGACCTTCTAAATAGCCAAACAATCCAAATTCATGCCTGAAAACAAAAGAAATCTAATATTATGTTTATTGTTATCTATCTATTATATTATCATTCACTGGGGCCCATGGTCGAAATGCGACCATAATAATTTGTTGTCAAAGACCATACTTCTATAATCACAGATTTCGCCAAGGCAATACTGTTAATTTTACTTTAACAAGACAAAAACAATAATTTACAAGAGTATATATGCGTGTGTGTCAAATAAATGGTAGTGTGTGTTTTTTTTTTTCTTAATGTATTTTTTATGCATAATTTAAAAAAATGCATTCGTCGCTTCTTCTCTATGTAAACTATAAGTGTGCGAAATTTCATACTCCTCCGTCTGCGCCTTTTTTTTATTGCAGGAGTTCAGCAGACAGGCAGACGGCCCACTTGATGGAAAGCGGTTACCATCGCCCATGGACATTCGCAACATCGAAGGTGCTACAAATGCGCTGCTGCTCTCTCAAGGGAGACTGGAACCTGGTCACTAATACCGAAACTCTAGTTTGTTATGGCAACATACATTAGTCCAAGGGTGGTAGCCATCCAGGCGAGCAAATACCCTACCACCTGGCTGTGGCTTGTTTTGTCGCCTCTTACAACCGGCCGGCCGCAGGAAACTGTATTCCTTCTCCGTTCCTGCACGGATACATTTCCGTAAAAAGGGATAGAAAGTTTTTGCTTCACGTATTAATATATAGATTTCTTTTTCTTGTCTATAGCTTAGATTGAAAAAAAAAATAACATACCTTGGATCAGTCTCTGGGTATTCGTCTTGGACGTCGAACCATATCGTACCACCATCGGCAATATAATAAAGCTCATTCATTAAGGCACTTTTCAACCAGTCTGGAATATTACTGCAAAACATACATTTCAGTACAATTATGGAGGTAACTTCGATGTTGGATTTGAAGCTCCCAAGTATGTGACTTGGGGGGCTCAAAACCACTACATTTTACTCCACCGTATGTCGACGATAGATCTCTCTTTTTACATAGCCACATATAATAATTCACAAAAACACAAATTACAAAAATGTACAGCAACACAATAACAACTCTTCCACGCAACCTGATTTACTCAAAGGAAATGAGTTATGGTTTTAAATGATAATTATTCTAATTCATAGTAAATATTTATCATATATGTTGTGTATAATAATTCCTATGCTACTATATAAGTACATATACGTATGTTTGTATTGTCATATGTGTGTATATGTATATATATATATATATATATATATATATATATATATATATATATATATATATATGTGTGTGTGTGTGTGTGTGTGTGTGTGTATGTATAAACCGCGCGCACAAGGTTTCCCGATGCCTACATACAATTACTGTATATACTTATGTAAAGTATATACAATAATAAATTAATTTCAACAACTATTTAAGTAACGTTTTTTGTCAACCCTACTGACCATCTTCAACCTTCCGCACACGGGTTGTATGTGCATACACATATGTACATATATTTATTTATTCTGATTTTGTACTTATATGTGCTATATTTATTGTTTATTAACTGCACCACCATCAGTATTAAAAATCGATCAAACCCTGCCATGGGTTGCCTGGAAGAGATCGCTTCTTGGCGATAAGGCCGCCAAAGTATTATCTCTTTCTACTTCTGTTTTTTTATGCTTTGGGGTAGAATAGAGAATTATAGATAGATAACACTTGATTGCACACTAAAATATACAACTACAGAAATATACTCATATTTACAATATTACAAACTACAAAAATTACCTTTAACAACACTGTGAAGACACAAAAGAAAAAGCAAACATTTTTAATGTTGCAGTCACCCTAAATTTATTTACCGATAAAGTTCTAAAAGACTTCGTGTACAGTGTTGTCGGCGAAAACACTTTAACTGTTCAATGTTATCTAAGACTTTCAATTTCAAAGATTGCATCTTTAATTATGCTCACGAGAACAAAAGTATCAGTTTTAATAAAGCGGAGCCTAATTTCACCAGTTCCTGAAACCTAGTTTTCGACCGGCTCTTTAATTAATTAAAATATATATATATATATTAGGGTGGTCGTTAAAAATTAAATTTCTTGCGACGCCCCCTAAAAAGCTTCCTTTTAATGAAAAAACACTGGGATTTTTTTTATAATTTTTTCAAGTCAAGACAACACTTCCTCGCCACCAAAAACAGTTACGATATAGACTAATGATATTATGATATATTACCTATTATTCATGATGGGCTCCTGCCACTCGGCCAATTGTTTCTCCCAATTGCGATAATGCCTAAGCGCGTACGCAGCTATGCTAGCACCGGCTATACCGTCACTACCGAAATACTTCGTGTAATACCTACAATCGACAATTGTTTTTCAGATCAAGGCATAAACTAACAAACTCACAATATCTGGGAAAATCATAAATTACTATTATTATTATATTATTAAATTATTATTATTACATAATCACACATAAATTATAATAGAATTATTTTCTCCGTGCAGTTTGCATCATAAATAATCGGAGCGGTGAAGCGAGTATTTCGCTCTCTTCCACTCACGGGCCTTATGGACAGGCATAGTGATACGCATTATTGTTGTCGATAAGCGTTATCGACAGTGTATTTAGTTTTGTCATTTTGTGGGTTAGTGATATAAATGAAATAAAAAAATAGATGAAACAACGTATTTATTAAAATAAGAATAATAATGACTTAAAATAAATTATTAATTAGGTATTTAGGTTTAAAAAAACTGTACAAAAGTTTAGAATGTAACAAGTTATATTAAAAATAAATATAAATACTTATATCTAATTTTAAAATTAACAACAAAAAAATAATGATTTTTAAAAGAACGATAATCTTTCTTTGATAAGAATGAGTTTTTATCGATAATGGCGTTGCGCCCGCGCAACATGCTTAACGCCTTAGCCGGGCTGAGGCCGAGCTTTGATTTATGTCCCAAACTGCACGGAGAAAATAATTCTACTATAGTGCCATAAATAAAATTAAATTAAAATATGCAAAATATGTCTATAATTTAGGCATGGTGCCGAGCGGTAGGTAGTTGAGTTGTAAACAATTTCAATACTATTTTTATATTTATGGGCAATTTAGACTGAGCCTCTAAAATCGTTGGTTACATTGTAACCATGACATGAAACAGCTGTCAGAATATCCGAAAATACAGAGTTAGTGTTCAAACACTAATATTGCTCATAAATATGCGAATAGTAATAAATGTTTTGACAACTCAATTAACTACAATCAAATTGCAGGCTATGTACCAGGGTCCTTATATCGACTGCTTTTAGAAAATCGTTTAGTGAAACCGAAATCTATATACTGGTATCTGTAGAGCTTTGTATAAATTTGTATTTTATTTTATACTCGTCATATGCGCAATAAGAATCTGCGAAAGTGACCGCTTTAGGCCCCCAGAGCTGTGGTTACACGTACATACCTTCGATGCACTTTCTTGTCTTTCTTGTATTTAATAACGGGCATGTCCCATACGAGGCAGAACTCTGTCGACCCAATTCCCCCAGGATCAAGGGTGATAACGCTCGAAAGCGCCATAGAATCACCTGCAATATTAACAATAGTTATTACATGGCTGGAGTAATAAACTAACATTTACAATGGCATTCAACAATAATTCTTCAAAAGCCATTCTGCAACATACTTCTGTATAAAACTTATCCAAAAAAAAGAACTTGATATATAAATAGAATAAGAAATGTAAAGCAAAACAATTTCAGCTAGACGTGTTGCCGGGGAGTTTCTTGCAGTTTCTTCTCCTTAACAGCAAGCGGTGTACATAGACTAGGAAGTAAAATTAATTTTTAACCTATATGTATGACCTTCAAAAAGTGTTCTCCAATAAAACTTATTTTGAATTAAAACTTTTGAATTTGAATTTGAGTTGAATTTGAAATTCGAAAATTTCGAAATTTGTTTGAAACACGGAGTTTCGGGAGAGAAATGAAAGGTGTTGTACTGTGCAGTTTTATTTTCTAGAAATATGTAAAATTACCCTTAAAATAAACAATAGTTGTTATATGTTGATAGTTAAGTAGTAATTATTTGTTTTTGTGAGACAGTTGAACTGTCTAGCGAAATGGGGCCTTTGGAGTTGCCACAAGAACTCCGTTCAATGGTGTAATTTGAAGACCTACAATTAAGAAGAGCTATACGAAGACTTGTACATCAGAATTGGCTGTATGGACTAAGGTTCTTTTGCCTGCCATTGTGGTGAATACTATTACTACTTCTTTGCAAAACCTGCCTTCATTTAACATTATCTGTAAGTGATTAATTACTTTAATTAATTAAATTAATTATCTTATATACAAATATAGAGAGAGAGATAACTCTTTATTGCACACCAAAACATATAATTACAAAACAGACAATATTTACAATATTTTCTAGGCGATACAATAGGCGGCCTTATCGCTCAAAGCGATCTCTTCCAGGCATCCTAAATGAAAAACAAAATGTGATCAGACGATGTAGATGGTGCAGGAAAAAGGCAGTGGACACATAAATACTCAAACTAATTTAACAAATAAAGATACAAATACATACATATATACATAGTTATAAATATAATATACAATAATATACGTATACAATAATATATTACAAAACACATATGTTATTATAATAAATGTATTAGCATGATTATATTGTGTTAATCAGACATAGCTATTTATGGATAAATAATGTTTTCTGAGTAAGTTTCTAAATGTTGATAAGAATTTGGCCTCTGACATAATATGATGAAGTGTGTGCAATAAACCTGAAGTTTGTTTGTTTGATTGATTGAACGCGCTAATCTCAGGAACTACTGGTCTGATTGGAAAGTTCTTCCAGTGTTAGATAGCTCATTTATCGAGGAAGTCTACAGGTTATATATCATCACGCTAAGACAAATAGGAACGGAGCACCGATGTAAAGTGTTTCAAAATCGGGGGTTATTTAACTTACTATTCCACCCGGACGAAGTCGCGAGCAGAAGCTAATAGGATATAATTCTCACAGAATAATTAGTCATCCGCTACTACAACAGGTGCATCGGACCAAAGCCGAATTGAGAATGGTTTGTCGCTCCGCCCGCGTGCATAACTGAGTGATGACGAAGCGAGCCGTGTTGTAATCAAAACTACCCGCAAATTTTATTTCATCAGAATTCCAACTCGATGCAATAGTCTTAAATGTCAACATCCACAACAACGTGAATAGGTACTCACATTTATAAATCTTCTTTTGCTTCTCTTTTTCTTCTTTCTGTTTTGGTTCAGTCTTATCTGGGACTTTGGGCGGTGGTGGCGTTAAGCTCGGGTCTGGTACCAATGTCCCCCCACTCTTGAGGCACTCCCACACGTATTTCGATGTCTTGCCAGCATTCCACAGGCAATAGCCCTCGTGAATACTTTCGTTCTCTTGCTTCTTCTTTGCTATTGTGAAGGTGCACGGCGTTTCGCCCACTTTCTGTTCTAGTGACACGCCGCATGTGTAATCTTCGGAATATCTTTCTAAATCTAATTTGGCTGAAAAAATACATTTTTACTATTATAATTACTATAGTTTAAAAAACTATTTAATTTAAAATATCACAAAGTCTCAAACACTCATTTAATTATCCAATGGATCTTGTTCAAAGCAACTTTAGTTGATTTTTTTTTCTTGTTTGATTTGATAAATGGAGGGGCCAGCCATCTTCGGTATGGGCTGGTAAATGGGCGCAAGGGAGGCCACAGCCCGGACAAGGGACATTCGAGAAGCGGCAAGGAGTTTTAGTGGGTATCCCAAAACAGGGGCGTGGCAATAGCATTACTGCATGTAATGAAATAGTTACTTAATCCACTGCAAAATGGAGATAAATGTAGTTAAATAAGATAGCTAACCAACATAAAAATACTGACACAACATGTAAGAATGTAGACTTTAGAAAAAATGTACACATAGAAGAAGTATTATTGTAAAACTAGCTCCGAACAATGCATAGATCGAAAGCTGTTTAAAAAAAATACAAGTGCCACCCCGATAGCGTGAAGCCCACATACCGGCTGCGAAATTGCCCACTCGGGCGACTAATAATCCTCAATCCAATTTTTCGTGGTAAAAAAATAATGTAGTTAGTTATAAGATGTACAATACAGAATTATCTATTATTTGTATAATTTATATAGCGATTTAAAAAAAAACGGTAAAGTAGGTGTACGAGTCATGTACGAGTACATTATGTATGGGTTTTATATAAAAAAACAATGCTTATAAGTGTTTGTGTCAACCGAACACAGGCAGAGTTCGAATCAAGTTGCGAACACGCTCGGTCGCTTTCACGTGTCGCTCTTACAGCACATTAATCATTCTATCATCTACTTATATCACTCATTTATATCAATCATTATCATTAGTTTATCATTAGCATTTATTTAATAAACAACATTATAGCCAACCAAGTAAATATAATTTATCACCACATTCCATTAACATCATTCTTTCTCATCATCACCATTCGTACATGTGTCGCGCCGTAGCCCATACAGGGACCTTGCCCAATGACATTGCCAATAGCCTCCACAACAAAGTTACAAAACCATGAAATGCAACTCAAAACTCAATACCCTTGGATTTGACTAATCATACATTAATGTTTATCGAATGGAGCACGTATTCGAATATAAATGGTAAGAAAACGTGCCAAATTAATGTCTATTTTTAAGTATTGCATGTAGGCGGCCTATCACCACTCTATTGCTGTACGTGTGTTTTCTTTTTACAAAACGCACAATGACTCAGTGTAAGACGCGATACGAGTGAAATCAATATCATCATCCGTTTAAAATGTACAAATTTGTTGTGGTAACGTAATGGTTAGCATACGCGTCGCTAAACACAAAGGGCGCGGATTCGAATCCAGGCCAGAACGCATGCACCAATGGGGATTGTTCACAAAAAAATACCCTCGGATTTTATATTTTTATTACGTAAAAAAGGCTATTTTAAGATACTAATTTGAATATTTTTGTGTTTTAAGCGTTAGTTTTTCTATAATTCGATTTTAAAATTATTTCTCCGATGACGTCATAAGGGACAAGTTTACATTGATTTGTTTGTCTATAAAACAAAAATAATAAAAGTAAATTTTATCTACATATAATCATAGTAATCTGTACTACTATTTAAATGTCACTGTCATTACTCATTCATACATATCGTGATCATTTTAGTGTTTTTTGTCACTAGGCTTATAATTTTTCGTGTTCAACCATTATTATTTTCTATAGTCATCATTAAATTTTTAAAGTGGTCTTTAGGGAAAATCTATGTTACAGAACTTAAATCAAATAGTATACAGCTAGATTTTTTTTACACCTGAAGCAAACAGGCAGACGGCCCACCTGATTGGATTTAGTAAGATCAAATAAAGGTCAAACGCATTTCTTACAAAATACAAGAAGATCGTACGTTTTTTGGAATTTTAACTAGACAGAAGTGATTAGGGACACTATTCCTGGAAATGGTTTTTCAAAAAGCTAAATTGAAAAAAAGTGAACAATCCCAATTAGGACATTTTCTGACCTAATGTGCATATTGTTACAACCACCATGTGCTAACAACGGTGAAGGAAAACATTGTGATGCAACATGCACATCGAGATAGCCCATGTGTCAACTCTGACAAGCCGAATGTGGTTTCTTGTGGCCAGTTCGAAAAAAAATTATACGTTTTTTTTAAATCTTTAAGTAAAACAATTTTAATTTTATATGCCTTTAGTAACATTACTTATCTCGAGTTTTTAAGGGGACTTACAGGAATTCATGTATTTTCATACTAAAAAATCAGGGAATAGAATCAAACAGGGTAATCCTGCTGAAAATTGTTTGATTTTAATTTAACAAAACTGTAATTGTTGCTACGTGACCAATGTGTACATAGTCGCGAGCAAATGTTGGTAATCTTATATAAAAAATAGAAATACAAGACTGACAGACGTACGAACATGTCAAAAACACAAGGATTTCGCTTTTGCAAAATTGGTTATGGTACCCTAAAAAGAAGTATACGAACCTAAAGACTTTTTCTTGTTATTCCCAGCGAGAACTTCGGTCCACGTGAATGTAATGCTGACATTCCTCGGTTCGCTGCTGGTGTTTGTGGCTGTGAACACGAACACAGCACACGGAAGACTGCTGTCCTAAAAAAAGGAGATCGGAATATGCGTTTAGGGATAGCCAATTCGGCTAAGAGGGAACAGAGCTTATACTGCTACGAGTTAGCGGGACTCGAATTAAAATGCTGTTAGAATTATTATAGAGTTTATTAGAACTATACAAACACAGGTACAAATATAACCGAACACAACAAACCCAAACGTAATGCAGAACGTCGTAATTCATAAAATGCGCAAACTCCGTCACTATTAGATACCCGAAAGTACACACGTCACGCCCGTATCGTAATCGTAGCTCAACTGCCCCCTCTCTCCATCAGGTCGTCGTATAATACAAATGTTCCCATCCGGCAACGTTGACGTATTCCGAAACACCTGGCTAATGATGCAGCTGCAAGCGGCCGTAGACAAAACAATAGGCTATTCTCTAAAATAAATAGAAACGTATGCTAATAAATAAGTGAACAAAAGAAGACGATCATAAAAGGATTACAATTCGTTCAAATGCCGACATGTAATGTGCTTTTACAGATTTATACGTGGATTTTTTCTTTGTCGGGGCCTAGATTGTAACATTTGTATGTCATGGTCATTTTATTCGGGTCGGAATGTAGAGCCACTAAAATGATAGACTACAAAAAAATCCACTCAGCTGTGATGAGAATGTTCAGATGGATGTACAGCAGTGGCGTAGACTTCATACAACTCGATTCCTCATAGCCTACCTTTAAGAAAATAGCCACTATCGATCAAAAGGTCGAAAAGGCCATAAATTTATTGGCTCTTACGTTTTTTATTCGTGCATATATCATTACTGTATTATATGTCTTATGCTCGTCAGCTTTTAATACGTATCTAGTGGATAAAAAAGAAAATCATAGCCCGATCGGGCACCGGTTTTTTTTTACAAAATATGCGCTAGGATTGCAAAGTTATATTCCGACCTTTATTTTACCGGTTTCCAAGCCCTGTTATAAATCCCTAAAATCACTACGAAAACTCAACCCAACAAAACTCACCTTATAGTTATGGGGTATCACAGGTGAAATTTGTCTACAAACAAGTTTAACTCCATATTTAGCCAAGTCGTAAGTGGTCCAGGCTCTAGGATACAGCCCTGTGTATTCGCAATTAGCACCATTTACATTCCACTCCCATGACGCTGGTGCTTTTTTAGGCTTACTAAAACAATGTAATCGTATTAAGAATATGCCCGCGACATCGTCCCCCTTTGACTTGAAATTGCCGCGGGATTCTCGCGATACATTGTAACATAGCAATTAAAACAGAATATAAGCTATCGTAATAAAACTACGTTTTAACGGTTTTAATCGCGGTAATTTATTTTATTTAGGTTTATCCGACGTTTCGGCCGCTTTTCAGTTGCCGTGGTCACGGAAGACAAAGATGACATTTGTCAAACGTGTATTGTCAAAGTTTTAAAACGTAGTTTTATTATGTGTACAAGTCGCGAAAACTTAAGAAAATATTATAAGCTATCGTTTTGGTGAAAACTATGCCGGAATAAGGTAAATTTTATGCATCCGAACAACTGCAAACCGCCCGCGGGAAAATTCCCCCGGGATTTCCAGGATTATGAGGTATCGCAAATTTGAAGTCTAAGAATTTGCTGTCTATCAGCGAAAACCGCATCGAAATCGGCCAAGTAGTTTTTACATGAATCCCGGACAAACCGTAACCAGAAAAAAAATTGTATGGTGTTCTCCATCGTTTATGTAGTATATTCCAGTTATTTTTTTAAGGCTTGTGTTTAAACGCCTACCAGAAATGCACCTATTTTACTACCAATAAATTCGAAATACCTACCAGAAATGCTCACCAAATTGTGTTTCCAGAAGTATTGTAGAAATGAAGCTATTTTCCTTTTAATGCTATGCCATAAAAATATATAAACGCCTTTAAAGCTAATTTCAGACCAAATATTTTACATTATTGCTAAGTCGTTATTCCCAATATTTTGTTTCTCCACTTCCAATTTAGTATTTTTTGCTGAGGCAAAAAAGCAAATGGTCGAACGTACAATTATTTTTAATACCAAATATAATATTGCGTTGTTTTTCACTAATATTTCACTTATATATAAGATAAATAGTGAATGGTTCTGGTCTACACAAAACCTAACCTAACCGACTGTTTAAAACTCCACATATTTAAATTTTCGGATACATACAGTCTCCTATATAAATAAATCCCGTCAAAAAACGTAAAAAAACGTCTCGGCGACAAAATTACCAGATCATTGTCGTGAATTTCAAACTTCGATAATTAATTGAATATGTATTTTTTCCACTCTTGGATTCAGGTTGGATAATTTGATTACACTTAAACTATTTAGAATTGTAATTTTCGGTTTGAATGTTAGTGTTTTAGTAAAACAATATTTGGTGGTCATTTATCCATTTTGATAAGCAAATAGAATTTAAATACAAAACGTACAATTATTCTGATGAGTGTATATTTATTTTGGAACGTAAAACATTGTTTTTTAGGCAACTCGGTATAGAGTGGATTAAATTTATATGAAGTTATATATTTTATTTGTTGCTTAGTCTAAGGGACAAAAAATATTTTTGGTGAGCATTTAAATTGCACCCTTTTTTAATCAGCTTCAATGCACTGACACATATTTGGCATGGCAGGTTTAGAGTTTTATAATACTATACATAAACGAGTCATTTTGTGAATATTGCATGTTTGATAGTTTTTCACGCAAACTGTTAAACAGATTTTCATGAAATCATTTAGTAGTAATAATATAGTTCTCACATCAGAAGATCTTACAAAGTCTATAATTTACAACAATATTCTTTAAATTCGCCAAAAATCCATCACGTTGCGACGGATTTGTTATGTTACAAGAATGGATAAGGTGAGTATGAGTACATGGGGATCTTTGAAAATCGCACTCGTGACTGAAAAATTGAGAGAAAGAAGACTAAGATCTAATGGGTACAAAAAAGGTAGACCAAAAAAGAGACGTTGGATTATGAAGGATGACATGATGATTTGAAGTGTAACGGAGGATGTGTCAGAATAGAGGAGTATGGAAGGAAAAGACATATTGTGCCGACCCTAAATAATGGGCAAAAACAATTGTAGTAGTGTATGCCTTTATAACATTATTATTGCTTTATCCGAATTTTTGTGCTATTCATTCTATCCGAGCAGGAACGGAGAGAGAATACAATTTCTGTTTTTGACAAAACAACCCACAGTCAGGTGGTAGGGTATTTTCCCGACTGGATGGCTACCCCCCTGGTCTAGAGTATGCCGCCATAACAACCTTAAGTTTGTCCCGGTAATAATGACCAGGTTCCAGACTCTCATAAGAGAGCAGCAGCGCATTTATAGCATCTTTAGTGTTGCAAATGTCTATAGGCGATGGTAGCCGCTTTCCATCGAGTGGGCCGTCTGCCTGTCTGCGGAACTCATGCAATAAAAAAGAATAAAAAATGTTGCAAATACATAGCACTATCTATATTATAATAGTTCGGACCTCTGTTTATGAGTTATGACGCATGCCTTGTTTGGTCGACGCTTATAAGAGTTAAATAAGTAGGCTAATTGACAAATATCACGCAAATTATAACATTCGTGAACAAGTTTCGTGTCATTTTTTCGTCCACACCTTCATATAAAACACATCACCGATAAATTTACCAAATGAGAACACTTTAACGCGATGACTTCATAGTCTCACCATCTAGACATAAATATTATCAGCCATGATATCCTTTCCACTTTACTCTAATTCGGTCAATATTCACATCCTCAAATGTCAGTGCATTGAAAATTGTATGGCTATAAAACGTTGATTAATCGCTTCCTTTTATCATAGATATACTTTGTACCTTATCTATCTACATATAACTAGTGGTCATCCGTGGTCGAAATTCGAACATAATATAATAAAACTACGTTTTAACGGTTTTAATCGCGGTAATTTATTTTATTTAGGTTTATCCGACGTTTCGGCCGCTTTTCAGTTGCCGTGGTCATGGAAGACAAAGATGACATTTGTCAAACGTGTATTGTCAAAGTTTTTATTCAGCCTACCGCCAACTTGTTCATTTTAAGTTGTTGTTCGAACATAATAATTGATGTCAAAGACTACTTCTATAATCACAAATTTCGACAAAGCTGCAATGTTAATTTGACTTGAACAATAAACAAAACAGTGTCTGTGTGTCAAATACATGTTAGTATGTGTAAAGTTTTTTTTCCTGATTTAATGTATTTTTTGCAAAATTTCACTCCTCCGGCCGCGCAATTTTCAAATTCAAAGATAGATTACCAGTAACTGCTTACCTGTAAGTAGATAAAACCGATTGGAAGATAGTCTCATTATTTCCATTCCTTATGTTGACAATGAATTGACATTCGGGCACTGTGACATATTCGTAAAGGCCAGGGGTCAATTGGAAGCGACAGAACTCGCCCTTGAAACCGCGACCTATTGTGCCCCCTCCAATACCCCCTAATGGACATCCTGGAACGGTAAATTACGTTCAGACACGATATTTAAAAAAAATGCTAGACAAGTTGCTGGGGAGTTTCATGGCGCTTCTTCTCCATTAAACAGCGATAACACGTTGCAAAGCGGCGTACATATAATATGTAGAATTTGGCTTATATATTGTTACGAGCTAAAGGACTCGAATTAAAATAAATGCCGTTGGAATTACTATAGAGTTTATTAGAACCGTACGTACAAACACGTATAAAACAGGTACAAAATAAAACTGGATGCAACATGCTCACACTACACGATTCAATGCAATTCAACACACGCAAAGTCCGTCACTATGTCGCTAATCGAAAGTACTACACACGTCCTAATCGTATCGTAGTCGTAGCTTAACGGCCCCACCCCCCCTTTCGGGCATCGTTTTATACTAAACTGTATAATACCGACAAAGGAGCACCGTTCACGCACATCTGGCAAGCTTCGACGCAATGCAATAAAAACACGGATTTATTCGGTTCGACACTAAAAACAGCCATAAAATAAGTACGATAACAATAGATGTTTTTAAAGTTTAAACACGAAGTAAATAAAAGAATTCGTTTTTACAACATGCAGGTTGCGCGGTCTTTGTCGGTATGTAACAATATGTATATCCTTCAATAAGTGTTCTCCATAGAGACTTGTTTTGAATAAAACCTTTCGATTTTGAATTTTTGGGTTACAAAGCCGTTCGCAACATCAATTAAATGGCGAAGCGAAGGCGAGGTTGGTTTTAAGATGGAATGAGTTAGAGGGATCTGACAGGAGAAATGGGATAGAAGGTGGTTTTATTGATTTGTCAGATGGTAGGGATATGATAAAATAACGACACTAAAATCACCCGAAAGTCATTATTTAGTTAAAAAGTTATAGAGTAATATAAACCAATCAATAACTCTTTATTGTGCACCAATACAAAAATATATATATATATATATAAAATGATTGTGTGCGTATGTGACTACTCCTAAACATCTGGACCGAATACGATGAATTTTTTTATGTGTGTTCAGGTGTATGCGAGAATGGTTTAGATTTACAATTAGACCCAATAGGCGGCGCTGCAATCGGATTCTAAGTTTTATTTATTTAGGGCAAGACAACGCCTGCCGAGACAGCTATTAATATTATAAAACTTTAAAAATGCCGTGTCTGTACATTGAAACTATTAAAAAAAACAACTGGGATACACTATATAAACCGTGGAGAACATAATGCGATATTTTTTCTTTTGTGTTTGTTCAGGATTCACGTAAAAACTACTGGGCCGATTTCGATGCGATTTTCGCTGGTGGCACTCTAATTCTTAGAGTTAAAATTTGCACTATATAATATGGGTATATATATAAAATGGGTCAGATTAAAAAAACAATTCGAATGCCAATGTGATATTTTCACTGATCGATACCAAATTTAAGATAATAAAATGTATGATATTTTTATTATTCAAAAATACCTAACCCCCACAGTTTTGAATAAAACGATAGCTTACATTCGTAATTTAAATTCTACGGTATTTTGTATCCCAGGAACGGGACAAAGTCACGGGCATGTCTTAGCATGTACATAATTAAAGTAAAAAAAAGGTCCCAGACGTGGTCGGTATTCATTGTAAATCTATATGTCCATCATCTAAACTTTCTAAACTTATTCCACTGTGACAATAATTCCTTTACTTTTGTAAAACCATCTGTTTATCTTGTTGTAGATGATATTTTTTAGCTGATAATATACTGATAAAAGTTTATCACAATTAATCACCTACTTATTACTATGTTACATATTATATTATTATATATCACATGGTAAACCAGAAGTATTTAACTATATTAATTGATAAAATATGTACTTTAAGTATGTCTGTTTAAGCTCTACCTAATAATCTGCACCACCTACATCGCTAGACTAGGCTTAATTATTCCTAAGTTGCCTAGAAGATACTGCTTTAAGCAATAATATTTTATATATCTATATTTTTTTTAATTGCTTCATCTAAAGACAGCCCATCTAAAGGAAAGTGGCTACTATCGCCTATAGACATTTGCAATAAATACCAGCGATGAAGCCAATGTTATGCCAGCCCTTAGGATGTGGAACAGAGATGGGCAAATGGGTTCTAAAAGAAATAATAGGTTAGGGAATCTTTTCTATCCTTCTCTTGTATTTCATTCTGTCATTCTTGATTGCCAATCATGGCCAGCGGGACTCTCACTCATTATATGAATATGATTAGGTCAAAGCTAACAATTTCATACCAATATTCTGTGAGAGTGTGTTTATCACACCAATTGAGATAACCCTAAGAGCTGTAATCAAGATTTTAATTTTTAATGCTGGAGTACAGCAGAGAGGCTGACGGCCATCGGTTATAGAGAGTGATTACCATCGCCTGTGAACATTGGCAACAGTAAAAGTGGTACCAATGAGCTGCCAGACTCATCAATAGAACTGGAATCTAACCACTAACACCAGAACACAATTCATGGTTGTTATGGCAGCATGCTCTTGACCAGTAGCCACACACATGGCCAAATACCCTACTACCTGGCTGTGGGTTGCTTCGTCACCTCTTATGAAAAGCCGCCCAGCCACAGGAATTAGTATTCTTTCTCAGTGTTTATGGAAAGTTTAGATTCTAGCATGGCTTTACCATACCAGAATATGACTATATGACCTCATCTATATATTATAACAATTAATACATGCTGATGGTAAAAGCAGACATCTTAAAATAAGTAGCATAGTCTTATAATCTGCCTTTGATAAGCTATTGACCGAGCTGCTGTTAATTATTATCCCAAACATTTGCACATGATACTTGTAATATTTCACTCTTAATTTAAATCCTACTTGAGTTTGAGTGCGTTTTAAGTAACAAGTATGAAGTACTATTTTTTCTTCTTAATTTCATTTATTATTTGAATTCATTTTAGCATTACTTATTGTGAGTCTATTGGTGTGCACAAAATCAAGCCAACAATTTAAGTAGGTGTTATTTTAAAACCTGCTAAAATGATGTTTGGACATTTTCATTAATTAATAATTAACACCAAAGGAAAGTTTTATAAATTTGCTTTGCAATAATGAACTTGTTAATTCTCAGTCATTAAAATAGATACTAAATAAAAGTGACTTGTAAATAACTAACATTTAAATTTAGTTATTTACAAGTCACTTTGATTGCAACTATTGATTAGATCCAAACGAGTAAAATTCATAAATTTAGTTTGTGAGTACTAAGACTTAAATTATCAGTGTTGTTGTGTGTTTTAGTCAATCTTGTTTAAGACAAATAACTAAATGCTAATACTTGATTTAATAAATTTGTGAGAAACACATTTAAATTCATTATATTATCCACAACACACATATTTCTTTTTCACTACATTAGATATTAAAGAGTGAGTGTTAGAGTACCTAACTTGTTCAACAATTAATAAACCTTCACTTAACTTCATTCTCTAAGTTATGAAATCATAACTTGCTACATTATACTAAACTTAGAAGACTGTAGCATTTTGTAAAACGATAGTGTCTCTGTTTACTAGATGTTCCAGTACCTTATTATTTATTTCTACAATAAGTAGATGATAATAATAAACATGAAATCACAACTACAAAGAACGGATAAACATTTAACTTACCATACATCCTTTGCGCTGAGATCATATTAATATAATCCATTATTGGACGCTTTTTATGCAACCGTTTTCCAACATAATACTTTAAATACCTAAAAAAGCAACAAATTGAGAAGAACTAATCACTTTATATCCATGAGTTGATATAAATAGAAAATAAACAATGAAGAGCATACCTCGCAGTTAGCGGCATCATTTCAAACATATGACTTGGTTTCGGTCTAATTATCTGTTTACTTTGTAGTGGGAATTCATGATTTAAAGGCAATTTTAGACCATATTTAGGGGGTTCGTCTAATTCGAGGTGATCACCTACAGTATACATCTCCATGTTTCCCAAAAAGTACGATGCGCGCTTGACTATAATTTTTTAATCAAACTCATAAAATAAACTTGTTACAGTAATTCAGTTGAAAAATATTTAGAAACATCTTTCACGACCAAAATTCACGGCAAAATGTTAAATTATCAGACATTATTCTTATCATTTATCATGAAATGACACTGACAACAGTTTTTTTATATTTTATTTAGGTTTATGGCTTGGCAGCTAGGTCTTTAAGCCGGGTACAATACACTTTCATCATTTTCTTAACATCAGAATTGGCTGTATGGGCTAAGATTCTTTTGCCTGCCTTCTACTACTATTACTTAGGGATGTCATACCAAAAACATATCGATGTTTTGTCCGATATAATATATCGTAATGTTGTATCGATACTTTGCGATAAATCGTAGAAATATATCGATATATCGTAGAAATATATCGATATATCGTAAAAAAAATATTTTTCGTATCTAGCTAGTCTATAATATTAAATATTTAATAGGAATCAGTTTGATATAATTAATAACAGCTACGGTAGAGAAAAAAATCAAGTTTATTTACTTATAATTTCCAATATTTTTTGTCTAGAACTTGCATAAACAAAACAAATAGTATTTTCTCGTCACAGCTTGCTTCTTCTATACAATTGAATTGTAGCCATTTTTTTATAAATCGTATTATTTATTTTTATCAGTTTTTATATGACTTTATTTACATATCGTAAACTGTATCAAGCAAAACACTCAAAACATACAACTTTCATTTGTAGGTTATTTTGTACTGAGACCGAAACGATTAACCACCGACACAGTTTTATAAAATTTTTAATACTAGTGCTGCCCTTACGTAAAAATATTTTCGAAAGCTAACATCGAAAATTGATTATGAAATTAGTAGGCTTACTTATTTTCATAATCAGATGATTTCATTAGTATATCTCATAATCGGCAACCGCTGAAAATCTACAAAAAAATCAAATCGATCTTTTATTGAGACTATTGAGACGACTATACATTGTAGGTTAGGTATGTAGTGGAGTTTAATTTAAAGTAACAGTATAAAAAGTAAAAATATGTTCCTTAATTTCCTTTGATATTTGATATATCGGATAAAATGTATTGATTGAACATATCGATACTAGATTATTCGATAATATCGGTTGGAAGCGGTATATCGTGTGCATACATCGATATTTTATGAAATATCGATATTTATCGAGCACTCCTACTATTACTACTATAGTGAAGTTGAAGTTGACAGTGACACATACACATGATTTCTGATCGTAAAATTTGTAAAAAGTTTGTTTTTGTAAAAAATAAAAAGGAACATGAAACTGTTGACTATTGAAATTCTTTAAATAACAATATAAGTTAAAAGTTTTCGATCAAATTCATGCTTTAATATTTAGAAAATAGTATGGGTAAAGTCTAGAATTTAGAACAGCTTGAATAAAAGAAATCAAACTAAGTTTGTCTTTGCGCAATCTCCAAGATCTCTTTACATCGCATTAGAGATTTAAGAATGGATATTCCTGTGCAAATAGCAATTCGATTAAAGCCCCCGAGTCTGGCTGATTCAACACAATGTATATTCAGCAACCCCGTAACACAGATAGTAATCACAGAAAGTGGTCAAACATTCCATGTAAACAGAGCCCTGCCAGTGGACTGTACGCAGGCACATTTGTTTAATTCGTTTATGATTCCTCAGATTAATTGTTTTCTTGACGGCTGCGACACTTCAGTTGTGGTTTTTGGACAATCCAAGACAGGAAAAACATACACTTTATTTGGATCAGGTAAGGTTTTGCTTTTAAAGTTCTGGTATTATTTATCTATTAATGCCAGAGACCCAGCATCAAAACGAGGCAGTGGCTGTGGGGGGCGTGAACATCAAGAAGATAAACCTACACCACCCGTAAAGTGTTGTTTATCTCCTATAAAGTAAGGTTTGATAGGTTAAAATTGAAACCTTGCTCTGGACACTTCCTACGGTAGCTCCAATCTTTTACCTCATCAATCTATAAACTACATTACTATTTTGGTTTTATTGTATTTTAGTATGTATACTTTTCACACCATGAATAATTAAAATAAGTGGGAAATAACTATGACATCTACATTGAGTTTATCTCAGACATTTTTGACTTTGGCAAGGTTAAGAGCCACATGAGATATATTTACAAAGGTGTAGATGTTGGGCATATTAAAAATTAAAATTGATACGTAATGGTAAAGAGGAACTTCATACTTGTTCAAATAAAGAAATAAAATAAAAACTTGCATATTTTGAGTAAATACATTGAATGATGATATAATTGAGGGTAATATATTTTTTTCAGGGTTTGAATGCATACACAGTGAATGTGATCAGGGTATAGTGCCAAGATTTCTTACAGAAATATTTCACAAACTCAACCAGATGCCTGAAAGAGAATTCATTTTACACATAACTTGGATGCAAATTGTGCAAAATAATATATTTGATGTACTTGGTGCTGGTTTGGTTAGGTGTTGCAATGTGGAAGAGGCATTTCAGTACTTGCAGTTAGGTTGGAGACAGAGATGTCAGGGTAATAACCACACAGTGTTCACTGTGAGTGTGGAGCAAAAGTGGGTTGGCACAAATGGTGTTTTAAATCATAGAATGTCAACAGCGAGTTTCTGTGATTTAGCAGCATACCCAGAACCTGGTCTATTTGCTCTAGAAAACATTCTGAAGGAACTTCTAGCTGGAAACCCACCTAAACAAATTAATTATGATCAATGTATAATAACTGCCATGTTAAGAGACTCATTTGGTGGCAGAGCATTTACATGGGTAATAGGTTGTATAAGCACAGAGCCAGAAGACTATCAAGATACATTAAAAGTGCTTAACCTCTGTCTGTGCTGCAGAGGCATCAAAAATTTTGTAACAGTCAATCTTTTTGCTGATAATAATACTCCAGTTTATGCAGAGAAATCAATACTACCACAAACAGACAATGCTTTTAATTTACAATTTGCTACAGCTCAATGGATAAAGCTGGTCTCAAATGCTGAAGGCTTGTTCAATAAGATACTTCAATCTAAGTCACTATCTGAAGCAGACATCAACCAAGTCAGTGAGTGGTTATTCTTAAAAGCAGAATGTGATGAATGTTTAAATAGTGATGCAGGAGATAATAATAAGGATGTGCCTCCAAAACAAGGCCTGCCCAGAATAGCTGAAGATACAGAGCCAAGTGAACTAAGTGAATCTGATGTTGATTCTGATTCAGAAGAAGATAGTCATATAGATACAGTGTTTCATGATAAAGTAGAAAAGTTTATGGAATACTTCAGGGAAAAGAATGATCAGCTCTTTGCAGACAGATGTGAAGAGTATCTCAATCATATTGATTCTGACGATATAACAATATCAGAGACTAGTGGGTCACAATCTTTACCAATTATGACTTCTCAGTCAAATTCTGGCCGAAGGAGGACAATACAACCAGGGGAAAGCTTGTCTGGGGCGGAATTAGAATTGCTAAGGAAAGTGGCAGCTAAAGCTATTTCACCTGAATCACAAAAAATTCTTATTGAATCTCACAAAAAAGATGTAGACCCTGAACCAAAACTAATTGAAAGAGAGCTGCTGAAAATGATTGACTCAACAAAAACTGAAGAAATATGTAAGAAGTTAAAAATAACTAGGGAGAAATATGGTCAAAAACAAAACTTAGCTAGAAAGTTGTCCAAAGAAATCAATAGCAGTCAGTCACAATTAAAAGAATTAATTAATCTTTGTATAGCTAAAGAAAGGCTAATTAGTGATCTAACAAGAACAACAAGTCAGCATACACATAATAAAAATTACACAGACAAAATAGAGAGCACTATTGATCATGATATTGTTAAAGAGGTTAAGAGACATGAAACAAACTTGAAAACGTATAAAAAGCAAATTGAGCAAATAAAAAGACAGATCAAAAAGGATGAAAAACGAAAAACGACTCTAGACTTGGAACTTGTTAAGGATAAAATTAAATTAGATGAATTATCAGATACCTCGGTTGATGTTAAAGATAAGAAAATAAATTCTTTAAAACATTTTACCAATAGGATATCACAATTAGACAGTATATTAAAAGAAAAAGTTAATGATTTAGAAAACTCTGAACTGTCTAAAGAAAAGGAACTAATGCTAAGAAAAGAAATCAAAAACTTACGCAAAACAAGAGAATGTTTGCATGACCAAAGGTGCACTTTAGGACACAAGAGGAAAATGTACAAATCCTTATCTGACTCAGAGGTATGCTCCAATTTTAATCTAGTTTCTCTAGAAATAAATAAATATTAATTAATATATTAATGGTATAACATTTCCTTACATATTCTATTCTAGGAGCGCAAGTTGCTTGAATGTGAGGAAGCAATTGAAGCAATAGACACAGCAATTGAATTTAAGAACAATTTGATATGTGGCAAATCTCCCTCAGCTTCATTGTCAGATTCCATAGACAATAAAGATACGAGAAGTCGCGGAGAACAGATGTTGATGGCCAGATTGGACAAATTATCTCATGATGAAATGAAAACACTTCTCTATAGGTATTTTCAAAAGGTATGTCCTGAAACTTAACTATAACTCCTGTAATTTTGTAACTACGAAATGGAAAACTCTGCAAAAATGAAGGGGGTAGAACTTAAAAAATATTTTCAATGAAAATTAGTTTACATATTTTAAATGCAGTAGTGTTGTGTTTTTTAAAATTAAGTACTTATTCAGTATATCATAGCCAAATGACACAGACAATGCATCTTTATTGTTTCTACTCTATTGTGTCTGGTCGGTTTTGATATGTTTTAACATTCCCCTTAAATATTTGGTTAGATCTGCTACTTCGATCTGTATTTGCTGCTACTTAACCTGTGGCCTGCTGAGGTTTTGTGACTTCCCTGGCCTATCTTACATAGCGTATACTTAAATATAACATAATGCATTTACACTGGTATCTTTTCTGGTGTTGCAAATGTGCATTGTCTATAGGATGCTAACTACTATTCATTAGATTGACCATAATTTGCTGTATTCTTACATTAAAAAACACGTACATTTATTACATTGCGGTCTGCAACGTCTCAGTTATTAAGTGTATGTGTCCTTCGTAAAAAAAGGCGGGCCGGTAGAATGTTGACGTGTCGCGGTGAACTGGCTGGCGCTGATAGGTTTAGTGGGTAGATTACCAGCCAGCATCTCATAACTCCTTTCTTAAGGTGAAAGTGTGTGCAGTGCCGGTCCCCAGGAGCCGAACATACTTCTCACAAATTTACAAGGGGGTTCGAAGGGATGAAAGAACGAAAGGAAAAATATTTATTTGGTCTTCACATAGAACGACATATGACAAATTAAATGATGTAGGTACATACCAAAAGAAGTCACCCGATACCAAATAGGTGTAGTTCAGTATATGCCAGGCCACAGGCATCTGATGCTGGTTTTTAACTGCACTCTAGGACGGATGGATATTGCACTATTATTTATTAATATATATAGTATGAATAATAATAAATGCTGGATGCCTAAATGCATTCCCCAAGGGATATCAAAAAGAAAATAGTGTTGTATTTGCATTGAAGGTGGTGGATCTGCGCGGCGCGTGCGCAGCGCTGGAGGCGGGCGTGGCGGCGTCCGCGGAGGAGGCGGCCGTGTGGCGCGCGCGCGCCGCCGCCGCCTGGAGGCACGCGCAGAAGACCAGGCACCACACCAACACTAGGTGAGACCACTTAAAATCCACACACTTCTATTACCGTAAAATGGGGGGAATAGGGTTTAGGGGGTGAATTGGGACTAATCTCAAGTTTTATTTGCGACCTGATATACACATTTATGTTACGTGTTACACTTTGTGGTAGGATTTAAATTTGAAGCTTGCAATATTTTTTCTATAAACTTTCAAAACTCAGTCATCCTGTCATAAGTATTTAATTAAAATAGTACTTTAAAACGTTAGGTCATTTATGATAATATATTAGGAGACTGACACTTTAAAAAATGGTAGGTACTGTAGGTACCTGCCTATAGTATGAAAGTGTCAGCCCTAGCGAAAAACTCTATTAACCGCTTAAGCGACCCGATTCACCCCAACACCTGGGTGAATAGGGACAAGTGAGTTTTTGTAACTTTTTATGACTATTCTTTAATAAGCTATATCTTAATTCATTAGAAATGAAAATGTTAACTACCGGAACCATTATGATCTCCGTTTTAATACTATAACTACAAAAAAATGTGATAAAAATCAATGTTGAACTTAAAAACTGTCCCGATTCCCCCCCATTTTACGGTACATGATGTGCTGCAGTAATACTACGCTCTCACGAAATATCCTATCTATCTATCTAGCTAGAAATCTGGGGCTTGACAAATCATAAAAGTACTATTTCAGGCACATACAGTCGATTCATAGGTGCTTCGAAGGCAGTCACGCCGAGAGAGCCCTCTCCTTCGGGCTGACGACCGATTCGGAGACGTCGGACGACGCGATGCGGCTCGTGGACCGAATGAAGCAACTGGCAACATGTCCTCCTGTAAGTGTTCATGTAATAATAATTATTTATATATTCAATTACCCCTGATTCAGTCAGTCAGATAATGTTTATATCATATGTATTTATTGCAGCGTCTGCCAAACTTTTTCAGTTCGCTGCCCACTTACTGGTTTATTACTGTCTCGGCGACCTAGCTAGTTGAAAATAGGGTACACTGATATAAGGCACAAAAATTTATACATCCACAATATTAAACTGAGATTTTATATTTATTTAAGAAAACATTTATTATTTAAGGAAATACCCCACACATATTCTAACAGCGAATACCTAAGTTTATTATAGTTTTCGTAGAAACTATAGTAGTAAACTATACTATAGTAAACCGGAGCGCCTCGCGGAGCCACTCGTTGCTCTCTACGGCGCAAACTTTGAGAATCCCTGCTGCTATTTAGCTCCTGTTCAATTTTATGACATTTACTTAATTGAGAATGAACTAATTAGGTATTTCAATTTATGATTGACTTCAGTTTAGAAATATGTTTTAAATATAAAAATGTTGATTGAAATTTCCTATAAAAATAAGAACGGACTAATTAGATAATTAGAGCGTGTTTTACAATACTCTAATTTTTAGTTACCTGGACTAAAAGTAGTACAGCTGCGATCTAGGGGCATATGTTTATATTTTGTGTTCTGTTATGTTGGGCGACCATGAAAGAAGAATAGCAAGGGATTACAAACCCCAGTAAAAAGCATCACTGTACTATATTTTTTAATTACCTGGACTAAAAGTACAGCTGCGGTCTACCACTTTTACGTTGAAAGCCTGGAGCATGGTGTTGTTGTATGGCGATCATTCATAAGTGAGTTGTTGATTCGATTCGCAACTGTGAGTTGAATCGTATAGAATTTCTATACTAATTGATTCAACTCTTATCTGACTTTTATACGTGCAAGAACAGGTATAGAATACAATTTCCTGCGGCCGGGCGGCCTGTCGTAAGAGGCGACAAAACAACCCACAGCCAGGTTGTAGCGTATTTGCCCGACTGGATGGCTACCACCCCTGGTCTAGAGTATGTCGCCATAACAACCTTGACTTGTATTCTGGCATAAGTAACCAGGTTCCAGTCTCCCTTAAGAGAACGGCACCGCATTTGAAGCACCTTTGGTGTTGCAAATATCCATAGGCGATGGTAACCGCTTTCCACCAAGTTTACCGTAGCCTGTCAATTGAAATCCTGTAATAAAAAATAAAAAACTCGCATGTGCCATGCTTGCAACATAAAAGTGGTCAATCGCAGGATCGCTATTATATATTTTTTATATATATATTGTTTGTAGGTGCCTGTGATACCTAGTCAAAACTTGAGGCAACTAATGCCAGCCACCAACATGCCAGTAGCGAAAGTCACCAAGGAGAAGAACAAGCTTGTGATAGTGCAGCAAAAGAAACACTGATATTTGTATAAATTTTTTATATTGTTGTTTTGTCATTTATT
This sequence comes from Dendrolimus punctatus, assembly GCA_012273795.1. Taxonomy (NCBI): domain Eukaryota; kingdom Metazoa; phylum Arthropoda; class Insecta; order Lepidoptera; family Lasiocampidae; genus Dendrolimus; species Dendrolimus punctatus. Next base: position 2,351,138 of record CM022538.1, on the reverse strand, counting down.
CTTGTATTTTTTGGCACTATTATTATATAGACATTTTTTTGATGGAAACGTATGATGATAATGCTGATATTAAGCCCAAAATAGACGGCTCATTTCTGTCTTTCAATTTTGACATAAATGAGGTGAGGGTTGTCAACTTATTTGGTATTTAGTGTTTCTAAGATTATGGGGTATGTGCAAGGACGATTTTTTTTGTTAAAAGTATATAATGTGTATAAATAATTAATAGAAATAAATACAAATAACAACATTTGCAACTTTATAATATAAAATAAAAACTAGAAAAAATAACGAATCTGGAAAAGCAGTCACTCATAAAACCTTTTTAACTATTAAATAGGAGTTTTTGACGGAAACTGAAGGGGGACGTGTTGTCCAGTTTTAATTCCTAAAATGTTTAAAAATACTGTAAAATGAACAATAGTTGTAGGAATTGTTGTATTAATCGTTTTTATAGTAGTAGTAATTATGTGGTTTTGTGAGAAATGTAGCTTGTATAGCCAAATGTAGCCTTTTGAGTTTTCATAAGAACTCCGTTGAATGGTGTCGATTGTGGCCTACGATACAACCGCGCTTGACTTAAAGGCCTCGTTGCCAAGCCATTAAACATTAAAAAACAGACTAAATTCTTTATGTTTTTTTAATTTCTTATGTCACATTTCTTTACAAATTGAAAGACAGAAATGGACACGTCTAATTCTGGCTTGAGATGCGTCAGCAAAGTTGAATGAATTCGGTTGAAAAGCACATAAATGAAAGGCCACGACGGTGTTAATTGACAATGAATTATTGAAATTTGGATCACTGGTTGAATCATCCAAATTGATAGTCTCATATCGGCTTACGTCAATACTAAATTAAATCGAATTTTCTTATTACAATTATCAAATTTTAATAGTTACGATATTGAATATTGTCGTTTAGAAGCTTTATTCATAAAGTTTTTATGATAATAAGTGCAAAGCCTGTGAAACAGACGTTGGTGATTTGGAGCACATAATTTTTAAGTGTGTACATTTTTCGTTGGATAGACTTGTTCTTGTCAGTGAAATAACAGAAGTGCTGAAAAATGATGAGTCCCGCCGCTTACATGACATTTTAAAAATACAAGACTGTTATAAGCCACTATTTAAATATATTAAAAACACTATTGGCAAACTATAATATGAAACAAACAAAAATAAAGTGAACTGAAATTAATTTAATTAAGATCTGGCTTAAAGGCCTAGTTGCCAACCCATAAATATTTAAAAAAGTTTTTAGTCTGTAATATCACGTCTTTGTCATTGTGATGTTAATAGTAAGAGATGGCGATATGTTATAATTTTAAAGGACTGAATTAGCCTCCAAGATTAACATCAGGGGCCTAATTCTGCTATTATATGTCGTTAAAATCGCAGGCCACTATCGTGTAGTGCGATTTTAACCGAAGGTTTGCCTGATTTCGGTATTCTGTTAATTCCAGTGGCATTCCCGTAGCTTGTCACTGTATTTTTAACTTTTTTTTATAGGCGAAAGCTATCAAAGTAAATGTTTAAAAGAAAATCGAGTTGGTTGTGATTCGAACGTAAGGAAAAAATGGTGTTTCATTTTATTTGGTCCCATTTTAATTAAATTATATATAATTTTGCTTCGTTCGGGTCCATCGCATGGACTTTCCTTATCCAGATACATAAGTCGTATTAGGTGTTGATATTTTATCCTCGATTTACAGATTAATGTTTAGATCATTCAAAATCGTAATACATGAGTGCACACTTGCTTCATAGCAATATATTATAACATGTTACAATGGAAGGGCGATATGTACTTGCCTTGCGTCTTGTCTGTGTGGCTTGCGCTTAAATACTCTTGTAAATATTTTATATGAATAAATTATTAAAGACTGCTCTCTTCGAGTTATTTATATGTAGTAATAAAATGCATCACATTTGATTAATAAGGAAGTTTTATTTCACACGTTTTTTACGTTGGCGCAAATTTTATGTTTAATACGTACTGAATGGTGATCCTTGTCCATATATAATTTTTTGATTTTTATGAAATGTGGCCGCTGCATCAATCGGTCATATGAAAAAACATGTCGAGTCTCGGGACGCCCGACATAAGCGCCCGCAAGTAGCGTGAGAGAAAGGGAAGCCAGACTGGCGCTGTAACGCGTTACGTAACGAAGCTGTTTGCTCTCCCATAAGAAGTTATCACTTCAAGATGTATTTTTTTACGACGTCGGCAACGCGTTTTAGACGCTTTTTTAATGTTGCGAACGTTTGTTGATAGATAGATAGATAACAATTTATTGTACACCGTTACAGAAAACACAGATGAACTTAGCCTAAAAATGTTCTAAATGTGCACAATAGGCGGTCTTATCGCTAAGAAGCGATCTCTTCCAGACAACCCTATTTTATTTTTGAGTGAGATTTATCGAGTGGGGTTTAAACCTTATAAAAATACTCTATTCTTATCCAAGCTAATACTTTTTTAAAGTCTGCTAGTAGTCAAACGGTCCACCTGATGGTAGTGAGTGGTTAGTCGCTCACGGATATGCACGTGTTAGATTTTGGATTGGGTAGTACAGAGAAATACATATATTGTTCGAAAAAATTGATCACAGCGTGAAACGTAACGCATCTGACTGTTTTACCGACGGCATAAATAAATACATTTAACTAAATAACATGGAAGACCGCCTTATGCAAGGCACCTTAAATACGTTTTGTGTAAGTAAGCAGTTTAATATGATTAACTAATTTTTATTTAAAATCGAACGTTAAGCAAGCGGCCCTTAATGTCAGATAAATTAGCTGCGAGACTTTTATTCTAGTTTACGATCAGCACATAAATAATTTTTATTTCGAATTACCGATAGTTTCGGTTTCAAGCACCCCGTTTCATGCCTGATATATAATTATGAAAGAGAGTTAATTCCACAGCTTGACTCGTATAGTATTTTGAACGATAATTGATTCATATTCAAGGCAAGGAACCCTAAAGTTTATTTTTACATTTTGTTGTATAAGGCCATAAAAGGGCTGTTTGGCTGTCATACAAATGAAAAAATAGTTAAAATAATTTAATCAAAATTTTATTTACATTTCATATAATTTCTATAACTTATTGTATTCGATTTAATTCATTTTACATAATATATTCGAGTGGTCATTATTTAAAGTTCCACGGTATACACAGCACGCCTTCAGTCAGCACTGAGTAATAGTGAGTTATGTTTAGGATGTTCCCGCGAAGATTCTGTAAACATAAAACAATTTATTTATTTCACTAATTAAATATTACATAAATAGAATTAGTTTTATTAATTATCATTTATCAAAATTGGGTCGTTTTGTTTTTACGCCAAAGGGAATGTTTGCACTGAAAATCAGCATTGTGTCGGATATAATTCCGGCACAGTAATATGCAGAGTGCAAACCTTTTTTGCTGAAAATGCGGCGTACAAATTCTCAAATTATGCTCCGTATGTAATAATGAATAAGATATGTAATTACGTCGCTATTTATTCAAAACAGGTTTTTCTAATTATACTAGTAAATTTAGACGAATAAAGACGCCGTGAATATTCGGCCTATTACTGTGTAGTATTTGGTGGAATACCGAACGCCAAATTGTGAAAAAAGAAACGCACATATTACTCAAAAATGCACTATACATTTCATCCACAAATAATGATAGTTAAACTATAACATGACATACTGTCATAGGTTATATATACTTAATATATATATTGAAATGTAGTAAATATAATAAAGTTGATATCTATATATCAACTTATTTTACTATATTTTGTTTATACAAAACTAGCGACCCGCCGCGGCTTCGCACGGGTGCAATGCTGATACAAAATTAAATACACTACAGAAAAACTATGAACGTTGTATATAAAAACATAGCGGCCCGCTCCGACTTTGCACGGGCATCACTACATAGAAACCTCTAAAATTAGCAATGTTGCCTTAGTATATGATGCATGTATTATACATATAAACCTTCCTCTTGAATCACTCTATCTATTGGAAAAAACCACATCAAAATTCGTTGGGTAGTTTTAAAGATTTAAGCGCACATAGGGATATAGGGACAGAAAAGGCGACTTTGTTTTATACTATGTAGTGATAGTGATATAGTAAAATAAGAAAATTTCATAGCAAGGAAATAGTATTAAAGGACATAGTATGTAATAAATGGATAGTAAATGTGTAAAGAAAATAGTATATAACTTTGTATTAGAAATAAGAGATAAGAAAAGGCTTTATGAAAGCCTTTTCTTTTCTTATCTCTTATTATCTCTTATTTCTCTTATCTATCATTTCTTGAGATATGATATATCTCAAGATTAAGGAAGGCAATACAAAAAAAAACAAAAGTGCGCGCGTGCGTGTGTGTTATGTGTAGGCATGCGTGCGTGCGTATATGTGTGAGAGCGATTTTAGGGTATTAACAACTTCCCTGAGCAACGAGTCATATACGACTCATCGGAACGTTTTATAAGTCAGTGCATCATATGTGACTCATGACTCCATACAATTTCGTTGTTGTTAAGGAACCTCGCTCACCATGTTCAACTTGTCACTCCTAGTCAACAGCCTTTGGCAACATGATATCATGAGTGCTGGAGTAATGCTGTCATCTTTGTGGAGTTCCAGTAAACCAAAACGTTCTTTCACTTCTTTATGTAGCGCTTTTTCCACGTGTTTGTTGCTGAAAATTGAAAAAAACTAAACAATTCACCAAACTAAAATATATCTCGAGACAAGTTAGCTCTGGAGTAGTATGCACGAGTCCAGTAAAATGTTAACCTACACATAACGCTTTAACACAAAATTATCAGCTGTAATAAGTTATAGGTGACAATTTATATTACCGATCAACCGTAATACTTCCCCTCAGCAAGATTGTCCAGGCTTATAGCAGGGGACCTTTAACTATCCAGCCTTAGGCCATAACGGTGGCTGCAGTAAATTTAATCAAAAATTTATTTTATCTAAACAGTTCAATACATTCCCAGACAAATTCCCGCGGGATTCACAGGGTAAAAAGTAGCGCAGCTTTTAAGTCTAAGAATTTGCTGACGATCAGTGCAAACCGCATCGCAATCGGCCAAGTGGTTTTTACGTGAATCGCGAACAAACGAGAAATTAAAAAAAATTGCATCATGTTCTTTCTGACACTGCGGCCTACTTTAGGGTACTTTAATATACATAATATAATATAACATTAGTATAAATAATGCTTAAAAATACTTTGTAATTGGGTTGCAATCAAGTCGCTACGAGCTGCAATTAGTCGTAAAATACGACTTCAACTACCACCAAGTTGAACCCAGGGTTCAGCATCCAAGAGCTAAGTAATAGCTCAAGCTAGCTCAATAGTACGACAATAAATCCCTGAAAGCAACAAGGTGTATTTTCTTCATTACTTTAAGAAACCACCAGCACTCCACCAACTACTGCCAGCATCCACCACCACAAACAAGATGTACAAACTTTTCAATTTCAGTTGTTTTTAAGGTTATACTTCTTTAGGCGCGTTAGGGAGAAATGATGAGTAAATTTTTACGATGCGCGCGCACACCGTCACACGAAAATCCTACACCATGAAGTTAGCTATCGTCAACATTTTAGTTTTTCAGGATGGGCGAGTGTAGTATGGTCGTTGTTGATAGATGTATTGTGAATTTGTGAGACGAGCATTGTAATATTTTTTTACTTTAATATACGAGTTTGATGATTTATAAATCATTTATTTAGTATCCTACATATATATATATATATAATATTTTAAAGTGATCAGCAAAATAATTCTAATTCCAGTGAATTTATAAAAAGTAAGTAATTATATTGCTTTTTCTAATACTTGGGTATGATTGTGGTATTTATTTTTCTACGTTATTTAGAGTTAACCTCAGTTTTTGATTGTATTTTTCAATACGGTCGGTTAAATAAATAAAGCACGGTCGATTCGACCGTGGTAGGGGCTTTATTTATTTAACCAATTTAAAGAAGTATAATAACTTGTAACGCGTGTACATAAGTACACACACACTTTTTTTTAAATAGCATCAATGTACAAACACGACGTGTTTAGAATTTTATAATATTATAGCAAATACATAGATATCGATGTTGATTCTTACATGCTATATTCAGTTAAAAGCAGAGTCGCTTCGTCAAGATGATCAGCGATGAATGCCATCAACTCATCTGCTGGACACGAGGAAGGAGTGCAGAACTGTCCAGTCGGTGATAGCATTAGGGGTCCTGCTTCACTGTAAACAATTTGGCTAAATTCAGAAAATAACTCTTGTTACGTCAGGTTTCATGAAACAACCATAGTGAAGATTTTGCCGCAATTGGGGTATACAAGGTACTCTAAATACTGAGACTGAAAAGAGGATGGCCTCCGGGATAAAAATAATTAAATTTTCCGGAGGCGAAATAGCGCCTGGATAAAATTTTAATGCAATGTAACCTGTGTAAATGTTTGCTCTCAAAATATACTAGGGTCTATTATAAAACTAGAATATTTGTATTATAATGAATACTGTTTTTATTATTACTGATGATCAGAATTAAATCTATATTTGAGATAAGTTATAAGACATTTGGTTCGGGCATGTGGAAAGAGTGACTAAACAGATATACAATGCAAAAGTGGATGGATGCAGAAGTCGCGGAAGGCCACGACACACCTTCCATGATCAAATTGATCGTATATTAGCAGAAGGTTATGTCAGGAGCCTTAAGAATAGACGAGCGTGCATGACAAGAGCTATGAATGTCAAAGAAGCAAGTGAGGAGGGTAAGAATAAGCCTATATGGCACTCTGTTGTTCGTGCCTACCCCGCATGGGACCTGGCGTGAAGTTATGTATGTATGTATTTGAGATAAGCTGCATTTTTAACTTGTTGATTTACTATCGCCAGTGCCACGCGTCGTTCCAAAACAACCACTATGATAGTTTTATCAAAATCGTAAATATATGTTCATACAGGTCAGTAAACTATGTTGGTTTTTAAGGGTTTTTTTAGATAGATTACACTTTAATGTACATTAGACATTGAAGTCTTATAGAGTATATAGATATAAATTCACATTAGTATATTAAAGTGTTATGGATAGATAACACTTTAATGTGAATGTTGGAATTTAAGAATATACTGCTGTTATGCTTTTGATCATGAAGCAATAAGGAACCGAGTACAATGTTAATGAGGCTTAAACTACATGTCGCACCCTTAGAACTATAGAGACATACATACATACATAACTTCACGCCAGGCCCCTTACGGGGTAGGCACGAACAACAGAGCGCCATTCAGGCTTATTCTTACACCTCACTTGCTTCTTTGACATTCATAGCTCTTGTTGAATGAAAAACTAAAACTATAGAGACCTAATTAAAAATATCAAGTTCTTCAATTTTATATCTTATTTATAAGTTATTAGTTATTAAAATCCAATTACCCAAAATTTAGGTCTGTATAATGTTAAGGGTGAAATTATAATGGCGCTAGGGTACAAAATTTCCGTATATATCAGCTAACTTCACTGTCTGTAACCACTAAGAGACGAAAGGGTGTGAAGTGAGCTGACTTCTTCACCTTATAGCTACAGTGGCGGCCTCAAGTTATTGCCTTTGGCTAAACATTTTTTTAAATATAGAGATAGAGAGAGATATATTACTCCTTTTTTATAAAGACAAACCTTGTTAATTAAAATCCTAATTTTTTGGGTAATAACTAATGAAATGTAGAATTACTTACGGCTCCACAACGATTTCGTATTTACTGAGAGAGTCCGGAACACTTGCTGCAAACTTGCTGCCGCGTCCATAAAAGTCCCCAATTGACGTTATTAACTGCCTTAAATGGTTGCAGTACTGCATCGCCGACACTTTCGGCATGAACTTCCTGAAAGTAACAAATTCAATCAAAATACTATTTTTTAGTTTTATAACATAATAAATGTTTCTCTTGGTGGGAAAGTATAATTTATAATATTATAAAATTCTAGAAATGCCGTGTCTGTACATTGAAGCTACTTAAATGAAAACCAATTGAAATACACTATATAAACGATGGAGAACAAGATGCAATTTTTTTAGATTTCTTGTTCGTTTGTCGGTTCGCCTGTTTGTTTGCGAATCACGTAAAAACTACTGGGCCGATTTCGATGTGGTTTTCGCTGATCGACAGCTAATTGGGATTGTTCACTTTTTTTCAATCTAGCTATTTGAAAAACCATTTCGAGGAATAGTGTCCCTAATCATTTCTTTCTAGTTAAAATTCCAAAAAACGTACGATCTTCTTGTATTTTGTAAGAAATGCGTTTCGACCTTTATTTGACCTTACTAAATCCAATCAGGTGGGCCGTCTGCCTGTTTGCCTGCTTCAGGTGTAAAAAAAATTCTAGCTGTACATTATTTGATTTAAGTTCTGTAACATGGATTTTTCCCCAAAGATCACTTTTAAAAAATTAACGATAACTATAGAAAATAATAATGGTTGAACACGAAAAATTATAAGATTAGCGACAAAAAACACTAAAATGATCACGATACGTAATGAGTAATGCCAGTGACATTTAAATAGTAGCACAGATTACTATGATTATATATAAATAAAACTTACTTTTATTGTTTTTGTTTTCTAGGCAAAGAAATCAATGTAAGCTTGTCCCTTATGACGTCATCGGAGAAATAATTAAAAAAATCGAATTATAAAAAAACTAACGCTTAAAATACAAAAATGTTCAAATTAGTATCTTAAAATACCCTATTTTACGTAAAAAATATATAAAATCAGAGGGTAATTTTCTGTGACCAACCCCATTCTTAGACTTAAACTCTGCGCTACTTTTTATCCTGGGACTCTAAAAAATAACGAATTTTAATGTGTAAATTTAATGTAATAAAATGTGTAAAATTTTTTATCCCAGACATCGTGTGGAATACAGAACAACAACATGCTGCAATCGATTAGCACATAATTTCAATTATGCAAAAGAAACAAAGTATTGCTGCATAAGACTTTAAAATCTTCCTTTACCTTCTACATATATGTATATCACGGAGTATACTCGACAGGGCTTTCTCATAGTTAGGTATCATTACTAGAGCACTATCCTCTTGACTGACTTTCTTGATTAACTGAAAAAACAACAAATGTTAAACACATAAAGAAAATTAAAACACTTTCACTTCCAAGACGGCAAATTGAAAAGAAATAAAGACTTTATTTGAGGAAATAGCGCCGTAATTACATTCGTTATACATTATTTATACATAGAAGATATTTTGAGAATTTGCACGCCATATTTTCAGCAAATAGTATGCACTCAGCATATTGTTGTGCCAGAATTATGTCCGACACAACGAAGAGATATATGAATCCTCTATAGAGAGCATATAGTGGTTTCTAAACTTACATAATAAAACTGTCTGGACAAATGATAATATGCAAATTATAATGTACTATGAAAACACCAAAAATTACTTAAAATTTTTCTATCATATCAAGGGAGTTAGGATTTCATACACATTTCTTGACGTGATACAAGTATGCTTGAAATATTATCTTGATGACTTCTCAAGGGCGACTAGACCACTGTGATACCACACCCCCACAGAATATCGACGTAAAACGGGTAGCATAGAGCTAATTGTGTTTCATACGGTGAGATTTTCGGTGGCTTACTTCCCTCTCCTATCCAATCTCCCCAATTTGGTCAAATAGCCCCCTCCCCCCCCACCGGCCTCTGGTGTTGCAAATGTCCATAGGCAACGGTAACTACTTTACATCAGGTCTGCCTGTCTGCTTGCTCGCTTTTGGTAATAAGTAAACAGACCACTGCTGTTTAAAAACTAATAGTAGGTAGTTTGGGAGTTGGGGCTACTACCAAATATCCACTAAAACAACTTGATCTTCCAATTATGGTTTTAGAACAAGAACAAAAATGTATATTTAAAAAAAATCATATCAAGCATGTGCCCTGCATTAAGACATTAATGATGAAAGGTTTCTTATTTATACATACCTAAGGTAATAAGTATAAATGCTCACCGATATCCATTCGTTTCTCACGTCGATTATATTAAGATATACATCACCGTCTAAACTGACGCCAGTAAATTGTCCTAGCGCTATTGTCCTACCTAAAAGGTAATAAAAAAATTAATAATGTATAATAATGTCAGCCCATTAATGTCCCACTGCTGGGCTCGGGCCTCCCATTATAGGGGGGGATCGGACAGTATACCCGCCACGCTTGTCCAAGGCGGCTTGGCAGGTTTGACACATCGGTTATCTCGATGTGCAGGTTGCATCACGATGTTTTCCTTCACCGTTTTTAGCACGTAGTAATTGTAACAATATGCACATTAGATCCGAAAACTGACTAAGAGGTGCATGCGTTCCGGTCAGGATCGAACCCGCGCCCTTTGATTTAGGGGCGCGTGCGCTAACCATTACGCTACCACGACTATAATAAAAAAATTAATCAAAAAATATTTAAATAATTTTCTAAACAGTTTATGCTGCATCCACATCTGTATTAGTAGTAGTAGAGGCCTCTGCGGTTGAGCGGGCTAAGCATTTGCCGGCCTACCACACTGCAACACAGAGGCTCCGGGTTGGATTCCTGGTATAGTAAATTTCGGAAACGTGTTTTCTCCCTTATTTACTATGGTCTGGGTGTCTGGGATCGGCCCCAGAGTAGTCCGTTGTTTATTACCCATAGCACAAACGTAACTAGATTAATTTGGGTATATACAATTGTGTGTTTGTCTGCCGGATTGTATTGGGTGGAGGAGTGAGATTGTCATCATCATCATCCGAGCGTTGAATCCCGGTTGCGTTCGGAGCGTTCACTCCGACGCCCAGGGTCCGCTTTCCTATTTTTTCTACTCCACTTCGCGCGGTCTTCAGCATCCCCGTTTTGAGAACATTGGCACGCATGTCATCCTTTACGACGTCAAGCAAGCATTTCTTGGGTCTTCCTCTTCGACCGGAACCTGGCGGAGGCGACATGGCTACACATTTGTTCCCCAAGTAATTGGCCGGTCTGCGTAAAACGTGGCCGTACCAGCGCAAGCGACACTTGCAGTTTGTCTGCTATGTCACGGACATGAAGACTGCCGCGGATGCGGGAGTTCCTGAGCCAGTCGTTCCGCGTCACTCCACACATCTATCGCAGCACATTCATCTCCGTGACACGCAGTTCTTACTTGTGTCGCTCAAGTACTGGCCACGCTTCACTGCCATACAAAAGGACAGGTCTAATGATGGATTTATAGACCTGTCCTTTTAATTTGACCGGCATTTGGGAGTCACAAATGACACCTGTCACCTCACGCTACTCAGCCTAAGCTGCTGTGATACGGGCCTTGACGTCGAGGTCGATATCTCCGGACGCACTAAGGACAGATCCCAAGTACTTAAACTGATCCGTGCGCTCGACCGTACCTTCGCCTATGCGCACGGATGTGGGATCTGTAGTGTTGCAGGCCAAGTACTCAGTTTTCGCCACATTTAGATTGCATTCCTTTGAAATATATATAACAAAGTATTGCTATGTAGCAGGAGTAAACACTCTGAGCCCATGTAGTATCTCAATAAGGAATTATAAACTAAAACCCTAGAAAAAATTTGTAGGAAGTTCATTGAAGTGTGACAGTGACACTGTCATGCGTGACATGTTGTCAATGTCACTCTCGCAGAGAGTTGTGGCCAAGGAAGCGACGTGACCCTAAGAAATATATAAATATAAATATACAACTTCTTCTAGAGAATGTTAGCCAGCGCACCAAGTGTTCGACGAACCGCGATCCATTGCCTCAATCAAAGTGAATTATAACGTAATCAGTGTCAATATCAAGAGAGATGATTGTTATTTAAGAAATAGAAACATTATTTTAAAGTCTATATAAAAACTATTGAAGATCACAAAAGATGTTAGTTTCATAAATATATCCACATATTCATGCCATGCCATGATGAATTCTGATGAATAAAGCCTCCCTGAGCTTATAAATACATGCTCATAATGTAAGGACAACGAAAGTTTGGATATAAAAACACATTATGACATTATAGTAGAAATAAAAATCTAAAAATTGGCAACATTGAATGAATGACGAAATATTATTAATTTAATAGATTATACTTTATTACATAAAATTAAGATATAGTTAATATCTAAGTATTAAAAAGACAATAGTCGCTCTTATTATTAGGGAGGGTATTTCATTATATTTTGACTATTATATTTCGACTTTTGACTCATGAGGAAAGGAGTATGTAATATATTGTGACAGATAGATTATGTGTTGCACTGTAAACGTTGTCTTGTCATTATTACGACGTAAATTTCCATTTTCATTTTGTGCACTATTGCTACGACGTCATTTAATTGTTTAAAAATTATTTATATAACATATTATATAATCTGGGATATTTCTCACTGCTTTTTTTTTACAACAATCTATAACACATTGCAAAGTGGTTTTGGTATTTTTAACTGTAGACCTGCAAGAATCGTTCTCCAATATATAAAAATAAAAAATATAATAAATAAAAACATTTGTATATCATATTAAACTGTGTCTTAAATTGCCGAATTATATTAGTACCTACTCGATTGAAAGAGATTTAGGATGAGATTACATACCAACTAAATTAGACATGGTCTTTGTATGTTGCGATGCTAATGACACCAAGCTCTGAAGAGCACCTCTTATATGGCTTATATTCCATCCACTGTCATATTTGACCTGAAAAATAGATTAGGTTTAGGTTAATAAACAAAATTGGAGTGTCTATCTGTGGTGTAAAACTAAAAGTCAAAAAAGCGAAATCCTATATGACCATTTTTTTAAATTGTTTTCATGCTTCCTATGATCCATGGCAATACTTTAAGCAGATGTAGTGTTAGCGATTATTTGATTTTTTAACCACCACCGAATTTGAAAAATTAATTAGGCTATGTATAGCACATAGTAAGAAGTATTATAACAAAACTTGGAAAAGGTGCAAAATTCATGTAATATAAGAGCAAAGAATATTAAAAAATTATGGAACTATTGATGACATGGTGTACTATTTAATTATAGAAGTTGGTGGAAGTTTATCATAATAAATCCTCTGAATAAATAATTAAATTAAATATTTTTTTTATTACATAAAATATGAATATTTTTGAATACTATATCATAACTACAATTAAGAACTTTCTTACAAAATTTGTGCACTTATTTAGACTTACAGTAGTTGAACAAACCAATTGCATAAATTATTTTTATATATAGGCTTTCAAACAACTAACACCAACTCTATATGTCTAATATTATGTCTATCATTTAGACAAATAAATGAGACGTTAGTAGGCACTCCAAATTTATTTAAATTAAAATAAACTTTGAGAAACACTGTTTTTTGTTTACATTTTGTCTCAAGCTGAAATGAATATAATATACAGAATTATATATTAGTTCTAAATCTTCTCTATGTAATGGCAACATTACAGAATAAAATAACTATGAGAACAGATAGTCATTTATAACAAAATTCTAAAGTTCGTTTTTGCCATTCAACCAGGGACACTTAAATAGTCCCTTCTTCTTCTTCATCCGAGCGTTAAATCCCGGTTGCGTTCAGAGCGTTCACTCCGACGCCCATGGTCCGCTTTCCTACTTTTTCTACTCCACTTCGCGCGGTCTTCAGCACACTTAAATACTCTGTTTATAGTAAAAAATCATCAGGGTTGTTTTTACCAACTTCTTTTATACCATAAGTATTGCATAGATGTTCAATTAAACTCTTCACTTGTTCTCTTGTTGCGCTCGTCATGTCGTATTTCTCTTTCGCCACAGCACTATTTTCACAAATCCATTCACTGTAAAAAAACACGTTAATTGGTAACAGTTACATAGAAAAGTTCAACCTACTAAATAAGTTAATTACTAATAATAATAATATAATAACTTCCCAGGGATTTGAAGGCTTTTCCTTTGAATTGATTGTTTCTTTTTGTTTTTGTTTTATTTATTTGTTTCAATTAATAGTAATAAGATTATTGATTACTGTACTTGATAGTATTTAGTTATTATAGTTCTGTTTATGTATATATGTTCTATTCTTTATTTATTTATTTTCTGTGTGTGTGTTTATCATATCTGTTTTGTTACTTAGTTACTTGTTTCATTTACTGTGATGAACTGGTGATGGGTATAATATAAATCAATAATAATAATAATAATGTTCACATCTTTCTAACGGCGAATACTTGCACAGACATAACCTCGTAGCCAGGATTATCCACCAGCAACTTGCCCTTCGATACGGTCTTGTGGAAACGGAGGTGCCTTATTACCAGTACTCGCCGGAGCCAGTTCTTGAAAACAGTCGTGCCACGCTCTACTGGGATCGATCAATTATTACGGACAGGACTATTGTAGCCAATAAGCCTGATATCGTGATAATAGATCGATCTGCGCGACGAGCAATACTCGTTGACATCAGTATCCCACATGACGATAATCTCGTGAAGAAAGAAAAAGAAAAACTAAGTAAATACTTAGATCTTGCTCACGAGGTTACCGCTATGTGGCGGCTGGAGTCAACGAGCATTGTGCCGATAGTTGTAACCGTCAATGGTCTTATAGCGAGAAGCCTCGACCGTCATCTAGAGAGGCTTTCGCTGGGAAGCTGGGTGAAGGGCCAGATACAGAAAGCAGCACTCTTGGACACGGCACGAATTGTGAGGAGGTTCCTGTCTCTGGAGCCCTAACCACCGGTAGTTTGGACCCCAGGCCCCGCTGACGGTGATCAGCAAGATTTTATATTTTTTTATTGAATATGTATTTTATTTTTTGATGTATTTTTGTAAAAGAATAATGTAATTTATTTTTTTATAAAAAATATCTTTATACATTTTTTAAAAAAATGTAAATTTTTTGATAATAAATAAATACATGTAGAATAATAATAAAAAACCATTGTAACTAAAGTGGCTATGAATAAAAGAATTTTATTTTTATTTTATTTTATCAACAAGGCGGGGTCGACACTGAAAATCAGTACTGTGCTGGAGGAAGCTCCAACACAGTATAAAACTGAGTCGCCGACCTCATTTGTAGAAAATGCGGTGCACAACATATCGGATTTAATTGTAAAAATGTATGTATAAATATTTCTACATCCTTGTATTGTCGCTTTCCTAGCAAATATTCCTTCTAATTAAACAAAAGTACCATAATTATTGACCCCTGTATTAATAATAGCTAAATGAGGTTTACAGGCTCATTCAAAAAAGAAGAGTTAAAATTTAACACTCCTTGAGGAACCTATAAATCTTGTATAAGTATTAAAAATACGGCAGTAGGAATGATTCTCATATTTTAGATTAAGTAGCATTTTTATTTTCGAATATGGTTTCACAAAATTTTAAATTAAATCGTCAATTGAATAGCCATCGAAGGGAAGCCAGATCTATGTTACTAAAGTCTAAATCAGTCAACATCCTGAAGCTATTATACATTTTCAAACAATATTAAACATTGAAAAAAATACATATATAAAAATATATCTTTAATGTAACATACACAATGTCCATTATGGCCTTTTTCTCTTCTCCTTTTTTTTTCATACGTGAAGCCTTCTCGAATTCATCTGTGTATTCTTGATAAGATTTTGCCAAATTCTCTTTGCTGAAAATAAACACAAGACATTTGAGTTATTTGCTTTCATATTGTCACCAGTAATTTAAAAAAAAAATAGTCGATTTTAACAGATTTTCAATTTGTGATGTAATTTTCTTATTTTTACTACTATATATTTTCAGCCAAAACGTTTTGTTTTAGAACATATTATGGTAGTTCTTATATTCATCTTTTTAAAATAACTAGGGGTCGACCGTGGTCGAAATTCGACCATAACAATTTGTTGTCAAAGACATTTAATGGATATATACAAACTTCAGTTACGTTGATTAAAAACGACAGTAGCCAATAATATTAAATCTAAACATAAAGACAATTATAAAGAACAAGAGGTCGCCATAATTAATTTAAATTACAAGTTTGAACATTATTAAGATTCTGTTAATTTGACTTTAACAATAAACAAAAGAGTATATACTCGTGTGTGTGTCAAATACATAGTAGTGTGTGTAATTTTTTTTTATTGATTTAATGTGTTTTATGCATAATTAAAAAAAAATAGCATTTGTCGCTTCTTCTCTATATATAAACTATAGGTGTGCTAAATTTCATAGACCTCTGTCTGCACAATTTTCGTAAAAAGGGGTACAAAGTTTTTGCTTCACATATTAATATATACATATCAGACCTTAGTTTGGGTTATATTTTAATTAAAAGCTAATGTTCATTTGTGGCTTCATTAATTTAAATGGATTGTTCTTGTTTCCTAAAAGATGACCAGTTCCCAAACAGAGTTTTCCGTCATTAATTTATATATCGCAAGGGAAGCCACTGGCAAAAGCTAGTATGTACCTACTAGTATATAACTATTATATACCTTATTAAACCTTCTTTGAAATATTATATAACTGATGGTAAAAACTGCTTAAAAATCTCTTGCGTGGTTTAGGAGGGGTCAGCACAGACAGACAGACTCAGAAAGAGACTTATACCATGAAAAGATTATTGATACCTGAAATCTCTTTTTCGTGGACTATGTGCTATTTTATCTATGTATGTTGTAGACATATCACAGGCGTTCAAAACCTTGACAACAGTTTCTCTAACATCATTGCCATTGAGTTGTATTTTTATTAATTTAAAATCACCTGGAATAAAACAAGAAAATAGAATAGAATAAACATTTATTGTATAAACTGTCACAATCATAAAATAAATAAATAATAAATACTTTACACACTCCACCATCTAATAACCAAAATATATTTTTTTTTCAACATCGCTATCAGAAATTAATGAAGTTTTCTATACAAAAAGGTAACATTTTCTAGAAAAAAAACACCTTAAATTGATGATTTTTTATTTTGGAAAATAGATTTGTCCTTTTGAAGTAATTTAAATGGTATTTACTTTCTTTCATAATCTATTTGTACTTTAAGTCATCATGAGAAAACCCATAAATATTGAAACAAAACTACTTTCACATAAATTTTGATGGCTCCATCTGTGTGATTTACTGATGTTCACTTTTGTTCACACCTATCGTCCACTTATTAATTTTGTAATTAGTATGTTATGTATATTAAGGAAGGTTGAAACATGATTTGTGAAATTTAATTTACCTTCTGGCTTGTCCTTTTGTCTGAGGTAAAATTGTAATGGTGGTAACATCAATCTACGACTTGTCTGTTGTGCTTCAATCAAAGCGCTTAATTGTTGCAGTGAATATTCATTTACACTCTACAAACAATGAAAAACATAAAAAAGTAAAAGAGTGTTTATATTTATTAAATCCTTACAATAAATGACCGTAGTTGCATAAAGACATAAAAATATAATTTCACAAAAATATTTTACTTGTATTGCTGACAGGTAATAATTATATAACAACTAGCTGATACTGGCCCGCTTCGCATGCCATAAAATCCATTCGTCCAACCTATACTTGGCGAAAGGAAGGTCCATGCCAAATTTCAAGTCCATATGTATTTCAGTTCCTGAGGTATTGTGATGAGTCACAATATACACTGTGGATGAGGATTTCAATTTTATATATATAGATTACCTATGGCTGTTACAATTACATGCAGCCTATGGTTAAAATTCTGACTGACTTAAATTGATGGAAAATATAAGGTAATATTACTTAGAAATTATACAGTGATCCAAAGACCCATTAATACAATTTTCCACTAGGGTTGCACTTCAAGAAAAGCAATTAGACCCTTGGAGAAATATAGATCTATCTCACACTTGAAACACTTTTATAAATTGTTTTTGAGGCTAGAACATGCTGGGTTGTGACACATACAATGTACAGCATATTATACAGAACAATGAGAAAGAAATGATGGAATTCACAAAATTAGTATCTTATGTGGTAGTTATGAAGCAAATAAGTATAGCAGGAGAGATATCACTTCAGCAAACACTGAGATACATAGCAGCATCATAAACTAACATTAGCATAAGGTTGCCAGTAGGCGATAGATTAGAAAAGCAGAGTAGAGTTTGTAAGGCACAAACTGGGGAGGCCTATGATCCAAATCAGATTGATTAGCAAATGATAAACTTGTAAATATGAAATTGAAATGAAGAAAACACTCTTATATATGAATCATTTGTTTACCTGTTGCTCTGGATATTTTCCAAAAAGGTCTGGATGTACACTAAAGTAGAATGGTCTTAAGGCTGTTGAGATTTCTGCTGAGCTTAAAAATCGGCATACAATACCTGTGTAGCCACAGCTAAAATGTAAAAATACTCATATTAATATCCAATATTACAATTTATTTCAAAGTGGTAGGGTATTGTCCGTCTGGATGACCACTATGTGGTCTACGGTCTAGATTATGCCGCCTAACAACCTTGATTTGTGTAACGGCATTAGTGGCCAGGTTTCACTCTCCCTTTAGAGAGTGGCAGCGCATTGGTAGCACCTTTGGTGTGGCAAATGTCGATAGACGATTGTCACCGCTTGCCATCAGGTGGGTCGTTTGCCTGTCTACTGAATTCATGAAATACAAAGAAGTTTTTGTAACCAAATTGTATAAATTTTAAATACCTAATAGCATGTTAAGAGGGTATACTATTACAATTACAAGTTTACTATTTCTCTAAAGTTTTATAATATTATGTCTTTCAAGTTCAAAGTCATTTTTGTTTCTTGAAAATAGAGAAAGAGCACTTACCGTATTTTGAGTCTTGAATACATATTGTGACTATTTTGATGGTAAATAAATCACAGTTTAGCAGGAAAATTTAAATTGATATAATTGTGCACTGTAAATCATTATTGAAAGGCATTCTTTATATTAAAATTAATTATTTCTAACCTTGAAAGTACTTGGAACTGTGACAATGTTTTTTATTTAGAGTCTCCATATATTCAATATACTCTTTGATTTAGAGTCCGCGCCACAGACTTAACAGCACAGAGTACTTTATATATACTGGTGTAGAGTCAACAGTCATAATATATATACTAACGCACTCTATCGGTATACGGCATTATTCAACGGCAAAAACCATCCAGGGGGTCTAGTGTTGTTTTGATTTTTATATTAGACTTTTGGAAATTGCAGGAGTTATAATTTAACTCCTGCAATTCCCAAAAGCCTTTCCAAAAAATGTTTATTTGTTAGTAAATAAAACAACAATTTAGCAGTAGCGTGATTTATTATGTTTCCTTTTATTAAAATATTCAAAGGCATACATTTTCATAACATCATTTATATCCACATCTAATCTGGTGCCGTTAAGATGATGTACTTACAAGTTTTACCATATCTGGGCACACAACAACCTCTTTTAGAAGAAGCCATAATCCAAGTCATCAGAAAACAAATCGTTAGGCAAATTGGTGTTCAGGGTACATGCGTAAGTCCAACGTGATCACAGAACACTAGTAAACGTGATAAGCGAAGTCTTTGGAGTCCAGGAATCAAACAAAGTTATCGAAAAATAATCAAAACACAAACAAAGTACATTTATGTTCACGAATGTAACTTGTATCAGTCGGAATGTCATTTTGGTTTTGACATAATTGACATCTTTGAAATAAGTTTTTGGTAAATCGACAATTCATCTAAAATCTATTAATTAAAGTTAAAAAGAGCTTTATAATTTGAAAAAGGTGAGGACTACAGTTTACACAATTTAAAATATATTTATTAGCTGATATGGCTTGCAAAAACATAAAAACATATCAAATATTTCTTAAACAAGTATTAAAACAACTGCGTATAACGAAACATATTATTTTCTTTCATTTGGTGTTCAATTTGAGAACAGTGACATCTACTGCAATACGTACGTACGTAATAGAACGCAAAAAATCTCTAAGAAAAAATAATTGTACTGACTGTTAAGACACTGCTTAACAGACTATTATAATACTACGTAAGTCAACTGTCAAATAGCCGCAGCGCTGCAATCGCATAACACAATGATGCCAGTCTGGTAAATTAAGCATAAAACCCTAGTAATCGAAAGACACATACCTATGTATTATTTATAAAAATATGTTTTAACCTGGAAAAACTTATTAACAGTATGAATTTAGTAATATCACATATATATTATAATATGTGATATTATATACATATATATATATATGTATATAATATCACATATTTATAGTAAAATAGGATATATGCCCGTGACTTCATCCACGCTTGACTTGGAATTCTGGGACATAAAATATCGCAGAATATAATGTGTTGTGTCGGTAAACGTTACTTTTTATGCGTCCGAACTACTTCAAACCGATCCCGGGAAAATTCCCGAGGTATTTCCGAGACAAAATATCATATCTTCCAAAATAAAAGTAGCACAAAGTTTAGTTCTAAAAATTAGCTGTCGATTATTGAAAACTGCATCGAAATTGGCCGCGTAGTTTTTACGTGAATCCCGCACAAACAGACAAACTGACAACAGACAAGAAATCTAAAAAAAATACATCGTGTTCTCCATGGTTTATACAGAGCGCGTTCCTTTAGTATCTCATAATGCCCAAAATGCTCCATCTGCCGTTCCACATGGCGACCATTGTCGTTATAGTTGTGACAAAACGTCACTAATGACGTCATGATTTTTTATGTTTTTTTCTCAATAAATGATTTTGATTTGATAGAAATTTTTTTAAATAACCACAAATTACAACCCCAGTCATGGCAACTTCAGAGGTTCGAGCTCGGGGCCATCTTAGAGCTGATCCCTCCCACCCTCACAGCCGAGAGGGACTCAGCATGGTACAAAATGTATTCCTTCTGTGTACCAAACAAAAAAATACACTAAAAAAGTTTAATCGCACCGGTGTGTACGCGCAACATTGAGGTACACGTTTATATGATCTAAAACGGGCAATATCAGAAAATGAGTATAGGAAACGCTCATACTCCATGGTTTGGCTTATAGTCAGGGTTTATTTTTACACGTCAATTTTATATTTTCTCACCAGTCTCTAACCATATTAGAAAACAAAGTTGCTACCCAGATCTGTTTGTCTCTATATCCGCAAGTCCTTTTATATACCTCGCAACGCAGTATGAAATGGCGCTCTGTGTTTTCAAAAATTTCATACTGTGGCCTTTCATTGTTTCTTCGTCCAATTGTCATGTTTGCATTGGTTCAACAGTTTACCCATAGATGGCATACTACAACACTACACTTTTGCATTTATAGACTTAGTCTGAGATCGACGCAAGAGTGGTCCATGTATATTACTAAACATAATGTGCTTAGATTATGTATAAGTGTATTCAATATGTGTTTGTCTGCTAATTACTTATTTAAAAAAAAAAACTGTGTGTGCAGTTCACACGCAGTAGAAGTGAAACAACGTGTGACAAGCAGTGACTAGTAACCATTTTACATCATGAGGATGGTTAGCTAGTTTGCTGTAGGTACCTATTTCAACAATTAAAAAAATACAAAGTGTCGCGACAGCATATGTTTAACTATTATAGTTGTGGTATATCTATGACATCTTATATCCGGTCTATGGACGTTCCTTAGCAACCGATGTATTATAATTATTATGTCATATTAACTGTAAAATATGTAACGCCAATTTTGTTAATAAAAACCTTTTAATGCAAGGTTTTGTCTTTAACAATTTTATTAACAAAATATTTATGAGTAGTTGCGAATATTAAAGAAAAGAAAATGGAAAAGTATTTAAAACCCGATCGGTTAGATATCGATCCATCAAGCTCGTCGGCGTCTAAGGAATGGGAACATTGGAAACGAACATTTGAAAATTTTCTTAAAGCTTCCGAATCAACCACTGAGCAAGTACAAAAGTGCAAATTAGACTTACTTATAAATCATGTTTCGTCAAATATATATACGTACATTACCGAATGTATTGATTATTCGCAAGCTATGAACATACTTAGTAAATTATTTACAAAACCTAAAAACATTATCTATGCGAGATATGCACTTGCTACTAGAAAACAACAAGGTGAAGAGTCTCTTGATACCTTCTTACAGTCACTGAAACAGCTCTCAAAAGACTGTGACTTCAAAAGTGTTGACGCCAATACAAACAGAGATGACTATATAAGGGACGCGTTTATTAGTGGCATAAGATCTAGCAAAATTAGACAACGGCTTCTCGAAAGTTTAAGCCTCACTCTTGATGAAGCCTATGATAAAGCTCTTTCTCTAGAAATGGCTGAAGTGAACTGTCAGGGATATAATTCTAGCAATTTGAATGCTGTGCCAGATACATCAGGCGTCACAGATTCTAACATCAGCCAAAATACTTTAGCGGCTACTCCCATAAACTTCTCAAGGAAAAAGAGTTGTTTCTTTTGTGGTGACAAAATCCACCCACGAAGAAATTGCCCAGCTAAAGATATTATGTGTCAATTATGTAACAAAAAGGGTCATCTTGCAAATGTCTGTCGAAGCAAGAATATGACGGCTAATGCTATTTTCGTCTCTGACGAAAGCTGTTCTGCATCGTATGTAGTGGCTGCGTCCCCAACATCTCTTAAAAAGGCAACAGTTTCCGCCATTATAAAAGGATTGCGAGCGGAAGCTTTAATAGATACCGGAAGTTCCATTAGTTTTATTAACGAGAACTTCTTCAAATTAACTGGTTTGAAAAAATTCCTTGCCATCAAACTATAACCATGGCAAGTACAAGCCTTTCATCTCAAGTCGAAGGTCAAACTATTGTGTCCGCACAGATTGAAAATCATAATTATAAAAATCTTACTTTGTTAATTGTCAAGGACTTATGTGCTGACCTCATCATTGGGCATGATATTTTGCAAAAGCATTCTTCTTTAGAATTTTCATTTGGAGGACCTAAAGAAACAATGAAGGTCTGTAATGTAGCAGCAGCATCGGTGCCTGCTGTCCCACTATTTGCGAGTGTCAGTTCTGATTGCAAACCGATCGCCATGAAATCACGCCGACATAGTGAAGAGGACAATCAGTTTATTCATTCCGAAATAAGAAAACTCTTGAGTGCTGGAATCATCGAAGAGAGCTCCTCTCCATGGAGAGCCCAGGTCCTGATTACAAAGAACACGAATCATAAAAAACGCCTAGTTATAGATTATTCACAAACAATAAACAGGTATACTCAGTTGGATGCCTATCCGCTACCCAATATTGAAGAAATAGTTTCAAAGATAGCTAAATACTCTATTTTTAGTACTATAGACTTGCAAAGTGCCTATCATCAAATTCCTATATTGCCAGAAGAGAAGAAATATACAGCATTTGAAGCAGCTGGAAACCTCTATCAATTTTGTAGGATACCATTCGGAGTAACGAATGGAGTATCAAGCTTCCAACGAACTATTGATTGGATTATCCGTAAAGAAGAACTGAAGGGCACGCTAGCTTATCTCGATGATATTACCGTGTGTGGAGAGACACGAGCCGAACACGATGATAATTTACAAAGATTTATGACAGCAGCCCGAAAGTACGGCCTGTCACTTAATAATGACAAAAGTAAATTCGGTCTTAACTCTATCAACATTCTCGGATACACCATTAAAAATCACACTATAAAACCTGACGCTGATCGGCTTCGTCCTCTTTTACAGCTACCACCACCAGACGATTTACAGTCGTTGCGTAGGGTTATTGGAATGTTTGCTCATTATAGTAGATGGATACCGAATTTTTCTGAGAGAATTCATGGTCTTTCGAACACAAAAATATTTCCATTGACACAAGATTTAGTACAATCTTTCGAAGAACTGAAATCTGACATTGCAAAATCATCAATATACGCTATAAATAACGATATACCATTTGTCGTTGAAACCGATGCTTCAGAGCATTCCATTGCTGCTACATTGTCACAGAATAATCGTCCGATAGCCTTTTTTTCTCGCAGTTTAAATCATAGCGAGCAAAACCATTCTGCAATTGAAAAAGAGGCATATGCTATTGTGGAATCACTGAAAAAATGGCGACATTTTCTCATAGGTAGACATTTTAAATTAATTACGGATCAAAGGTCGGTTTCATTCATGTTCGACAACAAGAAAACAAGTAAAGTTAAGAATGAGAAAATACAAAGATGGCGCCTTGAGCTTGCACCATTTAAATATGACATCGTGTACCGTCCTGGTAAACAGAACAATGTAGCCGACGCATTATCGCGCGTATGTGCAAACATGCAAACGCGAGACCAAAGATTAAAATCTCTACATGAATCCTTATGTCATCCTGGAGTAACGAGAATGATCCACTGGCTAAGGTCAAAAAATTTTGCTTATTCGATAGACGAAGTTAGAAGCATGACCAATTCATGTCGTCACTGCGCAGAGATCAAACCAAGATTTATTAAATCATCGAATCCTGGACCACATATTATAAAGGCAACCTCACCATTCGAGAGGCTAAGTATTGACTTTAAGGGACCCTTACCCTCAAACACTAAAAATAAATATATACTAACAGTTATTGATGAATTCTCCCGATTTCCTTTTGCGTTTGCGTGTCACGATATGACATCAAACACCGTTATCAAACACCTTGATGAGCTATTCATGCTTTTTGGTATGCCAGCATATATGCACTCTGATAGAGGCACGTGCTTCCTTTCGAATGAAATAAAAGAATTTCTATTTAAGCGTGGTATTGCTACAAGTAGAACTACACCATACAACCCCCAAGGTAATGGACAAGTAGAAAGATTGAATTCTACACTTTGGAGAACAGTACAATTAGCCTTAAAAACTAGAGGCCTATCCACTGAAAATTGGGAGATCGTTTTGCCACATGCATTGCACTCCATACGTTCCCTACTATGTAGGGGAAAGCAGGTAGGATTCGTACGTTTTTTGTTCTGAGCCTTATAAAAAAGAAACTACTAGCTATTACAAAATTATTTTAATACCGGTATATTACCCATTTATCTGGCTTTAATATTATGGAAGTGCAGTTTTCATATAAAGCAACACGGAGAAGTTACGACCGTTTTCCTAAAAAATGGAAAACGCACGAAAGCACCCCATGCGTGGGGTAGCTTCGTGCATAGCGTGGGGCACATTCGTACATAGTGGAGAACCTCCGTACAATCAAAGAAAATGCCATTTATTCAATGTAGTAAAGTCCTTTAATGAGGTCAAAGTTAAAACAGCGTCAGCCGTCATATAGTAAACTAGTAATTATTGTATTCAGAGTACCTATGTAACGAAAAGAACGCAAATGTATTTTTTTCTTCTCTAATAATTATGAAACTAATGATCTTCATCTAGTAATGATTAAAAATATTGTTTTAAGTACTTTAATACTTAAAAATAAGTCCTGAAAATATTCATATAACATAATATTTTTTCCATTAATAAAAGAACTAAAAATCAACATTATAAATTTTATCACATGTCTCAACATACATAAATACATAATTTCACGCCAGTTTCCTTGCGGGGTAGGCACGAACAACAGAGCGCCATTTATGCTTATTCCTACACACCTCATTTGCTTCTTTGGCATTCATAGCTCTTGTCATACACGGTACTAGCACTGCGTTGTGTATGGCAAGCTGGGCTTTCTGGCTGAGTTTCTTAGCGCCTAGAAGTTTACCTAAAGCTCCATTCATACTATTCCTCAAATTTACTCTTCTTTCTATGTCAGCGCTGTACCTTCCATCCCTGCTAAAAGCACATCCAAGATATACAAACTCGTTTACTTGTTCCAGCATAACATCATCGACCATTATCCTTGCATTCGTTCTGGTTTCTTCTCTTTCAAACACCATAACCATTGTTTTCTTCGCATTCAAATATAAGCCTCTCCCATGACAGTCATCTTTCATCATTGTAACTAGTGTTTGCAGTTCTTAGGCTAAAAGCACGGCATCATCCGCATAAAGCAAAGTGCTAACAACTAAATATTTTTTTTGCAGAGACTTAAAACATAAATTCGAGTTGTATTTATCGTGAAATTAGAACAAAATTGCCCATAGGTACAATATCTACCGGTACCTATTATACTAGAGGAGGATTCGTACAGTACGAATCTACCCCACATGTAACTGCACGAAGGTACCCCATCCAGATAATTCAACAAATTAATTTGAAATAAACATAACCGTTATAGTTGAGCTAAAATATCTATTTAAATATTAAAGTAATATTTTAAGGCATAAACTATAATAAATCACTTTTATAATTTGAGCATTACTTATACCAGCCAAGCGAATTAAAAGATGACAACGAAAAATACTTACGCAGAGCAAATTCACGTATCGACTTACATCATCGAAGCCAATGGCCGTATTGTGGCCCCATCCCGCAGGTACCCGTATCCTACAAACGGCAATCACGCACACAAATGCAAACATTTCAATGTTGCATAATGGCGGAGATATCTCCACTGTACGAATGCTCCCTGTGTACGAATCCTACCTGCTTTCCCCTACAGCTACAAACTGCACACCACACGAGAGAATGTTCATACATCAAAGAAGATCGACTAATGGAAACACAATCCCAAGTTGGCTGCTCAACTCAAATCAGGCCCTAATTAAAAAGTTTAATCGTGCAAACAAATACCAAGCCCTGGTGGAGGAAGTAGAACTATTGCATGTTAATCCAGACTATTCTTACGTTCGAATGCCCGACGGTAGAGAAACAACAGTATCTAATAGACACCTAGCTCCATTAGGTGCACACGACGAAACCATGGATAATTTTGTACCTACACATATAGATTTGTCAAACCTTGAAAAAACTTCTCCGGAAGTGCCTCGACTTGAGTCTGATGCACTCGAAACCACTGAACAGGACTTAGGACTTCCAGAAGTTGAGACATCTACAACTGACCCACAGATAGTGAAACCACAAAATCAAGACCCTTCTGGACCTTTACGAAGGACGTCTAGAGAGCGCCGACCACCCAGTTACCTGAGTGACTACGTCACATCTTAGCACGTCGGAAGAATGTGGTATATCTATGACATCTTATATCCGGTCTATGGACGTTCCTTAGCAACCGATGTATTATAATTATTATGTCATATTAACTGTAAAATATGTAACGCCAATTTTGTTAATAAAAACCTTTTAATGCAAGGTTTTGTCTTTAACAATAGTTATGCCACAATAAGTGTTTTGTTATTTAAAAAAAAATAATTAAAATGCCGCCGCTAGAAAAGGGTCTTTATTTGTATCTTGGTATTGATGTTTTTATCGAAATAAATTACTTCATATTCAAGACTGCTTCAATACCTTTATATAACTTTTTGAATTATTCAATTTGGACATTCCATTCGAAAGATATCACGAGTTTAAAAATGTAAGAATTAGTGACGGTGACCACGTGACCGTGACACCTTTTCGTGAGCGAAAAATCGTAAGACCCCTCTATATAGAAGTTTCACTTCAAAAATAACATCAGCTAAAAACATTCCGCGCCTAATACAAGATCCCCATTAAAGGTCATGTTTAGAATATATTTTTCAATTTTATAAGATTTTGGTATACACTCTGACTAAACAGAAGTATGTTTCAATAGGTACGCAGAGCAATATAAAAAAATGTCCATGATCTGTGGCCATTGGAATGCTCCTTTGAAAATTTACCAACTTGAAAAATATGGATGGTACTTAATTCTGTTGTTGCTCATCCACCGTGGGAAAGAATCTTGAATCAACACAGCTTAAATAATTCAGGTACTTCACTGAACACTGTAAACTTTAGGAGATTAATGATACGGACGTGTGTAGCAGGTGGGCAACAAATTAGCTGTTGAGTGTAAGAGATAAAATCTGAAGGGTATGGGAGGTTTGCGGAGCGGCGCGGGCGCAGCGTACTCGGTGCGCGCTGCGTGGAGTGCTGGTTGTGACGCAACCGCCACGGCGCGGCGCCGACGGTGGTACGGCAGACGCAGCAGCGCCGTCGCACGCCTTCCGCCAGCGCCTGGGACTCGCTCAACTGCTTAATAATCGTTACACAGACGAGTTCAATAATTAAGCGATAAACGTACCAGCACAACGGCGGCGAGAGGAGCGCGGCAGTCGAGCGGCGGCCGCGTCGCGTACCACACACTCGCGTCGAGTGATGAACCCAAAGCCCAGTCGATATTTTTCTATCGGACGCCGTAGGAATCTCACCGGACTGGTTCCCGCGCAACGCTGCGTCAGTGCGCCGCTCTGGTGAACCCTTTCGCTTGTAAATGTGCCGATATTTACATATGCGCGCTCGATCTCGCGTCGAACTTTCGATAAGCGCCCGCGGCTGCGCCCCAGTGGTGTGCGCCGCGAGCTGGTCGCTGGCGGCGGCCACAGGGCACCCACCTGCTGCACACTGTGAGATGACCAGCGTATGTCCACTGCTCATCCCCGAACATGCCTTGCACCCCAATAACCTCACGACCACCCACATCAAAATGAATTCATAGAGATTCCAGACATAATGTCCAACTCAACTATTTTATTATCAGGGAAGCAAAAGTTTTAAGCTGTCGTAATACATTTTCTTCGGTTATATTTGCCTCGGATTAAAGTTCACATGCTTTGTACACTGTTGTTACGCAGTCGGCGTTAGATGGTATTTGGGTGCAAGACATAAAATAATTATGTCCGTCTCAGGATAATCTCTACCATTATTGGTACCACCTCTCAATAATTAGCATTTAATTAATTTATTCAAGAAATTAAGAAATCCTAATATTATTTATTTTATAGCCATTTCTTGAATAAATGACAGGGTGCCAGCAATGGAATAGTGTCCCTTATCATGGAAGATGTACTTATTAGCTAGAGTGACTCTCTCCAAGTGTTAAGTTAACACTTCATTATAATTTTATTAAATATGAATTCAAATGTAAATATTAAAACTCAATATAAAGTTCTTAAATTTACAATTTCATCACTACCTCATAAATACTTACGTATAACTTTCTCTAAACTTGTATAATATATGTTTTCTTGAATCACGTGAAAACGGGGTGATATTCAAATGCAATAAAAACTTATATTAAAATATTGATATGAAAATTCCAAACGCGTTTACGAACAGATCCAAAGAAATAAATAGTCTTATACGCAGCTATATCGTACATTTATGTGGAACATAATTTAATTATCAGCGACATAATTTATGGCATAAAGAGACATAATCAGACAATTTCCAAGAATACCTAACATTTCATCTGACACGATAAAACACGAGTTGATACGAGTATGTAAATTATTACCTTGTTCCATTTAAAATACCCGCTATTGATTAATAACTTGTGACGATTTTTGGTCGAAGTCTCACTTAAGCGTGGCTGTGACGTGATATAATGCATTATTTGCGTAAACAGATTGTACTTACATACCTACTTATACATAAACTGCGTAAACACTTGTATGCAAGAAACAAACACAATTAAACAGGAAAACAAGATATACAACTAAAACATATGTTATTAGTTTGACATTTATAACGCTTTTATAGTAATAATAAGTATGCCTACGTCTTCACTTGGTTTAAATTAGATATGTAGCATTAATATTTTTAAAAGACCAAAGAACAAATGTTATATTTCTGTCCTGAAAAGTTAAACCTTGTTTTACGGTACCGCGTTTACTAAACGTCATTAAGCTTATTAAAAAAGGGACTTTCCTCGAAACACGAGACACAGTCGGCTCAATAAGAAACTACGTGTCTTCAATGCAAATAAACTTAGGTAACGATTTATTCATAGTTTATAATATAATAAAAATTGACGAAGGGAAAGGGTTTTCGGATATTTGGTAGCCAATAAAACGTGTACTGCGTTTGTAGTAGGGGAAGCAGGGGCAATGCCGTTTAGTTAAGGGAAATTTTTTAAATTTTTTCTATAATAAATCACTTTTTAGTAATCACTACTTTGATAGGAAAAATCTACTAAAGTATTAATTTATTATTGTTTAATACAAAAATAATTAACTGAATTAATGATATTAACAATAAAAAAATCTAATTTTTAAGATACCGGTAAAAACGTTCAGCGACCAAATTTGCTAGCGCTTGTATATATATATTAGCGTGTTTGTTGTTGTGGGTTTGTAAAACTAGTTGCTGTTTACACTCGCATCATAACCCCCACGCTTTAACCTGTATCGCGTTATCCAACGCCTTAAGTTTGCCAAGTTATACCTGGGAGCAGTATTACCATGTGAGCGCCATTACCCCTGTTTCCTCTACTCTCAGATGGTTTCTAATTATCTGAATATGTGCTAAAAGAAATCAAATAAAGATTATGTCTACTTATAGAAAATTAGTTTACATTTAACAGGTTTTTTTTTGGTGGAACAAAGCTGACAGGCCGTCGCTTCACTTGATGGAAAGTGGATACAGTCTCCTATGGATATTTGCAATACCAAAAGTGTTACCATGATACTGCCGGCGTTGGAAGAGGGACTGAAACCTGGGCACTGATGCTAAAACAACTCAAGGTTGTTATGGCGGTATACTCTATACCGGGGTAGCCAAACGGGCAAATGCCTTACCAGGCTTTAACAACTATAAAACTTAGTTACTTGTCAAAGATAACATACATATTTTCTTGCATATTTTTACCATATCCATTACCTTAACCTTAAGTTGTGTTCCGGCACAAGTGACCAGGTTCCGGTCTCCCTTAAGAGAGCAGTAGGGCATTTGTAGCACTTTTGGTGTTGCAAATGTCCTTAGGCGATCGTAACCGCTTTTCATCAAGTGGGCCGTTTGCCTGTCTGCTGAACTACTGCAATAAAAAAAATATATCCATTTTAGCCGTTATTCAATATAGAGAAGACATGACTTAATTAGTCGGAAAGTAATAAATTGTGTGTCATTTATAGTTTGTTTATTTTTCCTTGATGTTTTGGTGTATTCATGCTAAAATGATTTCTAGATAGACATTATAATAAGGTTATACGTTTCGAATTCTTGTTTTGTATAATTTATTACGTGAAGTGTCAAAATCGATTATTGAATTCGGATTTACACCAATACATTGCAGAACCCCAATGGGAATTGTGATATAAGTGGATCTTACTTTCTGTAAATATGGGAATGATCTCTTGAACT
The DNA here is from genome assembly GCA_012273795.1 of Dendrolimus punctatus. Taxonomy (NCBI): domain Eukaryota; kingdom Metazoa; phylum Arthropoda; class Insecta; order Lepidoptera; family Lasiocampidae; genus Dendrolimus; species Dendrolimus punctatus. The sequence goes on along the minus strand of CM022538.1, from coordinate 2,319,939 downwards.
GTTTGATTTAGTTCCTACGTGGCTACTTACGAGAGGTTGGGAATTCGTTCATACTTCTTCAACACTTGTTGTGTTGAAGAAGTTGAACAACAACCACTGTACTTGGTAGCGGTGGGTAGCTAACTGAAATTCTATAAACTCGGCCATCTGGCTAGTGCTAGTTCATAAGCCGGCTAAAAAACCAGGTGATGGCTTTTAGCTAATGGGTGAATGTTTCGCCTACCGAAAGCTGGTGGTTAAATTGTAAACTAGTCAGTCACTTTTATACGAAAACCATTAGCCGGCTGGAGAAGTGGTTGTCAACTGAGGCGTGGCTATTTTGTGAGCAATCGTTAATTAGCTGACTTTTACAATAGCTACCCATCTCTAGTATCTGGCGCACACGTCATTATGCCATAGAGAGTTTTTAGCGGGAACTGAAAGATGTGGTGCTGTGCAGTTTTTTTTTAATGTTTTATATTACTTTAAAATAAACAATAATAGGATATTGATAGTTTTTGAGAAGTAATTATGTTTTTGTGGGAAATGTGAACCGTACAGTCAAATGTGGCCTTTTGAGTTGTCAAAAGAACTCCGTTGAATGGCACCAGCTGATAACTTACAGCTCAGCTGGGCTATACATAGGTTTAAGAAAATGAAGAAACTATATTGTAATCTAAGATCTGGCTTAAAGACCTAGCTGCCCAGCCATAAACCCAAATAAATAAATATTATTTCCAACTTTAAAAACCAAATTACCAAAACAGTGAAAATTCTTCGCCTCTACGAAACACTTTAATTACGGTCTGCTACGCTCTTGCCCGATTTTTTGGAAAACAAAACAGCATATCGAAACACCTTTTTCAATTTCCTGCTAAAACCTCATTTATAATTTTTATGGAATGCAACAAAGTCATAGATTTATTTGTCCCCGCGTTCACGAATGACACGCGTGTTCGGCGACCGGACTGTCTATAATCTACATATTCAAAACATGTCTCTAATTATGTGATGATTCTTGTTTTTCGCAACAATAATAATAACGCATTCTTTATTTTTTTTAATCACGTTAGTATTTTAGATAGATAGATAACACTTTATTGCTCACCAAATATACAATTTCAAATATACACATTTACAATATTGTCATGGTGGAAACAATAGGCGGCCTTATCGCTTAAAGCAATCTCTTCCAGGCAACCTAATTTGGAATAATCTGGCAATGTAGGTGGTGCAGATCATTAAGTATATCATAAATAAACATACTTAAACTACATAATTTATAAATTAAATACATATATATATACACATATGTATTTATTACTTAGTCTATAATATGAGAATTAGGCATCATTATTTAAGGAAAAGTAATGTTTTCCGAGTGCGTTATTAAATGTAGGCGATGTTTTTTTAGTTTTAGAAAGAGTTAGATAGTTGGATTTTAGTAAAAGCCTAGTAATTTTAATTTTGTAATCTTAGGGGCCTATAGCGGTCGCTTTCTGAGAATTGCTTATGGCCGGTACCTATATTTTACCTTCGTCACTTCTGTCGATTGATGTTTTCTTCGTTTTCTTTTATTTATAATTATAATATGGTTCATTTTCTTTCTAACATGCTTACATTTATATACAACAAGCATCTGTAGCTGTCTGTACAGAAACCTCATGCATTTATTAGTGCCGCAGTGCCGCAGAGAGTTTTGTATGGTAGAATACATTAGGTTATGATACATAGTGCAATAAAAAAATTTATTTTATACAATATTAATATTATATCAAAAATAGGAGCAGAGGCGATGAATTGTTATCATCATTCAAGTGATTAATTCTGATTTGATAAGAAAAGCGGAGTTATTATCATTCTAGTATACTTTTTCCGTGCAGGCACGGAGAAAGAATACAATTTCCTGCGGCCGGGCGGTCTGTCGTAAGAGGCGACAAAACAACCCATAGCCAGGTGGTAGGACATTTGCCTGTCTGGATGGCTACCACCTCTGGTCTAGAGTATGCCGCCATAACAACCTCGAGTTGTGTTCCCATATTAGTGTCTAAGTTCCAGTATCACTTAAAAAAGCAGCATGCAATAAAAAAAGGTTCTGTTTTCCATGTCTTCTGTACCAGGTCTGCACGAGTTTAAAGCGAATATGCAATTCGCTTTAATCTCGTAACAAACAAGTAGGCACTAAAATTTGGAATTATTTCATTTAAACCACTACCATAATACGAGTGCAGGATTGGTGATCATTGGAGCAATGAGATAGAGGCCACATGTACACGCTCTGATGATTTGTTTGACGCCTCCTCTCTTACGCTGACACCTATTGCAATGTACACACATTTACATACATATATGTATGTATGTATACGAATAACTGTTGTCATAATCTTTGTGTCTGGTGGGCATTTCAAGAGTGGTCTTTCATTATGCGCTTTTGATTTTTATAAATGTCATAGTTTAAAAACTTAAACTAATCTAACTTGAGAAAAGCTTAGGTTATTCCTTCAATTTTATGTATATTAATATGATAATGTAAGGAATGGTATTTATTAGTAAAATCTTTTATTGACAATAAAATATATTTTATTCTTAGTTACAATTCTTGAATATGTACATTAGAATTTTGTGTATGTCCATTATTAGTATCGTTATTTAATCTAACTACCGAAATACGGCTAGCGCTGTGGGTTAGGGTGAGAGAGGAGCAGCCTGCCTCCCGCTGCCGTATGCGTGAGAGAAAGGGAAGCCAGATAGACTGGCGCCGTAACGCGTTACGTAACAAAGCGGTTTGCCCTCTTATAAGAAGTTATCACTTCAAAATTGAACGATACATGCATAATTTAGCTCCTTTTCAATGTAATATGAAATTGAAAAGAAATTAAAAAATAAAAACGACAGGATTCGCGGTGCCACCTGTGTCGGAAAAGTATGTTATATATAATTTAAATAAAAATACTTCATAAATTGTCATCACTGTCTTTAAAGATCTGTCTAATGATACCGCACCTAATATCCAACTCAAATACGATGTAATGGCTGACACATCCCATAGAACGTAACTTGTAGCTTATCTTATACTTGACCTATGAATTAGATACTTTTTATTTTATGTATAGAAAATAAATTAATACTTCGTGCTGTTTAAAAATGACATTATAATTTAATTCTCAATATTTTTCTCACTATTTACGTCATTTTCATGTAGTATTTTATTATTTACCTGACGTTTTGAAGTTGTGTTGATAGTAGTGAAAAGTATGTGAAAAGACGTTGCTACTAATGGTTACTTAAGGTTACTAAAGGTTTGGTTAAGGAGTGTGTCAGCCATACCCTTCGTCGTTTTAAGATAGACAACACAAGGGAATGTAGGTGTGTATATGCATTGATTTTATTTTCATTCCAATATATTACATACATACATAACTTCACGCCAGGTCCCTTGCGGGGTAGGCACGAACAACAGAGTGCCATAGGCTTATTCTTACACACCTCACTTGCTTCTTTGACATTCATAGCTCTTGTCATGCACACTCGTCTATTCTTAAGGCTCCTGACATCAAATTTCTTATGGGAGGGTAAACCGCTTCGTTACGTAACGCGTTACGGCGCCAGTCTGTCTGGCTTCCCGAGACGCACACGTTTTTTAACTATACCTAGCAATACACTTTTTTTAGGTACTTATTTCGTTCATCGTTGTCGGTGTAGTAGTTTATGAGACTAAAGGCTCTGACACACACACACACTATATATATATATATATATATATGTGTGTGTGTGTATATATATATATATATATATATATATATATATATATGTATATATATATCGGAGAAGGCCTCGTTCTCGTGATACGTTCTGTATAGATTGCAGGTTTAGTGGGCATCATCAGGAGAAAATGCGAGCATAAAACACAATGGTCACGATTTATACACTTTTAATTTAGATTCAAACTTTATTTTGACATAGTTTAGACCGAGCAGCGGGTTCAGGGCACCGCTCACACTTCTAGCTTAACACTTTCTTTAAAATTCTCAATGGTCCAACTCGACCTGTTGCCACCAACCAAATGTGCCACAAAAACTCCTCCGTCTACCAAAGTAGATACTACTAAAGTATTGAGGGCGTCTGACCCCGCTCGGAGCCATATCTTCTGCTCTGATTGGTCGTTTATTAAATTACAATATTCATAACTTTTATTAGGTTAGAACGATCTTTAAGAAACATCTAACAAATCAAATAAAATTGAATTAAGAATTTTAAAAGTAGTTAAAATGTAAACAAATAATATTGTGCGTTATACATCCAAACAACAATCATCCGATTCATAGCTTCCCTCCGACATATATATATAACTGCAGAAAGACAGACACATTAAAATTTTATAAGGGTTACAGTTTTACCAATACGTCTGCTAAATCTTTGATATATGTATAATTTTATGCTTTCTCGTGTGTATAATTAAATGTATTGCTTACAATGAAAATTAAGAAACAGTATTTTTTACACGTGAAAATTAATATTCAATGCCAAGCTTTATCTAAATATAGTAATCATGTGATTAAAAATACTGCAAAATCGCCTTAATAGGCCAATCGTTTAGCAAGATCTTGATTTTTAAACGGCTGTCCTCAAACCAGATTTATACTGATAAAATATTTCGATTATAATTTTATACGGAAATAATCGTTGAACGATTTGACATATTCTTGACACGTAGTAGTTATGTTGAACAGAAAAATTCTACATTACTAGTATAATTTAATTTGTGGTATAGAATTAAAGCATTTGCTCTATTCTTAAGTCTAATCTTAGACTACGCACGCCGTATGTATTTAACTAGATATAAATTGTTGTATAATTTATATTATTAGTTTTTTTTTATTTGGTTAGGCACGGTTTGTGCATTCAGCCAGTATTATTAGTTTGTTTTTGATTTGTAAAAATGTTACAACTCTGGTCCACACAAAAATTAAATTCACTTGCATATCTGAAACAAAGCACAATTACCCGTCGGCATTTGAACTAACAACATTTAGGTGTTAGTTATTTTATGGTCGTCTTCTTTTGTTTACGTTGTGTTTAAAATTTGAGATTAGAAAACAGCTTATTGTTGTATTGTAATCTTTAATGGCAGTCATTAGCCAGCTGTGTCGGCTTAAATCGAGTTAGATATGGGGACATTGCAGTTGCGCAGTATAAAACAATGACCTGATGGAGAGGGGGGGAGGAGGCAGTCGAGAGATAACTACGAGTGAAACAAGATGTGTGTACTACAATCAGGAGTCTAATTAGTGACGGACTTTGCTCGTTTTATTCAATTACGACCTTCTGCATTATGTTTGGACTTGTTGTGTTCGGTTATATTTGTACCTGTGTCATACGTGTTTGTATACTTCTAATAAACTCTATAGTAATTCTAACGGTATTATAATTCGAGTCTCACGACTCGTAACAATAACATATAAACAACGTATTATGCCCTTGCTACAGCTGGTGTTGGTGATTGTATCTCACAGATGAAACCATGTCTCAGATATGAGATACAACATTGTTTATGACGTGACGTTGACAGATAACTCATGTATTCATTAGCGGAGGTATATTTTAAAGTACAAGTAAGTAATAAGTTCCATTGGAGCTAAATAGAGATACATTCTTATGCCCCTATTACATCTCTGCTCTCCTTATAGCATATTGCAAATGGCGGTTTCGAGAAAAATGTGGTAAACATAATTTAGATATCTAAATAACATGTTAAGTAACTGTTTAGTGTATCTAAAAAGCAATTAAAAAAGAACAAGTTTTACGTATAGATTATCTATCGCCTTGGGATAACATTTCTGCAAAAAATTAAAAACCCAAAAATGTCGACTACTGCTAGTGCAATTAGTAGGCCTGATCTGCACTGTAATGCTTTATCTAATGGACCAATCAATATATTACGCAGATGTAGCCAATTTTTTAATACGTTATTTAACATGCGTAGTCGTTGGTGACGTTAAACATTAACTGATAACTTAGGTGGTGGAAGTGAACTACACAAATGTAGATAGTCGTTATAAATAAGACGCATTTAGACATATTTATTAACACTAACATTAAACGCAGGTGGAGCAGGAGTATAGTTATGAGCGTATGTAAAAAAAAATATTCCGCCGAATTGAGAAGCTCCTCCTTTTTTGAAGTCGGTTAATAACGACGAATCGATATATCGATATAATTGACATCTAGGAAAAGCAGCGAAACTATTAACACATTTGTCACTGCCATTATTCTTTATACCTATGTAAAAAAAATTCTGTGTGTGTATGTGATTGAACTCCTCCTAAACGGCTAGACCGATTTCGATGAAATTTTTTGTGTGTGTTCAGGTGAATTTAAGAATGGTTTACATGCACAATTGGACCCGGTAGGTGGCGCTGCAATCTGGTTCTAAATTTTATTTCTTCAGGGCAGGTCAACGTCTGCCGGGACAACTAGTAAACTATAATATTATATCATATTGAAGAACCGTCTGTTGCTTACTAAGTTACAAAAGTTTTTATTCAAAGTAAGTTCCACTACAGAATATTTTATCTAATTCATACATATATGAATTAATTTCCGATATTCATTTGGTCTGGGTGTCTGGGATCGCCCAATGAATCATCCATTATGTATTACCCATAACATAAGCGTAACTGGTAGGTATTGCTTGGCAATATACAATGTGTTTCTGTAGGAATATCCAGCAAAAAAGGTTTTTAAAGTTATTAATAAGGCTTGGCACTATGTATAACTTTTTAATATAGAACAATATTAATGTTTTTTGAAGTGATAACTTCTTATGTGAGGGTAAACCGCTTCGTTACGTAAAGCGTTACGGCGCCAGTCTCTCTCACGCATACGGCAGCGGTAGGCAAACTCCTCCTCTCTCACTCTAACCCACAGCGCTAGCCATATTCCGGTAATTAGAGTAAATGATGATACTAATAATGGACATACACAAAATTCTAATGTACATATTTAAGAATTGTAACTAAGAATAAAATATATTTCATAATCAATAAGAGATTTTATTAATAAATAAACTTTCCTTACATTATTATATAAATAAACATAAAATTTAAGTAACAACCAAGTTTTTCTCAAGTTAAACAATTTCATTATCAAATAGTTTAAGTCAATGGTTTAAGTTATCACTTCTGTCGGGTGTCCCGAGACGCACAAGTATTTTTTTTGTTTTTCTGATGTCGACTTTTACCCTACATGTCTTTTTTAATTTACGGCTTGGCAACTAGGCCTTTAAGCCAGTACCTGCCTATTAAAATTATCGCATTTATACAATTGCAGAAGTGTTGTACCGTGTGTTTGTCTGCTGAATGTTGATAAAGTTAACTATGTTATTGAAGTCTTATTTTTTGTAGTCTTGTGGAACTATTTTTAACATAACAAGTTCTTCAAGGTTGATACGGGTGAGACGTCTTATTATCGTAAAATATAAATGTCCCTGTCTCATCTCGACTTCCAACTTTGTATGTTTTAGTTAATTTGTCTTCATCACTCAATTGCTATAAAGTGATGATATACATGCTTATTACCAGTACAAAAGTATGCCATTATTGAGCTATTGCTACTTAGTGGCATGGCGATGAGTTTGTAAAGGGTTTGTAGTGGATTTGCTTTGGGTTTGTATTGCATTTAAAATGTGTTTTAATGTGTTTGTAATGGGTCTGTTGTTGGTAAATGGTTTATAGTTGGTTTGTACTTGGTTTGGGTATTTAATGTGACTAGTATAAATTGTTGATTTAATACATATGTAGTGAACAATAAAACGTTTTCTATTTTATATTTTTTTGTTTTCTGCTATCAGAATTGATGGTTGGTATCTTGGCTTTAATGTTTTTATTGACTGATGTTTTAACTCTTTAGTTCAATAACTCCAAATATTGTTAACTGTTGAACTGTCTTATGTACGTCCACAAATAAAACACATACAATTGATATACTGACACATATAATGTCTCCATCGTGGCCAGCAGCAAAACTATTGCATGTGAAATAGATTCAATCTATGAAAGTGGTTGGCAACAACCATTATACGTTATGGAGCCATTCATTAATGGGTGAGGGGTGGGGCATGGTGTTTAGAAAAAAAATTACATGTCCTTATCTTTGGGTAAAACCCATTCTTACGTAATATTTTACAAGTCGACATTTCATCATCATTATCTGCTAAAGAATAAAAATCTTTGACTTACGTAAAACTATGTTTTAGTGTAAGCAATCCTTTTCTAACAAGTTTTATTGTTCGGATAAAATATTTCGTAAGAATAGGGAGTGTGGCGGTGCGTTAAATCTTCTGTATCCTTACTTAATGGCCCCTAATAACGACCAGCGCCATCTAGTTTTGGAGGTTGTAACTTGGAATTTATATTTTCTAAGAAATATTGCTCTACAAAAGTGTGAGATTTCTCTTATACTTGTTTCTTGAATTGAATATGCTTTAATGCGTATGATAGTTATTTAAATTTTCTACAAAGTAGTGACAAAATCATAATGGTAGGTGCAATTTTATACAAGCATCAACTCTCCAAGCAAAACGAGCAATGCACTTTATTTAAATGCATCTTCGCAAATTGAAAATGATAAATAATCTGAAAATACATAAAGATAGATACTATCCTATTGATTTTTCCGTTCACGTTCCTTTAGTGAATTATTGTGGGAGAGAATGTTTAGAGAATATTGAAATACGGCGTTTTATTTATAGTTATTCCTGAAAGAATTCCAACGCCGAAGTATGCAGCGTATGAACGATATAAACATAAACAGTCGAAATATTAGGTATTCAAAGTAGCAAGATATAAGAGATGCTGAATTAGAAAAACAATTATTTAATAATTTATTAACTTACGAACATCGCTATCATTACAGTTGTCACCAATACGATAGAGTTGTACACATAATACATAATACGTATTCAGTCGTCATAACATATAATATGCAGTTCCGGTGAATTCAGTATTCTGAGAGTACGCTTCGAGTTGCCTGATCATAGGGAGAACAGTACTTTTTGTCCCTGGGAAACGATTTTCCGTGCTGTCAAAAAAATAAACAAAAGATAGATAATACAGGCGACTAAGTCCCAATTTTTTTACAAACACTGTTAAATTGTAAGAAAAATATCAACAAATTTGTAACATCATTTTATAAGTTATTAGCTTCTGCCCGCGATCGTATATACATATATTAATAGTAAGATATATACTTATAAATTACTAGCTGTCCCGTATGTATTTTTGTATGTTGTATCATAAAATAATAGATATTAAAAATTTTGTCTAAAAATAAATAAAAAAATTTAGGGTGGACTACCCCTAACATTTAGGGGGATGAAAAATAGATGTTGGCCGATTCTCAGACCTACCCAATATGCATACAAAATTTCATGAGAATCGGTCAAGCCGTTTCGGAGGAGTATGGCAACGAAAACTGTGACACGAGAATTTTATATATTAGATTTTTCACTAAATAATTTGCATACATTTGAGCAAAAAATTTACTATCATCAGTGACAAAAAATTACTGGCTGGTAAAATGCCACAGAAAAAGAAATTTACTTGACGTTTCACATGTGACGTATTAAATGAGTTCATCAAATTTATATATAGATTTAACGCCTGATTTCATTAGAGAAGTAGTTGTTTGTTTATCTTATCTGTTTTTATTTACTTTCCTCATATTAGAAATGAAAGTAGAATGTTAACCTCGCGTGAAAGGCTCATTTATGCACTCGAACCATCTCGTGCCTAAATAGGTCACCTTCACCTCTCGTGTAACAATCTACTATTTATTTTGTCATTGGTGCATTAGGAAACGCCACAACTAGTATAATATGGGAACCGGCCGTTTATCTTCGCTTGTCCTGAAAATTCGCAATATGAACACGACCGTTACGGTAACGTAATCAATGGTTTCAAAGAACATTTGTCTTATGGACTGTGGGGGTTTAGAACAAGCTTCCTAGTTGAAGTTTTCCTACATTACTACGATAAGGGGTTCTTCAAAAAATGGGGCCAACAAATTCTTTCGAAGCTTGGAGTGCAATAATAATACCTCTGGTGTTGCAAAGGTCCATAGACGACTGTAACCACTTTCCATCAGGTGTCTGCGGTACTTACACAATCAACAACATCTGTCTGCGCCCGCCTTTGGGTTACGCAGCCGGCGATGCCACGTGGCACTTCGGAATAGACAATAATCTCATGACTCATAGTGAAACCGTTTTTAAACACTTACCGATATATTCAGTGCAATATCTTTATAATGGGCTCTGTTACTCATATATGTTTTTAGAATATTGTTACGAGTAGCAGGACTCAAAATAAAATGCCGTTGGAATTGTTATAGAGTTTATTAGAACTATACAAACACGTATAACACAGGTACAAATGTAATCAAACGCAACAAGTCCAAACGATTACGCAATTCGTAAGTTCGTAATTCAATAACACGCGCAAAGTCCGTCACTAAATGGATTACCGAATGTACACAAGTCTTGATTCGCTCGTGGTTATCGCTCGACTGCCTCGTCCCTCAATCGAGGCATTGCTTTATACTGCAGAGATACAATATCTGTACCCGGCCGCGTGGACCGAATTTCCTAGAATCAGTTTGTATTTTAAATCCGACACACCTAGCTAATGACTGCCATAAAATATTACAATACACAGTGAGCTGTTTTCTAAGCACAAAGTAAACAAAAGAAGTCTAAATGCCGACAGGTAATAAAATGTATTTCTACATGCATGCAGGTGTGAATTTGTCTTTGTCGGCGTCTAGGTCATAACAATATGTGCGTAACATTACATAGGTCACAAGATCTTTAGAGAGCACATTTGTAGCTCCTTTGGTATTACAAATGTCCATTGGCGATGGGGACCGCTTTCCATCAGGTGTAAATAAATAATAAAATAAGGTATATACTTATACATCTACGTTATATTTTCCAATAAACAAGATTACAAAGAACAAGATTAATATTACCAAAGGCGAGTGCAATCGCAGCTGTAGCTAGTATCTCATAAAGCGTGAAGAGTTCACATGTCATGTGTGAAATTAATTGTAGTTAACAAGGCTCCTCTCGTAACCAGATAATTGAATGAAGTATGTACCTCAACGCATATTTTTAACCTGAGATCACGAATTAAAAGACCATTGAGGAAACTGTAATTACAAAATCTTTGTTTCTTTTTAAAATTTAAATTGTTTTAAAACGGAAATACACGATCGGATATTTTTTAAGCCTTTGCTACACTAGCGCCGTGATGCTATAATACACTACCGGCCTTACTTAATCTCGTAAAGAAACGATTTTTTTTTATTTACAAATCTACGGACTCGAGTTCCGTACCTTTTTACAACTTAATTACTATGAAAGTTTATAGAGTTCATACACGCTTATTGTTTATGTTTGTTACTGTGTGTGGCATTAACTTTGTGATTTTTATTTTGTGTTGTGTGTACCTTATGAATAACTTATAATATTTTTTTTTCTAATTTTAATACTAAACTTATACTAATGTAGAGTGTATCTGAATGAAACGATTAAGAAAGAGAATTAGAATCAGACCCTAATTAATGAATTATTTTTTTTCACTTATAAACATGTACCTATTACTTGTTGTTTACCTTAGGGGAGCACAGATAAATGAAATTTAAATGATTAACGTAGGTTGTACCCAAAATATTCGACTAAAGAGGAGTTCATGGGTAAGATTTTCATTAATCAGTTGCTAAGCAGTTTCTTTAAATTTAAGAATTGATTACAAGTAAGGCCCTACTAGTACACTAACTAGCGCACTAATAAAGACAACGCAGATGTAGCTTATTTGAGATGCGACATTGATAATGACGTTAACCGATAACTTATATATGTAATGCAGCGAATCTTTATGAAAGCTTTAAATGAGATGTATTTTGACACAGACACTGGCATTGACACTATCGTAAGTGGAACAGAAGCATTAGCGAAACATTTCTGTTAAAACTTTGAGCGAAACCAAATTCGATAGAGGTGAGATTCTTTTTCTTTTTAAACAATAATGGCGTCTCACGATTTGTGCATCTAACTATTATCAAGTATTTAGAATTAAAACTTTTAAGCATAAAATGTATGTAATGTAATTAATGTATGTATCAGATCAACAGATCTCTAAACGATTAGAGAAATTGAAAAAATGGGGCTTAACGTTTTATATGATTCAGCTCTCGTCTTCTAATTAAGTGATTACATAACATGCTTATCTAACATAATATTCTTCTTCCATGATATACCCGGAATTTGTAAAATGTGACACTTGAACGATGCTCTTGTTTCCATAAGTTTCGGAGGGCTTACTATGAAGCACCTTTCGCCGTCCGTTTTCAACGAAACCGCTCGAAAAATTCAACGAAAGTCGTTTTACAGTAAGCCCTCAGATATCGTGGGAGAATTCTAATAATGTTGTATCTCTAAGAATAAGGAATATTTCCTAATAATCATTCAACAATAAGTAATATGTGCTAAGCCAGGATTAAGCATTGGGTATTCAAAACAAACTGTAATTCCTTTAATGAGCATGCTAAAGAACATTCTTTAGCTTATTACGATTGGTTTTGTTTAAAATAAACGTTCAAGAGTTCATTGATTTTATAATTCATTCACCTCTGGCACCATTGTTTTTTGCTATGTTATTAAAACGTAGTTATAGTTGCAGTGTAGGGCATTCAATGATAGCGATTTCAAGTTAAGTTCATTATACGAATTTACTTATTCTCATTCAAGAACATGCAATCTCTACCACTATATCAAAATCATAAGTAGTTTGTTTGTAACCCATCTAATGGAAACCGGTTACCATCGCCTATGGATAAAAGAAACTACCAAAGGTACTAATAATGTGCTCTACGAAGGGAGACTGGAACTTGGCCACTAATGTGGGAACATAACTCAAGGTTGTTATGGCGGTATACTCTCAATCAGGAGTGGTAGTCATCCAGTCGGGCAAATTCCCTACCACCTGGCTGTGAGTTGTTTTTTGTTTGTTTCATATTTGGTCACGGTGACCCACTTGAAAAATTCACCTGTGTATACAGGTATACATACATATACATATATATACATATGTATACATGTACATATATTTATACAATGTATCAGTACAAATCCTTCTGTTTGAATGTCGTTTAAAAAACAAAATGGGAAACGTGAATTGAAGCGTACATATCCTTACGATATGTGTATTCCTCGAAGAGACAGGAGGGACGTAATCTGTGGGGCTATTGTCGACGGCCGTTGATCTAATTGAGCATTTGAGCGGTGCGTGCGTGCTAATGGACTAATTACGTGTTTGAGACGTGAATTGGTGAGTCAACTCGGCAGGACGCGACGCCCGTGGGAGGTAGACGGCGTGGCTCCTTCATACCGACATATCAGTATATCCTCGTGTTAACATTATTTTTTTATTTATTATTAATTAACGCCATCTTTCTTTTTAAATGTGGCTCAACACAATTTCTGTATCCATTTTAATAAGTATCTTCAGCCAATCAACGTCCACTGCTGGACTGAAGCCTTCCCATGTCTGCGCCACATGTCACGGTCTCAAAAGCCAACCAACATTTTTAATCAGTTACAATAGGCACATTTCATTAAATAGTTGAGATTTTCAACAAAAAAGCGCAAATAAAGTGATATCCCACGGTTACGGGCTTTATTATGTGTTGATTAAATGATACAGAAACTTTTGTTAGTATATATTTCCAATCAAATCATGAGTCAAACACCAGTCGAAAGTTAGACTGATGTAACTATCAACTAACAACCAAAACATTTCAGATATTTTATATTTCTTTTAACAGGCCGAAAAGTCCTGATTTTCTATTCCAACACAAATTCGCAGTAAGAACAATAATACATAATTAATCAACAGACAAACACACATTGTATCTATGTATTCATCCCTTATTTTGTTATGGCTAGCAACGGTGGTCCGTCCTCAACGGTTGTGATCTCACCATAGTAAATTTTTGTTTAATATTTAATTATTCCGTTATTTACTATTTACACCATAATAATAATGGAAAGTTCATCTACGAAATTTACCATGCTAAGAATCGAACCCAGAGCTTCTACGTTCCTGTGAGCTCGACTGGCAAAGCATAGCATAAGCAAAGCCCACTCAACCACATCGACCGTCAATGATGAAAGCCAACTATATTATTAAATCATGAAGTTAGCCAAATATTTATACTGTTTATTCCATGTAGGTATATATTATTATTTACAAATTATGTAGTCTATCTATCATTTAAGAGCTATGCTCTTGCCGGTGGAGCCTCCTTTAATCTTCTCTATTATGGGCCAGTTGTTTTACTTCTATGTAAGACATGACACCCACTTTTTCTTTTATTTGATCAATGAATGCTCGCCTTGTTCTTCCCTTCCCTCTCTTTGCTTCCACTTCACCTACAATTAACGTGCTTAAGGTGTCGTGTCGTCGCAAATAGCCAAACGTCTTCCCCCTTTTTTCCTTCAGAGTTAAAAAAAAATATTTTCTCCTTTATCATATCCAGTACTTCTTCATTGGTCTTCTTTTCTTGTCAACTTATTTTTTCCCTGCGTCTCCAACACCACATTTCGAAAGCTTCTTATCTATCGTGATCTTATAAATTATATTATATAATATGTATTTAAATTAAATTAACAAAATATTCGGGTCGTTTTAGTATCACGTCAAAAGGAAGGTTTGCACTGTTTGCACAAAATCAGCCTTGTGTCGAATATTATGCCAGTAGAGCAATAAGCCGAGGTCAAATCTTAAAATGCGTACAAATTCTCAAAATATACTTTTTTTTAATACATGTGAACAATGTGCGTCGCTATTTCTTCAAATAAACTTGTCTTCCTTATTGTGAAACTATAACTTGATTTGCATTGAAGCATTAATTAATTATTACAAAATATCCATCGTCCTCGAAGAGTGGTGTTATTATGGGGCCTACTACTAAGAAACATTTCCTCTTGGCCTACTTGTAAACATTTTCCTGTATTTCAGATTTTTCCCTATTAGTACCAGGTAAATAACTGTTATATTGTTATTTGTTTCTAGTAACAATTAAGAATAGTTTAATTTATCTATACATACATACACTACAAATAAATAAAGTTTAAGTGTCTGTTTGTAATGTCTAAATAATAACTTTTTACAAAATTCATGATGACGAATGGGCTGTTATTATTACTATTATAAGTGAGTCCGGTATGGTTAGGAATTACATTTGGGCCCGGTAGGTGGCGCTGCAATCGGGTTTAAAATTTATTTTTCAGAGCAGGGCAACATCTGCCAAGCCTACTAATACAATACAAGTTACCTTCATTCTACTAGTTTATACTGTTGTTGTTTATCAAATAAGGATATGCCAAGTGTCTGCTATCTCATTAAAATAAATTCAACAGTGTTATCACATTTATTAAGGTTGTACATAACATCCGACATCCACAAAAACTGGTATAAAGTGATTCTAACTTTCGCTGCGGCCGCATCGCTTCGAATAACGGCTTGTGAGCGACACGAGCCAAAAAACGAATGAACTTAAGGCCAAGCATTTTGATTCAGAGCCTCTTAAAAACTAGATTGTTTCTATGTTCTCTTTCCTTCATAGTTCTTGATGGCAATAGGTTCGATTTTCAGTCAATGATTGTTACTGCCAATGTTAAGACGAAGTTCAGTAGTAGTTATATGTAATGATTTTTATTATCTTGTTCATATAAATGAATACTTATACTGTTATTATATAAAACCACCATTTATAGAGACACAAGTATAATTTACGTATATACATATTATCATGCCTGTTTCCCATTGGGGTAGGCAGACACTATGGATCTCCAGTTGCGATAATCCTGACAATCAATTTTCACTTTATCTACCTTCATTAACTTCTTCATACATGCACGTTAGATTGAGATGATTTTTTAAAATACTTTTGCTATTTGACTATGGTGTGTACGTCGGGTATACCGCGACGTATCAACTCTACCGTTCATAATGCTTACATACACTTGTTTTGTGACACTATTTTCATACATTCTCTCTTACGACAGGCCGCCCGGCTGCAGGAATTTGTATTCTTTCTCTGTTCCTGCACGAAAATGATGACGTCATTGATTAAGTTATTAATACTTCATTTAATGTCGATAAAAAAATATATATTACTTATTGAGATATCAACAAATGAGTGGGAAATAAACAAAATTATACTGTCTCACAAAAATGCTATTTTCTTTATTTAACGAAAATAACAATAATTTTTCTATATTCTTCTCGTAATCTATTACCAAACGGTATATTAAAATAGACGACAAGACAATTACCATCTTTATTATGGATCTTCAATTATATAAACGACTAAAATACTAGACCTATAGTAATGTATAGAATATACATCGCACATGTATTTTTAATCATCACACCTATCCTTACTCTGGAAAAAGGATATTTACATTGTCATTTTATTATGGGTGAACAAAAACAGTAGCATTTTCGTCGTCCACCGCCTTAACAAGGTTGGCAAGAAGTCGGTAGCCGCGGCCCCTGCGCGCGCGCAGCCCGGTAGCAGTCGCGCTCATTCGCCAATTGATTTAATGCCCGCTGTAATTACGATTAGATATCGCTCTGAACTTAATTACATCTATTGATACACTTGATACAAATGTTTCGCCTTCAAACAAATTACATCGGTTCACTAAATTTAGATTTCGCTTCTGTATGCTGTTGTATCACGGTATTGTGCTTTTTGAGGTGAGCAGATTCTGAGTGTTGGTGATGAAATAAAAATTAGTCTTAAGCGACTGTTTGTTTGCAAAATAGAACTACCTTCTTATCATAATCAGAAGTATCTGAAATGTGGTATTGGAGATGCATGAAGAGAATAAGTTGGAAAGAAAAGAGGAATAATAAGGAAGTATTAAATATAGTAAAGGAGAAGCGCACAATTTTAAAAACTCTTGAGGAAAGAAGGGGGAAAATATTTGGCCAGTTGCTATGATGCGAAACCTTCTTACGCTCGTTAGTAGAAGGCAAGATGGAAGCAAGAAGAAGGAAGGAAAGGCAAAGGCATTTATGGATCAAATCAATAAAAAAGTGAAGTAAAACCGACCCATAATAGAGAAGATTGGAGGAGGCTCCACCGATAAGAACTCAGATCTTAAATGATAAATAGATAGACTATAATCAAGAGCCGGTCTTTATGATGGCTTAGCGTAAAGACCCTTATGGTACAAGGCAATTTAAATTTGATGTGATACTGACTGGAAAATAACTGTATAAATTGTAGAAATGTACCCAAGGACAAGCACTAGTTAGTGTAGCGTTATTATAGGAGATAGAAGTAAAAAAGGATACACTATTGACATGAACTGCTAATGGAGATAGGAATCTGAGACTTTGGAGCTGTCCTGTTGGAATATTCAAAAATCACGTATAAAATTGACTCGCCACTTATGTATAAGCTCCTTATCAAATCCTAAAAGAACAGCGAGAAATGAAATGGATGTCAGTGGATAGCTAAAGGTGCACAAAAATTTCACCTTGACTATTATAGGCTTTATGCCTTTAACAATTAACTTCTTATGATTCCCACTATGTGTTAGTTTAAGGTATTTCATAGAGAAGTCGGAAAGGTGAGTTTGATGAGTGGCATTTTCTGAGAACATTTACCATAGGAATGTATATTTTTTTTGCATCACCAGAAAGTAGAGATTTCAACTAACAAAAATCCCGCCGACATTTTTTTTAAAAGCTGATATTTGATGCGAGAATTTTCGATTGAAATTTAGGGTGGTTTTTTGAATTTAAGTCAAAGTAAGGTGAAAAAATATTTTAAATAAAAAAAATTACAGTGTGTTTGGTACATAAAAAAATAAGTTTTCATCAAATTTCGTGAAAACATTTTTATTTTTGTAAAAGATGAAAATATTTCACATAAATTTTGAGGATTTGCTAATAAAGTGTAAAAACAAAAGTTGTAGATCTTTTTAATACCTACAACTTTAGCATTTAACCATTCTCCATAGAACTTGTAGTTTTGCCGGAAATCAAGATAGACCGGTCTTCACCCTTAAAACTCACCCCCTTCCACTTCCCGACCTCAGATCGCCCATATATTATTTTTCCTTTGATTTTTGTTATATCTCCTCCTTTTTGAATGGGTTTCATCTTACTATATTTTTTTTAATGATCTACTGGTCTAATAAAATAAGCTCTATGTCGAGTTACATTTAAATCCGTTCATAGTTTTCACGTGATGCTCTAGCAGCTGTAAAAAAAAACAATTTTGGAATCTCCTGATCTGAATTTCTGATTTTTAAACGCACTGTTCAAACTCGAACCATTTACAGATTTATAATAACATAGATAGGATAGATATATATATATATCATTTATCACGACACAAAAGAACATAGACAGGTCCTTCCATAATATATACACCATAAGCACCTGTGCCCTGTCCATGCGCGTCTGTCACGTGCGCATCTCCGGCGTAAAAAATAATATCTCCCCACCTGAATCTGATTGTTCGGGTACACTCATCGCTCAAGCCCGCACTTCGTTTAGTCTCCTCTATTTACTTAACATCTCATTGTTATCGGTCACTTTGCGGCAGGTGCATGCTGAAAAAATATAACATCCCGTACAATTTTTACTTCCATCTTGGTCCTTCTGTTTGTGTCTAACACATATGGGAATTTATAGTGCTATACTATTCGCCAGCGTTCTAGGAACGCTCCGCACCGACAGTGACCTGGAACCCATTATCTTCTTTATATATAAAAATGAATGTTTGTCTGTATGTCCTTTATAGAATCGTAAACTATACATTCGATCTTTAGCAAAGTTGTTGGGCATGAGCCAGAGAAAGTTTCTGAGTTGGATCACAATTAGACCCGGTAGGTGGCGCTGCTGTCGGCATATCGATTGAAGCTTTTCCGGGCAGGGCGACGTCTGCCGGGACTGCTAGTTTATTTATAAATATGTATATAGAAGTTTCATTTTTAGTTTTTTTACATATAATTTTTTACCGTGTAAATACTTGTAAAAATATGTTGGAAACAATAAAGTAGTTGTAGCAACAACTACTCTATTTGATACATTTGCTCTACTTTGATATATTTACTCTATCACTTTGTACACATACTACAGTATGTGGTGAAACGTAGATAGACCGCAATTGTGTTTATTGCCAACAAATTAAATAATTAAAAAAAAACAGCAATGCTTCTCTCTTAATTTAAAACTAAATTAAAAGTTTATTACTTACAAAGGGATATTAAACCATAGAAGACTATCTAAATGATAAAACTTCATTTACTTAGCAGCTCGCTCCAGCTTCTTATACAATCGTCTGTAAAACGTTTTAATTTTGCCAAACATGTAAGGTCTTCATTATTTTATCTGTGCAGGAACGGAGAAAGAATCCATTTCCTGCGGCCGCGCGGCCTGTCGTAAGAGGCGACAAAACCCACAGCCAGGTGGTAAGGCATTTGCCCGACTGGATGTGTACCACCCCTGGTCTAAAGTATGTCGCCATAACAACCTTGTGTTGTGTTCCGGCATTAGTGACGAGGTCCCAGTCTTTTTTAAGAGAGCAGTAGCGCATTTGTAGCATCTTCGGTGTTGCAATTATCCATAGGCGATGGTGACCGCTTTCCATCAAGTGGGCCGTTTGCCTGTCTGCTGAACTCCTGCAATAAAATAAAAAATATTATAACAATAATAATATTTTTCTTTCCTCTTACTGTGTCTCTGTCTTACTGAGCATTCACTGTTTGCTACAACTCTATTAATTCTTCGAAAAGTACTTCTGTATAAAACTTATAGAAAAGAGCTTGAGATATAAATGTAATAAGATAAACAATTTTTATCTAGACGTGTTGCTGGGGAGTTTCTTGCCACTTCTCCTTAATAACAATAACACGTTGCGAAGCAGTGTACATAGAATAGGAAGCAAAAATTAAATTTTAATTTATATGTATGACCTTCACAAGGTGTTCTCCAGTGGAACTTATTTTGAATAAAAACTTTTGAATTTGATTTTGGACCACGCATATTATACCCTATAATCCTTAACCGACCATAGTTTTTTTTAATTTTGTTAAGAAATCTTGAAAAAAGAGACCATGTTTAAATCAAATTTTAAAAAGTATTTCTTTAAATATTTTTGTGTTTGTTTCTAGATTTTTTGAAAAGCTTTGAACGTAAGTATTTCATATTTCAATCGAATTTAGAATGTGATTCAGAGATACATTTTTGATCCATAAATAATTCTACTCTTTCGTTTGCTAAAATTACAACGTCTAGCAAGTATGATTAATATATACAATGATTGTTTAACCCAAGAAGAGAAAAATCCCGTTATACCATAGTGTCACTAAAGTCGGTATTAGTTACTCAAAGGCAGTAAATTCTTGACAAAGTTGGCATATCTAACTCTTTTTCCCATGAAACCTGCCGTTACTCTTTATCGGGTAAACGTGAAAAGGGTAACGTCTTAAGTATTAAAATAAACGCATCGTCAAACAAAAAGATAAGTTAAATTGTTTTCTTATCGGTGGGCAATGAGTTCACTAAAATGATATTGTGTTTAGCTACCTTATTAGGTTGGAATTTCGCATTTTAAAAAAATCTACAAAGAAAACTATTTGTTTAAATAAACAGTTACGTACTGCTTACATATCGAGGGCTGCATAACAAATGGGCGTACAGAAAAAAGTGCAGTTTTACACAAAGGACAAAATTGTGAATAAAACAAAACCAGGTGATTGCATAATGCTGAAATTTAAATTACCCTTCATGCATACCGGTAAGACTAAAGTCTTACCGGCATGCAAGTGTAACGGAAGTTGTAACATGCATAGGTTTTAGTAAATAAGAAAAAATTTCATTTTTGCGTATACGCCCATTTGTTATGAAGGCCTCGACATCATTTAAAAATAGTTTCTAGAATTTATATAGCGCTTTTCAGCCGACAAAGTGTACAATGGCTTATCATTGTGGAGGAATTGTATCCAACACCGATGAGTTTCAGTGTCCCTTCATTTGCCGTGTTTCCAAAACGACTCTAAACTAGTTGTTTAATCTAAAGGAGACGGATACGCTTTGCACATATTTTGGGCCCAGATTGTAAAAGAGATGACAATGATTTTAAGTTTTTTTTTTATTATGATGCTAATTTTTATAATATTAGTGGCTGTTGTTATTTAGAATGAGTTAATCGTGTAGTGTACGCGACCTATATGTGATGAAAACCTTCAAAAAGTGTTCCACAGTGGAACTTCTTTTGAATAAAAACTTTTGAATTTTAATTTTAACTATTACTAACAACATAAAATATCCACATAATAGTTCACAATGTTGAAACAGAACAAAGAAACCACAACATAGTTATAGTTTCAACGTTACAATCATAAGCTGTGATAATACGAACAACGCGACGAGTTGCGGGCACAATATTATTGAATGCTCAAGATAAAGAAAGAGATCAACTGACTCAGATCAAACATTCTCCAGGAAGAAAAGTAAATATAAATAAAAAGGTCATAAGCGTATGTAATGTGTTTGTTTTTACATCGTAATGGGATCAAAGTGGTTATTGATCACTACATGCTATGATAAATATGTTTTAAATTCATACAGTAACTTGGACGATATTTAATTCAATTCAAATCCTATATCAATTTAAAACTCAAATTAAAAAATGTTGTAATTTAGAATGATCCAATGACTTAAATTTTTTTAGTATAATGACATAAACTTTTTTATATACTTTCCTTTTTTTGACATTTTCTTTTTATCTTGTTCAGACCCAATGTAAATTAAATAGATATTTTATGTAATTTTCGCGTAATTGTATTTCTTTTTTGTAATTAACTGTTTGAGCCAACTTTCATTTTATTATATAAATTATTTTATAGTGGAAACTTGATTGATGTATGTATTCATTTTGTGTTTTATATTTAAGAATATTATTTATTGTATGTTTCCCAAACAAATTAAATAAATTACTATAGAATAAATTACATACTATTGAATACAATGTAAGAAAACTTAACTTATTTGTATTGTATTCTACCCATAGTCCCTCAAGACTATAAGTAGAATACTGAGTCCAGATCACCGTCTTCTATGGGTAAGGTGCCCAGAAGGCTGGCTTCGTTTCTTCGCTGGATCGCCATACTGATCCGTAGGCCGAGGTAGGCACTAGCCCTCTGATCACCTATTAAATAAATAAATAAATATTTACTTAATACATTAGCGGTCCGGCGCGGTTTCACCCACGCTCTGTCCTACCCCCGTGGTATATATATTATATATATATATATCAGTCCATAAATGTCCCACGGCTAGGCTCGGGCCTCCCATTATAGATGAATGGACTGTATACCCCGCCACGCTAGTCCAAGGCGGCTTGGCAGGTTTGATACTTTGTTATCTCGATGTGTAGATTGCATCACGATGTTTTTCCTTTACCGTTGTTAGCGGTTGATAATTGTAACAATACGCACATTAGATCAGAAAACTGACTAAGCGGTGCATGCGTTACGGCTAGGATCGAACCCGCGACCTTTGAGTTTGAGCGCGTGCACTAGCCATTACGCTACCACGACTTTTTTATATGATATAAAGCGTGGTATACAGCGTCATATCATATAGCCTATGGCACTGCCTCTTAACGAAGCTTTCCAACAGCAAAAGAATTTTTAAAATCGGTTTAGTAGAACCAGAGATTACCTTCAACAATGTCATAAACTTTATCTCATTATAATATTAGTATAGATGATATACAAAAAGTGGCATCTTGTTATAGGAATCTTAACCTAAGTTACCACTCTGGTAGTAAAAGCCGGAAAACCTTTTCATTTTACATAAATTCGGACATTTATCAACTCGTGTTGGTCAATCCTAGGATTTTCCGTAGTAAGGCCAGATGGTAGGGCATTTGCCCGCCTGGATGGCTACCACCCCTGGTCTAGAGTATGACACGATAACAACCTTGAGTTGTGTTTCGGCATTAGTCACTAGTTTCCAGTCTCCCTATAGAGAGCGGCATCATAGTGGTAGCACCATTCGTGTTCCAAATGTTCATAGGCGATAGTAACCGTTTTCCATCAGGTGGGCCATCTGCTTGTCTACTTAACTCAAGCAATAAGAAAAAGATTCCTTAAGTTGACTAAGAGTCGATTTTTTAAACATCAGACAAAATTTATCAGTGGAATAAATTAATATATAATATAATATAATAATCGGCAGACAAACACATATATTGTATTCCCAAATTAAACAAGTTATGTTTGTGTTATGGGTATTGTACAACGGACTACTCTAGGACCAATTTCAGACACCCATATCATCTATATATCTATACATATAATAAAATTGTAGAGGTCGAATTTCTGTACAATGAAAAAAAATGCTAAAAACCGAGTCACGGGGGATGTAAAAAGTGAAATAGAATTAATTTTGATTTTTTTAGAATTTTTTGTTTGTCTGTCTGTTTGTACACCGACTAATACCGACTAATCTCCGAAACGACTGGACGGATGTACATGAAATTTTGTATAGTGATAGCTTATATCCCTGGTTAACATATAGGATACTTTTGATCCCGAAAAATTAAAGAGTTCCCGTGGGATAGTTAAAAAGCTTTAATTACTTAAACAGCTCATAACAGACTAAAAGTAATTTCTCTGCAACGTAACATTATAGAAGCGGATATTTTAACAAGGTGTGGTGTCTGTGAGAGAGTTTTATCTTATATATATTAATATATAAAGCTGATAAGTTTGTTTCTTTGTTTGTTTGCTTGAACGCGCTAATCTCAGGAACTACTGGTCTGATTTGATTTTTTTTTCTGTATTAGATAGCCCATTTATCGAGCAAGGCTCGGCAAGGCAAGGCTATATACCATTACGCTAAGAGCAATAGGAGCGGAGCACTAATGAATGAATGTGTGTTTAAGTGGGTTCCCGTATGGTTTAGATTTCCAACTAGAACCGATAGGTGGCGTTGAGATCGGGTTCTAGAATCCTCCTAATCACCTGGACCGATTATAGTGATTTTCTTTTTGTGTCATGAACAAAGTCTTTTGGGAATTCAGAAAATATGGCGGTACGAAGTTGGCCGGGTTAGCTAGTAGTAAATAACGGAGAAAATACTTTTCCGAAATTTACTGTACCAGGAATCGAACCCGGAGCCTCTGCGTTGCGGTGAGGCAGGCCGGCAAAGGCTTAGCCCGCTCAACCACAGAGGCCGTCAAACCTAAATTATAACCTTACTGAATTTAAAAGTGAAACAATGCAAGAGTTTTATATCATGAAATTGTCACGTTGAATTCTCCTACGTTATATTTTAAACTAAACTAAACTAATAACTCTGAAAATTGAAAATCAGCTCAAATAAATTTAAAAATAATTAAATAGTACAACTGATTGAAAAAAATCGTGTTTATAATAAGATATAACTAATATTTTATTGCACAACGATGTTACATACCAACAATAGACAAATATTCGAATAAGTACAATTGGCGGCCTTATCGCCAGCGATGATAAGCCTGCTAATAATAAATATATTGTTTCAAATTACATTTGCTTAGAATAATTATATCATTTTACACTATACAAATCATGTGTCTCTGTGTAATTTCAAAATATACCTAATTTCCTATTCCGATTTGCAGGACTCGAATTATAATACCTTGGGAATTGTTATAGAGTTTATTAGAACTATATAAACACGTATAACAAGGGTAAAAATATAACACACCCAGTCCAAACGTAATTCACAACTCAATAACACGCGCAAAGTCCGTCACTAAATAGATTACCGAATGTACACGCGTCTTGCTTCGCTTGTGGTTATCGCTTGACTGCCTCTTCTGTCATTGCCTTATACTGTACAAATGAAATATGTCTGCTCAGCCGCGTGGACCGAATTTCCTAGAACCACACCTGGCAAATGACTACCATAAAAGATTACAATACACAATTACATATTAATTTAACTGTTTTTCTAATCACAAATTTTAAACACAAAGTAAACAAAAGAAGTCCAAATGCCGTAAAGGTAATAAAATGTGTTTTTACAGGGCTGCAGTTGTGAATTTGTCTTTGTCGGCACCTAGGTCGTAATAGTCCATAGGCGATGGTAACCGCTTTCCATTAAGTGGGCCGTCTGTCTGTCTGCTGATATCCTGCATAAAAACATTTTTTATAAGGCAGTTGTTTATTGTTCCAATAAAAAAAAACACAAATCATTTCGAAAGCTTTACGAAATGTAATAATAAGTGAACACACCAATAGTTTATGATAGTAAATATTCTTTCTAGAGGAAAATGTTGCTAACAGCATTGTGTAAATTAAATTACACGCTCTGTGTATTGGTGTAAAAGCATTATGACACGTCGGCTCCCTATTCACGCCGTTGCATACGATCTAAATGCTGTATAACAGTTTTTATTACTACATATTTATATTAACTGAAATACAAAATAAATAGATGGGTACACATGTAGAGGTAGACCAAAAAAGATTTATTGATTGTGTGAAGGATGATATGATGATATGTGGTGTGACAGAAGATGTATGTCAGAGTATGAGGAAAACACATATTGTTCCGACCCCAAGTAATTGGAATATGGTGAGAAAAGAGAGATTTCATCCATGCTCTTCCTGTTGGAAGTAAATCGGTTTTACCAATATATTTATATATCTGTTTCATTTGGGAATTAAAATTTGTTTTCAAAATTGTTATTCAAATGATTAAAACCTCATGTGCGTATGGCAAAGTGATAATAATCAAAGTGTCGTAAGATGCGATAAAAAAAATCTACACAGTGGAAGGGCATTTGCCCGACTGGATTGCTACCACCCGTGCTCTAAAGTATTTCGCCATAACAACCTTGAGTTGTGTTCCGGCATTAGTGACCAGGTTTTAGTCTCAGTTTCCAGTCAGTTTTTCCCTTCAAGTTTTTAAAAATAACACATCTAATCCCGTCACAAGAATGTGCAGGCTATATAATGAAATTGCAAGTACAAACAGATCCATAGATATTTTTAATTCCTCCTTCTTTAAATTTAAAAGTGAAATTCGGGCTATTATTTGCACCAATATTTATGGCATAATTGCATAATAATTTTGTAACCTAACCACTGTAAAATTAACAATATATAATAAGTCATACTAATAATATGAACCCCTAGATATATTGTCAATGTATGGTACATTATGTGCTCACATGTTTAGAGTTACAGCTTAGACCTAATAATTTTTGCTAATTATTTTTTAATTTTCTTTTTCCTGACGCACTCGCTTGTCAGGTAATTATTTTCTTATTTTTTATGTTTTCATTTTCTTTTTGTCTTTTTATACTACTACTATTTTTAACACGCTTTTATTAGCTTCACCTGTATGTATGTATGTATGTTTGTAACCGACCCCTTTGAGCTCTATTTTGTCCTACTTTGAACGATCAGATTTAATTCAAACTTTGCACACCTGTCAAAGGTCGACAATGCAATAATATGGTACCATGGAGCTGATCTGATGATGGAGTCGGAAGGTGGCCATAGGAACTCCTGTACTAAACAAGATAGACCCGTTGTGTTTGGGCTCGTTTTACTTGTCTTGGCTAGCACTCTGCTGCAACATGATATGCAAAAGCTTGTATTTAAAAACATTAAAAAATCAACTAAAAAATGAAAAACAAATAATAGTTTCAAAAAATACTAAAAAAACACGCTTTCATAAAAAATCCAACTAAAAAACAGAAAATAAAATTTAATAAATTTGGTTTCTGATAAATGGGGTCTTAAAAAAAGCGTGGTGTGTATTCAAAGCGTTTGGTATTGGATTTTTTTGAAAGCGTGTTTTTTAGTTTTTTTTTAATATTTCTACTCTTTTATCTCATCTCATAAACTATAATTAATATGTTTTCTTATATATGTTTCTTATTTCTTATTGTTTAATATGTTTTCTATTACTCTTTTATATTAAAAGACAGTGGTACTTATGGCAATAATATGCCTCTTGTGCACCGTTTACATTATTTATTTGCTGACACTATTTCTACTTTACTAATTATTTGCTATATTATGCTACGTTTGTGATATATAAACTGAAGTATATAGACAAGCAGTAAGTTATATCTAGACCTAATAATTTATACATAATATGAAATACTAGCTGTCCCGGCAGACGTCGTCTTGCCCGGAAAAGCTTTAATCGATTTGCCGCCAGTAGCGCCATCTACCGGGTCCAATTGAGAACCAGCTCTGAAACCTTGTTTGGTACATGCACAACAACTTTGCTAAAGATCATCACATGATCAAATGTATAGTTTACGATTCTATAAAGGACATAAGACAAACATTCATTTTTATATATCTAGATGTAACTTTTAGATGTTTCTTGTTTTGTGTGCCATATAAATAAATAATTTTTTATTTATTTATTTATTTATGGAAAACCTACAGCTAAAACATTTGGTTAGATATCTAAAATTAAAACAAGAAAGCCAATGACAGGTTTTCACGGATAATATATATCTTAAAGTAACATGCAAATATAAAAAAAATAAATTAAAAACATTAAAAAGGCACCGAGAAGTCTAATCACTGATGAAAAATTTCAGGCTTAGACACCGCTTGGCTCCTGAAATACTGATTGAAAAAGGGTCGATATCATCGTATTTAGTCACATTATTTAAATAGTTACTTGCTCGCACTAAAAATGAATTTTGTCTATAATTAGTAGAACTTAAAGGTACATTTATGGGTTGATTGAAACGTATAGATTTCGAAGGAATATTAAAATGGATTTTACTAAAGAGATCTGGACAATCAATATCAGAGGAGATAATTTTTTGAAGTAGTAGGCATATCCGGCAATAGGGCAAATGAATGGCTTGATGAGGGACCGTGTACCGTGGGGATTTGGAATGAGCTCCCAGCCGAGGTTTTCTCATAGCGCTACGATATGGATTTTTTAAATAGGGTGTTATAAATTTTTTTCTCTGATGTTGCAAACGTCCGTAGGCGATGGTAACGGCTTTCCACCAGGTGGGCCCGCCCGTTTGCTGTACTCCAGCCACAAAGGAAAGGGAGGTGGATTTGTTAGAGGGTGAGTGTAGGGGGTGGCGACTGGCGCGGGTGTGCGGTGGCGCGCGGAGGGGCGGGCCGGGGGCCGGCCGGCACGCCCGCGGGTCTGGCGCTGCCGGGCGCGACGCCGCCGCGTCTGGCGCTCATTCCGCCCGCGAGCGCCGCACCGCAAGCACGCCATGCGCGCAGTGCCCCCTGAGCTCGCACGCCGTCCGCGCGACCGCTCCCGCGCGCATGCCTGCGCTAGTGATGTTACCGTACTGTGTGGTTATGTGCCGTCAGTTCGTCCGTGAACGAGTCCCGCTCCATCTGTTCCCGAAGCGCTGAGCGTGCGTTCGGGGAACGCGCGAGGATATCGCGGATTTTGCGTATTTGTCGACGTTGGATGCGTTGAAATTTCGGGTGAGTGAGAGAAGCGAGCGGTCGCGCGCCCGCGGCCGGTTTGACCGCATTATTTTCGAAATACGTACACAGCGGTCCGGTCGACCGCGCTACGACTATCAAAACATAATAACAACAACATATAAATTCGGCGATGTACTATGTCACTTTCCACAACTGATAACGCGTCCGTCAGGAACGGTCATCTGCGACGGTCATACAAAAAAAAAATTGCGTTAAAAATTATCAATAGGTATTAGTTTTTAAATTATTCGCATTAATTAACTATAAATAAAAAACAAAATTATTCTTTAACTAAGATAGCGTTGATACGGTATTTCGAGATAGCGCGCGCCTAGTGTAGAGTTCGCGTTGATGTCTTTTACTGAAGGCGTTCGAGTGAAGCCTTGTTTATCGTGCGGTAATGAACCCTATTGCCGTATTTCCCTCTACTACAATATCTAACGCTCAAAATTATAGTTATCATGAACTTTTATCTTCTTTTTATGAAACTTAATTAACCTATTATGCGTTTTATTCAGCCCGAAGATAATTTAAAAAAACATAAAGAAATATTTGATATTTTGTTCGTAATTTCCTATTTTTTTTACCTCACATATATTATATGGTTATAATGTATTTAAGCTTTCATACACGAAATTTGAAGTATTAACGAAATATTTCAAAACATTTCCAAGCACTCTTCATGAGCATAGTATTTAAATTATTATATATTATA
Organism: Dendrolimus punctatus; assembly: GCA_012273795.1. Taxonomy (NCBI): domain Eukaryota; kingdom Metazoa; phylum Arthropoda; class Insecta; order Lepidoptera; family Lasiocampidae; genus Dendrolimus; species Dendrolimus punctatus. The sequence continues at coordinate 2,290,663 of CM022538.1, read as the reverse complement.
ATCTATCCTATCGCATTCTCTTGGAAACTTACGCCTGTAAATGTTTGTGTTTAATTCTTTTTTAAATTTAACAATTCTTCACAGCACCAATATAACATCATTTTCTGTTGCACTAGCATCCAGTTCATTTAGACTATGATTTTTCACGTTATCTTCAATTTTATAAAACCTTAACAACTATTGAGATTTTATCCTACTGAAGACTGAATCTCGTGAAACATTCTTAACGATATCTCAATACATCCGTCCATCCGTCCTCTGACTTCCTCATCCAGCGGCTACCAGCGACCTTGCACAGGTCGTTGGTCCATCAGGCTGGAGTCTCCACTCCAGGACTCGTCTGCTCCATCAGCTATCGGTCCAGCGGCAGGCATGACCGGCCCACTTCCATTTCAATTTGCTAATTTTGCGAGCTATGTCGGTTACCTTGAACCCTTACGGATACACACAACATAGCTTGCTCCATAGCCTGTTGCGCAACTTGAAATTAGTAGACCAGTCTTATGTCAGTGTTCAGGTCTAAGACCCGTAGGTCGGGACGGAGAGGACGCACTGCTAGAAGACTTTCGTCTTCAAGCATTGCGGGGTCGAAGAAAAGACTTAACGAAGCTTACCAATAGCTGCTAAAGACTTTATATTCTTTATAAACTTAGCTGATATTAAAGCTCGTTATGCATAAGGAAAGTAAGAGATAAACTCTACATTAGTATAAGTTTAGTATTAAAATTAGGATAAGTTAACAAAACAACAAAAATATAATTGAATAAATGTCACGCATAATAATTACCAAATAGCGTGTATAAATACTTAAAACTTTCTTCGAAATTAAGTGGTGACAAACGGTACGGAACTCGAGTCCGTAGAATTGTTAAAAAGAAAAAAATATATAAAGAAACTTAATAAAAACTAAATATAATTTTATCATTTCGTACCTATAAGTAAATTCCGTATTGCAAATTCTAGTGTTCCAAATGTCCAAAGGCGGCGGATAAACACTCTCCATCAGATGACTCGTTAGCTTATATATATATATGCTTATATATAAAAAAAATAACCAGTAGAAGACGGTTATATGCAGGAAGTTAATAAAATATAGTAATATAAAAATTATTGTTTTCCGTTAAATAAAAGAATTTTCCAACGAACCTGTTAATAGGTCGAATATGTTCATAAGTCTGTATTGATGTTGATCTGTCTCAAGCTTGTTCGTGGCACTATACTTTTGCTCCTATATTTTGCAAGATGTGGAGCATCATCTCTTAATCCCCCAATCTAAGGTTATCTGAACCAATTTCTTTTTAATTAAATAATACCTAGACAGTTGTTAAAAGTATCCTCTCAGTCAGGTTGCCTGAGACCACTTTTAGCGATAAGGCCGCCTTTTATTTTGCCGTTAAATTATTTCAATTATTCATTCTGCAAAAGTTTATGTTGGTGGTGAACAATAAAGTGTTTTCTATTCTATTTTACAATTTGTCACTATCATATAATTTTTGGTGACTACGCCGTAACATGTGGTTAAGCAAAATGACTATTTAATTTTCAAATTCTCTATTTGCACAAAATACTGTAACGCAGATGAAAATATGCTTAATATACCAGTACATTATAAAATTGATGATTTGAAGACGTATCTCTATTTATTGTTTTTACTTAAATCATTTTGTACATTATAAACAGGATTTTTGAATTAATGACGTTCAAATGTCTCAGACAACTTAAGCCAAATCTAAAGTTAGATATTACAGTAGAACATAATAATAATAATCGGCAGACAAACACACATAATGTATATCCCCAAATTGAGCAAGTTACGCTGAGTAATATACAACGGACCGCTCTGGGGCCGATCCCAGACACCCAGTCTATCCGTGCAGGAACGGAGAAAGAATACAATTTCCTGCGGCCGGCGGCCTGTCGTAAGAGGCGACAAAACAACCCACAGCCAGGTGGTAGGGCATTTGCCCGACTGGATGGCTACCACCCCTGGTCTAGAGTATGTCGCCATAACAACCTTGTGTTGTGTTCCGGCATTAGTGACCAGGCTCCCTAAAGAGAGCAGCAGCGCATTCGTAGCACCCTTGGTGTTGCAAATGTCCATAGGCGATGGTAACCGCTGTCCATCAAGTGGGCCGTCTGCCTGTCTGCTGATCTCCTGCAATAAAAAAAAACCCAGACCATAGTAAATAACGGAGGAATTACGTTTCCGAAATTACTATACCAGAATTGAACCCAGAGCTTCGGCGATGAAGTGAGATAGGCCGGCAAAGGCTTAGCCGTTCAATCACAGAGGTCGTCAAACATGTTTTTTATAAGCATCTAAAGACACAGATTAACTAAATTTTATCGAAAATCTTGTAAGAAAAAACAAGGTATGAATGTTATACTGTGTATCGAATATTACTGAATCATTTATTACGAGAACACTACTTATTTGTCATTTATTTATTACATTAAAACCTGTAATAAGTATATTATATGTACAACGTGTTTCATTTCAAATGACAATAAATCATAATTTTAGCAGTCTTACTCCATACAAAGTTTTTGGTATTATTAAATCAACCGTATTGTCAAAATTTTAAAAAAGCAATTTCCGAACAAATTAATTACGATAAAAAGACAATAAAAACAGAACATCTTGTAAATATTGGTTCACTGACCTTGTTAAGAGTGAACATCTTCCGCGTTCAATGATGAAGAGACGAGCTGGCAACATGATACATTTTGTCACTAACCTACCGATTTAGTCACAATAACAGATACATGTTGTTGTAAAATTCTGAAATGAAAAATGAGGTCCTGTGGCTAAACCAAAGAAGCTGCCTTGATTCGTTTTTGTATTTGGGTAGAGTACGTCATGACGAAAACGTGGTCTGATTTATTGTCGTAAGGTCTGCAACACGCTGTATATACTTCATTATATTTAAAGTTTAGTCGTATTTAATTACCGTTGGTTGGTCTAAGTTATATGTAATACTTATTTTATAAACACCTATTACTATTCTACATCTACACGATAACATACTCATTATTACTCATACAGTCGCACATAATTACACTCAATTCACAATATTTATCACAAATTGTTTAGCTAGTTTTGCGAGGAGAAAAAAGCTGGATTATTCCTTTTACTGACACCAGGCTCTCACCATTTCGGTTTGTAAGAAAATTGTTACTCATTTAATTCTTTTTAGTGTAAGAGTAAATAAATAAGAATTTTGTATGTCTTTAAAGACCACGGCTATGAAAATGGACCGGACATTTGGAGGGCTTGCGTGGGCCATGGGAAGGCCAACACGTAGAGGCCGTGTTACTATTTGTTATAAATAAATAATAATAATTATTATTATTGTTATGTATTTATGTTTTCACAAAATTACAGTTTTTTAAAATATATAAAAACTTTTTTGTAAAAAAATAGAAGACATTATTATTTTATAAAATATATGAAAAATTAAATACATATTATTATTCCTCCTCTAACCGTTGAGAGCAATACACGCTATTTACAGTTCACTCCGTGCCTTTTTTTGTTTATAATTAGCCCTTAATTTAAAGTAAATTAAATTAAACTCAAGTGTTAAAAATATTATATTTAAAAAAATACGCATCTTTAAACAAACTCTAGCCCACTCTTGTCCACGTGGAACTCTAGCGAACGATTCAATAAGAGTAGATAAAGGTGATAATTATGCTTAGTTTTCTTGATTTATTATGTTTGCGAAATGTTTAATTTATAATCTAGATACCACAACCCGAGGTACATTAATATTCATGCGTTTCGAACAATAAAATATAACTTCTCGTATACATTTAATCATGACATGTTAATGAACTTGATGGGCATGTTTTCAACTACATTTTTCGTAGGAGTCGCTAGAAATTGGTGTATAATACTTATCACTAAATTGAATTATACAATTATATGAAATTGATTCTTTCTGTTTTGAATTTAACAAAAATAGAGATCGTAAGTACTTAAAACCAGTTACTTCCCCGTTTTTGGTTTCTGGTATTTTTTTTTATCGCCGTTCTCCTCTGTTTTTAGATGCCTAAAATATAAATATAAAATACTATACTGTGTTTTATATTTTCTTCTTTTTTGGGAAAGGGTGCTCTTTCCTTGCTATGCTTTACTTACTTATTTCCTTTTACGTAAACACTTATATTTAGATACAATGGTTTTTATATATATTGATTATTCTAAATAGAATAGTTAATAACCTCTTGATAACGATAAAAAGATAGATGTAAATACATCTATCTATTTATCGTTATCAAGAGGTTATTAACTATTCTAATCTATTTAACATACATATCAAGCTTTTGGTATTAAGAGCGGCAAATGCTTTGCACAGCGGTGGTGGTAACTACGAAGACTTATGCGTGATTTTGCAATCACCAGATAAAAAAAAAAAATGCAACATGAGATTTTTTTTATTGCCTGAAGCAGGCAGACCCCCTTGATGGAAGGTGGTTATTGTCGCCTATGGACGTTTGCAACACCAATGGCATTGCCAATGCGTTGCCGTCCTTTAAGAAGTGTTATAACGCCCGTCAAACGACCCCATGTCGTAACGCAGAGGGAAAACCTCGGTGGAAAGTAAAAGGAAAACTGACTGCTAAACTCTTGCAATATCAAAAGTGTAAGTGCCAGCTTCTACATTCATAAAGAGCCATTGACTAATGCTACATCTCTATTGCATCCTAAGATTAAACAATTAATATTTTTAAAGGCAGTATTATATTGTGTATATATTTTTCGATTTGAGCTTAGAGCTTAAAGCCCATAACCTAAATATTTTAACCTTTGATGGGCGTCAGTTTGTCTGTTGTAATAAAGCGCATGTCAATAGAAATTTAATCAATTGTATATATTAAACATTATTATTAATAAATTACTTTATTATTATTATTTATTATCTATTATTAATAATGGATTGAACCTTGTTATTTATTAATAATATCATCATTCATTTGAGTGAGCACTTTTAATATTCTTATGTAATTTACTCTGGTCTGGTGGTTGCTAAGATCAGAGCAAAACTTATATTTCTCATTACAATAATATATCCCAACGGTTTCCAAATATGCCATGAGTATGTTTATATGTTTGAATATTTATTTAGGTGACTCGTAGACTAAACACTAAGAGAATGTTTGCAATAATTTCAGAACACCTGTCATACATTCTATGCAATTTAAAAAATAATTGCTAATTAATCTTAAATCTGAGTTAAAATTTAATTTTTATATAAACTGGTTTTAAGATCGTTTTGTATATGCTGCTAATACTAGTAATAACTATTTTCAATTAATTCTATTATCTATAGCTATGTAACTTCTGTCCCCTGCATGGAATTTGTGCGCCCGAGGTATATATTTAAATAATATTAATTTTCTCTTTCCTTTTACCTTTTATCATTAAGCAAAGTACATTTCCCGCTCTCCACGTTTTATCGTTGCAAGAATGGAGAAAGAATACAATTTCCTGTGGCTGAGCAGCTTTTCATATGAGGCGACAAAACAACCACAGCAGGTGATAGGGTACTTACCCGCCTAAATGGCTACTACCCCTGCTCTAGACTATGCCACCATAACAACCTTGAGTTGTATTCCGGTACTAGTGGCCAGGTTTCAGTCTCTCTCTCTTTAGAGAAAGCAGCGCATTTGTAGCACCTTTGGTCTACAAATGTCTATGGGTGATGGTAACCGCTTTCCATCGGACGGGCTGTCTGCCTGTCTACTGAACTCATGCAATTAAAAAATCTACCACAGATCGTCATATCATCCTTAAATATATTAATTTCTTTGGTGACCTATTTTTATTAGTTTACCATTAAATGTTGACCTATTTTTTATACATTTTTTTCACACGTGCACATCACTACCTTAAATATGTTCATTAAGATTTTAAGTCCCATAAGTGAAAATAATCGACCACCATCACGCCTATTGTTGAATGATGATGCTTACTTAAAAACACCTATTTATACGGTACTTGAATACGCAGATAAAGCCACTGATTGACCGTAAGAACCGCAGACAGTACGGCGGCTCCCAATCCACGTTACCGGAGGGTAGTTGCTCTCCGAGCTGCAGCTGAAGTAAAGAACTCCCGCTCGAAGCCTCCTCACCGACACATCGACATCAAATCGATGCTAGTCGAAGATTGACGATAGCGTGGATTGTACTTTTCGGCAAACACGGACTCTATAAGCGAATTCCACAACTCTGCCGTACGCAAAAGGAATGTGGTGGGAAAGCGTTTTGTTTCGCACTGTGAAACCATAACGTACACGTTTATCACCTTATCTGTGCTTGTATATATATTCATCACAACATACCCATCTCGGCTGCGTAAAGACGTTTTAGTCTAATCGGTCAACATTCGGACGCGACCGGCCTTGTTGTAGATTTATATACTTGTCATTTTAATTTTGGTGTCATTAGTTTGTCACTTCTTACACCGGTCACTTGTCTCCACTTTAGTCATCCAACATTCAAATAATATAACACATTTAAGGAAGCCTTTGTCGGAAATTGTCCAGCTCTCTTTTTTGGTAATTGTTTTTTTAATATTTGATTATTGATGAAGCCTTAATTATATTTTTTTATTTTTTTATCTAAACGAACGATAAACTTTAAGGAAACTGAATTAGAATCCAATCTTAATTTATAATTATTTCGTTATCATACAATAGATAAAATTATAAGTATTATAAATGACATAAAAATTACAAATAAACGTAAATTAAAATGGTAGTCCTAAAATAAATTATATAGACAAATTAAAATAAAACTAATATATAAAAATAACTCTAAAAAATTAATACGCTAAAATAAAACATTATAAATTACATCGATCCAGCACGACCCAGGCCGCTGTCACTGGGCAGAGTGCTTAGAAGGCTGGCATCTTTACGTCACTGAATAGATACACCAATTCTTTGGGTGTGTTTAATTATTTATAATATTGAATCCTTTAATATATGACTATTTAAGTTAACTAATTTTTGTAAAGTGCTGGTTTAGCAACTACCGACTTTTCTTGTCCTTCGTTTATTACATCCAACGATTGTCTGGAAGAAATCGCCATGGATGATAAGATTACCGATTGTACTTGAAAAATTTTATGAAGCATTTTGTACAATAAACTTATAATCTATTATATATGAGCATAGCTGCAGCACTGAGCATACATATTCTATGGGTAACTTACCCAGAAGACTGACCAAGTTACCTTGTTGGATTTTACTGATTTTTGTCTTAGGTAGGCACCAACTAAAAAAATACTTAATATCAGACGTTTTAAGAGTAAACAGCACAAACAAGTTTTACCGAGTGATTGCATATTTCATAAATTTAGTATTAAATCATTTCAAAATAATTATACGTAATATTTAAACTAATATAATTAAAGAAAATCAAAAATACTCTAATACAATAAAAGAAAACTTATTTAGATTTTGTATTCTACCCATAATCCCTCAATACTATAAATAGAAGATAATTAAATATATTAATATACGTTTAATAAGATTCACAGTAAAATCAAACAATCAAGAAAATATAAAGATAATATGATGAAATTTTATAAGATTTATATATAGCCGAATAAAATTATTATTTTTATTTCACAAAGAATTTACTTGTTTTTATATAATACTAGCTTCTGCCGCGTCCGCGTTGTGCCGTTTTTTAACTATCCCATTGGAACTCTTTAATTTTAAGGATCATAAGTATCCTATATGTTGACCAGGGGTATAAGCTACCACCACACTAAATTTCATTTAAATCGGTTCAGTCGTTTCGGAGATTAGCCGGTACAAACAGAGTAGCAAAAAATTTGAAAAAATCTAAATTAGTTCTATTTCACTTTTACATCCCTCTGACTCGGTTTTTATCATTTTTTTCATTGTACAGAAATTCGACCTCTACATTTTTATTATATGTATAAGTAATGATTATGATGATTTTTTTATTACGGTTAAAAAAATATACAAATATAAATATAATGTTAGTTTAAAATAGAGCTCAGGAACCTTTTGCTTAAAACGATATAAACTTCTACGTGCCTTTATGGAATGTTTATAATGTTTAATAATGCTATAATGTATTTACTTAAACATCTGTTTATAACGTGTTTAAAAGCATGTGTGTTCGTAACCAGCTTTTCCAGCCAGCATTCGATTACCGGTGCTTAAAACCGCACCAGGTTATTATTAATATGCATAAGTGCATTACAATGTACGTGCGTCGGTGCATTCATTAGAAATATATAAAGATAAAGCTGCCGGTTTGTCACAATGTCACTCTTTGTCATTTGCGTCGTCCCGCAACTGAGTACGCGATTCCCTTGAAAACTATAGTTTACAACTAATCGTGACGCTCTTCATAATAAAACGATAACCTGAATCTGTCTTGTTACGTATGGTGGTGGATGTAATTGCAAGATTAAAAATATACATCGCCGCGTTACTTCAATAATGTGTTCTAATCTTGTGAATTAAAATTTAGAGTAGAGAGAAAAAGGTTTTTATAACTGATGAAAGTAAATATTTAGCTCAAATAATAAATTAAATAATAATTTAGTGAAAAGTATTTATAAGTATAAAATGATGTTACAAAATTGATATTTTTTAATTACAATTTATCCCGTAATTAAACAGTGGCTGTAAACAAAGTTGGGACACGATTCGCATGAATTACCTATGGTTTGCATAGCTTTCAAAAAATTTTGACAGTAGGGAGAACCGCTTCCCAGGCACGAAAAATGCTGTTTATCCCTATGATTAGGCAACCGGTGTATTTTCAAATATGTGAAATGAAAAAGTATTGTCATTAAATAATGTTTTTATTTTGATCTTTGCAGGCGGGTCGAGGAGAATTATGCGTGGGGCGTGCGCATGCGCGGTGGTCTGCGCGTTGGTGGCGCTGTGCGCGGCCACGGGCCTGGACGAGGCGACGCGCGCCGCCGCCGAGAAGCAGCTGCTGGCGCTGCTGGGGCTGCCGCGGCGGCCCGCCAGGCGCAGCGCCCCGCCGCCGCCCGTGCCCAGGGCCATGCGGCTGCTCTACGAGGGCAGCGGCGCCATACCCGCCGCGGCCGCAAACACGGCCCGCTCCTATCACCACACACCCACCGAACTAGACGCGCGCTTCCCTGGCGAACACCGATTCAGGCTGTTCTTCAACGTGAGCGGCGTCCCCACCGACGAGGTAGCTCGCGGCGCCGATATTACGTTCCAGCGCGCGCTTGACGCCAACGGCGCCCAGCGGCTTCTGCTGTACGATGTGGTGCGTCCGGGCCGACGCGGGAAGACCGCGCCTATATTAAGACTCCTCGACTCAGTGCCACTACTGCCCAGTGAAGGAACAGTGTCAGCTGACGCGGTCGGCGCAGCGAGGCGCTGGCTTTCAGAGCCTCAACACAACCATGGACTACTAGTGAGAGTGATAGAGGAAGGTGAACAGGACGTTGATGCGAAAAAACCACACGTAAGAGTGCGGAGACGTGTGTCAGAAAGTGAAGAAGAGTTTCGGGAGCGGCAACCGGTGCTTCTCCTGTACACGGAAGACTCTCGTGCGCGTGCTGCTCGCGAAAGCGGGCAGACGAGGTTGTCGCGCAGCAAGCGCGGCGTGCAGCGCAGAGGTCATCGTGCCCACCACAGGCGCAAGGAAGCCCGCGAGATTTGTCAGCGGCGGCCGCTGTACGTAGACTTCGCGGAGGTGGGCTGGAGCGATTGGATCGTCGCTCCGCACGGGTACGACGCGTACTATTGTCAGGGTGACTGCCCGTTCCCACTGGCGGATCACCTGAACGGTACCAACCACGCGATAGTGCAGACTCTTGTGAACTCAGTGAACCCGGCCGCGGTGCCGAAGGCGTGCTGCGTGCCCACGCAGCTCTCCTCGATATCCATGTTATACATGGACGAACAGAACCAAGTGGTGCTTAAAAACTATCAGGACATGATGGTGATGGGTTGCGGGTGCCGATGACGAAGGCACCCACCCTATTCCCCCTTCCCCCTAGTAAGGACCTAGTGATAACTCGTGGACCCAGTGTACATATAGTGACGGCCTCGAACATTGTAAATATAATCTGTGTATATAATCTTGTAATTATTATTTTATTAAAAATCAAATGGAAGTATAATAAATCAATGTAATTATTAAAACGTTAATATTGTTTATTTTCTTTAACCCCAAATAACGGTAACAGGAATTTACAAAATTCTTCGTTTGATTTTAATAGTTTTTGAATAGTGCACTCGTGTATTATTTTCTGCATGTTAGTAAAATGTTGATTTTAAGACAATTTTCGGTTAAAATACAACTAACGTTGATTTACAAAATATGAAAGACTTGTCACATTTAGTTTGATCAAAAATTGTGGGTGTAAATATCTCAGTTGTTTAGTAAAATGTACCTTTTCAATCTGCAACAAGAAATCCCTTTTACTCGTACAGCATCAGAGAGATCTACAATTAGGTTGAGGCTTTTGGTGAATGTTTATTTTAAAAGTAAATTCATGATTTATGTATACTTGATATTTGCTCTAAAACTTGAACTTTAAACATAGATATATACATAAATAACTCTCTTATGGCCTGAAAATATTATGACTGTGCACAATGAGCAGTCTTATCCCTGCAAAGCGATCTCAACCAAATAACCTGAGGCAGGAAGAAAATGGATGAAATTTGTCCAAGGTGGTATGGAATACATATTATATATAGTAAATAGTTAACTATATACATAAAAATCTTGAGGAGCCATGTTTAAAAAGAAGAATAATAATCTCAGGAACACGTTATATGTCTCTATGTATGGAGGGGTAAAAGGCTATTTGTTTCAAACAAATTGAAATTGTCTCAGAAGTATTTAAAGTGTCAACTAATCCAAAAAAATATAGTTAATCGTCTCTACAAGATGCTTTCAAAACGCTTAATTGACTCTTCAGGTGTTAGAGGTCTGGTTTCTCGGATAACGGATCAGTATGGCGATAGGTATAACGAGGTAAAGCAACCAGCTTTCTGGAAACCATACCATTTGAATTCGATGACTAGGCTAGACTATAATGACTAGGCTCAGTATACTACTTATAGTCTTAAGGATTAATAAGTAGAATATATCGCGGACTTATGCTGGTACGGCCACGTTTTACGGAGACCGGCTAAGTATGTGGGGAACAAAGTGTAGCCATGCCGTCTCCGCCAAGTCCCGGTCGAAGGGTAGGGCCAAGAAATGTTGGCTTGACGTTGTGAAGGATGACATGCGTACCAATGGTCTCAAAATGGGAATGCTGAAGACCGCGCGAGGTGGAGTAGAAAAAGTAGGAAAGTGGACTCTGGGCGTCGGAGTGAACGTTCTGAATGTAACCGGGATAGCTCGGATGACGATGATGATATCGAGGGCTTCATATCAAATGGGCGTACAGACAAAAGAGCAGTTTTACACAAGGGCCAAAATTATGAATAAAAAAAAACTAGTTGATTTTATGAGGTTGAAATTTAAAATAACCTTCTTTTTATGTACTGGTAAGACTTTCTAAATGGTAACATGCATAGTTTTTAGTAAACAAAACATATATGTTATGTAGCCCTTGATATATAGTCATTCTTGACGTATCCGTCAACGGCGAACCTTGTCAACTTTGCGATTGCAGGTGGCTAACGAAACCAAAGGTTTTAAAAGTTCTTTTGCAAGGAGCGCAATACAGCCGTCCTGGTAAGTCATATGTGTAGCTGAAGAGATTTTAGGGCGGTTCTTTTTCATAACGCGTTGCTCATTAGAGTGTTCTACGCGCTGCATTTCGAAGGCAGCAACCGAACTTTATCAATAGAACTACGCCATTCCATTCTTTGCAGTGCACAATCTTCCCAGCTATCACTTGACATAGCACATGCAGTCAGATGGTGCTTATACGACGCTAGTCTTCCAGGTAGAATACAATATAACTAATAAGTATTAATTCATTAAGTGAAGTTTAAGTACGACCATAAATCAATAAACCATGTACTATGTTTAAAAAAATGAACAATATCTAAAGATTACAATTATAAACCAAGTTCTTTATATTTCTTTTTAGTTGAGATATTAAGATTCAGTTTTTCACAAAATATCGCTTATAACAATTAACCTTTCATCCGTTCATTAAAAGAAACATTATTGCAGTATTTGGACAAGACTATTATGTCTTGTTACTCATGTTTAGGGCTGGTTGAAACTCCATACTACAGAGTAGCAGTGGTATCCTTCTGGGCACACTTCTCTCTTACAATCTGTACTTACATAAATAAAAAGTTACCTAGTTTTTAAAGTTCCTTATTATTGTTTATAATTAAACGGTGTATTTCTTCGAAATATGTAAAACCAACACTGTTATTGAATATTACACTAATTCCCCGAAACATAACGGTAAATGTTTGTTTACAATAAACATAAACTAAAATATACATATATTTTAGTTTTTGTTTATTAGAAGGCACGATTTTAAATAAAACAACATATTTTCTGATAATAAATACTGAATATTCGAAGCAAAGTAAGGTGCCTACGTTAAGAGTTATATTTGAATAATTACATCGTACTTTTAGGGTAAATCAGTAAGTATTTTTCATAGGTATGGTAAAAACTTTTTGATAATAGAATCTAATATCTCTATCTAGTCTATTTTCGTTTTTACTGTACGATTAGCAATTTTTGTCCATGATATTTCAAATGGAAAAGTTTTTATTCAAAGTAAGTTCGCAGGCAGACGGCCCGCCTGATGGAAGTCGGCTATCATCACCTATAGACATTTGCAACACCAAAAGTGCAACAAATGAGCTGCTGCTCTCTTAAGGGAGTCTAGAACCTGGCTATAAATGCCAGAACACAACTCAAGTTGTTATGGCGGCATACTCTATACCAGAGACAGTAGCCATCCAGATTAGTAAATACTATACCATCTGGCTGTGGTTTGTTTTGTCGCCTCGTACGACAGACCACTCGGCCGTAGGAAATTTTTCTTTCTCCGTTCCTGCACGGATAAAAAACAAAAATTACAAAAAACATAAAATTAAATTTTACTTCCTACTCTATTGTACACAGCTTTATAACGCCTTATCTAAAGACAAGAAGCGGCAGTAAAATCTCCAGAAGTACGTCTGGCTAAACATCTGATACTCATTTTGATAATCACTGTGAGCGTAGTTTAAAATATTTTGGTAACTATAACAACAGTTGAAAGTCCAATTTTAATCTTGAATACGTTGAACACGTCGGAAGTTGTTCACCGAATTTGTAGTCAAAATATAATTCGTCATGACGTCGGGTCGTCTAGATCGTGTCATGTGGGATTGACAAGGTCGCAAACAAATGAACTCTCAGGCAGGCCGCACATTGGAGTCGCACGCCACACGCCACACACATGTAACATGTACTTTCCTCCAATTACAAAATACCTTATTATTATATCTTATTATATACATTTATTATAATAACTTGTGTATTATTGTATATATGTATGTATTTGTATATTAATTTCTTAAATTAGTTTGAGTATTTATGTATCAATTTCCTTTTTACTGCACCACCTATTTCGCCTGATTCAATTTCTTTCAATTAGGTTGCCTGGAAGAGATCGCTTTGAGCGATAAGTCCGCTATTGTATTGCCTAGAAAATATCGTAAATATGGTCTGTTTTTGTAATTGTATATTTTGGTGTGCAATAAAGAGTTATCTCTCTCTCTCTCTCTCTCTCTCTCTTTCTTATTATCATCAAAGACATTATCTGCTGGTCTTTTGTCACCGTCGGGGTATCACCTGTTCTCAAACCAAACGGATTACCGTGATATATTTTGATAAATAAGAATATTCTATTTATTATTAGAAAATACAGAACGCAATTAGGAATGTAAAATTATCTCCAGATGGTTGTCTGAAAGAAATTGCTGTTAGAAATAAGACCGCCGCTAGTTAAATGAATTTTAACTCATTTGTCTTGTTTTCTTGTGTGCAATGTCTTTGGTGGTTTTTTTTTTAATATATAGGTTTGGGTTTGACCACTGACTCATCTGATGTAGAGTGATGACGCAGTCTAGGATGGAGCACACTTACCTAGAAGATACCGACTTGAAGACTTCAAGATTGTATTAATCAGAAAAACCAGACTCCGGCAAATTATTGCACTCTTCGGCAGTACGCACCAAAAAATATCTTCGTAGTATGAATTTATTTATTCTGATAAATGTTTTACGGTCGTTATATGCGTCGCCACAATTGTCTTCGCACAAATGTACCTAGTACGTCCAGTGTGCGGCTTCACTAAAAATCGAATTGCTCATGGCATTGTTCTGTTTTGAGGTTATTTGTGAATTGAAAGTGGTAAGTAGGTCACCCTAATTGCGGCAGTATGTTAACCCGATTGTTAACATCACGACCGGGATTAATTGAAACCGGGGTGAGAGAATTGTTATGTAATTCACATGTAAATATTTACATTATCCATAAAAATTTACATGTTTGGTACTTATTAATAGAGAAGCGGAAGTCAAGTAATTGAGATACATACTTTTTATCAAAAGTCGCAGCTTCATTATAGATTATGTACTAGCATACCATCTTATGACGTCATGTACAAGTAAAAGGAGTCAAATACAGCAATCATTCTTGTTTAAATATTAAAAATATTTCTATGATGATACTAGCTAGGGTGGTCTGAAAAATTTCCGACGTCAATATAAGATAGTAGCACCCGTAAATAAAATCTAGTGAATATCGTTGTTCATCTGTTGACAGTTACTCACCAAAGTTTCAGCCATTTTGGACGCGCAGTTGTGAAGTAACAGTCGTTTGAGTGAGTTGATGTGAGTGTTTTTATGAAAATGGACAAAATCGAGTATTGAGCTGTCATTAAATATTTGTTTTTTGAAAGGCCTACGTAAATCAAAGATGAGTTGGATTATGTGTATTGAGATTCTGCACCGTCATTTATCACAGTAAAATTTTGGGTAGCTGAATTTAATTGATGATTAATGATTAGTTATTGACTGTTATTTATATCCATAAATTAAATTAAAACAGTGTACGTTGGCCACTTCAACAGAACCCTATAACGTACGTGGTCTGGCACGTGATTTGCTGAATCCTTGACAAAAAAATTAACTGAATTTAACCTATATTTTATCGAATAAAACTTAGTTTAACCTAAGGCAAAAATGTGGCCCTGAAACAAAAAACAAAGTCGGTGCGTAAATCATTCTTCCAGATATGGAATACCTATCGGTTACAAGTTTATAAAGTCGTCGTTGAGGAATGTCATATGTGATATTTAAGTTGAATTCCATCGGGGACATCTCGGGCGGGTCTCCAGGTCTCGAATATTTCGTCACAAGACGGTTGTATATCTTGTTTTTGCCCGGCCGAAGGAATGCCCTGCCGTATAATTTGAGGGGCCACCCGGCAACCGCGCGTCTGCCGAAGCCGCCACCACTCCCTACATCTATATTATCAGTAGATAAATTCAGGCTTTGTCTTTGCCTCGTAATTCGTCCTTTCGAGATTTCGCTTTTGTTTTTTTAACCCGTCGTTCGTTGTGGAGGGCAACAAAAAAATCGACTCGAACGAAGTGGGGTATAATTTATTTTATAGTCGGACTGCTCGTAACTCGGCTGAGGACGGTTGGACGCCGATTTATTCCTATCTCGGTGTAATTAACACAAATGGATTGGTCAAAGCCGGTGTAGCTTTGCCCAACCGTCGCCTACCTCTATTAGAGACCGCGAACGCATTAAAGCTCTTTATGCCGATTTTTTTATTTCCTGAAACAAACAAATAGGCAGATAGATCACCAGTCATTCCGTTGCTTGTGGGCATTAAAATGCCTAACCAGACCGAATTTACTTTAAAGAGACTTGCTGTTACCGAAATCGGTAAGGCAAACAAAATAAAGGTACCATCGCCTATGGACGTTTGATGAAAAAAACAGACATTATGACGGCAGCAGTCGACCATACTGATATGTAGTAGCAGAATTGGGGCTCAGAACCATCGCCAATACAATGCTGACTAGAAGAAATTTAAAAGTGTCTGTCTTAAATCACCTCCACAGAGGAAAAACTCGACGGGAAGTTTACCCCAGATCAACTGAATCCCAGACTGATCAACTGATCTTCTAGATCAAATGAACAACAGGTGACTCAAGAAAATAGGGATGAATAGCCGTTGATGGTGATGGTGAAAATTGGTATCAATACCATATTAAACAACTAGCTTTTGTTCGCGACTTCATCCGCGTGGAACAGTTTAAAAAAACCCCAATTTTGAAACATTCTTCAATGGTGCTCCGCTTCTATTGATATTAGCGTGATGATATATAACCTAGCCTTTCTGGATAATGGGCTATCTAACATAGAAATATTTTTCAAATCAGACCAGTAGTTCCTGTGATTAACGCGTTCAAGCAAACAAACAAAAAACAAACTCTTCACCTTCATATATTAGTATGAGATTTCTCGAGACAGTTTTCGTGCAGACATTAAAATATACAAATAAACGAAATTTCTTCAAAAGCACAGCGATTCTCATTTGCCTGTTAGTATGGGATTGTCCACTATAGAAAGGGCCGGACGCTGGATGAAGTCGAGCTGGTAAAGTCAATTAAGCTTTAATTTACGTAACCACAGTATGGGTTGCGAATGATGGAAATCGCTGGTGATTGCGTGGACTTTGTTCAGGAGGCGACTTGTGCCTCGAGGTATTATAATTGTTTTGCATTCTTGCACGGGGTATAAAAACAAAAGGACGAGCCGTGGGCCCCCCGCACTGTTGGCCCGGTGAACCAAAGTCTCACAGCCCGCATTCCCTTCAGGCAAAAACTTGCAAATATATTATAGTCAAGTGGTCTCGAATTTACACAAGAGGAGAAAGTGTATTTTCACTTGATTATTTTTGTGTTCTCTATGTTCATAACTAGATGTAGTTAGTCAAACTCCTTTAATCTATGTATTTTCTTTTTATACATAAAAATGAATGTTTGTCGTATGTATTTATTAGAATCGTAAGCTATACATTCGATCATGTGATGATCTTTAACAAAGTTGTTGTGCATGAGCCAAAGAAGGTTTCTGAGTTGGTTCACAATTGGACCCGGTAGGTGGCGCTGCTGTCGGCATATCGTTTCAAGCTTTTCCGGGCAGGATGACTTCTGCCGGGACAGCTAGTTATATTATAAAAATGCAAAAGTGTAGTGGCCTTTTGTTTTTAAATTTTTTGTGTTTGTCTGTTTGGTCGGGATTCACGTAAAAACTACTGGGTTGATTTCGATGCGGTTTACACTGATCGATAGCAAATTTCCTAAATTAATATCTGCAATAGTTTATATTCCAGGAATCTCACGGCAATTTTCTTGGGAGCGGTTTAAAGTAGCCCGAAAAAAATCGACTACCGATGCAATATTTAACTACCGCGCTTAAAACCGTTGAAACGTGGTTTTAATATTAAATAAGGTAAACAAAATAACATGTTTTAAAGCAATAATCTAAAAGATTTCTATGAAAAAACTTAATCGACATTTGAGTTCATTGAACACGGTAGAAAGATAGTGAAACAGTTGTTTAGTCGTTACCAGTTTTTTCATTATCTTTATTAAAATAAATAAATACAATCATTTTGTTATTGCACGAGTTCAGCAGACAAGCAGGCGGCCCGCTTGATGGAATGCGGATACCATCGCCTATGGACATTTGCAACACTAAAGGTGCTACAAATGCGCTGCTGCTCTCTTCAGAGAGACTGGAACCATGTCACTAATGCCGGAATACAACTCAAGGTTGTTATAGCGGCATACTTTAGACCCTACCACCTGGCTGTGGGTTGTTTTGTCGCCTCTTACAACAGGCGCCCAGCCGTAGGAAATTGTATTCTTTCTTCGTTCCTGCACGGATAATTCCTGCTTATAACAACCTAGAGACACAAAATAAATTTAGTTCTAATAATTGAAAAGCGTGGTAAAAAGTCGTGGTAGCGTAATGGCTAGCGCACGCGTCCCAACCTCAAAGGGCGGGGATTCGATCCTGGCCGAAATGCATGCACCACTTAGGCAGTTTTCTGACCTAATGTGCATATTGTTATAATTATCACGTGCTAATAACGGTGAAGGAAAACATCGTGATGCAACCTGCACATCGAGTTAACCGATGTGTCAAACTCCCAAGCCGCCTTGGAAAAGCGTGGCGGGTATACTGTCCGTTCTCATATAGTGGAGGCTGAGCCCAGCAGTGGGACATTTGTGGGCTGCTATTATAATTGAAAATCAAGCATAAGTTTCGTACAAAAATTAAGCAGGTAAAGCCAAGAAAACACTATAGTAATCAATAAGAGGAAATAAAATTATTATTCAAACCTTGAACGAATTAATTAAATCTGTTTCCTTAAAATAATATTACTTACAAGTTTATTTATCATTGAGCGTGATATGAGCTTAAAGGGCCCGAATATTCATTATAAAACGATATAAATCAAAACAGCTTAGTGGCTTATATAAAATAAATAATAAAAATTATTTCATTATTTACAACTTTTAATAGATACCTAATATTTTCTTAAGTTTCCGCGACTTGGAACTTATACATAATAAAACTACGTTTTAACGGTTTTAAGCGCGGTAATGTATTTGATTTTTGTTATTCCCAAGTTTCATCCACTTTCCAGTGGCCGTGATCACGGAAGACAAAGATGTCAAGTGTCAACGAGTATTGTTAAGATGTTATTTAGCCTACCGCCAACTTGGTCATTTTAATTATTTATTTTAATTTTGTTTATGGGTAATATTAATTTCATGGGAGCTTAATCTAATTAGCACCGCTTCGCAACATGCTATAGCTTGAAGAGACGAAGCGGCGAAGAAACTCTTCAGCAAACATGCCTAGCTCTAATAATTTTATATAATGTTGTTACGAATTGCAGGACTCGAATTAAAATGCCGTTGTAATTATTAAATAATTTATTAGAACTATACAAACACGTATAACACAAGTACAAATATAACTGTACACAACCAAACGCAATGCACGATTCAATCACACGTGTAAAGTCCGTCACTAACGTCTTGCTTCGCTTGTGGCTATCGTTAGACTGACTCATCCCTCCATTGGGGCATTGCTTTATACTGTACAAATACCATTTGTCTGCTCGCCCGCATGGACTGAATTTCCTAGAATCACACCTGACTACCATAAAAGATACGCATAATACTATAACACACAATGGGTTGCTTTTCTAATAAAAAAAATTAGCACAAAGTAAACAAAAGTCAAAATGCCCCAAAGGTAATAAACGGCTACAGGTATGCAGGCATGAATCTTTTGTCGGCGCTTAGGTCGTAACAATACTAAAATGGGTGGAAGCAAAAATGAAGAAATTATCAGTCAAGTTAGTTTGTTTGCAACGGAACACAGAGTAGTATTAGTACACGTAGTTTTATTACCAAGACACCTATCAATTTCAATGAGATTCTCCAAAAGCGGCCGCTGATCTAACATACATATTGCTACAATTGGGTAAAAGTTATGTGTAAGATAGATAGATACATAGATAACTCTTTATTGCACAACAATACAAACATAAACTAAGACTAAAATTATATCTAGTTATGCACAAAAGGCCGTCTTATCGCTAAAAAGCGATCTCTTCCAGACAACCCCAGTTAAGTTTATTAAGGTGTCCGTCCAGGAATGGTGACAAATTCAATTTCCTGCGTCCGGGCAGCCTGTCGTAAGAGGGGACAAAACAACCCACAGCCAGGCGGTAGGGCATTTGCCCAATGACAACCATCCCAGGTATAAAGTATGTCGTCATAACAACCTTGAGTTGTCTTCCGGTATTAGTGTCCAAATTCCAGACTCCCTTAAGAAATCAGCAGCGTATTTGTCGCATCTTTGGTGTTGCAAATGGCCATAGGCGATGGTAACCGTTTTGCATCAAGTGGGCCATCTGCCTGCCCTGAACTCCTGAAATAAAAATATTAATGTATTTATTTATTTAAATAATGATAATGAAGAAACTGTTGATGACTGAACAACTATTTCACTATCTTTCCGCCGTGTTCAATAAACTCAAATGTCGATTAAGTTTTTTTCATACAAATCTTTTAGATTATTATTTTAAAACATGTCATTTTGCCTACATGATTTCATAATAAAACTGTCTAGGAAATTTACCTGATGGCTACCACCCTTGGTCAAAGTATGTCGCCATAACAACCTGCAGTTGTCTTCCGGCATTAGTGACCAGGTTCCAGTCTCCTTTAAGAGAGTAGCAGCTTATTTATAGCACCTTTGGTGTTGCAAACGGCCATAGGCGATGATAACCGCTTCCCATCTAGTAGGCCATCTGTCTGCTGAACTCATGCAATAAGACACTAGATATTCTGTAGAATTTTTATTCTACAACAACATGGGGAAATTAAAAATGACAGTTGCATGAATGAAATAATTGAATCGTTTCACTTTTCAATTTAGTCAGTTTACAATTAATTCGACTGATAACTTTTACCTGATGATTCAAAGATTGCTGATGTGCAAAAACTGTCAAACCGCCTTGGACAGGCCTGTATGGCCTGGATGGCGGATAAATTAATACATAACCGGGATTGAATTTAGACGAAATAATCACAAACTGGTCGTACAACGCGAAGCACCGTTATCAGACCCCAGGCAGCTGCAGCTCGAAACATGTTTTCCACAAAAACAATTTTTCAAACCATTCTTACATTTGATAGTAAGAGCGTAAAAGGAAAAAACTGTTTAGTTTACATTGTTTTTATGCAAAAGTAATATGAACATAAAACCTGTTTAATTTGTGCATGCTTGGAATATTTGAGAGCAGGCGCGCGGTCGATGGCCGACGCGCAGTGCCATCTGTGTCTCGCGGGGTAAAGCCACCTGTTTACGAACTACTGACAGGGAATCATCTCTCATCTCCAAGACCTACAGTCTGTAACTTTCACAAAAAAAAACATGCCGATGTGATTCAAGAGTCACTCGACAGACGATGGTCAATTATTCTTAGTCTTTAAACATTATATCAAATCAGTCTATCTTAAATTAAGATTGATTCAATATTGAGTCGAGTTGGTTTACAAATTAATCCAGTGACATCTCCGAATTATATTTTTTAATATATTATTTTTCCTATCATAATATAATAATCACATGTAGTATGCAAGAAAGATAATTAAACGTCTTTCATTAAAATTAGTCACGTATAGTTTCTCAGAATTTTTAATAGAATACTAAGTAAAACCTTAAAACTTGATATACAAGTTACAAATCGCGACTAAGTTATGATAGAAAATAAAATTTGGAGCCATGCTAGTCTGTATTGCATTACGAAAATTAGTGGCCTTACCTTACCACTGCTGGTTTAAATCGATTAAAAACGGCGCAAGTGCATACGCAGAAACTTGGCGCTTATGCTGTTTCAACCAAAGAAAATCCATTTGTACTGTACATTTGCTACGCCACTGTCATGCTCTTATCAACGTTGCTTTATTGACAAAAAATAATAAAATTCACGGTCAACTTGCATATGTGTTAGGACTAATTGCATCATGCATTCGAACTGTTTTGGTTTATTTTAGAAGAATTTAATTATTTTATATCTTCACAACAATTTTTAGGTGTTATTTTATTTTGCAGTTTTAAGACATTTTGACATTTTATGTATATTTTGACCAATATAAATATTCATAGTTTTGACAAAATCGCATACATATAATTATGCTTTAAACCGCTATAAGTAAGATAATTTATTGACTACTAGTTGACCCGTGCCCACTTCGCTGGGTATCAAAAAAATTAAAAAATACTTATTAATCACAATTAATATACCCTATGTAACTCAGGAGTAATGTTGCTTTCTACTGGTGAAAGAATTTTCAAAATCGGTTCAGTCCTTTCGGAGATTACCCCTTACACCTTATAATATGATTATAGATTATTTTATAAGCTTACATTTATATTTTATAAGTAATTTATGGACTTTACCGCTATATATACCGCGGTAAGTGCTTCACGGTAAAACAAATGCCGGGAAGTAAATTGAGCAGAAGAATAGCAAAATAGACCCCAGGGGTGAAGTGAATCTATGACGAAGTGGAACGATGATGAGATTATTTGTAGGGTGACAAACATAAGTACGATTGGAATATACTTATTCACCTAACAAAGTGTTGCAGGTGGGAATGCAGCACTTTTGGCATAATGCCACGGCGCGGCATCTACAGGTGACAAATTATATTTTAATTTCAACAGTACACAAATACAGTGCGAGAAAAGTCTGCAGTTGCAGATAAGGTACCCTAAATATGAATTATAGCATATTTTTTACTGAAAGGAAACATTCCTCTACTGTCAAATACATATGTAATTATACGTTTAAATTATTTATGAATTATCTGCTCAAGCAGATGGAATGCTAACCAATTATACTTGTTGTCATAATAAAAAAACTTAAAATTTAAATATGTTATATGTATATCACACCTACAGCTTAAAAAAATTACAAATAATAAATAGGCCCCAAATTACCGTCATTAGGAACGTTCTCAACGCTGGGCCATGTTACAGCGTTGGCTGGCAACGCTTATGCGTAGCCCAAAATACAGGCCAGCCTTTTGTTCGCATGAGATTTCTATCAACCGTGTAGATAGGTCTCCATAGATTAAAAATCTTAATAATGCTCATATTAGACGAATCAACTAACTTCAATCAATTGAGTACAAAGGTACAGAACAGAACACGACAGCATTCAATGATGTACAATGATTCAAGACTATGTTTAGTCTTAAGATTCTTAATTTGAACACAGCATTAAAATATTAATAGTATTGAAAATAGTTTTTAACTAAAATTACGAAGAATCGATATAAGATAGTCTTAAAATTCGTTCCAATTTCAAATTTATATTATTTTAAATAATAGGATTTTAAATAATGTAATATATAATTTTATATATTACACAGTATTAGAACATTTAATTGTACTGAGGAGACAAGTTTTGAAGAAAAATTACGAAGAATCGATACAAATGTCTTAAGATAGACTTAACATTCAGTCTAATTTCAAATTTAAACAGTATATTAAGAACATCTAATAGTACTGTCACTGAAACAAGTTTTTGACACAAATTACGACGTATCTATACAAATTAGGAAAATGTACAGTATTTCACCTGTAATACTGTAAAACTATAATTAAAATACTGTTCCTAGGTCGCTATCTATTATGCTATAGGTAAGGTGCCTAGAAGGCTCGCTACGTTACCTTGCTAAATTGAAATCCTGATTCGTTCCCAGATAGGACACCAGCTCTTTGATCAGCTGAGGAGTGAAGTTAGCAGAAGTTTGATAATTTCATATATAAATATTGTTTGCTCAAGTGGTCGCAAATGTAAGATAATTGTAATGAAAACTATATTTTATGATATTCGGCATAGTTTAATCATTGAGGTATAACATGTTGATCTAAGAGTTTAATATACACTGATATAGAAGTATCCGAAGGTTGTCTTGTGGAAATCACTTGTAATGTGAAATAATCTTAGACCCAAGTCAAACCACTTTACAGTTCTACGCAAACCCGTCGGGTTGCAAAAACATTTGAATCGGAATAGCAATGAACCATAAACAATATATTGTAGAAGTAATTTTTGTTTATTGACGATAAAAAAATTTTTTTTTACTGTTTTTGCTGAAAATTGTATACAACTGAATCAAATTGTTCTCTTTTTAAATATTTCAAAGGCGCATGCATATTCTATAAAATATTCAGGCTTTTAGACTATTAACACAAGGAACTAATGATGACCAATAGACATTTTTTTATTCCATGCTTTCAGCAGCCAGGCACGTGATCCACCTGATGGAAAGCGGTTAACATCATATGGACATTTATAACATCAAAGGTGCTACTAATACGCTCCCGATCTTTAAACGGAGGCTGAAAACTGGCTACTAATGTCGAAACAGCACTCCTGCACGGGTAAAGACATTCGCCCGCAAATCACCATATGCGATAACAACAAAAATGTTAGACGAATGTACACAACATAGAGCCAACAACTCCTATTAGTTGGCTTTCGTTGGCCTTTTGTGTATGCAGACTTAAAAGGACAATTAAATACTGATCGCTAAAATTTAAATGTCCCGCAGTTATACTCGTATAACGCTTCATGCATTCAACAAAACTTTTCAAATTAATGGATTATAACCTCACGCATTGCTTTACTCGACGTATGTGTCGTGTTACAAGAAGAACTTTGAAAGTTACACCTGCGTCAATAAAATTGAAGAGAAGACTCATTGCTTATACCAATAACCAATGAGTATACTGCCTATAATGTACTGGAAGATTGATAAAGTTAAGCCAAAACGTCTTAAAACCGAATCGAACGGTTTTCGAAGATTGCTTTTTGCTTCACCATGTTCTCTTTAGCAGTGACACAACAATTTGTTAAAATAACGCTAAAGCGAGGGACCTCTTTGGTGGATGCTCTTTTACTTTTAAATTTGGCCCACCAACTTGCAACTATAGAATACGGTGGAGCATTAAAAGAAAGAAAAATACGTTATTTAGAGTTACTCCTAAAGTATCCTTTAAGTCTTGATTAATTAATTCTGTAGAGAAATTATTCAAGCATAGATACTTATCAACCGCACGCCATTCAATTTTTCTATTTTGGAGAGACTGCAAACAGAAGACTTCTATTTTAAAAAGACAAATACTCATATTTATTTAAATCTAATCAATGTTCTAGCTTTACCAGCCAGTATTAACTTTTTCAGTTCCAAAGAGTTTGTATCTCATTCTCACTTCATAATGAACGCCCTATGTATAATGTTATTTTTTTAAATTATTCAAATGAAATAAAATGTTAGACACAAACGAGCACGCAGGCAAAAGCTACTAGTATTATAATATTTAGGCGTCGCGTGGCGGAGCGGTGGGCGCGACTCGCGGTCTGTGCCGGCCTGCGCGTACGCACTTATACACAATAGACTTTCACCACAAGGGCAACGAAACGTAAACATATTTTGTGTTTCGTTTCAAAGCTCTAATTGATTGATCGTGGTCGTTCTAAGATACATTATAGCTTGTGTAGCAATCGAAGGTTGTCGTCAAAACAATCTTCCCAAGAATGATTTCATCACCTGAGTAAGATTCCAGTTGCGTCGGAGCGTCGGTGCGCGAGGGCCGCCTTCCTAATTTATGTGCTGCACTTCGCAAGTTCTTTGGCAGTGTCAGCTTTTTGTAAGAAAGTAATTGGAAATTTAAAAAAAATTTTTTTCTATTATAAAATTGGGTATTCTTATCCAATACATTTTTAACCGACTTCTCAAATCGTCGGGATCTTCTTTTTTTTTTATATATGTTCACCGATTACTCCGTGATTTATGATCCGATTTACGTGATTTTTGTTCGACGCGGAATAGATTACAATTGGTCCCCTAAAAATTTTACATAGTTTAGTTTTAGCCTAGCAGTTTTCATTTCATGAACATTTTTATGAAAAAAAAATCCTTTTCGTTCCATATGTACACCGATTACTCTGAGATTTATGATTCGATTTACGATATTCTTTTTGTTCGATAAAAAGTAATAAATAAAAAATAAAAACTTCGTTTAAAAAAACCGACTTCAAAAAACTAAAATGTATAAAATAACTTATTTCTAAAGCTATTATTATTAATATATATTATGTAAAACATCTTGAAGTCGGTGCAAAGTAAAACATAAAAATTACTATATTTGAAAATTACTAAGCACTGTCTTTGTTTTACACAATATATATTAATAATAATAGCTTTAAAAATAAGTTATTTTATACATTTTAGTTTTTCAAGTCGGTTTTTTTAAACGAAGTTTTTATTTTTTTATCAATGTATAGTTTTCTCATGAAGATTTTTTAGTTGCGAAAGTTACAAGTTTTTTATTAACTTGAAATATAGTGACATATTTTTAATTACTGTTGGTTGCCCGTGGTCGAAATTCGACCATAATAATTTGTTGTCGAAGACTATACTTCTATGATCACAGATTTGGCCAAGTCTACACTGTTAATTTGATTTGAACAATAAATAACAGAGTATATATTCGTGTGTGTCAAATACATGGTATTCTGTTTTATTGATTTAATGTATTTTTTATGCACAATTAAAAAATATTAGCATTCCCTATATAAATTATAAGTGTGCCAAATTTCACACTCCTCTGTGCGCGCAATGTTCGTAAAAAGGGGTACAAAGTTTTTGCTTCACGTATTAATATATAAATTTTTTGAGATGCAATAAATCAATTAATAAAAAACATTTAAATACATTATATATCTTAAGTACATAAATAGAAAAATCTGTTGGAAAGTTCCTAAAACACTAACCGCGTTCAAACGTTGAATAGCAAATCTTATTCATTGCCGTATGAATTAGACTGTATTTTTAAGTTAAATCAACGTATTATGTGACTTTCTTGGACACGCTTGTCCTGTTCGTGTCGTCCAAGCTCAGGCCACTGGTGTTATATATCTTGCTATTAATGACCGCATCACACGACTTATACAATAGCTCTTGTTGTTTTTATTAATTTGTAGTGGTGTTCAAATAAAAGATCCAGCGAGTGAAAGCCGGATTCATGAATTCCTAAGCATAGTCGTCGTCGTCAACTTATGCCTAAGATCAAAGTTAGATTTTTATGATCAACACGAAAGTTATATCTTAGCAAATATCCTGGGCATGAAGACATAATTTTTAAAACTTTTAAAAAAAGTTATATTTACTTAATATACACTGATAAATAACAATTCATCCAACAAAATAAAGAATTTTTTTATTGCAGGAGTTCAGCAGACAGGCAGATGGCCCATTTGATGGAAAGCGGTTTTCATCACCTATGGACAATTGTAACACAAAAGGTGCTACGATTGCGCGGCTGCTCTCTTAAGGGAGATTGGAACCTGGTCACTAATGCCGGATCACAACACAAGGTTGTTAAGGCGGCATACTCTAGACCGCCATTCAGTTGTGCAAACACCCTACCACTCTGTGGGTTGTTTTGTCGTCTTTACGTACGACAGGCCGCCAGGCCGCAGGAAATTGTATTCTTTCTTCGTTCTGCACGGATAAACATAAGTTACAACATTTCCAGGCAAAAAATAGATCAACTTACCGCATAGAGGGATCTCTTCCAGGCAATCTTAATATCCACAATATTATAAAATTCTAAACATGCCGTGTCTGTACATTGAGTTATTTAAAAAACTAACTAATAGACTATATAAATGATGGAGAACACGATGCATTTTTTTTAGATTTCTGTCTTGTTTGTCTGTTGGTCGAATTCACGCAAAAACTATAGGACTTATATCTGCGCTACTTTTTATGCCGGGAATCCCGCAAGAATTTTTCTAGTAATGATTTAAAATCACCAGATTGAAAAACATCGAATTCCAGTGCTATTTTTGTACTTATCGATAGCAAATTTTATATAGAAAACTGTGTGATATTTTTTATACCTGGAATTCCGCGAGAGTTTCCCAGGAGTAGTATAAAGTTCTTGGGTTGCATAACAATTAGTTTATTCCGACAGTTTCCACTAATACAATGGCTTACATTCTTTTTTAAATGCTGAAATATCTTGTGTCCCAGGAATCCGGCGGGAATTTTAAGTTAAGCCCGGACGAAGACGGATAGGATATGCCCATACTAGTATAGTAAGTATATTCTTAACTGATCTAGTGATGTAGGTGGTGCATAAATTCATATCGCTTATAGTAATCCCACATAAACATGTCGTATATTGTTTTTATACTGGAATCCTAATTCACAAGCCACATGACAACTTATAATATAATATTTTTTCATCCAAAAACTATTGAACGTATTTTGACTAAACTTTACAGTGATATAAATTATACATCAGAACACCATACAGGCTAAATTTCTAGTTCGTATTTCGCGTTATATGCTATGAAGCGTGGCCAATACACGGCCCAATTCTACTATTACGACCGCATCAAAATCGCCGGCCACTATCGCTTCAAGCGTAGGTTTGCCTGGTTCCGGTATTCTGTTGTGGGGACACTGCCTATTCAGCGGGTTGTATGACGTTCTACGCAATTTGCTGAGTAGGCAGTTCATTCGAAAGATATCACGAGTTTAAAAATGTAAGTATTAGAAAAAAGTTGCGTGATCGCCGCGCACCTTGCTCGGCAGCACCTTACGCGATATAGGCGTCACTGGAGTACGGGCCGACAAAAAATATGAAAAATAGATATTGTCCGATTCTCAGACCTACCCAATATGCACACAAAATTTCATGAGAATCGGTCAAGCGGTTTCGGAGGAGTTTAACTACAAACACGACGACACGAGAAATTTATATATTAGATTGTTTAAATTGGTCAAACTTACCATAGAAAAAACGTAAGCGGGCTGGACAGTACGTTAAACAGATGTAAACATCAAATTATGTCTGGCAACGAACCCGCGTCCTTGGCGCCGACCTTATTGCGCAACACCGGTTTCGAAATGCGCACTCGTATGGTAACGCTCTATGTATTCTCTCTCATACATACATGTCTCATGTAACAGAATCATAGAATACTTGCTTCGTCACCTGTCGCTGTCCGGTTATTTGAGGTCACATTCAATACTAGTTATAACACTTTTACACCGGACTGTTTTTGCTTTTTAAAATAACTATATAGTAGTGCTTTCATCTATGAACACATGATCAAGCGAGGATCACAGACTTTTTTATTGCAATAGTTCATCAATTAGGCAGACGGCCCACTTGATGGAAAGCGGTTACCATCGCCTATGGACATTTGCCACACCAAAGGTGCTACAAATGCGCTGCTGCTCTCTTAAGGGAGACCGGAACCTGGTCACTAATGCCGGAATACAAATCAAGGTTGTTATGGTGACATACTTAAGGGGTGGTAGCCATCCAGTCGGGCCAATGCCCTACCATCTGGCTGTGGGTTGTTTTTTCGCCTCTTGCGTCAGGCTGTTCGGCCATAGGAAATTGTATTCATATAGACTGCTCAGGCTTGTCATATGTATTAAATTATTAGTATAATTATGCTGACCGATTGTTAAATTTTGACTGACAAGAAATAACGGAATTTCTAAGGCAACTTCAAAGACCACATTTATTTAGCAGTTTACATAAAAAATTAACTGTTATCGAAAAAAAACATTTTCAACATTTTAGCAAATAAATCTACGCAGCACAACCATTCAATCCGCGCCAAAAACTGGTCATAATTCAAGTGAGCAGTTTCGTTTCTGATGTTATTGTCTGGTAACAAAGTCCTTTCAGCTAAGTCTTGTTTGATTCATTTATCACTTCAAATTATCTAAATACTAGCTTCGTCCAAACTGTACTTAAGTTTTGTAGAAATTTAAAAACCCATATGAGATTATGAATTGAACAACTCTCTCTTAAAAACAATGATTGAATATCCCACACTTTTATTCACTTTTCAACGAGTATACACACAATACACATAAATACACTTTAAATATACATTTTCCGAAAATGTAACAGAGCAAAACATCACCCTGGCATCAAAATATTAAAATAACATTAGCCATGAACAAGGTTTATTAAAAAAAGTGGAACCAAGTTTACTGAATCAAACGCAAAAAGAATCAGCGGTTTTTGGCGGGAACTGAAAATGTAAAATGGTTGAAAGATATTGATAGTTTTTGAGTAATATTTGTGTTTTTGTGAGAAATGTACTCTGTGAAATTATCGTGCAGAACGAAGAAAAATTTTGCGTGGCCTTCGTAAAGCGACAAAAACCACAGCAGGGTAGGCATTGCCGACTGGATGCTACATGTTAAGTATGTCGCAGAACAACTTGATTGTTTCGCATTATGACAGTTCAGTCTCCTTAAGAAGCAGCATTTTAGCACTTTGGTTGCAATGTCATAGCGATGGTACCTTCATCAGCGGCAGTCTGCTTCTGCTGAATCTAATAAAATTAAAAAAAAAATGTTTTCGAATTTCGCAAAGACTCCGTAGAATAGGGTCAATTGTAGACTATACTATTTTATATATTATACTACTAAACGAAGACTTATACATCTGAATTGGCTGTATGGACTACATACTTTTGCCTGCCTTTGTGGCGAATTCTACTACTACTCAGCAAAATCAGTTCATAAACAAGAAATTCATGGCTGAACATACTCTTTCATTTTTTTAAAAATTCTCCTTTTTTTTAATTCGGCTATAAAAATCTATTTTCTTCTATTCAACATTGGCTTAAGCTGTTTATATAATCTGCCAGTGTCACGTGATTAAAATTATTAACCATAATTTACATCACAATTATATTGCATTCATGATACCTTGACGTGTAGGGTTATCAACGCCCAAAAATATTAACCCCTAAAGCTAAACTCAAAGACACATAAAATGTCGACAATTACTTGAGAAATATTTATATTTTGTAATACTCTTTATTTACAAGCTATTTTATTACTCCATAAAACCAATGCTGATTTTTGTGGGTTGGCAACCCTAAGTGTCGTCTTCGTGTATGTACAAATAATATAAACAGTAATAGTAACGGTTGCGGTAATCTCTTGGCGTCATGTCGTGACGTGATTCTAAAGAACCTCCGGTCAAAATGGTTCCTATTTCCAATATTCCTGTTCCATCTGAGATAATGTTAGCGTTTCACGCAGATGTAGGACTACGCACGATGGTTTTAATCCGTTGTTTATGATGCGACATTATTGTTAATTGTTAATGACGTTAAACATTGACAGATAACGTAGGTATATATACTAATCATTGACGGTATTATTTTAAACGCTATAAACAAGACGCATTTGACCAGTTATTAATAATACTAATATCACTGATGAAGTATCCGTGCAGGAACGGAGAAAGAATACAGTTTCCTGCGGCCGGGCATCCTGTTGTAAGAGGCGACAAAACAACCCACAGCCAGGTGGTAGGGCATTTGCCCGACTAGATGGCTACCACCCCTGGTCTAAATTATACCGCTATAACAACCTTGCTTATGTTTCTGCATTAGTGACCAGGTTCCAGTCTCCCTTAAGAGAGCAGCAGGGCATTTGTAGCATCTTTAGTGTTGCGAATGTTTATATGCGATGGTAACCACTTTCCATCAAGTGGGACGTCTACCTGTCTGCTGTACTCCTGCAATAAAAAAGCAGAAACATAGAAGTATTTGATTTGAGGTACGCTTATTGTTACCGCTCCATCTGAGATAATTTTAGTAACGGTTTCACGCAGATTTCATGTGTTATTTGTGAATATTACTATTAATTGTAAACGACGTTACATATGACGTAATTATGTAATACACTAATTTAGTCATTCAGGGCAGAATTTTTAATGCTATAAACAAGACTCGTTTGACCCCAGTCACTAACACTAACATGATCCCAGATGGAGCAAGGACGTAATAGTGTTCGATTTTGAGTACAATTTAGAAGTGTCATTCGTATATTTGTGTCGCCCCTGTGATACACAGTGTTCCCTAGAGAGATATATTACTAATACTATAAACGCGAAAGTTTGTAAGAATGTATTGATGTATGCAGGCCTTTTTGTGTCACTTCTTTTTTGGGGGCACATAATTCTCGAAAGTTTAATTTAAGTATGTTTAATTTATTGTTTATAGCTCCACTCAAAAAACCCATTATATATCCACTTTTTTGTAAAGTTACCAATTAATTTTTCGGTTTTAATTTTTTTTTGGATTTTTTTCGTTATTATCGCAATTTCCTTTAAGGGCATTTTTGTGTGTATATTTGTTAATCGTTCACGCATAAACTACGGAATGGATTTTGATGAAATTTTACAATAATATAGCTTCATCAGAATAACACATAGGCAATAATTCATAAAGATATAGTGTGAATTATCCAAAATATGTTGATTTTCTATCACCACGCGGGTAAGACCGCGGGGCTCAGCTAGTATATTATAAAACCTGATAAAAATTAACATATAAATAAACAGACATCACTGGAGGTGAGTTTACTCAAGAAATACCGATCAATGATAGTAAGATATCGTGTCCATCAAATGAAAATAAGGTACTCGTGGTCGGTGCTGCGGTGGCCGAGTGAAAGTGGCAACAGGTCTCTTGTCGAGGAGCGAAGGCCGACCGCAGGCGGACCGCACCGGCACACAGTATAATTACATTATTATCAATAGTTACACGGTGCTTCATTCAGCCAACAACACTATTACAGAAAAGTTACGAACTGGTATTATTCTAATTGTGTATGTTATCGCTAAAAAGCGAGCTCTTCCAGATAACTCGTGGCAATAATATTGCTGATTAAGAATTTTGCGGATTCAGATTCTGTAAAGTTTACAAATATTGATATTTTTTTATTCGCGCAGGTACGGAGACGAATACAATTTCTTGCAGCCGGGCAGCTTGACAAACCCCAGTCAGGTTGCAGGGTATTTACTCGTCTAGATGGGTACCATCTCTAGTTTAGTGTATGCGGCCATAACAACCTTGATTGCGTTCCGGCATTAGTGGCTAGGTTCTAGTCTCCCCTTAGAAAGCGACAGCACATTGGTAGTACCTTTGGTGTTACAATGTTCATAGGAGACGGTAACCGGGTTCCATCAGGTGGGCTTGTCTGCTGAGCTTGTGCAATACAAAAAAATGTCTTTTCCGAGCGCGATTCTTTTTTTAATATTGTGTAGGGTCGTAATAGTTGATTGAATAGTAATCTAAACAGTTTGAATTTAGTCGTGACTAAACTAAAACTATTTAGATTGCTGTTGCGCAATAATATTTAAAAAAAACTATGGGTAGTAAAACTATGTTTTAACGGTTTTAAGTACCGCGCTTAATTCATTGGTTTTATGGCCACTTTTCAGTAGTAGGCCGAAACATCAGGATAATAGAAATCAAATAAATCACACCACTTAAAACCGTTAAAACGTAGTGTTATTATGTACTAGCCTTTCCCGGCTTCGCACGGGTGTCTAAAAGATTTTTTTATAGCCTATAGCCTTATAGCCTACCGGGGATAGTGTAGCTTGCCAAAAGTGAAATAATTTTTCAAATCGGTTCAGTAGTTTCGGAGCCTATTCAATACAAATAAACAATCAAATCGAAGAAATATTATAAAAATCTATAAGTATAAAATGGTTTTAAAAGACTAAAATTTATTACATCCAATATTTCACTCGGATAGCGCGAGAAATGTCAAAAGGCTACTTTCAAGGCAAGGGAGAACTATATTATCAATTAAACTGTGACATAAATAATAACCGTATAAAAAGCTATTTGGCCAGCACTTGGTCGCTGACACACAATTGTTGCTCTAATTGGGACTAATTAATCGCCGTCACAGTTTACAACACGGTCCTCATCTCCCGAATAGTCACGACGAATAAAACAATTTAGATGCACGTGATTAATATAGGTAGGTACTAGGTCTGGCCCTGAAAACAAGTGGCATTAGCACTAAACGAATGAATAGAATAGAAAATGATGATGATCATTACGCTAAGTATTATGTCATTCCCGTAAATTTTATATTTTATTAGTTTGGCGCCAATGCCACTTGTCAACAGGGGCAGTAACTTTATTTTTATTGCGCGAGTTCAGCAGACAGGCAGATGGCTCACTTGATGGAAAGCGGTTACCATCGTCTATGGACATTTGCAACACCAAAGGTGCTACAAATGCGCTGCTGCTCTCGTAGGGAGACTGGAACTTGGTCACTAATGCCGGAACACAACTCAAGATTGCTATGGAGACATACTTTACACCGGGGGAGGTAGCCATCCAGTCAGGCAAATGCCCTACCACCGGGCTGTGGCCGCCCGGCTGCAGGAAATTGTATTCTTTCTCCGTTCCTGCACGGATAAAAGCTGCTATTTTCTCATACATGACAAATTGAATAACAATCCAGCCTCATTGCTTAGCAATATTTCAACATTGTAACAGGTCGGCGTTTTAAAAGAATCCGGATGTAAATAAATCTTCATGTCAAAATTTCGTTCGTGGTGGTATTAGGTGAGCCGCGGGCGAGCATCGGCGCGCGCGCATAGCAATTATGAGAGCGGCCCGAGGGGCATTCCTCGGCTAATTAGTCCAGCGCGATGGGCCTTTGTTTATCAGGGTTCACCTTTATAGAGTTTTTACGATTGGACTGCCCGACCTCTGTAGCGGACGAGACCCGGTTCAAATAATTATAGTACCGCTTATATAATGCTGCAGTGGTTAATAGGGATGTGACATTACTCTTGAAAAACATCGATGTTTGTAATCGTATTGAGATACAGCTTATTCGCGAGTTAAGAAATATGCTTATACCATTTACTATTACCGTATCACCCAGCCATCGCTAACTTTCTTGCGTTGCAGCAGGTTTCCACAATCCAGAAGTATTTCAGCTTCTGTAAACAAAATACAGATAATAAAGAGAAAACAATTTTTAACTGAATAACAAAGATGAATCGATTTTTTATCGACTTTAAAAAAAATCGAATACTATAAACGAAATATTGACAAACATACAGTATATCGACAAGTTAAGCAAATTACGCTTGCGTTAGGGGTAGTATACAACGGACTACTTTGGGCCGATCCCAGACGATCACACCATAGTATATAACGGAGAAAATATGCTTCCAAAATTTGTCATGTCAGGAATCGAACCCGGTAACTCTGCAATGAGGTAGGCCGGCGACGGCTTAGCCCATTCAACCACAGAGAACATCGATAATGTGTGCCGAATGACAAAATTATTTATTAGAGGATTACAATATTCAACGGAGGATTATAATATAATTGAATATCGTAATCTATTCGTGTAGGAACGGAGAAAGAATACAATTTTCTGCGGTTGGGCTGCCTGTCGTAAGAGGCGATAAAACAACCCACAGTCAGGTGGTAGGGCATTTGCCCGACAGGATGGCTACCACCCCTGGTCTAGAGTATATCGCCATAACAACCTCGAGTTATAAGCCGGCATTAGTGACCAGGTTCCAGTCTCCCTTAAGAGAGCAGCAGCGCATTTGTAGCACCTTTCGTGTTGCAAATGTCCATAGGCGATAGTAACCGATTTTATATAAACTGGGGCGTCTGCCGGTCTGCCGAACTCCTGCTATAAAAAAACCCTAATTGATTCAATTTGATTGTTGCGCCTAATAACAATATGAACGGTGCATGCTCTTCGAAGGAATTTGACTCTAGATGTATTAACCTTCTACTTCAACGGAGCCCCGGGTTCATATCTGGTTTTGAATTACGTGCAAATTGCCAGTCATTATTCAATCCCAAACACAATCGATAGATTTTAAAACACGCAATAAACGCACGTAGCCATAATAAGGTCCTTTTCATCGGAGCCAACAATCACTTGGCACTAACTCAGGAGTAGTGTTGCCAGTTTTCCATTTTTACGGAATTGCCAAATTTAATAAAATTCTTAATGTCAAGTTTTCGCGTAAAATTCATATTTTTAACAAACTATTCCTTTTTACATCTGTCTGCAAATTGGATTAATCATTTCTGTCTGATTTCTAATTAATCGTGTTATTTCAAAATGTTTTTATACTTTTAACATTCCTATAATAGCAGACTTATAAACAACGAATTTTATTTATCTCAAAAGTTTTATATTAAGAATTTGACGACATAAAAACTGAATCCCAATCAAAATTATAAAGCTCCCGTATAATTTAATAGAACAAAAACAGCTGAAACTCACAAAATACATGCAGTTGAAAGAATTAAAACAATTGGTTTTAAATTGTGTTTTATTTCTTTACGTAGGTTTAAAATTATATCTGTCCATCTTGATACTGAACACTTTAGAGCTGGCAACCCTAGTCAGGAGGCCGAGGAATGTGGAAAGCGTCGTTGTTATTCGTCGAGCACACATTGAGCATATAAACGGTCCTTTATCGTCTAATAAGTTTGGTGCAAATAATTTTAACGATTTTAATAAGTCTATGGACACTAACAAAAGATACATTGAAAGTTTTGATATTACTTGTGCTATGAAAAAGGAAAGGACTAGAAAAGCTGAAGCAAACTGCCAAGATGGAGGCAGTAAGTCCAACAGTAGTTATTAATGCATGTAATCGTTACATGATGATAACAGTTACGGTCTAACAGTTGATCTGGGGCAATTTTAGAGTAGATCCTTTTTTTAACCTCGCACTGCAGTGGGGAATACCAATACCCTTAGGCATTACTTCACTGCAGCGCGGAAGAGAGAGGTTTTTTTCTTTCAATTTCATAACGAACCTTTTTGGACATAATTTCAGTCATCATGTTGTTGACATTATCCTAATTTTCTTCATTTTTTAGCTTATATTCAACATTGTAGTTGCTGTTATGTATAATGTAGGCACTTAAATTTGTCTGGGCTGTTCTTCTCGCCTCTTCCCATCTTTCGCATTCTAAAATAGTTCCTAATCTTTTTGCACTTTCTTCAGATCATGTATCTAGTTGTTAATATTGTATCTTTATTTGTTTTGGTCTTTTCTTTAATTTTTTTTCTCAATGTTGCTGTCTCTAGCTTTGAACGTCTTATGTGGTGATTATGACGTTCACGACTCTTCATTGAGTACTCACAATCAATCATTCACGCGCAATAATCTGATAGAATTGAAACAGTAGCTTCAAATGCAGTAGGCATCGCAGGATATTTTTATGGTTCTTTTACGAAAACGGGCTTGCTGTCAGTAATTCTAAGTATCTGATGGTAAGTCATTGCCTCCCATAGAGAATAGAAAATTGCAATGCGTCTATCGCAACGCCGGAGAACTTCATTGCTCTATAACATCGCCAATACATACTCCTAAAGTGTCGATAAAGTGCTCACCTCATCAAAAGTTTTAATAAATATTTTATACGCTTTCAAGAACACCATTTTATAGTGCTCCAAAAAAGCAGCTAAAAGGAGTTAATTCTTCAATTTGTGCAAGTACGAGTGATAAGGCTAGGTTATAATTCATTTCGGGATCAATTAGCTCAGAAGTTTTAGTTTATCTATCATGTCAGTGGAGCTTACTTCAATCTTCTCTAATATGGGCAGTTGTTCTTTTTTTTCTTTGATTGATTTGATCCATGAATTCTCGCCTTGGCTGTCCTTTACTTATCCTTGTTTCCACTATTCCTTCGATTAATCTGCTTGTCGTATCAAAAGGCCAAAAATCTTCTACATTCTTTTCTTTCTCTAAATCGTCGTAGTGTATAGAATGAGTATTCGGTGTTGGAAATATGAAGTAGCCGCGCGGTAGTTGAATAAATATTATTTTTAACGATCAACGCGGGTGCGGGCGGTTCGTGTTTGTGCACCTATGTCCGACATGTTTACGTAACAGTGTTCGGCTGCGAGTGCCGTTTGCGCAGCAGCCGCAGCGGCTGGCCAAGGCAAACACACGAATCGGTGACTACCAAACACGCTCCGATATTTGCCTAAAGACCTGTTCATGTCAAATACCGTTCCATACATATGTTAGACAACATTCGATGCCAGATTTGTGTTATTTCTATCGTAATTGGGAAGCTCAATTTTGTGAATATTAAAAGTTCCACCTCTCGCTGTAATAATTGTCAAGAAGAAGATGACGATGATGATGATGGCCTGTGAGAAGGAATGAAAATCATTAAAAAATGTTGAACTGGAACGTTGGTGGATATAGAAAAATGGTAGACAAAGATGGATTAATTGGGTAAAGGATGACGTAAACATTTGTAGCGATAGAGGACGTATGCCAGAATAAAGAAGTATGGAACTAACAAGAAAGAAGAGACTCTATTATAGCCCTCACTGAACTGTGTCCAATTCTGTGAACATGAATTTTTCCTATCATAAAAATGCCACATAACTCTCCACTAGCAATGTTATTATTATGCGAACATAACACAACTCGTACTTAGTTGTATGGAAAAATAACGGTGATACTGCGCAAAAAACTAATAAACAATAACAAAACAGCAGGGGCTAAGTATAAACGCACAGAGATATTCATGTAATTCCTAGATCACAGCCGTAGATATGTATAGAATCTTAATGCCAGAACAGGCGTTTCCGTTAAACATATAATTTAGGCTGACCGCACATTGACTGCTGATACTAAAGCAACGTTTGCATTTATCGTTGAAAAGTTTTTGTACCACCCAGCACAGGCATTTACCTGTTACTTCAGAAACAGAAAACGTTTCAAGAGGAGTCACCGTAAACCACAAGTTACGGAAAGGAGCGGAGTTTAAGAAAGTTTGAAACATGCGATGAAAGAGTTAATTCAATTTTAGAATCAACACTAGACGTGCTTTACGATAAGTTGCGAAGACACAAAACATAGTGGACGTACTGAGCTATTCGTTCGTCACAGTTGTAACTGTGTGTGTGAAATGTGTCTTTCTGAAGAAGCAGAAGTATATCATAGTGCTGAACTTTATAAACCAGAACCAGCTGCAAATGAGACGTTATCTCTAATAAACCTAGGAACAAATTGGAACAGAGTAAACTAACGGGGCATAGACTGGCCCCATCGCCATTTGCAGCCTCGAACTCCCTAGTCAAAGAGCGGCTGTTTATTGATGTCATTTGGAATATGTGTTTCGCTTACAGTATTTCGTACACTTGTCGCTGCATGCCATTTCAATTGAATCGAATCTATATTTGGATTTAGATCCAGTTTTATTACCGTTCTAGACGCCGAATCTTATAGCGTTAGGATCATAATATGAACTTTTTTAATGTCACCTTATGATTAAGAGTACAATTTAATTGCAAGCCTGATTAAATCGGAATTGAACGAGAAATTACGATGGAAGATCAAATTTTCTGCTACATTGAAAACTTAACCATCAAAGAGACAATAAACACGCTGCAAACAAACAATTACATTATTACACCCTGTTTAGGCTATCTCTTATTATATGCCCGGTTACTATGAGTAATAAACTATACTAGCGGTCGCGAGTGGTCGACCGTAATACTTAATGTCAAAGACTTCTATAATCACAGATTTCGCCAAGGCTACACTGTTAATTTGACTTCAACAATAGATAAAAGAGTATATATGCGTGTGTGTGTCAAATATATGGTAGTGTTTGTAATGTATTCTTTATGCATAATTTAAAAAATAATATTAGTTTTTTGCACTCCTTCTTTATATAAACTGTAGGTGTGCGAAATTTGATACTCCTCCATCCGTGCAATATTCGTAAAAAGGGGTACAAAGTTTTTGCTTCACGTATTAATATGTAGTTCTAACTAAACGTTCATTTTCCAAATGTTAAATTTCATTCAATTCAATTCAATTTCAAGAACATGAAAAAGAATAGTATTTTTTTCCTACGCCAATATTAAGGTAAGTGAACGATCAGTAAAGCATCGTCAAATATTAAGTATTGAAGCTACTGTGTGTTGAATAGATAAATTCCAGCATTAGTTATGTTTATATAAAAAAACTACATAATTCTAAATAAAGCTTTTTCGATATCTTACAATTAACATATCATTTTGTAAAGACGAAGAGATAACATGTGTTTAAATCAGATCAATATTTATTGGTTCAAGACATGATGCAAATTGCGAGATTAAAAAACAATCGAGCAGATGTGTATCTTGTTTTCTGTCTTCGGTGTACAAATATTTTTCTACACGTTTGGTTCTGATTCATTCCAGTTGTTCCAGACCATTTGTGTGCCATTGCGATTTATTTAAAATACTGTAAGTTATGTACGTGCGAAATAAACATGCTGGTCGTGTAAG
The DNA here is from genome assembly GCA_012273795.1 of Dendrolimus punctatus. Lineage (NCBI taxonomy): Eukaryota > Metazoa > Arthropoda > Insecta > Lepidoptera > Lasiocampidae > Dendrolimus > Dendrolimus punctatus. The sequence continues at coordinate 2,250,855 of CM022538.1, read as the reverse complement.
TGTTGCGTGTGTGAATAAATTTTATTCTATGTGAGAGGTACGGTCTGGTTTATAAATAGCCAGCGGCATTGGGAGGTGCGCGCGCGCAGCGACTCGGCGCAGGCAGACGCGCGGACGCCGAGCTTCCGCGAAACTTGCGCCAGGGCCTTAATACATTGTCACACAACAAAGACCTTACAGATACCAACCGTTTTATTCATATTGAGTTAGATTGAGTTTGTAGGCTTCTTTAAGAATCATAAAGAAGTCTATACGTTTAAATCAATATTATGGCCGATACTTGTCGCTATCAAACGCCGTTAACAGTATGTGGCGAAACAAACCTTTTCGCCCACTGCCTGGCAGGCGATATTTTTAGAGTGAGGAATTGTCAAGTGTGATGTGACATTAGACACAGAGGAAAAAGTCGTCTACAAAATGTATATATTTTCATCCCTTTAAATCTCATTATATATTTAATTTTATCTCTTTCGGATATGTAAATATTATGTACGAAATTGCATATTTTATAAATGAACGGGTATTTATTTCTTGAACGACCCGTCAAGTAGAAACATATAGTGACTCACCTTATAATATGGGCAGTACTTGTCGTCGTTGCACTTATAGATAAATAGGTACTTATACTTACATAACGATTGCCTTTAAATAAAATTAGTTAATCATATTAAACTGCCTACATAATAATATGTTTTACAAAAAACATATTGACAGTTCTTTAAATCTATTTAGCAGCAAATTTTGCGTTTTGCAAGACGCTTATTGTATTTAAGGGTGTTAAATACGTTTCGTGTTTCTTAAATAAATTTAAGCAACCTTATACAAGCGGCCCTTAGTGGTAGAAACTTATAATTATTATCAATCAGTTTAAATGTGAAGTATACAGATGCTCTCGCTTAGGAACCAAAATGGAAGAAGACGAAGCAACGAGTGTTGCCAATTTAAAAAAACCTATGTTGGTGTTGCCAACATTATATACCCATAATAAATCTATAAAGATCTCACGTTTGTATAATGAATTTAAAAAAGAGGAAAGCAAATCAGACTGCTTATTCTGAGCAGCATTCCGAAAATGCTACTTTAGTAGTATTTTATCTGTAGTTTCGTCATTTTGTCCTGAGCATCGTATGAAAACTACTGAACAGATTTACATGATACTCGACACAGCTATATCCTGGGTAAAACTTAGGATACATTTAGTACCGATAAATGACGCCTTTTATTGGATAACGAATACAGCCAAAAAGGTGGCGTTGCTGTCGCGTTTATGTATGGTGCTGCAGTTGCAGTTTAATAATAAACATGACAGCGTCATGACAACGCGAATGAAGTTGAAGAGGAAAGATTTGTATGTTTGTATCGAATAAACTCAAAAACTACTGGACCGATTTCAAAAATTCTTTCACCATTCGAATGCTAAATTATCCTTGATTAATATAGGCTATATTAAAATTAGGGACCCCTACTAAAACTTCAAAGCTATATTCCATCAATCTAAACGAAATACTTGTCGCTGGAATCCGGTTATACAATTTTGATGGAATTTTTTGTATGTTTGAGTGGGTCCCAGTGGTTTAGATTCAACTTACCTCACATATACTTCTCAAAGCTCTCATTTCAACTACATATCCTACTTTCATGCTTCTTCTGCCATACCTAATTTTCACTACCATTCATTATTGTTAGCACCAACACCCCTTGATGGGCAGCTAGGCGTACTTCTACAGACACTTTCCGGCTGTTCATAAAAGAGTAGTAACTCCATTCACCTTATTACCTGCATTACTTTTCTTTCAATATCACATTAATTCTATCTGCCTCTAGTAAACATGCACCTTAGTTATGCAAGGTTTTGCTTCTTCTTGCGCTCTTTATGAATTTGGAATGAGCTCAATCCGAGGTTTTCTTGAGCGCTACGATACGAAATTTTGTACAAAATCTGTCATTGAATTTCTTCTTGGCTGGCAGTACGTTGTTAACACCTTGCGTGTTATAAACATCTGTGGACGACAAAAACTTCTCTCCGCCAGATAAGCAATAAAAATCTACGGAACCCTAAAAATATTTTACAAGAAATTGAGAATCCCCCGTTGAAATTGGTTAAAATGATACAATTTTTTATACCTATTATTGCATTATCAACACTAAATACCAAGAATCACTTAACTTAGGCAACTTGGATGTACGTGGGCTATGAATAGATTACTGATATGAGAAATTGACCAACGAACGTCATTTAAACAAGCGTTTCCCTTTAAATGTTATTTCACTCAATATACGAAGGATTAAAAGACTTATATTATTATATCAGAACTGAGGCTAAATCCTTAATTGATATATTTAGTTTTTTTATTACTATTTTACAGTTCAAAACTATATGTAAATGTTCACATATAGTTATGCGGTTCTCTATGATCCGTAGTGTTAGAAATTAGAGATTATTCAGAATTTTGCACTTCATACTTTAAAAGGAAGGCTGCGAACAAAATTTTCCGTCTTTGGAACTTAATACTGCCACACCCTATTGGCTTAAATAAAACGTGTCTCTGTGACTGAGTATATAAGAGTGTGTGATCTAAGTGAGGACATGTGTGTCTGAGTGTGTGTATGTGTTTATAATTTAACCCCCATCCATTTGTATGGTGGCCATCGTTAATCAATTCGCGGAATTTCTTAAACCATTGTGTACGCCATATAGATTATTCGTAACTTTCATCCGTTATGTAGACTCAATACTTCCTGAGATAAATTACTATAACATACAAAAATAGATTTTTTTCGACAAAGTGGCTATAGAAGTCTAAAAATAATTACAATATATGAAATTTCTTCTATTTCCTTCTTAAAAACAAGATTAAGCCGTCGGCTATAAAAAACATAACAATAGTTCTAATTAGAAATTAAATCTTTTAAAGCAGGTGTAGATAACATCATGGACTTGTTGAAGGTTCGAAAAAAGTACGTTTTTGTTGCGCTCTCATTGAAATGCGCAAGCGCACGTCTGTTTGGTTTAAGGTAAAATTACACTTATACGCAGCGTATGAATTACACATTGTACCAAAGCAAAGTGTTATTTTTAAAGTATATATAGACATGCCTAACCGATTTTATAACATCAGCCTATAAACCTCCTACTGCTGGGTTTGGGTCCACCGATTTCTTATAGAGACTGGCAGTATTACCGCCACGCGTGTCCAAGGTGAGTTTGTTATATATAGGGTTCATATATCTGTTTATAACTCGGTAAGACGTATAATATGTTCATATTTTTTGACTTTACGTTAAAGATATTTTTTTAAACGTGACCCTTGTACAAAGTTATTACGGTGTTACAAATGTGAAACGTCGTGTAATGTATTATCAGATTTGCTAAACTAAAATAAATAAATTCTTTATACTGTCGCGGTCATTTAATTGTTCGTAAACTTGCATCTTAAATTAAAGGACGCGAATACAAATTCTGGTCGACTAAGGCAGACCTTCTAACCAAAATAAAATTACAAGCTAAAGGTGTAGTGGAATAAGAAAACATGGAACTTCAAGATAATTAATTTGTCAAACCACGCCAGTATGCTTTCGACAAGCATGACGGGTATAATGTCCCTTCACTTATAAGTAGCCCGGGCCCAGCAATGGGACGTATATAGGCTATCATTATTATAAGAATTTCTTTGCGTATTAGTATAATTCCACCTTAAGCGCAGTGCACACCGCATCTCTCCGCGATGGTATGCCGTATAAGCAGGAAAACAGGTATTACAGATATAAATGGAATCCCGATTGCAATCGTTAGCATCATTGATACAAGCTTTATAAATAAATACTGACCCGCAAAAAGCGGTCGGCGCGTTTCGTTGAAGTACAAATATTAAATTCAACCAGCTACCGGGTCTTGCTTAAGTGGAGGAAATGCAGGAATACGATTATGTATTTTTTTCTTTGCCAGTAAGTACAGGCAGATGATGTACTAGGGGTCTCGAGTCTACTAATATAATCTTGGCGGAATGATCGATGACTAGTGTCATATTAGCACATACAAAGCCAAATTGTATACAAAAGCAATCATTAGTTTTGTTTTTAAGAAGTTGGCAACATTTAATGGAAAGTGGTTTACCATCGCGTACAGACGTTTGCAACCCAAGGGTCGGAAATAAAACGTTGCTAGTCTTTAGGATGGAGTAATATATATAGGGATGGCATAGAGGGATAGAAGACAATATGGTCGACAGTGAAGAATCATGGGAGGCGGTCCAAGCCTCCTGTGACGTGGCAATGACGCAAAAGGAGGCGGCAGAAAGGGAACGGGAGGATGCAGCACCCGTGGCCACGATCCGCCACCGCAGATCAGGACACTGAAGAAGGGACTACCACCAGTCTCTTCCGTCTTAATAGCGGCCATGAACGATAAGATTCGGGGGTAAAAATTAAATTCAGTGTTCAAATATGGGTCGAGAGTTGGCGCTGCATGGGTTCCAAGGGTGCAAGGGTGATTATTTACGCTGGAGAGTCAAAAGCCCTCTAACATAGGAGCTCTATAAGAGCCACCGCCGTCAGGGCTATAGGATGTATCTTTGGTTCCCGAGGTGCTGACATACGGCATCAAAATGGTGGTTTAGTTGGTAGGTCTGAGCATGCCATCGGGAGTCCAATACTACTCTACCGTAGTCCTCGAAGAAGGGGGTGTCCATGAGGTGGTTACACCTCGAAATAAAGGGAGTTTTCTGTGAGAGCATTGTATCACACCGAACCAGGCGACCCTGAAAGCTGTGATCAAGATAATGAATCTTCAATATAGCTTTACCACCTAATGACCTTAGAGCACTACATACATACATAACTTCACGCCAGGTCCCTTGCGGGGTACCTGCACGTACACTACAACTTTGATAAATAAGATTTGGTAAATAGTTACTGTATTTATTTGGTTTTTAAATACCTACAAATTCGAAGTGCATTCAGGACTAAAATATAACCGCATTTCTGACTCTCTTTTTTGGTACATGTCTCGTTTTTTAGTGTTTAGTGTATTTTTTTGGTAAGAGAGTCTCAAAATATTTTTTGTATTTTGAATATATATATATATTAGGGTGCTTTTTTTCAACTATTTTTTTTTTCGGTTCCATCGTGAAATTTTGTTGCAAGTACCCAAAAAAAATACCCTGAAAGTTTTAGTTAATATTAAGTATTAATATTAATACCTCAACCCAGGCGTTTGAAGATTTCCCCTTAAAAAAACACAGAAACTTTGGCTTTTTCATGTTTAAATTTCTATAGCTCAGTGGCATTTCATAGCATCGCTTTGACTATGGACGGGTTTTTTTTAGAATTGAATGCTCTACAAAAGTGTCCATTGCGGCCAAGTCGTAACATCCAATTATAGCTTCCCTCCGACATATATATATAACTGTTCATATAGTCCTTGACTAAGTCAAGGGAAATAGCAGGGCTAACTTGGCCCTATAAAAAAATGGTTTCATGACAATAATGTGGCGGTGATTTGGTAATTTTTTTCTTAACTAAAATTAATCACAGAAAATTCAGGAAAAAACCAGTATCATATCATTTTTTATAACTACCCACTAAAAGTTGATTCGTTCGCACCCCATTTTCGACCCTTTGCAGCAGCCATGTGCGTCAACTCATTTTATTTATTTGGCCTAAAAGTCCCCGTTTCCTATGAATTTAAGTTTTACTTTGTAATACGTTGTTTTCTTTTAAAGTTGTTTATGCTACTATTATTGTTATATTTCGTGACAACGAAAAATCTCGTTTTTATCTTGTTTTTCTGACCACCCAACGTTATTATCAAAGAATTCTAAGTAATGATTATTATGTATAATTGATGGTTTTATCGCTGGTAGCATTTTCTTACAGATAACCTAGAACTCTGTTTACTTAATTAAAGACCTATATAAACAAAACGTTCTGGGAAAACCGGGGCAGATAGATATTGTACAACTCAAACGTTGGTACATCATAAAAGAGCATACACATAGGGTAGACAGGGGCTTGAAGAGCATACGGGTAAGTTGGACAATCGCAATATATCGGAAATTATACACCCTTTACAAATTTATTAAATAACAAAAAGATGCAGCTCTAAGAGAAAAATCATCAGATGACTGTCCACACTGACTTATCCACTCCGTTACAAGTTCAGATGGATTGTTTGTTTTGCCCATAAAGTAGCTCTTAAACCTTTATGGCCTTACTTATAAACGTTTGTTAAATTTTAAGTAACTGCTGAGCAGCTGATTAGTGAAAATCTTACCCATAAACTCCTCTTTACCCAAATATTTTGGGTAAAACCTAAGTTAATCATTGAAGTATCGTTTATTTGTGCTCCTTTTAGGCAAACAACAAGTAATACACGTTTATAAGTGAAAAAAAGAGATATTCGTTGATTAGGGACTGATTCTAATTCTCTGACTTAAGAGATGCCTAATCGTTTCTTAACGACATTATTATAATTAAGGCCGTTATTATTAGAAATTAACTTCTACAGATACTTTTAAGCCGAAATAAAATACCTATTTATTAAGATACGTAATAAATTGTTCTGACATCTTGTTTAGGAACCATCACAGATTAAGTGAAAAATGCTCTACTAGCCCCACCATACCCTGCCTACAAACAAAATTAGCGGAACGCTAGTAAAAATTCAAAACATTATAAAATAATGCAGTCTTTTGCAAAGTACTGGCTAGTTACATATTTTTTCGTTATTTGAAAAAAATAAAAAACTCACAGGCACGTTTTTCATGGATTTGTTCTTGGTTAGTATCATGCACAGCATGCCCAGGTGGATGGAAGCTGTGGTCAGAGGATGGGAAAGAAATACGCGATTCTATATTTTCATTTATTAACTGTAACGAGTATCTGAGGTATTTAATGTTTAAATTCATCAATTTTTCAACTTTTCTTAGTTAACATGAAATCTGAAAAAAGTGCTCTTGTCTTTTTTGTTGTAAACTTACAAACAAAAGAACAATCATATCTACAACGCCTATTAGACAAGAGTGAGGAGGCTACGAAGCACCACACAAAAGAGAGACAGAGTACTTTGAAACGCTGTATAATGTATTATATCTCATTCTCACGCAGGCTTAGTCCTATGGATTTATAAGTTTATCTTTTTAGTGTTGCTTTTTTGTTTCATCCAGTTTCAAATTACAACGGTTCTAAAGACATTTCACTTCAAAAACAGATGTTTTAGATAATATGTATTAATAATAATAGCTTTAGAATAAGTTATTTTATACTTTCTAGTTTTTGAAGTCTGCTTTTTTAAACGAATTTTTTTATACTTAAGTACAGTTTTTTATGTAAATTATAGTATAAATTAATTGAAATGATTGGCTTAACCAATTTTGTATTAAGTCTTGCTTTATTTACCACAGCTATATAATATACGAGTAAAGTATTAATTAAGTGATTGGTTTCATTTCGATAGCGGTTTGAAAACGCGCGATTTTTTTGTGTCATATATTACGTACGTATATATAGTACGTAACCGCACGCACGGTGGTTAACCGCGTTCGGTTTTGACATTCATTATCTGCCGATCTGTTTGTAAATGTAGTGTGTGATCCGTGTATTGGATGCATCCAGTGCCTATCGTTTGAGTGTTATATTTTTTAAACCAAAGCCACAATACTTGCAGCCATAAAACCATTGTAGTAAGGAAATAAAATTAAACAAAAACGCCAACCGCTGTGTTTATACGAGTTTTTACATTTTAAATTATTTTTGAAACGCTCGCGTTCAACGTAGTACACTCTAAACCGATGTGCTAGTAATGAGTGTGTGCAAGTACCTTAATACGAGACTCAACGACAAGAAATCGACGGTTAGACTGCCTGTCGGCTGATACCGTGCCTGAGATGACTTTTGACATTATTGACGTCAAATTATATGTAAATAGTCGTTGTGATATTTTTTATAAAAAAGTGTTTTATTTTCTTTGTAAACGGTCAGATATCGATTTCAAATGAATTCAAGATTAAAATTTTATTCGAAACCGAAGATGACCTTTGCAAACTTAAGTAATATAATACGAGAATACAGGTGGCCGATAGATAGTATTGATTTCTAGATAATTTAATTTTCGTATAACCAATTAACATTAATTTATCTTTATTACCCTATTCATATAAGAATTATTTTGTTGATATTTTTGAATTATACATCCTTTATATAATACTAGTTATAGGGCTAGAATCTAAACTATTTACAATATTTATCAATAGAGGAGTAGACACATGTTACGATAAATTAATTTTTGAAGTGAAACTTCTTTATCGGCGTTGGAAAAAATTTACCATCATATTTTTCGGTTACGCGTCACACGTTACATTTTTCGGTTACGCGCCATCTTTTTCTGCCCCTACCACGGTCGATTGAAACGAAGAGTAATTACAATTAATGAAATGCTGTGATAATCTTAGTAGCAATAAGCTAAAATAAAATAATTGTATTATTTGTATTCATGTCTATGATAATAAAAGCTTTTTGTTTAAACTTTATCTAATTTCACTTTATTTAACCAATTTCTGTAAAGTTGCATATAGTAGATCATTTTTCGAAAAAGAAGGAAAAATAACTTCTTTATAAGTTTCACTTCTTATTAAAGGACAAGCGTTAAAAATAATATATTATTATCTATCTAAGTAATTTTTCTTTTCAGCTTCAGCTGAGTTCAGCAGACAGGCAAACGGCCCACCTGATGGAAAGCGGCTACCATCGCCTACCAATGTGCTGCTGCTCTCGTAGGCTGACTGAAACCTGGCCACAAATGCCGAAACACAACTCAAGGTTGTTATGGCGGCATAAAGTAGACCAGAAGTGGTAGCCATCCTCGATAAATGGGTCATCTAATACTGAAAGAATTTTTCAAATCAGGCCAGTAGTTCCTGAGATTAGCTCGTTCAATAAAAAAAACAAACAACTAGTTTGTTTGTTTGATTGAACGCATTAATATGAAAATTCTTTCAGTGTTTGATAGCCCATTTGTCGAGGAAGGCTATAGGCTATATATTATCACGCTAAGACTAATACGAGCGGAGCATCAATGAAGAGTGTTTCAAAAGGGGGGGTTATTTTAACTTAAGCTAGTCATGAATATTACCGCACTTAAAACTAAAACGCAGTTTTAATATGTATATTAGTCGGGAAAACTTAAGAAAATATTATATATATTATTATTATATATTATATCTCTCGTATGTTCGTATGTCGTACTATCCACTGATACACCAGCACCTCCTCTGTCGAATGGAAATCTATAGACTAGTGGCCAAACAGATCAAAGGCCTGTATCAAAATCAAAGATGGCCAATTCGCTTAGTATTACGTTTTGCTGAGGATTTAATAAATATGAACACACAAGTTTTATTAAGAATGCATTATTTCACAAAAAAATGCATTTTCATTTGTGACAGAACTTATGTCCGGACTATACAGATATATTGCTAGAAGCAAGGCATTCAATCAGGGTCGACATTACTTTGATACTTGTCATATTAGTAGTACTCTAGGGAGAGGCAAGCCGGGGCCCATGCCTCGGGCGGCAAATCTAAACTTCGCAGACAAATACAACCATCATCGTTTACGCAAGTCTGACCACTGAGACCTCCAGTAGTTTAAACACATAAATTATATTTCGCGGGGCGCGTAGGCATAGGTTAAAAATTACAGAAAACAAATTAAATATACTAGTGGTCGCCCAGTGGTTAAAATGCGATCACAATTAATTTAAATAATGAGTTTGAACATTATTGAAGTTCTGTTGTCAAAGACTATATATAATACTTTTATAAACAAAATTTCGCCAAGGCTACACTTTTAATTTGACTTTGACAATAAACAAAAAGTATATATGCGTGTGTGTGTCAAATACATATGATAGATAGATAGATAGATAGATAGATAGATAGATAACACTTTATTGTACACCATTACAGAAAAACTTACGAACTAGTATTATTATAGTAGGGTACAAAGGGCGGTCTTATCGCTAAAAAGCGATCTTTTGCAGACAACCCGTGGCAAGAATATTCCGATTAGAAGTGGCGATGGTGGTATACATACCTAATTATTGTACGATTACTTCAATTTTATTAATAAATATATAACTATACTATATATACAAATATACACATAAATTATATACATATATAATATATGGCGATAATATGCAACTATTTAAACATAATAAACATATAGCTATATGCAATATAATATATACTAATTACATAAAATTACATATCATTATATGGCAGATAAAATTTTCTGACTAAGTTCTTAAATATTATTAGGGATTTTGCTTGTCTAACAGCAACAGGCAATGAATTCCAAAGTTGGACAGCCTTAACCGTGAAGGAATTATTGAAGAACGTTGTATTATGAATAGGAGTAATAAGTCTATGTTGACTGGAAGGGCGTAAATTGTGAGAGCAAGAAATAAATTCGAAGGTTCTTTAAGGTACTGTGGAGTAGTAGGGATGAATAAAATACTGTAAAGCAATGAAAGAATATGAGTATTCCGGCGAATACGGATTGGCAACCACTTGAGCTTTTTTTGAAATTCAGAAACGTGGTCATACTTGCGTAACCCAAATATGAACCTTATGGAAAAGTTTTGGAGTCGCTCAAGTTTATTAAGCTGTTCTTGAGTTAAATCTAGATAGCTGGCGTCGGCATAATCAAGTATGTTAGTGTGTGTAATGTTTTTGTTTATTGATTTAATGTAATTATTATGCATAATATAAAAAAATGCATAGTGCACTCCTTCTTTATATAAACTATAACTTAATATAAAATATAAGCGAAATTTCACACTCCTCCGTCCCCACAAGTTTCGTAGAAAGGGGTACAAAGTCTTTACTTCATGTATTAATAAAATGATACCCTACGTCGACGTATGTATATTTGTAAAAAAAATAGGCTTACCAGAAAGAGCAGCGCTAGACCGGTCATTGTGGAGTTCTTTCCTGGAGGCCTATGTCCATCAGGGAATGTCTGATGGTTAAATGATAATGATGATCGAGGTATAAATATAGACGAGCGGGGGCAGCATTTTTCTGTTTTCGCCCCCCCCCCTCGAAAGAATTCAAGATCCGGGGCTGATTTTATGGGGAATTATCAGAGCCGGTCGGTAGACGAGAGGGCGCCGAGCAGAGTCGCCACTCCGCCTCGCGTCTCACAATTATACACACGGCCGACAACGATTGTGAACTTTGAACCTGCCGGGCTTCGCGATAGCGTTGTTATTAATAACGTTGTTTACATTTTAGCATAAGGTTAAGTTAATTATAAAATAGGCGCGTTTATTTGCTTAATAGATTCTTCAAGTTTTTAGATTTTACATGCGTTTTACGTACCTTGTTTTCTCAACCAAAGTTTTATAATTGATTCATTGACAATAAAGTTATTTGCAGTCATTCAATTAACTACAATTCAGAAAAGCATTTTGACGATTTAGAACTACCTACCAGAAAGAAATGTTTTAATTCTTATATCATTTGAATCCTTGTAAATCAAATAGTTTTGTTTAATTCGTTGAAAATTTAGCCCATCAGCCTATGCAAAGGACTCCAGGAAAATTACATTTAATTATATAAACTGATTGTAGCATCGTGGATAGCGCAAGCATCTCAAAGTCAAAAAGCGCGGGTTCAAATCCTAGCCGGACCGCATGCACCTCTTAGACAGTTTTACGACCTAATGTGCATATTGTTACAATGACCACGTGCTTACAGCGATTAAAAAAACATCGTGATAACCGATGTGTCAAACCTGCCAAACTGCCTTGGACAAGCGTGGCTGATATACTACTGTCCACTCCCATATGGTGGTAGGCCCGAGCCCAGCAGTGGGACATTTTGGGCTATAATTATATATAAACAACTAAAAGTAAATAATAAAATTGATGCTACGTATATAATTATTAAATGAAAAGAAGTCACTAATATATTCATCATATAAGACACATCTTAGTTTGTGAATTTACGAAAATTCAAACCTGATTTGCAAATTTGACTCTATTAAGGAAGTAACCTAGGCTCAGTATACTACTTGTACAGTGAGGGACTATATTTACAATACAGAATTCTACGTACTATGTTGTTCGAAGTATTTTATTTTCTTTATGTCTTTTATTGATATTTGATGTTTAAAATTATGTTAATTCCAGACGTATTTAATTTTGTACCAAAATTCATTAGAGAAATAAATGTTTTGAATTTGTTTGATTTATTTACAATAATATACTCATTTCATATGTAATGGCCTCATAGATTATGTTCGAGTGTTCATATTATGACGATATAATTTTGTACAAGTAACAAAAGTAAATAGCGTATTAATTATTCCAGTAAATACAATTATTTCTATGTTGATATTTTAAAATTACTATGATATAAAAATATTTATTGCCTATTTTGTATGCTAACAATGTTAGAAATTTTTGTACCATGTGCTGCCAAATGTATGTGCATTCAGAGCTGCAGTATCGGTACACTTTTTTATTACTTTATAATAAACAAAAATTGATTATTTGGCAACTATCAGGAATACAGAAACAGAAAAGAATACAATTTCCTGCAGCCGGGCGGTCTGCCTTAAGTAGCGACAAAACAACGCAGATCAAGGTGGTATTGGTGGTACAGGGTATTTGCCCGTCCAGATGGGTGCTACAACGTTGAGTTCTCCCTTAGATAGACGCAGCACTAGGGCAAATGTCCACTGGCGATGCTAACTGCTTTCCATGAGGTGGGCAATCTGCCTATTCACTAAACTCACGCAATAAAGAAACTATGCACTTTAAACTTCCGTTTAGAATAAAAACATATCCAAATCTGGTTAATATTACGCAATTCTAAATAAGTAATATAATAGTGTTAAAAATTGATTAATTGTTATATTCATAACCTTGAATATATAACGCTAATTAGGTGTGCCGCGTGATCAAGTTCGCCGTCTGTGGAAGCAGTGTCTCGTCGTCTTGGGTTACCATACACCCACCTGCGACCACCTCGGACACTTGCGTCATTTACAACTTAAAAATAATAAAACTGGTTCCGATTGTGATCTTCGGAGTTGGGTCGTTTTAACTCCAAGACTACACACCTGGTACCGACCCCGTGCTGTCACGACACTCGATACTCTGTAACCTAAAGCATTTAATGCCTCCGAAGAATACAATTCATATTCATAGCACAATGAATGTAAATTAAATACGCTGTAATACAGATCTCATATCGTTAATGTAACGCGTAAATTATTGCATCTGCTTGGAATATTATGGGAGGATAATTTATTTTGTAAAGAACCTGGGTGTCCTGATACTGACAGAGGATTCTTTGAATTACTTAAGTTTTATATATTGTTACGAGTGTGGGACTGGAATCAAAAAGCCGTTGGAATTACCTGTAGAATTTATTAGAACTATACAAACACGTATAACACAGGTACATAAATATAACTAGACACAATCAGTACAAACTGCACGTTTCAATAACACTCGCAAAGTCCGTCACTATATAACTTATCCGAATTACACGTCTTGCTCGTATCGTAATCGTCGCTGGACTGCCTCACCCCTTCGTTCTGACATTGTTTTATACTAAACTATACCATACAAAAACCACGTGGACTGAATTTCTAAGAAAATGTAATCTACGCACCTGCGGCCATAAACGAGTACAGTAACAATAGAATGATTTCTTAATTGCAATTTTAAACGCAAAGTAAACAAAACAAGCCAAATGCGGGAAAGGTAATAAACTGCAGATGTCATTCACTTTATCGGCGTGTAACAATATGGTACGTTCTCCTTATGAAAGGCATACATTTATTTATTATACATAAACGATGACATTATTTCATTTATATTATTAGGTGCATTCAATCAAAATATATGATAAGGTGAGAAATGAGTACATAGATCTTTGAAAATTGCACCCGTGACTGAAAAATTGAGGGAAGTTGGTATAGGTATACAATGAGGCGGGATGAAAGTCTCATGACAAATAGAATGTTAAACTACAAGATGGATGGGTACAAGTATAAAGGTAGACCAACGAAAAGATGGATGTGTGAAGGATAATATGATGATGTGTGGTGTCACAGAACATGTATGTCAAAATGTGTGTGTGTGGAAGAAAAAGACATATTGTTCCGACCCCAATTAATTGGGATATGATGAACGAAAAGAGAGATGTGCATTCAATCAAAAATTTGCTTGTTATGATTTTTTAAACACTTAAGTTACGGTCGAATACGTTTGCCAGGGTCAAAACATTGTGCACTTCACAAGACTATTTTCACAAAAAGTTTAATATTTATATACTATTACATTTTCTTGATGCTAAGTCGTATGTTATTATATTACTTAAATTGTCGTAAACTACGTGATAAGCAATTTTCTCTACTACTGAATCTGTATGGAGGTACCTCATAGATAATAGGTACCTACTACCTATGTAATCTATATGCGCAGTTACAAAATATTGTAGTGGCAACGAAAACATAAAAAATCAAAGCCAACCACTCTGTAAACTTTATACCTAGTGTTCATGTTTACGAATTGAAAGGAGCTAATTAGGACTCTCAGGTTATGACTGATTTAATTTTAAATAAATAAAAGTTTAAAAAACTAAAAAAAAAAAATAGTTGGTTTTTCAATAAAAGCGTATTTTTAGCGTCAACTTGACGGCCTCTGCAATTATCATATGCTCACAAAAAATCGCTAATCCTGATTATCCTAGTAAAGATAATGGATCAAACTGTTTAAAATATTGAATTGTCATCCGTCCTTAATAAGTATGCCAAATTTCGAGATAATCCAACGTTTTGAAGGGGGTCAAAATCATGTTCAAAGATTCCGTTACATACGCACAAAGCGAATAAAAGTGTATTACAAGAGATTTCAGATCATAAAACGTTGAGTACGTACGAGTTTGTTGAACTCCTCTAGTATTCCATGGTAATATATCACCTCTGTAAATGTCCACAGGCGACGATAACCACTTTCCACAAAGCAAGCCGCCAGTTTGTCTGCTGTCTCCAGCAAAAATTTAAAAAATAATAACAACATTTGGTTTTCCATGCACGTAACATACATATGTATCAGAGAGAAATGTATGTGTGATTTTTAACAAAGGAAACCACGCTCGCAGTGCATCGACCTTACCATATTTGGGAGAAACAAGCAAACACATGCGGCTTGAGGATTCCATTGCACATTCATAAAATATTTACACGATAACCTCTTTCATATTTTCCCTATGGCATCGAGACAGTGAAATCCCTAACAGGACTTAGTTAATTTTTGAAATAAAAATTTCATTAGGCGCTTTGGTCACTTTTGAAATAGGGAAAAGCACTGAAGTTGCGTGACCGTAGAGGTCGACTTGCAATGAAAATAAATGCTAAAAACCGAATCAGGGGGATAGAAGAAGGGAAATGGAAATTAGATTTTTTCAAATGTTTGGTTTGTCTGTATATCTGTTTGTCTAGACAGACTAATCTCCGAAACGACTAGACCGATTTAAATGAATTTTTTATGGTGGTAGCTTATATCCCTGGTCAACATATAGGATACTTTTGATCCCGAAAAATTAAAGAGTTCCTCTGGTATAGTTAAAAAACCACATCGAGCGGACGAAGTCGTGGGCCTCAGTTAGTGTGTGTATATATATACACAGAGGTATATGTATATGGAATAAATCCTTCAAGTGGGCCTTCAGACCCAAAATATACGAATAACCGAAAGACACTCAAAGGAAACTCGAAGACGATTATGACGAAAAACTAAAATGGTATTATAAAAAAAATGGATTTTGAAATTTCAATTACCCTTGTCAAGAATTGAATAGGATTTGGAAAAAGATAACATATGTATCTGTCTGAAATGTCTAACGGCAATCCAAAGAAAAATGTTTGGGGTATAAAATGTCAATTTTTTTGCACTTGAACTTTAGATTGCGTCGATCATTTGAAACCTTGTATTTTGTTTTTCCATAAATTTACCTTAAAATAATAATTGTAAAATTTGGAAAAGATATCAACATATTTATTCGTCATTTGTGGAAAACGGTAAGTAATTTTGATTGGTCTATTATAGTAAGTTGACGTGAGGCTCGCCAGGTGTAGTGGCAACCTGTTTGCTCTCAGTATCATGTTACGCTAGGTTTCACGTTAGGAAATTTATACGACGTCTCAAATGACTACCGACTATCAATTATTGTTTTATTAACGAGATAAATTATTATAATTATTAAACGATTCCAAGAATCGACAGCAAAACAAGGTGATTCATTTGCGATTATTTCGCCGCGATCTGCGCCCACCACCGCTGCGCCGCGGGGTGCTTTGATTCTAGTCAGTGACATTTCATTTTAATTAATTATCAGCATAAATCTGCGTTATATTATTGCTGTTATCTATGGTCGCAGGTGCCGACGCAGCCTGACACGACCTCAGAGGGTTATGCCCGTTGATAAGAGCACGCATCGTCCACGGCACTAGTGTCGACGACACGGTGTCTGCATGCGGTCTGCACGACGTACTAAAACGAGGCCGATATAATTCTGATCATTTTTCATGAGTCAATTAATATATAACACTAGCATTCTCCCGCGAATTTGTTTACATTGGACAACTAACATAGATTACACTTACTTTGGTAAATATAAAATCAAAGTATTTTCGTAAGTTTTCGCGACTAATGTACCCTATGTAGATACACATAAAACTACGTTATCAACGGTTTTAAGTGCAGTAATTTATTTGTTTTTTATTATTCCGACGTTTCGGCCACTTTTTAGTATCCGTGATCATAATTGAATCGATTATAAGCGAAAATTAAGAATCAATAATTAAAATGAACAAGTTGGTGGTTGGCTAAATAAAAATTAAACAATACTCATTGACACTTGACATCCGTGTCTCACGTGATCACGACTACTGAGAAGTGTCCGAAACGTCGGAATAATAAAAATCAAATAAATTACCGCGCTCAAAACCGTCAAAACGTAGTTTTATTATAAAATCAAAGGTTATTTTCAGTAGTTAATTGATTTTTTAATATGAACATACATTAATCCCAAAAACTCCCGTAAAAACTCGGAATAAGTAAAACTAAATCCACAACTACAATAATTATATTATAAAAAATACACAACGCACTCACTACTCTGGCGCCAAGACCATAATTAAATAGTGTAAAGTTCATTTGCGAAATTTACCTAGCCAGAAATAGAACTTAAAGCCTTTTACTGTAATACAGGTCACACACGCACACAACAATATATATAGCCTATGTCTATCGGGGGAGTGTAACTTGCCAACAGTGGAAGTTTTCATCGGTTCAGTAGTTTCGGAGCCTATTCAATGGAAACAAAAAGACAAACCTTTCCTCTTTATTATCACCTCTGATATTGATTGTCCAGATCTCCTAAGTAAGGTCCACTTTAATATCCCATCGAAGTCTACACGATTTAATCAACTCATAACTGTACCTTTAGGTTTTATTAATTACAGACAAAACTCATTTCTAGTGCGAGCAATAATGTAAGTAAATACGACGACATCGACCCATTTGCAGTCAGTATTTCAGGAGCCAAGCGGTGTCTAAGGCTTAAATTTGTCAACAGTGATTAGACATCACAGTGCCTTTTTTATGTTTGCATGTTTTAGCAATAGCTTATCTTTGAAAACGTGACATTGGTTTTCTTGTATTAATTCATCATCATCATCTTCAGCCAAATTCAGTCCACTGCTGGACGTAGGCCTCCCCAAGTACGCGCCACATATCCCGGTCTCCTGTCTTCCGCATCCAGCCCCTGCCGGCGATCTTGCGCAGGTCGTCAGTCCACCGGGCTGGCGGGCGTCCTACGCTACGTTTACCGAGACGTGGTCTCCACTCCAGGACTCGTTTGCTCCATCGGCCGTCGGTCCTGCGACAGACGTGACCGGCCCACTGCCACTTCAACTTGCTAATTTTGCGAGCTATGTCGGTTACCTTAGTTCTCTTACGGATGTCCTCATTTCTGATTTTATCCATAAGAGAAACACCTAACATAGCTCGCTCGTTTTCTATAAATAAATAAATAATCTTATATATAAAATCAATTGCTGTTCGTTAATCTCGCTAAAACTCGAGAACTGCTGGACTGATTTGGCTAATTTTGATTATTTGTGGAAGTCCAGGAGAGGTTTAAAAAGTGATTAAGTATGAAAACATAATGATTCTGAGGCGGTACGAAGTTTGCATCTAGTAATAGTATAGATAACTGTGAAATTTCATACTCCTCCGTCCGCGCAATTTTCATAAAAAGGGGTACAAAGTTTTTGCTGTGGTTTTTCTTCACGTATTTATATATAGATAACTAATATATAGTCATTTTTTTACTATTGAATACAATGTAAGAAAACTTAACTTATTTGTATTGTATTCTACCCATAGTCCCTCAAGACTATAAGTGGAATACTGAGCCCAGATCACAGTTTTCTATGGGTAAGGTGCCCAGAGAACTTATGTACATCATTTTGAAAAATATTATTGTATATGTGCATATATATGACGATGTAAAAATATATGTGTTTGTATATTTAATTCTTAAGTCAGTTTAAGCATTTATGTATCTATTGCCTTTTTCTTGCACCACCTAATCGCCTGATTCAAATTTCTTCGCCTGGAATTTAGGTTGCCTGGAAGAGATCGCTTTGAACGATAAGGCCGCCTATTGTATTGTCTAGAATATATTGTAAATTTGGTCTGTTTTTGTAATTGTATATTTTGCTGTGGAATAAAGTGTTAGAGCTGCCTATTTGTCAGCTTCGCAATAAAAATAAATACAATTTGAGTAATTGTAAATGTATTTCATGCCTTAGTAGCTGCAGGACCGTCGCACCCAACCACCGTCACTTTTACAAGACCACTTCGTATATTTCCATGTATATTGTTTGTCAATAGTGAACATTTGCATAAGCGAAGTAGGTAGGTAGAGACGAGGCCCGGCACTCGGTGCGTTTCCATTTTGCAATACAATCAAGCTCTGATACGTGGCCACACCTTATTATGATAAGTATTTACGGTTGTACATTAAACTTCAACGACCCATGTTTCACACACCGACCGTAATTTTCGCAGCATGTTTTTTAACCTACATATTTATACAAAATTCACATGGTTGCTAGCCTCCGACTTCTAAGATGTTTTGACAATTTTAAAAAGTTAATGTTTATTAGGCTTCCGTAGACATTTCACAATCCTAGTCGCAGCGGGGTGCGACATGTGTTTGAGCTGTAACAAAATATTGTTACATGCCGACCAAGTAAATGCACGCCGGCTATTACTTCCGCATTTGGATTTCTTTTGTTTACTTTATGTTTAAAATTTGTAATAAAAAAAACACTCTATTGTTATTGTACTTGTTTTATGGCAGTCATTAGGCAGGTGTATCGAACTGATTTAAAGAAATACCCGTTCTATGCGGGCTGGCAGCCATATTGTATCGGAGCAGCAATGACCCCATGGAGTGATTGGCAGTCAAGCGAGGATTACGATACGAGTAAGACGTACATTCGATAAGCTATACAGTGACGCGACTTTGCGCGTGTTATTAAATTGTACAGTTTGTACCGGTTGCGTCCAGTTATATTTGTACCTGTGTAATACGTGTTTGTATAGTTCGAATAAATTATATAGTAATTCCAACGGCATTTTAATTCGAGTTCTGTAGCTCGTAACAATATGTCTAAAATATTATATAAATGAAATCATCACCATCATAATCAGCCCACAAGTATGCCCTAGTTCCAGTAATGCAATCGATAATAATTTAACTAATATAATTACCGTAGTCGTTCTGGCAGGGAAATGATACCTCCTGATCGGTGGACCTGCCCAGGGAACATTCGTGTCCGACACCATAACAGAAATGAAATATAATGTTGATTCACGTGTATTATTTTTATTTAACTGATTATAAATTTTGTATAACTGTACGTAAAAAAATACGTAAACAAGTTATTATGTTCTGGACTAATAGCGTAACTATAACAATAATATAACTGCATTGTAAAGATCATAATACATAATTATATAATAAATTAACATGTAATAAAGAAGGTATTTCATTAAAGAATTTGATTAAAATTGTAAGGAAAGAAAGGTGGTGGGTTAGAGATTACCATGTACTCTAAAATATGTATACTAAAGTCATGTGTAAGTAAATAAAGTGAAACTTCTTTAGAATTGTTGTGATTTGAAACTTCATGAAACGATTAAATGAAACGAAAAAGCGATACTAAATTTCTAGATATTTTTTGTGATTTGCCATTTTAGTAGTTTTTATAAGATAGTAGTTTTCGTAGTATTTGTATATTCTTTAAAGTTTCACTTCTACAGCGTGTGAACTGCCCACACATATATTTTTTTTAATTTGTTTTGATAAGGGTTTGTAGGTGTATCACATTATAATGTAAAACGCAGGTAGATTGGAATTAAAGAGTGTGTGTTTCATTGCCATTATTTCTCCAAAAATAACAAGTTTAACAAATACGAAATTGTGGATAGGCATTATTATTATATCACTAGTAGGAAATATGTATGTACGTATTCCAACATAGTTTGCAGTACAGCGATAGCTTGCATTCTTTTTTTAAATGCTGAGTTATTTTGTGCCGCGGGAATCCCGCGGGAATTTCAAGTCAAGCGTGAACGAATTGGCAGACTAGTCTAGACCTAGTCGTTAATAATAATATACCTTTATCTGTCAATGACATTTTACAATAGTAGATTTTATGCTGACAAGAGTATAACGTGCCATAACCCTCAGGGTATACCAGTTTTAATTTTATTTATACTGAATACTAAATTTTTTTTAAAGAGTCTTTGGACACCCGACAGAAGTGATAACTTAAACTAATCTAAGTTGAACTATTTAATATTGAAATTGTTTAACTTAGAGTGAGAGGAAGAGCCTGCGTACCGCTGCATATACGTGAGAGAAATAGAAGCCAGATTGGCTCCGTAACGCGTTACGTAACGAAGCGGTTTACCCTCCCATAAGAAATTATCACTTTAAAAATACTAAGCCTTAATACACTTAATACATACTGCATTATTAGCAATTATAGTTAGAGTACCTTATGCCATGTCCGAGCAGGTTTTATCCGTGCAGGAACGGAGAAAGAATACAATTGCCTGCGGACGGGTGGACTGTCGTAAGAGGCGACAAAACAACACAACACAGGTAGGGCATTTGCTCCACTGGATGGCTGTCCACCCCTGATCTAGGGTATGCCACCATAACAACCTTAAATTGCGTTCCGGCTTAGTAGCCAGGTTCTAGTCCCCCTTTAGAGAGCAGCAGCGCGTTTGTAGCACCTTTAGTGTTGTTGTAAATGTCCATAGGCGAGGTAACCGCTTTCCATCTAATGGGCTGTCTGCTTGTCTGCTGAACTCCTGCAATAAAAAAATAAAACAAAAATGTCTCGCAATCAATTTTATAATGCGATTGGCTGAGCCCACTCTTATCACGCTTGGAGTCACATCGTCTGAACCAGCCTTAAGCCACCACATTATGCGTATACACTTGTTCCTATTAACATAGCACATTAGGCACGACAGTTAATAAAATATGGTTATTAATTGAACTACAGATTACATCAGCACGACCCCGAGTGCCGACTGTATGGTATCTTTATGGAAAACAATTTATAAATCTTTCCTACTGTATAATATAATTTAACGTAAACATAACTGTGTAAATGGATTTATGCTACTTAATTCTTTTTTTGTTGCTATTTTTTAACCGACTTCAAAAAAGTACAGGCTACTCAATTCGTCGAATAAATATATTTTAAGAGCTTAACATAATTATAACTTTACGAGTTACTAGTTATTACCCGTACTTTCCGTTCACATTTACTTTTTACACCGTATGCGAAGTACATGTGGTGAAGGCCTCATAGCATATAAGAGATGATTTTGGGAAAACATTGAAAGATATTCCTTACATACTTTTAATGACAAGATAAGAAGACTCGGCAACAGTGTACCAGTTGTGTCCGCAACTTTGCCGCGTGGAATTTTTTCGCGGAAACATAATTACATAAGTAGCCAGGTTACTTCTTCTTCAAGCGTCTGTAGATAATGTTCTACGGGCACGCATATTGTCGCGTATGCAAGTTTGCCTTTTGATGAGTCTAGACCCTGTTTAATAAGGTTTTCTCTCTATTTCACTGCAATCCTCTTACCAGATCCTGATTGAGTGACAAAATATACATCATATACCTCTTCCTTTTGGAAGTCGATTAAAAAAGGATATAAGATAGCTCTGTGTCGAGTTTCATTTAATAGTTTTTACTTTATGCTCTTATAGACAGACAGACAAGAAATCCAAATGCTGCATATTCGGAATCATAATTCTGATCAGCAGATTTCAAAGCAACTGTATTATGTAACTCTTGATTGTTTCAATTGTTTAATTCATTGTATATTTTTTTATAGCTGCAATACGGCAGATAGGCTCAACTGTAATGGAAAATGGTCCCCTATAGAAATTAGCAGCACTAAGGGTGCTTTTCAAAGTTGTGCTATGCTACGTTACTATGGATGCGTTTGATATCCACCAATCATATTCATTATTGCATACAGCTTAGCACTGGTGGAAACGGATTAAACAAGATATGTTTTTTTATATGGAAGGATGCGTGCTATGGGCCGTCGCGAGTACATACAGTATGCCCGCGTTTGTCGCTGAATGGCGCATCTTCCTCGCACAGCTACATAGCTTAGTATTGGTGGAAACGGTCACATATTTCGTAGCGTAGATTCGTAGCTTAGCAGCATAGCTGCATAGCACATCTGTGGTGGAAAGGCACCCTTAAGGTGCTGCCGGACTCGTAGATGGGACTGAAACCTGGCCACTAATACCGGAACACAACTCAAGGTTGTTATGACGGCGCGCTCTAGACAAGGGTTGGGAGCCTGTCCAAGTAATGTACGGTTCAACGTACAGCGTTTTGCTGGCGCTGCGGCCTACTTTAGGCTACACTAATATAATAACATTAGTATAAATAACGCTCAAAAATATATTGTGGGTGAATCGCTACTAAGTCGCTTCCGAGTCGCTATTGAGCTGCAACCAGGGATCAGCATCCAAGCCAAACTACTACAAGAATAAATCCCTGAAAGCGACAAGTTTATTTTCTTCACCCTACTACAAGAAAGCACCAGCACTCCACCAACAACTGCTAGTATCCACCACCACAAGCAAGAACAAATGTACAGGTAATTTTGTCGCCTCTTACGACAGGCCACCGGGCCGCAGGAATTAGTATTTTTTCTCAGCTCCTACACGGATTGAAATGAGTGCTGGGACACACAGTAGAAGTGAAACTTCAACGGACTAGTGGAAAACGAATCGCAACGGATAAGTGGAAAAACGTATCGCAGCCAAATTTTTACTTGAAGTTTTACGGGCAGGTTTTCAAATAGGACAAGTACATTAACAATCTGCCCCGACTATGTAGAAGTTTCACTTCAAAAATAGCTTAACAGTATAGCAAAGATATAGCCTAAATATACTGTTGGAACTTCATATACATACAACAAAGCTTTTACTTGTTGCTAGGAATGATATAAATTGCATTTGTGCATGTGCGATAAATGTGTGCGCGGACACTTGGCTAGGTCATGCATGCGCGGTGCAGTAGCCGACCTTGCGGGAGCGCGGGCGCGGGTGCCGCTCCTATTCCGAACGACATTCGCACACGTAACCCGAACGCGTTTTGGTATCCATTCCACGTCATTTACATCTTTTATGTTAATAAATTAATGTTATGCTTTCGACAAAGGAGTTGTATAATCAATGCGATTTTAAGCGCGAAATAAAATAACGCCATTAAAAAATATGGCAAAACAAATATTTTATGCGAAAGAGCCAATATTTACAATACATTAAAGTAAAGTATGAAATGAAGTAGTGTAAAAATGTAAATTTCTATACAAGGAAATTAAAACTTAATATATAAAAATACAATTATTTAGAGGAGACTACTCAGCAAATCGAATGTTTCTCTGTTTAGACGTTTGTTTTATCTATGTCTATTCGCTTTTAGATTTATAGAAATTATGTTAGAAGATAAATTTTTGTATCTCATATAAGTGAAATGTAATATTCTTTTCAGAATAAAGTTCTTTAAACCTAAAACGTAGTTTAAACTAAATTATATATAATATAATTAGCGGCCCCAGCAGACGTTGTCCTGCTCTGAAAAAATATGACCCGATCCCAGCGCCACCTACCGGTTCCAATTGTGGATTTAAACCATCCGAGGACCCACTCAAACACACAAAAACAAAATCGCTCCCCGTTGTTAAGAGGATTCTAGAACCCGATCTCAGCGCCACCTACCGGTTCCAACGGTATAAAAACTATCCTATCTTTCAAGTTGGATCAAACTGCACACGGTGTGCAAATTTGATTAAAATCGGTTGAGTAGTTTAGGAGTCCATCGCGGACAAACATCGTGACACGAGATTTATATATATAAGATTAATTCTTAAATTATAATATACTAAAATATCTCTCTCATTTTTTAATTTCTTCCAACCCTTTGAGGTCACCAAAATATCTTATTTTCTTGTTCTACCTTCCTTACCTTACCTTTATACGAGTACGTCCTGTGTCACATCAAAAATCATTATGACTATTTCTTCATGGAATCCATTGAACTTATCCAGTATAAAACGAAGCTAAATCTTACATATAATAAATAACATTAAAAATATGTTATTTCATACTTTCATTTTACACCCGATTTTATATTACATCTAACACACGAAATAAATAGACAACAAGCTTTAAAAACTTTTTGTAAGCTTACAAGAGAACTTTTATTTTTTCTTCGACTTTATAGGTATAAGAAGGTATTATGTGTGTGTATGTGATTTATACATACAGTTGAACGTATGATATCAGATAAAATGTTTAAAAAAACATCTACATTTCTGATGAGGCTTTATGTAGACATGAAGAAAAATACAAAAAACTATCGTGTTGTTACTATTCCTAGGATTGATACGTTATCGACAAGGAATTGCGTGTGTGATATGAAATCAGGGCGCTGTTGGTATCATGTTGCGGCCACATTTCTGCAGCTCGCCGCGCGTGCGGTTCAGTCCCGCGACGGAATGCCCCCATCATCTGATAGCTTGGATCAACATTCGATATGCTCTCGAGTTCTCTATACACTGCATTTCTCAAATAGCTAGCACCCAACCGCTGGAAATACTTGCAAGTGTATTCCGCACTGCAAGAAAGGGCAATTAAAAAATATTTGCCCGTCTGTATGGCTAGCGCCTCTGAACTATAGTATCAACTCCCCTTTTTTTCTAGGCAGGGGGAAATAATTTTCGTACACTACCGGGTCCTTTACTAAGATCAAAGCTATAAGAGTTAACCACTGAAGATAGCGCAGATAACAAAGTCGATTGCTGGCTTGTGAGGAGACTCAGCAAGCTAATACTCCACTAAAACCCCCTTCCTCCCATGTACGCCGAGCTCATAGTAGGAAGAGCGTGAGACTTAGAACGTAGTTACGCCCACGCTGTCCTGCGCATCAGTGGTTGAGAATGCCCGGGAATCAGGACAAACTCACTTCGTCAACAGGGGTTTGATCTTCCGCTTCCCAGATGCTGGAGGACCCCTGTAGCGGAATTATGGAGGAGATCTTGTACATCTGCTTCTCCAAGGCCCTCGTCTCGGGCGCCTCTCTGTCTCAGAGTAAGAATTCCCCTATAACAACCTTGAGTTGTCTTCCGGTATTAGTGGCCAGGTCCCAATCTCCGTTTAAAGAGCGGCAGGACATTGGTAACACCTTTGGTATTGGTAACACAAATGTACATAGGCGATTGTAACCACTTTCCATCAGATGGGCGGTCTACCTGTCTGCTGAACTCATGCAATAACAACTGTGAGTTTTTCGTTGATTTTCAATCTGTTTGTAAAAACGGATTCAGAAAAGTGGAAGATAGGAAGCAACCAACTTGATCCAACAATTTTTTTTAAATATGTAGACAAGGTAGAATGACTTCATTAGAAATAAGAAGGTCTGACTTCAAGTGTATAAAATATGTAAACAACAAATAGATATATGCTTACATTAAATAAGTACATATGTGATATAGATAGAAGATAGAAGTAAGGGGTAGAAAGAAGAATTTAGAAGAAGAATAATACAAATAAAGGCAAGAATCAGAGCTTTAAATAAGAACCCCGACTATTTTAGAGGCGACGTCTGGCATGAAGGACCAAATAAAAAACATAGTAAATATTTTTAACTCATCTAAGTTTAAAATATTTACTTCCTGTCGTCCACTTTTCAGAATAGTATGGTAATATACAACAGACCACCCTGAGGTCGATCCCAGACACCCAGACTATAGTAAATAACGGCGGAAATTTGTTTACAAAATATACCATGCACGGAATCGAACCCGGAGCCTCTAGGTTGCAGTGAGGTAGGCCGGCCTTTGTCTGATTAACTACAGAGGCCGTCAAAGCCTTCAAAATATTCTAAGTGTGCACAATGGGCGGTCTTATCGCTAAAAACGATCTCTTCTATACAACCCTTGGGAGGAATAAAATAGATTTAATATATCGAAAGTGATATATATATTATACGAATACGTTATACAGTTATTTTAATTATATTTTATTTGATAATAAATATCTATACATATAATAAAATTGTAGAGGTCGAATTTCTGTACAATGAAAAAAAAGCTATAAACGAGTCAGGGGGATGTAAGAAGTGAAATAGAACTAATTTAGATTTTTTTGTTTCTCTGTTTGTTGGTTTGTCTGTCTGTTTGTACCGGCTAATCTCCGAAACGACTGGACCGATTTACATGAAATTTTGTATGGTGATAGCTTATATCCCTGGTCAACATATAGGATACTTTTGACCCCGAAAAATTAAATAGTTCCCGTGGGATAGTTAAAAAGCTTTAATTACTTAAACAGCTTATAACAGAGTAACAGTAATTTCTCTGCTACGTAACATAATAGAAACGGATAATTTGACAGGGTGTAGTGTCAGTGAGAGAGTTTTATCTTACATATATAATATATAAAGCAGATAAGTTTGTTTCTTTGTTTGTTTGCTTGAACGCATTAATCACAGGAACTACGGGTCTGATTGGAAATTTTTTTCAGTGTTAGATAGCCCATTTATTGAGGAAGGTTACAGGCTGTAAACCATCACGCTAAGAGCAATAGGAGCGGAGCACCAATGAAGAATGTTTCAAAATCGTGGGTGTTTTTTAACTTCCTTTCCACGCGAACGTAGTCGCGGGCAGAAGCTAATCGCAAAATGTGTTGGTAAGCGCATAACTTGAGAACGACTTTATCCATTTTGATGAAATTTTGTGTGTGTGTTTGAGTGGGTCCCGGGATGGTTTAAATATAGAATTGGATCCGGTAGATGGCGCTGAGATCGGGTTCTAGAATCCTCCTAATCACCTGGACCGATTACGGTGATTTTGTTATTTGTGTGTTTGAGTGGGTTTCCGGATGGTTTAAATCCACAATTGTAACCGGTAGGTGCCGTTGGAATATTTATTTTTACAGAGCAGGACAACGTCTGTCGGGGTCGCTAGTTATATATATCTAATATATAAAATTCTCGTGTCACAGTTTTCGTTGCCATACTCCTCCGAAACGGCTTGACCGATTCTCATGAAATTTTTTGTGCTTATCCGGTATCTATGAGAATCGGCCAACATCTATTTTTCATCCCCCTAAATGTTAGGGATAGTCCACCCCTAAATTATTATTTTTTATTTTTACCGGGCAGGACGTCGTCTGCCGGGACAGCTAGTATATATATTCTAGAATATGCCCAGAACTTTCCCACGCTTGACTCGAAATTCCCGGGACACAAATTATCACAGCATTAAAAAAGAATGAGCTTACTTTCAATTTATCGTTTTAGTGACAACTGTGTAGGTATAAGCTGATTTTTATGCATTCGAACAACTTCGAAACCACTCCCGGGAAAATTCCCGCGGGAATCCCGGTTTAAAAAGAGTTTAAGTCGATTAGCGAAATCGGCTCAGTAGTTCTTACGTGAATCCCGAACAAACAGACAAGTTAACAAACCGAAAATCAGACAGACAAACAACAAATATCTAAAAAAATGCTTCGTGTTCTCTATCGTTTATATAGTCTATATCAGTTTTTTAATAGCTTTAATGTTTCGGCAAGCTTAGAATTTTATAATATTACGTTGATTTATATATAATGTAATTTTAATAAACATAATTTCTTATAAGATTTTTTGCTGTACTGGAGTTTGTTTAAGTTAATCATTTAAATATGCCTAAAGATCGTTAGGTTGCACTTTTTTGTTGTTTCACAGCCGTGAAAGCATAAAAAAATCTAAAAACTCTTATCAGATTTTAAAAGACTTAGAATAGAATAGAAAACACTTTATTGTTCACCAAATAAACGATTACAGAATGAATAAATTACAACAATGTAACTACAAAACAAAAGGCGGCCTTATAGCTCATCCTCCAGGCAACCTGACTGAGAGGATACATTTAAAAACTTATGTCTAAGTATAATAAGATTTACATATCATTGCCACTTTTACTCATAGTCTTTTCGTATTCTGTGCTGATCTCTCAACAGTACGTGCTGCGCACAATATGAGAAACACTTGTTTTGTAGTTAGCAGGGTGTATTACAAGCCACGTGCGTGTGACACCAATCTAAGCCTGACGAACGTAACTGTTATAGCTAATGTATGCAGCCACTTCTATTAATAGCCTGGTTGGGTGCAATCAAGTACGCTGGCTGTAGTAAGTGTGTGTAGTGTGCAAAGGCTTTACGCACGGAGAACCAGTATTTAGATGTATGCAAGCTACGCTAGAAAGTTTTTAGGTACGTTAAAGTTGTTTACTTTATTCAAAACAAGGTTACTTCCTTTTAATTCAAATACATTTGAAGACGTGAGTGGATGAAGGTGATATGTCGTATATTCGGTTTTTTGCTTTGTTTTGCGTAAATGAAGGTTATAAGTCGATACCAATGACTACAGACCTTAAACCATAGATATAAGGCATATTTAAAAAAAAAACAAGTTGAAAAAGGTGTTAAGTTCAGTTCAGTTTAAAACAAAATTAAAACTTTTATCTCGATTTACTCAGAATTGGAATTATGCGACTTATCACCTTCATCCACTCATGTCTTCATTTATTTATTACTTTTTTCGTAATCTAGTACAGTTGATCTCGATAATTTGACACTCATGGGGCTAGAGCAAAATTTTAAATTACCAACAAAATAACAGAAGTTTATAACCAAGAGGGAAGGGGGAAAAATCAAATGAGGACTTTCAAGTAAACAACTCGTGTTTATTATTTTAACCTTTGTACAATTATTCACAAAAGTTTATTTTGAAAAGAATTTCCGTAATTTTGTGTTGAGTGGACTGCTTATCATTCTTCGACGAAATTTCGAAAGTGGTGAGAGCTGAGAAGAATTCTCACTTGTGTTTGGTTCTGAAGGCGTAGAAGCGTAGGGTAGCGCTTCAAATTAAGGCATGTTGGCAGGAACGCTGCTATTCTTTTAACTTCAAATTACAGAGACGACCAATTAATATTGATTTTATTCAATTTATCGATTATTTTTAACGGAACCGGAAAAAAATCAAATTATCAAGAGATTCAAATTAACGAGTGTCAAATTATCAAGAGTCGACTGTACATTAATTTTTTTTAAACATGCCGTGTCTGTACATCTAAGGTATTATAAAAACAACTAGAATAGACTATATAAACGATGGACGATATTTTTTTTTCTTAGTGATTTATGAAAATGTCACTTAAGATTTAATACATAAATTATAAACTAGTACAATAAAGAAATTTATAAATAATCTAATACAATAAAAGAAAACTTAACTTATTTGTATTGTATTCTACCCATATTCCCTCAAGACTATAAGTAGAATACTGAACCGAGAAGACCGTATTTGCTTTTTACTTGTGTTTGTTCGGATTCACGTAAAAACTATGGGGACAATTTCGATGCGGTTTTCGCTGATCGACAGCAAATTCTTAGACTTAAAATCAACGCTACTTTTTATCCTGAGAATCCCGCAGGAATTTCAAGTCAAGCGTGGATGAAGTCACGGGCATATTCTAGTGGTTATACAGAGTTTATAGACACGTTAAAAATGTGCTATTTGTAATCGCATTGATGCGCTTATGTATGTATTCAATTACATTTATTAGTCTTAAAGTAATATCTATGAAGCTTGCATTGATGAACATGGGTATTCCAAGGATTTACAATTTTTTCTCCACTTGTCTCCCTCGTGGTTTACACGTTTATTATATAAAGTAGTTGATTATATAAATTATTTGAATGTATTTTTATTTATTCTACATCAATTATAAATTAGTACAATTAAGAAAGTTTATATTGTACTTATGGTCGCCCGTGGTCGAAATTCGACCATAATAATTAATTTAAATTATTTATATAAAAAAATATATTTAAATTATAAGTTTGAACATTATTAACGTTCTGTTGTCAGACTATACTCCTATGATCACAGATTTCTCCAAGGCTACACTGTTAATTTAATTTTAACAATAAACAAAAGAGTATAATATATGCGTGTGTGTCAAATACATGGTAGTGTGTGTTTTTTTTATTAATGTATTTTTATGCTAATTTTTTTATATATTAGCATTCTGCATTCCTTCGCTATATAAACTATAGTATACAGTTTTTACTGTGTTTTTGCTTCAAATATTAATATATAAATTCTATCAATAATCCCTTACGACCATGAGTAGAATACTGAGTTCAGGTAGTTAAATTCCATTCAAAATGAATTAATTTGCTTTTGAATGCACTTTTTAATAATACGAGTCATTATTTATGTCCACAGTCGTTATATATATTTAACGTCTATCTATATATACAGATATTAATATAAATAAATTAATATAATAATTATAAATTGAAGTCTGTTTGTAATGCCAAAATAAAAAATAAAAAATCTGGGGGATAATTCGGACTAGGAGATTTCGAAACTACAATTTTTTTTAATTTTGCTTGATGTCTGTCTGTTTATCTGTCTGAATGTTCCAGAAAGTCTCTGAAATGGCTAGACCGATTTTGACAGAACTTTCATTGGCAGATAGCTTATGCTAAAAGTAATTTACTTTTTTTTCTTTGTGGGTTCTGCGAAAAAATATTCCATGTGGTCCAATGCAGACACTGCTAGTCCCTCTTTAAAGTTCTAGTTAAGCACTTAATAAAATTCCATGAAAATAAAATTGTATTCATCCGCTATACATTTTAAATATGACTAATATTTTTGGTTACAAATTATTGTGTTTTCAAGGGTCATTAACTAATCACAGCACTTCGAGACAGGTAAGAAAGTCGTACGCCTGCTCAAGATAACTCGCGTTTAATGCCTCCAAAACTGAGGTCTGCCGATCGATCATTGATACTTATTTGTTTTTTGACGATGACAGGACACAGTCCGAGGTCTTAGAGCACCGGCCAAGTTAGCCGTAGAGAGAGAATAAAATAGAGAAGCAATTTGCGTACACCCGATAAAGACGCAGAACACTTCAACAATATTTATTTAAACAATGTGACACATGTGACGGAAATCTTCACTGAAAAGCTGTCATGTAAAACGAAAATCACATCAATTTAACCTCCACCCTTTACCAATGATGCAACATACCAAAATTTCCCACGCTGAGCTAAAAACAAAATACATAAATTGGGGAAACGCGTGGTAGAACACAAAAACGTGATTTTTATCATAATTTAGCTATGGAACCGTAAAAAAGCATTAAATAGAAAATATCCCACAACTCAAAATCTACGTAGGCACGTATCTTATATTGTTCAAACATATTTATCCATGCAGGAATGAAGAAACAATACTAATTCTATCAGCTAAGCGACCTGTCTTAAGAGACAACAGAACAACCTACAAGTGAATAATATTTTCTTAAGTTTTCGCGACTTGTATACATAACAAAAATACGTTTTAAAGGGTTTAAACGTCGGTAAAAACATTTTATTAAACCTACAAGTGATAGGGCATTTTCCGATATGTATGGCTACTATCCCTGGTCTAGTAGTATGATGTCTTTGGTGTTGCAGACTCCATAGACAATGGTAACTGATTATCATGCGTCAAAGCCATCAGCCTGTCTGTTGAATTCCAACAAGACAAAAACCTGTTTTCTAAAGTTTGCCAGTTCAAAAGTCTGAGGGTAGAACACGATTGTTTCCAAAATGTCTATAGAGTCCTAATAAAGAGCCTCTTTCAAACTAATCAGAACGCCATCATCAACGTACATTCTATTTTCGCAACTAATTTTTTAACCATGCCACTTCTGTACAATACTCTCTCTATAGGGTTAGCAATGGACGCGTTTTTGTCATTATCTATGGACTGCATCGGACCATTCGTTATGCTGTCACTGAAACAGGGCTCAACGAAACAATCAAACTCACCGCTTGATAACAGAGATGGGTACTCGCTCCTAATACAGTGCTTGCACAAATAACCACCTCACGACTACCAAGCAAGATGAATCGTTGAGCCAGCTGAACAATTTACATGTCGCCTTTAAACGCTTAGAAATGAGGTATCATTTTATGATTATCTTGAAAGGAATCATAATGTGGTTTACAGTTCTTAGGGCCAGCTAAATCGGTGTCATACCACACTCTCATAGAATACCGATGTCAAACGGTTAGCATTGAGCTGCCGTTTGCTTGTCCAAAGTGGCTTGGCAGGTTTGAGACATCAGTTATCTCGGTATCCAGGTTTCATCACGACGTTTTCTTTCACCGCTGTTAAAACGTGGTAATTGTAACAATATGCACATTAGGTCAGAAAACTGCCTAAGTGGTGCATGCGTTCCGGCCAGGATCGAACCCGCGACCTTTGAGTTTGGAACGCGTCGACTAGCCGTTACGCTACCATGACTTACTTGTGACGTACACACATGACATCAAAGTTATATTATAGTTATTATTATTATAGTTACATAAAAGTATCTAAATGTAAAATAAACAAATTTCTCCTAAAAGGAGCATCAGTCCCAGCTCAATGCTGGTCTGTTAAAACCAGCGCTGATCTGTTTTTTAAGGCGGGTAATGCTGTTTACGCACTATACTGAGTCCTTTGCAAGGGATTAGACCGATTTCGCATATGGAGGTATTACCTTAAGGGTATTCCGTCCATAATTGACCAGCATGTGTGGTTACTCAAAATCATTGGACGGCCAATGACTAATACCCACTAAAACCACTCTCCTCCCATGTGCCCCGCGCTTTTGAGTAGGAAAGGCCTGAGACTTCGAATGTAGTTACGCCCAGTCCGATGTTAGCGGAAAAAGTGCCTGAATATGCCCCGGGAATCAGAACATATCCACTTCGACGATAGGGGTGACGACTTCTCTGCTCCCTTGATAGCTAGAGGCCCCGACCAGCGCTGATCTTCCACTAAGCCCGGGGAATACTACATCACTGCGAAGCTTAAAGACTAGAATCGCAATCAATAATGCATAGTAACGATATATACAAAATAAATACAAATAAAATAATAATCATCATAAATCCATAATAAGTGTTATATAATAAATACAAACATTTAAAAGGTAAAATGAAAAGCTTTTTTTTATTGCAGGAGTTCAGCAGACAGCCCACTTGATGGAAAGCGGTTACCATCGCCTATGGAGATTTGACACACCAAAGGTACTACAAATGCGCTCCTGTTCTCTTAAGGGAGGGAGACTGGAACTAATGCCGGAACACAACACAAGGTTGTTATGGCGACATACTTTAGACCAGTAGTGATAGCCATCCAGTCGGGCAAATGCCGTACC
The DNA here is from genome assembly GCA_012273795.1 of Dendrolimus punctatus. Lineage (NCBI taxonomy): Eukaryota > Metazoa > Arthropoda > Insecta > Lepidoptera > Lasiocampidae > Dendrolimus > Dendrolimus punctatus. The sequence continues at coordinate 2,216,891 of CM022538.1, read as the reverse complement.
ACCTGGCTGAGGATTGTTTTGTCGCCTTTTACGACAGGCCGCCCGGCCGCAGAAAATTTTATTACCTATATAAAACAATAAATAATTTAATTTAATTAATTTTTCTGCCAGAAGCATTTATCTACACTAAAATGGGCGTCGTCGTTTAATGAGTTTTTACTGGGCAATTAACTTTCGTGGTATTTATTCTTCCACAGTAAACCTAGACAAAGTATGTTTGTTAAAGAATTAAAACGAATCGACAAAATACTTCTAATAAATAAATATTACGCTGATCGTTGTACGTCAACACTCAACAGGTACCTATGGCATTTCGAGAGCATAATCCGCACAGATTTGTCTGTGACACTAGAATATTTGCAGATTAACATTGAGCTATAAAGCACTAGAGAAGACAAAGCACGATGCAATGTTCCAATATTTTTTACGTGATAAAGACTTGCTGGAATTTTTATATCTATCCTTTTAGTATAATTTTTAAGTTTTACTAATGTATGAAATTTCGCACACTTATAGTTTATATAGAGAAGGAGTGCAGAATGCTGATACTTTTTAAAGCTATGCATTAAAAATACATTAAATCAATAAAAAAGCATTACACACACTACCATGTATTTGACACACACACGCATATATACTCTTTTGTTTATTGTCAAAATAAACTGTGTAGCCTTGGCGAAGTCTGTGATTATAGAAGTATAGTCTTCGACAACAGAACCTTAATAATGTTCAAACTTATAATTTGAATTAATCGCAAGAAACCCTTCAGCAAACATGCCTAGTTCTAAATTTTTTTTATATAAATTAAATGAGTGGAAGGAAAGAATAAAAGATTTATTTTTTCCTTCCACTCATTTTAATATTATATATAAAAAAATTAGAACTAGGCATGTTTGCTGAAGAGTTTCTTGCGCCGCTTTTTCTCTTCAAGCCACAACATGTTATGAAGCGGTGGTAAATTAGAGTAGGCTCCCATAGAGTAAATAATATCCATAAACAAAATTAAAACTAAATAATTAAAATGAACAAGTTGGCGATAGGCTGAATAAAAACTTTGACAATACACGTTTGACAAATGTCATCTTTGTCTTCCGTGACCACGGCAACTGAAAAGCGGCCGAAACGTCGGATAAACCTAAATAAAATAATTTACCGCGATTAAAACCGTTAAAACGTAGTTTTATTATGTATACAAGTCGCGAAAACTTAAGAAAATATTATTATAGTTGAATTTCGGCCACTGGGGATCACAAGTTATGTTATATCGGTAAAGTGAGAATAATGCAACATACCACTATTCTTATCAAACTTCTTGTCCATCCAAAGGATGTCTTGATAAGACCACCTATTGTATTGTAAAATATTGTATAGAAAGAAACAAAGAAAGAAAAACTTTATTTGCAAAAATAGCGACGTAATTACATTCCTTATATATTGTTATACACAGAGCATATTTTGAAAATTTGTACGCCGCATTTTCTGCAAACAAGGTTTGCACTCAGCATATTGCTGTGCCGGAATTATATCCGACACAACGCTGATTTTCAGTGCAAACCTTCTTTTTGGCGTAAGACGAAAACGACCCAATTTTTTTAATAAAATAATAAATTAAAAAATCATGATTAGTATTATTATAATATTTTCTTAAGTTTTCGCGACTTGTATACATAATAAAACTACGTTTTAACGGTTTTAAGCGCGGTAATTTATTTTATTTTGGTTATTCCGATGTTTCTGCCGCTTTTCAGTCGCCGTGGTCACGGACGACAAGGATGACATTTGTCCAACGAGTATTGTTAAAGTTTTATTTAGCCTACCGCCAACTTTTCCATTTTAATTATTTGGTTTCAATTTTCTTTATGTTATTATTTACTCTATGGGAGCCTAATCTAATTTATCACCGCTTCGCAACATGTTGTGGCTTGTTGCTTCACGACATACCACATTACCTTGTAAGTCAGTTACACAAACAACAATGATGAGGTATGTAGAAGTAGAAACTACCGCATCTGCCGTATTATACTTTATCATACACTCGCCCCCTTTATCCTAGGGCATGGAGTATACTTTATGTTTCAAGTGTCTCCTCTAGTTTAGTATATAGTTCAATGGATTTTAATAACTTATTGACTTCAATTCGCCAAAGACCAGTATTAACTGCTTTATCACATAAATACACCCCGATATACATATTGTCTTTGCGTGAACACTTCTACAGCCCGTGTTAAGGAGATTATAAAGTTCATATTACGATGCAACTAGTGTTTATGGGCGGTAAAGTTAATTTGGTTTTTGCGTACATGAGATTATCGGAGGCAAGTTCTGCATACCGCAGGCCACGCTCGTAAAATACAATACATTACGACAAACCAGTGGCTCCCGTGTTACGTGATATGAGCGCGACTGGAAATGTCGACCAATAAGAGGTATAAGCGCTTTAAACACTTTCTTATTTTAATTTTATAACATGCCCAAGAATAGTTTTTATCTGTACAGAAACGGAGAACATAGTGTTCTGCAGCCAGGCGGCTTGTCGTAAGAGGAGGCCACAATAACCCACAGTCAGGTGGTAGAGTATTTGCCCGCCTAGATAGCACCAGCCCCGGTCTAGAGTATCCCGCCATAACAAACTTGATTTGTGTTCCGGCATTAGTGGTAGTAGTCATTCGTAGTCCACTGCTTGACGTAGGCCTCCCCAAGACGGCGCCACTCATCCCTGTCATCTTCCTCATCCAGCGCCTATCGGTGGGTGACATTGCGCAGGTCGTCGGTCCATCGGGCTGGAAGGCGTCCGACACTACGTTTACCGAGACACGGTCTCCACCTCCAGGACTCGCCTGCTCCATCGGCTATCGGTCCAGTGGCAGACGTGACCGGCCCACTGCCACTTCAACTTGCCAATTTTGCGAGCTATTCGGTTACCTTGGTTCTCTTACGGATATGTTCCATAGTCCGTTGAGCGACTTGGAACTTGTGGACCAACCCTGCCGCCAGTGTCCACGGCTCGGCCCCGTAAGTCAGACATTTCCTGATGTAAATTTGCAAAACATGTGTCCACTAGGGAGGAAGGTGTCTCGCGAATGTGACCAGCTGTGACAATGATGGGGGAAAGGTCAAAAAACATTAAAATAATCTTACGTAATTTGTGGATGGTCCCTTAGCATGGGATCATTGACGATATCTTCTCGTTATATCCATCAATAATTTCAGTTTTACGTTCATTTTGTCACATAATTTTCATCTGTTCTCATTACACGCCTTAGCACCCATCGGCTGTTACATCATAAAGGACACGGCTCTGCCTCTAAAACATCGTTATCACTGCTCCAACTCTAATCTCGGGGCAATAAAATTTGGATGGCTCAAGAAAAACGAGCCACCACGATAACCATAAATTTGGGTCGAAACGGATGGGACAAATTTTTATAATGGACCTTCCCCATTTGGAGGCTGCGTCGCGTTAATGACAGCCTAACAGTTTGTTTTAACATCATTATAGGAGCGTATCGGGCATTCCATCGGGGTACCTGCGCTGCGCTCGCGCAACGCGCTGCTACACATGTCACGCCAACAGCCGCATCAGATACACAAACTGATAATATACATTATTCCGATTTTATCTCGTTGTCCAATTGTTAATTTGTTTCAGTTTTATTGACATAATAATCGTTGGTCGTTTAGTTATCGAACTAAAAGAAAGACTTGCACTGAAAATCACCGTTGTCGGAAATAATTCCGGCACAGCAATAAAATAAGCCTTGTTGCATGCAAACCGTGTTTGCTGAAAATGCGGCTTACAAATTTTCAAAATGTGCAATCTTCGAAAGAAAGAAAGAAATATTTATTTCTAAAATGCGACACTTTAACAATAATTTATAATAAATAATAATAATAATATTGAAATTGTCTGCTGCAATTCGCGAAATGAGGTTGGCACTCAGTTTTTTGCTGTTTTTGCTTTTCAATCGCTTATCTATTTATACATATAATATTATAAAGTTCTAAACATGCCGTGTCTGTACATTGAAGCTATTAAAAAACAACTGGCACAGACTATATAAACGGCGGAAGAATACTGTGCATTTTTTTTAGATTTCTTGTCTGTTTGTTCGGGATTCACGTAAAACTATGCGGTTTTCGCAGATCAAAAACAGTAAATTTTTAGACTTAAAATCTGTGCTACTTTTATCCTGGGAAACCCGCGAGAATTTTTCTGGGACTGATTTTAAATAATTAGACTTTTTTTTAATCGAATTCCTATATAGTTTTTTTTCAGTAACAAATTTTATGTAATAAAATGTGTTATATTTTAATCTCGGGAAAAAATCCCGCGTGATTTTCCCGGGTTCAATATGAAGTTGTTCGGGTGCATTAAAATTAGCCAATCCGACATAGTTTTCATATAGCTTACCTACTTTTTTAAATAATGTGGTACATTGCGTCCCGGAAATCCCGCGGCAATTAAGTCAAGCGTGATCAAAGTCGCGGGCATAGTCTGATGTATTATATTAATATACTCGTTCATACAGACGAGTTGGACAATTAACGGAGGAATGATACATTTTATGTAAGATAAAAAAACTACTAGCAGCCAATTTCTATATCTTATTGATCGTTCATTTACCTTACTATTGATTAAAATTTGACATAAGCTCTATACAAGAATGTCAAAATTCAACAGATAATAAGGCAAGTGAATGGCAAGATATAGGAATCCGCCATAAGTCTATTGACGTAACTGCTTAAAAATCTTCCCATGTACAAAACTAGGGTCAGTTGAAGAAACATAATAATAATATTGGATGGAACAAAGGCACCCGGCATCGACCTCCCGCGGCAAACGTCCTGGGGACAGCTACACGCATTCACAATTAACCTTATCTCGGAGTGGGCTCCTGACGTCACGAGACAAGTATTCGAGATCTGCGAACACAACCGAATCACACAGCATTGATACCTGATCACCACTAAGCTTTGGATGTTAAATTGATTAAAGAAGAAAGCAGGAAAACAGGTTTATTTGTAGGAGTTACACAAGTGAAACAAACACATTCAATATTAACTAAAGCACAATAAAAAAAGAGAAAACAACCAGAAAGTATCAGAAGATATACATATTATTATGTCCTAACAATTGGATCAGGCTCAGCAAAAATATCTATTTATTATACCAACGCTGATCTTCCGCTTGAACCTAGAACCATTTAACAGCAAACTATACATTATATTATTAATAAATAATTATAATTATTATTGCGGTATTAAAGACAAATAGTTCAATAAATTAATATTATACATCAAGATGTTTTTGATTTTTGTGTGTGTGATATTTCTTATCCCGGAAATCCAGCGGGAACTTTCCCGGGAGTAAGTTAGACACAGTTTCCACTAAAATTATAGCTAAAGTATAGTTAGAGAGAGCTTTTAAATGCTGCGATACTCTATGTTCGGGAACCCCTTGGTAATTCCATGTCAAACGCGGAAGAATCCGCGGGAATATCCTAGTTTAATATAAAAAGATTATGCTAATGAATGATGAGTTATATATATGTTACGAGTGCCTGTTGTGTTGTCTAAATAAATACATACATACATAACTTCATGCCAGGTCCCTTGCGGGGTACAACAGAGCGCCATACACGCTTATTCTTACACACCTCACTTGTTTCTTTGACATTCATAGCTCTTGTCATGCACGCTCGTCTGTTCTTAAGGCTCCTGACATCACCTTCTGCTAATACACGATCAATTTGATCACGGAAGGTGTGTCGTGGCCTTCCGCGACTTCTGAATCCATCCACTTTTGCATTGTATATCTGTTTAGTCATACTTTCACACATTCTTTCCACATGCCCGAACCACCGGAGCATTCCTTTCCTTACCTTCACCCCGAGACCAAATAAATAAACAGATTATAAATCCAATAGTGTGTACATCTCCACGTATTTCTAGCTGCCAGAGCTTCTCAAGCAGATTCGCGTGATCTAAACAGTCCAAAGTATTTAGAAGCCTTTTGGGAACGCTCCCAGAAAATGACAGTGGTTTGGGACCAATGTTTTATCTATAATTTTTTATTAAATTCTAGTTTTTATTTTCAGGTTTATTTTTAGTTTTAGTATTTAGTTGTATTTTAGAATATATTGTAATAAGTTTTGTTTAAATAAAGTAGAAGCTTGATTAATTTTGTTATCATAAATTTAAACTCAAAAAGGGCCTCCGAAACTCCATTTTAAAAATAACTTTCACTAAAAAGATAAAAGCCAGCGGACACAAAGTTAAGGCAGCTCTTTTTAATTGATTTTAAGCAAGAAGAGGGTTGAGTAAGGTAAGAATGGACATTTGAATAGCAAAAAAGAAAAGCGGCAAAAGTGATTTAGCGCAGCCCGCCACAGGCGCGGTTTCCCATGGGAACCAAATATTGACACTACGTCAACATGTTTATATGCACTTAATGCATCGCGCACCTTTTTTGGATTCTGTATCCTTTTGTGGAAATAACGAAAACTTTTCTTATAGAGCAGTGGACATACAAGCATTTTACAATATAGACAAGCATGAGTCATATTATTTATTTAAATCATAAAGTTAAACAATTATGTAACTATATAATTTAACATTCACAAATTAAATAGATTTTAGAGGTTAATTATACATTTTAGTATAAACTAACTGAAATAAAACTAATTATAAATAAATATTAACTAAAATTAAACTAAAATATAAATAAAATAAAAAATACCATCTATAAGTAAAAAATAGACTCCAGGTCGCTGTCGGCGGGGAGAGTGCCCAAAATGCTGGCCGCATTTCCGCGTTGGATGGCAACGCTGGTGCGTTGCCCTAAGTGCAAGCCAGCCTTTTGGTCACGCGAGACCTCAATTAGTCGCTTTGAGAGGTCTCGATAGAGGTGATGAGCTCCAGGCCCCCACGGCCCCAGGGTTTCAACCCCGAAAGCCACAAAAATGTACCCATTACCAATGGACACATATTTGCGGCGTTTCAGGGCCTCCTGGTTGGCGGCGGCGGCCCCGGCAGTCACGGCTGTTACTGCGAGATGGGAAACCATCAAAGTATCAACACAAGTTGCATCCCATACTAAGGGGCGTCCCATCTTCCATGGCACCAATGACATCCCATCTGGTCTCTTGCCATCGTCGCGGCATAGCCCATTGGGTTCGAGAACAGCAGGTGCACCGGCGGTGACAAGAGACCGACTGATAATGTCATTTAGTGTCGCGTGCCGTGATATTCTGCCGGCGCTTCTCATGCATGACAAGCCATGGTGGCCTAACTTATCAACTCTATAGATTTTAAATCACATTTACAAAGGTTTGCTCTGGAAGTTAGCGTTGTGTCGGATATTATGTCGGCACAGCAATAAACTGAGCGGAAACCTTGTTTGCTGAAAATCCGGCGTACAAACTCTTATATGTTTTTTTATTTAAAATACATGTAAGCAATGTAAGTACGTCGCCATTTCTTCAAATAAACTGTTTCTTTCTTTCTTTTTTAACTGTCAAATCAACTGAGGTACTTTCTATAGTCTGTCATAAGTAGTGTTAGTTCGGGCTTTTTAGTTTATTATAAAAAAATGTAGAACTTTGATAACAGTTTTATTTGACTTTAGAAAGAAATAAACTTTTAATTTAAAAATATAGTAAATAATAAAACGTAGGTCAAACAATATCTTGGACGGTAGCAAGTAAGTTGTTTTCTACTGGTAATACGAGGTAATTTATATCTACACTCCTTTTTAAAGAACAAGATGAAGTTAACGCCTTTGCTTTGATTAAAACCGAATCACAAATATTAGGCAATTTGCCCGTCTGGCTGGCTACCACACCTGGTCAAAAGTATGCCACCATAACAACTTTGTGTTGTGTTCCAGCATTTGTTGCTAGGCTCCAGTCTCCCTATAAAGAGTGGTAGTACATAGGTAGCGCCCTTGATGTTACAAATGTCTATAGGCGATTATAACCGCTTTCCATCAAATGGGCTGTCTGACTGTCTGTTGAACTCATGCAATTTAAAAAACATAACAGAAAGAGTCTATGCTTGTTGCAACTACAGAACCTTCAACGTTCGTGGGCTGGCACGCACTTAACCGATTTTAAAATTTTATTTGTTTTAAGCGTGCAAGCCAGACCGAGCGTCGGCCTCTCGTTCATGTTGTTTTTGTCCTCCTATTTAACGAGTTATATCTAATGTCTGCTATAAAAAATATTATTAACAATCGTGATAACATCTACCTGTTTGTTTATAATATTAAGGATGTTAGCTTAGTCACACGTTTGTTTCTAATCCTATTATATAAAAATACTTTTAGCTGATTAGTACACGATTTATGTATAAAATGTACTTTTTGTTTCACCATATCACAATTAATTGGGGTCGGCACAATATGTCTTTTGCTTCCGCACTCCTATATTCTGACATACATCTTCTGTCACACCACATATCATCATATCATCCTTCACGCAGTCCATCCATATTTTTTTGGTCTACCTTTACATCTGTACCCATCCATCTTGTAGTTTAACATTCTTTTTGTCACGTGACTCTCATCCCTCCTCCCTCCTTTCATTATATGCCCATACCAACTTAATCTTCTCCCTCTCAATTTTTTAGTCACGGGTTCAACTTTGAAAAATCCTCTTATCTACGCATTTCTTACCTTATCTATTCTTGTAACATAACAAATCCATCTCAACATTCTCATCTCAGCTGAGTGGAGACGTTTGTGGTTTAGTGGCCCAACCTTCCGACCCATAGCATGACTGGTGGTATGAGAGATTTATATATTTGACCTTTTAATTTCAGTAGCACTAGTTTGTTGCACGTCACACCGGTTACCTGTCTTCACTTTAGCCATGCTACATTTATTCTCCTGTCTATCCATTCCCTGACTATACTTTTACACAATTACTTATTATTGTTACAACCTTATTAAATTATGTATATATGCATATGTTAAATAAATAGCAGTGCACCATCTGTCCGTCCCAGGGTGCAGTTGAAAACCAGCATCAAAGACTTGTGTCTGGCCTTTATTTAATATGTATCAGCCACTCGGTACCATCGAGAGATATGATGTTTGTTACGTATTTAATGTGTAAATTTTTATTGTTTCTTTTCCTAACGTATTTTGTAATGTGTTAAGTGCTAAATAAAAGTTTTCACTATCTTTCTTTTGATTTTGAGCCAGTCGTGCTATGATCATAATCATGTTATTATTATTATTTTATAGGTATTTAGCCACCGGGATGGACGTCGTCCTTCAGTACATTAATTATATTATGGAAATTCGATCTCCACTCCAGCACTCGACTGCTGTTATGTCGCTGGACGAATATATTTACGCATCCTCTCAGACCCTGGAGGAGGTCTACGAAGTTTAGTTGGATCGTCTGACCGCCGGACTACCAACTATACCTATCAGCATTCATTCACATCTTTGTCAGGTGCCACAAGATGACTTAAGAAATTTACCTACCTCGGCAGCTCGACGCAGCCTGTGAATTTCGGGTACCCCTGGGACCAGAGCATATCATGTTCTTAAGCGTGGTACGCTGGGTCTCACTACCAACCTAGTCACTACATGAATGGGAGGAGGAGATCATAGCGGCACCTCCGACCTCTTGTTCGCCGTCTACGACGAAGGTTCGCTCGTTCATCCTCCTCTCTACAAACATAGCTTGCTGAGTTACTTCCAAATGAAGTTACCACATAATCTGGGGATTTATTAGAAATATTGGCCATCAATTTGTGGTCAATTTAATGGATAAAAATCACATATCTACGTCGTGTCCTATAGAAATGCACAACTTATCATTTCCGTCCCTTCTGATTATGTGGCGAGATAATTGCACAAATTATAGACCGATGGCGGGTGCGCTGCGGTCCATGGTGCCGATGGTCTTTGATCACTATTGTTTTTTTCTTTGCCATATTCATGATAAATTTACACAATTATAAGTACACTGTAGATTTTCGAGCGGCTTCTATGAAGCCTTTCGATCCTCATCCCTTTGGAAATTATCCCATTTTCCGGAGTAAAAACTTTGCCTTATAGCGATAGTAAATGTATACTATAGTCCGTGTATAGAAATAAACAAACATCGAAAGAAACTCTTTTATATATATACTAGCGGCCCCGGCAGACGTTGTCCTGCTCTGAAAAAATAAAAATCTAGGACCCGATCCCAGCGCCACCTATCGGTTCCAATTGTGGATTTCAACCATCCGGGAACCCACTAAAACACACAAAAACAAAATCAGCAAAATCGCTCCAGGTGATTAGAAGGATTCTAGAAACCGATCTCAGTGTTCCAGCGGAATAAAAAAGTATCCTATCTACGTCACCTGGTTCTAAGCTACCTTCCCACCCATTTTCAGGCAAATCGGCACAGCCGTTCTTGTGTTATAACTAGTGTAACTAACACGTCTTTCTTTTATATATATACATAGATACATCTATAATATTATAAAAAAAAATTTAGATTTCTTGTCTGCTTGTTCGGGATTTACCTAAAAACTACTGAGCCGATTTCAATGCGGTTTTCGCTGATCGACAGCAAATTTTTAGACTTAAAATCTGCTTTTTATCTCAGGAATCCCGAGGGAAATTTCCAGGGAGCCGTTTCAAGTTGTTCGGGTAATTAAAAAATAGCTTATTCCGACAGTTCCATTACAACGTAGCTTACATTTTTTATGGAGAAATATGTTGTGTCCCCGGAATCCCGCGGGAATTTCAAGTCAAGCTAGGACGAAGTCGCGGGCATATCCTAGTTTGTTAATAAACATTTAGACCCTTCTAATGAGTTTCAAATAAAGGAAAATTAATATTGCCAGAAATTTTTATCCGTGCAGGAACGGAGAAAGAATACAATTTCCTGCGGCTGGGCGACCTGTCGTAAGAAGCAACAAAACATCCCACAGCCAGGTGATAGGGTATTCGCTAGACTGGATGGCTACCTTGAGTTGTGTTCCGGAATTAGTGGCCAGCTTCTAGTCTCCTTTAGAGCAGCAGCGCATTTGTAGCATCTTTGGTGTTGCAAATGTCAAATGGGCCATGGTAACCGCTTTCCATCAAGTGGGCCGTCTGCCTATCTTTTGAAATCCTAAATTATTATTTTTTAATAGAAGGAAGTTAGACTACCAAAACCATAATGTACATTTTACGTTAATAGGTATTAGACAGAAGACGTCATGGTCTCTCTAGATTAGCTGTATAAGGATACCTGATTTTATATAAAGAAGGGTCTATTTCCCAGTTTTCTCTGTGTAAATAAGAGTGGCTTTAGATATTGTTTCTATCCTAGTAGGTACTGTGTTCTGATAGTTTTTTTTTTTTTTGTTATGAATATAGTAAATTATTCTACGATCCTTCCATACGATGCCAGATACACAAAAACTACCTTAATTAATGACAATGAACGTAATAGAATTTAATAAATATACAAATTTACCATTAATTAAGTGATCATTAATTTCCATACATTCACTTACAAAGTATCAAGAAGAAACATTCCATTCGAAATTATATTTCAAAAAGTATTTCCAAAACATGTTCCCGAAACTCATGTGAAGATATTTTATGTTTAAGACATCATAATCAGTTATTATTCCCCAATGGACCTATCCTTCGGGTTATTTATCATCATGATCTCGATCACAAAAGGACAACGACGCTGAATAACTTATTTATATCCTACAGGCAGTTATAGAACTTAATGTCATGATGATTAAGGACCAATATTGGGTGCTGAAAGGACTCGTGATGCGTGAACCGATTTGATTTGGGATACATGGGAGCGTGTAGGATTTGGACTGTTTACGACTACGTGGGTGGTTGGGGGCGTGGCTTCTCTCGTCCCTATCTCTCCTGCAGGAAACGCCATTTCCGTCTCACCTCCGGCCGCTCCCACAGGACCTTTCTTGTTAACGTATTTTTTGTTCCTCTCAACTCGCTTTATGGAATGGTCAGGCGGACAAATATTTACTCACGATTTTAAAACTCTTGTCTTCATACTACCAACATTGTTTGAGGGCATGATAAGTATAGTACTTAACAAAATACTTTAAGAAAGCGAAGATTTCTGGTCAAGTATTTGACGATTAAACAGATGCTGCTATGTTGATTGTAGGCACACAGCTGTAGTACAGTTATCAGTTTTCAGATGATAGGGCATTTGGCCGTCTGGATGGCTACCATTTCTGGTAGAGTATACAGTCATAACAGCCTTGAATTGTGTTCCAGCACTAATGGTAAAGTACCTACTAGTATCTATTTCACAGCCGACAGCATATTGTAGTACTTTTGTCACAAGTCTGTACGCGACGGTAATCACTTTTATCATTTGGGCCGTCACCCCTCCTATTGTACTCCAGCAATAAAATAAGTCTTCTGGAATACAAGGTTTAATTTAAAAATAAAATTTTGCACATATCTATAAGCGACGGTGACCACTTTCCATCAGATAGATCATCATCCTACCTGCTGAACGTAGAAACAAGACATGTACCGGGAAATAATCAGCCAAGTGTGTGTCAGCCCACAATTAGTGAAGGTTTCTGAAGGGAAGATTGACGTCCATTTTTTTTCTTCTTAAACTACTGAACCACAAAAAAAATTAAAACCCACTTATCAAAAAGTACTTGTTCAAGCTAATTCTCGTCGAAAGTATAAATTGAAAAATAAAAATCTAGAACCCGATTCCAGCGCCACCTACCGTGTCTAATTGAGAATCTAAACCACCCCGGGACCGACTCAAACACACATAAAATTTAATCAAAATCGTAGATCCCAATTCCAGCGCCAAGTATTTTGTTCCGATTGATGGGTTACATTATTGAAATTGAATTAAAGGGATCCCTAATTTAGCCTATATTAATTCAAACATAATGTACTATTCGAATGGTGAAAGAATTTTTGAAATCGGTCCAGTAGTTTTTGCGTTTATTCGTTACAAACATACTAAATTACAAATCCTTCCTCTTAATAATATTAGTACAATCTCATTTTCTACACCTTCCCCATCAAAATCTTTCATACCGAGATAAATACCCTAATGATTAATAATTTGATACCCACATATAGGTACAGACACTATGGTCGTCTCTAGTTTCTAAGAATCATCTATAAAAATTTAACTAAAATAGACCCTTAACCTAAAGTAGGCCGTGGATGCTTTGCAGTTAACGCAATCGTGTCCCAAACTGAAATGAGGTGGGTTCTAATCTTGACCGAAAAAATCATCAACTTATTAGTTAGTTTTCTGAACTAATGTGCATATTGTTACTATTAAGAGCTGATGGTGAAAGAATATCTTGATGAAACCATTACATCTAGATAACTGATGTGTCAAGCTCACTCAGCTGCCTTAGAAAGAATGAAAGAAAGAAAAGGTTTATTGGCCGAATGCGACACAGACGAAATAGAAAATAGACGAAACAAAATAATTTCTACAGGTATATGCCGCAATTTAGCAATTAGGTTGCTTCTCAGTATATTGCTGTGTCGGAAGATATTCCGGCACACCACTGATTTTCAGCACCCGGAGTCTACACATATTATTACCTAGAGACCCGTATAAAAAATAAAAAGAAACAAAAATATCCGTATTAATGAGAATGAATTATTAGTGTATAGTGTTTCATGTCGTCGTCGTCGTCGTCGTCGTCGTCGTCGTCAGCCATTTACAGTCACTGCTGACGTAGGCTCCCAAACGGCCACTCATAGCTATGCACTACTTTCTCCCGCCTACTGGCGAACTGGTAGGTCGTCGTCCATCGGCTGGAGGCGTCCGACACTACGTTTACCGAGACGCGTCCCACTCCAGACTCGTCTGCTCCACGCCATCGTCCTGCGACAACGTGACCGGCCACTGCCATCACTGCTAATTTGCGAGTATGTCGTTATTTTGGTTCTTACGATATCTCATTCTAATTTATCATAAGAGAAACCCAATAGCTCGCTCCATAGCCGTGATGACTTGGAACTGTGACCAATCTGCGTCAGTGTCCACATCTCGCCCGTAGGTCAAGGTGGAGAAGGCGCACTGCTCGAAGACTTTGTCTCAAGCATGCGGAATGGTCGACGAGAACACTTGACTTTCATATAGATAAGTACATATATAATTATAAATCTGTCATACGACCAGTCATGCTATATGGGTCGGAATGTTAGGCCACTAAAGTGAAAAACCACAAACGTCTCCACTCAGGTGAGATGAGAATGTTGAGATGGATGTGTGGTGTTACAAGAATGATAAGGTGCGAAATGAGTACATAAGGGGATCTTCGAAAATTGCTCCCGTGACTAAAAATTGAGAGGAAAAAGATTAAGCTGGTATGGGTATATAATGATATTGTGCCGACCCCAAGTAATTGGGATATGGTGAAAGAAAAGATAGAGGTACATCTACATATATAGAATATTATTATGAAATGTATATGGCAATAATACTACTGAAACCAAACAACTTACAGAACTTTAGACTACAGATTGACATTTAACTGAAATAATGATTAACAGAGTGGAATTTATGTTATTGAGCCTAGGTATTAAATAAAAATGTTTTAGACAAGTATGGCGAGTATACTGTCCATTCCCCTAAAAATTTGACTTAAGTCCATCAGTATAAGATTTATAGGCTGTTATTATTTTTTTATATAGACTCCTAAGAAAAAGTTTTACAAGGGCAACTTCATAAAGCACACATGTTACAATCAATAGATGATCTTACCTTAGCCATCGCAGCCACATAACCATTAGTTGCACGGCGTGTGATTGGGAAGAAACTAGGTAGGTGTTGTTAGTCCCGGCGGCGCAGCAAAGGCTCGGGACCCCACGCGTGGTCCTCGCCCGATGAAGAAATTATCTGCTTTCCAACTAACGACCCCCAATCCAGGCATCACAGTATATTATATACAGTAAGCCATACGCCTTCAATGTTGACGGGAAATGATAGCGTGTACCCATTGTTCGCATTAACATCTAATTATAATCAAAACTAAAGGCCGACACCCACCGACTGTGCAGTAGCAGTGCAACTTGCCAGATTTAAAGACAACGCGATCACGCAAATGAATGTGTGGTAGTCAAATATCGTAAATAGAAAAACATAAATACAACTAATTAGTATTCATTATTTAAAAAAGAAATTTCAATAACCAATACATAGGTATTATGTATAACTTAATACGTATTTTGTATATATAATCGGCATACAAACAAAAAAAATCTTATTATTAAAAAATATATATTATAAATCATATATGGGTTCAAATCCCGGTTGTATTAAATTAAACGTATTTAACATGAGGCATTTTTTATGAAAGGATTAATATAAATGCAAGGATTTATATAAAAATTAAAAGAAACTATTATAAACAGCCAAGCAATTAATAAATCAATAACATTAAATTATAACACGAAGTAGAAAGAATAACATTAATACATAACATATTATTAATAAGAAATTTAAATATTATTTTATTAACAGTGAGTAATATAATATGGCTGTAACATTATCAGCATTTTGAAAAAGATAAGTAACTCTTAACTGTATACCAAAGTATAGACAAAACAATACCAACCAGACAAAATGAATACCAGTTGTAGCGCAGGTACGGCAAACAAACGTCAAAATCCGTTTTACCCGTGCAGGAACGGAGAAAGAATACAATTTCCTGCGGCCGGGCGGCCTGTCGTAAGAGGCGATAGAAAAAACACACAGCCAGGTGGTAGGGAATTTGCCCGACTGTATGGCTACCACCCCTGGTCTAGAATATGTCGCCATATTAACCTTCAGTTGTGTTCCGGCATTAGTAACCAGGTTCTAGGTCCCTTAGAGGGCAGCAGTGCATTTGTAGCACCTTTGGTGTTGCGAAATAGGCGATGGTAACCGCTTTCTATCAAGTGGGCTGTCTGCCTGTCTCTTGCAATAAAAAAAATAACAAATCACGGGCCGTATAAACGTTACCGTGGTAATACTATACTCTTTATACTGTGACCACACGCTGCCTAATTGGCAGATGCCCTCCGGTGCTATATACGCATTCCACGAATCGGTCTGCCCACAAAACGATTTGAAATTTACGTGTAAATTGTTATAACGTCGATTAAGGTTTGATTGACTTACAATCAGTGATGGGCAAAGAGTTATTTAATTGATAATTACACTATGTTTCAATCAACAACTGTATAGAGATATATGTGTTTGTCGACAGCGCGTGAAATGGTTGTTATTCGACTCGAATGTTAAGCTTTTTGTAGATGTTTTTGAAATGTGTTTTGTCGTGTAAATAAATTACATACAACACACGAGTGACGAAGTATACGAACAAAACTAAATAAAAAAAACAATGAACCAAGGAAAAAATCCAAGAAAACAAGGAAAGGAAATACATTGCTGTAGAACTCATTGCCCGAAAAACGTAAGAGAGACAGTTACTACCCACTTTTTAAAAACAGGTATGAGCATATTATCTCACATTATAGTAATACTTTTTTATTTTTATTTTAATACTAATTGCATGTAAATTTTTATAACAATGATGCAACAAAAACATTGTTATAAAAACTTATACAAAACATTACATACCTATTAATTACCAGTTTGAAATACCCGTAAAACATAAACCGCATAAGGGTATGTACATATATACTATATATATACACTATACTAATAGTGTAGTAGAATAGTTAAAAAACAGTACATACATACATACATAACTTCACGCCAGGTCCCTTGCGGGGTAGGCACGAACAACGAGTGCCATACAGGCTTAAAAAAAGTTAAAAAACAGTAACTTAAACAAAAACTCCCATGTTGAAACATTCTTCATTAGTACTCCACTCCTATTAGTCTTAACGTAATGATATATAGCCTTCCTCGATATATGGGCTATTTAACACTGAAAGAATTTTTCAAATCAGACCAGCAGTTCCTGAGATTAGCGCGTTCAAGCAAACAAACAAACAAACTCTTCAGCTTTATATATTGAGTATAAGATTAGGAGAAAAGAAATAGTAATGCAGTGAGTCACAGGAGTCTCTGGTGATAAATGAGTCACAGATCCTTTACCGCTACCTTGTAACGTTTCACCAATAATATGATAACATTAAAAGTACACCAATTGTTTACAAAGAAGAAGGACTTTATGCTTATTAGGTACGGTATACACTAGCCGATCTCAATCGCCTTTAATCTTAATTCAAATTTTTGATACTTTAATTTTTCCGTGCATATTTAGCGTTTTTAAATCATATGATGAGTTAAGTATGTTAAAACACGAAAATATATTAAAATTTAAAAAACTTTTGAACTATAATAATTATCTAGAACAGACTATTAATAATTTGATTTTAAATTATCAAACTATTCTAATCATATTTCACGTGTATTAATCATTATAAATTAAATTGAATAAATGTTATGACTTCGTAAAGTGTAAGTTTTGAAATTTAAAAAAATTCAATTACATTTACTTTTTGTATTACCTAGTATTTAAAATATTATTGTTTATGTTGCTTTTTAATAATAAATGATAACAGGTAAAAATTATCCCAGTTCTGCGTAATATTGGGATCCAATATTAGAGTCAGCCAAGTCTAGTCTACGGGAAGTAAGCTTTTAAAATACACCATTATAACTTACAAAACCTAATAATACAGTTAAAAACCAATAACAAAAAACCACAGTGCTCATATTATAGCGGTACCTGCGTTGGATCGTAGCTCATCGCCAGCTGGCCTGTAAAAGTAAGTTTAACTATTATTGCTTACTTTTACACCGGTAAAATATACTACAAGAATAATTGTGATAAAAGAGGAAAATACAAGAGTAGGTAATATTGTTATAAATTTGGAACAACTATATGCAGTGATGAATGATGATGTATGTCAATGAAAGATGTTCAAGAAATCGTTTCTTTTCTATATTTTTTATATATGTTTGTATATATGCACTAAAATAAAACTAAATAAACAATATACATAAAAATATAATAACAATGTTAAAATAGTAAATGAAAAAAAATACAAAATAACAATAGTATCTAAGTCTCCGCTATTGCTATAGAAAACATGTAGTAAAGCAAAAAAATTTTTTCAGTTTCTCAAATAATAGGAAGTCTTTTAGTGTGGACTGTGCCTTATGCAATACTAAATTATGTGTCAAACCAAATTGCATTTCGAATATTTCTTCAAGCTTAACGTATTACTTATTATTATATACGAATAATGCTTATTGTGAAAAACAGAAGCGGCTTTTGGGCATCACCGGCGCTTCGAGAACAATAAGTATTATCAACACACAGACAAAACAAACAGCCTCAGCATAATACGAGCATAAAAAGAGAAGACAGCGGTACTAAAGGAAAGTTGACACATGCATCACAAAAGACTTGACATAAAGTTGCAATACGATTAGGGTTACCAGATCAATAAATTAAAATTCCAGACTTTTGTGTGCTGAGTGAGAGTTACGATGGCCAACTCCCATTTTTCTTATATTTATTCCATCCTTCCCCATCCCCTCCATCCCTTCCTGAAAGCTGGCAACACGTTGGCTACACACCTGGTGTTATTAACTTTTTTGTTTAATGTCCAATTCAGTTTTGTTATTACAAATTATTACAAAGGCCGGACTTATCGCTAAAAAGCGATCTCTTCCGACAAACCGTGCCAAGAATATTCTGATTAGGAGTGGCGATGGAGGTCTACATAATTATTGTATGATTACTTACATTATATCTCTCTCTAAATACTTTATATTTTGATTATAATAAATTATCGTAATATATGTTATATTAAATATTTCATTTAAATTGAAGAATTCCCCTGCATTCTGGACAAGGACCTATATTACCGAATATGTCTAGAAAATTTCGGACCAATGGCAACTCTAAATACGATATAACGCGTGTCTTTGAAATATGTACAAGATACGGTACATTTGATTGCTGAACACAAATTTTAAATTTAATGGGACCATATTTCAGAATCGGAGTACAAAGAAATAATTAAGTGTTTTCACGAACAAGCCGGAGATTAAGGGCAGATTTCTTTTTTATTGACCTACGTGTAGGTTCGCATTACTTGTTATATTTATTTAAGAACTAGTAATCGCCAGCGACTTCGTCCACGTTGAACAGATACCGAAGATCAAAGATTGTTTTCCAATATTTAAAGTGAAACGATTAATTTTAAATAAAATAGTAATATAATAAACTACGTTTTAACGTTTTTAAGAGACATGTTCGAAGCTGTGGTAGTGGTAAATTAGATTAATCTCCCATAGAGTAAATATGTAGTAACCAGAAACAAAATTAAAACTAAATAATTAAAATGAACAAGTTGGCGGTAGGCTGAATAAAATATTAACATTACTCAATGACTCTTGACTTCTATGTCTTCCGTGATCATGGCTACTGAAAAGTGGCTGAAACGTCGGACTAATAAAAATGAAATAAATTTCCGCTCTTACAACCATTAAAATGTAGTTTAATTATGAATATTAGTCTCGAAAACTCAAGAAAATATTACATAAACTAGTATTAACTAAAACAAACGGAAACGAATAAACAATAAAGTTAATCTAGTTAAAATCTAAAATATACAACAACTTGCCATAAAAAATAGGAAAATGAATATTACAAACAATATATGAGTCTCAAATCACCGTCAGTTGAGAACGTTCCCGTTGTATGGCAACGCTAATACGCTGCCCTAAATACAGGTCAGTCTTTGATCATGTGAGACCTCTAAAGTGTTGCTAGGTCTCAATAGAGTCGATGAGTGTCAGAACCCCATAGCCCTGGAACTTTGAAGAATAAAAGTCAGACGATATTTTCCGAAGGATAATGAAATTTATCGTATGGAGAGGAATCCAGAATTTCCCACAGAAGCCCGGAACAAGTAATATTACTAAAGATATCGTCGCTGTCAGCCATTCGCAGTGTACTCCCTGACGTAGACCTTCCTAAGACGGCGCCATTTATCCCTGTCCTCTGATTTGCTTATCCAACGCCTACCGGCGACCTTGCGGGCGTCCGACACTACGTTTACCGAGACGCAGTCTCCACTCCAGCACTCCTCTGCTCCATCGGCCATCGTTGCTGCGGCAAACGTGACCATACCACTGCCACTTCAATTTGCTAATATTGCGAGATATGTCGTTAGGCTTGGTTCTCTTAAGGATATTCTCCTTTCTAATTTTGTCCATAAGAGAAACACTTAACATTGCTCGCTCCATAGCCCGTTGAGCGACTTGGAACTTGTGGACCAAACCTGCCGTCAGTGTCTCAGCCCCGTAGGTCAGGACGGAGAGGTCGCACTGCTCGAAGACTTTTGTCTCCAACCATTGTAGCATTTGTATGAATTGTTGAATACAGTTTTAAATTCAGTCAGGTTATAATTTATTCGACCGATAACTTTGCCTGACGATTGAAAAACGGCCCTTAAATCCCAAAGCATGTTTTAAAAAAAGATGTTGTTACTTTTATTAACAGCTCGGAACATGACGTTCGATTTAATTTAATACCAAATCTTGTTAATTAAATGTAATTCTCATAAACAAATTTAATGAAGTATTTCCCCGCAGGACGCTTGACATTTATAAATCGGTCACAATATTTACTTTAATAAAAAGTGAGTCAATATTTATATTCTGTATTAAATGGTTTACACAAACGAATGCAAGAGCACACTCGGCATACCAATAGCATGACGTGGACACTGGCTTGGACTATGAGTGGAAAACTAAAGATGCGCCGTTGGTCACCCTTAGCCAGTATTATGCTATTAACTCACACCGTAATTTAGAGGCTTTTATAAGGGAACTTTGACGTATAGACAGAGCATACTTAATAATAGCGTCAAATGAAGTAAATATTCTTTAAAACTTGTGTGCGTAATGTTATGGAGATGTCTGTTGCGTCTGTGTGGTTTATAGGAGTGTATCCATTGGGAAGTAATCCAACTTTTATCGGCACTAAGTTTTCGTAACGCAATGCGGCGCGATTTGGGGTAAATAAAGTTGGGGTCGATCTATTTGTTTTGTTCTTCTGAGGTAAAAACCCAATAGTTTTTGATAAGCAGTTGCGACGTAGGCAGGCGGCTCTACTGGTGTTATGCTTGCATACTCCAAATTCTTCTTTCCCAATAAGCGGATGATCTAAAAAAAATGTAATATATTTGCGGTCTGGCGGACGTTACGTTGCCGTTGTCCTGCCCTGAAAAAAACAACAATCTAGAACCCGATTCTAGCGCCACCTACCGGGTCTAATTTTGAATATAAACCACCCCGGGACCGACTCAAACACACATATATTCATAAGATACTGATTCGATAATGAGAATAATTAATAATACCTCTGTTTTAATCAAATTTTTTGTCCATCCCAAGGTTGTCTGGAAGAAATCGCTAATAGCGCTAAGACCGCCTATTGTATTGTAAAATTTTATTTCTGTTAACTGTATCTTTTAAAACACAATAAAGCATATTCAATATTGTAGAACCCGATTCCAGCACCAAGTATTTAGTTTAGATTGATGGGTTACATTATTGTAGTTTTAGTAGGGATCTCTAATTTTATATAACTAATCAGGGATAATATAGCATTCGTATGGTGAAAGAAATTTTGAAATCGATCCAGTAGTTTTTGAGTTTATTCGTTACAAACATATAATAATAAAATCTTTCCTCTTTATAATATTAGACTTACTATTACTAGCTGTCCCGGCAGACGTCGTCCGGACGGAAAAACAGGGGTTGGTCGTAGAGGGTTGAAAATTTAGAGTTGTATATATTTTTTAATGCTGTATCATAAAAAAATCTAATAATAAAAAAATAGGGTGGACTACCCTTAACATTTAGGGGGGTTAAAAACAGATGTTGTCCGATTCCCAAACCTACCCAATATGCACACAAAGTTTCATGAGAATCGGTCAAACCGTTTCAGGAGTATGGTAACTAACATTGTGACACGAGAATTTTATATATGAAATTAATCTGATGTCGTATTATTATGTTTAACCACAAAGACATACAACAGTCAATATATATTACATAATCTGTGTAAATGCTTTCACACAGACATTTCTGCTGTAAAATGTAAATACAAATAGAAATTCAAGTATTCAATCAGACAAACTAAACAATGTTTAAGTTATAAATTCCTGTTGTTTTTTGTCTGAACCAATTCTGTGTCAAATTTTCAATTTTGTGCGCAAAAGTTAGCGCCACCCCAGAAAAAATGGTATTGTCGGAAGTAAGTTCACAAAGTGAATACGAGAGAGCAAAAAATCAGGACAAAAACCACATATATTGTTGGAGTCAGTGTTGCCAAGTTCGAAATTTTTCTAGCCGTTCTAATTTTTAAAGACATTATACCGTATACCGCAAAAACATATTAAACTCGAGATATCGTATTTTATACAAATTATTGATTTAACCTAATACTATGTGTATTTTTATTGTATTTATTTTATGTTCTTCGCCTATTTGAGTTCTTACAAACTTATTGTAGCGTAAACAATGTACACCATGCTTAATACTTATTAAAAAAAGCCATATATCCGAAAACTTCGCTTTTTTCACAAATCCTCCACAATAAATTATAATAATACAAATATTTTAAGTATGCTAATTTATTAAATATGACATTTTGCAACAATGAATTTCATTTTCCTTATTACGAAATACTTATATGTATTTTACTGTTGTTAATCCTTTACTTTCGCATTTTCAAACTATTCTGCGAAAACTTGATTTTTCAAAATAATAATATCGTTATGAGTCTTTTCAAGTATCATGAAATCGGTTTATGTAAAGGTGTGGAAGGTGGAAGGAAACAAACAAAGTCACTATCATAACGATTTATCCATAATTAGAATTAACCCGCAACTAAGTCCCAGGTAAACCCTTAAGAAGTGGCCGTTTAAAAATCCGTTGCGCAGTTTAAGAGGAGTTAGCGGATGTACACATAGACAGACAGATAGGCGCAGGAAGCGACTTTGTGTAATACTTTATAAAGAGTAATTAGATAGTTCTTTCAGCGAATTATGCTTCTTTAAATCGATATTTTTGGAATAATTTATGGTTGAATCTCAACTGGCAACACTCGTCAGAAGGCAGTGTGGGCTCTCGACCACTCTTGTAAAATTTATAACAGCTCTATTCTGTTTACCTGCCTGTCCCCGCTTCGCATTGTTCAATGATTGAAAGTATTTCACGATGACTTATTAATTTACTGACCATTAGTTTTGCTGCAATTTTTATTGCCACACTAAAACTTCGGGTGTTTTTGTGCAGTCCTTGCATATTATTGTCATTATTCATCTATTTATAACCACAAAACGATGTAAAGAAAGCTAAATATAATAGGGTCGCGGAAACATGTTCAAACAAATATTTATATTCTACATACAAAAGAACAAGCGGTAAAATTATATAGAAAGAAAATATTGTTGCAGTTAGTTAGTGGCATAGTTGTTCTTGTCATGTTTATGTTAAAGTTAATAATAATTTTTGTTATGTACCCTCTTATTTCTAAACGATACAATCAGCCATTTTCTTAAGTGAATAATTTAACATTATTTTATGTAAGAATATTTATCTATAACATATTGTGATTGTGTACAGATTATAATTCAAAATCATTTAATTGTATATATAGATGGGGTTCACTCCATTTTATTTTTATGTTGGCAGACGCGATAGATTTATACTGTGTTCGGTGTCTTTTATTACACGTAAAACTTTAAGTATAATATTTTGTACAATATCTTATATAAAATATTATCTAAAATTTCCAAACAATAGTGTATAAAACTCTTGTCATGCATAACTCTTTAATTAAAATAATTTATTAATGACTTCAATCCGCTACCGGTTGTGCCATTATGCAAACTTTCTTATAATGTTAATTTGTTCGAGGGATGACGAGGTGTTCTAAAGATGCTTGTCGAGTCTCCAAAGTTAGTATATGAAATTTGTTAAAAACGTAAGGTTCTCTGACTATAAATGTGTGACCAGTTACTATTCTTTTATTACCATAAACCCTTCTGAGTTGTTGCAAGTATTACAATATTTACTGTCGAGAATAAATGCCCATTAAACTAAAAACGTTACCCTAAGAGGACTTTTTTTCATAAAACACAAACGTATATATATGAATTATTAAAAAAAATGTTCTGTACATTCACGGCAATGACGTTGGCAACTCAGCATAATGCTGTGTCAAAGACTAACACAGCGCTGATTTTCAGGACCAGCCTCCTTCAAATCACAAGTGACCCAAATATTTAAGTAATTTAAAACAAAAATAATTTAGATACCAACAACAAAAATCTTTATACATACTTGTAGTATGATTTTGAACTTAAATATAATAACTCCTCCCGTTGACCAGATACCTACTTTCGAATAATAAATAATACTGTATAAAGTTTTAATTTTGTTAAACACAACAATAAAGACATCGTTCGCATTGGGAAAATTTAGTTTTAATACTACTATCACCTCAGACTACGAGCAGCCCCCGCCCATACTACAGCAATATTGAATTGAGCGTGCGAGTTGTCTATAGATAGATAGATAATACTTAATTGCTCACCAAATATACAATTTCATAAATACACAATTACAATATTGTCATGGTAGAAACAATAGGCGGCCTTATCGCTCAAAGCAATCTCTTCCAGGCAACCTAACTTAAGGAATAATTTAACTTAATCTGGCGACGTAGGTGGTGCAGATCATTAAATATATCATAAATAAATCTACTATTAAATACATACATATATATTAAATAGTCTATAATATAAGAATTAGGCATAATTACTTAAGGAAAAGTAGTGTTTTCTGAGTACGTTCTTAAATGTAAGCGATGTTTTGGCCTCTCTGACATTAAGAGGCAGCGCATTCCAAAGTGCGCAAAATGTTGGAAGTGGAGAGGCGAAGGAAATCACAACGTTCCTTAAGGTAGGGAGCACTACTAGGAATCAATAATATGTTATAAAGTAGCGTGAGAATGTGTATTCCGGCGAAAGCGAATAAGGAGGCACTTGAGATTTTCACGAAATTCAGAAACATGGTCATATTTTCGCAAGATAAATATGAACCTAATGCAAAATTCTGAAGTCGCTCAAATTTTTTTATCTCTAACTATATGAGTTCTTGAAAAAATAATTTAAACTACAGAATAAGCTTCATTACACGGCACCTACACATGATCTGAGCAATGTCGCCCGCGTGTCTCGTGCTGCTTAAATCGGTTTCCAATTAACATATTACCCATCGATACGAAACACCGTAATGTATGTTAAACAACGCCGGCATACGAGTGCAAAGCGTTTCATTAGCGCCTACTAACACGCCGATGGACGCGGTACATGTGAAATGTGTTAATAATTTAAAATTAGATGCAGGTACACAATTCAGGTTCTCTACGGCACCTGTGGACGAATGTGCCATTTACATTGTAATGCTTGTACAGCCAACCAGTTCGATTAAGACGGGAATGCTGTTTACGTAGTACCTAGTCCGACTTGCACGTAAACTATTGTTTATTTTGTTAAATATATTATATTATATAGAGACCGGACGGGATGTCTTTGATACCATAGCAGATGGGGGATGGGACGACCATTCGTTTGGGACGCAACGTGCGTTAACACTTTGGTAACGTCCCATCTTCCCGATACGGCTGTGGTAGCTGGAGCAGCTGCCGCACGGCAAGAGGACCTAAAATGCCGCTGTTGTTGTTATTTTAGTGAAAACTGTGTCGGAATAAGCTACTTTTTGGTGCACGCGAACAACTGTAACTACTCCCGCGAAAATTCTCGCAGGTTCCTGGGATCAAAAATATCACACAATTATATTACTTTAAATTTGCTTTACCTTTAAAATTTATTTTATCTGACCATTTCAAATCATTCCCAGACAAATTGCCCGGGGGATTACCAGGATAAAAAGTAGATTTATTTAGAATGTTATAGACTACTACGATATCCCCTACGTCCACGCTGGCTTGAAATAACATATACATACATACATAACTTCACGCCAGGTCCCTTGCGGGGTAGGCACGAACAACAGAGCGCCACACAGGCCCATTCTTACACACCTCACTTGCTTCTTTGACATTCATAGCTCTTGTCATGCACGCTCGTCTGTTCTTAAGGCTCCTAACATCACCTTCTGCTAACACATGATCAATTTGATCATGGAAGGTGTGTCGTGGCCTTCCGCGACTTCTGCATCCATCCACTTTTGCATTGTATATCTGTTTAGTCATTCTTTCATCATACATTCTTTGAAATAACACATCCTTTTAAATCGTAATTATGTTTATATGTATATATTATGCCTATATCATGTTTTTCAAAGTTACGGAGTAAATACTACTAATATAGCCTCAAAGTTTAACTTGCAAGTATTCCGTGCATTAATGATATTAAAATTGAGAATACCTAATATATGCAAGGAGTTTTAGACGATTCATTTCCGTCTTTTAATTCGATTGAATCAACCAAAATGAACCATATAAAAATTAACTTGAATTGATATTGATTCAATTTGGTTGATCCATGTAATATCTAGTACATGAATATGTAAAGATTATGTCAATTTTCACCAGGAGTAAGTATAATGAATGTAGGGTGAGATATAAATATAATAACAGCCCATAAATGTCCCACTGGGGTCCCATTTATAGGGGAACGGATAGCATACCCGCCACACTTAACCAAAGTGGATTGGCGGGATTGACACATCGGTTATCTCGATGTGCAGGTTTTATCACGATGTTTTTGTTCGCCGTTAGCACACGCGTATGTAATTATAACAATATGCACATTAGGTCAGATAACTGCCCACCTGTACGGCCAGGATTCAAACCCGCGCTCTTTGAGTTGCAGACGCGTGCGCTAACCACTAACGGCTTAGGATAAAATATCCCGGCAATACAAAGCGTGGTAGTGTAGTATATATGTGTGATAACGTGATTGATCCCGGAGGGTTGCGGGTGGTGGGGTTTGGTGCGCCGGCGCAGGCAGTGACCGCTGCAGCCAGGTGCGTGCGGCCATCGACACCATAAAATTAATAACCCGTCGAGCCTCCTAACCGATGCACTCTTGAGCATCATACGCACTTACATTAGACTCTATATACCGAAAAATGCTTATAAATATTTAATTAACTTACGCTTTGATTGAATCTTACTAATAAACATTTATTACTAAATTTCGTCGCAGTATCTTTTTCAAATAACAATTTTCATTTTTTTGGGTTTATTCTTAATTACAATATATTCATAAAGATCAATAATTTTTGCTCCACTTTTAGTATTAACTTAAAAAACTTATTACATTAATTACTAACAAATATTTAAGTAAACAAAAAGTAAAAGCAGATAAGAAAGACTGACCCATTTCTTCGTATAATAGAAACATCAGAAAAAAATGGTAACTTCCCGCGGGATTCCCGGAGACACAAATTAGAATGTAAGAATAATGTAAGCTATCTTCTAGTGAAAATTGTTTCGGAATAAGTTATGCACCCGAACAACTAGGTACAACCGCTCCTAGTAAAATTTCCGCGGGAATCCCGGTATAAAAACTATCACACGTTTTATAACATAAAATTTGCTATCAATCAATGTAAAAGTCACATTGGAATTCGTTCTTTTTGCCTTTGTAAATCATTCCCAGAAAATTTCTCGCGGGATTCCCAGCATAAAAAGTAGCGCAGATTTTAAGTCTAAGAATATGCTGTCGATCAGCGAAAACCGCACCGAAATCGTCTCAGCAGTTTTTACGTGAATCCCGAACAAACAGACAACAGGAAAAAATAATTAAAAAAACTGCATCGTCTTCTCCGCCGTTTATATAGTCTATTCCAGTTGTTTTTTTAATAGCTTCAATGTATAGACACGGCATGTTTAAAATTTTATAATATCATAGATAGACACGCTGATGCCTGCGACTTCGTCCGCGTGGTGCGGTTTTTTAAGTATCCCACGGGTTCCCGTTAATTTTTCTGGATCAAAAGTATCCTATATGTTGACCAGAGATATAAGCTACCACCATACAAAATTTCATTTAAATCTGTACAGTCGTTTCGGAGATTAGCCCGTACAAACAGAGAAACAACAATTTTGGAATAAATCTAAATTAGTTCTATTTCACTTCTTACATCCCCCTGACTTGGTTTTTAGCATTTTTTTTTCATTGTACAGAAATTCGACCTCTACAGTTTTATTCTGTATGTATTATTATAATAATTCTTCTAGGTTATAAGAATAAATTAAGTAATTATAGACCTGCTACACTTATCCCATACGAGTAAGCGATGACAACTTCTTATAGATTTTCTCCATACCATATAGAGCCAACACTGCTATTAATTTTTTCTCTATTTCAAAAGTATTGAATCACACTTCACAATATTAATCCTTACAAGCTACAATATTATTTGGTGTAATAATACAGTCATTTTATCAAAATCAACTGATTCGATTTCCGACAACGATAAATGATTTTTCAATAATCTAATACACAAAGTCTAATAGTCAAAATCAGCCCCGAGACTCCTTTTGTCTTTCGCTATTTTATATATTTTAGGATTTGACTCTAAAGTCCTACTCGAAAAATGTGACTTGTATATGACATTTACACAGTGATTGCTTTCATTGATCATCGTACCATCTGAAAATTAAAAGAATCAGACTGCATGTTAGATGTTAGCGCGAAGAATAGCGAATAATGTTATTTCGACAATTTATTGTCGCGATAACAGTATTGAAGCAAAGAGGTTTATTTTTCTACAGCTGTACCATGGAAGAAAATGACAAGCAATTCAAGTAAATAACCCGTAACACACACTCTTGCGTCACATTTGGTGCCACCAGATTTTCTGAAGTGGGTACTTGGTTTTCATAGAAAATTTTATCTACAACATCCTATCAACATCTTATTCTTTAAAAATGTATTTTTAACCCTAAATCAGTCATAAATTTAAAGTTATAATAAATTTATTTTCAATTTAATAATTAAATAGAGTATTAAAAGTAAGCACCTCCATTAAACATTTAATTGAGATTTACGATTCACTCCTATCACGGAGAAAAAAGATGACATGATCTTTGTTAACTACATTATAAATTAATTTTATGTTATTTTAATAAAATTTAATTTAATTTTTACTTCGTTTCCACAACTTCATCGAATGTCAGAATTAATTCCTTTTCGGAAATTTAGACTCAAATTGGGTATTATCCGTAACTTCATCCGCATTTTTTTTGGTTCTCTGAATACATTATGGTTTTTATGCTATAAAACATTTTCATCTCCATTTCTCAATTGTATTCCTTCCATATCGTTGCATATTATGATATCGTTTCTAGGATTAGTCAAATAGCGTATTAATTATAGTTTAAACTTGAGTTAAAATTATTTACTACATTTTCTTGACCGGACAAACAAAGATAACCGGACTCTAGCTTCGACATATTAGTATGGGTTTTAGGCTCTCCTGTGTGTGAATGGTCCCTTATAGAATACATCACATTTTATTAGTTGGATTTTCTTGGAGTTATCTTGGAGTAACCATTTTATGTTTTTATTGAGACATTTCTTTAAAAAAATACCAAAGATGTGCACCGTTTATCTTCATAACGTTATAATTGTTATCTCGTCCGGTAATTATAGGCTTCTTAATAAGTTTAATATACCTATTAAATAATATTTATAATTTAATATATTTTATTTAATTACTACCTGTCCACGCGAGTAGGTTTGTGAGGATTATAGATATGTAATTAACTGTACCTAGGGTTGCCAACCGTACTACGATACATAGTAACGTGCTATATTACAGCCAATTAAACTATATATTATAGAAAATGTACTATATTTTCATCGCTAATTCAATTGGCACGATTTTTGTTCAGCTACTTATGATTATTTTATAACATAATTAATATACATCTTGGGCTGGCCTAACCCAAAACAGCAGTAATAAATACATACCACATCTGC
The DNA here is from genome assembly GCA_012273795.1 of Dendrolimus punctatus. Taxonomy (NCBI): domain Eukaryota; kingdom Metazoa; phylum Arthropoda; class Insecta; order Lepidoptera; family Lasiocampidae; genus Dendrolimus; species Dendrolimus punctatus. Next base: position 2,186,842 of record CM022538.1, on the reverse strand, counting down.
CGATCCATAGAAAAAACACACCACACCACATAGCAATAAATACACATGGAAAATGCAATCATGAAATTAATAGAAGATATATAAATATTCTATATAATAATTAAAAAATAAATGTGTACTCTTTTATTACAAGCTTTTATTTAACTTGCAATGTATGTATGTAAGTTCGGGTGGAATCTTGGAAGTTAAATTTGACTAACTTTCCTGTGTCCAATGAGCTGAAATTATTCCACATATGTATATCGCGTGACAATGTAATATTATGGTATTATGGAGCTGATCTGATGACGGAATCGGAAGCTGGCCATAGGAACTCCTGTACTAAACAAAATAGACCCCTCGTGTTTGGACTCATTTTACTTGTCTTGGCTAGCACTCTGATGCTATATGATATTCAGGATCTCAAAGCTTGTATCCAAAAACCTTTTTAAAATAGCTTTTATACCTAATTCCTCAAAAGTACTATATTCTTATAGCTTAAAAATAAAAATACTATATTTTCTTCACAAAGAGGTGACAACCTTAACTGTATAAGCTACCAGTAAAATTTCTTTCGCGTTGCCATGATCTGTGGTACTGTAACGGGCCACCAAAAAAAACCTCATGAAGTGTCTTTGGGACACCTGGTTGGAACGAAGTTTCGAAGGCCATCGAAGAAATTGTGTAGTGATAAGGGCAATTAGAAGATCTTCTAATTTCAAAACAGTATAGTATATATTTATTATATCTTAATGTAAGATAGATAATATTATTAATTTATTCGTCTGATTTACTTTTTTTATTGGTTGAGTTCAGCAGACAGGCAGATTGTCCACTTGATGGAAAGCGGTTACCATCGTCTATGGACATTTGCAGCACCAAGGGTGCTACAAATGCGCTGCTGTTCTCTTAAGGGAGACTGGAACCTGGTCATTAATGCCGAAACAAAACTCAAGGTTGTTATGGCGACATACTCTAGACCAGGGGTGGTAGCCATCCAGTCGGTCAAATGCCCTACCACCTACTGGCTGTGGGTTGTTTTGTCGCCTATTACGACAGGCTGCCCGGCCGCAGGAAATTGTATTCTTTCTCCGTTCCCGCACTAATACATACAATACAAATACTTACTCAAAGAGAGTGTTTAATATAGTAAGATGGGTGAATGATGGATATATGAAATGAATGAATGATTACACGATAGACACTGTTTTCTAACACTTATCAATAAGATCTCTCAGAAAATGTATATTTTTTACTCTCTTTTTTAATCTAATGTGGACTGTACTCACATAACATTTCTATTTCACCACCAATACTAAAAACATATAAACATCTTAAACAATGAATGATGAACAATGAAAAACCTATGAGAAATATATGTGTTTGTTTCTTTGTGCCATCTTCACAATTTCTGTTTCGAATTGATTAAAAAAAATCATAAGTAGGTACACCTGGGTATAATTTTCCATTGGATACAAAACTGGAGATCAGACAAGCGAAGCCGCGTGATAGGTTCTAAAATAAAATCGCATATAATCGCACATAAATAAAACGCAGAATAACTCGATCAACTTATGTACGTTAATTACGTCCCACAGCGCGGCGGTTGTTCAAAAAAGGCCAAAATGATTTGACATTATTCGAATCTGATTGTGAGCACGGATTTCAATTTAATTGCAGACCGGCTCGCAGGGGATGAGGATGCGAGGAGTGCGCGCGGGAGGCGTCGAGCGCGCGGGGGAGGCGAGGAGCGACGGAAGGGAGGGAGGCAGTCCACGGATCCACGCGAGACGGCGAGTCTGCATGATAAAAGAGAATTTTACCCGCTCGATTTAGCATGAAATTGGAACACAAAGTGAATAAAGCCACAAGATGGTAAACATTATAAGGTTCCCTTTTTTATTGCGGGCATTTGGCTTATTTACGGTTGAGTTTTTATTGGTTACCGGTGACTGCTTGAGTGCTTCGAGTCCTCTTTTTATTGCCTTGTTAAGACCTAGTTAGCGAACCGACCCACAGCGTTCTGGCCGCTTGCGAAGTTGGTAATTGAAAAACGAATTATTTTAAGAGTACTTAAAATTTCAGGCAGGTGATGGTGTCCACACACAGTGAAGAGTTTTCTAGATGACATATGTACGCTGTTTTTGTCGTTTGGTGAAATCAATTTCCGTTATGAGTGTCTTTAAATTCTACCTACCTCGATTTTCAGAACTTTCAGTCGTATAGTTTATATACCTTATTATATCTTTTATACCTTTCCCGGCTTTGGGAGTCAATATTTCGCGGTATTTTACAAGTTATGTCAACATTTAACCGATGATAAGGCATGTGAATGAATAGTAACATATAGGAACCGGCCAATGATTGACTTATGGTCCGTTCCTTTATCTTACTATTCATTCAATGGCTATACAATAATAATATAACAATCGCTTGAATTTGGACTTTGTAAAATTTTAATCGTTAGTAAGGAAAATGAACGGTCGTAAAGATATAGAGCCCGGGCCTCGTTCACGTTTATGTAAGCTCATTCATTTTTTCATCCCACTGATGCCCACACTTCCACAGAAATATGAACAATGTCAATGCGTAATATTTCGTTAGTTTCTATGCAACTTCACGACACCGCCGTGTAGCGTAGATGTTCTTGTCAAGTTTCAACTGTAATGCAAGATTCAAAGATTAGGTAATAATCGGCAGACAAACATACATATTGTATATTACCAAATTAAGCAAGATACGCTTGTGTTATGAGTAATATACATTCGACTACTCTTGGGCCGATCTCAGCCACCCAGACCATAGTAAATAACGCAGAAAATGCGTTTCCGAAATTTCTATACTAGGAATACAACCCGGAGCCTCTACGTCGCAATGAGGTAAGCTAGGAAAGGCTTAGCACACTCAACCACAGAAACCATCATACCCATAATTACCCACTACTTTCTGATAAAAAGTGTTTATAGTCTCAGACAGATGGACAAACGGACAAAACAATTTTATAAACATTATATTTTTGTTGAAATGGTTAGTGAACTTTTCGTTATTTACTGGTGTCTGGGATCGCCCTAAGAGTGGTACGTTGTATATTATTCATAACACAAACGTAACTTGCTTAGTTTAGGGTATATACAAGAGTGTTTCTCTTGATGTATTATTTATTAAAAATAAATCAATTTACTTACGTAATACTAATTCTGTCCGAATCGGTCTTTCTGTAACACAATCGTGATGAGAGTTTCAATATTTCCAGCGACTTTAAAAGCTCGTCAGCGGGATATGGTGCCTAATACGTGTAGGTACATGTAATGCGCGGGTTCCCACGCGAGGGCAACGTCGATTCCTACGGAATGAATGACTCACTAAACCCAAAGGTTCATTTCCACAAGTCATAGTGCAATTAATAATATGTGGCATCCTGTCGAATTATCTCTCGCCGTGGCAGGGGTCCCGGCGGCTTTAATTTACCACAATGGAAGCGGGTTCTGAGAACCGTTCGCCGGCGAGGCGGGCCGATTCTTCGACGAAAACAAACAGAAAATAATTATCATAAAGATGAAGAGCGGCCGCTCGGGGCTCGCCGCTGCTAATGGGAGCCCACCTGGCCGCCCGCGGGTGCTCCACGCTCCCTCCGCTCTCGCTCGCTCGCCACACATGCGCCCGCGCACCATACACCGATACCACAGTACAGATTATAACAACCAGTAGTTACACGACAATATCTGCAACCATTTCCCGTATTCTGCCTATTCTTTTATTAACTAGGAAAATGGCATACGATGTTCGGAATAAAGGCTGTTTTTATTTTATTATTTTACGTACAAATATTTGAAATTATTTATCCTATGTAATTATGTCAAATTTAAACCAGTAGTAAGGCAGAATCTCGGGATTACTAGATAAATTAACTGTATCTATATGCAGACCAAGACTCGGACGTGTGTATTATTTTCTAAATATCTCTTTAAATACACATTCGTTGAAAATGTTACAAAATAACTTTCGCTGCTAATACGACAAAATTGTCATTTGAAATAGTAAGTCAGTCTCTAATTGTGCTGAAATTTAATTAAGCATATTCATAATATAATTATTGCATTAACAAATTGCTAAAAACATAAACATTTTTAGCTATGTTTATGAATCTTCTGTATTGTGAGCATTATCAAAACGCTGCGCACTGTTCCGTTTTTGAGTTGTTCTTCTTCAACTCCGTAGTAAAGTCCGTAGTAAATGCCTGTAAAGTCGTTGAGAGGGCCTCGAGCATAGATCTATACCCTGGCAGTATTACGGAGGGCTACTACCCTCTGGTTTTCTTGCTTCCAAACCGGCGTAATGTCGGCAGCTCGCACGGTCAATCGCCGGCTTTCGTAACCATCGTGGGCTCCGCGTTAGCGCTATCAGCGGCATGGTCAGCTCATCTTTGGTAACGGTACGCCTTTGAAGGATTAAGTCGCAATCTCGTCCCGTTTTTATCAGCATAAAGGCGTGACATTGCTGGTAATAATTAATTGTACTGTGTCGCCACATTCCTGTTGGCGTGGTGCGGACGCGCACAGATAACTCGCGTTTCACGGCCTCACGCGTGATTGGTTTTTGATTGCCACTAGTCATAAATTCAGTTCTTAGTATCATAAAAGTTCCCTAACTGATCAAATTAATAATTAAGAAATCACTACGTCATTCGGAATCCTAAGCTAATATGTGGACGGTTACAGTCTGTTACACGAATAATAATTTTTAACAATAAAATTTATCTAGGCGTTTTAATTTCGCTTAGACAATAGTATCTACTAAGTAGTATTTCATTAGACATGTTATAATAAGTTATTATATTATTTTATTACATTAATATACAAAAAATTTATGTGCCTTAGATTTTTCAAAATTGTATGTATTGTATGACACAATTAAACTGATAAACTTTTATCACATCTAAATCGTCCCTAAAGATATCACCGATATCATAGGCATAATATTGTGCAATGCTGGATCACGAATCCTGCAGAGCTCGGCTGGTTTGATTAATAATTATAGTGAACTGGGTGTTTTATGTAAGGGTATTGAGATGTATATCGAATCCTGTACAAAAACAATGGGGATTATCCACTAACCTCGGAATTCACTTCCAGTGGGGGGCCTAGACAGCTCCTAAAAGTGCCCGGCACTACAAGTCTCAGATCTACGAATTATGGCACACACTCATACCAAAAGGCACGCACGGCCTGAATGTAAAGTTTAATGAGATTTTGAAGAATGGGATGCGGAACGTTCACTCTGGTCTTTACACCGAACACGCGGAAGGTCCGGATTGACCTCTCATGTTTTGGAGACTTATTTCGCCACCACACAATGGCGGCAAAAAGTAAACCTGTGACACTTATAAAACCTACCCACATCAGTATAAATTGTGAAGATTCAACAAATATAATGATAAAATATGGTGTTGTGGAGTATACAAAAAGTATCAGGCGCTAGTACATGGAGCTTTAATTTATTTGATAAACAACGCCTTATAAAGTATTTATAGCACGGAACTTAACATTCGTTGTGAAATTTCTTGCGGCCGAGCGACTTGTCGTAAGAGGTGACAAAATAACCCACACTCAGAACGTAGGCGTTTGCCTACTGGATCGCTACCATCTGTCTAAGTATGTCGCTTAACCTTGATTGTGTTCGGTATTAGTGACCAGGTTCAGTCTCCTGAAGAGAGCAGCGCATTTGTAGCGCCTTTGATGTTGCAAATGTCCATAGGCGATAGTAACGCTTTCCATCATTTGCCCATCTGCCTGTCTGTTGAACTCTTGCAATTAAAAAAAAATGTTAACTCCATTTTAAAAGACGTGAAGTGTCTATAGCTAAGCATAATTATTACTAATGTTTGGGTTTCGCAAACCATAGGCACCGTAATTCAATTAAATATAAGCTATTTAACTATTAAAATAAAAAGGAAAGGTCCGTTTATGATTTTAAAACAACGCCAAAATTTAAATGTAAATTGTCATAATAAAACTACGATTTAACGGTTTTGAGCGCGGTTTTTAATTTGATTTTTATTCCGATGTTTCGGCCTCTTTTCAGTAGTCATTATCAACAAAGACAAAGATATCAAGTGTCAATGAATAATATTAAAAATTATTATTTAGCCTACCGCCAAGATGTATTATTTTGTTAACATAAAACATATTGGGGTTAGGTTAACTAATCATTTTAACATTACTCATTGACATTTGACATCTTTGTCTTCCGTAATCACGGCTACTGAAGTGGTCGAAACGTCAGATTAGAAATCTAATAAAATATCGCGCGTAAAACCGTTAAAACTGAGTTTTATTATGTGTATTAGTAGCGAAAACATAAGAAAATACTATGAACATTTTCATTGTGCTATGTTTTAAGGAAAGAAAGAAAATATAATTTATTTCCACTTGCGACTCACACAATACAACTAATAAGAAAATATATATAATGAAAGCCGCTATTAAAGAAATGAGGTTGGTACTGTCTTTTGCTGTGCCGAAACATGTTAAATACAGCACTGAATTTCAATGCCCACCTCCAAAATCTCATATGTCCTAAGACCCCAAGCATGTGGGTAACCTTAAACAATTACATCAATAAAAATTGTTTAATGATGTTATAATAATAATAAACTTTGTCGGTCTGTTTGTCACAAAGTCGTATCTGTGCAGGACTGGCTTGGTGGCTTGTCGTATATTTACTGAAATGTGATAAGGCGCGAGCGGCTAACTCTACTTAGGTAGTTCTTCAGTTTCTAGAATGTCTTTTTAAAAATTAACTGTTAAACATAATTGTCCGAGTTCTTAGTAAACAGTAATTACCATTACACCCCTGTATGTTTCTAGTACGTAGATAATGAAATATTAATCCCTCTATTGGTTCAAATGGCTCACACACTTTCCAATCTTATCTCATTTGACAGTTATTTTTCCACTGTCCTAACGATAGTGACTACTTTGTCGGCATTTGAAAATTCTCAGGACAACTTAAACTCTGATAAGGAATCCCTTTAACTTCTGTAATTCAAGCGCTTTTATCTCAAGTATGCATTTTACGGTACTTATAAAACAAAATACTTTTGTAGTACTCTTTAATGTGTTTTCAAGAAATGAGATAAATACTTCTCAAATGTTTTGTTAGAACTTGACAGATTTATTTGATAATATAAACATGTATTGTATACGTTTAACGGTGGGCTATCTCAATGCTGTCAGTTGCTAAATTGATTATCATGGTTTCGTTGCCTTCTTCAAGACAAAAAAGAATATGTATAAACTGAGTCGGGTATGTGATTGTGTCCGTGTATTATAATTAATGTACTTAATCTCAGGAATATGGTTCATACGTAGTTGTTTCGTGTGCCTGCAAAATTATTCGAATGTATCTTTCAATTGGAATTATATTCAAAATATTAAATAATAACCATATAAATCAATAATATTTTCTTAAGTTTTCGCGACTTGTATACATAATAAAACTACGTTTTAACGGTTTTAAGCGCGGTAATTTATTTGATATTGGTTTATCCGACGTTTCGGCCGCTTTGTCGTCTTTGTCGTCCGTGACCACGGCCACTGAAAAGCGGCCGAAACATCGGATAAACCAAAATCAAATAAATTACCGCGCTTTAAACCGTTAAAAAGTATTTTTTTTTACATATAAATTAATGGCAAGTATAATATTTTATTCGCATTTTTAACAAGCTTTTCAAAGAATATATAGTAATTTATAGAATTTAGACCAAAAAGTTGTACAATTGAAAATGTAGTGTAGTGTAATAGAGTATTCTAATTCGAATCCTCTGTCAGCAAAAATAATTGAAATATTTTTATCATTTTACAAAACGCCGAACACTCTTAGATTTTGTATGAGAATAGCAAGTTATGACGTCACAAGTTAAATGAATCAAATAGCGTATTAATTTTGGTATTTTCTTTAGTTTTCGCGACTAGTAGGTACACATAATTACCTATTTCTAAAACAATTATTATAATTATTAAAAATAAGATATCGCCCTCTTTTATTTGAAAATAATCTTAGAATTTATTATAGCCTAAACCTGCCCTTAAATGGGTCTCGATAGTCACTACTCCGATAATTTCGGTGATAATTTAACACCAGCCATCGAACTGTGAAAGGCAGAGATAAAATTCCTCAACAAATTCCTAAGGTGCCCAAAATATCCGTCTGAATGGCGAAATGCTATAGTAACTTTTCGGCCGGCGATGTCTCAGGGTTGTTTTTGCTAATGCCGCCGCGTTTCAGGTGGTCCATTAACTTGGAACAATGGCCACTCAGCATCTCTTAGCTGTTTTATCTGTTTTTAACGGAGATTATGGGACTGTTTCGTTTTTATAACCTATTAATGGCGAGTTAGTCACCCGAGTGACTAATTTGTTTTTTTGCTTTTAAGAGTTTCTGTCTATAAGTAATTTTAGTAATTGCCTGTGTCTTAATAAGATAATTTGATAATCAAAATTAAATGGACCTAGTTATGCAAAATGGAATCAACCCACACACTGACAGTTTTGAGAAAAAGCAGTTTTTATTTAAAATTTGCGAGTCTAAATTATTTTGTTTTAAGCGACATTTTGTGAGAAATCTGTCATGGTTATAGTAAAGTATTTTTTTTACCAGGGAAAATCTGATTGAGGATCATCAGCCACGCGAGGGAAAAGTCGCGGCCGGTGTGTGGAATTCGCCTGGTTGGGGTAGCACACACACATATTCCGACAAGAAGTGCTATTGGCACACCACGGTCAGGAATGCCTACTAGAACTCCTCAGTGTTCCTGCGTTCCCCTTAATTCCAGGGCCACGGGTACATAGTCTGATCACTTCGCTGGACCCTGGCAGATAAAAAAGTGTCATTTTTTACCAGACAAAGTCCGATTGACCTTTAATGATGCAAATCATCAACCGGCATTTACTGAGTTAGGGCCTGTTAGGAGTTAGTTAACCTTTGGCCTTTGTTAAACTTTTTATGTATAATTTCCATTTTATATAATTCTAAATAAACATTATTTTCTTCCTTTCTAAAAACCCTGGCCGGTTCTCGAATCCCTTGACCGGGTGGTGGAATCGCTTGCGCATTCATCTCCATCCAGCCCGGACGGACGGACGACCGCCGGCCCTTTTACAGAATGGCCCTTCCATTTGTTAGCCGAAGAGCTGGGTCCCTACTGCTACCTCGGGTAGACAGAAAAGTAGCTAACCTAACCCGTAGAAAGGTCTAGAAAGGCGTAGAATTAAAAGGAAAGACGTAGAACTAAAAGAAAGGACGATATTCAATGACATTAAATTATTCAAGTTATTTTGTTATTCAATGACATTGAATTATTCAAGTTATTTTGTTAATAAAATCACTTTGGTTGACTCAACTAAATTGAAAGACAGAACTGATCTGTTGATTTCTGTCTTTCAATAATATCGGCCTAAGTTCAGGAACCGATCACGAAATGAAAACGCAACTTTCGGATCAAATCTAAGTACTGCGTCTTGTTTCTATGATATTGCCTACTAGGCCCACAAAGTGGATTCGATATTTGGCAGCGTTTACCCTGTAAAGCAGTGTTTTTCAACCTTTTTCATGACGCACCCTTTAGTATGAAAATATTTCGCGACCCCATACCCGTTGCTTTTTAATACGCTTTTATTAGCTTATACGTATGTTGTATGTAACGAATCTTTAAAGTTAAAATTGATCGACTTCCCGATTTCAATTGAGCAAAAATTTTGCACGTATGTGTATATCAGGTGACAATGCAATGATATGGTACCATGGAGCTGATCTGATGATGGAGTCGGAAGGTGGCCATAGGAACTCCTGTACTAAACCAAATAGACCCGTCGTGTTTGGGCTCGTTTTACTTGTCTTGGCTAGCGATCTGCTGCTACACGATATGCAGGATCTCAGAAGCTTGTATTTAAAAACCTTTTTTAAAAATCAACTAAAAAATGAAAAATAAATAATAGTTTAAAAAAAAATAAAAAAATACACTTTTATAGAAAATCCAAAACAAAAAAATAGAAAATGAACATAAAAGCGTGTTAATTAATAAAAGAACGTACTTTTGTGTCCTTGCAATTTTATGAATCTACGGATACTGCAGACTTTACTACAGTAGCTTTCCCAACCTTTTGCAGCTCCGCTATCCCTAGGGGGTCGCGACCCACGCGTTGAAAAACACTGCTCTAAAGTATCAAAATACGTACACAACTATTTATATGAATTTCCTATTTTGATCACTAATATTTTTACTGAAATCCGTTGAGCCCATTTAAGAAATCTTTAAGTCAGACATATTATAGAAACTGTTATTTATTATTATCAGGCGTATTAGTCATTATTATTTATTTATCGTATTTTTACATAGGATGAAACAAAGTCGCTTTCTGCGTCTGTCTGTATATGCGCTAACTCCTCTTAACGGATTTTTAAGCGGTTATCACCATCAGTTAAATAATTTCTCAAAGACAGTTTATATATTTATTATCTTTTGCCTGTGCCTGTGGTTTCGCTCGCAATGTCTAAAAACCTAATTAAGTTTTTATGTCCCTAAAATAGAGCTACTGACTAGAGTTTGCCCCCTGGCGTACCCGCATTGAAATCTCTAGTTATTATTATTATTTATTAAACGGGGTACAAATACTGCTTTTCACTTAATTTAGACAATGATTTTTAAATCAAAGACAGATACATTATCTATATATGTTAACACGTGGAGCAAAAACATAGCAAAAACTTTTACCCTTTTTGCGAAAATTACGCGGACAGAGGAGGTAGGAGGAATATGAAATTTCGCACACTTATAGTTTATATAGAGAATGAGTGCGAAATGCTATTTTTTTAAATTATGCATAAAAATACATTGAATCAATAAAAAAACATTACACACACTATCATGTATTTGACACACACACGCACATACACTCTTTTATTGTTTAAGTCAAACTAACAGTGTAGCTTGGCGAAATCTGTGATTATACAAGTATAGTCTTTGACAACAGAACCTTAATAATGTTCAAACTTATAATTTAAATTCATTATTACGGTCAAATCTCGACCACGGGCATCCACTAGTTTTATTTATTATAGACAGAACCTTCCACGGGCAAGTCGGACTCGCACACGACCATTTCTTTCATAATTCGTGTACTACCAAATATTCTCCGGAAACACGATAATACGGAGACCGCGCTACGAACGGTCACTTTGTTCCTTCGGTATTTTACTACAAAAAAAGAAAAAACCAGTTCCCTAATTTCGAGGAGATCGGAATAAATTGAGTGGTGTGTTGAGAATTTTATCAATTATAGATACTCGATGAGCGTGGGATACGCCCCCTGGCGAGATCTTAATGCGGCAGGCGGGTTCACTAGGAATATGCCGTGTTTATTACTCGGAACCTTGGTGGCATTCAGAATTTTTGGTACTTTGCCCTGCTAAACTCGTTAGCAGTCCTTTATTAATGACTATCTAACAATACTTAATTAATTTAATATTAAACAATGCTCAAACGGTTACCCAAACTTAAGGTGGTCTATACTCGCTCGTGGTAGAGGGCCACTGTATCGGTGGAATCACCTCTACTTTACGAAGTGGTACCTACGGCTCTGCTTCTCGAGGCAGAGTACCGGTTGGAACACCAGAAGGAGACAGTGGACTGCCAATAGGCCTAAATCTTATGTCGTTCTGATTAAGTGCACTCTCTCACCAGAGACGCAGGTAGGTTTAGTGTGTAGTTTGTCCAACCTCGTGTTTCACCGGAGGACAATCGGTTGGCCGGTTGGCACAAGAGTCCCACTACTGGTGGCACGTTGACGAAGTGAGTTTGACTCTCCCGGGGCATTCTCAAGAACTGATGCGCAGGATTAGTGTGGGCGTAACTATGTTCTAAGTCTCACGCTATTCCTACCATGAGCGCGGGACACATGCGGGACACAATGAACGGGGTTTTAGTGGAGTATTAACCCATGAGTTACCTCTTTACTAGTAGTACCTTGCTGAGGCACCACACACGCCGGCAATTGACTGTTATCTGCGCCATATTCAGTGGATAACTCTCATTGCCTTGGTCTTATACCAGTAAAGGACCCGTTAATGTACAAATGTAAAATTACCCCTGCCCATCCCTGCCTCAAAAAAAAAGAGTCCCATACCGACAGGTGACACTAGGCGCTGCTTTTGGTCTTCTCCTGTATCCAGACCCGCACGCGTGTCGCAAGAAAAAACATTCCCACTTCGTTAGAAAAAAAAGTCTACTGGCCATATTCAAGCCGCCATAGCGACCATGAGTTGTGTTCCTGCATTAGTATTAGGTTTCAATCTCCTTCTAGAGAGCGACACTACATTGGTAGCACCTTTACTTTTACAAATGTCCATAGGCGATGGTAACGACGATGATGACGAACTCATACAAAAATTAAAAAGTGTCACGTACAGTTTTTTTTATACATTCACAATCAAACTAATTCTAACCAATTTTCGCATTTAGATTTTCCTACATTTTTTGTCTTTAAAACTTTGGCATCCCGAAAATTTTGTCACCTCTAAGATGATGCTGCCCTAGGTCCCGGTCTCACGGACCTACGGGTAAATCCAGCACTGCCAACAGGTCGTACCTACTTGATTCCCTAAAAGCAAATTCAAAGAAACACAATAAAGAGCTATTCCAGAAATCATGTAGAACCCATTGCAAAACTTCAAAACAAACCATTTATTTACAAGGCAACTAACATCGCTGAGTGTACCAACTTTTCACGGAAAATTATTTAATCTTACATCTCAACAAAACACTGCGCAGTGTTTGTAAACCAAATCGAAAAGAAGGCCGGGGAGCCTTGGGGAGTGCACCCAACTTGTTACATCTTTAGCAAGTCATCGTTAACTCACAAAGCAATCTACACCTTCTTTTAAATGCAGTAAAGCACGAAATTTATTATAAAATTTTAACAAAAAAAATATCCAATAATTTAATCAAATATAAACTTTGTTGCTGTACACTCAAGGTAGTTTTTAAATAAACATGCGTGTGTGGAACTCCGAGAACAGAACACCAAAAGTGTTTACCCGTAAATCACGCTCATTGTTTAACTAAACTTCTATTTCGATACTTAGCTTGAAATGTTGGCCGCGCGGGATTCGCGCTAAAACAAAACAATTATAAATTGACAGGAGCGAAATCGGAGCGCGATTAACAGAATCTCCTTATAAAAACATAGGCTATACAGTTTTTTGTAAACATCAAAAAACTAAACTAGTACAAGCTTAAGACGTACCTACAAAGTAGGTGAGGTAATTAAGGCGAGTGTTGTATTTAATCTAGATTTCTTTATTGCGCAGCTACCAAACATGCAAACGACTCATCTCAAAACATTTGCAACACCAGGGGCCCCATTATTCCAATTTCTTGGCGCTGATATGTTGGATGGTATTCAATATCCATATATCCATTGCGATACTGTCCAAAATTAAAGAAGAAAGAACGAAAATATATATTTCTTATTGCGATACACGCAAAAAAATTAAGGCGGCAATTTAAGAAATGAGACAGTCTTTTGGTGTGCCGAAACATGTTCAGACACAACACTGGTTTTCAGTGCCCATATCCAAAATCTCATGTGTCTCATCAAGTCTCATGTGATAAAACCCCAAGTATGTGGGTAACCTTAAGCTAGTACATGCCATGAATAAAAAAAATAAGAATTAGACAATAATATACCCCTAACAAAACAACGAAATAATAAAATTAAAAAAACTATCTATAACTATACTGTATGTGAATTCATACTGGAAACTGTAAACAACTTTAAGATATCTCAAGTATTACTTGAACTTTGAAATCGTGGATATAAAACTAATTACAAATTTCATCATTCCTGTCCCCAGGTAAGTAAAATGATATTATGTTCTTATCCTACTGAGTTATTTTTTTATTGCAGGAGTACAGCAGGAGACAGGCAGACGGCCCACTTGATGGAAATCGGTTACCATCGCCTAAGGACATTTGCCACACCAAAGTTGCTACAAATGCGCTGCTGCTCTCTTAAGGTAGACTGGAACCTGGTCAATAATGCCAGAACACAACTGAAGGTTGTTATGGCGGTATACTCTAGACCAGGGGTGGTAGCCATTCCGTCGGGAAAATGCCCTACCACCTGGCTTTTAAGTTAAATTCTTATCCTACTGAATCCACAATATCTTCAGCCAGGGGCGAAGCCAACACAATGCCAGTCTTTAGGGGGGGATGGGGGATGCGATAGAAAGGATAGGCGGGGAGAGGGAATTGGGCCATCGTAACTCTCATTCATCGCGAGAAACACGACTAGCTCAAGGCCAGCGGCGGCGCGAGACCTAAATTTTATGTGGGCAACATACATTTTGTGAGGCCCTGTGATAACGCAAAAATATAGGTTTGAAAAACAATTGAAATTGGGGGCTTATCTCAAACATCTTTTGCGTTCGTTTTCAAACTCTCTTTGGTTGGTTTTTTTATACATATTTAAGTGTTCCATAATGTATTCTATTTATTTTTGTGTTATATGGACTATTTATTGTAGTTTTAAGGAAATCTTTGTTCTATCTTTCTTCTATCTGAAATTTCATTCCCTGTTTCAGGCTGGTCGGATGGAAATGAACACCAAAAGGCGTTCGAGTGTGGCCTCTAACTACTGGCACTAGCCGGCGGTGGTTCCCCGAAAAAATTACCACGAATGTCGTTTGCCGAAATAAAAATAGTTGATTGTTACACGAGAGATAGCGTAGCGAGGGCGCCAATGATCGAGTGCTTAAATAGGCCTTTCAAACGAGTTTAGTACTTTGCTTTTCATTTTTAATATGAGAAAAATAAACTTTATTAATTCAATTATGTTTGCTAACTTGCTACAATACTGTTGTGGTTTTGATAACAACTAAACGAACCAGACCCACTTACAAGAATAAATTAATAAAATATATAATAAAATAAAGAAAATTAGGTTTACCCTATTTAGGGTTATTATGAACTACCATTGTGACATCTATAATATTATAAATATAGACGCTGTCTGTGCATTGAAGTTATTTTAAAAAAACAGCTGGAATATAATAAACGATGGAGAACACGATGAATTATTTTTCTCGTCGTTTTGTTCGGAATTCACGTAAAAACTAATGAGCCGATTTCGATGCGGTTTTCGCTGATCGACAGCAAATTAAGAATTTAAAATCTGCGCTACTTTTATCCCGTGAGGCCCGCGGAGATTTCTCTGGTAATTATTTAAAATAGGAGATTTAAAAAAACTTAGTGATCTATCCTCATGGTTTAATTACTGATCGATAGCAAACTTAATGTTATAAATTATGTAATATGTTTTAACCCGGAATTCCAACGAGAATTTTCCCAAGAGCGGTTTGAAGTTGTATGGATGCATAAAAATTAGCTTATTCCATCAGTTTCCAGTGAAATTATAGAATACTTTGTATCCCGGGAATCTCGTGGTAATATCAAGTCAATCGTGGACGAAGTTGCGGCCATATAATAGTTATTTCGTATTTAATGCATTAAGTTATTGAGTAAGAAATAATTACAATTCACAATGAAAGACTGAAATCATAAATTAAAATTTATTTACCTAAATCCTACAGCACTATCATTAAAACTAATATGTTTCTTCAATTAAGAACTCTGTTACAGACTTCCGATACTTCTCTGGCAATGTTTCAATCATTTCCTTGCGCGAAAGCCAATTTCCTTTCGATTGGTGACGTCACCGCCTTTGTAGTTTGCGTAGTAGAAAAACACCTGAAAGATGTTAATTAAAAATATATCACGATGCTCTTTAGACACATTCTTGGTGATAACTTTTAATTGTACTAAATGTTTATTATTAGCCACTAGAAAGAGAGAGTTGGTCTGAAAGAAAGTGTCGGGGTGAAGGTAAGGAAAGGAATGCTCCGGTGATTCGGGCATGTGGAAAGAATGTATGATGAAAGAATGACTAAACAGATATACAATGCAAAAGTGGATGGATGCAGAAGTCGCGGAAGGCCACGACACACCTTCCATGATCAAATTGATCGTGTACTAGCAGAAGGTGATGTCAGGAGCCTTAAGAACAGACGAGCGTGCATGACAAGAGCTATGAATGTCAAAGAAGCAAGTGCGTTGTGTAAGAATAAGCCTGAATGGCGCTCTGTTGCTCGTGCCTACCTCGCAAGGGACCTGGCGTGAAGTTATGTTATGTACATACATATGTATGTATGCCACTAGAATATTAAAATGTACTGTGAGTTTATTAATACAATTAGTTACATTGAACTAGTTTCATTGATAAATTGTGAAGGCATAATAAAACTACATATTAACGATTTCAAGCGGGCTAATTTATTTGATTTTTGTTATTCCGATGTTTCGGCCACTTTTCAGTGGCCATGATCACGGAAGACAAAGATGTCAAGTGTCAACGAGTATTGTTAAAGTTTTATTTAGCCTACCGCCAACTTGTCCGTTTTAATTATTTAGTTTTAATTTTGTTTCGGGTTATTATTTATTCTACGGGAGCTTAATCTAATTTAGCACCTTAATTTAAATTAGCATTTGAAGAGAAGAAGCGGCGCAAGAAACTCTTCAGCAAACATGCCTTTTTTTACAAGGAGAAATCCATTTGCGGACCCCCCGCCGGGGGACACTTCGGCGGGGGAGTGTGGGACTCGCCGGTTAGAGGATCCGGTACACCCACTAAAACCCCTTGGTGCCACCTGACACCATGTGCCAGGGTTACGGGATATGCGCGAGCTTTACTTCCGCGCCCCCTCGTCGGCGGCTTTGAGTGCGGGTGGCGGTCTTATAGCCTCCCCTGGCCGTCACCCGCTGCCGCCCACCCGTGGCTGCCAAGAGTCACGGCGCTATCCTCCTTCGGTGGGGGAGGGGGAGGCTGCGAGCATTGCTCCTGCGCCTTCACCCCTCCCTCTCCTTACTCCCCTTTTCCCCGCCGCCTCGCGCTTACAGCAGCGTCAGCGGTCGGAGTCGGGGGAGGCCACCTAACTTCGGAAGGGAAAAGTGTTTTGGGAGGAGGTTTGGAAGGAAGGGAAGGCTTTTAGGATGAGGAGGCGGAAAGGTGGGACACCACTGTCACGGAGTGAAGGGGGGAATGTGACAGTGGCGACTCGGGGCCCCGGGGACGCATCCCCTTGTACCGCTTCCTGGACGGAGGGGAGTCCAGGGCGGCACCCCTGGGGGGTCAGCAAACATGCCTAACTCTAATAATTTTAACTGTCATGCAAGCAAAGTCGACTTTAAGGTGACGAAGATTTTCGTTCGGTGACTATACATAAAAATCCTTTTTAAATATCTTAAAGCCATTTAACGAGCTATAATTATGATGTCATACATTCAGGCACACTGCATACCCATTCAAAGTGAAAGAAGCTGTGAAATTTTGTACGATGACAAAATGTATGTCTGTTCATTTGAATGTTAGGTACCCTATTGGCTTGTGCGACAGATTCATAAGTTTCTAGTATGGAGGGTAGAGGTATTTAAGGAGAAACATCTCTATATGTGAAGAAGTGTCCATAGAAATGCATTAAATTAGGGTGGTGCCACATTTGCATCAGGTTAAATCTTAAAGGAAGCACCAAAAGCTGTTAATTTTAGTTTAATAAAATTAAATATTAATGTTGTCGCCTATAAAATTTATATCTAAAATTATTGTTAAAAACAACACTTATTGCTCTACGCATTGTGTCAGGGGCAGTTGAAATTGTACTACAAATATTTCATGTACTTCCATTCCTTCTTCGCTGTCCGCCATTACACAAGTCAAAACGACATACATACATACATAACTTCACGCCAGGTCCCTTGCGGGGTAGGCACGAACAACAGAGCGCCATACAGGCTTATTCTTACACACCTCACTTGCTTCTTTGACATTCATAGCTCTTGTAATGCACGCTCGTCTATTCTTAAGGCTCCTGACATCACCTTCTGCTAATACACGATCAATTTGATCATGGAAGGTGTCGTGGCCTTCCGCGACTTCTGCATCCATCCACTTTTGCATTGTATATCTGTTTAGGCATTCTTTCATCATACATTCTTTCCACATGCCCGAACCACCGGAGCATTCCTTTCATTACCTTCACACCGACACTCTCTTTCAGACCAACTCTCTTTCTTACTTACACAGTGCTCGCATCTCGACCGGGTTTACTCTACTTTCATGCTCTCTCTTCCATACCCAACTCTCGCTCCCATAGGTGAGCGTAGGTACCAGCACCGCGTTGTGTATGCCAAGCTGGGCTTTCTGGCTGAGGTTCTTAGCGCCTAGAAGTTTACCTAACGCTCCATTCACACCATTCACTCTATATTCACACTTCTTTCTATGTCAGCGGTGTAATTTCCATCTCTGCTAAAAGCACATCCAAGATATACAAACTCATTCACTTGTTCCAGCATAACATCATCGACCATTATCCTTGCATTCGTTCTGGTTTCTTCTCTTTTAGTTTTATTGAATTCATTTCCTTATGTTATCTGCTAGCTGTGGCGGTAACAATTAAATAATCGCATTATTCAAAGTTCACGAAATTAAATCACACATAGCAATTGCTTTAGGTTATGTTTACTAAATTATTTTGCAAATAGTTGACGTTCTCAATAGTGTAGTGTCACCAACTACTCTAGTTGTCAAGGATATTATTGTTTTTCAACTCGGAATACTTCAATTTATCTACAACAGCTACATTCATACCATATCATATGACATCATGAACATATTATGGCCGAATGTGACCCCCAAAATACCAGCCTGTTCTAGTTTGATGGCAAACCAACAACTTAGTCTCAAGAAATTTACCTAGTATAAAAATATTGTATATTGTAATTTACTTTACTTTACTTAAATAAAGAATTATTATTATTATTTCACACTATTTCACATACCCTTTGTCTACACCAGCGCCATTCTGGACGATTTTTGAGCTATTATTTACACCTTACTTAACTGGACACTTCAACTATTCTCTCATATGAGATAATTCTCCTTACCTCTGCCCTCCATAGTTTCAAGCCATCCAAGTCTAAGTCATCCAAGGTTTAAAATTAGATAAACTTACTTTAGCTCCGACCTTCCCATCAATTTCTTTTGGGTATTTGTATTTGTAGAAGCCACAAGGGGCATTTGACAAGAACTGCACTTTGAGATCCGCTCCGCATTGTTCTTTTACAATTCTTTCCGCTGTCTAAAACACACAGGTTTTATTATTAGACTATAATCTAGAAAGTATCGAGGTGTCCTCTTGCTGGAGTCGGGTTCCTATTATCGTTGAGGGTCGTGACCTTTCTGTACAATATAAAAATAATAGAGGTGTAATTTGTGAGTTTGTTGTAGGAGTAATCTCTGGTTCCACTAAACCGATTTTGAAAATTCTTTCACCTGTTGAAAGTTACATTATTCCCGAGTGACATAGAGTATATTTGATTGTGATTAATATTTTTTTCCGATGCCCAGTGAAGTGGGCGTGGGTCAGCTAGTATAATATAAAATAGATAAATAACAGGTAATATAAGTATTTTTAAATAAAATGTTTCAATGGTGTAATGCAGATGTAACAGCATACTAGAGCATAAATGAAAATGGTATATAATAATTATTACAACAAATTGAACAATGCCTAACATAATATAACCGGTAACCACTCTCCATCAAGTGGGCCGTCTGCCTGTCTGCTGACCTCCTGCAATAAAAAAAATATATAAAAAAATATGGCGAGCAATATACACTGTGCTCACATGTTTTAAATATAATATTTTTGTAGGTAGTAACTACGGAGGTATTCTAAACAAAAATTAAAAAATGCCTCAATGTTTTATCGAAATCTTGTATAAGATGTGATATATGAAATGACACTTTATTAGAATAAATCAGTCAAGTCAAAAACAAGTTGTTATAACTAAGGAAGTCACTTGTACTAAATATAATCAAAATAACATTAATATCAATACACACCTGTCTTAAAGTTTCGCCCTCTTTCCACAGCCTTGTGGCAGAAGACTCTTTACATCATTGCCTAATCTCATTTGGGTGACAAGAACTAAATGTCGCTGCAACATTCGCTCTGGGGATGTCTTGTCACCTTTCTTGTCTGCTTCTGAAAATATAGAGAGCATCATCTTGACAACTGCCGCTCGTCATTGGTTGGACATTCACACCCATTTACTTGCCAGCGTAATAAACAGAAAACACTTCAAAATATCATAAGTTAATAGCATACGTCGCATAGTTGACTATTACCTCATAGTTCTAAATTATTGTAATATTATTGTATGGTTGCAAAAAAATTTGATTTCTTAATACCTTTAATAGATAAACAGGGTCCCATCTATCAATGTAAATAAAATGAAAATAGAGTTTATTACTGAAAAAGTTTCATGATTTAACTTAAATTATTTAGTACACTGCTACTCATTTAAACCTTTGACAAAGGCCTTTCTCAAACCTGATTTACGATTACAGTGTAAATTCTACATAACACTGAAGGGACTGTGCATTTTATGGCATTATAGAGTTGTTGTTAAATGGAGATAAGTATGTTATTTTTGTGTGACTTTTTTGATGCACCAGTAATTTTTTATATTTTTTAAATTATTCTATTCATATCTTGCCATATTATGGCCTCTTGGTGATAAAATAAGTACTTAGAAAATACGAAATTTCTTAGGACAGTCGGGTTTATTACAGTCAAGGACAATAAAGCAATAAAAGAATGTACACAGCTACGCAGCTTTTACTAATTTTAGCAACTAAAAGGTACCCTTTATTGCTTTATTGTTGTCATTATTGAGAGTGGGTGTAATGCTATATAGAGTGTATCATTGTATGGAAGACAAGCTAAAAAGGGAGTTTGTCATCAAATTGAGTGATGATACACAGAGTTCACACTGTAGTTACTTTAAACATTTATTTTATAAATTCTTATATGCTTATTTCAAGTATGAATTAGTGTGAGTTCAATTAAATATAAACTCCTATTAATTTATGATTATCCATAAAGTACTTTATTTACAACATACTTAAGACTAAGTTACCTGGAAGAGATTTAAGAATGCCTATTGTTTTTATCATAATGTTGTGAAGATAATTACCAGTCTCAATGGAGGCGAAATTGAACTTGGCATACTCTTCATTGGAGGAATCTTCAAAATCTTGAGCTGTGATTTTGCTAACAGCATCCATGTCCACGTCCACTGCCTCATTCTTAAGGAGGTCGGCTTGAATTCTATAAGATGAAACATTGCAACATTATATTAAACAAAGTTAAAAATATATGTTAAGACTATATGTTAATTGATATATATCAATGGTTAAGACCTTAGATTATATTGACATAGGCTGATATAGAGAAGGAAGAACTTAATTCTCCTACAGATTGGTGGCTCAAGTCCAGCAATGAGGTTCTTAGGAGCTAATATTATTATACATTTTAACAGAATACAACATACTTATCATTCTCACGTCTAATTTCATGATCAGATTTCAAGCTTTTCTCAATTTCCATTGTATACAATAGGTCCTTGTATTTCTTTTGAATCTCATTCAAAGGTGGTGTCACCACTGGTAACCGTTCCACACAGACTCCAGTCACTATATCCCATGCCTGTTTCATACTTACACCTGCAAAACCATTAATAACAAAACTAACAAAGCCATGTATGTATGCAAGCTTATTTTTCACATACACCAGATTGCTCATATCTTATCCTTTTTGTATAATGTACTATTAACCCAAAAACAGTCTTATTTGAAGGAGCAACTTTGACTTCTTTAACATGTTCGCGTGAGCAACGTCTTATGGCGTCGTGTTGAGCTATTTATGAAACGGCACAACGTCATATGACGTCCTGTACTTTGTTATATTTATTTCGGCAGAACGTTATATTACGTCTAACATAAGGGTGAATTCTTATGACGGAACTCCTTAGCGCCGCAATACACTAAATTTCGTAGTATATAACCATCACGTGACTTACAAAAGTTCATTTTCACGGATACACATGGGTGTGTGTATCTGTGAAAAATGTACCGAAAAGATGCGCCACAGCATATAGATTCAGAAGCAGGATTGCTCACGCGAACGTGTTAAGAAACTCCCAAAAAAAAGAAAGAAAGAGTACTAGGCTCTTCTTTAGAGCAATTTGTAATTAATGATGTCAATACATTCCCTGCCATTTTGCCAGAAATTTTTCACTGTACATGCTGTTATGTTGTGGAATGCATTGCCGATGAGCATCAGAAGTACAAGTCAATTAAATCTTTTAAAAAACTTCTCAAAAATCACTATCTAAATCTGTAAAATAAATATAAATAATTTATGTATGTGTATGTAAATGTATATATATGGATATATATTTCCTGTTTAGATTCATAATTATTTATATTTTTATAAGAACAGCCAGTTGTACTAGTTGGAATTTTATTATTTTTGGTATATACTGCTTTTTTGGGTGCAAAAAAATATTATTAATTTAAATCGATTAATATTTTAACAGAATATATTATAAATTACTAATTAAAACTACATATACAAATTAAAATTAAAATATCAACTATTTTTGAGCTATAAACTATAATACATTATACAATGCAAATAATACTAACCTCTTGTATACAATCTTTGGCAAAGTCTTAACTCACATTGCAACAGCTTTTTATAAATCATTATTGTATGTTTTATATAGTAACCTTGTTCAAAAGTATTATAACTTTTAACAAAATGTTACAAATGTATCCTAGAAAATATACTTTGAATTTTTTTGACAAGTACTAGTTATATATAGTACATAGTCTGTACTAGGTAGTCGATTTGGCCATAAAAGTAGGCAAGGGAATCTTAGTCCATATAGCGAATTGTGGTGGTTTTTATGAAGACATAAAATCACCAGACCACTGCCAAACTACGCCAAACAATTAATTATTGTGAAAAATGTTAGTTCTGAAGTGAAATGTTGCTTTTGAGTTGTCAAAAGAACTGTCGTTTGGAGTCATCAGAGATCTACAATTTGGCTGAAAACGCTCTGAAAAATATAGATGACAAGGCTTCTGATTTCCAATCAGAACCACGAACCAGTGTTTACGTATACATTACGTATACATCCGCGTATACATAGTCTCACTGCTGCGTTTGGGCCTCCTTTATTAAATTTTATAGGGAACAAGCAATATACCCGCCACGATTGTCTAAGGATTGGCGGGATGACACATGGATTATCTTGATTTGCAGATTTCATCACGCCTTGGAACGAATTTTCTTGACCATCATTTTCACGTAAATTGTCGTAAATAAATGGTAATTTAAAAAAACAGTAGAATATTTAAAAAAGGGATAATAAATAGTACTATTGATTAGTTTCTTTTAGTACATACATACATACATAACTTCACGCTAGGTCCCTTGCGGGGTAGGCACGAACAACAAAGCGCCACACAGGCCCATTCTTACACACCTCACTTGCTTCTTTGACATTCATAGCTCTTCTTTTAGTGTTCTGCAATAATTTTAGAAAAACAGTAGCCTTATCAGATCGGTGACGATCTCTGTTGCAATTGTCTGTTGTGTAATTCGGAATTTTTGGGCTTCCTAATTAATTTATAAAAAATATTTACACGATGAAATGAGAACTTCCACATTTTTATGAAGATGGTAAGAAATATTGAAAATTTGTTACTGTAAGTATTCTTCAACATGCGTAATCCGACACGCACTTGTCCCATGTTTTCCAATTAATGAATCGCATAAATTTCTTAATATTCAGTTTTTGTGACGGTTATGGGATTTTTGTAAATTCAATCTGGAGACCCTGAATTTGACTCATGTCAGATTAGCTGTCATTTTAGCCTTTTCCGGCTCTTTTGTCAAAGAAGTAGGTGATTTGGATTTTTAACGAATAAATCGAAGTAAATCTTTAATTGTATTGAACTAAATTGTCACTAAATAAACCTATGCGTTTGGAAATAATGATATTTAGTTGTTTTACTCAGTATTTCTTTTATAAAACAGTTATTTAATCCATGTTTTACTTGTCAACTTTATCATAAAAAAAGGTTATGTTTAACAATATTTACAACTTTTAGGCCTCACGATGAAGCAAATTGTTGCTAATCAGAAAGTAAAGATCCCCGAGGGACTTACAGTCCATGTGAAATCGCGGTTGGTGACAGTGAAAGGTCCCCGTGGAACTTTGAAGAGGAATTTCAAACATTTAGCTGTGGATATTCGCATGGTGAACTCTCGTGTTTTGAAGGTTGAAAAATGGTTCGGATCCAAAAAAGAACTCGCAGCAGTCAGGACTGTTTGCTCTCACGTAGAAAACATGATCAAGGGTATGTATTTGTTTGTTTTGAAACTATAGTTTCATATGAATAGTGTCTCAGTTTCATATGCTTTCATTATAATTATAGTGTTGAATTCGCCTTTTTCCTCAAATTGAACTATCCAAATTTTATTGTTACTTGTTTTATTATTTTGATATGTATACCAAAGTAAAAATAAGTTAAAACTGTTGACCCTTGTATGTCTTTAAATGTCAATGTTTGGTGGGAACTTGGCAATGTTTTGCTGTTTAGTTTCTGAAAATATGTAATACTAGAGTTAAGGCAAGTATTGTATTTGTGTGACAAATGGGTGCAGTATACATATATGCCATTTTACTATAAAATAAATTTTGGGTGGTGGTTATAAAATAAAATTATCATGATCTAAATTTTGTACAATTCACATGTGCATTCTGAAATATTATTCTGTTGTAGGAGTGATTTCTATCATTTTCCAATGAATCAGAGGTGAGAGCTTAGAAGAAATTGTACTTGTGTTGCATCTAAAGGCTAGAACTGTAGGGTAGTATGTGTACTTTTTGCTTCACTCAATGAGACACTGAAATCGGTGGTTCTCTTGTTTTATTCCTTGTCTTATCTAGAGGGCCCAAATTCAACAGTATGGCATAGGTTTTGTTGAATGAATCAAATTCGATAGAAGTTGTGGTAGCATAATAGCTAGCAAACACATCCCACCTCAAAGGCACGGGTTCAATCCTGGCCGGAATGCATGCACACTTAGTCAGTTTTCTGACCTAATGTGTATATCGTTACAATCCCATGTGCTGATAACAGTGAAGGAAAACATGTGATGCATCCTGCACAGATAAATTATGTGTCCAAACCTGCCAAGCCGCCTTAGACAAGCGTGGCAGGTATACTGTTCCCTAAAGTGGGAGGCCCGAGCCCAGCAGTGGGACATTTAAGGACTTATTACTATCTACTATTAAATGCTTCAAATTATAGAGAAGCCCACTTCAAATTAATACATGTTGGTGGGCAAGACACTTCCTTCAACTTGAAATTACAGAGGACACCGATTATCACTGATTTTATTCAATTTATTGAGTATTTTTCAAGGGACTGGGAAAAATTTCAAATTATAAAAAATATAGATTTAAATAGTGTTAATCAAGAGTCAAATGGACATAAAAAATTCACAGAAAGCAGCAATATGGAGAGTTTTGGAGACATCTATATAGTGCTTGGAGTTAGGTTTTTTTCATGATTTATTAATGTGTTAGAAGTATCCATTTATTTCATTATCCTTGGTAGTGAGCAGCCAAAAGAAGAATTTAGAGAATTGATGCAAGTGTCTAATTATATTGTTTATTTTACTTTTCAGGTGTGACCAAGGGCTTCCAGTACAAAATGCGTGCTGTATACGCTCATTTCCCCATCAACTGCGTCACTACCGAAGGAAACTCAATTATTGAAATCCGTAACTTCCTCGGGGAAAAGTACATCAGACGAGTGAAGATGGCACCCGGTGTCACAGTTGTAAACTCTCCCAAACAGAAGGATGAGCTGATCATTGAAGGTAATTCCTTGGAAGATGTCTCCAGCTCAGCTGCCCTTATCCAACAGTCTACGACAGTCAAAAATAAGGATATCAGAAAATTCTTAGATGGTCTATATGTCTCTGAAAAGACCACTGTTCTACTAGACGAAGCTTAAGGGAATTAAATAGATATTTGAATTGGTGTGTTTTATTTCTTAATTTTGAAATAACTACAAGGAATAAATAACAAGTGATAATAAGCTAGTGAAATTCTAACTCCTACATGATTTGGATGGCATCATATAACTTTGCCAATTGAACATAATCAAATTTATAAATGTGTATTTATATGAATGTATATTACGCAGGCCTACACTTCTGTTCTTGCTATTTTGAAGCTACGCTGTTTGTAATAAATTACAATAATCTCAGTGTTGTACTTTTAAATTCTCTTTTAATGTTACACTGTAGTAACAGTCAACGAACCAAATAAGTCCTATTATATTAATGAGCTCTATGAAACTATTGACATTCAAAGTAAAGTGACTTGTGGCGCCATCTAGTTATATAGAGTTTAGTTTTTGCTACCCGATTATCAAAGTAGTGTACTACGATAGGATAATAGGTACTAATGCCTGATTTACATTATTACAGTCCAGCGCTGGATTGTTTACTGGAAAAATGAAAACCGGCACTGGAATGCACTGAACCAGTTAGCATTCTAGTCCAGTGACTGGATTGGCGGTCTACTTTTGAATCCAGTGCAACTGGAATAATGTAGACGGCCAATCCAGTGCTGACGCAGTAAACATGTATAGGTTGTTTTTGCGGATTTAAAAATGGTAAAGAAGTTATCTGAAGATCAAATTTTAAAGTTTGTCAGTTTATACAGAGAAAATCCTTGTTCATGGGATATAAATCATCGGAAGATTATATCATTATGCCGTCATTCTCAATGCCAGTCTATATTCAGTGCGATCTTCTAACTTCAGTTGTTGCAAAAGCATTATCTACTGACCCTCCTTTTTGATCTCTTTTACTTATCCTATTTCTCAACCAAATCCGTTCCTTTTTTCTTAGTTCCTTGTCAACCTCATTAATAACTTCTTGTAGCAAGAGTAATTGAGCATGTTTGAAACATTTTCGAAACTGATCTCTTCTTGAAATCATTGTCATTTTAGTGTTCACACTTCAACGGCTTCTAAATAACTGGAATAATGTAGACGTTACAGATTCAGTCCAGCACTGGACTGGATTCTCGCTAGATCACTTGACTGGAATAATGTAAACCGGGCTTAAGACTTACCTGAGGTGTCGCACAAATAAACTACGTTTCCAATAAAGCTTTACTGTTGAGTTTATCATTACACTAGAGTTGGAGCCGCGTGTCAAACTAACCCAACTCCCGGGATAAAAGGTATATAAATGTCCGTGTCGGTATTAAAACAAAATTACCGATTGGGTACTCCTTGTAGTTTTACCGTGAAAGCTTAACAGACAGAGTTACAATCGCATTTTTTTACAGATGATGATGTTTTATATCTATAGACTTGAGAAATTGTTGGTCTCCCATACAAATTTCCATCCCTTATTTCGAACCCGTTCTAGTTTTATTTATTTATCCCCGTCTATCTATCTGTAACCTACTACACAAATTATAAATGTCCAAAATGACCAAATGTCCAAACTACCCTAAAACTTTGGAATTTTAACAAAAATGGCAAATCACATAAAACCAAAACTCATCCCACTTTCTGGGATAACCTTTACCTTTTATAAATCTATCCCATTACCCGGGGTGAAGTTTCCCTGGCCACCCTCTGTATTAAAATATCATATACACCGAATTTCAGCTAATATCGGTCCAATAGTTTTTCCATAAAAGCATAACAGAGAGATAAATGTATTTAAAAAAAGTATCCTATGTTCATCCTCGGCATCGAAGAATATATATATATACTGAGTTCAGCCAAATCGGTCTCACAATTTTTCCGTGAAAACAGAACAGAGATACAGCCAGTTATTTTCGCATTTATAATATCAATATGATTATCTTATATTTAAGTGAATATTTTAATAACGGCTGTCAAAAATTTGGTATGCATTGGCTTAAAGAATTAATCTTATATTTAAGTCCAAAAATATGAAGTATTTTTCTATAAGGCACGAAATACTTGCTATACAATGGGACCGAATGCAGGCAATACTCACAACAGTATTCATGAAATACGTATCAGAGGTATATAGGCGATACTGCGTAAAATACGTAATGAAACAGCAATAGAATTTTCAACGTAAATAATTTTATTCAAACTATTCTATTGAACATCACTAACTCATAAACATTGTACATCTGCAAATATGGTATTCTTGTCATAATAAAATAACACATAAATTAAGCTTAAAATAATTTTCACATCAACACTCGTGATTATTTTCAATACAATTGTGTTATAATTACGAATAAATAATAAAATGAATATTATTAAAATTCAATAATAAATATCTACATTAAATAAAATCGTCACAAGGATAGTGATATTGTTAATTATACTTCATTCATTAAAACTTAATGTCTAAGGATATTATTTACACAACAAAAAAGGAACCAGGGCAAACATATTGCATTCAAATCCACATACTACATTTACAAACTCAAACAATTACAGAAAGGAATATACTTTATAAAACTGCTCTTAATTAAACCACGTTTGGCAAAACAATGTCTTTTAAACAGGTACCGTTTCAATATACTCCTCAACCAATGTAACTGTGCAATTGAGGGAGGCAAAGTCACAGTCAACTGCTCACTCAACTAACTCACTAAACAACACCTTTTTAACAGTTACTCCTTCAATATACTAGTCAACAAATTTAACTGCACTTCTTATAGCCGGCTGTTCACTAAACCCCATAGTACACATTACCTTACATATGTGTATAGGTATATGTGTACTCATTCAATGAAACTATGCACTCGATTAAGGCAATGTCACAGCTGATTGCTCACCCATTCACTGTACAAGACCTTAACATTTACTGTTTCAATATTCTACTCGATAAATGTAACTGTGCACTCGACTGAGGCAAACTCGTCTACGACTTGTGCACTCGATCACTTTAAATCTTAACAGTTACCGTTTCAATATACTACTCAATAAATGTAACTGTGCTCTCGACTGAGGGAAAGTCGTCTACGACTTGTGCACTCGATCACTGTAAATCTAATACAGTCACTATTTCAATATACTACTCAATAAATGTAACTGTGCTCTCGACTGAGGGAAAGTCGTCTACGACTTGTGCACTCGATCACTGTAAATCTAATACAGTCACTGTTTCAATATACTACTCAATAAATGTAACTGTGCTCTCGACTGAGGGAAAGTCGTCTACGACTTGTGCACTCGATCACTGTAAATCTAATACAGTCACTGTTTCAATATACTACTCGATAAATGTAACTGTGCTCTCGACTGAGGGAAAGTCGTCTACGACTTGTGCACTCGATCACTGTAAATCTAATACAGTCACTGTTTCAATATACTATTCAATAAATGTAACTGTGCACTCGACCGAGGGCAAAGTCGTAGCCGAGTTGTGCACTCGCTCACTGTAAATCTTAACAGTTACCGTTTCTATTCTTTCTACTACTTACGTCTATCAATATGACTGTGCACTTGAGTGAGACAACGTCACAGCCGACTCACTCGCTCACTATACAACGCGGGAAGTGCGAGGAGTATCTGGCGGGGAGTCGCTACAGGGTACACAGTTAAATGGCCAGTTCTTATATATTACTAATCATTCACTTGGCTTACCATATATTTAATTTTGACATTATTTGTATGGAACTTCTGTCAAATTTTAAGCGTCAGGGTAAGATAGTAAGGCAAGTAAACTGTTGGTATCCTATAAGAACCAGCCAAAATGTATGCAAAAAGTTATGTCATGTCCAAAATTAATTGAAATAGGCTACACAGTATGTTTTATTTGGAATAAAAATTGTTAATTTGTCTGTTGGCAATTAAAGAGATGCGTATCGTTTGGCGTCAATTATAACGCAGTTTACACGAAATTATATGGTTACTGTGATAACTGAAGAAAGTTGCGTATTATATGATATCGTATGAAAGTGTATTGCAAGCAAATATATGCTGCTATATTCTTAGTCTAATCGAGTTTGATTTGGGCAATTAAACACCCTGACTAGGAACCTAATACGGCACCTTGAGTCTAGTCAACCAACTGTTCCAACATTGAAATTACATCAAACCTTTCAGTTACCTTGGTTGAGTAAAACATGGTTAACAAGCAGTAGCCAGATGGCGCAGTCGCCTGCTATGCCCAAACACTTATTATCTTTGGTTAAAAATGCTTACTAACCGTTTGCCATAATTCCTTAACATATTAAAATATATCTCAAGTATGCAAACTAATACTTTTGTCATCAACACTAAAAAATAAAATCCATTTTTAAGTACTGAATAATATGGCTAAAAATAATAATTGGTACAAATTATTATTATTATTGCATTTAGTAAATAATGCTCTAATTGCAAACTTGTCATGAATAGAGTCTGGTGTTCAAATCGTGTGACACGCTGCGTCACACGCCGTCGCCATATTTGCAGATGGCGTCCATGATTTCGTAAGAAAATAAAATATTTTTCAATAAATAAATGTCAAACACTATTTAACTGGTGAGACAAATTTCACACCGTATAACATAATTGCTTACTATAAAAATGATCAACAAACAACTTTTGCACCTTGCCTAACGTGTCAAGAAAGTTCTTAGACCACACACTTATCTAGACGGAGTAAGGCGAATAAACGGTACGCAAGAAACTGAAGTTGTGAAGCAGTTGAAGTGATTTAGAAGAAAAAAACTTGGATCTGAACAAACCCACAAATATTACTTTTCTAAACGCCTCCATAAGTTTTCCCTTGCATTTTGATATAGAAATACACACTTGTCAGACTTAATTTTGTATTTCTCACCTGGCAATATTTTTTCTATTAAAATTAAAACCTATTACTAAAACATAATTATATTCTTTAAAAATATTTCTTTACATTAAACCAGTCAAAGGAATAAATAAAGATTTTAAATTTTTGGCTAAACTAAAAATAATGTTTTCTATAATAAAACGTTACTTCAAAGTTTAGTGTTGCCTTTCAATAACAAAACGCAACAAAAATGGCTCGCAGTACTATCCGTAAATGTAAGATTTAGGGGCTTTGTCAGATCTACGTGATTTCAGACCTTTAAAGATTTTAGTATTAGAAGACTTGTACGTCCGTTTCCGTGCGATTAGTCTATCTAGACAATTGTACGATCTAATTGAAGGACATTATGTAGGTGTGCAGAAATATATGCCATGAGATTCAATGATTCCGATATAAATTGCCGCTTGAGCAAACAATTGTTGATTATGTACGATTAGCCTAGCCATGCGTGAGGTGGGATCAACTACTCAGCGTCAAAGTACATAATACTATACAACTAATTTTAAATATCGTTTAAGGTGATAGGTCGAATGCACGTCATCATACTAAATCGCGTAATAATTAATACCGAAACTACCATTGTTGGCACCTCCATACAATTAATTCATCCCATTATTTTATTCAAAATATTAACAAGTCTTAATATTTTTAATGTATATTTTGTAAACATGCAATGATAACAATAAAATCATATGGGTACAAAATAAAAAAATATTGAGATTTTTAATACATTGAATAAATTTACTTTGTGTCAATCATTGGGTACCAACAATGGTGTAGTTTACTCTATATAGCGTAAGCTGTACCACTGTTAGCATCCTATTAATTTATTCAAAACATTGCAATGTCTTAATATTTTTTATTTTGCAGCCATTCAACGATGACGATAATAATTATTGCATGACCACAAAATAAACATTAACGGGCTTACTTATAATAATCTCGTTAAGAAACGATTAGGCATCTCTTCAGTAAGACGATCAGAATCAGACCCTAATCCATTAATATCTTTTTTTTCACTTATAAACGTGTATTACTAGTTGTTTTCCTAAGAGGAGCACAGCTAAACGAAATTTGAATGATTATCGTAGGTTGTACCCAAAATATTCGGCTAAAGAGGAGTTCATGGATAAGATTTTCACTAATCAGCTGCTGAGCAGTTTCTTTAAATTAGGATATAATAACGACTTGAATACACTGACAGGTTAGCAATCACTGGTGGGAAGCCAACAATGGTATGGTTTCCCCTACTTCCCGCCAAAACTATTAAAAATTGCTCTAAGCAACAAAGCTACAATGCGCTAAGAGCATTTTTCAAATAAAATAATGTAGTCCATAACGGTTTTGTAACTAATCCTTTATTATGGGCATATCATTTTATTAGATTTTTTTTTATTACATCCAAGTCCCATATTACTATGACCGTTGCTTCAAAATAAATACATTAATGTTACCAACAACTACTAAGTTTATATTCTTTAGTGCTGCCATATTAAACGTTAAAATTATCTTAAGTCTATTTTATGTAAATTTCAAATGTATTTTATTTATTTTGATGGCCACTTTACGTTCAAATTAAATCCATACTTAAGTCGACGCGATTTAGTAAGACAATCGGCACCGAAGTTTACCCTTAAGGCGTTCGAGCAATGTCCCGTTCAAACACTTAAAATCGACGACGAACATTACAAGTGTATCTAGCAACCTGAGTAAATTAACATTTATCAATACCATTTCAAAATTTCAATAATATAATCAATATACAATAAATTCAATCGAAGCGAACGAATCGGTGTTTTCGGCGCGAATTTTTCATTTCAAATCGATACATTATTCGCGGTGATCAATAAGGTTCGCACAAAAACGTAAGCTTAAAAGTTCTGCGATGTATATATAATTATAATAATCGATTAATAATCTCGGTCAACAATTCGTTAAGCTACTCTGACACTGAACGATTTTGCTAACGTTACCAGCCAGTGTTGCCATTGATTTTGAGAAAATCTGCCTAATACTGTATGATTGGCATAAAAGATAGTGAAATAATTTTAAATGCTAAAAATTTACTTTTTCTGAGGGTAATATCTATGTTATTATTAGTGTTTTTTTTAGTTATAATAAATTCACCTAAATGTTCAAATTAGCACTTCGTACATGTACCTACATTGGCTTTTCATAGATTTTTCTATGTATTGAATTGGAAATCATCGGCGTCAATGCAGAACCTTGTAACTACAATTTCCGTGAAAATTGTGATAACTACATGCAATATGTAAAATTATAACGAAATAATGTCATCAAAAAATGTAGTTAGGTACACGGTCCTGCAGTGACGCCGACGACATAAAATACCATTTTTTTTATAAACAGCAAAAAATACATCGTACTTCAAACTGCTAGCTCCAATGAAGGTAAATACAACACAATCTTTAGTTTTCAAATTCTAACAAAAGTTGGCAACACTGGCTCCGGCTGTGTTAGTAAATCAGTCAACGTCAAAGTAGCTCCACTTAAAGGGAGGGGAGGGGGGTGAAAAATGTACATTATACAATCGAAGCTAATAAATGTCACATGATAATATTATCTAACAAAGCCGATTGATCGAAGAAAGTCTTATCGCAACGTTGTTTCTGACGGCGAGGGGGGGTACCCCTCCGCTCGGTTATTGCTTTGAGGGGCGGCCCACGCGCATACCATCCAAATGAACAAGATATTAAGGTAAAAATTAAATTAAATTTTAGTAAAGTTCAACTTCAAATTGTTAACACTTAAAGTATGTGAATCGATTCCGAGGGATTCCAGAAATTAGAGGTATTTAAAAATTAATTTAATTATTTTATTGAATTTGTAAGAAATAAATAAATAAAAAGTAAAATTGACTAAAGTAAATGAGTTCATTTTTCATCTCATAGTTACCAATCCTGACGACGAGTTTTGTGACTCAACATGCATATTTCGCCAGTTATTGTGGGAACATGCATGTAGGAAATACTGACTGTTCCTCTAAAAGTGGAGATTGAATCTAGAAGTAAAAAACTTACGAGCTAATATTGTTTACTCCATACACTTTTTGGAATCCCTCGAAAATTCATATAGGGGAAACTACCATTATCGGCACCCCAGTACATTAATTCACAATGAAAGTCTATTATCATTTATTGCGTAGCCATACAATGATAATAATAAAAATGTTCTTGCCTGGCTACAAAATAAAAATTATTAAGATTTTGTAATATCTTCAATAAATTAACTGAGTGGGTTGCCAACAATGGTACACTTTACCCTACATAACCCGAAAATTAATGTCAACACGTTCTAATGAATTTAAAAAAAGATTTTCTACTGTCCCTTTTAACTTCTAGTGGAGGACTATAAAGTGAAAAATGTGGATATTGAGCTACAGTAAGCCCTGCCGAAGTAGAATGATCACGTGATACGTTACGTTGGATATCCGTTCATTGGGACGGTGGCGGTGGGGGCGGAGGCACTAGGTGTGGGGGTCGGCGGGGGCCGGGGGGCGGCCTCACAGGGGCTCCCTCCGGGGCACCCACACGCTGGGCCCGCTCTCCGCCGCGATCACCGTCTTCACCTTCGCGTATATCTCCTCGGGTGTATCGCCCGTAACGACAGCTGAAAACGTAAAAAAACATATTCATTTATGGTAAATTTTGGAAACGAGTTTTCTCCGTTATTAACTGGGAACGGCCCCAGAGTGGTCTGTTGTATATTACCCATAACACAAGCGAAATTTGCTTAATTTGGGATATATAGTGTGTGTGATTGCCTGCCGATTTTGTTTTTGTTCGAGATTCACGTAAAATCTACTGTGCTGATTTGGATGCGGTTTTTATGATCGATGGTAAATTCCCGAATCTAAGATTTGCGGTACTTTATATCCCGAGAATTCCACAGGACTTTTTTTTTAAGGTTTTATCCCGAGAATCCTACTAGTTATACGGTAATTTTTTTGAGAGGTTTAAAGTGGACAAGTTAAAAACAATTGATTCCGATGCGAAATTTTCACTGATCGATAGAATCCTTAGCAAAGCAACTGTGTAATATATGCCTTTAGAAAAATTACTTGTTCCGCAATTACTTTTTACGGAAATATCCGGGATTCATATATTTTCATACTAAGAAATCCACTACCCTGCTGGAAATAACCTTTCATTTTATATTAAGCAAAATAACTGTAATCTTTGTTACCTGCCCAATGTGAACAAAGTTGCGGGCAAGTGCTAGTAAATAAATAAACTAAAAGCGCACCTGTAAAATATTCAGCAAACTCTTGCTCCATCTTCAACGCCCGCTCAAAAGTTTTCTTCGCTTGTTCTTCTGTCATCCGCTTATTCATTTCCCTAAAAAATAAATACGCGACATATTTATTATAAGAAATATATATGTATTATTTAAAATAAAACTTCGATGTTTTTGTTCATCCATCTCTGTATATAACATGTAAAGATTTGTAGTTACCGGGGGTAAAGCATTCTCGCAACGTGAGTTGGTGAGAATTTAGATGAAACAAACGAAAAAAACATTTCGGAAAGAGATGGATGATGAACAGAAGAATAACTAAATGAAGATCGAAATTCTAGAGTAGAAGATTCCAAAGTACGTAAGTAAGTAGAGATAGGTACATTTTAGAGAGGGATAGATAGTAAATAATATTATAATACTCACATAATAGACTCTACACTCTTTGGTTTTATAAATATGGCAATGGGATATAGCTGAGCCACTTGCAATCTCTTTATGGCGTTCCCACTCACGTCCAAAATGCAATGTTTACCCTGGAATCAAAACAGAAATACTTTTGGCATTCTACTCTCATTTTTGGATACTACAGATACCGAAACAGCTCAATGTTGTTATGGCGGCATGCTCTACTATGAACGCGTTCTTTTAGTATCTCACAATGCTCCATCTGCCATTCCACATGGCGACCACTGTCGTTATGGTCGTGTCGAAAACGTCACTACGACCGATGTCAAGAGCTGGGTCGAAGTGGGCGTTGACCACAGAGCATTGATTTTCTCTATCAATTAACATTGAAAAAGGCGCCATTTCGAAATCAACTAATGACATCTTTGTATAGTCGTTGTTTATGACATCAACGCCCCACAATCCGTTCCACTCGAGTTTATGATTGTAACGTCCGCAAGCAAGTGGAACGGGAGAAATCGCGGTCGTGAACGTGGTCGTTGTGAGTCTCTTGTGGAACGTAGCCTTCGTGGTAGAGCCATGCTAGAATCATTATCTTTATTACAGCTCTCAGGATCGACTCGATCGATGTGATATTACGACGAGAGAATATCGGCATGAAACGGGCGAACCTTGAGCTAATCTTATTTCATACTATGGTCGATAGTAAATTAGTAATAAAATAGGAATGTAAGGAAATAGATAAATTATATGAATAAAATATATATATGTCGCAGAACGGCCTCGTTCTCACGAGATCTCCTTTAGTTATTGCAGGTTTAGTGGGCGTCATTAGGATAAAATGCGAGCATAAAACATAAGGCCAACGGTTTATACACTTTTAATTTAGATTTAAAAGACATTTTAACATAGTTTAGACCGAGCACCGGGTTCAGGGCACCCACTCATACTTCTTAACTTAACCTTTCTTTAAAATACTCCATGGTCCAACTCGACCTATTGCCATCAACCAAATGTGTCACAAAAACTCCTCAGTCTACCGAAGTAGATACTACCAAAGTATAGAGGGCGCCCTTGACCCCGCTCCGCCATATGCTCTGCTCTGATTGGTCGTTTATTAAATTACAATATTCATAACTTTTATTAGGTTCGAACGATCTTTAAGTTATAGAAACATTTAACAAATCTAATTAAATTAAATTAAGAATTTTAGAAGTAATTAAAATGTAAACAAATGATATTGTGCGTTATACATCCAGTCAACAATACATCCAATAATTATAGCTTCCCTCCGACATATATATATATATTACAAAACTAAGCCTAATGGTTCGTTTTCATCGTATTCATTGAGTATTCAAGAACCCGGTCAACTTCGGAGCGCTTTAAAAACCAGATAAATGAATTAAATTAACTTTGTAGTGAAAATTATTTGTTAAAAAACCCTCTATAAGATTGCTCTGACGTTATTTAATTGCAAAATGGCCAGAAAAAAGTTATAAGACCCAAAAGAAAATTTGTTCAAAAATTATCAGTTATATGTTTTTTGATATATATAGGTTATTTTTACACCCGTCGCTTCTACTCTGACATTGGCAAAATTAATGCCAAAGGCATTGGGGCTAGTACCATTAAGAATAGAATAGATTAGATTGCTCACCTTTTCGGCGACTTCTCTGACCGAGGCGACCGACGTGCCGTACAAATTGTCGTTGTACTGCCCGGCCTCGATGAACAGGTGGTTCTGTATGTCCCTCTCCATCTGCTCTCGACTGCCGACGAAGTGGTAGTCGCGTCCGTCCACTTCGTAGTCGCGTCTCGGGCGGGTCGTGTCTATCAAATTACAAAGCCGTTGGATAATTCCGCATGTTATATTACGAACACAACTTGCGCGCTTGAAGTTCGTACGCATCATTGCGCAGTACAGAACTTTACAAAGCCGTTGGATCATTTCGCACGTTACAGTACGAACACAACTTGCGCGCTTGAAGTTCGTACGCATCATTGCGCAGTACACAACTTTACAAAGCCGTTGGATCATTTCGCACGTTACAGTACGAACACAACTTGCGCACTTGAAGTTCGTACGAGTCATTGCGTAGTTCACAACTATAAGGTTTACAGATAGAGCCTAGAGGCGTGTTGCGCACTCGCTTGGCTGCTATAAGAGCTCACGTGCCATATCTTTCACACAACACACCGTAAGGTGAAATAAACGTTAACATTTGCCTCGACCTGCGCAAACTAAGGGAACTTCACTTGAAGCGCATTTAAGCTTTGCACGTACTGATACATGTCTACAGTCTTGTCACATTGTGTTTAATTACGAACAGCCAACTGCACAAATACATTCCAGACTTTGCAGGAAATATAGAAGTCTTATTCCTGGTTGTATTCTGTTTGATGCAATTTCCTTAGATCTTTCAAAAGAATTGTATAACTTACTTCTTATTTAAAATATACATTGTTGGTACCCCCCCCTTGAATTATTACCTTATTAATGTATTTTCTAATTTAGTAGTGGTATAGTAATGATACTATTTTTTACAGCACATTATTATTATTTTATAGCTACACAATAAAAATATAATAATGATTTCTTAATATCTTGATTAAATTGAAAGGCCAATCACATGTCAACTAGACGTCTTGTTCGGGAATTTCTTGTAGCTTCTTCTCCTTAAACAGCAAAACACGTTGCAAAACCGTTCATAAG
This sequence comes from Dendrolimus punctatus, assembly GCA_012273795.1. Classification (NCBI taxonomy): domain Eukaryota; kingdom Metazoa; phylum Arthropoda; class Insecta; order Lepidoptera; family Lasiocampidae; genus Dendrolimus; species Dendrolimus punctatus. Next base: position 2,148,591 of record CM022538.1, on the reverse strand, counting down.
TAGTAGGAGGTAGACTTAATTTTTGACTTTACTCACGCGGCACACAACTTCCAACTTGTCTGGGAATTCCGAAATGAGGTCGTCGTTTATCCTGTCCTTGAGCGGTCCCAAGATGATCACCGGCCGAGTGTAGTTTATCGTCAACTGCTGCACCGTCTCGTAAGATAACACATTCTCGTCTTGACCTGTGAAATGGGTCGTGTTAGTTTGACAATAAATCTTAAAACAATATTCATATCAAAGACGGGCTGTAAAATATCTTGTCATCAGAGTACTTTTATATTTTTTAATTATTACTGTTTAAACCCTAATTAGTACGCCATCTGACTCGTTATAGATATGATTACGTAACTTGCTAAGAACGTAAAAATCTAAGTGTTTCAGATAATAAAAGTATCTCAATTGATTCAATTATCAACTTATCAACAACCCTACTGTATCGATTACATGCTCACAACAAAAAAATGTTAATTTAAACTAAGACTTTATAATTACAAGTAGATCAGAATAAAAGGTAGTAAATCGTAAAATTTATTTATGCCATTTTTTTTATTCTCTCGTTAATACATTTTTATTTTGAATATTTCAACTAGATGACTATTTTAATATAATATTCAGACTACATGAAAATTGACTGTATTTTATATAAGAAAATACAATTTGCCGTTACTTACATTTTTCTTTAAATGAAATAAACTACATTGTATTTTTAAAGCTTTCTTAAACAAAGTATAGAAGGACAATTAAAGATAGCATAGAGAAATCGTGTATAATTATATTCTAAAATATCCCTTAGCCAAATTCATAGGTTTTCTATGAGAAAAACTTGTATGAAAAATTCTGTAACCATATCTATCTATAGCTCAAACGGCTATTATTAAAATTTGTACATTTTCATATGAGCAGATCTTGCATAAAATACTGTACATTTATTTATAAAAAGTTGTATTAAATGCATTATGTACATAATTAAAATGTAAATACAATAATTTAAAAATTGCAACCGTGCTTAAATAATAATAATATTTTTACGTGCAAAAATTATTTGAGAGTCAAATCTTTGTAAGAAAATGCAAAACTAATAAATGTGGAGATTCATCCAAGTCAAATTGCGACTTAAAGCTCCGTAAAAATATTCTAAATATATTTATATAATTTAATCTAAAGCATTTTTACAGTCATTTATAGTACACAAATTTAGGAGCTACAAAACACTTTCGTAAGTTTGCAATTCAAGTTCCTTGAGTAATTGCTAATAGAAGTGATGGGGACGCACTCAGAGAGCTTTAAGAACATTAAACATAATGAATAACTAAACTTCATTAAAAAAAATACAATACGAAATATAACCTTCGAAGTAAAATCAAAAATTGGTTGTCATTTTTATTAAATCTTTAGTTAGGGAACCATTGTCTCCGAGTACGGTTGTAATACTAAGTAGTACAAAGAAAACTATTCCAAATAACGTTAACACTTGATTTTTCTAGATTGTTCTTAATTATTTTTATATCGATAAAAGTTGAAGCAAGCAAATAAATGACAGAAAACTTGATGAGCTTCTCAAAATATTTTCGTTATGGTATATAATTCTATCGCTATATACATGCTATACAAATTCATAGTCCGTTCTAAAATGAAGACAGAATTAAAACTAAAATTGCCATTTGAAATAAACCACACAAGAATGGACGAGTTAACTATGTCTTAATTCTGTCTACACGTCTATAGCGATTTCGATAAGTTCCAACAGAAGTATAAAGTTGAAAAAAGTAAGCAGTAATATAATTGTCTGACAACATTAACGCGCCGAACGGCTAGGCTCGTAACATAATTACAACATTACTAGCCATATGAAGCGATAAAAAACTAATTCTAAAATAAACCAGCACAGCGTATTCGTGAAACTTAAAAACAAGCTCGAATGACAATGTCGTGGCACATCGCCCGTAGAAAACATGCTAGTGATACGGTGTCGTGTGGTGTACTAAAGACAAAGCGCGCTTGGCGGCTGCGCGTGCGCACAGGCGGCGTCCGGGGCGGCCTCGTGTGCTTCCAGTGGCCCACTGCCCACTGCCCATTGCCCTGGGCCCACTGCCCAGTGCCAACAGCCCAGTGGCCCCGCGGCCAACGGACCATCACCGTAGCCACATGTCCCAAAAGAAAATCGTGAACTCGACGGTGACCATTTCGAGTGCAAAGAGGCTATTAGAATAATCGCGTTGTATGGAGTAAAAAACGACTGAACGAAAAGAAATAATGACAAATAATAAACAAAACTGGAGTGTTATTTAAATGAAAACTACGTTTCTAATTGATGATCATAACCAGAATGCGGGAGGTAAGGTATCGGCTACGGCACTCGCAAGCTACGCCTCACTCCCAACACTTACTCTCGTCCTCGAGATATATTAGCGTTATCTCCTCCATCATGGGAAGTTCCACTCGGTACAAGATTTCCCCTACACGTAGAAAAATTAACGTTACACACACTTTAATTATATACGTCGGTCGGATACCCGCCCGCCGGCGGTTGTGGGATAGGCGAACATGCGTTCACTATTGTAGGCACCTTCCGGTGTTGTCGGTCTTTTTATGAGTTCGTGACTGGCGTTGAAGAAATAAAGAGCAAAAGAAAACATCTGTATGATGTATGGGGCACACTTTGTGTTTTGTATCGGCTCGGGTGAGGCTACTAGAAGCACGGGACGGCGGCCGGACGTGCGTCACACCACCCGTGTGTTCATTGCAACCATTCTCAGGTCGACATTTACTACGTGTGGTACACCGAGATGTATTTCTATCTAGCCCCGGCCATACAACTGAGCTAAAATAAATGTACACTGCGAGCTTTCAAGTCACTGATTAGCGAGAACACTGACAACTCAAATTTTCAAAAATAAACAACATACAAAAGCTGCCAACTTATCTATGAAGTGGCAAACATAAGACATACAGCCGTATTGAATATTCGACTGAGGTTTGTTCTAGACTTGAAATTCTTACTTATGTTACTTACTTAGTAAAGGTTCAGTACGATCAAAACTTAAATACGCCTCGATTGAAGTTAGTTCCATAACTTTGCGCAAAACCAGTTAAATGTTAAGATTATTACATTGTCATAGTGCGAGGGATATGTTATATAGGAGTATATATATATATATATATATATACATATATATATATAGTCGAGTGAAGGCGCGACACAATTCTTTTTTAGCTCTGTACGTATTGTGACGTGTACGAACTTCACGGATGCATTTAAGTTTTGTTCGTATTTGAACTCTATAATATCTCTATAGCATAAATTTATATCCTTGTGGAATCGTACATGTACTGTAAAGTTTCATTTCCATTATTTATGATTTATTATCAAGATGGAAAATTTGCTATTAGTGACGGAGATCAATTCACAGGTAAGTTGGTCCAACCACGTAAGTATTTAGAATAAACATCAACCACTAATAATAACAAAGAGTGAATGAATATCACTGATGTTACACTGATTTAATTACAATTTTGTACCGCATACCGGCATTATTCTTATAAACTAATCTATGATTTCCGTTCGTTCCATACTACACGCATCTTATTATTATTATGAATTGTCTTCTGTTGAGTTAGCACGTTCACTAATCGACTTCCTATCATTGGTACTATGGGCCCATTCAGACAGCTTGGCAAATCGTTTTTTTAACTTAATTAATTTTATTTTCATTAATTATAGTAAATTGCTAAAAACTTATCCACTTCAGTGGGTTGCCATTTTGTTACTCTTCTTCCACTATAATTGTAATTGAGATAAATGCTAAAGCATTCTGCCTGTTTGTCCAAGTGACCCAAAATCTTAAACACACCCTCAGTGAGACAAGTCTCTATTTCCGAGGGATAACAAAATAACACTATTAGCAACAATTGGCTGCGCGATAGTGACACGCAAAATCTCAAATCTAGTAGCCTACAGTAGCTATTTTGGAGATGCCATATAAATTCGAATCAAACTATATTTATTTCATCAGATCAGACTATACCGAAGTTACAAAAAAATTACACGTGTAAACGATTTTTATTAACATTCACAACTGTTTGAATTGTGTTTTTGAGGGGAACTTGTAGGGTTTGTTCTGCTGTTGAGTTATATGCCACATGATCTGTTCTTTGTGGAAATCCAAGATCTGGCTATCTTTTAACAAGTGATAAATGACTCATATAAAATATGTCTTAAACGTCTCTGCCACCGAGACATAAACTCTTTTAAAAAAACTGTAGAAATGTAATTATTTTATGATCGTAAAGTATTAATATATAAAAGTCATTTATCTAAATGCCACGGATATACATTCACATAACACGATTCCTTGGAAAAAGATATGTTCATTTTAACAAAATGCAACAAAATGTCGTCTGGACACAGTTGTATGGCGCGGGAGCAGATTTGTATAAAACATAAGAATATCTAAAACACACGCAATGAGTTAAGTACACAGCTATCCACCAGGTCGCTCACAACATAGTGACATTATTGGTAAAGCGACAAAAAATTATGCCGATAATGAAAAAAACATGGACTATAAACCTATGTTTAATAATCATTTTAGCCATCACCATGCTTCTCAATACTACAAGCGATAGTTTACTCACAACAAACCGCTCAAATATTTCATATTCATACACAGTCATGATAAACATAAAATAGGCTAAAACTTGACACAAACATATTTTAAGGTTTCTTAACGTCAAAATTTAAAAAAAAAACTAATCATCTTATTATATTTGCATGAAGTAGATAGTGTTCACCGACAGTGTAAAGATCGTTTGTGTTTTTAAATTCTTTTTTAAAATATAAGACTAAATGTAATCGAAACAGAACTAACACTTACATGTCAAAAATTAAAAATAGAATAAAAAAAACATTTAATATGAAAGAGTAATTCTTTATGGTACCGCATGTGTGCAATATAGCTTTAGTTTGACAGAACTCATATGTATAAATAGGAACATTTCATTGACCGTTAAGTAGACAAAGTATTGTGGTTAGAATAAGCATACAGCTTTTAATGTAAAACATCCTAATTTAGAACACTGGTTATCAGCAGCCGCATGAAATAAAACTGCGTAAATAACCTACATACAATTAATAGCAAGATAGCGAACGTAATTTTAATAATGAACAGTGAGGTTGAAATTTGTAAAGCGAATTTCAACATTTCCGTTACTTCCAATTTTAGACTGGTCTCCTGCTTTGTTTTACTTTAAAGTTCAAATTGATTCGAAATTTAAAAGTTATTGTTTTATGTTCAACGTTTAAAACAAAACGGAAGCAGTAGACAAGGATAAATTTGGAATATAAAAAAACGGTTTACAAAATTCATCCTAAATATGTGGTGCACTTACCATCCGCATTAGCGTCCTCCTGTGTGTAACAAAGCATGAAAGCTGTAAAGAAACCGATATATTAGTCATAGGATTGCATAAGTACTGAGTTAGTCGAAAATGTTGGTTTCTCAAGGCATCCGTAATAATTGACATAATGTTCTCGAGTGTGTAGTGTTTTATAAGTGAAAAGCATTTATGTCAGACTGTAATTAAGAAGCGTTAATCGTAATATCTGAAACTTTAAAACCTATCTAATGCCTATACCAGATGACATCAGAGTTTATCCTATAAAATAATACTGAATATGGCGTATATAATATCATATTTCATAAGTAATTTTTAATAAATATTAGTTTAGTCAATTTTGTACACCACTAACGTATGGTTTATTTTTCTACATAAAATCCTTGGAAAATGGATTGCTAAGAAGAGTTCTCTGTAAGTGATAAAGCCACCCATTGTAGGAATATATCTATAATATTCATTATCTATGTTCAATTTATTATGATAATCACCGCCCAATAATGAACAATAAAAAGTTTTCATTCACTCACTCATGCAGTTCTTTTGTATCTGTCAGACACACGATGTTAACGTGTCACTGTCAATGTTTAAAAATTAAAAATTAAAGAAAAGGCGAAAGTGACACTGAATTTTTTCTACAACATTTTAAAATAACTCAGTATTATTTACAGCAATATAATTTTTTATTGCACATATGCTTGAAAACCCTGGACCTCGTGTTTTGAAAGCTTTTCTTTGTGATGAAAACGGTGTGATTTATTATACAGTGGTATTGAGTTTATACATTACACTTTGATGACATATGATCGAAACTGCACTGACATTTCCGTTAGGGCCTATATAAATATCATAGATTTTTGATTAAAGAGACGTGAAGTTTTCTTTAAGAAAATTAACTATTTGAAATTATACGTGAATCCTAAGATAGATTACTCTTATTTTAAAGACCCATAAACTGTGCTATTAATAATAATGCCCAAACGCATGCAAACAAGTTATTAGATCAAACTGTTACAAGTGCTAGCAGGAAAAATACTTTTTAATATACTAATAAATATGGTACAAAAATTTACTAAGGAAATAAGTAAATTATTTACTATTAACTTTTCCCTATTATTTCGAAATATGTTGTGATCAATTTACTAGTAGTAACGTATAGTAGCGCCCCTAGCAGACGTAAAAAATAGATAAAACAAAAACAAATATTTTGGTTTTATTATCTTCTGGAAAAACAATAGCTTTTGTTAAAATCTTTTTAGTATTCCTGATTCAAAGCAAATAACTTATTTATTTGTAGAACGACCCAATAATAAAATCATTGAAATTAGTGTACATTTTTAGATAATAGAAAGTTATTATAAGTTTAACCAACTTTGTTATGTGGTAGGTGTCTGTGGATCTAAATATACTCACGTTCTTGATCTGAACCATCTTCAGATTTGCCATCTTCTCGACTCTTCATGAATGGGAATTTCCTGCTGAATGACAATGTTTTCTTCTTCCTTTCGAGGGTCGACTGACTCTATAAATATAAATTTAAAAAAATGCTCTGATAATAATATGCGAGTATGTGGGCGTGTGGGCCAGACGTAGGCAGGAGTTCCCGACGGATCGGCCAAAACCCCGGTTACTACACCATTTTTTTTTATACAGGGGAAATCCGTTTGAGCACCGTAGGCTGCGCGAGGGGAAAGGTCCGTGTGTGGGATTCGCCAGGTCGGAGTGGCACTGGCATCCCACGTTGGGATGTGAAGAACTATTGTCACGCCGCGGTTAGGGATACCCACTAAAACTGTCCGATCCCGAGCGTCCTTTGTCCGGGCTGTGGGCTCGCTCGCGCATTCACCACCAGCCCGGACCGGACGGCGGCCGGTCCCTTTGTGGGCTGGCCTCACCATTTGGTAGCCGGAGATCTGGGTCTCTCCGGCTTCTCTACCTCACCGCGAGGTGCCCCTCACCTCGCGGATCGGGAGACGTGGGGTGCGCGGATCGGCGAGCGTCCCTCCTCTCCGGCCTTTATGTGCGGGCGGGTCCGGTTTCCCCGCTGGTCGCGCACACGGCCGTAGCCGTGGGTGGAGAGCGTGTCGGTTTGCTCCCTCCTGCGCTCCGCCACCTACTTCGCGGACATCACGGTCTCGCAGATGGAGGCGGCTGCGTCCCACGCGTCGACGCTCCCGACCATGGCCCTCACTACGGCCGGGAGGGACAAACCCGCCCTAATGGCCGTGACGAGATCGCGGCGCTGCTCGTCCCGCATGGGTTGCGGGTTCGCCACGAATTTGACTCAGTGGGCACACCGGCAACGGTCTTCCTCGCTAGACGTTCGAGTACTAACCGCGCGAGGTGTGCATTGACTCCCAATGCGCATCGTGATACGGCTTTCCTTTGAAATGAATGTAAATTTTTACACCCATCCAAGTAGTGACCGCACCAAGCGACGCTTAACAACCACGATTGACTAGCTAATGCACTACCAACTGTGCCAACTAGCCACTCCGGTTGGTACACCACACTCATCCTTATTAATCCTGCTGCAAGCCATCTCCCTCCGCGGAACAGCAGGTGGCGTCGATTCTTTTTAATCTTTAATTTTCTTCACTTATTATTAGATTGACTTAGTTCAACTCACACATGCATTCATTGGCTCCAAGTATGACGGTACGCATCATCATGTATTTATTATTTTTCACCCTGATATAATCTATTAATTTTTATTTCTTTATAAGTATGGCAGTTCTCCATATAATGTATTCTCGAGTTTATTTCGGATAATATATGTATTTACTGTTAACTTCTTTGTATGATATAATGGAATTTTTATTTGTACGAAAATTTGACAGAGAAAAAAGGGAATATTCGTGTTTGACAGAAGACATGGAAAAATTTATTCTCGGAAAAATTTGTGTTTTATATATCGCGGGCTTCGAGGCAAAGCATAAGCAAAAACCAACTTTTCAGGAGATACAAAAAACTTAACAAGTTTTTTTCAATGTATTCAATGTCTGTCTATGAAAGTACTTCTACTAGTATTAACCTACTATTAAGACAAAAAAAAGAGGTGGTGTATCGATAAAAATATAAATGATAGACGAAATAAAAAGAAACGCAAATTGTTTATACGCCCCTCTGGCTTGAAGCCCGCGATACTATCAGATGGAGAAAGTCTAATTGGGATTTAAATGGATAAACTAATCGCTATTAATAATAAAACAATCATAAATATTGGTATGCGTATGTCGCATGTGACTGTTATAAATTTCGCCAAAGAACCAAGCTAAGTTTTCAAGTTTATATGATACATTAATAGTTTTACTAAACATGTAGACTTACCTGATATCTTGCTCGTTATGCTTTCAGACGTTCTTCTGACGTGATCACGTATTTTGTCTTTTGTAATGTATTAGTAGTTTAATAATATTTGTTTGTATGCATACAATTTGAATTAATCTTAAAGGCCTGATTTGTAATGTGTAGTTATTCTAAGTAGCACATATTATAGTTAACATTAAGTTTGTTATACTTAGGATGGTGTGCATAGACATTTGACCGACTGTTAAAATAAAATAACCACTGTTTAGGCAACTTTTAGTGTTCACCACAAAATATTCCATGGTTATCGACGAAAAGGTTTAAACACCGGTAAACTTTAATCGGACTTTTGAAGGGACTTTCTTATGCAGTTTGCGTAATAGTCTTGCTTCTGGTGCCGGTATTTACTTATGTTCCACTGTTATTTTAAACAAAGTTTTTTATTTAATAATTGTAGCATTGAGTAAAATGCCTCCTGCTTTAAATTTCACAATGGAAGATGACATTATAAATTCGCTAGAATATCTACATAATATAGACATAGTTACAAGGAGGCATCGAATTATTCAAGAGCGTCGGAATTTCTTTGAAGAATATGAAAAAGTATTGTTCGTAACTACATTTGTATGCATGCATGCATGTATGCACCTACCCGTTTGTTTTCAATGACTTATTTATATTTCATAAACAGATCAGTCAAAATCTGCTTTTCACTGTTACAGAAATTTACTGTACCTTTTTTCTTTTCCTCCATGTTTGTAATTTTTATAATTAAAGTTTGTAATACTATATTGGTTAAAATTTGATACGTTAACCAACATCTACCAGGTTACGCAAGTACTACGAAGCGAATGACATATGTAAATTGACATAAAATATTGCACACAACTCGTCACATTAAATAGGACGCATCTATCATAAAAGTAATAAACTAAAACGTATAAAATAACTTCTTTCTAAAGCTATTATTATTAATATATATTAATAATAATAGCTTTAGAAAGTTATTTTATACGTTTTAGTTTTTTAGTTTTTGAAGTCGGTTTTTTTAAACGAAGTTTTTAATTTTTATTTGTTACTTTTTAGTGTCTAGCTATGTATGGGTGGACCTACGAATGGTGCCGCGCTTCTTCAAAAATATAGGTCCCAAAAAAATGTTTGTAAAATGAAAACTACTGGGCCAAACTGTGTAAAATTTTTAGGGGACCAATTGGAAGCTATTCCACGTCGAACAAAAAAGAATCGCGTAAATCGGATCATAAATCACGGAGTAATCGGCGAACATATATAAAAAAAGGAACAAAAAAAAAGATCCCGACGAATTGAGAACCTCCTCCTTTTTCGAAGTCGGTTAAAAATACCATACTAACGCAGTAACTTCTAAACTTTGTAAGCAACAAATTCGTAATGTCATTTAGCTTTGACGGATTTTGCAGACGTCAATTGACATTTAGTCTAGTTATATCATCACTCTTTTCATTCGCCATTCAAAAACGCCCAATACCGCTCGTTTACCTAACCGAAAAGGAAAAGATGTCGGTGAACACTAAAAAGACGCTCCTCAATTATGTCGACTGTTAAGTTCTAATCACCTGTTTAGTTCATTCAACGTTTTTCTCCAGTCTATGAACTTCATTCTTAGCCGATAGCCTTTAAACGTGTTAGGGTTTCTTAGATTCGTTTCTTCAAAACTATAATATTATAGGAACGTTTCGTTAATTTATCTAGGCATAAATGCTATGGAAATACATAGGCATTTAATATGAAATCTTACATAACCATATGTAAAGATGATAGGCAGGCTCGTTAATTTATGCATTATATGAAGAATAAGTTATATAAAGTTACATTAATATAAAATAAGTCTTGATTGACTTCTCCGGTATTAACAGACAGAAAATAATTTTGTACATTTTTTTGTAGGTTTAATGGTTAATTAAATAATTAGTTCTAGGGTTAATTATATATAGGACCTGGGTGTGCTAATACGCTACCTAGGAGCTATGATACACAGTCTCTTGCGGAAAAAATATATTAATCTAATTTAGTTTCATTTAAGGATCCTTAAATACAATATTGTCTTTAGAAACTTAATTAGATAACATTACTTCTTCATAGCCGGGAACTATTGGAAGATTTTGATGATTCTTTCAAGTAATATAATTACTTGTTACTTTGCTATGGGAGATTAATTATATAGTCTAGTCGACAAGTTGAAAATGGTACAAAATAGAGATACTGCTCTTAAAATTATGTGCGATAGCTCATTGGATCCGGAATGACGTCTAGAAAAATGTGCCAAAAGCGTGTATTAGCACATAAAGAATTGCAAAAGTTATAAACAATTGAAGATGAAAAAAAAAATGGCATTTCGTTTTTTGCCAATATTTAATAAACTATTAATATTTAAGAAATTTCAAAAAAAGATTCTGAAAGAGGAGGAAATTTCCAATAAAAAACTTCTAACTCTTGGAACTCTATCTTCATTATTTATAATTTTAATTTAACGCTGAAAATAGGTCTGCGCGTGACATTTTTAGGATGCGCGAGTGGCGTCAAAAGCGAGTACGGCACATTAATTAATTTATTTAAGGTACTGAATATTTCTTTTTAAATTTGAAAAAATTATGGTGTGTTCTGAACACTATAATTAATTTATTCCCGTTGAAAATTTTACTTAAAGTTAATTTTTCAACAAGTTAAACAATTGTTAACTAACGAAATTTTCTCGAACTACCGTCTTAATTGTAAGTGAAAAAAAATGTTTAAATAATGGTCATAAAAATTTTTCGCTTCGTAGAGCCTTTCTTACATACATACTTAACAAGATCGTGCCATAAAAGTTAAAAAATATTTATACTTTGTTTATAACAATTTTTTTACTAAAACAAAAACTAAAAAATCCAAGTAATGTTGTTAAATATTTTTTAAAATATCAGATATATTTTGGGAGAGTGACTCTGATGTGATACGTTCACTCAACTCTTATGACTTTTTCAACCCATTTTACACTTAAGGCACTCCAAAAGCGTTTTGTAAATTGTTAGGGTGTACTGCTGGAGAGTTTCTTGTCGTTTCTTTTAGCCAGCGATAGTACGTTGTGAACCGACGTCGCTTTAGATAATGTTTATAATCGATTCAATAAATTCTTATTAAAAGATTGGAGGTTCTTCCTGTGTCTTGATGTGAGCTCCTTTACTGATAGCTAATGCGGTGGCATAGCATCAGCCGGGCGGTTAAAAGGCACAAAATCATATCATTTGTTATGAAAATACACATTAAAATTCCTTTTGGCTAAACAAAGGCACGGCGTACTCAGGTGAGCTTATGTCATGAGTTGATACATTTGTCAGTATTCATAAAATGCATAACATTTTACACTTACAACATATTACTACAAATTATTATTTATACAAATATTATACACCGATCTTTGAGTCTTCCTGTTTTTTGATCAACGTTCCTATATAACCTACCTTTTGAACATAGGGTTGCAATGAGGGGTTCCTACTACGAGATGATCACGATTTATGGCCAATATTGTGTTTTATTCATTAAATAAATTTTATTAATTTTCATTTTATAAATTCTTTAATTTTATTTCTCACTCTATGCTTCGGCTGGAGTATGTCATTCCTAGACCTTTGATTCACGGGGTGTACGGTACACAAGCCGTTCCCACCCCTGAAAGTAGCTAGCCTGATATGGTCTTGGGGGAAGTAGGAATAAAACCACACCTATGGTAGATGTAGCAAGGAAACTCTTGAGAAGTAGATTATATGCATGTTTGTAATATAAGCTTACTATAAGATCATCTAAAGTTCCTTGTCGTCGAGGAAGTGTAAGGCGCCGTCCTATTGTCATCGCTCGCGCGATGGTTGCGATGCGATTTCATCGTACGATGAAACCTGTCGCGCGATTAGAAGGCGCTGTCCTATTGTCATCGATGAAACCGGTTTAGAATCGTGTTTTGGAGCGATGCGATCACATTCGAAATGGCTCTTAACAGAGATGCACAGTTTCTGCTATCGGGTAATACTTCTTTAATCGTAAATAACATTAAAAAAAGAAAACGTGGACGACATAATATACTTTATGAAAAATAATAAAAACTTCGTTTAAAAAGCACCGACTTTAAGATGTTTTTGATAATATATATTAATAATAATAGCTTTAGAAATAAGTTATTTTATACTTTTTAGTTTTTGAAGTCGGTTTTTTAAACGAAGTTTTTTTTTTATTTGTTACTTTTTAGTGTCTATCTATGTATGGGTAGACCTCCTTAAAAAATATAGGTCCCAAGAAATGGGAACAAAAAAATGTTCGTAAAATGACAACTACTAGGCCAAACTATGACAAATTTTTAGGGGACCAAATGGCAGCTATTCCGCGTCGAACAAAAAAGAATCACGTAAATCGGATCATAAATCTCGGAGTAATCGGTGAACATACATAAAAAAAAGGAAATTCTGACGAATTGAGAACCTCCTCCTTTTTTGAAGTCGGATTTGATCGCATCGCACGATCGCGCGACCTTCAATAGGACATTCAGTAGTTATCAGTATGTTTGAACGCGCCGTCGCACGATCATTTTTTGATCGCATCGCATCAACCGCGCAAGCGTTGACAATAGGACGGCGCCTTAATGGTGTAGGAGAAACAAATGGTTTATTAATTGGGATTAATGGTTTTATTCACCTATTTTCACCTTAACCCACCTTATACCCTGTTAGACCCAATTCATAATCAATAACACATATATTATCAACCACAATGTATAGAAGTACTCCGTAGTGCTCACCGTAGAGACCGGCGTGCCTTGTCCCTGGAACTTGACCTGCCTGTCCCGCGCCCTCTGTTTCCTTTCCCATCTCCGTTTCGACGGTATAATCCCGATTGCGTCCGCGTCCGTCTTGTCTAACCGTCTGTCATACACACAAAATAGAATTAAATAAAAAAAGTTACCATCGCACAACCTAAATAATTGTCAAACGTTTATAGCGGCTTTAATAATTTGTTTTGCTTGTCACAACTAAGTCTTTGAAAAATAATTGTATAACGTCTATATGTATTTAAAATCAGCTTTTTTAAAAAAGGTTTTTAAATACAAGCTTTTGAGATATCATGTAGCAGCAGCCTGGATATCATGCAGCAGCAGAGTGCTAGCCAAGACTAGTAAAACAAGCCCAAACACGACGGGTCTAATCTTGTTTAGTTTGAGAGTTCCTATGGCCACCTTCCGACTCCATCATCAGATCAGCTCCATGGTACCATACTATTGAATTGTCACGCGATATACATATATGTGCAAATTTCAGCTCAATCAGAAACCGGGAAGTTCGTCAAATTTAACTTGCAAGATTCCAACCAAACTTACATACTTACATAGGTACAGATGTACCTATGTAAGTATGCATGAAGTATATGTATTGCAAGTTAAATAAAAGCTTGTAAAAAAGAGTCTGAGTAGACAAATAATTATGATAAAAAATAAACATGTCGCAAGGAAAAGGAAGTGGATTTAAATTTGGACTTATATGTATGACCTTAAAAAGTTTTCTCCATAAAAACTTTTGGATTTAAATTTGATACATCACGCACACACTTACTGAAAAGTAAAAGTACCTTCCTGCCTTAAATGAGAAGAAGTATGGAAGACATAAAAAAAAATTATATTCATTCGAACAACTGAAACCTGCCACATTCAGAATCAGTTAACGAGTAATTAAACTATTTGTGAATTTTATCTATCTAGATAGATAACACTTTATTGTACACAATTACAGAAAACACAGAAGAAATTATAGCCTAAAATATTTTAAATGTGCACAATGGGCGGTCTTATCGCTAAGAAGCAATCTCTTCCAGACAACCCGTGACAGGGATAAAACAACTTATATCGGTCAAAGGTCGTATACATAAATATTAGACGATATGCAGCTACTTACATATATTTTATACTTAATAGACATACATATATATATATGTATATATATATATATATATATATATATATATATATATATATACAAATATATACATAAATATATGTAGAAATATCAAACATCACTATGTTGCAGAGTGCTTTTTTGTCATGCATCTATAACATTATAAACATGGTGTGTCAGCACATTGAAGCTATTAAAAAAAACAACTGGAATACACCATATTATATAAAAGATGAAGAACATGGTGTAATTATTTTTAGATTTCTTGTCTGTTTTTTCGGGATTCAAATAAAAACTACTGGGTCGATTTCGATACGGTTTTTGCTGATCGTGAGCAAATTCTTAGATTTAATTTTGTCCCGCGAATACCGCGGGAATTTCAAATCAAGCGTGGACAAGTCGCGAGTATATCCTAGCTAATAATAAATTCAAAACATGAAAATGTTATTATCTATGACAGCGTATTGTGTAGCGTACATAATATTGAAAATATGCATTATGGTAATTGTTTACCTAGCAATAGTCATAAATAAATTTATTTTAGTATGGATTAAAATAATGCATTTCCTGACCTCGCTTGCCACCATTCGTCGTCGGATGCGTTCGTAACATGCAATATATCGCCATAGCGGAATGGAAGTCCTCTTGAAGGCAAACCATCGTCTCTTGTGGGATCATAGTCGAATAGAGCCCTGCATAATAAAAAATATCTATTTATTTCTTTCCATTTTTTTGCAATCATTTGGAGTTGGCACAATCTGCCTTTTTCGTCCATACAGCACACATCGGCACAATCGATTTATCCAACAAATATTTGTTGGCGGGAAACATGAACAAATCAATCAAGTTACAACTAAATTATCTTAGTGTGGTATTTGTCGAGTCTAAAGTAACTTTCATGAAAAAAAAATAGAAATATAGCAAAGAGCACTTTTTCAGTTTTCATATAATAATAAATAATAATGTCAGCCCATAAATGTCCCACTGCTGGGCTCGGGCCTCCCATTATAGGGGGATCGGACAGTATACCCGCCACGCTTGTCCAAGGCGGCTTGGCAGGTTTGACACATCGGTTATCTCGATGTGCAGGTTGCATCACGATGTTTTCCTTCACCGTTTTTAGCACGTGGTAATTGTAACAATATGCACATTAGATCAGAAAACTGACTAAGAGGTGCATGCGTTCCGGTCAGGATCCAACCCGCGCCCTTCAATTTATGGGCGCGTGCGCTAACCATTACGCTACCACGACTTTTCATATTAATTCCGAAAGGTTGAAAAATTTAAAAAAAAATCAACAATAACAACCTTACACAACTGGTTATAAAAGACAATTTAGTATTACGTGTTTCCTCCCCATGCTCTGACTGCAGCTTTCATCCGCCTAGGACGGATGATATCGACCGAAAAGAAATGAACGAAAAATGTCTGTGAGCTTTTTTCTTTTCTTAAACGAGAGCTAAACAAAAAAATATAACCCGCCAGTGTTTGTAAAATTCCATTATTTGAATTTTTGGGGTTTTTACTAGAATTCCACTAATTTTGCCAGTTTATGAAGTTTGTTATACACACCTCTGCACATCAGAAATCTGTTATTTTTACACAATCCATCCATCTTTTTTCTGGTTTACAATCATCAATCGATTCAATTATACATTCTGAATCACACAACGAGTCAATTAAGAATAAGATCGTATTTGCAGACACCTTCAGTTAGTAAACTCAACCTTGTGTCATGTATGTACTGGCAGCAAAAAGATTTTGTGTGTGTGTGTCTTCACTAATTTTTATTAATATAAACATATTATCATTATTTTTAAGCCTACATCCATCAACATTTTATAATTCAAAAAATTCAATCTAAATTTCACTTTGAATCACTATGATAAAGTTCTAAAATCAATGCACTGTTACGAACAATTGCCTTTGACCTACGCATAAAATAATATCTGCTTTAAATACTTAAATGGCAAATGAATATTAGCTCTACCTGTATATACATACAGGTAGAGCTAATATTCATTTGCCATCTTTTCATTTTTTATTTAAATTGAAAATTAATACTAACGGGTAAAGAGAAATGTGTTTTATTTCGAATTAAATAAAATTAAATTTCATGTATTTATCTTTTGTTTATTTTTTTTATTGCAGGAGTTCAGCAGACAGGCAGACGGCCCACTTTATGGAAAGCGGTCACCATCGCCTATGGACATTTGCAACACCAAAGGTGCTACAAATGCGCTGCTGCTCTCTTAAGGGAGACTGGAACCTGGTCACTAATGCCGGAACACAACTCAATGTTGTTATGGCGACATACTCTAGACCAGGGGTGGTAGCCATCCAGTTGGGAAAATACCCTACCACCTGGCTGTGGGTTGTTTTGTCGCCTCTTACGACAAGCTGCCCGGCCGCAGGAAATTGTATTCTTTCTCCGTTCCTGCACGGATAAACTAACTGGTAAACAGCATGATGATGTGCACAGAGGTCCCACAGCTTTCATGATATCTCTCTTTAGTGTCATCGATTTTCGCAATGATTCTAAAAAAGTTTCACTTCAATAATAAGCGGGTGTCAATTGAACTGTTGAAACTAACCTGACATACAAAGATCGCTTCTGCGATGTCCTTAGAAGTGTATTTTGCTGTTTGAGTTCATTGATGCGCGCCTCGAATTTATTGTACTCCTGCGGTCTATAAACCACTGTCAGTTTCACGTGTTGTCCAGTACTCTGGGAATAATTATTAATTATCAAGTAAATAATAAATCGAAGTTTAGCATAGACAGCTCATTCATCCAACAACCCTCTTCGTTGCGCAACATAAAATTGAAATGTCAAGTATTAGTGGTAAATTAGATTAGGCTCCCATAGAGTAAATAATAAGCATAAACAAAATAAAAACTAAATAATTAAAATGAACAAGTTGGCGGTAGGCTAAATAAAATTTTAACAATAGTCGTCGACAATTGGGATTGTTCACGTTTTTTCAATCTAGCTATTTGCAAAACCATTTCGAAGAATAGTGTCCCTAATCATTTCTGTCTAGTTAAAATTCCAAAAAACGTACGATTTTCTTGTATTTTGTAAGAAATGCGTTTGACCTTTATTTGACCTTACTAAATCCAATCAGGTGGGCCGTCTGTCTGTTTGCCTGCTTCAGGTGTAAAAAAAATTCTAGCTGTACATTATTTGATTTAAGTACTGTAACATGGGGTTTCCCTAAAGACCACTTTTATAATTTAATGATAACTATAGAAAATAATAATGGTTGAACACGAAAAATTACAAGCCTAGCGACAAAAAACACTAAAATGATCACGATTCGTAATGAGTAATGACAGTGACATTTAAATAGTAGCACAGATTACTATGATTATATATAGATAAAACTTACTTTTATTATTTTTGTTTTCTAGGCAAAAAAATCAATGTAAACTTGTCCCTTATGACGTCATCGGAGAAATAATTTTAAAATCGAATTATAAAAAAACTAACGCTTAATATACAAAAATATTCAAATTAGTATCTTAAAATACCCTATTTTACTTAATAAAATTACGCTTTTCAGTGGCCGCTTGTCAGTGACGGCCACTGAAAAGCGGCCGAAATGTCGGAATAACCAAAGTCAAATAAATTACCGCGCTTAAAACAGTTAAAAAGTTGTTTTATTCAGTATTAGTACTTAGGGAAAGCGTCAATTTTCATTTAACTTATAATTTCAGATTTAGTCAATGAAGCCCACTTGAAAAAGTCACGTATTATAATAAAAAATATAATAACAGTCCGTAAACATCCCACTGATGGGCTCGGGGTTCCCACTATAGGGGAACGGACAGTTGTCCTCAACGGCTTGGCAAGTTTAACATGTATGAAAGCTGGACACTGTTTAGCCATAAATTATTCACACAAACACTGGCTTACACATTTACTTAATAATAAATCATAAGCTAGTAAAGGGTGGTTAAATTGTAAGGGCCGATGTTGAATGTGAACCACACCTAAACGCCAAGTTTTTTTCCGAATTTTATTTGACATTTCTCTATTTTAGACTTACTCAATTTGAACCATGGAGAGATACACAATCCAACAACGTGTTAAAGTTATCCAGACTTATTATGAAAATGGGCGTTCAAATCAAAATGCATATCGTGCACTTCGTGATTTTTTTGGTCAATTTGATCGTCCAAATGTGCGTACAATCGCAAAAATCGTGGAAAAATTCGAGCAAACCGGGTCTGTAGAAGATGTGAGAACACCAGTGCATGCTCGTACAGCTCGTACTGCAGAAAATATTGCTGCTGTTCGCGATAGTGTGGCTGAAGGGCCGTCCACCTCAACTCGTCGTCGTGCCCAACAATTGCACCTCTCACGCTCGTCGTTGATGAACATTATGCATAAAGACTTGCATTTACACGCTTACAAGGTGCAATTGGCTCAAGAACTAAAGCCTCTTGACCATTCCAAACGTCGTGAATGGGCAGAATGGTGGCAAGAAATGGCAACAGTGGATGATCAATTTTCGAATAAAATCATCTTCAGTGATGAGGCACATTTTCACCTCAGTGGATTCGTCAATAAACAGAATTGCCGCATTTGGGCGAATGAGAATCCAAGAGTGATTGTCGAAAAACCAATGCACCCACAAAGAGTGACTGTTTGGTGCGGTTTATGGGCTGGCGGCATCATCGGGCCGTATTTTTTCCAAACTGAGGCCGGTCAGGCAGTTACTGTGAATGGTGTTCGCTATCGTGAGATGATAACGAACTTTTTATGGCCCGAATTGGAAGATATGGATGTAAACGATATGTGGTTTCAGCAGGACGGTGCCACTTGCCACACAGCTAACGAAACAATGGCTCTTTTGCGCAACAAATTCAATGGCCGTGTTATCTCACGTAATGGCGATGTCAATTGGCCGCCAAGATCATGTGATTTGACATCGTTGGACTTTTTTCTTTGGAGTTATTTAAAAGAAAAGGTGTACGTCGATAAGCCAGCAACAATTCAAGAGCTAAAGGATGAGATAATTCGGCACATTAACGGCATAGAACCTCCATTATGCCTCAGGGTCATCGAAAATTTGGACCATCGGATGGAGGTGTGCCGCCGTGGTCGCGGCGCCCATTTGGCCGATATTTTATTCCATACATAATTGAGTAACACCAATATATCATAATAAAATTAAATTACAATAATTTCCTAAATAGTTTGTATTTTATTCAAAATCAACATCGGCCCTTGAAATTTAACCACCCGCTACAATAAAGAAATTTATAAATAATCTAATACAATAAAAGAATATTGCATTCTACCCATAGTCCCTCGCTGAAGACTAAGTAGAATACTAAAGCCTAGATCACTGTTTACTTAGTTATTTGAACTAAAGAAAGATTTTTCAAAAATTACCACTTGTTTTAAACTTTAAGTAAAGATTTTTAAATAAGAAATCACAAATAAAAATAAAAATATTATGCAGTTCAGTTACCTTGAGTGCCTTGGCAGCCTGTTCATGAGTCGCGTGGCTAATATCAGTATCATTGACAGCCAATAGTCTGTCTCCTCTCCTCAGGGCCCCAGACCGCTCTGCGGGCCCCCCAGCTAATAGGAACGAGACGTAAATCCCATGACCGTCTTCACCCCCCACGATATTGAATCCCAGACCCTGAGGTCCCTTCTCCAGCTCCACTACACGTGACTCTTCGGTGCTTTCACTGCCGATTACGGATATCGCTCCAACGCCGTCGGTCGCGTCTTCGCGACGTAGGGAGTTGGCTGCGCTTGATGCTGCATAATAAAAAGGTAAGAATATCGCAAATTGGATAAAGCTTAAGTTATCGTATAATACGGCCGGCGTAACTTGGCCAATGTGAACATAGGCCCTGCGAACTTTAGAGCATGTACACTCGTCTGATGAGTGGGCATACGACTCGTCAGTGAATACAATTGGTCGCCCTTCATCCCTGTATTTTTTCCTTGCTTGGTACTAGTTGGTCACTGTATTTTCTTCAGGAGTTTACATGCGCTAAAGTTCGCAGAGCCTATGTTCACATTCGCCAAGTTACGACGGCCGTATTATATCATCTTGAATATTTATTGGTATAGTGTGCAAAAAAAGAATACTTAAAATTAAATTATATGATTTGTATTTTAAATTGAACCTGTACTAACAATAGATTAACATGTTAAGACTGACCATTTTAGTTACTACATCTCCATTTTATGTGAAAATTAATAAATTTACTATGTTATATTATTTAAAAAAGTCTGCACTATAAATAAAGATGTGGTCGAATTTACGGACCGAAGTTATCTGCAAGTGCAATCATGTTCGTGTTTTAGTCACATAGTAGTCTATTACTGTATGAAAATAAATTTTGTTGTAAACTATCATGTTTCTTTAATACTATTTTACTTTTTTCCGGGAATGCTGGCCTAATTTTTTTATAAAATGATAAAAAATATTATTTATAGAATTAAAAGATAATTTTCAATTAAATTTTCCATTATTTTTTACAGGAAATGTAACCAGTGGCAAATTCAGAATTTTACTATTGCCCAAAATTGGGCAAGCAACATGAGGGTAGGTAAAAAATTCAAGTCACGGACGGTTGTGTCGCCGACATTCTAGGTTTTAAAAATCCATTCATAATGTTTTAAATAAGGTTATTTGAAATGTTATCACGACAAAAGTTTTCTCGAGAAAGAGAGAGTTTGACAGACCAAAAACGTAAATATTAAGAGTTATAAGTGTTGCTGCGAGCATAATTTTATAAATAACACGTACAAAATGACAATTACTGTTTAAATATCAAACAATGTGAATGTAACACTCACGTGTGTTGGCTCTTGAGGTTCTCGGCGAAGGTTGTCCATGTCTCGGCCCCGGAACCAAAACTAGGACGACCCTTTCGCCAGTGGCTTTCAAAGCGGCGACTGCTTCTTCGTGGGTCACATTAGCCAAGTCCACATCACCGTTCTGGAAGGTCCCATGACATCAAGTTTTTTAATTTATAGTTCTTCATACAAAAATAGGTGAATATATATATTTAACGTCAAGATGCTCCATTCCAAATGCACCCTCAGTCAACATCAGCTCAGATAGGGATCTAAATATGGACTTTATTTGGAATTAATAGAACAAATGACGTATTCTTCGAAGGATTGAATGTAGTTTGAGGGGGTATAGTTGGGTAAGAGAGAGAGAGGGATATTGGCACGGATCTTGAGTAGTTTTCGGACACCCTAAGTTTGAGACCAAATCACGTTCATTTGCCACGTTATGATGGCGAACTAGTATGATAAAATTCAGAACTAGAGTTCTACTTTATGCTTCGAAGCAGACCAGAAATAAAAGTGAACATTGTAAGGTCGTTGTTTAGGACCAGTAAACACAGTAGACCTGAAAAGGTTGGAAATCTTTGGTTTACAATAACTCACAGATGTATTTTTGACGACGAGCAACTTGTCTCCAACCCGAAGTCTTCCATCCCTATGTGCTGCACCTCCCGCCATGATCTTGGTGACATATATCCCGTTGTCGCCAGGGATGTGCTGGTTGCCAAGACCACCTGCTATACTGAAGCCCAATCCCGATCCTCCTTTCAGCAATTCGATCTCAACCGATTCCTCTGGTTTCAAATTTTGAGATACGTTCAAAGTATCTTCAGCTACGCGACGACGTATTTTCTGTAAAGATTTTTTTTTAAATTTACACAGAATAGGCCAAAATGGCCTCAAATGAAAATGTAAATACTTTTTACTTCAATTTAAACATTTCCGCATGTTAATTTCAACATCAATGTGTCAATAGTGATACACCAATGGCGTGTTCTTCTTGTACCTCACAGCACCGAAAATGCGCCTTTAGCCGTTCCACAAAGCGACCACGGTCGTTATGGTCGCCGTGAAAACGTCACTAATGACGTTACGATTTTCGTTTACGCAGCGCTTACAACGACCCATGTAAAGAGGTGGGCCGAATAATCCGTTCCACTTGAGTTAACACTTTAACGCCCGCAAGGAAGCGATCGCTGTGAGCCTCATGTGGAACGTAGCCATAGTAACACGTCAGACTATGGTCATTCCATAATTCCATCCTAATAGTAAAGTACGAAATTACGATAATTGAGTATGCTCAAGTTTATGAAGTCATTGTAAGCTATGAACTATGTGTTTTTTTATCACAAGCAACAAAAATATAGGTTACTCCTAGATTAGGGGCACGTTTTCTATTCAATGTCCGAAATGAATGTTTTTTTGTTAGATTATTCTACTATTGTTAATAAGTTGGATTACTGAGTAGATAATATTAGGGTTGTGTCTATTGTATACTCCACTACTCGGTTAGTTCAGTCACCGCTCGAATATAAAAGCGTGCGAACGGATCGGTGCAGATTTGCACTTCGGCTTTGGTCCGATGCACAGTAGCGCTCTTTATTATTATGCGAGAATCATAAATGTCCTTAATTTAAGATCGCGATTCTAGTAAAAGAAGCATACTCAGAAAATATACAGTTAGTAAACCAGTATCCTCTTTATTTCTTGAAAATAGCTTTGCCGATCTCTTGTTTTTATTGCCTAAAGCTACCACATAGGCAGACGGACCACTTGATTGGAGGTTACATGCCACATATACTATAGTACGAACATTTTGAGTAACATGTAATTGTTGGTAGACATAAAATGTTATTAAATTATATACGATTATCTTATTATTTTTAACTAATGAATTATTAGACGAGTTCTTAATTAGAAAATCAGACATATCAACATACTATGTTCGCACTTTTAAATCGAGTTATGGCATAAACTTATCACCTTATGGAATAGTATATCCAACTGAATATAACACCTTTGTCTTCTAAATGATGAAACTATATTCAGTCAGGGACAAACGTTAAAAAACTATTAATGAGATATGACTCACCAATCTCACAGTACTGCCGGCCTTCTTGAGCGCATCTACTGCCTCTGCATGCGTTACATTCTCCACATTAGTGTCGTTGACCTAGATAAAACATAATTAGTTATTTTTTTGTTATCTTTTGCAAGCGTTTTTTATATCACCAGGCACGGTCATTTCTAAATTAATAAGCTGTGGATTTCACTTATAACGACTGTTTGGTTAACACGACGTAACATGTCAGTCCATTAAATTTAGAGTGTACTTTTAGAGAAAAATAATTTGGTTATGCGACTTGGGATAAAACGCCGATTTCGGGTATAGCAACTAGTTTTATTAACCTGTTATAACAAGTTCCTTGAAATCTTTTGCGGGTATTGCAAACGAGTCTACCCACAAGGACTTGTAAAGAAATTCATTCCTAGTAACATTTGTTTTGTGTTTTGTTAACAACATCCACCATTTCTCATCAGTTGTAATAATACTCTTTTATAAATGTCAGGTATTTAAAAGCTGATTTACATTGATCAACAACTGTTCAACGTAAGTTCAAAGGAAGCCAGTGCTGAAAGTCATATTGGCATCGTGTAAATTCATGTTAGACTTCAATGTTCCCAATTAAATATTGTGGATTAAGTCCACTCTCCTATTCAGTAGCTGGATCATACATTGATCAGTCAGGCTTAAGAATTAATTAGTATGACATTAGGCGAAAAACCTATACACACACGCATTGCGCAGCTGTAGCTATAGTCTAGCAATATAGGTCTTTTTCTAATATTGTATATAGCGTCTTCCAGATATAGCGTTATACAGTGGTCCTTTCATCGTCTTTATGATCGATATCCACTGCAATTATGTCATGTTCAAAATAGAATTTGTGTTAATGTCTCAAGATTTTTTTACAATTTTCATATGGTGGAGTCATGCGGGGATCAATATCTCACAGTTCTTAGGGCTGCCATTTAAATTAAATGACTCAATTATATCTATAATAATAATTATGCGCGTTCACCGCTAAAAAAGCCCCATTTTTGTTAGCGCCACAGTTCCAGAGCACTCCCCTCAAGATCTCGAACTCAATCGGGATCCTAGGCGTCGACATTTCGAGCGAGGTGCAATTTCGGGGTCATTTGGAGAGCAAAGCGAAAATCGCTTCTAAAAAGCTTGGGGTGCTCAACAGGGCTAAGCGGTACTTCACACCGGGACATAGGCTTCTATTATATAAGGCCCAAGTCCGTCCCCATGTGGAGTACTGCTCCCATCTCTGGGTTGGGGCACCTCAGTACCAGCTGCTCCCACTTGACTCCTTGCAGCGCCGAGCGGTCCGGATTGTCGACGATCCCGAACTTACAGGCGGCTTAGAACCTTTAAGTCTCAGAAGAGACGTAGGCGCTCTCAGCGCGTTCTACCGTCTGTATAATGGGGAGTGTTCTGAGGAGCTGTTTGGTTTGGTACCTACATCGCCATTTTACCACCGCACTGCTCGCCGGCGACTGGGAGTTCATCCACACTTCCTTGACACCTGGAAGTTATCCACTGTACGTGGCGCTCGCTCTTTTATGCCATATATGAGCAAGCTGTGGAATGAGCTCCCTCCTGTGGTTTTCCCAGAGCGCTACAATTTGGGGCTCTTCAAAAAGGGCGTAAACAGATTTTTAAAGTCTCAACGAGGTAGGCAACGCATCGGCTCCCTTAGTGTTGCAGATGTCCATGGGCGACGGTAGCCACTTGCCATCAAGTGGACCCGTCTGCCAGTTTGCCTATACGCAAACATAAAAAAAAAAAAAAAATTATAAATTCTACAAATACCGTCTCTGGACATTGAAGCTATTTAAAAAAAACAACTGGAATAGATTATATAAACAATGGAGAAACGATGCATTTTTTAAGATTTCTTATCTGTCTGTTGGGTTGTTTGTTTGTCTGGGATTCACGTAAAAACTACTGGGTATATTTCGATGCTGTTTTCTCTGATCGACAGCAAAATCTGAACTACTTTTTATCCTGAGAATCTCGCGAGGTTTTTTCTGGGAAATGATTTAAATCGGCAAAATAAAAAAAACAAATGTTTATTAGTTAATTAGTTATTGCATGGATTTTTTTCTGACCGATGGCAAATAATATAATCCGTGATATTTTCTATCCCGGGAGTCCCGCGGAATTTTCAAGGGAGTCCCGCGGGATTTTCCCGGGAGTGATTTGTAGTTGTTCGTGTGCATAAAAATTAACTTATTCAGACATTTTTCACTAAAACGATAGCTTACATCCCTTTTTTCAATGCTGCGGTACTTTGTGCCCGGTAATTTCAAGTTCAATGTAAACGAAGTCGCGGGCATATCCTACTTATTATATAATTATAAATACCTAATGAACATGAACTTGTGAAATTTTCTATTTACTCCGACCTATAATATCGATTTCCTAACAATACTAGTACCAACGTGATATAATATTCAATGCGTCAACACCTTCAAGGTTCAATGTTTACCCAACATTTAAATGGTCACATAAATGACATACAATTGGAATATTTTTGAAGTATGAATATATTTTTATAATACAACAATTATTTTTATAATTACATTAAGTATATTTTTTCTAATTATTTTTATGGCCTCTCGCATTTTATACGTAAATAGTCCTGCAATATATGATTTTTTTACAAAAAGGTGGGCGATGTCGAACAGCTACAGTCCTGCTGCTTGAGTTTATTGGTTTGTTGAAAGAGTGTTTTTTATAATATCCCTACATTAGTGTACAAACATGAGTTATCTCTCAATGTTTAATGTCATTAACAAAGTGATATCTCAAATAACTAATTAATAAACCCATAGACATATGTGAGACAGTCGCTAGTACAAACATTATCTCAGATGTAGTTTTATTGCCTCAGGTAGACGACAAACGACAAACAGGCAGACGGCCCACTTGATGGAAGGTGGTTACTGTAGGCAATGGACTTTTGCAATACCCGGGGCTTTGCAATTTTTATTGCTAAAGCACAGCAGACAGGCTGACGATCCGGCTGTGGTGGAAAGTAGTTACCATCGGTTATGGACATTAGCAATAGCAGAAGTGGTGCCGGCCTTGAAGGAGAAGCTGGAACCTGGGCACTGATGCTGGAACACAACTCAAGGTTGTTGTGGAGGTATATTCTAGACCAGGGATGGTAGCCATCCAGTCGAGCAAATGCTCTACCACCCGGCTATGGGTTGTTTTGTCGCCTCTTACGACAGGCCGCCCGGCCGCAGGAATTAGTATTCTTATTCAGTTCCTGCACGGAGGACAAGGATAACGCGTTGCCAACCTCTAAGAAATGTTATGACTCCCTGCTTCAATAATCTCATGTCGTAGCGCAGAAGGAAAATCTCGACGAGAAGTTCCCTCTAAATCATTGTCGATCGCGGAACATACGTTCTAGAGCAGCAAACAGTCGATCGCGATAGGCTGAGTGGATCGCTAGAAAAATTTACCGATGTCTAGATGACAATCCTGCATCACACATATTTGCAGCCTGTTTGAGTCGATCGACCGAAGTCTAATATTGAGGCAGATAGCCAGCAATTCAAGTTTGAGCAGCCCTTTTCTAGACAACCGTTGAGTGTGGGAGCTCAAGGACATTTAACTGGGGAAGGGTTCTCACCAGCTGTTGACGCCGTCAAGATGAGGGCGTGTCGGTGGGGCACGTTACAAATATACGTATAGTTAGCCCTGGCACAAATGGGAAGCACACATAATTGAGGTGTTTGAGTGGGTAAGCCCACCTCAAGCAGTAATAGTGTTTCTTGATAGTCACAAAAAGTGGGGGTGAGCATTACAGTGGATTAGATCAGGAGCAATATAGATAGAAACCTGCAATATGGCATCATTGATCTGGAGGTTGCTCGCAGCAGCGGCGCCCCCAGGGATGAGCTTGGTGACGTAGATGTGCGGGTCCTCGGCCACGTGGGGGTTGTCGCTGCCCCCCGCGATGCTGAACCCGAGACCCGCGCCCCCCGCCCTCGAAAGCACCACGGACATGTGCAGGTATCCATCTTCCTGGGTTCGCTCTGGACCACCGCCCTCTATTCCGTTTACCTGTAACTTTCATATGTTCATTTTCAATGAGAATGGTACAGGTTTATTTATTTTAGTTACTTACCTTAACATACTATAATTAATACTAGTGGCTGATGTGTTATTAAAATTCCAATTTATTGTTTGATTATTGTACACAAAATAGATAGAAATAAAACTATAAAACAGGGTGATGTACAAAGGCGAGCTTAACCCTAAAAATAGTTTCCTTCCAGCAAACCTATGGGTCTAGCGAGATTAGAAAAATAAGAGGCAGGGTTGTGTCCATTAAAGTTTATATAGATATGTAAATCCACTATAATTTGATTGTAAATAACCCATATATAAAAATTCAATCAAAGTAGGGTTTATTTTTTATATAACAACTATTAGTCTAAGATCCCGCTATACAACGACCTTCACCAAGATGTTTATTTGATGAAACCTATTTTATATTTAATTTAATGTGTCAATAAATATATTGCACATGGGTTGCCTAGCAAATTTCAGTCCAGTATATGATTAATTAATCATTTAAAAAAATATTTTTAATGTCATTTCACCGGTTTGTTTATTAAACAAAATTATATACCAATCGAAAGTATGAAGCCCATAGAATATGCAAATGTTAGGTTGCCTATTCTTTTCCGGTCACAACTCTCGGGTAGCCAGGTACAAAAAGGTAAATCGCCATACTAGCATTTTGCACCAGTCTGATTATTGAATTAAAATTAAATGAAAATAAAGATTATTTCATTATGAAGACGGTGGTATAGGGTTGCCTGCGAAAAATCAGTCCCGAATTCAGGTTGTCGAATTTTGAAAAGTGAAATATTGCTGCAAGTGAATATGTGCGACTAAGAGGTCCCAACCAACCATATCCAAAATGAAGCACAGCATATACGAATCTATCGCTATCGTTTTCATTATCAAAATCAACTGGCATGCGCACTCTCTTTCTTTAAATGGACGGACTTCAAACAGCTGCTATGCTGTGTCCTCTTCTATCGCAATGTTTTCAACTTTTGTCAGTTACATTTTAGAAGTTAGAGATCACATTTTTTAACACTAAGAGACTAATCATTAATTTATATGAAGAGTCATTGGCTAACATTGGTTGGACAATAGACAAGACACTATGCTCACTGCTAACTTACTATTTTTTCTCAATTTCATAAAATCATTGACTTATAGAAAGACTATGGCCTCTAAATTTCACTTATAATGGACCTTTAAATTTCGCCAACACACTTAATTGTCAGTTTCTATATCTTACCAATCGTTCATTTACCTTCCTATCAGTTAAAACTTGACATAAGTTCTAGACAAGTCATGTCAAAGTTTAACAGATGATAAGGCAAGCGAACAAGGAGTAATATTAGGAACACAACATAAAAGAAATCATGGCAATTAAACTAACTTCAAAATATACAATTAAATATTAAAAACATAGTTATATGATGAAACTATAAGTTTTTATGTGTTATATATTTGGTTATGGAACTCTGAAACATTTAATTTATGTATTAAAATGTTACCTGCTTCATTTCTGGAGATGTAACGTGGGCCTGGAATCAAGAACAGGAGCTAATCAATATAGAATATAAATATAACAATTCTAAAACAACACAGCAACTTCAAACACTTGTTGGAAACAAATGTAATACATTTTTCCTTCTATGAGATAATGTTCAAAACAATGATTTACCTGTCCATTCAATAAATGAATATAAAATAAAATCAATTCAATAATTAAATACATTAGTGTGTGTAAATAATCCTTCAAAATTTCTTCATTCATTTATAAAATAAAAAATCAATAGTTGATAACTCTAAATACAATATCCCATAACTACTGCTCATTTTAAAGGAATATTACACAATTTTTTGAAAACAGAATTGCATAATGCGACATCCTTAAGTTCCTGCCAAAAACTCAAAAAAAAAATCCATTTTGCTACAATAGTAGATAAAGGACCAAATCTATAATGAATTGTCAGATAGTTTAATTTCTCATATGAAAACATTAGGCTCAACCAAATCGAACATTTCAGCTGAATCTAACAGACAACTAAGTAACAGACTTATTATGAAAATATGGGAATTCAAACTTCATAAAAATCATTTTACGCACAATCAATATTCTAAACTGTGTTCAATTTCAATTAAATTGATGACTATACTTAAACTAAAAGTACCTCATCACCCCTAAAATCCCAATCAATTTTTTAAATAGTATATTTATTGATGTTTAATAATACTGAAAACTAATGCTATAATAGTAAAAAGCTATTTATATTGTGATCATTAACCTTATTATTTCTAATTTTAAATGTATTCAACATTTATAACTGGTTTAGTAACAAATTAGAGTCAAAGAATCATAACTTTCACATTCAAAACTTAGTGTTGTTTATGGAATGGCATGCTCTCATTACATAATTATAAAAGATAACTAAGAATGATTTATGACTGAGTGCTATTCCAGCCAAGAGATAGAGCTCAATATCTTAGATTCACTAAAGCTGTGTTCCATAACAACCACATTCACAACTATGATATTTGCTTTTCCACCTGCTTCCGGGTGTTACAATAATAAACTCGTTCATTTTCACCACAACCATAATGACTGTGGTCACCATGTACAATGGCAGATGGAGCATTTTGCGAGTGGTGAGATACTAGAAGAATGTGCCCTAAATAAACAATGGTGAAACTACCGCCTTGCTCATCAATAGATAATTATAAATTGTTAAGCTGTTTTGAAAGCCAGCTTATCACCTACTCACCGTGTCAAGATTAAATAAGGAAGACACTTTTCGTAGAAATCCATTATGTGTTTTTTTCTTCCGTCTTTCTGTCATTGTCGAAACCAAGTGTGCATAGCCCTCGGGGAAAAATAAACTGTTGTCTGTACTACACTATGTACACTGCATGCATTGTTAGTTACACACTTGTATCCACTTTCAGCACCATACTTGAACATGTTCAGCATGCACCATTGTCCTAGAACCCACAACTAACTTGCACCAAAACATTTCAAACACTAAACTTGTAATGAAACTTCTTGAATTCGTTTAATGTATGTGACCTCTTTTTATATTTACAGATAATTCAATAGCATAAGCCCATTATCGTGTTAGCGTGATTAAAAATTACGGCAAAACTTATCTTATGAATGAAATGTTCGGACCGAGCCCTTCTCTGATAACGTCTCAGCAGATAAATAAGGTATGTATGGCTAGGTAATTATTAGGAGTTACCGATCGTGTTCAATGATAGGATGGAATGAATGTCAAAGCGATGAACCTCAATTAGAATGTCCGTGTTACGTTATTAGTGTGCAATATAAGAGAACTCTATGATATTATTGAAGACAGACATGATCAGCGAGTAACAGCGAATTGTTATAAGCTCTAACACCGCACTCGCATTAGTCTCACCACGAATCGAAATAGTTCCCCCAAGTGTAAAGAAAATTACTAAATGTTTAAAAATAGATTAGTGTTTATTAAATGGCCTTACTTGCAACGAATACGAAATATCAGCAGTGTGAATGTCAAAATTTTGTGTGCAATATCATTTCACTGATTATCATTTACGAGTGTACGTTCAGTCGATATAGTGTTCGTATGTCATTGGCACAATCATGAAATATAACGACACCAATCCACAGAATGAAGAAACGTTAGCAGTAGCACACATATCGCCGAAAACTTGTACTATATTTTAGGTTATAAATAGTACTATGAGACGCGAAACACCAAACCAACTATCCGCCATTACCCACTTCACTTTTGTTGCTCAGCCAGTTTTCTTGAACGTCACGTCATCAAAGTAAAAAAATCCGAGTACACCGAGTCAGGGAGCTTCCGAGTCATCGATTGACTTGATAATTTGTCTCATTTTCACGAAGTATCGAATAGATGTCGCTAGTACCATATATTGGTTTGTTTTGTTGTCATAACTTTTTGGCGCGAACTTTTTGTACCTAAGTAGTAATATAAGGTGATCTGTAAAGCTTTATTAAATTATGATTTTATATAAGAAGTTTATTTTATTGAATTATTCAAATACATTGCAAATGAAGTGTATTTATCTAAACCGGCAAGTTTAAACTAGCTAATACACTGGTCACTGAATTTTGCTCAAATTTTTAGATCAGGTGTTAAAATATTATTGATTTCCTCAAAGTAACAAGTTTAAAAAAAACTTACTTTGGTAGCAAACGAGAAATAATTTTAAGTATAGAGTTGTATAGATAGCTTTATTATGAAAAAGCGTAGAGTGCTTGACATCAAACGTTACAAATATTTGTAACAAGTAAGACAAACTAATAAAAACGTGTTATAAAAGTTATGTTACTACATTATTTTGTGCAGATCCGTAAGCAAGGACAGAACTTTCACCATTGTTTAATTAATTCACTGTTGTTTATTTAAGTTTTACTTTTTATGTGATTTTACTCTGTGTTTCGATATCTGCCTACAAATTGAGGAAGATTTACTAAAGATGGTAAAAATATTTAAATAAACAAGAAAACAACAAAAAAATAGTTTTTCTGATTAGAAAATATTACAGGTAAGTAGAACTAGGTAAAATATTGTATAACTATAATATTACTATACTTATAGTTCAATCTTACCTTAACTTCTTCGTTCTCCCCGCTATTCGTGAGGATAATGGGGTGCATCTAAATGGAATTAATTAATTTGTTAAATGAAATAAATTCATTCAATTCTTACGTCTCATGATGCACATAAATAAATAACAGGTATAAAAACTCTTTAAATATATCTAAAATTAGTTCAAGCTCTGGAGCTCGCAAACTATTATTAATAGTTTAGTTTATCGAACAAACCTTCGTAGAGTCTGGGGTATCATTTCGAGATTCACTCTTTCTGTTGCTGTCTTGAAGAAAAGCACTGGAAACTGATCGATATTCGTTTTCTTCTGTCGATATCTGTGAGTAATTAAAAAAATATTTTATATTGTAGGTTTGTCTTTGAAAAATTCAATATTGATTTCGGGTGATCGCAAAATATTTAATTCCCAATTGCGTTGGGAGCGTCTGTTTTGGAGCCTGAGATTATTTATTGCTTTTTTTACAGTAGACAATTTGTAACCATGGCAGGTAAAGGAACTTGATCCATACAGCCTTGTCCAATGTATTCAGTCTTCATTATAGCTCAACCAAAGTACTACACAGTTCACATTTCTCATAAACACACCTAATCGCTACTCAATAACTATTAATATCCTACAACTATTGTTTATTTTAAAGTAATATTTAAACATTTTTAGAAAATAAAATTGCACAACACTACTTCACTCTTCAATTCCTGCCTAAAACTCAATTTCGTACTATTTATTGTAATGCTATAATTTAATGTAATCCCTGCAACATCTGGGATAATCTTAGTGTTAGTGTCTTTGTTACGCAGATGTACCACAGGATTTAATTTGAGACGCAACATTGTTAATGACTTTAAATACTGATAGATAACTCATACACTGTAGCTATTATAAGATTACTATCTTCCGTGCTACAAGTAAATAACATTTGGATATAGTCATTAACAATAACGTTAATCCCGGTGTAGCAAGGGTATAAGACCATGTATACACATATCATCACATAGATATATAGTCCCATACAAAAACAAGCTGACAGACTAACATGATAATTTTATAACGCTTCAGTTTTAACCAAAATAGCCCCGGGACCCTTAAATAATATTAACAATTTGTTCAACCTAGTTTATCTGTTACGGGAAATGAACAACCTGCTGTAAAAATATTTACAAATTAATTGGCGAATTCTCGAACTGCTGAGCACAAATTCGGGATGGTTCATCGTACATTCTCTTGCAAAAAATGCTACCGTGGTACATACTTTGATTGTAGTTACAGGCAGCCATTTTTCCCTTGCTGAAGCAATAAGCCAAAATCAATATGCATGCTACTACATAGTTTTTCATCCTTTGTATTGTTTATTACAAGTTCTATATTCGTAAATAAAATGCTTTGTCGCTGAAACGATCTTGCCACCCTGATTACTAATAGATTGTATACAATAATATACTTTTGTGACTGGTGAGCTTATGGTGTGGGCGTCTTCCAGCGCGGTGCCGGTCCTAACTGAGAGTATGTAAATTTATACCCGGAACCTAAATACGACTTCTTAATTTCCTATAATTCCACCCAAATGACATTTAGCTTATCTTAAATTCTGCCTTAGACGCGTGGGCGTCCCTACAATATCAAGTAAAATAACATGTTTCTTTTCAAAATAGATAAAATCGAAAACGCGTGTTAATCCGCTTACATTGAAGGGCTGTGTAAAGGTGACGAATGTCTGCTTTTGTCTTTTGCTTACGAAAACTTTGCCAGATTTATAAATAAATCGACCAAGTGCGTGACAGGTTATGAATTATTCCGTAGCGATGAGACAGCCTACTGAGCCCTACTGTTTTCGCCATCTGGATACCAAAATAAAAAAAGGGTTTAATGAAAAACAGTTACCTTAGAAAACTAATTATCTCAAAAATTAAGTACAATACCTGTAGGATATAATTAGACCAACATTGTTTTAAAATTCACAATGCATCGATACACAACGGAATTGAAATATGACACCGTAAAACATTTCACCCTCAATTGTATGTATGACGAGTACACCTAATTTTAATTGTTATGAAACATTGGTTTAACTACAGTATTGTGTAGCGACATATAGACTGCAATAGACTTTGTGTGCATAGACCTGAGTCTATGTTGGTCTAAATATATAAAATTCGTCCTTCCGGTTGTATGTCACAGACTGTGACTTGCACTACTTACTTAAATATAAGGGTTCCGACTTTACCTAAATAACGAATAAGTGATCATCCGAGCATTAAGCCCCTGTTCAGTTAGAATCTTTCTTTACTTCAAAGCCTGGAGACCGTTTTCCTAGTTTTTCTTTTCGCACGATCTTTGGCATCCCTTGTTTAGAGACCATTTGTACGCAAGTCATCCTTCAAGACGTTAAGCTAGTATTTTTTGTATCTACCCCGTGTACTGGGAACTGGCGGGGGCGGCATGACTTGACATAGAGAAGAACGAGAGTATTTGGTCATAAAGCTAATAAAAATTAGGTACATACCTCACGTCGTGTACCATCTGCTTCCCATTTGTTTGCAATACGAATAGTCTCTGCTGTCTTCTGTTGGACTGATTTTGTGTCATCGAGAAGTGTTAGCTCGTAGAATTCTTGAATATCTAGAAGAAACCCAAATAGTAATTTTGGCGGTTTATTTATCAGTCTTCTTGTTAAAGGACAGAAAGAATAGAGAAGAAAAGTTATTATTTCTAAATGCAACACGCACAATACAAATATAAACTTATCAGATAGAGAACATAATATACAAAAGTTATATGCCGCAATTTGAGACATGGTTGGCATTCAATATATCATATACTAGCTAACCCGGCGAACTACGTACCGACATATTTTCTGAATTCCTAAAAGACATAACCTTTTCATGACACAAAAACAAAATCACCATAATCGGTCCAGGTGATTAGGAAGATTCTAGAACCCAACCTCAGCGCCACCTACCGGTTCTAATTGCGAATTTAATCATCCGGGAACCCACTCAAATACACAAAAACAAATCACCAAA
The DNA here is from genome assembly GCA_012273795.1 of Dendrolimus punctatus. Lineage (NCBI taxonomy): Eukaryota > Metazoa > Arthropoda > Insecta > Lepidoptera > Lasiocampidae > Dendrolimus > Dendrolimus punctatus. Next base: position 2,113,311 of record CM022538.1, on the reverse strand, counting down.
ATCGCTCCCGGTGATTAGGAGGATTCTAGAACCCGATCTCAGCGCCACCTACCGGTTCTAATTGCGAATCTAAACCATCCGGGAACCCACTCAAACACACAAAAACAAAATCACCAAAATCACTCCAGGTGATTAGGAGGATTGTAGAACCCGATCTCAGCGCCACCTACCGGTTCCAATTGCGGATCTAAACCATTCCGGGACCCACTCAAACACACACACAAAATTTCATCAAAATCGGTAAAGTCGTTCTCAAGTTATGCGCTCACCAACACATTTTGCGATTCATTTTTATATATAAGACTAGTGGTCTCGGTAGACACTGTTCTGCTCTGAAAAAATAAAAATTTAGAGCATGATTCCAGCGCCACCTACTGGATCTAATTGTGAATCTAAACCATCCTGGGACCCACTCAAACACACATAAAACTTCGTCAAAATCCTAGAACCCGATTCCAGTGCCAACTATTTTATTTAGATTGACATTTTAAAAATTCGTAAAATCTTTTAAATGGAATGTCCTATTCGAATAATTCAAAAAGTCATCTACAGATATTAAAACGGTCTTGAATAAGAAATTATTTATTTGGATAAGGATGAACACAAAGGTATGGATAACATGGTCTGATTTTGGTCGGCATATGTATTAACTTTTAAAATGTAAAAAATAAAGAATTTATGTGATAAATAATATATAATAATAATCGGCAGACAAACACACATATTGCAAGTTACGCTTATGTTATGGGTGATATACAACGCACTACACTGGGGCCGATCCCAGACACCCAGACCATAGGCTGATATGTGTGATTACTAATTAGTGTCATTATTTGCCGCGGAAGTTTTCGTGAATCGCACTTTACACCGTTTGTAGCGCTATATAGACTCTAAATCGCATTCATTATAGGTCAATAGTTTCTGAGAAAAAACACATTTTTTAAATTTATTTACACTTATATACATAAAACATACGACTGCGGCACAGAATCCTCATGGGAACTATGAACGACGAAAACATACATATTTGCGAAAATGGCTACGGAACTCTAATAAATCGTGAAATAAACCTCAAGCCATGATTACCGATTTACAATAGCTGCCAATCGGCAGACCAGTAATCCAATAGGTTGAATTGACTATGGATTATCTATGCCCATTAGCATACGAAACTTTTACTCCTCCCTTTACATGTCCGAATCTCTGTCCCCCATTATACGTTTAGGCAGCTTTGTTTCATAATTAATCGCTATTAAAGTTAATAGGAGTTAGTTAACATCGCGTGAGTAGAGTCATGTATAGATCGATATCGAATGAGCGGACGGGCGACGACCTCGATTTCAGGCAAAGAATAACTTAGCGACAAATTGTAATACATTTTTTTTTTGTAAAATGTACCGACTAAGTGGAAGTTTTACACCCCCGAATAACACTTTCGTTACTACAACAAACAACTGCAACAAACCTTACATTGTCAGCGAACCTTACGGCTACACAGTGAGATTCAAGCGTACGCTTGAATAATAGATACATGCACATGTGAAGCGCCTTTGAAGGTGCCTTTTAGATCAAAAAAATAGGGGCCTGGAGCTCATCACCTCTATCGAGACCTCTCAAGGCGTCTAATTGAGGTCACGCGTGACCAAAAGGCTGGCTTGCACCTAGGGCAACGCATTAGCGTTGCCATCCAACGTGAAAATGCGGCCAGCATTTTGGGCACTCTCCCTGCCGACAGCGACCTGGAGTCTATTTTTTACTTATATATTTTTTTGTAAGTCTAGTTATATTTATATTTTAGTTTAATTTTAGTTGATATTAATTTATAATTAGTTTTATTTAAGTTAGTTTCTTGAATAATTGTATTGATTTCAAAATTAAATAAATAAATTGCCAAGCTAAACAAGTTGTACCTCTTTATATATACAATGTACTCTTTGGTTGTCCTACAACAAACGGGCTGGCGTCCAATTCTGCTATTACTATCTCGTCGAAATTGCCGGATACAATCGTCTCAATTGTAGGTTTGTCAGTGATAGGGTTAGTGACGGAGCAAGCCCTAAATTTCACAATCTCACATAACACAATTATATTTTTTTTGTCCTGTCTTCGGGATGTGAGACTCCTAAAAGTGCAAGGCCGTAGGCGATAATCCACGTCGTCCACGTTTTACGCCGTCTCTGGGTAGGGCATTTGCCAGTTTGTGTATCTACCATCTATGGCCTAGCCCTGGAGTATATCGCCATAACAATCTTGTGTTATATTCCTAAGAATGTAAAGTGTGTTTACCAAAAAGACACTGCTTTTAAACTATTTTAAGCCAATAGATCACAGAAGTCGTCTGTGACTTTTGTGTTACAGAAGACCTCTGTGACCACAGACGGAGAGTGTTTCCGCCAAGTTTGGATCGCATGAGCTAGCCATTATCCTACCGCGAGGTATAAATTATAAAAATATTAAATAATATAAAAATTATAAATTAGTACTTAACTATTCACCCTATCTTTTCCGTGAATAAACAATAACAAAATCACAGCAAGACCTTTATCTACCCTCGCAATTAACGTGTTAAAAACAAGAAGGGGAAAGTTCTTTTAAATAAGCTAGAAAATGTATTGATGCTTTGATAAGTTTTGTAGGTCGACTAGAAGAAAATATGTTGTGATTATATAATAATTATAATGGGTTGTGTTCGAATACAAAAAGCCGAGGCTTTTTTATTAAAGAAAATGGTGGTAACCATAGACGATATAATTTTACTGGCGGGAAATCCCAAAACGTTATGACTTAAATTCTATTACTAATATTTTTTATTTAAATATCGAAGCTTAATTTTTAACTAGGATACGCCCGCAACTTTATCTACGCTCGACTTGAAATATTTAAAAAATAATGTAGGCTATGTTTTGGTTTTGGTGAAAATTGAGTCGAAATAGGTAAGCCAATTTTTATGAACCCGAACAACTTCGAATCGCTCCCGGGTAAATTCCCACGGGATTCCCGGAATGAAAAATCTTAAATTTTTTCCTCTGGTCATTTTAGGACATTCCCAGAAAATTTCCCGCGGGATTCCCAGTATAAAAAGTAGCGCAGATTTTAAGTCTTAGAATTTACTATCGATTAGCGAAAACCGCATAAGATAAGAATTCTATAAAAATGATGTTGCATCATGTTCTTCGTCGTTTATATAGTCTATTCCAGTTGTTATTTTTTAAATAACTTTAATGTGCAGACACGGCACGTCCAGAATTTTATATATTGTAGATTACTAAAGGTTACTAACGATTTCACACATAAAATACCTGTTTACATTATATCCGCTTACACAATAGCATGCCGTAAAGTTGCGGCAAAATGAATAGCGCGAATGTAAAAACAACATAGTAGTGCTGCCCAGTTTCCTCGCCACATTCCTGCTTACTACCGTGTAAGTGTTGTAATACAAACGAGAGGTTACTTACGCAAAATGACGATAAACATGTCGAATTGTGAAATACTTTTTAATAATACAGGAAGAATCTTTATCAATTAATTTTTATCGATTATCACCTTACATGCGTTTTACACAAAACGCGCAGAAGTCATAATAAGTTTTATGAGGATTCAGGACAAATTTTTGATGTGGAAGAGCCATACTGGAAAAAATAGGTATTTTGATTACAGCTCTTAGAATCGGCTCGATCGGTGTGATACCCCACTCAAAAAATACCGGCGTGAAATTATTACCCTTGAGCTAAATTGTTTTGTACGATGAGTAAGAGTTGCAATGACACATCCCTTGTCCATAAGCCGCAGAAGAGGCCAACGCAAAGCCCGCGAACGCCATCGGATGCCGCAGACTGGCCAACGAGAGCCATTGAGAGACCACCGTTAGGGAGGCTTTAATGGCTCTAAACCCCGCCACCGACGGGTAGTTGTTTGTCGAGTAGAAGCCGGGGCAAAGAGGTTTTCCTCGAGGCCCCAACCTCCTCGCCGCCTCAATTGGCTAAGAGGAAGTAGACCACCCAACAACACCCCTTGTCCCATACTTCGCCTCCCATTCAGCGCGAGCCGGGGCCCATACCCTGGGCACTCAATTTATAGGGGGGCGCGAATTCAAACTTCGCAGACAAAAATACGACTCATCATTACGCAACTTTGGCCACTGAGACGTCCACTACTTTAAGCACTTAAATTACTTTTCGCGGGGCGCGTAGGCATAGGTAAAAACTGCAGACGCACGCGTGTCCATCAGTGGACGTCTGATGGCTGAAATGATTCAAGATCCGGGGTAGTATATGCGACAGTAACCACTGTGCCTTATACCAAGCAGAAGTTCGGTCCTCCGTGGAGTACTGGTCTCATCTTTAGGACGCCTCAGCCAAATACCAGTGGGACGCGTTGGAATCAATTGAGAAAAGAACCAAGAAGCTGGTCCGCAATGACTGACCTTTTTTCCTCGACTTCAGACTTTAAAGCAAGACGCAAGGTCGCAGGGCGAAATGTCTTCTATCGGATACATTTCTGGGAGTGTACCTTAGAACTGCAGGAGCTGATTCCTCCATCCTCATTTTACCATCGACAACTAGACACACCCGTTTGCGCCACCGTCACGTGATGGATACACCGATCAAAAACCAAGCGTTTCTCTTCATCTTTACTAGTGCGCTTTTTGAGTCTGTTTTTTTTTGACAAATACAATCAATGACCTGAAGACTAAAGTGACAAAGGAAAGACAAGAGTGAATAGGTATCATCTAGGTAAGCATGCTCCATCCTAGCTGTGTCATCATTCGCATCAGGTGAGATAGTAGTCAAACGTAAACCACCATAAAAAAACCTTCCACTAGATGGGCCAACACCGAATGCCTTTTTGCCAGGTTCGCTGTAAAAAAAACTTCGCAATAAAAGGCCGATCAAGTGTGAATGTAACACTAACACCGACACTTCGCTAGAGACGGAAATTCAAGTGTCCAATCTATCTTACCGCGAGTTCTATTCTGAATGAAAGAATTACTTGTCTATCAAATCAATATGAAGTAGTACACGACGATGGTTAGAGTCCAATGGCAAAGGGTTTCTTCAAAGTTTGTAAGAAACTTTCTGATGCCACCCGTGACCAGAAGTCTGAATGAGCATTGTCATACAACGTTGCAATGCAGCCAGCCTTTTGGGCACACTTCCCTCTGGCAGGGATTGGTTACATAGTTTAGAATAATTTATTTATCACTTAGTTCGTTTTTAATATTTAATTGTATTTACTTATTTAAAACTGTAATAAATAAAATTGAAATGATCTGTATTATATTTAAATTAATCAGGCTGTGGGTGAACACAGAAACGGCAGCAGCAGACTCGACTTAGTGTAGTTGTTGATGAGGGAGCCAATATAGTATTATTATCTATGGTGGCAGCTATCGGAAATTTCAATAAGACGCGCGATTATGTTAGCGGAGCGACTACAGCTATCGGAAACACGACAGGCCGCGGTGTCCAATGACCCGTATCTCGTGATATGGGTCAAGCGGATCATCGAGCGTACCCTCAGTGTTGGCGGGAATATTTGTTGTGAAATGTTTAAGATTCATCAACGAATGTCACTCGTCAAACAATTTTGAAACCAGTGCCGCGTCCGCTCATTTAATTCGAAGTATGTACTAGTGTATAATTTTGTTTGGAAATTTAGTTATAAAAACTTACAATAAAACAAATTATTATAGGTATGCACTTAACTTGCTTAAAGTTTCAAGAAAACGACGAATCAAAAGTAATAAAAGTTTATCTTTTCATGTTATAATATGCCAGTGAAAAATATCACCATAACGTCCTTTTCTGTTCCTCTATCTAAACCTATACACAGGCAACGCGTTGACTACACCCCTAACATTGCAAACGTCTGTAGACGACGGTAGTCACGTCCCATCAGCTAAGCCGTGTTCTTGTTTGCCAGTTACAAAAAATAACGAAAGATTTTATTTTTTAACACTAATAATATTTAATCTGTTTGAATTTAGAAATTACTTTTGCAGCGTGTTCTTTGGCGCCTAGTTTTTATTCTGAATTATTTATTCTAGCTGTAACACAAAAATTATTACAGAATTTAAGAAATACAATAGCATGACTTTTTAGCTGTTATCTATACATATAATAAAACTGTAGAAGTTGAATTTCTGTACAATGAAATTTTTTGTTAAAAACCGAGTCAGTGGGAAGTAAGAAGTGAAATAGAACTAATTTCGATTTTTTTTCAAATTTTTGTTTCTTTCTTTTTCTGTTTGTACGGGCTAATCTCCGAAACGATTGGACCGATTTAAATGGAATTTTGTATGGTGGTAGCTTATATCCCTGGTCAACATATAGGATACTTTTGATCCCGAAAAATTAAAGAGTTCCGGTAGCATAGTTAAAAAACAAAATGTTGACTATAGCTAACTTCAGGGTGTCAGTGGACTATAGCTAACTTCATGGTGTAGGTTTTTCGTATGACGGTGTGCGCGCGCATCATAAAAAATTACGCCTAACGCGCCTAAAGAAGTATAACTTCCACGCGGACAGAAGCTAGTCTTTGAATAGACTCAATGTTTATGTTCAAGTGAAACCTATAATAGGTCGATGCGTGACGTTAAACCAGAGACAGCTGGCGATCTAGTGCGCACAAGTGTAGGGCAAGGTTATCTGGATGCGTTTGTTGTTACCTACGACACAAACATTGCTAGAACAACATTAGTTCATAATGACGACAGGGATTCTATGGTTGACTGTTCTAAGCATACAGGCTTTCCGGAACCCAGAGTTTATAAGTTCGATTCCTAGCACGTAAGTTTTGTAAACGAACTTTTTGTTCTTTGTCGTCGTTCGATTGTAAGGCCTGATATGCCCCAGAGTTATTGTCTGTTGTATATTATCCATAATAAAAGCGTAACTTATTTAGCTTGTGGAGTATACTATACGAGTATCTGACGATTTTCTGCCGATTGTTATTAATTTGTTATTATAGTAATACTTTTAAAAATGTGAAAAATATCAGGGGCTTAATTCGGACCAGGAGATTTCAAAAATGAAATTTTAGAAAATTAGTCTGTCTGTCTTTCTATCTCTCTGTTTGAGCATCGTGTGACAACTAATGAGCGGATGTCAATGAAATTCGACACAGAGCAAGCTCATATCCCGGCGCGTAACTTAGGATACTCTATATCCCGACAAATGATGTCATTTCTATAGAATAGACGGATTAGCTAAATAGATGGCACTGCAATCGCTTTCTTACAACTTACTTATACATAACTACGTTGTTATAATCAACATGTCACTTGTTGTATTTCTTCAAATCAAGTTGGTTTCGACTTTATTTTTGCTGGACAATTATCTAGACTATATAGTATAGATTAAGGGCCGCTTGTATGAGGTTGCTTAAATTTATTTAAGAAACGCAAAACGTATTTAACACCCTTAAATACATTTAGCGTCTTGCATAACGCAAAATTTGCCGCTAAATATGTTTAAAGAACTGTCAAAACGTTTTGTGTAAAACGTAACTAATTTTATTTAAAAGCGATCGTTATGCAAGCCCTTAGGTACTTTATTATTATTATAAATAAAAACCCGAATTAAATTTCTGTGTAAGTAAAGTAAAGCTATTACCAAGGCGCGGGGCGCAGCCTTGGGCAAACTCTAGTAAATAATAAAATATCTGTTGTGTGTGATTGGTACCTATTTTAGATCGATAAGGACTAAACTCGTTAATTCTAATTTGTCGCTGATAATAATTATTTATTCAATTATTTTTCAACCCAATTGTGTATACTTATTATTAGAATAATATAGTATACTTAGTTAGTAATATACTTAGTGATTGCATGTTACAGTGTGCATACTCTCAATATGAGTTTACATATTGGCAACGCGTCGTTTCATCTATCTAAGTATTCGTGTACGTAAAATTAAATACACTGACGGACTCATAAACTGCATCAAAGTAATAGACGACTTTGAAATTTTAACCAAGTATGCAAACTTTCTATACAGATTTAAATTGAAACCTCTAGATTGGTTCGTGAACTTTAAAACAGCGTAGGATCATATCTTTAAGTTTAAGTTTGTGTACTGGAAAGGACCTTAAGACTTTTTTTGAAGAAAAAACAGAAATTTAAGGAAAATTGGTTTAATTAAAAAATTGGTTTTAACAAAAGACACAAACTTTATGCTTATTTATGTTTTAAAAAGGTGTATTACCTCCACGTGCCCTTATTACGGATTCTAATCGGTTCCGCATAGATTTTATTAGGGTTATTAAAAAGATCTTGCGGAATATTGTCCTATTCTTCTGAAAGTGCTGTTCTTAGTGCTGCCACTGTCGTGGGCAAAGGGTTTCTCGCATATACAGCTCTTTTTAAATTGTCCCAAACATGCTCAATTGGATTAAGATCCGGGCTGCGTGCTGGCCAATTCATTGTACGTATCCCAACCTCTTCGCAATATTGTCGAACTTGTGCAGCAGCGTTCGGCTGGGCATTATCCTGCATTAAAGTAAAATTTTCGCCAATGAATCCCATGTAAGGCACCACGTGATCTTCTAAGATCTCTGTTATGTAGCGATGTACAGTCAAACCCCCTCTATTACCGTTTTGACGGACCATGTCTATGAACACAAGTTCTGTTCGCCCGTTCATCGATATGCCACCCCAGACCATACACGAACCGACTCCAAAAGGAACACGCTCCTCAATGCAACTTTGAGCATATCGCTCCCCACGTCGACGATAGACTCTTCTGCGACCATCTGCACCATATAAACATGTCCTACACCCGTCAGTGAACAATACGGAGGTCCATTGCTCTTCTGTCCAATTCAGGTGATCACGCGCAAATCTTAAGCGAGCTTGTCTGTGAGCTACAGACAACTTTGGACCATTTGCTGGTCTAAAATGGGTGATATCCGCTTCCTTTAATCTTCTTCTTATTGTTCGTGCACTCACGTTTACTCCACGCACTTCATTAAGCTCTGTTTTAATGTTAACAGACGTGAGGAAACGATTTCGCAGGGAAGTTGTAACAATAAATCGGTCATCACGACCGGTGGTTGCTCGAGTCCTGCCTGTACCACATCTCATTCTGTAAGAACCTGTCTCCACAAACCTTCTGTATATTCTAAAAACCGTAGACTGGTTTAAATTTCTACCAATCGTTCGTTGATCCAAGCCCTCCCGCACCAATGCTACAATTTGAGCCGCTTGTTCGGACGAAATATCCATATTATGGTTCAAAAACTCTCGATGAGTTAAAAAAACTAACCCAACAATTCTGCTGGTAACAATAATTCAATTGACAAAAGAATAAAAAATCAATGAGAATCAATTTAAAACTTTGCTATAAATAACACGCAAATCTGATACTACGAGTAAATTTTCTTTTCGCGGCTATATTCATTAGTTTTACTGCAGTTCTATGTTTAAATTTTCCTTTTTTTGAGATTAAGAGCCAGTCTCTCCATATTTATATAATTTAATCTAAAAAGTTTGCATACTTTAAAAAAAAACATTTCAAAGTAATCCTGAACTTTGATGCAGTTTATGAGTCCGTCAGTTTAGTTGCGGTGGTAACAGGCAATTTGACTGGTGGAACTTTCTTTTACTTACAGATATCAGATAGCAATAAATGACAGCTACTTAATTATTAAGTTTATAACTTTGGGCGAGATGTTGTTTTCATATTCATATTCTCAAAACCGATAAATCTTCAAAAGTGAGAACTAATCATTATAATCTTGAATTTGAACCAAGTGAACAATTATGTAATAAACTTACAAATCATAAAATGATGACTGCAAAATAAATCTTTATCGTCGAAAGTTAAACAAACTAAAAATTTCCATAATAAAAATATTATTTTAATCGGAGCTTCCAAGTAATCATGGCGTAGGTTTTAAGTAAACAAACGTAGACATATCATGAATATAGAATAATACCCAGTTGAAAATAAATGAGAGTTTTCAGAAATATAAGTAGGGACATATTAGCGATATGTTAAGCTAAGGGAGATTATTAACGGAATGTTGTGGACTGAAAGATGTAATAATAAGAGTTGAAAAAGGAACGAATGAAAAGAAACTCACAAAAATGTGGACGGCAGCAGTGTGGACAGGAGAGTTAGTATTGATAGACAGGACTGCAGTGATGTAATACCATAACCTACTCGCAAACATTTGGAACAAAAATCAAGTTTATCGGACTTCAAACATGAATGTCCGTAAAAGTTAATGAACATTGATGATGCGTTACCTGCCAAGACCATAAGAAGTAGACCTACTTTTCTACCCCTATGTAAAACAAACGTGATAATGTTATATATGATAAAACTATATTTTAATGGTTAAAACCAACGCGGTATTTTATTTAATTTTTATTATTCCGACGTTTCAGCCACTTTTCTCTAGCCGTGATCACGGAAGACAAAGATGTCATGCATCAATGAGTATTGTTAAAGTTTTATTTAGCCTACCGCTAACATAACAATACTTTTCGTTCTTGGGAAACGATTTTGACAGCAGTCAAAACATTTAAAAAATATGCGAACCATAGACAATACATGCGAGTCATGTCCTAATTATTTTTACAGCCGCTGTTAAATCGAGGCATAATTGGCAATAAAAAAACATTTTGAGACATCGTTTTATACTTATAAATTACTTTTCAATAAATTATTACTTAATTTACATAGGTTTCAGCTAAAGATTTACTATTATCAGTGACAAAAAAATACTGGCTGGTAGAATGACACAGAAAAATAAATTTACTTGACGTTTCACATATTTTATGACGTATTAAGTGAGTTCATCAAATTTGGATATGGAATTAACGACTCACTTTTATATAGTTTTTATATTATGTATGCGCCTGATTTCATTTGAAAAGTAGTTGTTTGTTTTACTAATCAGTTTTTAATTACCTACTTTTCTCATATTCGAAATGAAGAGCAAAATGTTAATTTCGGGTGATAGCCCTATTTAGACTAACCATTATTGCCCAAACCATCACATGCCTGGATAAGTCACTTTCACCTCTCGAATCTCCAATCTAAATCGAAATCTACTATTTCGAATGTTAAAAATCTTCAGCTATACACCCTTCTTTATGCTTTGAAACCACTTTCTAACAAAAAATAATAATATTTGATTTCCTTACGCATGTTAAATTGTGGATGTTATCGCTTGAGTTTATCGCTAAATGGGAAAATTATTATAATAATAACGAATTCTTGCCTTATTATTCATATCAATAGAGTAATAAAGATATTTATAACAATAAGATACAAGATAGATCGATCTAGGCTTATTATTCTATTCAAGTCTTGAGAGACTATGGGTACAATACAATATAAGTAAGTTAATATTTTATATTATTTTAAATAGCCTGCGCTCGCACAACCGGACTTGACAACAAGGTTCGCCGTTGATGGATATTTCAAGGAGGACTATATAAATAAGTTAAGTTTACAACATTTTTGTTTTTTGTTGTATTAGATTATTTGTTATATTTAGCAATAAATATTTATAAAATTATAAATATCAGATATTTCATAAAAAAAGTAAGATACATGTATAAAGATATGAACCTCTGAACGTTTCGTAGTCATTCTGGTAAAATTGTCACGACATTCCCGCCGTTCTATGTATGGTCCAAGGTCTCTAAATAATTTTATCTAATTCTCTAGTCAGGATATTAACCCTCGTCACGAAATATCATGATACCGCGCTATCAAGGACCGCGTTTGTTGTGTGTGCAACAGTCTAAATATAATACAGTTTACAATAGCATTGTCGTGGTCAAGGGAGATTCGGTCGCTTCAACTGTGACGTGCGATACGGTGCGGTCACGTGCGGGATTACATTATTTTTAGCTTACAACCTTACGTCGTTGCGTATTTTATTATGGTGTATTCGCTTCACTTTACCCTTATTACACTAGATTAATTTTGGGATCCGGTACAGAATGTGGATTAACTAAAGATTCCGACTATTTTATTATTAAACCATCCTGATTTAGTGAATAAAACGCGATTATAATTATGCATAATCTAAGGCTCTATATTGGAGAAATAATTAGGATTTTTTAATAATATTCTTGAAGCTATAACTCAATATAATATATTCCGTTTCATTTACTGAACTGTTATCATCGAATTCAGCTGAATAATACGATTACTGCGATGCAGCTGGTGTGTTTGAGGACGAATCTTACCCTGAAAAGTCCCTGATATCGCAGCTTCAAATTTCTGATAATACACCTTTTTATATCGTTACAGGATTGCTACATGCCTATAATTGGACATTCGGGGAGGTTTAAAACCAAGGGGTATGTGAGAGTATTAGGGACCGACTATGCATACAACTCAAAGATAGGGGTGATCATGAGATGCTGGCCACTAGACTATCCGTAAAACTTATCAGTGGCCCTCCGGGTCTTGGTGAGGCGTTATGCGGCCTACTATAAGTAGTTAACCGTAGCGAGATAATAATTTTACCTACGCCAGCCGATATAATTTTAGTGCGTTTCCTAAGTTTACAAGTTAGTCCTCAGGAATCAGGATCTTCTGCTATCACCGTAGATAAAGAAAAAAGAGTAAAATTCTTACCTAGTAGTGCTTGAAACAGTCTTGACTTGAATATCCTAATGACTCTTTCAATCGCAAGTCGTAATTGTCTGTCCTGCGGCTTCACCAGCTTGCTGTGATAATCTTCCAGCAGTTCTAATGCTCGATGGGCCTCTGAAACAAATAATAAACCGCCTCAATGTTCTACCGATCTAAGTTTTAGCCTACCTGGTTCTTAGAAACGCGGAAGTTTTCGTTATTTACTTTTGTATGGGTAACACTTGGATCAGCTGGGAGTGTTTTGTTTTTATAGTTGGTGTGCAGCAAATAGGCTGACGGCCTACCTGATAGCAAGAGGTTACCGTTGCCTATGGATGTTTGCAACATCAGATAATTCAGATATGTCACCAACGCACTGCCGGCCACGATGATATATGTAATTCTTTAAAAAAAATATCATATCGTATATATCGTAGCGTTGTGGGAAAGCCTCAGTTGCGAGCTTATGCCAAATCAAAATTTTCAAGAAACACGGCTGACATGAGCGAAGCGGCTCAAGGAATTGAGAATGAGCCGATCATGAGCGGTGCAGTGATAGAAAGAAGACGAAGGCACCATTCTGAATAATTTCTGGGAACACTCCCCGTGTACAGTAGGTAGAACATGCGGAGAGACACGGACTAACAGGAAAGACACATTCAAAAGTTTTTATTCAAAATAAGGTCCAGTGGACAACACTTTTTGAAGGTCATACATATAGGTTAATATTTAATTTTACTTGCTAGTCTATGTACACCGCTTCGCAACGTGTTATTTCTGTTAAGGAGAAGAAGCGGCAAGAAACTCCCCAGCAAGTTAGCTAAAAATTGTTTTTCTTTATATTTCTCTTATTCTATTTATATCTCAAGTTCTTTTTTTTTATAAGTTTTATACAGCTCGGACACGGTCGGAAAACTATCTGTAAAAAGTTCTTTATGTGCTACTCGTAACACACGCATAACTTTTATCTAGGTGAACGAGCAGGCATAAAAGCTTTACAAAAGTTGCAAAAATATGCCTGGAATGTGGAGCGCTGTGCAAAATGGTACGTAGTTATTAGGTATCGATATTGTGTTTTCTAGTAATACGAAATTTTATTTGCTTTCGTGTGCCTTTATCATTACGAGAACAAAAGTCATTTAATTTTCCAGGGACTCAATTCTGCTATTCTAATATGTCCATAACATTTTCTCAATATAATAGTCGTGGAAAAAATTGGTATTACCATAAGCAGAAATGAAAATAAATATTGAAAAATTACCAAAATTTTAAACATTTATTTCGCGAGGTGTCGCTTATAAATATTTATAAAATGACGTCCCATGGGCACACTACTAGGCATGTCTTTAAGTTCTGTCGTTTCCATATTTCCCGGCAATTTTGAATTTGAAACTGTTATATATTTGAATGTCTTTAAATTTTGAATCTCAAAACAGTTGAAAGTATTAGGATTAATGCTTTTGTTTAGTCACAGCGTCGATTGGAGTCTGTCAGGTTACGTACGAAAATGAATCTTTCTAAGGAAAATGTTCGTGCAATAATTTTCTACAACTTTAGAAGAGGCCTGACACGGCTTCAGTGTTTTGAAGAGCTAACATCTGTGTTCAGTGATGAAGCCCCATATCTGCGAACTCTCGAACGTTGGTATTTAGAATTCCAACGTGGACATACCTACTAGTGTTAGTCACAAATATCGCGAAGGACGCCCAAAATCCGCCTTCCTTGAAGATAACTTCATTGCTGTGAGACAACTAATTCTCGAAGATCGTCATGTGACATATCGAGAGATAGAGGCTCTATTAGGCATCTCAGGGACAACCATGAAAATTTTACATGAAACGCTTGGTGTGAGAAAGCTAGTTTGCCGTTGGATACCGCATCTGCTTTCCAACGATCATAAGGCGGCCCGCGTCAGATGGTGTAAGAAAACTCTACAAAGGTTCAACCGAGGAAAGTCAAATCACGTCTACGACATCATCAGTGATGACGAATCTTGGATCTATGCCTACGATCCTGATTCCAAACAACAATCTACAATCTGGGTCTTTCAAGACGAGCCAAAGCCGACTAAAGTTGTTCGTTCTCGAAGCATTTCAAAGAAGATGGTGGCCACGGTCGTTGGAAAAACCGGCCATATTGCGACTATTGCACTTGAAGGTCGTAGAACGGTTAACACAGAGTGGTATACCACAGTTTGTTTACCACAAGTCATCGCCGAACTTCGAAAATCTAACTCAAAGCGACGCATCATCCTACACCACGACAACGCAAGCTCACACAGCGCTCGTCAAACGATTGAGTATTTGAAGCAGGAAAAAGTAGAAATTCTTGACCATCCTCCATACAGTCCTGACCTAAGCCCTAACGATTTCTTTACATTTCCTAAAATTAAAAAAGTCTTCGTGGTCAAAGGTTCCACTCCGGTGAAGAAGCAGTCGACGCTTTCAAGTCAGCCATTTTGAACACCCCCACTTTAGAGTGGAATAAATGTTATAAAAACTGGTTTGAGCGAATGGAAAAGTGTTTTAAGCTACGTGGTGAATACTTTGAAAAACAATAAAAAGTACTTAAAGGTTCTAGTTGTGTTTTTTTCTTCAAACGACAAAACTTAAAAGGCATGCCTCGTATTTTAATTAACAGATACTGAAATCAGGTAAACCTTCGACTGAGGCGTCAGTATCCAGCAATTTTGACGAGATAATAATAGCAGAATTGGGCCCCAAGTCTCATAAACAAAAAGAAAAAATACATTCAATGTTAATACAAAAAAATTAACACAGAATATTGGTCGACATTTGTTGTATAGGCGTAGTTATTAGAATTAAATTAAATACATATATATACTTCCTAATAGTACTAAATTTACATTGTACAGTAATTGAATTATAACTGGATTCAAATAAAGAGTTTTAAATAAGTAATACGTATATACCTATAGGTAGTACTATTTACCTAGTATTATTTCACGAACTAGTGTTATATTTCTTCATGAAATCACTGCTTAAGTTATAATTCTTTAAGAGCACTTTGTTTAGGTAAACCGTTTTTTTTAAATATAAGAACAGTCTTGCCCTGAAAAAACCTAGAACCCGATTCCAGCGCCACCTACCGGGTTCGATTATGAATCTGAACCATTATCGAATCCACTTAAACACCAATTTTTTATCAAAATCGGTCCACCCGTTTAGGAGTTTATATATTATAAAATTGCACGTACACCAATAAAGAGTGGCCATTCTTGGTATAGGTAACTTATAAAACAGTCTTTATTAAAATGCCTTATATCGATATAAATTCATCACACATTCACTAATCATTTTATCGAAATTTATAAGGTACTTAAATTACAATTTATAAGACAAACTTAGAGAATTATGAGCAGCATATATTTAATTACGTAATTTCTTAAACTCGTATCTTTAAAAAAATGGGTAGATGTTTCCCATCTAATAACAGCTAATAAATAATTATTTATTAACTGCATCAAACTAATGTCCAAACATTTCAAGCCTTAAAACAATAATTAATATGGCTTTAATCCAATCAATAAAATATAATAAACAATTATATTAAGTAAATTTCGCGTTTTAAAATAAAATTGCCTTTTTACAGTACGAATTTGAGAACGCAGTGAATAAATATATCGTAATATTATATATTTATTTTTACGTCTACTTTGTTAATTATAAAGAAATATATTGTATATCTCATTTAATCTTTGTGTTGAACCGATTCTGATTTGTCTAATATGAAATAACCCTATTCTACAGACAAGGGCATAAAGCAGAAATAATATATCACGCTAAAGTATTTTTATTGCTGAGCGTAGTCTTGTGAGTGCCAGCGTAGTATTATGATATACAAAACACAGTATCTTTGTCCTTGTACGAGTATCTATTTAGAAATGCAAACACATATAAAGAATGGTTGCAACACATGCAAGGGGGTGTGACCTGACAACCCCAATATCGATAATATCGAAAATAAGGGTAATAAAAACCCCTTTCATATGACCTGGTTTCGTAGTTTCTTACTTCTTTTATTTTTAAAATAAAAATGTATAACTGATTTTATATTAAGCTGTTAATTTACCTTGCTTACGAACTGGCATCACGGATTGACCCCGTAAATTGTTTTCTAATAATCACACCGTATAATTAATACCTTCACCACAGAGAAAGGAAAATTGTGTTCATTTTAAACTTTTTTGTAATTATTACACGCATTGATTTATTGTATTGTACATATTGACACTAAAAACGAAAACATTTAACACAGATCACGGTTTCTTAGTTAGGGGAGTATGAAGCACTACGAAGGGTGGTCGTATACTGCGCCCGATGGGATTGGTCGATTTTCACAGTGACGTCAGGGGGTGGAATTCTGGGCATAGACAAGGAAAAACGTAGACGAGGGTGCGTAGGGTTGCTAGTTTCAGAGAGAGTTTTTGGCGGAGACTTGAAGAGTGATATTCGGCAGTGCAGATGTTTTTTAATACATAGGTATCTATTAATATTATTTTTATTACGTATGGTCTACAATTAACGTTCGAAAAGGTATAAATATGTTAACCAAAAACAATTATAAATAAAACAATCCCTAGTATATAAACTCGAAAGCAACTCTGTCTGTCTGTTATGCTTTCACGTAAAAACTACTGGATCGATTTAGCTGAAACTCAATATGTATATATTCGATGCCGAAGATAGACATAGGATACTTTTACCCGAAAAATGGAATAGTTTAATACCTGCTCTTTAAAGACGAGGAAAGTACTAGTTTAATAAACAAAGCAAAATATTGTAAAATAGGTTTAAGACGACTTTAAGTACAGCTAAGACTATAATAGACTATAGAATATTGTTGTAATGAAAGAAACAAATAAATTTACTTTCAAATAATTTCTGTGGGAGAACTTGAGAATTTCCAATTTTCGCATTACTTAGTGGTTACTAAACTCTTCCCCTTAAATTGACTGTTTAACATTGGACAATCCTCCACGGGAACATTATTCACAAGCTACATGTGCTAGCTATGTGAACGCATAGTGTAGCTACTAAGGATTAAAAAGAAGACACATTCTGTATTATTACAGTGACTTCTAATAATAATACAAAATGTGTATTTTTTACAATATCAGCCGATTCAACTCGTGACTAAGGAAATTAAGTTTTCAAAAACCTAATCATACCGTATAAGTTTTTTTGTCAAAATTGGCTTTGCAGTATCTTATAGTTTCGGATTTCACCATATAGGACTGATTGAAAAATCACCTGTATGTAAGGATCTTATAAAATATCATATAAAAGGACTCGATCATAAATTCAAAGCCCATATCTCAGTAGCTTGGGACAAATGGCGTGAAGCTGATGAAGCACAAAATGCTAGTTAAATTTAGGTACCTAAATGTAAATCTTTCAATCCATAATTAGACCTATTCTGCCAACAACAACTTTTGTATGGCAGAGAAACATGGCATGTACTTGAGCAACATAAGCAATAGCGTTGTATTTGTATAATTAAAATGAATGTACTGCGCAGGGCCGGCTTTAGAGTTCAGAGGTGGGCCTACAGGGCGGCATGTGCC
Source organism: Dendrolimus punctatus (assembly GCA_012273795.1). Classification (NCBI taxonomy): domain Eukaryota; kingdom Metazoa; phylum Arthropoda; class Insecta; order Lepidoptera; family Lasiocampidae; genus Dendrolimus; species Dendrolimus punctatus. Next base: position 2,095,122 of record CM022538.1, on the reverse strand, counting down.
CCAGGTTAATTTGTGATGTATATGCTGTGGAATAAATACTTCTTGTGACAATTTTATAATACTGACAGCTCGGTTTTTCACGTTTTCACGTTATTATCATGAAAGCAATCGAGTTGGTTGCGATTCGAACGTGAGGAAAAATCTCGTTTTATTTTCTATATCTTTATTTTAATTTAAATATATAAGTTTTCCCTCGTTCGGGTCTATCACAGTAAGTATAATCTATGTTCCGTATTAAGTATAGAATTTTATCAGAATTCGTTTAGTAGTTTTTGCGTGGGAGAGTGACATCATGCACCTCTGTATCCTTACATACTATCATGTTCATAATGTTCGTAGGTAATAAAGGGTGCCAAAATTATATCTCGCTCTCGGCGTCTAGATAGTTAAAGCCTGTCCTAATGGTGCGGTATATGTGCGGATTTACTCGCGTCTAGAGGTCTCTCATCCGCCGTATTCACATCCATGACGTAGGAGACAGACTGCAGGAGAGAGGTTACGTTGATACGGAGAGGTTTTGCGAAGACCAACTAGATATATGGGAAACAAATGTATAGTTAAGGCGCAACCGCCAAGTCCCCAAAGAAGAGGTATGTAGACCACATAAATAGTGGCTTGCATTTTAAAAGATGACATGCGTACTAATGATCTCACAACAAATAATATGGAAGACCGCGCGAAATGGAAAGAAAAAGGAAAATTGATAATATCTTCATAGCTTAGTCATTTTAACTAATATTTACAACTGGTAAACTGCTTTGCAAATAATTGACATAAGTTAGAATACTGCGAAATGTGGAATGGAGGAGTTATAACATAGTATGTGTGTCCTTGGATGTTTCAATTAAATTTTTTGTGAATTTAAATTGCATATTTTTAAAAATAAAATAGTTCGTTCTTGTATAGGTACAACGTAAAGGAATTTAAAAAATATAACATATTCATAAATATTAATAAACTGTTATAATGAAAATTAATAAACTGTTTGTCAATTGAATTTCCTGAATTTTCCTGTCACTTAAATTAATTTAATATCACTAAGTTAATAATAAAAAAATCAATTTAAAAAAATGTACCAATTGGAGTTTTGTACCTACTAATTTTATCTCTAAAACTCATTTATGAGATTTTAATTAATAAGTTTTTTTTAATATATATATACATTAAAAAAACCGAAATAACCAGCCAACCGTTTTAACTTCTTCTTCTTTTTTGGAGGATTATGGCTCCAACGCAATTAGCATTGATTTTGCCAAACCGTTTTAACTTGCGGTAGTCGTAAAATTATAATTCAGGCTTTATGGAATATCTTGGGTCTGAGGCTCAGGTAGTCATGAGTAATTCAGCAAATTTTCTTGCATCAACTCAGTTGTTGCACAACACTATGAGGCAAATGTAAATTATGGCTACTTTCTGGCTTAAAGGCCTAGCTGCCAAGCCATAAATCTAAATAAATAAATATGGCTGGTTTGTATATCTTACTATTCATCCATAGCCCATTTCTATATATTACGAACGGGTAATTTGGCTTACTGTCATTTAAAATTTTATCTAAGCACCAAATAGGTAATGTCATAATTAAGTAAGGTACGTCAAATATTAACATTTTGGAACCGGTCATCACTTAGCCTTATTATAGTTGAATTATGACATCACTTGTAGATATCTTGCATGGAGCTTATGTCAAATTTTTACCGATAGTAAGTACATGAACGTTGAGATATAGGTACCGGCCATAAGTTACACTTTGCATCACTAGCATGCTACACGGAATACTTTTTGGCACAGTAGCCTAAGCAGAACAGTAACGCGTACAAAGTATTAGAGGTATGGATAGCGAATGAGCAACTTGGAAGGTTTTTAAAGCTGCGCCGAAGTGCGTTTTATGCGTCCACTTTAGTATTGTGTTAATATACTAACGCAAATAATATGTGAAAACTATTTTACAGCGTAACCTAAAGTAACTCATTAAAAATTTGCGGTTTTTATAAGAAAAACACACAGGCGAACCAAATAAAAAATATGAAATGTTTTATATTAGAAAAGTAGTCACTTATTTCGCGTTGTTTATTCAATGATTCATTCGTTTTGGCCCAACACTATTTATAAGATTTTGCTGTCATCTGTGGTTTTGTTCTGATTATCTAAATTCTGTCTGTGGTCATTTGTGCTGTCGTTTCCTTAGATTCTATTGAATACGTAGTTATTTTTTAGGATAGGCTGTAGATAAGTATAAAAAGTGTTCGTGAGGCGCAAAGATGCCTCTTTTTGGCAAAAAAGACTTCGGCAGAAAGTCTAAAAAAGATGGAAAAGACTCTGAAAAACAACCTGCCATGGAAGATAAGTATAACGTCAAAGATCTATTGGGTACAGGAGCATTCTCTGAGGTACGACTGATAGAGAGCAAAGAAAATGGACAACTTTATGCATGTAAAATTATTGACAAAAAAGCGCTGAAAGGCAAAGAAGATTCGTTAGAAAACGAAATTAGGGTGTTAAAAAGGTTTAGCGAACAAGCTAAAGTTGAAGGCGGTGAGACAAAAATGTTTTCTCATCCAAATATCGTCCAGCTGTTGGAAACTTACGAAGATAAAAATAAGGTTTATCTTGTCATGGAGCTAGTAACGGGGGGTGAATTGTTTGATAGAATAGTTGAAAAGGGTTCCTATACTGAAAAGGATGCTTCAAACCTAATTAGACAAGTTCTAGAAGCAGTGGATTACATGCATTCTCAGGGTGTAGTGCACAGAGACTTGAAGCCTGAGAACCTGTTGTATTATAGTGCAGATGAAGACAGTAAAATAATGATTAGTGATTTTGGATTATCAAAGATAGAAGACTCGGGAATAATGGCTACAGCCTGTGGTACTCCTGGTTATGTAGCTCCTGAAGTGTTGGCTCAAAAGCCATATGGCAAGGCTGTTGATGTATGGAGTATAGGTGTCATATCATATATCTTGTTGTGTGGATATCCACCATTTTATGATGAAAATGATGCAAACCTCTTTGCTCAAATCTTGAAGGGGGACTTTGAGTTTGACTCTCCATATTGGGATGATATTAGTGATTCTGCTAAAGATTTCATACGGCACTTGATGTGTGTTGATGTTGATAAGAGATATACATGCAAGTAAGTACTGATTATGAATACCTTCCTCAAATCACTTTACTTTATTTACTCAGGTTCTATTGTTCTGTTAGGCTGTGTATACTTTGCACTTTGTCCAGCATGGAGTCTTGAAATATTTAAGATTCTACTCATTGTAAAATAGTCATAAGAAATTTGGTGAATATTGGTTAATATGCAAGGCTGTAAAAGGGAAACAAAGATTTGGAGCCTAATCCCAAATAAAGAAGAAGAAAATGGTATCAAATAATTTTGAATTCAAATACAAAAATATGTACAGAGGACTCTTACTCAATCTGTAATAAAAATACAGTATTATATGTTTATCTACTGTTTTATGAAGACAGGTCTTCTCAAAACAAAAGAATTAATTGCCAAATTTTATAAAGATTTGCTCAGAGGTTTTGCAAAGTAATTAGATAATGTAGCAAATTGACTTCACAGCTACATTTGCATGAATAAATTAAAATTCAATGTTATTAAGATGTTGTTTTTTTAATAGGCAGGCATTGGATCATCCCTGGATTTCCGGTAATGCGGCCAGCAACAAAAACATCCATGGCACTGTATCTGAACAGCTCAAGAAGAACTTTGCCAAGTCCCGTTGGAAACAGGCATACCATGCCACCACTGTCATCCGTCAGATGCGTAAGTTGATATTAAACAGCAGCAGCTCGAGTCGCAATGCCAACATGCAGCCAAATGAATAGCTGCCTTGTACCCACCTTCCTATTGCCATTGTTACACTTGCTTATTAAGGTACTTAATTCTAATATTTTACATTCTTATTGTAGTCATATCCAATACTTCACACATTGTTTATAAGATTGTCACTGTGCAACAAGTTGCATTTCAGTGGGTGTGTAACTTTACTAAATGATACCATGTTCACACGAGAAGAGAAATCAAGCAAATCTTTAATTTCACATCACCAGACACTTATCATCATCCCCTTACGACAAGGGGCTAATTCTGCTGTTCCAATATCTTAACATTGCAAAGATATTCAAAAGTACATTCAGTACATTACAGTACATTCAAAAATGTGTATTCAACTAAATCCACAATATTGTCATAGAGAAATAAAATTAGAAAACATTGGCATCACCATTAGCAAAAATGATGTTAGCTGAAATGGATATTCAAAAGCTGACAAAATTTTAAATATTTATTTTATGAGCTTTAGGTTATAAATATTCACTAAGATAGAGTGGAGTGCCAATACCAGAATCAGGCAAAACTACAATTGATATAATAGTGTCCGGCAATTTTGATGAAGGCAGCAGAATTGGGCTCAAAGTAACTGTGTAGCTCAGAAATAGTAATCATTGTTATTATATAGAAAGTAATGTTGGCAATAGACATGGATAAGATATGCATGTCTTATGAATGAACCACAAGATATTTGACATACATTATTTGACAATGGTGTTGACCTATATATATATTGACCAAGTGGTTTATAACTTTATAACTCATGTGTTATAAAAAGTCTATAATTTTTGGACTTAAGATTCAAGTTGCATACTTTAGATGCCTCAGTATGGTCACTATTAAGCTGACAATTAAGAACTAGTTGAAATAATAATGATTCTGTTTTGTTACTGTAAAATAGATATAAACCAAGTTTCCAATTTTTAAAGAAAACTTATTACAACAATAGACTGTTATGCTGTTTGGTATTTCTGAAGGCATTATTCTTTTTAGAATATGTTGTATTTAGATATTTTTTGGGTTAAAAGAAATTATACTTTTGTACAGTGACAGTGTTATCAATGTGAGATGTTATGAGGCACTAAGTGTTGCAATATGTACTTGTTGAATTGATAGTTCTGTCATTCTAATTAAGATTCATTGCTGAGGATACAATGCTAATAGGAGCCTGAGGTTTGTGTCATTTCTAAATATACAATGTGTCATCATGTCATTGCTTCAAAGGGGAACCTATGTGGGCTCTATGTTTAAGGGTTATATAAATAATAATATATAATAATAAATTTATGCAATAATCATGCTAGGTGAAATTTAAAGATCAACGAAAAATGGACACTTTGTCTAGTCATATTATCATTATGCTTGCATAAATATTTGAGAAATATATAAGATTTTGAGATGCGGTTAATAATGAAAATTCATATTTTTAGTATATATATATTTAATCAAAATATCCTGCATTATATAGAATCTCTCTCTAAACTTACATAACAAGTCATGATAAAATAATCTCATGCTTTTTACTACAGAAATTTTTATATCTCTTTCTATGTATAAATCTTTAAAAGATACTGATTACGGATGCTATTTATAATATTACTTAAGCTGGTATTGATAATTAAAAAGCATATATGAACAATGCCAAATTTAACTCTAAGTCCAATAATGGTAACTTAATCTTAAATAGAGACAAATTCACTTGATCATAGTCATCATCATCATCAGTGTTTGTTATGGGACTTATGATCTGATATAGGAGGAAACCTTATGTTTTTTTTATTTTGTAGTCATGGTCCGACCGGGCTGGCCTACCTTGCTGCAATGTAATTTCTGTTATTTACTTGGTCTGGTTGTTTAGGATTAGGCCCAGAGTAGACCATTGTATATATCTTTAACACTAGTGTACCTTGCTTAATTTGGTAAAATACAATATGTGTTCATCATGTGCATCAGTTAAGATTAATTGACCATTATTTGACTCTGAGTATGGATGTTTATTTTCATTTCAATATACCTATAGCTTAAAATTCTTGCATTTAAAATTTTCTTGTTTCTAATAAAAAAATTGCTTTCAAGAAAATGTAATCGAGGTAAACGAATTGTTGCATAGGCAGTCTCTCGATGCCAGCTTTTACTATTAAGGTCTGTTATGAATATTAGAATTAACTATTAATGAATCATAAATATACTTCAATTTAGATGATTGGTATATCAATTACTTATAATAATGTTGTCTCAGGGACAGACCACAGTCACCAATTTCATATTATGAATTTTATTCGAGTTTTTCATAGATAAGATCAATTTTATATTTAATTTAATTCTATTGTGTCTGGTCGGAGAGTTAATTAGGCAGATGACTTAATTTAAGACTATTGTTATACAGTGGGGTAATTAAAGTTACTAGAATTCCTCTACAGCTGTTATTAAAATATTTTAAGTATAGCCTTGAGCATTTATTGTTTAGCAGTCAACAAAAATTTGAAGTGACATCTTCAGATTTGTCACTTGATTTATATGACAGGAGTTTGCTTATTGCGTAGCCATCTGCTGCTTACTAAGTGCAGCCATAATATCATCATAACCGGTGTCATACTCTGCTTTTCAATTATTACTTTACTTGTTGTGCTCTTTAGCATCCCTATTGTTAGCATTTTGTTAGACTACTGGTGTGGATTTAAAATCTTTGCAATGTCAAGGTAGTCGACTATACTTCGAGTCGACTATAGTTCGGATGGATGTATGTGTACACAAGTCCATCGAAATAATGTTGTATTTGAATGCTAACAACAAACAAAATCAAGGGTTTTCTAAGTAGATCTCATTTATGATGAAATACAAATGGTTACTAACTTAAAGACCAATTCAGCTGTTAATACAGAAATTGTCATTTTCTTATTTTTTAAATGATTAATCGTTATTTCGGAAAGCTCCGTTGGGTCTTCATGTCGACCATTCCACCATGCTTGAAGAGGAAAGTCTTCGTATAATGCGACCTACCCGTCATGACGTATGGTGCACAAACGTGGACTCTGAGAGTGGGGTTGGTTCACAAACTGAACTTCGCTCAGCGGGCTATGGGGCGAGCTGTTGGGAGTATCTTTTATGGATAAAATAGGAAATGAGAACCAAGGTTACCCAGGTAGCTCGCAAAATTAGGAAACTGAAGTGGCGTTGGACCGACCACGTTTGTCGCAGGGCCGATGGCCGATGGAACAGACGAGTTCTGGAATGGAGACCACGTTTTGGCGAACGTAGTATATAGGAAGCCCTCCAGCCCGATAGATCGACTTTCTGCGTAAGTTCTGCGACGTTGATGGATGAGAACAGCGGAGAAGACCAGGATAGGTGGTGCAAAGTTGGCAAGGCCTACGTTCAGCAGTAGACAATAGTTGGCCGACGACGAATCGATATTTACAGATTTTTTTAAATTTCGTAGTGACCTATATAAAATAAAGATGACTCTTAACGAATAATTAAACGAAAAATTCTAATACAGTTGTTTAAAATTAGTCGTCTATAATCCGATTCTGAGTATGACAGTTTGAGTTGAAGTCTTTATTTACTGAAGAAGTTTGGCTCGTATTGACTTTTTCAAAATCAATTTACAAATGAAACCTGTTTCTAATGCAGTTTTATAGATTTATTTATAAGGTGTACTGTGGTCTTCATATAATCAAACTATATTCTTGTTATGATAACATTTCACGTAGTTAGTCCTATCTAGTTGTTTGGGGAAAAATTGTTAAAATAACATTTATGGTTATGCATAGCGTAAGCCTTGTGATTCTAAAAATAAGGATAATAGTTTCACTATAATATTTATCTTTTTGACTGTTAAATTTAAGGAAGTTTTACTTTAGTAAGAATCTATTATAACTAATTTCCTTAAAATTACATATTACAATCGGCGAAACAATTGAAGACGTGAGTGGATGAAGGTGATATGTCGCATATTCGGTTTTTTGCTTTTTTTTGCGTAGATGAATGTTATAAGTCGATACCAAATGACTACAGACCTTAGACCATAGATATAAGGCATATTTAAAAAATAAAAAGTTGCTAAAGGTGTTAAGTTCAGTTCAGTTTCAAATAAAAGTAAAACTTTTATCTCGATTTACACAGAATTGGAATTATGCGACTTATCACCTTCATCCACTCATGTCTTCAATTACATATTCAAATGGTTATTGTTTTGCGTTTTTAGCAGTCGGAAGATTAAGTACCTGTATCATGGAAGATTGCTATATGTTACAATCGCCCAATAAATAAATAACTGATAAACCAGTATATATAACCTACTTTTCTATATCTGCCTTGCAAATTTTTCTTCGCCTGCGTTGTGATATATAAAACACAACGAGACTTGAAAACGTTTTACCATTCAAAACATGTTTTGGAAAACAAATTAATCTAAGTATTAAATAAAATAAAATATTGTATTTTACTCAAATAACTATTCTTTTTAAATATTAATGTTTATTGAAAGATGGGCTACTGTTACCTCAAAACGCATAAATGACGAGTAATCTCTACTGGAAATGTAAGGTATAAGGGCTATTGAAATAGTTAGGGCCTTACTTATAATCGTTTCTTAAATTTGAAGAAACTGCTCAGAAACTGATTAGTGAAAATCTTATCCATAAACTCCTCTTTAGTCGAATGTTTTGTGTTAACCAACCTACGTTAATCATACAAATTAACATTTCGTTTAGCAGTGCTCCTCTTAGGTAAACAACCGGTAATACACGTTTATAAGTGAAAAAAAAAGATATTCATTGATTAGGGTCTGATTCTGATTCTCTTACTTAAGAGATGCCTAATCGTTTCTTAACGAGATTATTATAAGTAAGGCTGTTAATCTTAAAAAAAAATACTAGGCCATTGTCATAAGAATACCTTCTTTCATGCCTTAAAGGTTAAAGGGGAATCTATGCCATTGATGGTACGCCCGGTAATTGGCATCCTGTGTTTAATTTGAAAAAATCTTAATATATCTTATTTTGTATATAAAAGTGGTATGCCAGGTGGTAGAGCATTTGCTCGACTGGATGGCTACCACCCCTGGTTTAAAGTATATCGCCATAACATCCTTGAGTTGTGTTCCGGCATTAGTGACCAGGTTCCAGTTTCCTTAAGAGAGCAGCAGCGCATTTGTAGCACCTTTGGTGTTGCAAATGTCCATAGGCGATGGTAACCGCTTTCCATCTAGTGGACCGTCTGCCTGTCTGCTGAACTTCTGCAATTAAAAAGGTCTTGAATAAATTAGGGTTCCAATAATGGTATAGTTTATACCTATATAACCTTTTATCTAGTGATCTGTATTTAACTATTTCTTTATTTTAATTATTAGTATCATTTTAAGATAAGAGCAAATTAAAACGCAACTTTTTTGTGAAACACCATAAATTGTTTTTGTTATGTGTTTGTATTTTTTTAATCAATAATGAAGAAAGATCTGTTTTCAAGACTGAACTTATGAAATTATTATGACAAAGCTCATTTCAAGAGCATCCGTGCATTTTTTTCGAATTTATTTTTCTTTTTATTATGAATTTGTATTTTTTTATTGCTTTTTTTTCAATGACACCGCAATAATTTATTGCGAACGTATTTGTATTATAATATACATTCCTTTCAGTACGTTCTCTTAGATTTATACGATTGATATTAAAATCATGACACTTTACATTCCATTACAGTATTGACTAACTAAACTGCAATATAAAATTACAAAAAAATAAACACTAAATTATATTTTAATTGTTGGTGTAAACATTTTCTAATTATTTTATTTTAAAAAATTAATTTTGTATGTATGTGTTTTTATAAGTCGGAAATTATATAGTTGTTATTTCAAAGCATGATATAAAATTTATTATATATAATAAACACTATATAATGATTGAGGATTACTCTCTTGTATAGCACTCTTTAAGTGCTGTTTACCCATCAAATGCCCCAAATAGGACCGGTTTTAAATTGTATATTATTATAAAAATTATTTACATACATAATGACATTTAGTCTAGTGTCACTTTGATGTCAAATAATTATAATTACTTTAGACCCGCTATATAAAAAAAAAACTATTTAAAACGATATTACTATTATGGAGGATAACCGATTCGTAATATTGTTTTCATGCAACTCTCGATTCATCTACCTAAAAACCTATTTATGATATATTCTCTTCATAGTTTGTATTTATAATCTTTATTCTGACATTAACATTGTATAATGTTATAACTTATAAGTAATAAATTATCAAAGTGGATTCAAAATGACCAATGAAAATCGATAAACGTTGTCTAATTGCTAACAGATTTTTTTAGATACCAGCAAATAAATTGAACCCTCGGTGTGAGTCAGTGCAAGACTTTGTAACTATATTTCTTGGTGACATTATTTTTTTTGTCATAATTGTGATGCATGTAATATGCAACAATTTTGACGAAAAACATAATGTCAATAACGCTGACAATGTGTGTCGAACAGTTGTCAGCCAATCCTTGTCCACTGCTGATAGCAGGTATCCACTTTCCTGTCAGACTTTTGATAGGTTGACGAGCAAATGTCATCGATGACAGGTGACAAAAAAGATGTGCGTTTGTCATCATTGTTCAATTTGTTTGTCTGTATCTACAAATATCTATTTTATGAAAGTGTTCCGTCATCTTTTTTTAATTATAATAGTTAAGGATATTTTATAGAAAGTTGGGCGTCCATTCGAGGCGAGCGTGGGGCTTAATAATAATCGTTATGCTTTTAATTAATGCTTAATTATTAAGGAATGCACTGCTTGAATATTATAATATATTAAGTAGTGGTTCATTCAATGAAAAAAAATTGTCTGCCTTATTCTTATATTTAATGGTTATCTGTCACTTTTCATGTTTAAATTGTAAAGTTTCTTATGTACAGCTTTTGTCAATATTACAACCCGCAAGAGTTAACTTGAGACTTTGCTCGGATGACGTAAGCGCGAGATACTGACTCGATCGTACGCTTCGATGGCGAGAGCGGTAAGAAGGCGGGGGTCGGGAGGGGAGCGCGCATTCAGCTCAGGTCTCAAGTTAACTCTTGCGTATATTAGCTTATTATCATATCATTAATTGATTTTCTATGAACGCTATTTGTTAGTTAAGTTCAGAAGACGTTTTTATAATGTCAATGTAAGAACTGATAATAAAAGTTTGGATCAGTTTTTATGTGTCTATCATGGAGCAAGAATGCTAGGAATTGCAATTTCAGTAATATTACCTAATTGTACTTTGTCCGTCAAATGTAACTCGCTTTGATTCATCGTAATGTTATGTAAGGTGATGTTAGACGGTTCATATCAGTATTCCAATTTGAATGAATTAACCAAAGTAATTCGTAAAAACATAAACTTGGATTATGCAATGTCATTAAATATCGTCGAGTCCTTTAAGTTATATGTTTTCAGAGATTTTGACATATATCGCCTGTAGACTATTCAAATGTTACCGCCCCCACCGACCTCTACAAATCGATACCCTAGCTCGCAATCGTATTAATTGTACTTTTTTGGTAATGTAATTGTAATTTTATCGTTTTAATTAGATATAATTTCTGAAAGACAAAAAAATTGTCTACAAATTTGCTACGCCTCCAAAATCTGCCGCCCTAGGCTCCAGCCTACTCAGCCTATTGGTAAATCCGCCACTGTGTGTTTTTCAACCAAATTGCTTCAATCGGTTTGATCCGTCTGATATCAGTATTACGTAACATTAGTGGAAGCTAAATTAATTAATATCGGGTTTCTATATCTTAGTATCCATTCGTGTCTCTTAGTACTAGTTAAAAATTGTCATAAAGGTAAAATCGATATAATTTAGAAGTACAGTTTCCTTCGTGATACTTTAATTTAATATGAAGATATATACAAGTAATCTATTTTGTTTTAGTCGACGCGACGTTTGGAAAATGTGTGGGAAGAAATCTTTTAGATTTTAAATGACCGAAACTAAAAACGCTTAATTAACAAACTTTGCATAATTGAAAAAGAAAAACATACACAGTTTTTAATTGTAAATCCGGTTATTTATATTTCCTCAAGTTGAAAAATTAAGATGAGAAAAACCCTAATTATGTTGGCTTTTTTTTCATCTTAATTTATAATTTAAATCTGTTTTTAAATGTATGCTCGGAATTACGTTTTTATTTAGCGTTTGACGTTCCCAGTATTCTTGTATAGTAATATCAATTATACATTTAAGTAACTAAAACGAAACAATGTAATCTTGCAGTTGAATTCCTATTCGGACTGCTGGAGATATGTTTTATGTATTTTTATTGTTTTGTTATCCGCTTCGATTGTATACAAAAAGTCTATGATTCACCGTTTTGTGTATACTGTATGCAGCTTAGATTAGCGCTGACAGAGTAGAGCAATTCCACCATTTTATTACTGATGTATTTAATTTAAGTCAATATATAATTAGTGGTAAAAAGATTGAATTATTAAATAAATGAAGAAAATTTGTAGTAGACAGCCGGTGAGGTACTCAAGCGTGACTAGTTATAGGAACTGATTACAAACAACATGTTCTATGCTTTTACGTTGCTTAAATGTTAGCCCTTCTTGTTCACAGTAAGTAGAAGTCCCGGGTAGATTCCCGACAGCGTAAATTTCGCTAACGAAGTTCCTGTTGTTTACTCTTGTCCAGGTATCTGCAATCTGTCTCAGAGTTATTCGTTGTACCTATATTACACAAGAGTAAACTTGCTTACCTCGTGACTATATATCTCTTCTTTCTTTACATATTCCTCTTTTCTGGCATACATCATCTGCCACACCACAAATCACTATGTATCCTAATCGTAACGTAACTCTTCGCACGATTTATGCATCTCCTTTTTGGTCGACCTTTAAATTTGTACCAATTGAACATTTTTTTTTGTCACAGGGCTTTTATCCCTCATAATTAAATGCTCATACCACTTTGGTCTTCCTCACAAATCACTGGTGCAACTTTCAAAGACCCCCTTATGTACTAATTTCTCACCTTATTCATGCTTCTAACACTACACATCCATCTGTGCTGAATGGAGACGTTTTGGTCCAGTACTTTAGTAGCCCATTCGGACCCATATATCATGACCGGTTGTATTACCGATTTATGTATTTAGCTAACCTTTGAGTGGTAATAGTTTCTTACAATGTGTGTGTATGTTAATCGATTTATTTATTGCACAGAAACAACTTACCATACAAGTGTATTAACCATATAAGTGCAAATTAATTTTGATTGGCGTTTGTATAGTCGACCTTGTTTTTCATAGAACAAAGACAAAAGTGTGCGGGAAATATTTCAATCATTTGTTTTCCTCTGTTTGCGCTAATATTAAGTAATTGCAAATATAAATAGCTAGTAAGTTGGTTTTACATTGAGATTAACTTTGGAACGGCTATGAAAATAGGGCCTCGGCCGCACTGGTAAGACTTCTATGATGTGACCAGTTTCTTAAAAAAAACTTATAAATATAATAGAGACGATTACCTGTTGCAAACATTAATTATTACTAATATCCTATTAAAATTACTTTCTAATAATAATAATTAAGTCACTATATTTCAATCGTCTGCTCTGTCACTTGACGCTTAACGTACTCTGCGTTTAGAAATCGCTGAAACAAACTTATCAGTGCGGTAGAGGCATGAGAACGTTACCTGAAAAATTACCCGATAGTTGCCATTTTCTTTGAATTTAATTTTTGTGCAATAAACATTGATTAATTTCAAGTCATATTACGTAACTTTAAAATAGTGCCATTCGTTAATTATGCCATTACATTCGTCATTCCCACTTGTTGATTTTGTTCAATTGCGCACAATAATATTTACAGTAAATATTATTCTGCGTAATAATAATATATTATTATTATTACGCTCTAAATTATTTACTGTTACGTTGTTTTGACTCTTAATGATAATATTTAATTGGATTTATGTTGCACATGTTCATATATTTGTGTGATGTTTTTTTTTGTTGCACAAATCACATAATGTAATCCACAGTTGCATAATATTGTACTAGTGAATGTTTATTATCCATAGATTAAGGTTTTTCGCTTTTGTCATCGTACAAAACGGTATTCGAATTAAACTAATACCGATATATTCAACGTTGCTCTCTAGATGCTATATGTTTTGTTATTATCAGTTGTTCACTGTGCCAAAAACCATATCATTGTCAGTGATAAATGTTGTACTTAGTAATATGAACGTTATTGTCTGTTATATTATATCTCTTTCTAATAAAAAAGTTTCGGCAATGGTAAGAAGAGAAAGCTGTTCAAGTTCCTTATAAACCGGATATACCTTTTTCCGTATTTATGCTATTCATTGCCAACACTGCAACAGGTTTGTCATTGAACAAGTACTTAATTATTGTCGCAATAAGTTAGTGACAATACAAGTTATTTGCAATAACAAGATGATAGTAATTTGTCATTGCAACTATACAAATAATTGCAATCATAAATTACCATTGCATATTGTCATAGTAATTTGTTACTGCAACAATAATTTAGTGCAGTCTTGGCAATGGGTATTTTATGATGTTAATTATAAGGGTAGATAACACAAACATAATATTTGCTATTTTTCGAGGGCTATTGTCGTGTAATTGTTTTTAAAATACACATTTTTAATTTCTATAAATTTATATTAAGCACAATAGTTTAAGGGATGGGAATTATAATGTCAACAAGTTTCTTTTCACTGTCTTAAAACTGTGTTATTTTTTCGTTTTGTAAACTGTTATCGTCTGTCAGCTGTTATTGATATCAGACTTTGGCGATAATGGCTGTTTGTTTTGTGTTGTGAACATTATTTAGACTATCACAGAACTATTAAGAGTTCATTATGCGAAATATACGAAGATCTGGAAAGTAAAAAAAAATGTTGAATTGCTATTCTTGTGATCTAGATTTTATACTTCTTGTTTGAAACAATTGAAATATATTAGTAGAGAATTAGATGTTAGCTCTATTTTCGATGTCATTGTAAATAAAATAATGCCAACTTGTTGAGACGCCTTGTTTTATTTCATAACCAACAACCGATGGTATATTATAATTTATTTATAATTATATAATTTTACATTTCATAATTATAGCAATGTACAGTGCATATGGTAATTATAAAATAGGAATGTTTACTTTATCTCTTCGCCTAAAAGTGAGAGTTGTTTGAGAAATTGTGATGCATTTGGCAGTGTTGTGGCTCCGTAGATTATTTTCCTGGTCATTCCACTGGTGGCTTGTTGCTGAAATAAACAAACACATTTATTACAATTAGGCGAGTTTCAAGACCAAATTGACAGTTTGCAAATGTCTAACTTTAAGATATACATTTTGATACAAGTTTGACATCTGTAACAGGGATGCGGGTTCGTGTTACAAAAAAATCTAAATAAATTACATATAGAATAATAGACGTTAAAAGAACATATTAGGGGCCGGGCCGTCCACAAATAAGGTCACAAGAATTTCATGATTTTTTCGACTTCCGTCCTTGTCACATTCGTGAGACTTCTCTACCTAGTGTGACATCACATACATATTTTGCAGTTTTTCATCAACAAATTATTAAATTAAATGAAATTAAACTAATAATGTAAACACAATGTTCATTGGGTATATTTTTAAGTTTTTCGTTAATAGTTCAAATCTCATGTTAAAAATTTTGAATGATTGAAGATTTCGAAATGGGACGTCACTAAATTTGAAACCCTCCCACTTTATCGACCCCTTCGCCTTTATGAAGTAATTAATGGATGGCCCCTTATCATCTGAATTTTAAAAATATAGATTGAAATAATTACTTTTCAAAAAATAATTTATGCCTTCTCATTCCTTTTACTTATGACGACATAAGTAGTACCTATTAAGACAAGTAAGTACTTATGACGACATAAGCAGGTGGGCTCGTACAAAATCTATAAGGCTGCGATGTTCTGTCAGTTTATAAAAGTACATATCGCAGTTGATTTGACTGTCCGGTTCCCTACTGTCAATTTTGTATTTAAAAATTAGTAGTATTAGTAGCCTTAAGATTTGATAATAGTAATACCTAGGGAGTCTATAAATCGTGTAAAGCCAATATGCCTAAGGGTGTTTGTTTACCTTGGCAAAGTCGATCAGGTTATGATACTCGATGTAGTTGCCGCCGCCGACTAGGAACACGACGGCGTCGGTGGGCGGCGGGTGGCGCGCGGCGCGCGTGCGGGCGGCCGCGTCCGTCCGCGCGGTTCGCGGGTCCAGCCAGCTCAGATCGGAGCCCTCCACGCCGCTCAGTGCGCTTTCGACCGCGCGGCTCACCGGCAACTTCTGTTTGTTTCCAAACGAGATATTTGCATGGAAGTATATTAGGAATGACAATCGCTCAGTTGACGCCCTCTGTGGTTGAACGGGCTAAGCCCTTACCGGCTTGCCTCACTGCAACGCAGAGGCTCCAGGTTCGATTCCTGGTATAGTAAATTTCGGAAAAGAAATTTCTCCGTTATCTACTATGGTTTGGGTGTCTGGGATCGGCCCCAGAATGGTCCGTTGTATATTACCCATAACACAAGGGTAACTTGCTTAATTTGGGGATATACAGTGTTTGTCTACCGAATTATTTATTATTATTTAGTTAAATGTATCGCAACAGTTCGGTCACGACCTTATCGCCATGAATAACAGTCAATAGGCTCATCTTAATGGAGTTTATTTTGCTCGGGAATTACCGCATCCTAAGAATAATACGAATGTTATGTGATATGTTTTCAAATAAATATCAATGATCACGTTCATCGCGTTGCCCGTAGCGCTAAGTCCCAAATTGTGACCGGGGTCCTAATAACGTTTCAAAATCTACATTTTAGAGGTCATCTCATACCTCTTGCCTTATGACTATCACCTACAAATCATTTTTCCGTCCTCCTCATAGCAAACGCAGTACTTGCAAATGGCGGTTCCGAGAAAAATGTGGTAAAGATCTTTAGATTTCTAAACAACGTGCTCATATTATGTAAGTTTTTTGTGTATCGAAAAACAATAACAAATATACTCGCATATAATTCTTCTCTAACTTTTATTAAAATAAATATAATTCCTAGAGCCGTCAACATATTATAATTCGAAAAATTTAATCTAAATTACACTTTAAATCACTAGCATAAAGTTCAAAATTCAATGCACTGATACATACTACAATTTCCTTTAATCATGTATAAAACAATATCTGCCTTAATTATATAAAGATAAGAGTTGAAATTCATTTGAGAAGTAGAAAATACATTCTCATATTATGCCAAAAGAAATGATTCAATTGTTGTTTAAAAAATAATCGAGACGCCATTCGACTCGTTACAGGTGACGTCATAACTTGCTATACACGTACAAAATCTACGAGGCTTCAGCTATGATGTAAAGTATCCAGTTTATTTAACTGTATTCTCTCTTTACTCTATTCTAAAGGCCTTTTAAATAATACTTAAAAAAAAACAATAAACTCACGTGTTTCTTAACGACTAAATTCTTGACACCTTCCATTACGAAGGAGGAACCTTGCGACACCAATTTTGAGAACATAGAGACAGTTTTTGTGCCACCACCTTCATACTGATTGGACATTTTTGAGAAACCTCTGAAACAACGAGAACAAAATTAGTATCTTACCCCCTTATTCTTATGCATAACTAGGCAAGCAAGCCTATTAACTTCGTAAAACTGCTACCAGTTATACGAGGTTTATAGGCTCGAAGTATGAGTTAAAAGAGTATTTTTCAATATATTTTTAATTAACTTATAAGCCTCGTAGTATGGTGACACAGCGAGGAAACGTAGCCAGTCTTCTGGGCACCCTACCCAAAGAAAACAGTGATCTGGGCTCAGTATTCTACTTGTAGTCTTGAGGGACTATGCGTAGAATATAATACAATTAAGTTAAGTGTTCTTTCATTGTATTAGATAATTTATATAAAAAAAATCTTATTATGAACAAAAGAGTTCGTATCTAATGAAATTAAATACTCAATTAATAAGTTCAGAAGTATTGGCGAGAATTTGCAATTGCTGCTCAAAAGTAGTAACGTTTCACTGTCAAGCTTAATTTTGAAAGTAGAATAGAATAGAATAGAATATTCTTTATTGCACACAAGAAAAAAATAATACACATGAATTAAGAATCTTATAACTAGTACAATCGGCGGTCTTATCGCTAACAGCGATTTCTTCCAGACAACCTTCTGGAGATAATTTTACATTTTAATAATGGGTCGGTATTTCGTGCGCATAATTTAGAATATATATACAAACATATATTACAAGTGAAAAATAAATAAATACACATACATATTTGTATACAAATATATGTACATAGGGTTACTACATAGACATACATAAATTACTGTTTACAACTTTAAATAGTGATCTTTGAGGAGTTTATTAAAAGATGTAAGTGACTTTGCACTTCTGACACTCAACGGTAGAGCATTCCACAACCTTACAGCCTGCACAGTAAAAGATTTCTGACAAAATTGTGTAGAATGTATTGGCGTCATTAGTCGTAGATTTGCTGATGATCTTAAGAGCCTCGTGCTACTTTCTTGAAAGAAATCAAAGCGTTCCTTCAAATAGGAGGGCGCTTTTGGGCTAAAGAGTACATTGTACAAAAGGGATAAGATATGAGCATTCCGGCGAAGGCGGATAGGAAGCCATTCGAGCTTACTACGAAATTCAGAAATGTGATCATATTTGAAAGTACTTATAATTATGATTACAAATGAAGTAGGTACCATAGTCTAAGTATTGGAAGTTTTATGCAAGAATTATTTATATACATACATTTGTATAGAAAATCGCAGGGTTTAAAATGTAATATAACTTTTTGACTTATCACAAGTTATTTTTTAAAAGTTTAAATGAGTTCAAAGTTAGATGAAACTTATTGATCTTTCAATCTTTGACAGTACTGGTATATTTTAAAAAATAATAATATACCATAGGCCGTAAAACAACGACATCTACAATGTTACATTATTATCACGGGATTCTTATTTGGGTTTAATACGGACAAAGTCGCGGAAAAAGCATAACTCACAAAATGTTATTTTGTTAAAGTATAAACAAAAGTAGTGGGCATCCCCCAGGGATTATTTTCGCAAAGTGTATAACCGTCAACGTCGTTTGCTTTTGTTCGGGTGCGCTACCGGCGATGACGCGTTTTATCCGCCTCGAATTTGCACTGCGTGCCGTCGAAAACCATGACACGTCACAAAGCGGCGATGATCTCACTCGACATAATTATCGTTATATTTTGGACAATTTAAAACATTCTCTTCACAGTCTTTATGTTACTTTAACGTACAAACTATATATATAAATATAATTATAACAACAGCTCATAAATCTCCTCCTGCCGGACTAGGGTCTCCGACTATAGGGGGAAACGGACAGTATACCAGCCACATCATAGATTACATCGGTTATCTCATTGTGCAGGTTATATCACAGGGATGTTTTCCTTCACTAGTGTTAGCATGTGGTAATTGTAACAATATACACATTAGGTCAGAAAAGTGCGTAAGCGATGCATGCGTTCCGGCCAGGATTTGAACCCGCGTCGTTTCAGTTTGCGACCAGAGTATTAGTCATTGCACTACCACGACTATTGCTATAGAGGTTCATTAAAGTCTATTCAGTAATTTTTGCCCTAAAGAGTGACAAACATCCATCCACATAAACATCCATGCACATAAACATCCATGCACATAAACATCCATCCATATAAGCATCCATCCACACAAACTTTTTCGTTGATGATATTAATAAAATAACACTCACTTCCACCGCCTCATGTAAGACATGGCTCGCAAATCGCAGTTGGCATCCAACAAAGCTTGTTCGAACTTCTTATATTCGTCTTCGCCGATTTGTGGGGTGCACAGATAGTATATGATGAACAGTCTTAGCTTATCCTCCTCCGTACCAGCACTGGGGTCTGTTATTAAGTCCATGACAGACTTGGTCTCGATACCACTGCTTTTGCTCATTACTTTTTCTTCTAACTCAAAGAATGAGTCGAGTCTTCTTGATTTTATTGCGTTCAGGATTGCTGAAAACAAGGTATGAAATATGTTTCTAATCCACGTTCGACAGTTAGCAAAGATCAGTCATTTTGCCAATATTTAAAATTAACCGTCAAACGGACCCCAGAATTATTTTTTTTCCAAAGGCTGGCATCCGCGTCTAAACTAAGAGAATTATATCGTCTCTTTTATTCTAATACACATTCTATGTAGTTAGAGGGAGAAAGCATCAGTTGAACATTCGTTTCCATTATCTGTATTTGGTACAAATTTGTGGTGATTCCGTCTTAGAGGGTTTTAATGTGACAGTTATTATATTTATTAGACATCTTTAGCAGAACAGACGTAGTTATGTATGCCTTTAATAACATTACTTATATCAGGAATCTTCAGAATTCATGTATTTTCATAGTAAAAAATCCGTTGCTCTGCTGAAAGTGCGCTATAAATTTCAAAACTGGCAAAATAACTATAATCTAGGCATATGTCAGGCGTGGTTTAAAATAGTAGTTCTTCTGTCATCGCAACACTCTCTATGCGCAATTTCTTTAACACACAAAAAAATTCATTCAAATGGGTCCATTCATTTAGGAGATCACTGTTAACACACGTACAGAAGAATTATATACATAAAGATGACCACGTGCATGACAAGAGCTATGAAGGTCAAAGAAGCCAGTAAGGTGTGTAAGCTTAAATGGCGCTGTTGTTCGTGCCTACCCCGCAAGGGACCTGGCGTGAAATTATGTATGTATGTATGTATGCTACCAAGATTGGAGCCAGTCCTTGTCCATCGGTCGGCAGGGTGGCTCCGAGGCTTATCAGGGAACTCTCCACTCAGCACTTTCTCACAGGTGGCATGAAGGTGTTTTCTTTGAAATTTGTAAAGTTGTTGTGTGAGACACAATAGCTTTGCCTCGTATGTGTGGAAAACCGTAAGGGTACCACACATAATAACTTAACTAAAACTCGCGAAATGTTTAAAATGATGATAGCATTTCAATATCTATTTCTGTTGATGGCAACACCAATTTTTTCGACTATTACTCCACCGTGACGATATCGAGAAGATATTGTGGATTTAGTGGAATACGAAATTTTGACACCATCGCAATAGAATCGTACTTTGAATATCATCGCAACGCCAATATACTCAAATAGAAGTTTTCTAAAAGTATTTTTTTTTAAGTATACATACCTGTGGCGATGGTGGTGTGCATATCGATGAGGCGTTTCTTCTCCATCAGCTGCGGCAGCGAGTTGACAGCGCTCGTCAGCCTCTGGGTGTTGTCGCTGACCATAGACAGCGCCAAGTCGCTCTCGGCATCGAGGCCCATAGAGCTTTTCAACTTTTTCACTTCTGCTTCTGAACTCCTGAGAAAAACAAAATAAGAATCAATGAAAGAGAAAGAATGAAAGAGAGATGACGATGATGCAGTTGGATAGTGATAAATTAATTGCAGACTAAATAACAATGTAATAAAGCAATAATTTGAATAACACACACAAACAAATATATTATTACGAGCTACATAGGACTCGAATTAAAATGCCGATGGTATTACTATAGAATTTATTAGAATTATACAAACTCTATAACATATATATTAATAAAAATAACTGGACACAACCAGTACAAACGGCACGATTAAATCACACGCACAAAGTCCGTCACTATATCACAAATCGAATGTACTACATACGTCTTGCTAGTATCGTAGTCGTCGCTTGACTGCCCCACCCTCCGTTCGGGCATTGCTTTATACTGTGAAATATGTCACGACACAATGCTCGACCGCTTGGAGCATTTCTTAGAACAAGCTTGTATTTTAAATATGAGACACCTGGCAGTGATCACAATACACAATAGGCCCTAAGGGATTATAATACACAATGGGCTACTTCTAATTACGAATTTTAAACACAAAGTAAACAAAAGAAGATAATAGTAAAACAGTTTCAATGTAATTAGCACAAACGCCGCGGCAGGTAATAAATGTGCTTTGTCTATAATGGGTATGTAAGTGCCCCAATTTGTAATATATATATTTATTGTAGCAACGCACATATCGAATTCATATAGCACTTGTATCACGTAAAAGATCGCATTGTGCGTTTTGATGATCATTAAGATTCAATGAATATCCAGAAATTTATTTATAGTTGAAATTATTTATGGACTTTGTGGTCTAAAGGTCAACCCGTGTAGTCAACTAAAACCACATAAATAAACAAAAGTAACAGAAAAAGGTAAGCACTGCAAGGCGTTAAATTTCCAGCACGATCAAGCCATGACGACCCAAAAAACCTCATGAATGTATTCTCAAACATTCATCAATTTTAGTATTAAAACTCTGATTTAGTTCTATTATAGGCGGCAAGACGCTTATAAAATAATAATAATAAAATCCACCCAATAAAAATAATTTGCAGAATCTGTGCCACTTTCAGTGCTAGAAAATACTTTTCAATTTTGACAGATCATTTTTAACTAATGGTTTAAGCTTTAAAGCTGACTCACTACCTATATTTATCAAGGTCCTCCTGTATTGCTTCCGCTACAGTTGGGAATGGGCTGCCTTTGTGCTCCGACCATAAAGGGTCTTTGGAATCCAAATCACATACTCTAACTTTTGCTTTCTGTCCCGGCGTAACATTGCCCGTGTTTTCTGGAACCATTGCCCTGTAAAAGTATTTAGTTATAGAATATACCAAGATCAAAATTCACACCGTTACGAGCTGCATAGGACTCGAATTAAACTGCCGTTGGAATTACTATACAATTTATTGTAACTATACAAAGACATATAACATAGGTATAAATATAACTAGACACTACTAGTATAAACTGCACTATTCAATAACTCGCGCAAAGTCCGTCACTATATCGCTCGTCGAATCCGTCTTGCTCGTATCGTAATCCTCGCTTGACTGCCTCACTCCTCCATTCAAGCATTGTTTTATAGTAAACTGTATAAGACAACAATCGACTGCGTGGACTGAGTTTTTCCAAGAAAACGTAATCTGCCCACCTGGTTAATTATTCCTGCGAACGGCCATATACGCAAACGATAACAATAGGCTATTGTTTAATTGCAATTTTAAACACAAAGTAGACAAAATAACTCCGAATGCGGGAAAGGTAATAAGCCAGGTGCGCATTTCTTTGTCGGTATGTAACAATACAATAGACCACGGTAGATCCACCATAATCAAATTAGGATATTTTGAAGAAAGGTCAGGTGTAGATGAAAGTGGATGAAGCGAAGTGTCTGTCAGGATTGTGGCAAATGGAGATCTATTACCTCTGCCTACCTCAATGGGAAACGGCGTGACGATATGTATGTACAAATATATATTACTAGCTTTTGGTCACTGCTTTACTCGCGTTAAAAAGGGACATGTATGTCGTGAAGATGATTTAATATGCCTCTAACGCCATCTAGCGATAGTAGAACTAATTAATCATGAGAGCAACGCATTAAATTTGGCGCCGTTATTGTCGTTGCCATGATGATGTTCGTGAATTGCAACGATGGCGTCAACAAAAAGCGATCAGAGCGTCATCATTTCTTCTATATTTGTCTATTAATCGGAAACAGTACTTTGTTTTTGGATGAAAGGTACCTTATGTCCTATTCTACACCCCTGACATTTAAAAAAAAAAACTTGATGATATGTTGCAGGTGTAAATAGTCACAAATCAAATTCATATTCACATTTATAATATTAGTTAGTATAGTGCATGTAAACATAAAGGTAAGTTTGTTTGTTTTTTCTTTAAGGTTTTGTAATTAAGTGATTTTTCTAACATTTTTTACTGCACTGCAATGTACACAGGTAATTTAACAACACAAATAGACACTTACACTTTATTATTATTAGATAATGACATACCTATTTAATGATAAATCCAGTACATCATGAGCCAAAGCTTGGTAAGTCCAAGTGTGGTGCAATGGTGTTGCCATATCAATATTCCTATCCAAAATGATTAACATTGGTCTCGTAAAGCTAAACGATCCAGTCTGTCCTGTGTTGCCATGAAATAAATTATTTCTGGCATCCCAGAGGTTTTCTCTTAGTTTCTTGTCTAATTTGTTTGCGACCATTTCCGCTGCATTACCTTTACTACTTCTTATTATAGGCACATTGCCTGAAATGAAAAAATTAACAAAATATTAATAGACTTAGGGGGTAGTAACTAGTAAAGTAGTGTATCATTGCTTCTATCAGATGGCTTGATACACTGCAGATGGAAGACCATGAGTCAACCACGGATAGAGGGGAGTGTTAGTAATACAAAGAAAGAGAAAACAAAGAAAGGGCAGAGTAACTCAAAAATGTTACTTAACATTTTTTTTTCTATAAATAAGGTATTTAATAAGAAATACATTATTAATATTACCATCTAACCTAAGAAGATTAATAAGTAATTTAAATATAACCTAAATTAACTAAAAGTATTATTACTAAGAAAGTGTCCATTAACATTTTTCTTATTGTCTCTATTAAGGCGAAGACACTTTGTTCATGTGTTCTTTATTAATAGCAAGCACATTACACTACACTTTTGTTTTAACTACTAGTTCAAATGGTTTTGTCCTTTTGAGCCTTCTCGTTATGTCCGTGTTGTCGAGGAGCTGGATCGCCTCGACATTCACGTGATGATGAAGCCGATGCTCGTGGGCTTCCGCGTACTTCCTAATAATGTTGTTGACAAACTCCACTTTCAGGTCCCGATGGAGATCGCTCGATCTAACGTACCATGGCGCGTTTACAATTCCTTTCAACACTTTACTTTACTTAACATACGTATGTACGTTACACACTTTACGTGTACTAGCAGAAGGTGATGTCAGGAGCCTTAAGAACAGACGAGCGTGCATGACAAGAACTATGAATGTCAAAGAAGCAAGTGAGGTGTGTAAGAATAAGCCTAAATGGCGCTCTGTTGTTCGTGCCTACCCCGCAAGGGACCTGGCGTGAAGTTAGATAGATAGATAGATAACACTTTATTGTTCACCAAATACACAATTTCAAAATATACAATCACAATATTGTCATGGTAGAAACAAAAGGCGGCCTTATCGCTGAAAGCAATCTCTTCCAGGCAACCTAACTTAATGAATAATTTAATCTAATCTGGCGTTGTAGGTGGTGCAGATCATTAAATATCAAATAACATAAATAAACATATGAATATGAAGTTATGTACGTATGTATGTACTTAACATATTAAAACAGATTTTGTTTGCTGCATTTACAATAAATTAGATTTGCATTTAGCATATTGTTGTGCTGGAATTATTTGAGACATAACAATGACTTTATTTTCCTATCTTTCTAAATATGAAGTACTCTAGATGATTGGTTGTTTTATAATCTTAATACCAAACAAAAAAAACAAGATTATTCTTACTCCATTGTCTATCTATTTAAGTATTTGTGTCGCAGCTGATTATCTTAAGAAATGCTGTAGTGTTGTTTAGTAACATTATACCTAACACTAATTACATTGATACTCCGCTTTACGCGAGCCCGCGTAGCGCGGATTCTTTATAACGCGATCATTTGAATTCGTGTCAATTTACCTCGACTTACATGGATTAATTGATAGGTTCATTTGCTCACTTTGTGGCGCGATCCCGCTAGCCATTAAGAGGCTGAATTTTCTCAGTTATACAAGTTCAACTTTTGCCAGTTGTCTTAACGAATAGTAATAAATAATAGTTTCTTCTAATTCATCGTCTCCTTTTGTAGAAGATACTGGTTGTTTGACAGTAAATTGCACAAAAGTAATTGTTATGAATGTCAAAGTTTGAGTTTAAAGATTAAGATATAAGTTATAAAAAAAGAGAACAGAGGCAATACTACAGAAATCAAACTGTAAATAAAATTCTGTTTAATTTTAGCAATAAAAGCTATTTCATTATCTATTTGGCTCGTTATTTAATCCTACCATTTGCATATAGGGGATATGCAAATGTCACTTAATGCGATTTTGTCTGTAATACATCCCTCGCATAAAATGGGGCTGCTATAGATACATACATAAACTGAGCAACTACACAAAATGCACATTACTGAAACTACAAAAAAATACTTAAAAAAACAGTCAAATGTGCATCAGGCTTGTCAGTCAAGACTATCATTCAAGGCTGCTTTTGTTAAAATAAATACATAAGCATAAAATAAGGCAATATAGCTATATGCAGTACTAAATAAATACTACCATTGTACACATATAAAACTCATTGTTATAAAAAAATCAGTATTTATTTTTTGACTTATAGCATGTGACTGCTGTCCCGCACCTTTCTTAACTTTAGGGTAAGTGATTTTCATGATAAAGCTTCTAATATTCCCATATTAATAGAGAGACATTATGGAAAGTGAATAAATGTGATGAGCAGTTTAAGGTATAGGACATTAAGAGAAAAAATTAATCTGATATAGTCTGTACTCACCTAGAGTAACAAATACCGAAAACAGACTTTCCACAATATTGTCCATTATTGCTTCCATTTCAGTATCTTTGGTGTCTCCTTTGTTTATTGCTGAAAAATACAGAATATTAATAATAGTTATAATATTTGAAAAATTTGCTTATATAATTTATTTTGTGTTTTTAATAACACAAAATAAAGACCTCTGTACTTATTGGTCATATAAGTTAAGCAAATTTTCAAAGGAATAAGTAACAGAAAAAATATAGAAAATAAAATGTTCTTGTATTTAATCTATATTGATATATAATTTACACAGTTACTCTAAATCTGTATATTGGGATTACTAATCTGTAAAATCTACTAATTTCTATTACATAAGCCTGGAGATTCCTTTTTTTATCCATGCAGGAATGAATAGAATTCGGAATAGAGAAAGAAT
The DNA here is from genome assembly GCA_012273795.1 of Dendrolimus punctatus. Classification (NCBI taxonomy): domain Eukaryota; kingdom Metazoa; phylum Arthropoda; class Insecta; order Lepidoptera; family Lasiocampidae; genus Dendrolimus; species Dendrolimus punctatus. Next base: position 2,068,287 of record CM022538.1, on the reverse strand, counting down.
ACAATTTCTTGTGGCCGGGCGGTCATAAGAGGGGACAAAACAACCCACAACCAGGTGGTAGACTAGATGGCTACCACCCTTCGTATAAAGCATGCCGCCATAACAACCTTGAGTTGTGTTCTGGCATTAGTGACCAAGTTCCAAACAAGCAGTAGACCATGTGTAGCACCATTGTTGTTTTAAATGTCTATAGGCAATGGTAGCCGCTTACCATCAAGTGGGTTGTCTGCCTGCCTGCCTGACTGTACCTGTAATGAATAAAAAAATACTAATCTCTTTTACATAAGCTTGGACATCCCCTAGTAGAGAGGACACAGACCAACAGTGGTGTTTATAAGCAAGAAAATTATTTATATTGAAATTTTAACATACCATAGTAAGACAAAGGATCAGATTGTTGGTGTTTCATAATGAATAGGTCATCCTCCAGACAGATGAAGTTTAAATATTGGTCAAAAACTTTATGAATGTTCACCGCTGAGTTTGACTGTATTGCAGATGCAGCTAAATCCTCCAGTTTTTGTCTAGATATTGGAGAGATGAAGTTTAGGTGATATTGGTCATAGATTCCATTATCTAGGTCTTGACATATACGGCCAAGGTTTTCTTCTGACGGTGCACAAAAATAAACAGCTGGCACTTCTGGGATTTGATCACGGTCTGAATGTAATTGGCTGAAAGTGATTGATATTGTATTTAACATATTTCACTAAATTAAATGTACTTTTTATAAGTTGAAAAATCTAAAAGCTCTATATAGAGTGTTTCCCACCATTTTATCATAAGCAACATTTGGACCTAATTATATTTTTGTAACAAAAGGTATCAATTTTTTTTTAACCTATTATTTTGTTTCAAAACTTTTATATTGGTTGTTAGATTAGACACTTAAATCAAAAACATATAAAATATAGTTAGTATAATGCTAAATCTAGTTAGGACCAAAAGTCACTTACGAAAAAATGGTAAGTAAAGGCTTGTTATATTTAATGACAGTCCTCATACAATTTTTTTCCCAAAAAATATCCCAGTTTGCTTAAGTATATTTAACTACTTCTTTTTCATTATATGTATAATTGTGTAATTAATATTTCAATATGTAAAATATCCCAAATTAAACTAATAATTAAAAATTTATAAGATGTGACAATGCATGGTGTTACTTATAATAGGGACTTTATTTTAGATTTAAAACAGTTGTAGGTATATGATGTGTATCCTGTTGATGATTCATCACAAAATAATTTTGTATATTGATCTGTGGTGTTGTCTATTAATTGCATATGGGAATAGTAGATACAATAAAAGTATTCCTGTAAAACAACACTGAAGATTTTGTAGAGACATTTCTCTAAAATACTGAAGCAAGAGTTGCTCTTCTTTTGTGAAAGCTTTCTTGCCTTTATCAGACATTGTATCATTTATAGAATTAATTTATATTACTGGATTTGACACTGGTAAAGAAATTTTACAAATAACGTGTTTAATTAAATACAGAAACTGGATTTGAATCTAGAGTTTAAGATTTAAAAAATACTGTGTAGAAGAGTTTCATCATTCCTATGTGAGAATATGAATTATATTCTATTTGGAAACAGAACTACAGAAAAAAAGGAGTATTATGATTATTACGTACATTATAGGTTCTTAAATATCTTATAAAATAGCAGAAATCACTTACACATGTAATGTAACTCCAAGTTCTCTGAGTTCCTTTACAGATACCAAAGGTGAAATAATATCTTGGCCAACTCTGTCATATATTAATACCTTCCATGTGGGTTCATTTGCCACACTCTTAGTTAAAGGCTGATTTAAATTAAGCATTTGTTTTAAGGCATCTGCAAAACACAATATTTGGAGTAATGTTGTAAATTTAAAAACAAATTAAGTGGAAACTCTTTCTGCTTACTAAGCTGTCGCTCTCGTAGTGTAGACATTTTGTTGCACTTAAAATAAGTTCTCTCATTAAATAAGTATCGTATTTATTTTAATAATTTTTAATTAAAAATTTCAATTTGCAATCGGCAATACAATTTAGGCCGATATGTCACATTGACATTTTCAGAGCTGACCTGACACGTCGTCCAAAAAAAAATCTTTCGTCTAGAAACATATAATGATTATTATATTGTCCTTTTCAATTTCATTTTTGTTTATGTTTGAATAAAAGGGAGAAAGATGTTGTCCATTTAATAATGCGAGTAAAAAAGAAAATATCATAGAAGTTTGTATAATGTTTTATTAGTTAATTTGAACGATTCTCATGAAATTTTGTGTGCATATTGGGTAGGTTTGAGAATCGAACAATTTCCATTTTTTATCCCCCTAAATGTTAAGGGGTAGTCCACCCCTAAATTATTTTTTAGTTTCTTGATTTTTAAAAAAAAATATGATACAGAATTAAAAAATACATACAACTCTAAATTTTCAATCCTCTACGATCAACCTCTATTTTTTAATAGCGATATTAGTATTTTTATAATTTTATACTGGGATGATTTAGATTTTAATTTGAACCAGGTAGATGGCGCTGCAATCGGGTACCAGAATTTAGGTGGTCTTTTTGTTGTTGTATGTGTTGAAGTTTGTTCCGGAATGGTTTAAATAAAAGATTGGACCCAGTAGGTGGCGCCGCGATTTTCCCCCTAAACGCTGGGCCTGATTTTGATGACATTTTTTGTTTTTTCATGTGAATTTGCGAATAGTTTTGATTAACATTTGGTCCCGGTAGATGACGCTGAAATCGGGTTCTAGATTTTTATTTTTTAAAGGCAGGACAACGTCTGCCGGGTAAAGCTAGTGTCTATAAAAATATTAATATTTTGTGGTCAACGTCTACAAACAGCACTGTCCATTAGAAGTTCACAATGCCCAAAATGCTCCGTTAGCCATTCCACAAGGCGACCGTGGTCGTGGTGATCGTGTTGAATACGTCACTAATGACGTCATCGTTTTCGATCACAAACGCTCCCCACGACCTATTTCAATAGGAGGGTCGAACCGTTCTAATTGGGTTTATGATTTTTGGGTAACGCCGGTAAGCAGTTGGAACGGGAAAAATCGCGCTCGTGAACGTGGTCGTTGCAAGTTGCAAGTCTTTAATGGATCGTACTGTTCGACCCATCTCTATAAACGAGTTGTTATGAGCACTGCGTGAACGGAAATTATCACGTCATTAGTGACGCTTTCACCGTGACTATAACGACCATGGTCGTTAAGTGAAATAGGTGAACGAGCAGTTTCAGCGTTGTAAGCGAAAGTGGAACACATAGGATACTTCGTTTGACAGGATAGGCAGTCAAATTACTAGCAGTTACGGATGTCTCTCTTTCTAGATAGGGAACATATTTATGACAAATGACGATTACATACACGTTTATGATGTTTTGATTATAAAAAAAAAACACTTTTTATTATACACATTTATGATAAATATATTATATTATACGCGAACATGTCCACTGGAGGTTGTGAGTGGTTTGTCTGGTTGTTTTTATCTTTATCACATACATACAGTTTTTCATGAAATTTTGACCTTGGCTAGATCAGGAATCTGGTCGAAGCCCAACTTAAGAAGGAGAAATAATTTGCGTAGCATTAGGCGGGAAATAAAGTTGGTGCATTATTCAAAACTTGGTTATCAATTTTTATTATAAATATAATTTAACTGCTTTGTAGACACCTTTTTTAAGTATATAATTTACCGAAAGTAGTACAATACAATAGTAGGTTAATAGTTTTGCATAGTATTGTTTTAAACAAGTTTCTTGACTGAGAGTCGTTCTTGAGAACGGGCGTCAGAATGTGATTGGTGAGTTTAATTTCCGTATTCGGTGAATGGTTACCAGTTATCATGCGCACGTATGAATGCATGAAACTATTTCCTCATTGGACTTCTATATTCGTAACTAGTTTCGGTCCCGTAACTTCTTTACATAAATTTATAGTCATATTAGCGCTTTCCTAACTCTAATAAATGTCTATCCTGTAAATGTTCTGTAAGTGTCCTGTAAAAGACCACCCTGGCTTAAACTTTATACTTATTGGATTTTCTGAAAATCTTACGCTTATTCTTGTTATCAACAGCTGTTCATATACTATATTTTGAGGTTTTGTTTTGCCTTGTTTTATTTCTTAGGATAAAATAAAATAATTACCAAATTATAATTATATTTTACTATGATTCATATACATATAAATATACGAATATCAAAAAGATCTCTTACTGTGTGTTATATTTTATGTACAATTCTACAACAACATAACAATCATTCATTGTTCAAATTTCTCAAAATTCAGTTAATTTCCAAACCAATATAATAATTACAAAAAGCTAGTCATTATCACATTTATATATATTTTAGTATGCATTTATTTACTATAGACGTGAGTCCAAGAATGAACCGTTTCGTGGAAGCGTAATGGCTAGCGCACACGTCCTAAGCTCAATGGGTGCGGGTTCGATCCTGGCCGGAACTCATGCACCTCCTAGACGGTTTTATGACCTAATATGCATATTGTTCAATTACCACGTGCTAATAACGGTGGAGGAAATATCGTGATGCAACCTGCACATCGAGATAACCGTTGTGTCAAGTCTGTCAAGCTGCCTTGGGCTTGCGTGGCGGATATCCTGTCCGTTCCCTTATAGTTGGAGGCTCGAGCCCAGTAGTGGGACGTTAATGGGCTATTATTAATAATGAGTCCAAGGCTACATTTATGTATTGTAAATTTAATGGATTATTTAAATTTCTATAAGAACTTTAATGGATACATACAGCCACATTCAGGTCAGCCATTTGCCTTCGTCTTGGCGGAAATTTCTGCGAACCACACAACTGTCAGTGGCTCACTGCGGTCGATCCGTCGTACGGCTTGGCCATCATGATCTATCGTGCAGTAGAAGCGCTGGTAGGATTTTAAGGCTCCCGGCTTCAATGATGTCATACATCGGGCTCTTGTCAGTGCTGGCTTTCCGCGGTTCTGGAAACAAACGGTCTGATTTGCGAAGGTGGTAAGCGGCCTGATGGCAGGACCTTTATTTTTTGCAGTCTGGAAGGCCACCTGTGTGGGATGTTATCTGTGTTGACACTAGCGCCGTCCCGTCTCCAGGAGTTCGAAGTTGGGGTCGGTCGCGCTGCCGTTTCTGCCGATCATCTCAAATAGCACATATATGTGAACCTTGAAACAGGCTAGGTACGTATTTGAACCGTCGAAGTTGAAGTGGAGACGTTGGGTTCTTGGGGGCCAAGTGACGCACAGACTTTTTAAACATATTTTAAAATGGTTGGTCGAGGCTTCAAGCGACTGGAAGGCTGGAGCTTACCTCGCTCAAAGGATCAATTGGTACATGTATTCAGCGAGGTAATGCTGCCAGCCTTGTAGGGACACTGTCCAGTGACAGGGGCTTTGTCGGGCTGAACCGATTTTAGTTTATAGTGTTTTCATTTCTTTTTAGTGTGTATATTTGTTAGGACTTTAGTACCATGAATCGTTACGTACTGATTTTTAGACCAATTATTTACTTCGTATTTCATTTATATTAAAAGAAAATGTATTTAGTTTTTTGATTAGGGTTACCAGATAAAAACATATTTCTGAAAATATTCAGATTTGTAAATTGTAACGCTCCCTGCAAGAACATTGTGCCGGTTTGAACAAAAATATATTTTTTAATCGATAGGTAATTAAAACCATGGTGATTAATTTCTTTATCAGATGTTATATTTTTAAACAAATCTAGCAGTGAAAGTAAATCATACGTAGGCGGCTCACCTCGTGGAAAGTGGTACCGCCGCCTATGGACGTTTGCAACAGCAGGGGTGTCGCCAACGCTTTGGCGACCTCTAAGAATTTTTATAACGCCCTTCTTAAAGAACCCCCATATCGTAGCGCAAAGGGAAAACCGTGGCGGGAAGTTCCCTCCAGATCATTGTTGTTCAATGTCATTCACTTACCTTATCATCTGTCGAATTTTGACATTACGTGGATGGAGCTTACTTCAAATTTTACCCAATAGTAAGGCAAATAGGAACGGGGCATAACTTGATCAGGACCAGCTTTACCCGGCGATGCAAGGCGTGGATGGCACTCGGGCGCTGGGACCTAGGGGGTGCAAGCCAATCGACGTATACCTACATACACATGCCAGTTCTCTGCTCTTCTGCTAATTTGCTTTACTTAAAAACCAGAACCTTGATTCAGGTGTTTGAAAATGTACCAAATTTATTACAAGTTTTACATTTTATTGTTGAGGGGGCCCAGACAGATTTTTGCATCCTGGCGCCCAATATTGTTAGGACGATTCTGAACTTGATCATGGTTAAAACACGAAATTAGGTGCGATGGGAAGTTAAGGGTGATTGGTTTTTTTTTATTTGCAGGCTCTTCTACCATTGGTCAGGGCAGAGCTCTCGTTATCTTTTATTTTTATCTTTTTTATATTTACTTTTCTAAAAAAAGTACATTTTTCTACTACTTATTTTTCATGTTACTAGGGGTAAATAAATATTGCGTAGTATAGGTTGAATAAATGGATGGATGTAAGGGTGGTGATTGCATACTTAGATTGATGGTGGATTGGATAAGGGAGTAAATGGAAGGAGGTTACAGCTAGTTCGTTGTTTTCGTTGAAATCAATCCGATATAATAAGAAATAATCTGATAGATTTCCTTTACAATTCTGGGCATTCTGTTCTAGAAAATCACTCGAGTGATGTTAGCAGGTCAGGACCACTTGTGATGTTGATAGGGCATAATGTTAACGCGGTAGTGTGTGGTTAGGTTTTTATTTATTGGGTGCTAAGCGAGGAGAAAGCCGTCTGCTGAGGTCGGCGGGTGATGGCGAGGTGGCGCGAGCGCCGACCGGCCTAGCCGCTGGCCACAGTGCGCGTGCGACTGTGAAAGGTGCCATGACGAACCCACAGTCAGTGAACAGTGTCCAAAGTATATCCTTAAACATGCGGATATTCCTCGTCTGTGCACTTTTTATACATGGTTAGTTATATATTTTATAAAATATTTTTTTAAGATGTTTATATAATTTTTTTAATTTATTTTTTATTCACCGACACTTAGCGATGGTTTTTCGTGTTATAAGTGATGTTATGCAAGCGAATCGGCAATCAATTCGTTAACATGCCGACGTAACGGTTACGGCGAAATGATATACGGTGAAAGCTATTTATTGTGTTTGGTGGCTTTTCTATATTTAGATTTTGTGCAAAATAAGAAGTAAGTTATAATGACGTTACCATATTTTATTATCCATAAGCATGGACCTATGTGATATATTTATTTTACAATGGACCGAGTTTTAAACTTTGCTTGTTTTTACTATTAGCGGTTTTTTTACTATAGCCGTCTTATAGCCACACCGATGCTAATCAAAGTATAGTTATCTTCTTTAATTCTTCAGTAAGCAATCAATTCTTTTAAGAAATTTTAAAGCTGAGCTTTTTAAAAATTCAATATAGCCTTATTTTTTTTCCTTTATGGATTTTCCTCTTTGACACCTTTGTCATAATTATATACAAACACGAGTGTGTATACATATGTGTATATACATATGAATATGTAGTTATATTGTTTATGTACTTATATGCCCTGTATTTACTTATCATTATTTAAAGACTGCACCACCGCCAGTTTAAAATAATCTATTAATCCCTGCAAACGGTTGCGTGGAAGAGTTCGCTTTTTAGCGATAAGGCGGCCCGTTTTACTTTCTTTGTATTTTCTATTTCTGTTTGTCTTTGCTTTGGTGTACAATAAAGAGCTCTCTACCTACCTATGTTACGTATAAATGAATATAATATAAATAAAACTACTATAAATAAACTCCTAACAATAATAAACTACAATCGGCCAAGTCCGACTGACCGGTGCCGCAGGGCAGTGAGCTTAGGTTTTTTATTTTATTTTTATTAATCTCCTTGTCCTGACGCACATGCTTGTCAGGGTATTATATGCCAAATTTATTTGTTTTTAAATACAAATACTTGATTCACAAATTTTGAATTCTAAAACATTCTTCTTCCTTATTATCTACTTTATATAATGCTATTTTGCTTATTCTATTACATACATAACAGTTAGTATTCTAAATATCAACTAATTTATTTTATTTCTACTGTTTTACTTATTTAAACATCATTCTTAGAAGGTTAGCAGTATAATCTCCCTGAACATACGCATAACATTATATTTTCTCAATCTATTAAAATAATCTATGAAAATCATACAAAAGTTGTATGAATTGAACGTTAGTACACTAAAGTGAACTAATAATTAAGCATCAATAAAAACGTAGATGCTCCAGTCTGTTTTGATCTGAAAATCTGTTTTGAAAAAAGCTTCATAGTATGCGATATAGAAGTACATAACGAGTTTAAGCGGATATATTATAAAGATTGATAGCTGTAGCCACGAACGGCCTTGCTTGCCTAATCTAGGACAAATGTTGACATAAAGTAAATACTTAAATAACTAACTTCTACGTGAAGTTAGATACCTGCCCAGTAATTTGTACGTACCCATTATCATACTAGCTGACCCGTGTCCACATGCTGGGCATCAGATTTTTTTAATCACAATCAAATATACCCTATGTCACTCAGAAAAATGTAGCTTTCCACTGGTGAAAGAATTTTCAAAATCGGTTTAGTAGATCCAGAGATTACCCCCCTACAACGTCACAAATTTACAAACTTTACCTCTTTATAATATTAGTGAAGATTGAATCCAAGGGATTCAATATCTTTCATTTATAAAGTTGTTGATTATTTTACAGAGCAATTAAATGCTCTGTTATCTGTAAAAAAAATATAAATTGCTAGAATGCTTTGCTATGCCACGTAATATAAAAAATATTCTGTTTACAATATCAATTTTAATAATTTTTCCATTAACCCTTTTTACGTTTCCCTCTGGGAAGCATGGATTTTCCAATTTTAACTCACAGATTATTTATGTATCATATTTTTCATAGCGCGAAATATGCCTATACCTACTTATTTAAGTGTGAAAATTTCACAGGCATAGAGAAAACACCTACCAAAGTTTTATCATAATCGGATCAGTCATTTAGGATCGCACAGAGGACGAAAGGACGAACATTTATTTATGTTTATACTTTATTGTAAATAATGACAGTGTGTTTGGTTTTTACTATTTGCTAACTGATGTATACATTTAAGAAATAAATATAATTGTCAGATGATAAATAAAATCTTTAAAACATAATGAACCCGACTTCCAGTGCCATAATTCATATCCGTGTCGTAATTTATAGATAAATCGTCTATTAGTGATTGCGACTCGCACGTGGCTATTTATTTAAAAATGCAATTAAAAAACTATTATTGGTTATACAATGAAATGAGTCTCTTTCGAAGAATTCACATTACCATGCGTAAAAAGTCACTTTCGTATAATTCGAATGTCGAATGTGTAAAAAAGTCACTTTCGTACAATTCGAATTACTAATGTGTAAAAAAGTCGCTTTCATAGGATTCGAATTATGAAAGTCAACTTTGTAGAATTTGAATTATGGATGTATAAAAAAGTCAACTTTGTAGAATTAGATATACAAATGTGTAAAAAAACTTTTGATGAATTCAAATTACGAATACAATACTAAAATATCATATTTACATAGAATTTTATGCAATGCACTTTGCAAAAGTGGACAAAGATTCAGATATTGGTTTATTACAACATAACGTGCTCAAAATAGGCTATGCTACTTTAGTTGCCAAGATGGCATATAGAGGCAGTTTACGTCGTGATTCGTCATTTGTAACTTATTACAACGCAGACACCTCATTTCTTTCACTTGACATTGAGTTTGTGACCGGTTATTGCTCAGTATTGCAACTGAGTATATTGACATTTATGTGTGTGAAACCCAGCTGTCAGACATTACACTGATGGTATGCTCAAATGTCATTGAAATTTGTGTTTAGAAGACACTATTGTAATTCTTCTTTGGGCTATAACATTTTATTTAATTCTTTATTGATTGTTACTAGAATTTTCCAATCAGTTTTACTAAATTTAAGAGCTTTATCCTTCGGAAATTATTGTGTTTTTATAATTTATCCCAGAATATATTTTTCAGTCTTATTATTAAAGTATTGAGTTAGTTTATTAAAAAAAAATAAGTATCTTATTAAACTACTCGAAGTATTTGTTAATTTATTTTATATATTTATTCAGTGGAATAGTTTGGGAACTTTTATTTTAGTATTTTGGGGAGAAACATTTTTAAGGTGTCTTATTTTTAAGTTAGTTTTCGAAAGGATACAAATTCACTTGGTACACTCAGCTTCACTGGCGTATACTTTGAAAATAATCCAATATTCTAGCGATTTAAAAGCTGGCACCGTGTTGGCTTCGCCTCTGGTGTTACAAGCGTCTTTAAGCGACGATAACCACCGTCTTCCTGTTTGCCACCTTTGCAATAACAAAAAGTAATAATGTAATCTTACACTATTAATAGATCGTCTAAAAATATACGTTCATCATTTCATTTTACAAGTATTGATTCATACCCAAGGTCAAGAGGAAGTAACAAATAAATATGCAAGCAAAACTATACGATATCTTTCATTTTATTTTTTCTTAATTGTTTTTTTGTTCAATATTTATTTAAAGGTGAACTTCTTTTGATCGATTTGTACAGTATTAATGTTGACTGAATCATAGTTTATTAATACATCTCGGACGTTGTGTTCAACAATATATACTTTTCTGGGATTCTCGGAGAGAGGATGGTAGCTGGAGGGTCCGAACCAATCTTAAAACTGTTAATCTCTTGGCGAAGCCTAACTTAATAGGAGAGAATATCTCATCGCCTCCGTCGGCTCGATCATAAAGAACAGATGGGATCGAATGGGTGACGTCCGATCGGTTTCCCTAAATACCAGTCATAAGAGAGAAGTGAATTTTGAGCCCATAACGGACAAGAAACCCATAGGACAGAAAAAGTTAGCATGTTCTCGTTTCCAAGGTTAAGACACATTTTGGGTCGCTGAACTAACGGAGTTAGTTGTGGGATACTTAACTGAGCTGACAGTTGGCTGAGTAAACGAAACCAGACCACGGCCACTTTTTCTACTCTTATGCAGTTTCTTGCCAATTATTGGCCCGAAGCTCACATAGGCCAGCCTCCACTCTGTTTCTCTAGGGATATATTTTGGACGGTCAACCGGACGCTGACCGACCGTCTCCAATTTGTTTTCTCCATGCTGTAATCCTCACTAATCCGTCCTACGTAGGCGGAGGCAGTAAGCTTTTATTTCTCCTATCATCTATCTCGGGGTAGGTTTGGACCCTCCAGCTACCATCCTCTCTCTTTGTTGTGCGCAAACTCTTACGGAGAACCTTCCTTGCTGCTTCTGAAAACTGCTCTGCTTTTACGGAATATATAGTTGAAATTAATTTAAATCCTAAACAAATTTTTAGCAACAATTATTTAACAACAACAAAGGCACTAGGATCTAATTTAACAACGTGGAATCAAATTTTGTTTGGAAAGCAAATATCTTTCATTATTTATGTGTGTGTTACAAATACAATTTATTGAGGTGAAATAAAATATTGTAAGGAAATTTGCACTTCAAGATTATTGATATAAAATATGAAGTCCCCTAACTCGCCTTTGACAGCGTGGATATCCTTTCCTCTAAAAATATCAAGTCCCCAACCCTGTAGTGGAGATGTATATGGAATGACATTAAGTTCATTTAGCTTTATATAATAGATGTATCAAAGGAAGTAGCCTCTTTGAACTCTCATACAAATACTCGTTCTGTTATAAATATTGCACACAACACGTATTGCTCATATAACATTAGAAAGTAATTTTACATGAAGACAGACAAAAGCAAACAGATTCTACATATTTTATTAGAGAGTTGAGACATTTTTACTTTATTTCTTTTGTTATACAAGACATAAATGAAACATTCTATTTGGGAATATTAAAGAAGACACTTGGTAGGTTTTCAGAATATATTTGTAATATGATTGTCTAAAAAATTTTCTAGGTGGCTTTTCTCTTAGTGTTTTGTCAGCCGACTACTCAGCTAGAAAATATTTTACATAACATTTATAAACATTATTTAGTGACTTAATAATTATTAAATGGAAGATTACACTGTGTATTTATTTGTATCGTCATAGTTATATAATTAAAGTTATCATTATTATCGTCGTCATTTATTTATTACTATTACAACAGTAAATTATTTATATTTTATATATGTCACTCATCTACATTTAATTTAAATGTACTCTTAAATGCTATTGTAAAAAAATTCTTCAATTGAATAGAATGCCATGTTTACCAAGTAGTCAAATAACTTAATTCTATAAATTTTAAATTAATTACATTTTCTAATGTCAAGGGGTAACTTATTATTAGTTATTATAAAATTTTATGGACATTACAAATATGCTCCGCGAAAATAATGTCGTGTTAATTTTTTTTATTAAATTTGAATGTGTCGCATCAAATTTTAAGCACACGCCGTGCTTCGGATATTTTCGTAGTGCTCAGGGTGTTCTCCTTACATAGACTGCTATTTCAAAAATGTATAAGCACAGCAAGGTTAACAATTTGAGGTTTTTAAAGAATGGTCTCCAACTATCTCGCTGTTTTATCCCACACATGGCTCGTATACATCATTTTTGCGCAATTAACAACCGTTCTATGTTGGTCGCATTTCACCAAAAATCTTTTTCTTTTTTTTTGCCCATGTAATTGAAATGAAATTCAAATGCCTTAACGAGTAAGTTACGATGATTTACTTAATTACAGTATCTGAATTATATAATATAGAGTCTATTACAAATGGATATAATACTTTTATCTTGTTGCACAATATAACATAACTTTGTATTTGAGAGGACATCTAAAAAATAATGGTTTAATATTATGACTCGTGATCTCTGGAATTCAGTCTCTGGGTTCGATTCCCCGCTGGGTGAATTTCATAAACTAAGGTAAATTCGTTTGGAAAATGTATTTATTTGCTTAAATCTGGGTGTCTGGTATCAGCTCTAGGTTTGGCCGTAGACAGTGGCTGCAATCAGACGTATGTCACAAAGGGCTTCAGTAACACTTTTTTCACGTTTTTTGACGACCTTCATAAACTATCTCATATCATAGCATAAAACGAAACTCTCTGCGGTGAGGGGATGGGATTCGAATTAAAATGCCGTTGAAATTACTATAAAATTTATTAGAACTATACAAACACGTATAACACAGGAAATAAATTTACGAGCAACTGGACGCAACCAGTACAAAATTGATGCACGATTCAATAACACGCGCAAAGTCCGTCACTATTTAGCTTATCGAATGCACAAGTCTTGCTCCTATCGTAAACCTCGCTTGACTGCCTGACCCCTCTCGATCAAGCATCGTGTTATATTAAACTTACAACAATCGACCGCATGAACTGAAGTTTCCGATAAACCGTATTCTGCAGACCTGCGGCCATAAACAAGTACAATAACAATAGGCTATTGTCCAATTGCAGATTTTAAACACAAAGTAAACAAAAGAAGTCCCAGTGCAGGAAAGGTATCCAGGTGTGCATTTACTTTGTCGGCATGTAACAATATAGTTCTTCTTAATCACTATTGATGACTATCTTCTTAATACACTCCCCACTGTAAAGACGATATAATATATAGAGACGCCAAAGTACTCGTACATTCTTTTAGCTCTGAAATAGCTAAAAAACACGTTAAATAAATAGACAATATTTCTTTTCATCCATAATTTATTATATAAATAAACGTACGAAGGTTGCTATCAAGTGAATTTCGTCAATTACTCAACAAAAGAATATTGCAAAATCCAATTTAGTGTCTTTTGTGTCGTGTATTTGCTGTAATATTTAGATAATAAGCTACAACGAATGTTCAGTTATGCTGCCTATAGGACTTCTGTTACAACTTTTAAGATTGGTATTGAGGTTACCATTTGCATGATTTAACACAACTTGTAGCAACTGTAATAACTGACTGGATACTTTTAGTCGACTGGTTAAAAATATGACTATTTTTATATTCGTCTTTTAGTACGCGTCAGTGTGACTTCGTAGGGTCTGGTCATATTCGCTATCCCATGGAGACGATATCATTAATTGGGATAAAAAATATCCCACGAGTTAACCAAGATAGAAAATAGCTACACATGTAATAAAACTGTAGAAGTCGAATTTCTATACAATGAAATTTTTTTGCTAAAAACCAAGTCAGGGGTATGTAAGAAGTGAAATAGAACTAATTTAGAATTTTCTCAAATTTTTTGTTTCTCTGTTTGTACTGGCTAATCACCGAAACTACTGGACCGATTTGAATGAAATTTTGTGTGGTGGTATCTTATATCCCTGGTCAACATATAGGATGCTTTTGATACCGCAAAATTAAAGAATTCCCGTGGGATGGTTAAAAGAACTTTCCACGCGGACGAAGTCGCGGGCAGAAGCTAGTCGTTTTATATAATAGATTTTAGATCTAAAAGAGTATTATGGAATATTACATTGCGTGCGTTGCTTTTTTCAAAGAACTATCAATCACAGCGTTTGTAATCTATTAGAACCTGCATTGAACCTCTTCTGTACTGTGTAAGAACCTTAATCGGTCCATAAATTAGAAAGAATAAAAAAACCGATTTTTTTATATACATATTTATTGTTTCATATATATGAAAGTAGACATATGACTTCTTGCATGAATGAAGTCGGGTTTTGCCACCGCACTAAATGAAAATCCCTTAAGGCTGGATGCAAACGGGCTACCGGTGGCCAGCTACAAGCATTTCTCATATTTTTTGTATTTTGTAGGGGTCGCTGCACACGTGTGTCCGCCACCGGTGTCCGTGGTGGGCGCCCGTGTGGTAGTTGACAGTCAATATTTGAATGAGATTAGTTATATTTTTCAATGATTTCCAGCGAAGTGGGCACAATGCAGCTAGTGGGTCATAATACGAATGGCCCGGTATTCATTTGCCTCGGTATCATAGCAACCCACAACTATCGTCGACTCAGCCTTTTACATATTTGGCCTGTGCAAAAGTTTGCATAACAAACTTTCTATTTCAATTAGACACTATTTAACTACAGTTGAAAGTGGATTATAGTGCTAATTAGTTAATAGTAAGAATGCTATTGTATTACCGGTGAGTCATTAATTGCGTTTGTAATGATTTAAAATTAATTAATGTAGGCATTGTTCAAATGATTAGAGTTTCTAAAGTTTATTATTTATCAGCTGCGCTTGCGACATCGATCGTGTGGTATATTTATACATAGCTCTATTTTACTTACATGAAAACTTAATTTTGTATGTACATATCACGAGCGTAGCAGCAAGCAGTACATGTATAAACCTTCCTCCAAAAATAATCTAGCTCATGGTGAAAACAACTTAAAAATCTGTTGCGTTAAGAGGAGTTAGCGGATATACAGACAGACAGCTGCGGCAAGGGGCTTTGTTGTAATAAAGATACCCTGCAAGATATCGAAATGAAAAATTTAAGATTAAAAATCAAAGGGATCACTGACCATTACTTGTCCATTAAATAAAATTTGTTGCTGTAAATGTATTTGAATTGTTGTTCGCATATATTGTAATTTATATTATTTTATGTATATCTATATTAGTTTATTATTGTTATTATTTTTGTTTTTATTTAATTACGATTAAATAAGTTTTAATTTATTTAAACCACCAAATTTAATTTGCTTAGAATGTCTCCTCGGACACCGGGTTGCCTGGAAAAGATCGCCATAAGTGATAAGGCTGCCCATTGTTCTAATAGAAATGAGTTTATATTAAACTAGCGACCCGCCCCGGCTTCGCACGGGTGCAATGCTGATACAAAATTAAATACACTACAGAAAAACTATGAACGTTGTATATAAAAACATAGCGGCCCGCTCCGACTTTGCACGGGCATCACTACATAGAAACCTCTAAAATTAGCAATGTTGCCTTAGTATTATACATATAAACCTTCCTCTTGAATCACTCTATCCATTGGAAAAAACCACATCAAAATTCGTTGGGTAGTTTTAAAGATTTAGCGCACATAGGGATATAGGGACAGAAAAGGCGACTTTATTTTATACTATGTAGTGATGATGATGATGATGATGATGATAGTGATGATGCCTAGGTTTAAGTTTTGGGAACAATAACGACTTTTCATTCATTCATTCAAAGTGTTTCTTCTAAGAAATCTGTAAGAAACTCTTTGATACCGCCCGTGATCAAGGCTGGTTCGTATTTCGCGCAACGAATCTGCATTGCCAGTTTATTTATAATTTATGTATTTAGTTTAATTTAGAATTTAGTTTTACCGAAGTGATTTCTATAAACATAAGTCAATCATTCAAAGTCATTGAAAAAAAAAAATCCTATGAGCAAAGCCTTAAGACAAACAATATACTAAAAACTGGCATTTACAATTAGACCGGCCCACAAATAAAGTGTGTATTTGTGACCTGAGCCATTTATTCTTATACTTAGCTGCGGCCGCGACGTCGTCCGCGTGGAATTTGATTTTGAAACGTTCTTCATTGGTGCTCCGTTCCTATTGATCTTAGCGTGATGATACTTATATAGCCTATAAATGGGCTTCCTCGATAAATGGGCTATCTGACTCTGAAAGAATTTTTTAAATCAGACCAGTAGTTCCTGAGATTAGCGTGTTCAAGCAAACAAATAAACAAACTCTTCGGCTTTATATATTAGTATTCTTACGAGTATATATTTCAAAGCGCTGAATCCGAATCTAGGGTCCATTTGGTCCATACACCCTCAAATTTTTCCTATATTCTAAATAATAACAAGCCATAAGTAATTGATCCATTGCCGGGTTTAGGGGTCCAGTATGTTTTTTTCTAAGTTCAGCAGACAAGCAGACGGCCCAATTGATGGAAAGCGGTTACCATCGCCTGTGGACATTTGCAACACCAAAAGTCCTACAAATGCGCTGCTGCTTTCTAAAGGGAGACTAGAACCTAGCCTTTAATGCCGGAACACAACTCAAGGTTGTTATGGCCATCCAGTGGAGCAAGTGCCCTACCACTTGGCTGTGGGTGGCTTTGTCACCTCTTACGACAGGCCGCCCGGCTACAAGAAATTCTATCCTTTTCCGTTCCTGCACGGATTAAAATTGTTAGAGAAATGGACAGTATACCCGCCATGCTTGTTAGACACACCATTTATCTAGATGACTTCCTTTATATGCATTTTACTAGGTAGTGCATGCTTTTTCGTCCAAAATTCAAACCCCCGTTAAGTTCAGGAAACTAATCACTAACCTAAATCGCCGTTATACATTTATAATTAGCTGTTGTATAATAAAGCAGTTTTCGCGTAAATTTTGGCATTCATTTTGAAATCACTTCACGCTCAAACATTTAAGCAATACTAATGCAAAGTATACATGTTCTTCCTAATTTCTGAAGAAATAGATATACAAAATTACCTGTGCCAGGTGGCTTGACCTGCTTTAATTTGGGTAATAAATACTTCAAACCAACCCCTAAATTATCACGCCACCTCGCTGCCACCGCATTGGCGTTACCTAACGTTGTCTTCACTTCGTGTAGTTGTTTACAGTTTAGCAGATTTGTTGATATTTATTGTTACATCCCCACTCTTGGCCACTCTCTGTATCTTACTTACTTTACCATCACTTGAATTTTGAATTTGTTTGAAAGTTATAGCAACCGGCCATAAGTCGTTGTTTATCTATATATAGAAATCAATGCCACTTTTCGTTGTAATTTTATAACTTGAGAACGACTGTACCGATTTTTATGAAATTTTGTGTGTGAGTTTGAGTGGGTTCCCGGTTTGGTTTAGATTCGCAATCAGAACCGGTAGGTGGTGCTGAGATCGGATTCTAGAATCCTCCTAATCACCTGGACCGATTATGGTGATTTTGTTTTTGTGTCATGAAACAAAGTCTTTTAGGCATTCAGAAAATATGGCGGTACGAAGTTCGCCGGGTCAGCTAGTTTTATATATAGTAAAGGTAGCGACGTCCGTCAATGCGGTAAGCCCATACGACGGTCGCTTTTTAACTTTTTTAAACGGATTTTAACGCTAACTACAGTTCAAAGATAGGATTCAATGGTTCTTAGTTTCATTGACTGCTTTGTTGTCGTCGTAACTATTCGAACCCAGAAATAATGAAAGGTGTTTGGAATTCCTCCATTGACGGATTTCGCCATCTTGATTGTAGTTTAAATACTTAAATAAAGTCAAGTAAAGTCGTGGTAGCGTAATGGCTAGCGCACGCGTCCCAAACTCAAAGGGCGCGGGTTCGAATCCTGGCCGGAACGCATGCACCAGTTGGTAGTTTTCTGACCCGACCTGAATGTGCATATTGTTCAATCACCACGTGCTAACAACGGTGAAAGGCAACATTGTGATAAAATTTGGACATTGAAATGACCGATGGGTAAAACCGGCTAAGCAGCCTTTGACAAGCGTGGGGGGTGGGTTTAGGTACTGCCTGTTCCCCTATAAAGGGAGGCCCGAGCCCAGCAGTGGCATGTTTATGGGTTGTTATTATTATATTATTATAAATACTTAATAACTGATCTAACCTCAGATACACTAAGGGACAAAATGTCCCCCAACATGACACCTATGTAAAAATATATTCGTGTATTACAAGTAATATAATAAATATTATATTTTTGTAAATTATGATTTATCAAATTTTAAGTTAATTTACACAAATATTAGAAAACAAATAATAATAATAATTGTTACACCACATTTTCATTAAATTTGTCAAGTGGTCTCTAAGTGTCGGCCTTCCCATGGCCCAACGCAAGCCCACCAAAAGTCCGGGTCATTTTTATGACCCGTGGTCTTGAAAGGTTGTATATTTGTCTACATTTATAGTATAGTTACATTTGTCTAAATTATGATTTACAAAACTTTTCCACGAGGTATTCGATCACATGTACCTACTACAGATAAGTGTCCCACCAAAATTATCTCCTTTCCGGGGTAATTGTATCATATGTTCATCCCTATTATCGAACATCAATTCATTATATACCTTTCATGACGATCAGTCATTTCCAGGATCATGAAGAAAGAATAAAAACCATACATTATCCACACCAAGTCGCTTTGATATTTACATGATAGATGAATGTGTTAAAAGTTCAAAAAATTATAATTATGGTCAATTAACTACTTTCCCATGAGGATTGTGATATAGGAAATTGCATAACTTCAATTACGTGTTTCTTTTTAAGAGTTTCTAATTTTTTATATATCTTGTATATGCGTAATTTATCTCAAATTCAAATTCGAATATTCTTGTTTACAGGAAGTGTTCAACAGAAAGACAAGGAAGCAGAACAGTTCGTTTGTCCCGAGGGTACACAGGGCAACGGAAACTTTGCTGATCCAGCCACGTGTAGGCGGTTTTACCAAGTGAGTCCATTTTACTCTATATTTCATTTGGATCCCGTTATTTTTGAAGTGGAAACTTCTCTAGGCGCGCTGTTCTGAAGTGACAGCCTTTTTAGGTGCGCTTTTGTGGTTCTTGAATGGGACCGAGCCGTAACGCGTCACGGTCGGCTATGTAACGATCGTTCGGGCGAAGTCAGCTCGAGTCGATTAAGAGAGCGAGAGAGATATAGTCAACGCCGCACTGCTATACTCGCTCGGCGGTCGTTATTTGCCTTGACGAAGTTATCACTTCTGTCGTGGTGGTGGTGGTAAACAGGCTGACTACTCATCTAATAAAAAAATGGTTACCGTTGCCAATAGACGATTTTATCACCAAGGGCAACAATGATTGCTACCATATATACATTTATTTAAATGTGTCGCCCAATAAGACCAGTCCTGGCGTAAAACCGGTTATCCCAAAAAGGTGCAGGTAACTTAATTTGATATACGATCCTACCTTACTATATTTTTTTTAATACGATTAAAAACTAAGGGCCTTACTTATAATCGTTTCTTAAATTTAAAGAAACTGCTCAGCAACTGATTAGTGAAAATATTACCCATAAACTCCTCTTTAGCCTAATATATTGGGTACAACCTACGTTAATCATTCAAATTTCGTTTTTCTGTGCTCCTGTTAGATAAACAACAGGTAATACACGTTTATAAGTGAAGAAAAAGATATTAATTGATTAGGGTCTGATTCTGATTCTCTTGGTTAAGAGATGCCTAATCGTTTCTTAACGAGATTATTATACCTAAGTAAGACTGTGAAAATAAACTAAGTGGAATAAGTGATTATAAGCTATGTAACAAATCGCTGCCAGATGGCAGCATGTCCAGAAGGCTGCCTGCATTGTTAGCTACCATACTGATTCGCTTGACGAAATATGTGCCAGCTTTCTAGTTACGGATGGCTTCAAAGAGTTGCTTGCACTTTAAAGAAACCCTTTGCCAATGGATCTCCGGACTTACATTTTAACTAAACGGCGCAAATATGTAACCATTTGCGTTGTTTGAGAGCTTCAGCTATTTCCAGCTCTTGTTTAAAATCAATAATGTTAATTATTATTTATTATATTTTTAAGCTAAGTAAAGTCTACCTGTATCACAGATGACTTACTATGATTAAATGACACGATTCCAGTAACACACAGACCAAAGTAACTGATATAAATCATTCGTAGCATTCCACATTGAACAGAAATTGAGTTTAAAATTACCATGTAATGCAAGCGTTACTTTGTATTATCTTCACGTACCAGAGTATATTGCAGCAATTGTCACAAATAATGAAACAAGATTGGAAACTATGTCTTGAACTTGGTGTATGTGTTTTAAACACTAATAATACGTGCAAGTATGCAAAGTTCACGCCAAAACTCATATGGCAAGAATTAAGGAAATTTTCGGTGCAGTTTCCTCGTATGACGTTGGGCTGTGATTTCGTTTTTAGGTAAAAATAATTTATTTAATAAAGACTAAGGAGATTAAGGAAATTCAATTTGATTTCAAATTCAAGATTATTTATACCTAATAATTTGTCAGAACTCAGTGGTTTTGTCGAGGTGGAATTTATCATTGGAACGTGTTCAAGTTTCACTGGAGAACCTTTTTTTGATAGTCATATAATATAAGTTGAAAGTTATGTCTACTTACTCTATGTATTGGCTATAGCTAACTAGCTTTGGACCGCGTTATCGGTCTAGAATAATTTCAGAAACACATTGAGCTAATAAAAAAAGACAGTAAAATATAGAGTAGTCGACGACAGTCAAGTCAAATGATAAACATTTTGTCATTTTACAAAACGCTGAAGACACCTCGACTTTGTACAAGAATAGCAAGTTAAGACCTCGTAGCTTTAAGAACGAAAAAAAGAGCCTAATATATATTGAATATATTAGTAATTTATATTACTAATATATTCTGTATAAAGAGTATAATTATTATTATAATATATGAATAATTAGGATGAAAAAAATCCTTTTTAGATAGACGTGTTGCTGATGATCTTCAAAAAGAGGTCTCCAGTAAAATTTATTTTGATTAAAAAAGTATTTTAAATAAAACAGCTTTTTAATTATTTAATATTTTTTAGGTTTTCATGACTAGTATACATGTATAGTATTGTTGCGAAACGGTAAAACGGTAAATTAAATTAAATTAAAATGGCGCTCTGTTGTTCGTGCCTACCCTGCAAGGGACCTGGCGTGAAGTTATGTATGTAATGTTATGTATGTAACATGTCCGTTAAAACGAGCGTAGTTTGTTTTCGTTTTAATTAATACACACGACACATAGTACTTATATCTCATATAACCCTGTAGATAGAGACATAAACAATAAACTATGCAATAACATGTGAAACAAAAGGTATATACTATGGGAATAAATCTGACGTACGACGCGTATAGTATTACAAATCTGGTAATTTCAAGGTACGAAAAAATTACGTAAGACTATAATGTGTGCATAGGCCATTGTCTGTATTATAGATTTACGGAATGTTAAATTTATAAATCTCTAAGTAACATCATCAGGTAGCAATTGTAGACATTAATGTAATACCAAAATATCAACCATACCATATACTACGAATTGCCTAATGTTGTATGTACATAATATTTCAAGCATATCCAATATTCAAATTTTTTTTATTCAAAGTAAGTTCCATTGGAGAAGGTCATACATATAAGTTAAAATTTAATTTTACTTCCTAGTCTATGTGCACACCGATTCGCAACGTGTTATTGTTTTTAAGGAGAAGAAGCGGCAAGAAACTTCGCAGCAAAACGTCTAGCTACAAATTGTTTTTCTTTATATTTCTTATTCTATTTATGTCTCAGGTTTAATTTTATAAGTTTTTACAGAAGTATGTTATAGAACACTTTTTGAAGAATTAATGAAGCTGTGCCGAACAGTGCATACTCATATGACAAAGACACAATAAACTCAATTGACATGAAAGATGTCAATAAAGGACCGTCTTCTTTTGTTTACTTTGTGTTTAAAATTTGTGATTGTTAAAACAGCCTATTGTGTATATATATTATAAAAATATGCAACTTAGATAAAAAAAACCTTAGTGGTGCACGCTTCCAGCTAGGATTCAAGCCAACGCTCTTTATTATGCTACCATGGCTACCATATTAGTATCTGAGAATAAGATCATTTTATAATTTGGAACAGTACCAATATCTATAAAAATATAATTAGTCCTTTAGCACACTAATGGCAGGTTAAATATTCATATATTTGCCTTAATATCAATTAAATATGACACGAGTCCCCTTACTAAGTAATTTTTTTTTACGGCACGGTAATATATTTTTTACGATAAGGCAACTGAGCGAATAGTAGATATAGAAACCAGCCATAAGTCTAGTATACTCAGAGATAATCTTCTATTAAATTCTGAAAATAATTTTAGTAACAAATATTTTGATGCAGAATGCGGCGGAAACCGCTGCAGTCCGGTTTAATTAAGATTATACCTCAAACCTGATCCGGTTTAATTCAATATTCCGATAAAAGCAGATTTGTTTCAATACAATATGTAGACTCATATATATATAAGTATTTTATGCTCATTAAATATTTGAGGAATAGTAGCACCTCGATATCTCCAATCCAAAAAAAAATCGACTTAATGTGTCTTCGACTCAATAAGCTAGAACCACCTCTCACCTATCCGTGCAGGAACGGAGAAAGAATACACTTTGCTGCGGCCGGGCGGCCTGTTGTAAGAGGCGACATAACAACCCAAAGCCAGGTGGTAGGGGGGCATGTGCCCGACTGGCTGGCTACCACTCCTGGTATGTTGCCATAACAACCATGAGTTGTGTTCCGACATTAGTGAGCAGGTTCCAGTCTCCCTTAAGAGTGCAGCAGCGCATTTGTAGCACCTTTGTTGTTGCAAATATCCATAGGCGATGGTAACCGATTTCCATCAAGTGGGCCGTCTGCCTGTCTGCTGACCTCCTGCAATAACAAAAAGCAGTTCGAGATATGAAGTATTTGAAAGCTAAAAGTTCGACTTAAGGAAGCGCTTTTACAAGTTTTTAATTAACTTGTAAGTTCGGGTGGAATCTTGCACGTTAAATTTGACCAACTTCCCGGTTTCTGATTGAGCTGAAATTTTGGACACATATGTATATCGCGTGACAATGCAATAATATGGTACCATGGAGATGATCGGATGATGGAGTCGGAAGGTGGCTATAGGAGCTCCTGTACTAAACAAGACAGACCCGTCGTGTTTGGGCTCGTTTTACTTGTCTCGGTCAGCACTCTGCTGCTGCATAATATCCAAGATCTCAAAAACTTGTAATTAAAGACCTTTTTTAAAACTCATGTTGTTGCTAGGTACCGGTCAAATACGTACTGATAAAAAAATAATAATTTAGGTTTGTTCAGTACCTTATGGTACACAGCTGTGTGACTTAGATTCATTTATTGCGCATGTACTAGGCAGAAACAACTCACCGGATATTCTTTTTCGATTTTATTGCTTCGACTTCGAATCCCGAGTAGGACGTCATTATGTTTGAGTTAGAGTAAGTGTGAAGGCATCTTTATGTTTCTTAAAGAAGCCTTCAAATGTATTTATTGTAACTCAATATGAATAAGACTGTAAAGCGTTAATGAAAAGATGCATTAGTGTAATTCATTACCACCACCGGAGTTATCAGCTAACGTTTACTGTAATTAAATGTCGCATTTCAAATAACGCATTAAAACCTTAGCCACATCTGCGTAGTGTCTTTTTTACTGCGTTATTTAAAGTATTACGTATCAGCGACATCGAATCGTCCCGAAATATATAAGAACAGAAGCAAAAGAATAAATATCCCTATCAATTCCACTCAACATATTTGCATATATTACCGATATGACATACAGATTGGACCCTTTGTCGCCCGGTGGCCTCCAAACTTCCCATTATAGCCACCCTATGCCTCGCAGTTACTAAATTACTATGTAGAATGTCTATATATCATCACAAAATACACAGTAAAAAGAAAAATACAGTAAATACATACTCAATTTACTGCATAACGTTGCACTTGGCGATTGGTAAAACAACAGTGTTTTCCACGTTCCACATACTACTTAAATACTATAAAATGTTCAAAGTCTAAACTATGCAGTATATATACCTATATAGTGTCAGCCCATAAATGTCCCACTGCTGGGCTCGGGCCTCCCATTAAAGGGGGAACGGACAGTATACCCGCCACGCTTGTCCAAGGCGGCTTGGCAGGTTTGAAACATCGGTTATATCGATGTGCAGGTTGCATCACGATGTTTTCCTTCACCGTTTTTAGCACGTGGTAATTGTAACAATATACACATTAGATCAGAAAACTGACTAAGAGGTGCATGCGTTCCGGTCAGGATCGAACCCGCGCCCTTCGATTTAGGGGCGCGTGTGCTAACCATTACGCTACCACAACTATGCAGTAGCTTGTAAATAATTGTTATAAATACGTATTATTACTAGCGATATTTAGTAAATATAAACGGTATCTTGTCCAATAGCAAGTAAGGAATATACTCGCTTCCTATTTTATAAACTGTTTTAATTTATCGCTACATTAATTTTCAAAGTTATATATACATCTCTACTCTTCTAAGAGTTGCTAACAAATCTTTATTATTCAATTCAACAGTTCTAAATATCAGACTCAAAATAGTTATTGTTTTGTGATACCTAACATACGGCGCAGATGTAGCAGAGGCATTAATAAAAAATAGTGAAAAACTGAAAGCTTTCATAATTGATTTTTATATATTAACCGATTCAGTCGAAACACATGTTTTTAATAATAAAATGACAAAAGCGAGATAAGATTAATGGGTAGCGTTATTTAAGATTTACCTTTTCTACTGAACGATTTAATTATTACACACACACACACACACACACACGCACACACACACGCGCGTGCACGCACGCACGCACGCACGCTAGCACGCACGCACGCACGCAAGCACGCACGCACGCACGTACACACACACACACACACACACACATACGTGCACGTCCACACGCTTACTCATTAGACATAAACAATGTTAGCGATTTGTATTTTTTGTGATTAAAACTATATACTAAATGTGAGAGGGCGGGCACTTATTTCCGAAACAGAGTCTTCATGCCTACCTCGGGAGTTGGGACTACTAGAAGTTATTGTATCAAATTTTTCGGCAATGAAGATTATTTATTTATTTATATTAGGCCGCTATCTAATTTATTGGTGAAGCAGCGGCGCGGAATTGGTAAGTTCGATACCGAAAGCTTACCAAGCGCCTCTTTCTACGAGGATTTCTTTGGTTCATTCGGTATTTGTTACATCAAGCATGCTCATTGCCCACCGTTGCGTTTCTGCACCGACAAATCAGAAAATCGTTTTAGGTTAATTTTAGTCTTTTCTATATTATGGGTAATCATTTCCTACATGATACCTTGAAATATATTGTTACGTGTGCGGGACTCGAATTAAAATGCCGGTGGAATTACTATAGAATTTATTAGAACTATACAAACACGTATAACACAGGTACAAATATAACTGGACAAAACCAGTGCACGATTACACACGATTGCACACAATCGTGCAGTTTGTACGATAACGGTACAAACTGCACGATTTAATAGCACGCGCAAAGTCCGTCACTATATAGCTCATCGAATGGACACGTCTTGCTCGTATCGTAATCCTCGCTTGACTGCCCCACCCCTCCGTTCGGGCACCCTTTTATACTAAACTGTACAATACAACAATCGACCGCGTGGACTGAGTTTTCCAAGAAAACGCAACCTGTACATCTGTGGCCATAAACGAGTACAATAACAATAGCATGTTTTTCTTAATTACAAATTTTAAACACAAAGTAAACAAACAAAAAAAAACAAATACGGGAAGGGTATTAACTACAGGTGTGCATTCACTTTGTCAGCGTGTAACAATAATAATCATAGTTACTTTACCGATCATCGTCTGAAATAGTTTCCTAGAATTGGGCTTTTGTATATAATCTACAGCTATATTTCCTGTTTTTCTAACAAAGATGCTTTGCCCTTTTAAATCACTCGTATCATAAATTGGTTTGACCTCTGACATTCTAGACCTACACGCAAAGCAAATCTTAATATAAGCTTGATGACTAGCAAGTCATTATGAGGATGATTGTTTGCACGGACAATACGAATACGACTTGTAGGTGCCAATATAATGCTTATGTTTTCTTAAGGTTCTGTTTGCGTGTAGGGTAAGATGGATAATTCTCACTTCGAATCTCTCCTGTATTTACTGTATAAATAATTTGTCATTTTTTTATAAATCTTCACGATATGAGATGTAACGTGGTTTTTTGTAATTATTTCTATACTTATTTTCTAGTTAAGAAAAATGTTCACTAAATCACCTCCAAATTTAAGCGAAGCATTTTCATCAAAATAGGTTAAAAAATATCTACATATTTATAAAAGAGAGATAAGTAATAAAATTTGGTATTTTATAAAATAATACAACCAATATTATTTTATAAAATACCAAATTTTATTCACAATAAAATAATAATTCATCTGAAAAACGAATGCGTTTATGGAATTCCCGCTATCACCAGAAAAATCCTCGAGGTAGTTGGCGTTGCTACAAGCCTTAAGAAGATTGATGATATATGACTGATAGTAACGCGAACAGTTTGTCGCATCTACGCAACCCTTCAAAGCGAATGATCGCGATACGCACTGCCGATTTTTAATCGATTATCACACGGAGGAGGCTGTATTTTTTTATGTTTGTTACGCGATTGCTCCGTCAATTGTGAAACGATTTTAATTTTTAAAATTTGAAATAGACTAGACTTCAATAATAATAGAGAATAGACTTCTGAGGTGGCCCATTGTCACTAAGCCATGATGTGTGGATCCCAGGGAAATTCAGAGAAACGCTTGTTGAAGAGCGCATACACTCATCAAAATGCTAACTTCTATACGCGTGCCAGTATTACAATTTCTGCAGGCGCTTAATTTATTATTTCTAAAGCTATTTAAGTATCTGTGAAACTAAATCGAAGATTTTTTAAGAGATACAAACCAGACTTCAAATTAGAAAGCAAAAATGAATAATTTCTACAATATCTTGAAGTTGGTGTCAAATAGAAAATAAAAAAACAACAACTTAACGACAAAATGCACTGACTTCAAGATGTATAGAAATAATATTTTCTTTGCTTTCAATTGTGAAGTCGGTTTTGTTTCTGGTTAAAAAATATATTGATTACAAAAGAAACAATACTTTGTAAAACTTGTTACATAGATTTTGTGGGTAGGTACTGAAAATAAACATTTCACATAGGTTTTACTCCGGGAAATCTCTACATATTTCTGTGGAATATAGAGCCAAAATTCACCGCATAAAAAAGTTGAAATGATCAATGGACAGAATCTACTTATCGCCTAAAGTTGTTTTTATTACTTAATCCAATTAAGGAAGTTACATTTTGGTATTGAAGTTAAAAATTTCGAATAAAAAGGAACCGGTATGCGAGAACTTGTCGAACAAGATTAATATTATAGCTTAAAATGGAGGGTCTTTTGGCGATACGAATCGATTTAATAAATGTATCTTATGCGGCGATCATGTTCTGTTATTTTTTTCTATACGATGATTGTATTTACCTACAAAATCACAGTACAGATCCTATAACCATCATCAGTCTGTTTGAAAACATTATTATTGACATTATGGAGCATTTGGACATACCACCTATACGAACAAAGCGCTTTGAGTCAACCGTCATTATAGGCACCGCAAAGGAGTGGAATACACTGCCGGAGTCTGTTTTTCCCGAAACCTACAACCTGGGTGTCTTCAAATCTCGTGTCAATAGGTACCTTCTAGGTAAGCGTGCTCGATCTTAGACCATCTCTGCGCTCAAATCGAGTGAGATAATGGTCAAACGCGAACCTATACGTGATAAAAAAATCTGAACTAAAACTTTACTCAATTTTTGCCAAGTAGTCGATTGTTTTTGGTTTGCCTAGCTAGTTTCTTGGGATAGTATGTATATCAAGGAAAGGAAGGAAGTGCAGTAGGCTTGCTGAGTCTACACAAGTCGGCAATCGACTCTGTTATCTGCGCTATCTTCAGTGGATAACTCGCATTGCTTTGGTCTAATCCCAGTAAAGGACCCGGTACTGTACGAAGTGTAAATCCTCCAGCCTAGAAAAAAGGATATGAAGGAAATCTTTAAGAACCTCGTCCTCAGATATTACTCTGAGGACTAGGTCCTTAAAGAATTCCTGCATGCATAACCTGGTCGAACCACCATAGACGACGCGTTTGGAATTTTTAAGCAAATTTATTTAGCACGGTTCTGATTAATTATTTATTTATCCGTTCAAGGATTGTCCTTTGAATCTGAGATGTGTCTAGATATACTGATAGGTGTTTATAAAATAGTACTATATAGTATGGGGTTTTTGTTACCTTGACTCGTGACAGATTCTTAATGTAATTCTACTGAAGGGGCCATTGTAACCCTACGTGTTCTAAGCTATTATTTGTTGGTTGCTGACTGAGAATAATTAATCTCTACTGAAGTCCAAAACTGCTTGTTTACTTATGTCTGACTCCTATATCTTAGCGACTGCTTACCTTACCTTACGTTACCACCGATTGAATTTTGACATTACTTGTCTATAAAAGTAATGTCAAAATTGTACATATGGTAAGATAAGTGAATGAAAATAAAAAGAGATAGGAGCCTGCCATTAATGTAATCGTAGCGAAATTATATTAAGCATATAGTAATAAGTATGTTGGAGACCACGTCTCGGTAAACGTAGTGTCGGACGCTCTTCAGCCCGATGGACCGACGACCAATGCAAGGTCGTCGGTAGGCGTTGGATGAGGAATTCGGAGGACAGGGATGAGTGGCGCCGTCTTGGGGAAGCCTACGTCTTGCAGTCGACTGCAAATGGCTGACGACAATGTTGTAATAAAATTTTGAAACTCATAATTTTACTCCTTATAATTTTGATAACTACGTGCATAGAATATAAAGACCTATGCGCCTAATTAGCAATATTTTTATTGTGTATAATTTGAGTTTAGAAGAATTGTTTGTTTATTTGAATGTTTTACTTGGCACCGACTTCAAGATGCTGTGGAAAGAAGTCGGTTAAATATCAATTTTTGTGTGAAATCGGTTTTGTAACAAAAAAAACTATTGTAAAAAATACGAAAATATTGCTTGCCTTGCTGAAAATATCCTTTGAATTTGAATAGTGGCAAAATCTACGTTAACTGTCAAGCGTGGACGAAGTCGCGGGCAAATCGTAGTTACTGGATATAAAAATCTATTACAAATATTTAAATACACTTTTTTATGTGATCGATGAATAAAAAGTGGGCCGTCTACGGTACACTTTATCTAAATAAATAATTTAAACTCACTTTTTTGTATGCACAGTAAATACGACTTCTATATCGGTATTTTGTCTACGGCCCAACTGCCGGATTTCGATGGCATTTTGTTATCCGTATAAATGTATTTATTATACCGATGTTGTTTGAATGCTAATGTTTTTCATACAGGTACATGATATGTGTGTTTGTAAAAGACAAACCAAGTACCTGTATTTTAAGAAATATTTATGCCTTAATGTTTTATGTATGATTTTGATTAGAGATTATGGCTCGAGAACAATGCACATGCGCAACTCGGCTTTTGAGAAATATAATCGGTTTAAATATAATGTCGCGGCCTCTGATGCTTTATGAATTTTAAAATACTTTTTTCTTTCGCCGCGTCATCATCTCGAATATCGCGGAATGTACTAACTAATTAACTAACTGCTGCGGTTCACCGACCCAAAATGAGTCCTGGCCCCCGAAATGAGAATACTTCATTCCTTCCTGTTCAGCGCTGTCTCCTGCCCGTCATCGGCATCGTGAAGCTTGCGCAGATCAGCCTCCACTACCCCTCCAGCGATATCTGGACCTACCAACTGGTCGTCGTCTTGTTGGTCTGCCCAGATAGGCTATTTTCACCGCGCGATCCTCCCCCATTCTGTGTAGGTGGCCAAGCCAGCGCAAGCGATGTGCCTTGGTCTCGCCTATTATATTGGGTTCATCGACGAGCTCTTAGACTTATTTTAGCATATTTTTCCGTAAAAATTCCGAAACGGAATATACTAAAACTATTATTTTGAAACACGGCTTTTCATTGTTGGAATACAGCTGCCTGGCTGACGGGCCACTCGATGGAAAGTGGTTCCTATTACCTACAGCCATTTACAATACCAGAGATTCTGCCGATGTGCTGCTGCCATGGAAAGAGGGAACTGGAACCTAGACACTAATGCCAGGACTCAAGATTGTTATGGTGCTAGGCTCTATAGCAGGAGTGGTGCCCATCCAGACTGGCCTATACCCTACTACCTCGCTGTTTTTTCCGTTTCTGCACGTTGAACTGTACAACTGTATAGGCGACAGTAACCAATTTCCACTACAGTTCGGCCGTCAGGTTGTCTGCTGTATTTCAGCAATAAAAAACGACTCGTTACACTGCGTCGGATATGATGTATTGATGACATTATTTAATGTACAGTGGCGGAATTAAAAAGTTCACCAGTTTTCAAATTGATTCGTTAACGTTTCGCGAGCACAGCACATATCTATTCAAACTGAGTCATAGAACAGACTGTTCCACAGAATATGATGTTTAACTATTTGACAATGAAGTACTAATTTCCTAAAATCAAAGTTATTTGATTTACTACCTTGCCTAAGAAGATTGTTTATAAATGTAATTTTTTGTATTGGTATTAATTATTATTTTAAGCGTAGTGATTATATCATCTTTGTTTCTTGTTGGTTAACATTGCAATTTTCTTTTCTCACATTTCTATATTTTATATAGGTAACATTGATTAAAACGTTGATAGTATGGTTTCTTTTATTAATTCAAGCAAAAATCGACTTTAAGGTGATGAACATTTTCATTCCGTGACTGCACGTATGCGTATTGCAACAATAGACATATTTTATGTAGGAATACAGTATATTTTTGGCATGAAACGTAGGTTACCTTTTCGTAGGTAATAACGGTTGCCCCGCGTGGTTGGTCCTCCTGGAATTACCTCCAGTTTATGTTGGCTCGTGACCGTGCCTGCGAAATTGGCCGGATTTAAAAATGAATATAAGCCACATGCAAACCTTCTACTTTATTTTAACTTAGCCCTGGCTTTGTGCCAATTTTATCAGTATATTGATAGGTAATATCTTTTCCTTTCGTTATATCGTATCTTCAAATGTAGCCTCTTAATCGTTTTTCAGTTAGATTCTACCATGAAGAAGATTGCTGGGAACGACTATTATAGCCTGATTACCTACATTTGCATTACTCAGGAAGCCTGTTAACTTGCAAAATACGCGAGTTGTTTGGACTACCTTCCATTTAGGGCTGGTTCCTATTTACTACTAAACGTAGATATGCCTTATTACTATTAGTTAACATCAGATGAAAGCGACATACTAGCAATGTCCACTTTGAAGACCTTTCCAAACTGCTCAGATTTGCTAAAAAATGTATTGATTAAAAAATAATAATTGCCCCAAGATATTGATTGTATTTAATTGAGAACAGTAAGTGTCTTTTTGTGTTGAATTATCTCACCTGTGCAATGAAACGTACTTTAGGCTAGAAGAACTCTCTTGTTTCAATCTGTTAATTATCTATACTTTCACTGATATTTTTGTTTCATGATTGTGACTTTTATGTGATTTCTAATGATTAGTGGCCTTACTTATAATAATCTCGTTAAGATACGATTAGGCATCTCTTAAGTAAGACAATAAGTCCCTAATCAATTAACATCTTTTTTTTCATTTATACACGTGTATAAACTGTTGTTTACATAAGAGGAGCACAGATAATCGAAATGTCAATGATTAAAGTAGGTTGTACCCAAAATATTCGACTAAAGAGGAATTTATGGGTAAGGTTTTCACTAATCATTTGCTGAGCACTTTCTTTAAACTTAAGAAACGATTATAAGTAAGGCCCTTATATGTTTATAAAATTTGAATAATTATTGTTCATAAATAAAAGATCAAAATAAATGACTTACCTGTATATCTCTAGACTCTATATCTAGACACGTGTCAATCTCACCTTCAATAGAGACTGCTTTAGCCCAACAGATGCTTATGCGAGTACAGCTTCCTGAAATTGCTTTGTGAAATATAAATACAAATTTGAAAAGGTATCCAATTTCATTTCCAGTGCGTCGACGGATACCCCTACTTGAACAGATGTCCGTCTGGGCTGTATTTCGATGACATCAGCAAGTATTGCACCTTCAAAGCCGAAGCTAGATGCGGACCCATTGCGACAAGTAAGTTTTATTACATAATTATTTTATAAAGGCATATAATTTAATATTATACAATATCTAATATATAAAATTCTCGTGTCACAGTTTTCGTTGCCATACTCCTCCGAAACGGCTTGACTGATTTTGATGAAATTTTTTGTGCTTATCCGGTATCTATGAGAATCGGCCAACATCTATTTTTCATCCCCCTAAATGTTAGGGGTAGTCCACCCCTAAATTTTTTTATTTATTTTTTAGACAAAATTTTTAATTTCTATTTTTTTATGATACAAAATACAAAAATACATACAAACCTACATTTTCAACGCTCTACGATCAACCCCAATTTTTTCGGGCAGGACGACGTCTGTCGGGACAGCTAGTATTAATATAACTTCATACGCATAGTCAGACGCACATTTACACACACACACACATGCCCACACTCTATTAGATATTGTGTTATTGTACTTAGATTAAGAGAGAGGACACTAGCCCCTATAATACAGTGCAAACTAGTTAATGGGCTAGTAGAATCAAAAAATACTGTCCGATCAATGTATAAGTTTCAAATAATTCAATAAAATAAGTTTCCCGATTGTACACACGTCACGCCTTCATCGTAGTTGTCGCTGAACTGACCCCTCCCTCAATCAGGCCATCGTTTTATACGGCACAAATGAAATGTGCCCGTATGGTAGTCATCATAATCCGAAACACCTGGCTAATGAATCGGCCGCAAGCGCCCATAAGTAAGTACAATAGAACAATGGGCAAGAAGACGACCATAACATAATTACAATTAGTTCAAATATCGACAGGTAATAAAATGTTTTTTTTACAGATATGCAGCTGGAATTTGTTTTTTTCGGGGGGCTAAGTAGTAACAATATTTTAAGATAGCTATATTCGTAATTTTGAATTTTGTTGTCAAAATAAGTTGAAGATGACTTAGTTCCATAATTAAAATAAATCCTTAAAGGCTATAGGTGCAATTGTAATCCGCTGTCTGTCTCCACAAGTTTTGAGTGATTACCGCCTTAATACGAGACCGTCATCTTTGTAACCGCCCCGTCACCGCACTTTTCGCAGTTAAGCGTGTGTCAGCAATGGAGACACCATAGATAATAACCAGCGTTGTGATGGTGTGTCGGCGGTGCCGTTTACACGGGGGCTTACGGTGCTTGTATGACAAATTGCGTTCCTGGTAAGAACAAATTGGGATCATGCGGTGCGGGTAATGTATAGTCCATACTTAAAGAACCAGGTTTAAGCTTGGTTCTTTACAGTTACAGTATTCCTAAGAATACTGTTAGATGCGAGCGCATAAAAAAAGTATGGGACTATATTACCCACAGCGATCAGTACCCATTCGTTCGGATTTGTCCATACTAGGTAGCTGTAGTCTTATGCAAGCATCCATGTCTCGGTCTTTCGCTTTTTTTATGCAAGCCCTATCGGCGATGTTGCACAGGTCATTGACCTATATGGTCGGAGGGCATTCGTTACTTATAAACAGGTCCGGATCTTGAATTTTCTCGAGGGGGGGCAACAATCCTCGCCTATATTTTTACCTTGATCAACATCATCATTTCAGCCATCAGTCGCTCCCTGATGGACACACGTGCGCCTGTGGGTTTTAACCTAAGCTTACGCGCCCTGCGAAGAGTAATTTATGTGCTTAAAGTACTGGACGTCTCAGCGGGTGCGGTAATGATGACTTGTATATTTGTCTGCGAAGTTTGAATTGGACGCCCGGGGCGTAGGCCACAGCTTGCCTAATAGATGTAAAACATATGAGCTTAGTTAATTTCCAAGGTCGTAAAGGAACGCACAATCATATAAAGGAGACTGGAATTTTGGGACAAAGACATGTAATATTTTTCTGTTTCAAAATGCAAAGCATTAACCCTAAATTGTATCTGAAAAACAAAAAAATCTTAAAAGTCTTAATAATAATTATAAAATTAAATAAGTTGAAGATTACTGAAGAATGACTCCGTATAGAATGGAGAGAGCGAGATAGAATGTTCATGAGTCTCAAAGGAAGATCTTCCAGCTAGCTTCCAGAAGCTATTGTTATTCGTCGCAGTTCTAGACCTGTCTATAACTATTGGAAGTATGTATATATTCTTTATACGTTTCGGGAAACGTATGCGACCTCAATTATTGTACAGCGCTATCTATTGGCTTGTAAGTGTTTCACTACAACTGCCTAACGACGAAAACGTCAAACTTACGACGGTACTGAAAATGTGCTAAAAATCACCGTCTGAATAGTGTGTGATACGAAAATGCGCACACACACTTATACACACACACACACACACACACACACACACACACACACACACACAAACACGCGTCTGTGGCTATAAACATCTTCTTTGGTCTTCAAAATACAGGCTTCTCCTAGTTCGGGACCAGTAGATAATATAAATAATGTAAACTTGACTTTCTGATAATAAAGATACTGTATGTGTTTCAAGACCACGGGCCAT
The DNA here is from genome assembly GCA_012273795.1 of Dendrolimus punctatus. Lineage (NCBI taxonomy): Eukaryota > Metazoa > Arthropoda > Insecta > Lepidoptera > Lasiocampidae > Dendrolimus > Dendrolimus punctatus. The sequence continues at coordinate 2,032,875 of CM022538.1, read as the reverse complement.
AAAAATGGCCCGGACTTTTGGAGGCCTTGCGTGGCGCCATGGGAAGGCCAACACGTAGAGGCCCTTTGACAAGTTTAATGGAAATGTGGCGTGACACTGACCGGCGATTATCCCTGTCTCCACCATATAGTAATGTACCCGAGGACAAGCCCCGGCCAGTGTAGGACTATTAATGAGAAGAGAAAGTACCGGGCTATTGGGGTGAACTGTTAGTGGTACTAGGGCTCTGGGAATATGGGGACTATGGCGTCTGCCCGTCGCAATGTTCAGGGAACATGGAAAAAGGGCAGAAGGTGACTCGCCACTCCCTGCATGGGCCCCTAAAATGCCATAAAAGACAGGGGCAACATGGGTGTGAGTGGCTAAGGGGTGTAGAGAGGTGGGCTGCAGGTTCACCGAAGCTACTGCCATTTATCACTTCCACCCCTGGAGCTTGAGTCTTAGCTCTAGCGATCTCTGCTCCGTGCCGGCTGGTTAAGGCAAGCACGGAAAAATAATAATAAAGATTATTATTATTATTACATTACCATAATTATGTCAATGAATTTCAAAAATTAATAACATGAAAATACTTACACTACGCGATTAATTCATTCAATATTACTAATCCTACTACACTTACAAAAATAATATCATCATAATAATAAGAAATCTTAAAATCCCTCTCATCTTATTACAATCTGTGTATGTGATGTATGCTTTATGAATTTTGTATGGTTTTCATATATGATAATTATGTATAAGTTGTATTATAACAATATATTTATATAAGCGACGAAACATGCATTGAAATGTTTGACATTACTTTCTAGCAAAATATTTTAAAAGTTCTCTCATACGCTCATTAACTACATAATAACAACGATTTCAGCAACAAACCGCTTCATTTATGTTTATTTTATTTTCACTTCGGTTTTTTGGTGTGTTAATAACATAATTATTTTGGTAATATACGATACTCAAACAACTATATTTAAATACTTTGTGATATTATTTTACTTGTGTTTATTTTTAACCGCGTAGTATTTTGATTTCGTGACTAACGGCTAGCGCACGCGTTCCTGGTTCAAAGAGCCTGGGTTCGATCTTGGCGGAAACGCATGCACCACATAAGCAGTTTTCTGACCTAATGTGCATATTGTTATAATTACCGCGGGCTAATGTGAAAGACGGTGAAGGAAAACATTGTGATGCAACATGCACATTGAGTTTATTGATGTGTCAAACCTGCCAAGCAAGCCGCCTTGGGTAAGCGTGGCCGGTATAGTGTCCGTTCCTTTTAATGGGAGGCCCGAGCCCACCAGTGGGACATTTATAGGCTGTTATTATTTTTATTTTTTTTATCTTATACCATTGTTGTGGTACCAAATGGCAGGACGAACTTGTTTTTTAAGGCGCCAATAAACTCAGGCCTTCCGAATACTAAACTGTTATATATGTCGCACGCTTATTAAAACGAAGAAATAAAATTAAGTTTAGTTTTTAAAATATATAAGTATATAATGTACACATTATATAATGGAAGTCGCCTCTGCGGCGTAGGCCTCCCCCAACTCTTTCCAATTTTCTCTATCTCCAGCTGTTCTTCTTCATTTCGTTCCACACATTTTACGACAAAATCTTCCTATCTCTTTCCAGGTCTTCCTCTTTCTCTTTTCCCATCTCTGGGTAGCCAGTCATAGATTTTCTTTGTCCAGCTATTGTCTTCTGGTCTACTTGTGTGTCCTGCCCATTTCTATTTCAGAAACAAACAAAGAAATAGGTAACTCAAAAATCATGAGGTTGGAGATTACGTTATAAAACGTAAGAACTTATTTATCAAAAGAATAAATTCTCTCCAAATTCCGCGCAATTTGACCATTGGTTGGCTAAAAAAAGGATCATCCCTCATTTTTCCATTAAATACTGTGACGAGTGAAGCAATATAAATATTGTTTTAAAGGGAGAAATAAACCCCAATAAATCGATAATTTATAACAGCTGAATTTCTCATGTTGTTTTGTTTGTAAAGTGAAATTATTCGCTACATATTTCGCCTTCTCTCTTTTCTGTCACCATATCCCATTTGTTTGTGGTCGGCTAAATACGTCTTCTAATCTGATATACATCTTCTGTCACACCATATCATTATATCATCCTTCACACAATCCATCCATCTCTATTTATGTTTACCTTATTAGTACCAACTACTCTCCATCTTGTAATTAACGTTCTTTTTGTCACTTGACTTTCGTGACATTATTTCGCCTTATGATAAAAAATAATTCTTTCGTCATTAGTGTATTTAAACTTACTGCAATTTAGTTATAATTTTCTTAAAAAATCCTTTACTTTTTAAATAGTACAATGAAGCATGAAGAAATACGATTCTTTTTTTTTATGATTTTTTAGTTATTATCAACAAATAAGCTTCAATTATTTCACTTGAATATACTCGTAAATCTTTATACATTTAGCTAAAGTTAAAGATCATTCAACAAGTTGAAATAGTGTTGATTTTAATTTTATTAAAAATTAACAACAATATTTATATTTAATTATTTCACCTAATTGTTTGGCCTCCAATTATTTTCATTTTTCTTTAAATACATACTATATACAAAAAACATATATTAATAAAAACGATTTCCGCCGGCAGCGGGGCCTAGGGTCCAAGCTAAGGTTAAGGCTCCAGACACAGGAACTTCCTCACGATACGGGCCGTGACCAGGGATGCCTTCTGCATCCGACCCTTCACCCAGATAGGTAACAAGCAAGAGCCTTTCAAGGTGGCGGTCAAGGCTCTTCGCTATTAGTCCATTCGCTGACACCACAATCGGTACTATAATTGTAGAGTCCAAGATCGACATGACAATACCCTCGTGAGCGAGATATTTAATTATTAAATTGTAATGCAACATTGTTATTAATTGTTAATGACGTTCAACATTGACAAATAACGAATTTTATATACACTTTAGGTAATTAACCGCGTTATTTTTAACGCTACAAACAAGACGCATTTGTCATTAACACTGACATTATCCCAGAGGGAGCCAGAACTTAAAAATAGAAGAATATAAGTTTATCTGAATGGACACTATGAAGGTCCTCTTTCTTTTCTTTCACCATATCCCAATTATTTGGAGTCGGTACAATATGTCTTTTCCTTCCACACACCTCTATTCTGTCACACCACATATCATCATATTATTCTTCACACAATCCATCCATCTTGTAGTTCAACAATCAACATGCTTTTTGACACGACTGACACTGACTTTCATCCCTCTTAATTATATGCCCATACTTAATCTTCTTCCTTTCAATTTTTCAGTCATTAAAGAGGGTTATAGGTTAAAAAATAATTTGATTTAATTAATACGCCATTATAGTTAATAAGCAATTTTAATTATGTTAAAAGTAATTGCGAAAGGTTAAAAACATAACAACGAAATATTTTTATTTGAAATGAAACATTTTATAAAAATATCGATTAACTTGGTCAAGGCTGAATCGTAAAAAATATTTCGTACAAAGTCTAATAATTAGTATTGATTACGCCTAATTATAAGTTAACTGATATCCGCAAATTTTCTGTTATTTGTGGTACACTTTGCCGCAATCCGAATCCGGTAATGTAAGTCGCAGTGAATTACATAAGCCAATGAGGGAGTCAAGTATCGTTTTCAGTATTAGGAAAATGCGAAAATTGTGTTTTTATGTTCATGAATTTAAAGTAAAGACCCAAATAATATTTTTTTTCCTTAAATATTGTAATTAAAAATATCACATTGATATTAAAATCTAATCTGAAAAGACTAATAAGTAATTTAAATATAACCTAAATTGAGTAAAAGTATTTAACTAAGAAAGTATCCATTAGCACTTTTCTTATTGTCTCTATTAAGGGGAAGACACTTTGTTGATGTGTTCTTTAATACAGAACACAGTAAAGCACACTTTAGTTTTGTTTAAAGTACTAGTTCAAATCGTTTTGTCCTTTTGAGCCTTCTCATTATATCCGTGTAGTCGAGGAGCTGGGTCGCCTCAACACTCACGTGATGGTGAAGCCGATGCTCGTGAGCTTCCGCGTACTTTCTGATAATGCTAATAACAAACTCGACTTTTAGATCCCGATGGAGGTCGCTCGATCTAATGTACCATGGCGCATTTACAATGCCTTTCAGTACTTTGTTTTGGAATCGTTGTATTATTTCTATATTGCTTGGATCGGTACAGCCCCACAACTGTGCACCATAGGTCCATACCGGCATCAAGACTTGTTTATAGAGGAGTAGTTATTTAGGTACCTACTGACAACTTGGAATATTTTTTTATCGCGTTTCTTCTTAACGTAAGCCTTACAGCGTAGTTTGGCATCTAGAGTCATACCTAGGTACTATGCGCTATTTTCATACGGTACTACGGTGTTGTTTATGTATACCGGATTAAATTAAGCATAATAATAATCCCGCAGGGGGGCTTTGTGGCGAAGCCTTAGGTGAGTGGCGACACTTCGTACCTGATTCCGGGGGCCAAGGCAAGGCCTCCGCCTCCGTGCTTGCCTTAACAAGCCGGTACGGAGCGGAGACTGCTAGAGCTAAGACTCAAGCTCCAGGGGTGGAAGTGATAAATGGCATCACGACAGAAGTAGCTTCGGCGAACTTGCAGCCCATCTCTCTACACCCCTTAGCCACTCACACTTATGGCATTTTTAGGGGCCCATGCAGGGAATGGCGAGTCACCGTCTGCCCATTTTTCCATGTTCCCCGAACATTGCGACGGGCAGACGCCATAGTCCCCATATTCCCAGAACCCCAGTACCACTAGCAGTTCACCGCAATAGCCCGGTACTTTTTGTCCTCATTTCCCATAATAGTCCTACACTGGCCGGGGCTTGTCCTTGGGTGCATTATTATATGGTGTAGACAGGGATAATCGCCGGTCAGTGTCACGCCACATTTACATTAAATTTGTCAAAGGGCCTCTACGTGTTGGCCTTTCCATGGCCCCGCGCAAGCCCTCCAAATGTCCGGGCCATTTTTATGGCCCGTGGTCGTCAAAGACATACATATAATAATAATAATTTATTTATATAAGTAAATTACAATTACAATTTATAATATATTTATGCTAGGTAAATTTTTTGAGACTATAAGTTGTCGGTTTGCCCCCAAACTAGGACAGGCCTGTATTATACAATAATGAAATTTTTCATTAAATATAATGAAATATTTCATTATTGTATAGATAACTAGCAGGTATCCGCGACTTGGTCTGCCTTTTCCTGAAATCAAAATTGGCTCAGTCCTTTGCACGCCTTCGGGTGACGGAGCCGGCGATGGGGCGTGTTTTTCGCCTCACATGACTCATAGCGGCGGCGTTATTATGATTATATTTTGGCTAATTAAAACAATATATTAAAAGTGATATCGATAATCGCATTCGTATTATAGTATTATATACTTTAAATTTTTTTACAGCATATAAACTTCATTTAACTAAATTGTGAATAATGGTTTCCATGTTACGCTAATCTAATATAGAAGCTATATTACATTAAAGTTTCATTGAAATCCGTCCAGTAATTTCAGCGTGAAAGACAGTAACAAACATCCACTCATGATCACAATCTATCCTTTATAATTTATAGGATATAATAGACATTTAAAGATTGAAGAATAATATGAGGTTTTAATAGAAACTGCATCATTTCTTGTGGGTTATTCTTTTACAGCACCAGCCCCATCAACCGAGGTACCCTTAGACCTGGCAGTTAAGTGCGAGCCATCCGAATGCCAGCTCCCTTACTGCTTCTGCTCTAAAGATGGTACCCTCATTCCTGGTGGTTTGGACCCTGAGAATGTAAGTTAAGAAATACTACCAGAATTAAAAAAAGGAAGTAGCCACGTACGAGTTGGACTCGAAGAAGAACTACACACGCTATGGTTTTGTCTAATGCAACGCATATATGAAGTTTTGTAAATTTCAATTTACAAAACTTCATATATGCACAAAACTTTATGTATTCACTAGAGTTTATATTATTTAATTTTGAGAGTAAACAAGTATCGCATGTAAGTAACATTGCATTAAATTTTGCGCTAGATGCTATTCGTCGCCGGGAAACTTATTTGATATCCCGATAATTATCTTTGAGTGAATGTCAATTGTTTGAATTGCAGCAAAATCGGTACGGTGGTTTTGTCGTGAGAGCGTACTATCCGCAAGAGTTAACTTGAGACCTGAGCGGAATGCGCGCTCCCTTTCCGCCCACCTTCTTACCACTCTCGCCTTCCACGCGTCAGTACTTCGCGCTTACGTCATTCGAGCGAAGTCTCAAGTTAACTCTTGCGGGTTGTACAACATGAGTTACTTTATATTAATATGCATGATTGTTCGATCACAACAATCGCACCCGTCGTCAAAGAATAAGGGCATAGCGTAATTAATATACCTGAGAGACCTTACCGCTACAATTTTCAGTTTATATTTATCTAGTTTAAACTGTCTTAACGACTTATCCGACAGTTTGTAATGAGATCAGAAGAGAGAAAGGGCAAAGCGAGAGATCTTGTTATATAACAAGAATTAACTTTAATTTAATGACTTCTAGACGCCTCAAATGATAATGCTGACCTTTGACGGAGCAGTGAACCTAAACAATTTCGAGCTTTACAAGAAAGTTTTCAATGGAAAACTAAAGAATCCTAATGGTTGTGCCATTCGAGGAACATTCTTCCTGTCACATGAATACAGGTATGATACAATAGGAGCTTTTAATTCAATGTGCATAATATTTTTTAGAGCAACCCGTCAACTATTGCTACTGCAACAGCTATAACTACTACTACTACTACTACTACTACTACTACTACTACTACTACTACTACCACTATTGCCAACACCACTACTACTACCACCACCACTACTACTACTACCACTACTACTACCACTATTACTACCACTACTACTACCACTACTACTACTACTACTACTACTACTTCTGGTTTGGAGCATGTCGCCATAGGTAGCACCTTTGGTGTTACAAATGTCCATAGGCGATTGTAACCGCTTTCTATCAGGTGAGCCGTCTACCTGTCTGCTGAATTCATGCAATAACAAAAAAGATTGATTAAATATTGGGCCGAGTTGATTTACAAACTACCAAAAACGTCAAAAGATAACATTCCAATTCGACTCGTTTGCCAATTTGAGTAACAGACTCTAGGCCCTGACGGAAAGTGGTTACTGTCTCCATGCAACCTAGCTTGTATTAATGCTCGAACACATGCTCTAAAATTGTTGTTGCAAAAACACAAAAGTAATAGACTTTAATCATAATAGCTACACGAGGTTTATTAGCTTGTTAAAATTTTCGATAATCGTATTATTAGTGTGACTTTGAATTACACTTTTGATAAACCGCACATAGTTATTATGAATAACGGTTAGTAATTGAATTATATTAACATATTACTTACTTACGTCACGAATATTTTATAAACTTTTTTTTACAGTAACTATGCCATGGTGCAGGCGCTTGCGCATCAGGGACATGAAGTAAGTAAACAATATACTTATTAATAATAGTAGTAATACGAGGTTTATAGGCTCGTTAAAGAAGGTAAAAGAGTATTGATAATACAATATCAAAATAGATAGTAAATATTTGTTTATTATTCATAATGGTTATATGAGGTTTATAGGCTAGTTATAAATAAAAAAAGTATTTATCATAATCGCTATATCGCTATAATAAATTTGTAATGAGCCTATAAACCTCGTATAACTATTATAATTAAGGAGTTACGTATACCTTGTTCGCTATCTCGCTCGCGCGTTACCACATTTTTGTTTAAGGTCACAAATCTTTATTATAAGAATCTGGAAAATAATATTACGTATGTTTCAGAAAAAAATGATTGCGTTTCAGATAAGGTTTAATTAATTGATTGATACATAAAAATTCATATGAAGAAAATATTAAATTTATGTGAAATATTCATGACTTTATTGGTAAGGTAAGGTAAATTTATATCTTCAAAAGTTTGGATATGTGCGAGTGCGGTAGCAAACTCTACTTCGGTACACCCTTAAGAGGCTTAAACCGAATGGAATATTAATCGTATTGCTAATTATATATCTACTTAAAATATGTACATTCATAACTGTTGCCAGATATTATTGTGGACAGTTACAAGTCCTATATTTAACTTCCTCGGTTTGTTAACGATTCATTTCAAACCGATTTACTGAAGGACAAAACAAAGGGTTTTGATGCGGTCCTCAGTAATTGAACGCTTTTCAAGCAAATATCAATATCAAAGAAGCTGCCTCAGAAATATTTATGAGTTCTGGTTTGTAGAACGATAAAGTTTGCAGGATTCAATAAGTGTATTTTATGGATCTGTGAGATATAGGGTGTTTTAAATTAGACTATGTACAGTGTTTATCTTTATTCTAAGAATGGAAGGATACGGCAAGCTGGAAGTGGGTGGAATTTACAGTTAGTAATGTATAATATTACGATTGTTTCGGTGTTTTATATCTAATTCCAGCATTTTAAGGAGTATAAAACTCTATATACCCGCGGCAGACAAGACAAGTTGTTCGCAGTACCGGCCAGTAGGAGTAATGTGCTTCTACAAGCACTTCTAACCAAGTTTCTTCGCAAACTGAACCAGATTTGTGAAGTGAACACAAATTTAGATATCCTCACATGTCCTTTAGGGAAATTCAAAGAAAGTGCATTGAAGTGTATAAGTAACATAATAAGGCTAAGGATAATTGAACACTTGAATATTTTGAACACTTGTATCTGTGGCTTCTGGTATTGTTGGTTGTTGGCAGTAGTAGAAAACTCTTTTTTGTGACCTTAAAACTAAACAATTTGGAGTGATTTCTTGACGAAGCAAATATCTTTAGGTTTCAAAGATTTACTCATTAGGAACTCACCCAAAAAATAATTGTGATTGTTATATTTATACTAAAATGGTGAAATTAAAAATTAAGAGCGAGAAGGCTATGGTGGTATGGGCATGCAAAGGACTGAAGTCACGTGACAGAAAGAATGAACGGTACAAATCTAGGGATGGTGGAATTATAACTGATGACATGATGTATAGTAGTGTAACAGAAGATGTATGTCAGAATAGAAGGGTGTGGAATAGAAAGACATGTTGTATCGACTCCAAATTATTGGGAGAAAGTGAAGAGAGAGAGAGAGAGAGAGAGAGATAGAGAGAGAGATAGAGAGAGAGAGACAGACAGAGAGAGAGAGAGAGAGAGAGAGAGTATATGTAAGCCGCAACATCATCATACCGCTGTATGTTGGCCAGTACAGATACAGTTTTAAGATGTTTAAACAAAATCATAAAGACAGTAGATATTTGCCATCACTACAACAGAACCATATGTGTGTAGTCCGGCAGGCACTTAGCCGATTGTTGACTATATTTGTATGTCTTACAGACATATATAATTATTTTTTAAATTATATACTCGGAAGTTATTAAACAAAATAAACTGAAAACAAAATTTTAATTGAAGTAATGAAGCGAACGTTGTGCTCAAATTATAAAGCATTTAATTAAGCAAAATTTAATAACCTGACTCAATTTCTGCTTAAATAAATCACAGGTATGCCGATTAAGTAAATGATGCTATATATTGAATATTTTACCATTATTAATTTCATATTGCGAAGTTGATTGAAAGTTTTGAAACATTTTTAGGTTATAATATTAGATATTGTATTAATATACATAATTAACTTCAATTATGTATAAATTAATATAATAATAATTAAAGAAGTTACATGAGACGTTGGCCCATTTCTCCATAAGCTCAAGTGCCTACGTTATAAGGTTTTTGGATAACTTCCAAAAATCACACTCCCTGAACGTATCAGGGACATAACCCAACTAGGGCGTTGTCAAAAGGATTTTTTAGCAGTTTACCATAGTGCATAAACTTCTTATATACTTTTAAATGAACGTATGCGGGAGATCCTGACTAAGTCTTCCCCGTGTCTGCGTACATTCACCGCAGTATATACATTTCCTGGACACGCAGCTCTTGCTTGTGTCAGTCTTATTACAGGTCACTCTTCAAAGCCATATAAAAATTACAGGTCTAACGATAGATTTGTAGACATGTTCTTTTAACTTAACCGGCATTTTGGGGTCGTATATAATACCTGTCTCTTTACTTACCTTAGCCCAAGCTGCTCAAATACGGGCATTGACACCATAGTCCCTGTCCGTGGACACGACAAGTTAAGTGTTAACCTAAAAGGTGATATTTCATATAGATCGCAACTGGCACAGTGTCCCAGCAACAAGATCTCCAAAATAAAGGCTACGAAGAATGGGCCGGTGAGATGATCGGAATGCGGGAGATATTGAAGAAGTTCGCGAATGTGTCGCGGTCGGAAATTGTCGGCGCTCGCGCACCCTTCCTCAAGCCTGGCAGAAACACACAGTTCAAGGTACGTTAGTATTGCTACGATGGACGTATCTTTGGAAGCTTTGATCCGCAATACCCCAAGTGTTTTATTACTCTTGGTGTTTCAAGTATTTTTTTAATGGTTGTCTTAATTGTTTGTTTTCGTTTGTTTGCGTTAATGTTCTGAGTATTTAATTATAATCATCTATTTTAATATCTAATATCTTTGTGTTTATAGCCGAACTTCAAGTATGATATTCTAAGCCGTGCTCACTGAAAATTCTTAGAAACTACGTTGTTATGGATTAAAGCTATACATACAAGTTGAGAATTCCAATAAATGATCTGTATATGTTTATTTGAGGATCCATGACGTCTATTTTGCGAAAATATAAGGTCTACCCGGTGAAACAGAGTTATTAAAGTTTCCACTGCGATCGAGGCTTTATTAAGTGTACATTTGGAAAGGGAATCACCTTGACGAGCTTCGAACGTCTTATGCTATTACGATATTCTGCCTAAAGATTTGGATTTTTCGGTTTTGGAATAACACAGAGTATGTGTTATTCTGTGATCTTCTAAAACAACATATTAATTCGAATGCCGTAATTCGTAACAGTATATGTAAATAATAAAGATAAGCTTGCGTGACTGTCTGCATGTATTAAACGGCAGACGAGTACAAATTTAATTGCTATAAAAATAAAATAAGGACGTCGAGCGTGAATAACGAACAAAGGGAAGGGAAATAAATCAAAATCAATTATTCAAGGGAGCCGACAGTGTGAAAATATGCACACAAAAGGAAAAAATGACTTGACAAGTGACGCGGATCACGATCGAAAGGCCTGTCCAGATTAACGACACCCAGAGGTTGGCTGGTATGAAATAAGCATTTCCATTCAAGTGTTTTTGCCAACCTTGTCCCTACCTACCTATCTGTAAACCTCTTAATATGTATACGTTTTTGACAGTGCTTTCGAATTTCAGTTCCATAGGACTTTAAATTTTTTGGGGCTAATTCTATATTTGTATCCAAGTATTTCTTGACGATTTATAATAATATTATCATGAGATGTTTTTGCACACATTTGTCTTTCCGAGTGGCTACCTTTGGTCCAAAGTATACTGCTATAACAATCTTGAGTTGTGGTCCGGCATTTATGGCCAGTTTCCAGTCTCCCTTTATAGTGTGGTAGCACCTTTGCTGTTACAAATTTCCATCAGGTAGGCCGGGCCGTCTATCTATTTGCTGAACTCATGCAATAAACAAAATATGATGTAATAAATGATTTGTCAAAACTGTACAAAAATTCGTGCGTATAAGACATATTAATTAGTTTATGAAATATGGCGTATTTTTGATTATCTAAATGCTTTTTCGATTTCCGTAGCAATATTGAAGAAGCAGTGGATGTTCGCTGCCACTACGTATTTATTAAATGTTAGTGATACGCGACGCACTTGGCCGATTTTATGTTCGGATACAAATGTTGATTTTGTTATAATAGGTTTTGGAAGACTTCGGATACATTTACGACAGCTCGGTCGGTGTGCCGCCATTGCCGATCCCCGTCTGGCCGTACACGTTGGACTACAAAATACCTCACGAGTGCAAATCTGGCACCTGTCCCACCAAATCATTCCCGGGTTAGTAAAAATTGCATTTGATTTTGTTCGAGACACATTCATTGTATATCCAAATAGTCCAGATTTAAGTTGTATTAGCTAAATTATTGTAGAATAATTTATTATAATCTACGTCGCGAATTATACAGTTCTTTGACATTTCTTAACTTATGTGAATACACAAATGTTGTTAAATTAAGTATTAATAATATAATATCTAAACAGATTTCGGTTATAGTGGCCTCTATGTTCTGTGAATATTAAAGCTTTGATTACCAGCTTCTCCTGTGCTCATAATGTGGTATACTTATGTTATCTATTTTAGATTTTAGGTAAGAGATTGCGATCACACTATATTGCATGTTTAATAAATAAAACATGCAAATCAAAATCTTAAAGCTTGGAGACTCTTTCATAAAACTCATTTTTATTTGGCAATTCTTACAATCGCTTTTAATTAAAACGACACCTGTATCGGTGATTTCTTGACAAATATATTTTTGTAAAGTAGGTAATTCGTCAACTCTCAAATTGCGATTTACACTCTAATTCAAATAGGATGGTATTGGAGGAAATTCCGTAAATAGAGAAATATACATCGTGATTTTAAGTATAATTTACTTAGTAACAGGATTAAATATATTTTATATAATAAAAATAATCTTTATTTCGTAAGAAAGATTAAGCTAATGTGCGGTAAATAGGTAATTAGGTGAAAAAAAAGAATTCCACCCGCAGTTTACATTACGAAAATAAATAAGCTGAATTCTCGAACCTCCTTGGAAGCGCTTTTGTACATTTATTTATTAATACATTTGTCCCACTTTAATTCTATAGAGAAAATGAGACGAAATCTTTAGTTATAATTTTCACTACGTGCATGTGATGCCATTATAAGTATTATCTATAATTTGCAACTGCGCGCCATTTTCATATTAGTTGTTTCGACTTTCCGACTGATATTTTTTTTCATTACCTATTGTATTGTTTAGTCGCAAATAAGTTAAAAACGTAGTATGGTACGAAATAGGTTTTTACAAATTCACGACTATGGTAAGTCATCGACTTTGTCTCTGGCTTACATTCGTCTACTCATTTGTATATAACTCACTTACCGCAGTAGTATCATAAGTAACTATTATGCATAATATATCTTTATTTATTAATCGTGCGACATGTATATTATGAATTTATCACATATAAGCAGGTTTTCTGGACTCATTGTTCATGTGTTTTTATTTATATGCTAACATTTTGGAACAATAAATAGTTATTAATTTATAAAGGCGAAGTCCAGTGCGAACGCTTTACTCCGTGCAGGAACGGAGAAAGAATACAATTTCCTGCGGCTGGGCGGCCTGTCGTAAGAGGCGACAAAACAACCCACAGCCAGGTGGTAGGGCATTTGCCCGACTGGATGGCTACCACCCCTGGTCTAAAGTATGTCGCCATAACAACCTTGTGTTGCGTTCCGGCATTAGTGACCAGGTTCCAGTCTCCTTTAAGAGGGCAGCAGCGCATTTGTAGCATCTTTGGTGTTGCAAATGTCCATAGGCGATGGTAACCGCTCTCTATCGAGTGGGCCGTCTGCCTGTCTGCTGACCTCCTGCAATAAAAAAAATAAAAAATAAAGAACAAAGCTGTCGTAGTTGTTGTGTATAGAAAATGTATTATTTCCAGGACTGTGGGAAGTGCCGTTCAATGCACATTACGTGGAATCCTTCGAAGGCGGCCATTGTCCTTATTTAGACCAGTGCGTGCTGCATAATCACGACTCTGATGACGTAAGTAACATCTCTGTTCATTGTAAAGTTTACATACTACAAGGACAGGTTGTATAATAACTTCTAATCAGAGGTGGGCACCTTAGAATAGAATACTATAGTATAGAATACATTGCATAAGATTAAGATTTCTTCCAGACTTCTTCAACAATTTCTTCCAGACAACCTTAGGGTGAACCAGAAAAGTTTGTGAGACATGTGGGTTTTGCAATATAACTAACATATCGAAGTAAAACAGAATATATATTATTAAATGGAAAGACAAAGAAACATAAAAATAAGACAAAAAAATATCTAGGTATATTGACATACATTAAAAACAAATCATAGTATAGTATAAGTGTATAGATTTGCATAGATATCGGAGAGATGAAAATTAATCTTTAATTAGTGCGAGATATTCTCTTCATGAGCCCATTGAACAACTGCAGAGATTGCGCGCGCCTTATTTTCACAGGTAGCGCATTCCACAGGCACACTGCATGGACAGTGAGAGATTTATTAGAATGGCGAGTGATTTACAGGTGTTTCCAGATATAATATGCTTTCCGATGATCTGAGGTACCGTTGCATAGGGCAACGTGTGGGAGACCAATGCTTTGTGTTGAGGATTACAGCGAATACTCAACCCACATTATTGGCTGTAGTGCATATGACTCCATATGTTGTGTGGTAAAAGGTTCGTCTCGTATATAGGTATTGAGTTCAATCGATATACGAATGTAATAATGAATCGTTACGTTTATCTATTCAGTGTAAACTCTATATAACAACACCGAAGAGACAGTGTATTTTATAGCGTTATAGAGAGCTGTCATTAAATGGGGAGAGGTCTGTTATTTTTGTCTGACGTCGTTTGCTGCACCAGTAATTTGTTGTATTTAGATGTTGTTGAAAGGAGAATGAGAGTGGTATCCGATGGATTACTGTGGGATGCACAAGGGGGCTTCAGAAATGGAAGGGGATGTATGGATCAAGTTTTCTCGCTCCGCAATATCGTGGAGAAGCAGCTGGCTACGTGCCGGAAGCTTTTCTGCGGTTTTGTGGATCTAGAGAAAGCATTTGACAGGGTTGTGCGGAAGGACCTCTGGGACATATTGCCCGGATATGGGATTGATGGCCATTTGCTGCGTGCTGTACAGTCCACTTACGAGGACTGTATGGCATGCGTGCGGGTGGACGGCAGCCTGTCGCCCTGGTTTGACGTCAATATTGGCGTCCGGCAGGGCTGCGTGCTGTCGGCTTTACTGTTTGTCCTATATCTGGACAATTGTCTACAGAGATTAAGATTGATGGATGTTGGGGTGCGGATGGGTGATCTAGTTGTTAGCAGCTTGCTTTATGCGGATGATGCCGTGCTTTTAGCCGAATCGCCATCAGAACTGCAAACACTAGTCACAATGATGAAAGATGACTGTCAGGCGAGAGGCTTACGTTTGAATGCGAAGAAAACAAAGGTGATGGTGTTTGAAAGAGAAACAATCAGAACGAATGCAAGGATAATGGTCGATGATGTTATGCTAGAACAAGTGAATGAGTTTGTATATCTCGGATGTGCTTTTAGTAGGGATGGAAGGTACACCGCTGATATAGAAAGAAGAGTGAATTTGGGGAATAGTGTGAATGGAGCGTTAGGTAAACTTCTAGGCGCTAAGAACCTCAGCCAGAAGGCCCAGCTTACCATACACAACGCGGTGCTGGTACCTACGCTCACGTATGGAAGCGAGAGTTGGGTATGGAATAGAGAGCACGAAAGTAGAGTAAACGCGGTCGAGATGCGAGCACTGCGCAAAATCTGCGGAGTGACGCTCGCGGACTGCGTTCGTAATACCGAAGTAAGAAAGAGAGTTGGTCTGAAAGAGAGTGTCGGGGTGAAGGTAAGGAAAGGAATGCTCCGGTGGTTCGGGCATGTGGAAAGAATGTATGATGAAAGAATGACTAAACAGATACACAATGCAAAAGTGGATGGATGCAGAAGTCGCGGAAGGCCACGACACACCTTCCATCATCAAATTGATCGTGTACTAGCAGAAGGTGATGTCAGGAGCCTTAAGAACAGACGAGCGTTCATGACAAGAACTATGAATGTCAAAGAAGCAAGTGAGGTGTGTAAGAATAAGCCTAAATGGCGCTCTGTTGTTCGTGCCTACCCCGCAAGGGACCTGGCGTGAAGTTATGTATGTATGTATGTATGTAGATGGCGATAGCCACGTTTTGATCGAGATTTGATAGAAGAATAATGGTAGAACAATAATGTTACAATGTGGACCACCTGCATGTCTGTAAATAAAGCACATTTATTACCTTTTGGCATTTAGACTTCTTTTGTTTACTTTGTGTTTAAAATTTGTGATAAAAACAGACCATTGTGTATTGTAATTTTTTAGGGCCTATTGTTGTATTGCCAGGTGTCTCGTATTTTAAATGCAAGCTGATTCTAAGAAATTCCCCATACAGTCGGGCATACATATTGCATCGGTACAGTATAAAGCTATGCACCAACTGAGAGTTGGTGAGTCTAGTGATAGCCACAAGCTAAGGAAGACGTTAGTGACGGACTTTGTGCATGTGATTGACTCGTGCATTACATTTGAACTGGTTGTGTACAGTTATATTTGTACCCGTGTTATATGTGCTTGTATAGTTTTAATAAATTCTATAATAACCCCCCGGCATTTTTACTCGAGTCCTGCAACTCGTAACAATAATATCTCAGGCGACACTCAATCAAGGCTTATGCGGGTGAAGCGGTATCGAAAATTTTAGTTTCTAATTTTAAATCTGGGAGGTTTTAATATTTTCACGCTAACATGAAAACTGTGACACGTTAATAGTTTTACTAAAGTATGCATATATAGAATGGACGTCATGGTTATAGTGTAAAAACTGCCGTCAGCACAATATGTTGCATGATTCATTTTATAGCCCGTTCTCAAAAAAGAGAATTTCTCTCTGAAACATGAACACTCATATTGATATAAATATACTATGATATAACATCACAGAGTAATTTATTATGTTTTTTAATGTTGAAATACAACAATTCATATATTGTCCACCTTGTGTAAAGTGATTCGGGTCCACCATGGACATTTGCAATGTCAAAAGTGCCATAATCACTACTGGCTTCGAAGGAATATTATGACATCTTTAAAAATAGATAGAGCTATAAATTTTATTTATAGATTTATGTTATTTTGTAAGTATAGCTTTATTTATAGTATAACTAGCTGTCCCGGCAGACGTCGTCCTGCCCGGTAAAAAATAGGGGTTGATCGTAGAGGGTTGAAAATCTAGGGCTGTATGTATTTTTGTATGTTGTATCATAAAAAAATAGAAATTAAAAATTTTGTCTAAAAATAAATAAAAAAAATTTAGTGGTGGACTACCCCTAACATTTAGGGGGATGAATAGGGGGGGGGATGATAGATGTTGGCCGATTCTCATAGATACCGGATAAGCACAAAAAATTTCATTAAAATCGGTTAAGCCGTTTCGGAGGAGTATGGCAACGAAAACTGTGACACGAGAATTTTATATATTAGATTTAGATTATATATGTTTAAGGTTTTATTTGTAAGTATGTTAGATAAATATTTTTTATATTAAAAAAAATACATATTAATGATCATTATCACCCCAGTCCCATATCCCGGAGAATTTTTCCGAATCTTAATTTTTATTCTCTAATTCACATACTCTTCGGAATTATTTATTGTGATCTATTTTGCAAGTGCATAAATAATTATATCGTTCATCATGTCGTCTAGTCTGTTATTTCTTTGGCCTATTTTTATCGAGTCTGTATTTCTTGGGCCTACTTTTAATATATACAAATCTATGTCGTTGTAACAAGTTTCACGTAAATCGATTTATAGTCAAAGGCTCAAAAGCTGTAATGAAATCTACAAATATATAAACAAAATGTGCCAAGTGGTAGGCCATTTGCCCGACTGGATGGCTACCATCCCTGGTCTAGAGTATACCACCATAACAACTTTGAGTTGTGTTCCGGCAGCAGTGGTCTCGTTCCAGTTTCTCTTCCAAGGCCGGCAGCACATTCGCAGGACCTCTGGTATTGTTATTGTCCATACACCATCCACCACTTTCCATCACAGTTGGGCTGTCAGCCTGTTTGATGTGCTTCAGCAATAAAACAAAACAAAAATCTTTCATATATTATTATGTGGAAATAAGACATAATTCTTTAAAATGTAATTCTAAGAAAATACTATACTTTACTAATCTTTAAATTTTATTTAATTTGTACGATCGCAAACAACATCCCGCTATACTATTATTTCTAAGTTTATGTTACTAATTTTCAGCTAGGAAAATTCAGAGGCGAGAAATTAATGTAATATTTGAACCGTTGCCAGGTACTGGAATGGCTGCAGGAAGACTTCAGCCGGCATTACGAGCAGAACCGCGCGCCGTACATGATGCCAGTCCACACAAATTGGTTCCAGATCAAGGAACTCGAGAGGGGCTTGCATAAGTTCCTAAGATATGCCGCAGACTTGTAAGTAATACACATAACAGTATTTTTATTTTGAATGTTTTTGAAATCACATTTTACTATTCAAGTATGTTCATTTATTTATTAACTTACAAACATCACTATCATTACAGTAGTCACCAATACGATAGCGTATATATCATATTCAGTCATCATAACATATAATATAATATGCAGTTCTTGTGAATTCAGTCACAGTACATATACATTTTTAATTAAGTGTCAAAATAAGATTTGAAGACATAAGGTAGGTATTTACAATTAAATAATGATTTTAAATGTGTATATAAAACAGTTTTATAATTTCATATCACAACACCTTGAACTTATGTTGGTTAAAAATATCATGATACTGCACCTGCTCGCGAAGTGCCTTAGTAAGGTGCTTATTTTAAAATTGTAGACGATCGGTCTTATTCATAGTTATTAGAGTTAGAGTTATTTTCAACACATATGCTCAGGTTAAACAGGTACTTAGGTGAAAATAGGTACTTATTTGTCCACACGATCCGTTGTATGGTGCATAATTTTTAACTTTCGAACATGTACAGGCTTCGTAAATGCTTTTGAGCAAATGTGTTGAAATAGTTTTTTTGGGCAAATGTGTTGAAAAAGTTTTTGTCTGTGAACTGTATCGTTTAAAATACAAACCAAATTCAAGAATTTTCTCCCCTTATAGAGGGATTCATTAATATAAATTAATCGTGTTTACTTTTTACAATTATAATTTACGGATATAATATTTATACGTATTGAGTTAACTAATAATTATAATATACCGTTGCTAACAGAAAATTCCTTTTAGCGTAGGACGAGTCCCAAATAAGTGTTCTTAATTGGAAAAAAGCGGTTGTTAATTGGTTAAATTAGTCATCCGCGAGCGCCAGTTTGAAATTTGGGTCCAATAAAAAAGTTTTGGGTTGTTTGAGTACAATTAGATCTGGATCTAGTATTTTATAAATAGCGTGTTAAAATTTATAAATGCATTTTTTGTGAAACATGCATAACTTTTTTTAAATTTGTGTAATACGGATATGTCGTAAGTATATTCCATCAATATATTATAATTATCTTTTGTTTTTTTTCTTTAGAACTGCGCGCTTCAAAACTCGATGAAGCGATAAAGCGACACTAAAGAGATACAAACATAAATTTATAGGACTAATCCTGCGAGAGAATGAGATACGATTATTACTTTGTGCAGCACAGATTGCTTAAAGAGGAAATAAGATTGATGATTAAGTCCAATTTGGACCGAAACAAATCTGATAATAATGTTTTTTAAGTGACATAATTTATTTATCGGGATAAAATTTATTTCAAGTGTTAACTCAGGTTATTAGCAAGCAATATGTTGAGTTTCATTTATATAACTTCAGTAATTTCAAAAAAAGATGCGATCGAAGCGTCATCTTTTTCGCTATTTTCGTCTATGCTATGGAAACGATGTCAAAATTCATCAAAATTTGCATTTCTGGAATCTCCTGGTCCGTAATTCGGTCTACCTGTTTTTTTTTCACATTTTTATACGCAAATAGCATGGGCCTAACCTGTGATGAATGTGGGGCGTCAGCGCGCACACACGGGAAGAGTGCTACGGGACCCCAGAGTCACACTTTGACGGTCGCGATTGTGCGGGACCTTTCGCTACGCAGTGTCGTAGGCGAGATAGCATAGCGAAGGAGGATAGTTAGCGGTCACTTCCTTTTGTGAGGACGATATCCAAGAAGGACCCGGCTGAAAGACCGAAACAACTAGCTAGCGAACCTCCGTTGCAGACAGTGAATGGGGCGTCGGGGACGTCGTTATATTCACCTCCTCCAAACGACGTAGCGAGGCCGGGTCATGGGATTCTGCCTGCGGTGTATCCCATGGCGACATCACGAAGACGACTGGCATATCACAACTTCTTCCACAGGGAAGATGTGTGCAGAGCCGGCTGCTAAGAGTCCCACATACCCCTCATTGAGTTCCACCCCCCCGAGGCCCGAGGGGATGGACAAACGAATTCCCTCACCGTTATAAAAAAGAGGCGATGAAATACAGAAAAAGGGGAGAGGTCATCGGATCTTACTCATCGTACGAAATACGATTAGCTCAAAGTTAATTGTTTCACGCCAATATTCTAGGACAGCGTGGTATCACACTGGTCAAGCCGGCCCCAAGAGCTGAAATTGATGAAGAAAATAATATCACCATGACTTTACCATGTATTATACTTACTGAGTCGGGGATACCCACTAAAACTCCTCGGTATTCCATATGGCACTGGCAGGTGGTGGCTCATCAGCATCAACTACTGCTGCTGGAGATAACCACGCTCCAATTTAACATTTTTATGGATAGGGTTGCGTTTGACCACTGTCTCACCTGATATCGAGTGACTGCATGTCTATTTTTGTCGTATGCCATATACCCTATGATAATGCTGTTCTTTCCAGACCAGACGTATGGTTCGTGTCAGTGACCCAGGCCCTCACCTGGATGACGGACCCTCGCGGCGTCAAGTCTTTGAACAACTACGAGGCGTGGCGGTGTGACAATAAGGACCTGCCTCCCGCGCCTTGCAATCTGCCCAACAAGTGCGCGCTTTCCTTCAAGCTACCCGAAGGCAACTTCACTGATACTAGATATATGGAGACCTGCAGTGAATGTCCGAACCAGTAAGTTATATTGCTGACTAATTTCAAACTATTTATTCCTACCAAGTGCTTTCAGTAAAATTAAATTTGAAAGAGCACTTTTGTTTCTTTTCACGTGCCATTATCATTCAGCTTATTTATTGATTCTGAGGCGGTACGAAGTTTGCCAGGTCAGCTAGTTATTCATACAAATTACTTTCTTACACCTTGTATTACTTTCAAATACCTTAAAAAAAGAAAGACCACGAAGGTTCATTCATACCTACATATTATAATAATTATTAAATAAAGGTATGTTGCTCAGGAGTGTGTTGCATGGCTTCTTCTCCGTATACAGTAATTAAAATTGCTTTGGAAACGGTACACTCATTATTTCCAAGCTGTATAAATATTATACACGCGAAAGCTTGTAAGAATGTATGGGCGTATGTTTGTTACTCTTCCACGCAAAAATTACTGAATGGTCTTTGATGAAAATGCAATAATACAGCTTACACATCACAATAACACAAAGGCTATAATTTATAAAGATAAAGTGTGAATTATCCAAAATATAACGATTCTCCATCACCACGCGGGTGAAACCGCGGGCGCAGCTAGTAATAGGCAATATTCCATTTTGAAATAATTACACTCATTTTAATTTGTAATTCTCACCACCAAGTTGGTGGTGGGACTTGGAGTTCATATTTTACATCTTCTGAATTCTAGATACCGCAATGAAATACAAATGAAAATAAGATAACAATTTAATGCCTAAATATTCATTGAGATCCGTTAAGCTGTTTTGTAGGCCATAAGAAGCAAATTTTTAGACAGACCGACAATCCTAAAAGCAGTCATTATTAGTGCGGGAGCGGCACACACCGAGCGGATCACGAAACACTTAAAGAAATATATCTAGGTGCTTGGTATTTTGCATCGCTGCTGCACCGACAAATCAGAAAGTAGCCTAAATAATACTCAAAGGATAATAATTGCGCGTACATCAACGATCAGAAGGTCAATTCTGTTATTTCAATATTTTGGCGTTGTGAAGGTATTCATATGTACGATTGCATTGCGATTGTGTTAAAAACTCGTATTCTACTAAATCGACAATATGTTCTCGATATCGTCGCGCCGGAATAGCAATAGATAAAAATTCGTGTAACCATCTGCAGTAATGGCGTTAGCCGAAACGAATATTAAAATGCTATCAACATTTCAAACATTTATTTCGCGACTTAATAGTAAAAAAGCTGTATGAGTTTGGAAGTAGTTGAAGCAAACGGTTTATGTCAAGATTACACCAAGTGGAGATCCACAGTCTCTGTCTACCTATATGGAGAACAGACGTGACAATATGTTCGTATGCCATGAAACTTTCTTCGATGCCGGCAACGCGACATGACACCCCTAATGTTGCAAACGTCAACTCACACTGAACTAAACAAATACAATGTTGCCATGGATATCTCTGGTAATGTCTATATTTTTATGTATACAATTTGCGAAAATATTGATGTAATGTAACGACTTGCGCTCTACAAAGCGTTAATTAGACCGCATATGGAGTATTGTTCACATCTATAGGCCGGGGCATCCGCTTACTAGTCTGACCCCTTCAAATTCATCCATCGCGCCGTTCGTATCGTCTTTGATCCCACACTAACATGCGGTTTGGTTCTAAAGGCTTAGGCTTCGGAGAGATTCCGTCCCTCTGCGTATTCTACCGCCTGTACAACGAGGAGTGTTCCGAGGAATTGTTTGAACTAGTGCCAACGTCTCACTTCTACAACCGCACAGGATGTTTAATCCCATTTCCTTGAGCTCTCACGCCTAATCACGCAACGGAGCTTTAGAGCATTTACACTGCGAACGACAATGATCTGGAGGGAACTTCCCGCCGCGGATTTCCCTTTGCGCTTGGAGTTTTTAGGAAGGGCATTAAAAATTTCTTAGAGGTCGGCAACGCGTTGGCGACACCCCTGGTGTTGCAAACGTCCATAGGCGACG
Source organism: Dendrolimus punctatus (assembly GCA_012273795.1). Classification (NCBI taxonomy): domain Eukaryota; kingdom Metazoa; phylum Arthropoda; class Insecta; order Lepidoptera; family Lasiocampidae; genus Dendrolimus; species Dendrolimus punctatus. Next base: position 2,009,872 of record CM022538.1, on the reverse strand, counting down.
GTAACCGCTTTCCATCAGGTAGGCTGTATGCCTGTTTGCCTACTTCAGGCAATAAAAAAATGTAAATACTTTACAGTGAATATGAGCATAAAGTGACACTTTCTAAATAGTACTTAATTTAGATTTCCAATTACTTGGAAATTTTATAGTGAAACGGGGTGAATACTTCTATCTACATCTAAATGGTAGTTGTCTTTTTCATAATGCTTTTTAGTGTAGTATGAAAATGACGATTTAAAATAAAATAGAGCCTATATTTCAAAACCGTTCATAGTTTCATTAATTGTTGAAATAAAATTATTAAATTTCAAGGCCAACAAAACCATTATTCACCTTTCATTTTCCATCAGGTGAAGCGGTTGCCTGTTTGCCTGCTTCAGACAGTTTTTAATGTACACACTAAAAATGATCACGTTCAAGCTAAGGGTAAACAAACAAAGCGAACTGGCATAGTTATTAAGGATAATTATATGAAACCGGATATACATTATTGGTGAACTTATTATACCTGCTTTCCAATACCAAACATACTTGTTGCCAGGGATGTTATAATTAATGACGAACGGATATGATATCGATCTGTTTATGTATTTTCTTACTGCGACGTGTACATATGACGCTCTTTGAGAATTGCAACTTGGATTGAGAAACAGAGAGAATGTTGGTTAATGGCAGGTGTCTAACACTCTTTTATTTCACTTTCTACCAATGAATTGGGTTCCGTATGTTATCCCCTATTCTTACATATGTCGTCGCACACGTTCATGTCATTCTTCACACAATCCATCCATCTCTTTTTTGGAGGGTTGCTATTTCACTATCCATCTTATCCGTGCCAGAACGGATAAAGATTACAATTTCCTGTGTTTGTCAAAAGAGGCGACGAAACAACCCACAGCTAGGTGGTAGGGTATGCCGCCATAACAAACTTGAGTCGTGATCCGGCATTATTACCCAGGATCAAATCTCCCCTTAGAGGGAAGCAGCCCATTGGTAGCATTGATGATACAAATGTCTATAGACGATGGTAACCGCTTTCTGTCAGCTGAACTCAAGCAATAAATAAATATTGGAGCCCTACACAAAATAGCCCTAAATACCTTTCGACGTTGCTTCCCCGCTAGGCCCGAGGAGATGTATAAACGTATTTTCCCACCGTGAAGAAAAAAGTATGGTAGATATTAATAGAATTCTATTGTATCAGTTTAATTTATTAATTTGATGAATCAATTAATTATTATCAATTAATGAATCGAGGACCATAAACTGCGGCAAATTGTTCCACTGTATTTTATAAGAAGAGCGTTATAAAATTTCAATGAGTCTGGCAACTACATATAATGAAAACACATTGTGATTCCGCCTCTGGTATCAAGATCGTCTATAGGTAGTATCTAGTAGTCTATAGGTCACTTTCCATCAGGTAGACAGAACACCTGTTTGCCTGCTCTAGTTCACTGAGCTATCACTTACTTCTTTACTTCTATACGTAATTTGTGTTCGCAGGTACCCATGGTTAGGAGATTCCGGTGGTACCGGGATACCAGGCAAGGACAATTACATACCAGACAATTTAAGGAGGAAGTAGTCTAATATAATTTTAGTTTTATATAAATGTAGGAACTCTAATCTATTCTTCATATCAAATATTTTGAAGTACGAGTAGTATATAATGATAATAATTCAGGCCAAGATGTCTTAAAGTAGAAGTATAACTAAGATGCATGTTATCATAATACAAAACGCCGAAGATTCTGTACGAGCGTAGCAATTTGTGTCGTCATTTATTTAAACACTAATTATTATTGATTGTTAATTCTTTTGTATGAACATTGCCTTAGAGTGTTTTGTGAATTTTTTATGCCTTATACCAACTCGTACTAAAGATATTCTGAATAGATTACACTACGACAATACATTTGTATATAATTTTTTTCTTGTAAATTATTAAATAACGATGACTAGTCGTCGAAAACGTTTAATAAGTATACGTTAAAGGCTATTTAAAAAGATTGTTGTGAATACATATCCAAAGCGCCAGTGCTGTAGGTCAAATCTTTAGTAAGGTGAAAGACGAATAACAGTCGGTTCCTATATCTTACTATACATAAATTTTCCTTACTACTTGTCAAAATTTGACATAAATTCGTTAAAAGCAATAAGAATTTTCTATCAATGGTAAGGCAATTTAAAGGAAGAGAATAGAAGCATTAAAACACAGTTGATTTGAGACCCTAAATATTCTTTAATTTTTTATTATTTCAAGTCCTTATGAAAATGTTTCGAGTAATTACCCAGCAATATATCCATAAACAGTACCCGTAAAATTTATATGCGTATCAAGTGAAGTTGGTTCTGAGTATTTTTAAGTTTATTACACTCACGGTGTAGAGAGTCTGGTTAGCGGCCGAGCGGGAGCGCAACACTCCTATTCCACTTGTGTGTACTGGGCAATGACGCGTACGAACTTCAAGGGCGCATTTAAGTTTTCCTCGTACTATACCTAAATTTATTGTATTCAAATATAATATACTTTTTTCAGTCTTCCTCTGTTTAAGTTATGCAAGTTTTTTAAAAAAATTCATAGATTTATATATAACAAAACTAATAGTAAAATTTCATGTGTATATATATAAGTATATTATAAATAAATTGAAGATTCTGAGTACCAAATTTAAATATGTTAATATTATAAATACAGAGTTACTGTTGTCTGTTACGTTTTCACAGCGAAACCACTGAATGGATTTTGATAAAATTTCGTGTATGTATGTTTTCGATAACGTATAAATATAAGTTATACGTGTTATTTTTAATTAACAGGTTATTGTGAAAATTGGTATATATTTACTATCGTTAATGAGGATGAAAATAGGATAGTTCTATCCCAGTAAATGGGATTGCTTATTACTAACTAAAACGTTATAGATATCCTAAACATTACACAGGATCTAAAGAATATACTTCTGTAGGGAGCAATTATCAAAATGATGTTTTGTTACTTTGAAATTTTCTAACCCCTTAATCATAAAAGTATCTAATATGAGGTTTACAAGGTTATTAAAAATAGTGTTATTTAAAATCGCGTTCTAAATGCACAACAAATTTGATTAACTCTTTATTTATGAGCCTATAAACCTCGTATAACTATTATGAATAAGGTACTATTACCCATACAGACAATAAGCAATACCTTTATTCGAGTCATTTAATCAAATATTCGAACATCAAAGATATTTCAACATAAAAATAACAGATTTGGTGCTGTGTGTTAATTATAAGGTTTTAAATACTTGATATTTTGTTAACAAATAAAGTGTGTGAAACGGTGTAGTTGTTTTATTCTAATATTGTGGACTATATTTAACTGTTAACTTTATACATTGAAACAAAATTAAATTAACTTACCTACTTTTTAATATGGATGATGCTGATGTTAGACGGATCTACCAAATTGTATCAATTCGGTTGATAGAGGTAGAACTGAAAGGATACGACGATATTCAATGACGTTGAATGACTCAATTTTATATTTGTATGAATCACTATGGTTGCTATATCGAAATTGAAAGACAAAAAATGAGCCGTCTAATATTATTGGCTTTATGACGATGTTTAATGACATTGAATGACTCAATTTTATCTTTACATGGGCTACTTTCGTTGATTCATCCAATCTGAACGACAATGATGAACTATCAAGTATTGGCTTAAGTTTTAAAGGATTCTTTATTAAAGACTAGCCGATAACTTACCATCAAACATAGCAGCAGACTTTAGATAATCTGTCTCAACATATATATAATCCGCGCCCACTTCGCTAGACGTCAACATTGTAATCTTATGATTGTGACAGTATATACAATAAATGTTTATTCTATTCATTTATAAATACACACGCAATTAATAAAATATTACAAATGTATTATTAATTAAAATCAAATATAGACTATGTCACTCAAGAATAATGTAGCTTTTCACTGGTGTATTTTTTTACAAAATCGATTCTGGAGATTAAAAGATTATTACCTCCTACAAACAAACAAAGTCACAAACTTTACCTCCACAATGTGAGTATAGATAAGCTATACATAAAGTATAGGTAGAACTTCGAACAACTCGCATTTCTACAATCCTTTAAAACCTCACAATAGTACGGATTTGGCCTGCTTACATAATTATGTGGGAAAAATGTTTTGGCCTCTCTTCTTTCAAGCAAAGCACTGAAAAGTCTATTGTGTGTGCATATTTTATAAGAGTGCGCGCCTCAGACCTGCCGGCGGAGATTTAATTTAAGATTGCGTCGGGAATGGCTGTTGTTGAACTTTCTACATATCCACGAGCATTACTACCCGCTGTTTAGGACAATTTTTTTCTGTAATAAACCCGTATTCAACTTTTCGTATACCTTGGATTTATAATCGGCAGATGAACTCAGACGTTTTATATCCCCAAGCTAAATATTCTCTTGTGTTATAGTTAATACATAAAATAGTTCTCTGAGACCGATCCTAGACAACCAGACCATATTAAAACAAGTTACATTATTTCAACTAAAAGGTCCAGAAATGAAAAGCAGCATTTCATTCCATAAATCACTAATTAATTATTCTTCCGATTTACACTGAACACTTGCACAGAACTTATCATTCTCACACTCGACTGTCATATGCAGAATTACCCTGACTTATGTGCGGCACCCCTACCAGTTTTATACTCTAAGAATGAGAAAAAAACAAGTAAGAGAGGTAGTAACCGGAAATGTCGCTCACATCACTATTGCATTAATTAAATTGTTTATACTATTTGTAAAATCACACAATCAATTACATTTGAAACAACAGTAACTTATTTATTAAGCGTTTAATTGATAATTATCTTCATTTAAAGCATTACTTAGTGATAGTCCTGACACAAGTATCATCTTAGGAACCCAACTAGGAGCTTTTGCATTTCAGTGAGGTAGGCTGGCAAAGTCATAATTACTTGAGGCAAAGAAAATATAATATTCTTGCATAGAATAAAGTAAGTAAAACGTAACTCAACTGATTTTGCTATCTAGCCTCATTTCTGAGTAAGTTTTGATTTTAAAATCCTCGATTGGTCAATATTAGACCTATCACTAGAACGTGATTTTTAATGAGATATGTATAATAATTTAATATATGGGAGGAAACGTAGCCAGCCTTCTGGGCACCTTACCCATAGAAGACGGTGATCTGGGCTCAGTATTCTACTTATAGTCTTGAGGGACTATGGGTAGAATACAATACAAATAAGTTAAGTTTTCTTATATTGTATTCAATAGTATGTAATTTATATTATATTTAGTTTTACTACATTATAAATTTAATATATTGGTAATAAGTTAAAATTCTGAAACGTCGCTGTGCATTACATTTCATCAAGCAGCTTTAAGTCTGCCGCCGGTCCAGGACTAAGCACATTTCAAGACAATTATTCTAGGAGGATTCTACTACTTTAGAAGTGAATATATTTTATGCCTGCTTTTTGGTTTGAAATTTTTACATCTGGAAACAAAATGGGGTCGGTTAATAATGCGGTTGTTGATAGATTTGTAAAGAACTGTAAAGCTGGAAATCATAACAATTGAATTTTAAATGTAATATGTAGAAATTAGAAAACTAGGACTCTACGAATCCGAAGCGATTGCGTATATCGAGCGTAAACCAATAATGAGTTTCTACTCGGTCGCACATTGCTCTCGACACAGAGCGATGCTTAAATTAAATTGACACTATTCGACTGAATGGTTGTCGTGTGTTCAATTTATTCCGTACTATATATTTAACACAATTAAATAAATAACAAATTGCAGTTCTAATGAAGCCTTAGTATACATACGTAATAGTGGAGAGTATGGATTTTTTCTCTTTATTTATAAGAGGGTGTGATCAGTATCGACTATGTCACCCTCTAGGACAAACACACTTAACTTACCGGAATGTATACACAAAGCCCAGGTGTGGCTGCATACGGAGTATTGCTCACACTTGTGGCCCGCGGCATACGCCTCCTGGACAGCGTCAACGTCGAGCCGTTCGCATTGTCCACAATCCCATATTCATAGACGGTTTAGATACGCTTGGCCTTAGGAGAGATTTAGCGTCTCTGTGCGTATTCTTCCAAGGAAGTGTTCAGAATGGTGCTTTCGCCTTCTTTTTTACCAACGTACCGCACACCATCGGCTGGGTCTTCATCCCTACTTCCTTGAGCCCCTTCGCTCTTGTTCGCAACGATTCCCTAAAACGTTACTTTTGCGCACCGTGGGAATCTGGAATGAGCTCCCAGTCGTGGTTTTCCCATAGCGCTACAATACAATTTATTTAAGGCCGGCAGCGCGTTAGTGACACCTATAGTGTTGCAAACGTGTATAGGCGACGGTAGCCGCTTTCCATTAGGTGGGCCGTCCCCCTGTCTGCTGTACTCCAGTGATAAAAAAAATACACATTAGCTAGCTTGTATAACGTCCTGGCATCGTTCACTAGGGGGCCAGGATAGTATTACATGCACCAATTTTGTGCAATTCCCGTTGTAACAAATTTAATTTATGCTTATATTTTTGAATAAATATGCAGATTTTAAAGTGGGGGAATTTCACTAATCTAATGTGGTGAAGTGACGGGAGAGCGGTTAACTATTCGTCCTTCTCAATCTCTTGAATCCCTAAAACACAGCAGTGTTACTGCGCAGAGGTTATGGGCTATTTTTTTTCGATCAAGCGACAGGTATCTACTATTATGTTGTACACACATACGTATCTCTCTATGTTTAATTATATGTATGTGACAGCATCATCATCATTATCCCAGCGTTAAATACCGGTTGCGTTCGGAGCGTTCAATCTGACGCCCAGGGTCCGTTTTTCTACTTTTTCTACTCCGCGCGGTCTACAGCATCCCTCGTTTTGAGACCATTATATGTATGTGACAGTTTATGCAATCAATGATGTTCAATTCTATTCTGTTTTCACAAATTAGTAGATAGATAGATGTTGTTTATATAAATTTTATTGAAGGTATTTTCAAATTCTACTATTTTGATTTTAGAATTTTATTCGGCAGGACTTAAAAGACTAGATTTAGAAGCAAACATTATAATAGTGTCACTGCACCGCGCAGCGGCTGACATATCGTAGATCTTTCAATGTGTAGATACTACTTACGATCTCCTTATCCAATTTCATTCGGAAAGATCTGTTTCTGTAAAAATGAGTGTCACATACAAAGACAAACGGAAAGATGGATGGATGACGGTTGTGGAAGGGGTCCATTTTTGCCAAAATGGATACGGAATAAAAAAAATTGACCTAATCTGCGTCTTAAGGCCAGATGGCCCTGTTACATAAGGTCAAAAGAGTGGTCTAAATGAAACAACTTTTCGTTGAAAATTAAAGAATAAACTCATAAATCTTTACGATATGAGAAGTTACGTGGTTTTTTCGTAATTCTATATATAATATTTCTACAATTATTTAATTTTTTTACTAAATCTCCTCCAAATTATTGACAGGAAACCATTTTTCTCCTTCAATTTTTATCAAAACAAGATAAAAAAGTATCTAAATCTTTATAAAAGAGTGATAAATAATTTAGTTTATTTTTTTAAATACTACTTTATGTAATTACTAATTTTATTTATATTGGATACGCCATTATCATCTTAATTCATTCCTGAGGTTGTTGGTAAAAGACTTTTTTGTATTAGTGTATTGTTACGAGTTTAGAGGGACTTGAATTAAAATGCTGTTGGAATTATTATAGAGTTTATTAGAACTTTACAAACACGTATAACACAGGTACAAATATAACCAAACACAACAAATCCAAACGTAATGCAGAAGGTCGTAATTCAATAAAACGCGCAAAGTCCGTCACTAATAGTTTACCGAATGTACATACGTCTCACCTTGATCGTGGTTCTCACTCGACTGCCCCCCTCCCTCAATCAGGCCATCCTTTTATACTGCACAATTGCAATGTGCCCGCCCGGCAACGTGAACCAAATTTACTAGAATCAGCTTGTACTTTAAAATCCGTAACACCTGGCCAATGATTACAATAAAATAGGCTGTTATCTAGAAACGTATGCTAGTAAATAAGTAAACGAAAGAAGACGATAATAAAAGAATTACAATAGTTTCAATGTTATTAGTTCAAATGCCGACGGGTAATAAATATGCTTCTACAAATCTGTACGTGGAACTTGTCTTTGTCGGCGCCTAGGTTGTAACAGTATAATAAAGCGTTATCTGTCTATCTATATTTATGTTATTTACAATAAAATATATTATTTTTATTACTGAAGCACAGCAGAAAGGCTGAATGCCCAACTGTGATGGAAAGTCGTTTCCGTCGCCTATGGACATAGGAATACCAGAGGTGCTGCCAATGTGTTTTGAAGGAGAAACTGGAAACTGGCCTCTGATGCCAGAACACAACTCAAAGTTCTTATGGCGGCGTATTCTAGACCAGCGGTGGTAGCCATCCAGACGGGCAAATGCGCTACTACCTGGCTGTGGGTTGTTTTGTCACCTCTTACGACAGGCGGCTCGGCCGCAGGAATTAGTATTCTTTTCCGTTCCTGCACGGAAAAAACTTAAATCATCGAAAAAAGATGGCGTTTATGGCATCCTCGCTATCGCACGAAAAATCAGTATCAAAAATCCTCGAGGACGTTTGCGTGGTTCCAAGCTTTACAGTATAAGCCAGTCACGTATCTAAAAATACAGTAATTTATGTATAATTTAGGCATCTCACATTGCGGATTAAAACAGCATAATAGGAGCAAATTATGTTTGCGAGGCCTTGTTTTATTAAACCATAATAATAGCAGTGTTCTCTAACAAGGGAGGTAATAAGATCCGAGGGCATTTATACTGAGTGGCAAATATTACAGGTCCCCTCAAGCCTGCCTTGCCGGGGGGGTTTCATAAAATATAATAAGACTGCCACATAAGATACTTTAGTGAGGTTCAGCCCGTATGATGAAAATAGGGTCAGCTCTGCTAATCCATCGAATCTGTGATAATATTATGTTTCCTTTGGTCGTGGGTTTCGGCCTGTTTTAACAGAAACAGGTTATTCCCTTTGGCGAAAATAACCTTATTTTGGATTAAGGTGATGTGTTAGTACCGTTTTTCACACTAAAACGCTTCGACTTAAATATTAAAGGCAAAAACTGTTTTTGTAAATCGAAATCAAATATGGAACACATCAAAGTTTTGTAAAGCTTATAAAACTAGTTCTTAATATTTGAAAATACTATTTTGTTATATACAATCTTAGCAATTAAGATTAAAAATAAATATATATGTTGTAATGTAATGTTGTACAAATAAAAATAATATTATAATAGGAAGGCTAGTCCCAGACCGTTATCAGAAGGGAATGTAGTGAAAAGGTTGGCCGCATCAGTTAGCTTATTAGCTGTCTGAAATAATTAGTTTACAAGAAATATTTATTCATTTAATCTAACAAAATACTGAGTTTCAAATGTAGTATATTCCTAATAGAAGTCATTATTGCGACGTAGACAATATTTTTTTGTTTGTTACAACTCCATTCATTCTTTGAAAAGTAATAATACAATTTTTATATGTATTAAAAAAAGAGATTGAGACAATATATAAATAATAATAATGAAAAAATGAAATGGATTCGTCATGTCGAGACCGGTAAACGTCAATCGCGTGCCTCTGGAAGATGTGCAGGAATATGTCTACCCTGGACAGAAAATATAGGTAGTTCCCCTTCGAAGGGGAAGCCAAGAGAAAAGAGGATTCAGTTGGGTTGGCCAGCATTCAGTAAGCTTCGTCAAGTCTTCTCTTAGGTCATTCCGCAATGCTTGAAGACAAAAGTCTTCGAGCAGTGCGTCCTCCCCGTACTGACCTATGGGACCGAGACATGGACATTGACGGCAGAATTGGTCTACAAGTTCCAAGTCACTCAACGGGCTATGGAGCGAGCTATGTTGGGTGTTTCTCTTATGGATAAAATTAGAAGTGAGGATAACCATAAGAGAACCAAGCTGAAGTGGCAGTGGGCCGATCACGTCTGCCGCCGACCGATTGCCGATGGAGCAGACGACATGTGCAAAATCGCCGGTAGGGGCTGGATGAAGAAATCAGAGGACAGGGATGAGTGGCGCCGTCTTGGCGAGGCCTACGTCCAACAGCGGACTGCGAATGGCTGACGACGATGATGAATAAAATCATTTTTAGCTAGACGTAGAAGTTATTAAAAAACTCTTCTCTAAAATATTTAAACCACCACTTCGTTCTTTATATTTGACTGAAAAATAAAATAAAACTTTCGCATCAAGACGTCTTCATTATAGTGAATTAACTATTAATTTGTGTATCGATAAGCATAACTAGACGTATTTTTTACGTTTTCAATTGAAATAGAAGTTATTAATTAGATATTTTACTTCGAGTGCTGGCAACACTGTTCTTTTAGAAGTTATTAATCTAATAATATCTATCGGTATCGATCAATAATAACAATATCACGAGTTAATTCTTGGAACAACAGAAAAATATTATTTTCATATCTAATCTGTTAATATTGCCAGTTGATTCTGTGTATTTGGCTTGAGAAAATATATCCCATACATTTCCCGAATCGTTATATAATATAGCAAGTTGCGAATTGACCGAATATATTATGTCAACCACAATAACAAGTTAATTGCAATCGATGCGCATAAGTCCTATCATTATTTATCCTTATCAACGTACGTACAGAGATAAAAGCTCGGAGTAATTCCCTTGGCCGCCGTTTTTATGTCGTCAGAATAGGGAAATAACGAAGTCATAAATGGTAGTTGGACGATAAACAAGCCGTTGACTCGCAGATAAGAGCCTTTTCACTCTACTACGTAATAGGCTTAGGAAGACCGGATAATAACTACGTAAATTCACCTGCTTTACATTCGGCTTATGACTCGAGTGGGAGGGACTTTGCCGACGCTTGCTGTCCTTAGTGTACTACCATACTAGTGTGCCGAAACATCTTTCTAGTCTGGTTTAAAAGAGCTTATTTTACTCTACTAATGTAATAATAGGCTTGGGATAATAATTACGTAAATTCACCTGCTTTACATTCGATTTGAGTAGAAGGAACTTTGCCGAAGTTTGCAGGAATGGAGAAATAATACAATTTCCTGCGGCAGGGCGGCCTATCGTAATAGGCGAAAAATCAATTCACAACTAGTTGGTAGGTTGTTTGCTCCTCTGGATCGCTACCACCTCTGGTATAGAGTATGCGGTCATGACAGCTTTGAGTTGTGTTCCGGCATTAGTGTCCAGGTTCCAATAACCCTTTAGAAAGCAGCAGCGCATCTGTACCACCTTTTGGTGTTGCAATTCCATAGGCGATGGTAACCGCTACCCATCGGGTGGCGGTTTGCGTTTCTGCTCAACTCGTGTAATAAAAAACCTGCATCTTGGGACGCCGGACAGAAGTGATAACTTAAACTAATCTAAGTTGAAATATTGTAACTGTATAACTTTAGAAAAGCTTAGGTTATTACTTAACGTCAAGCCTAATAACATACATAAATATATATAGTAAATTTATATATACATCAAAATATAATTATATATTTTAATCATTTATAAATATATATAGTATGTAAATATACAGTAAGCGTCTGTCCGAAATAAGGCTAGCGCTGTGAGTAAGAGAGTGCGAGAGGAGGAGCCTGCCTGCAGCCAGACTGGCGACATAACGCGTTACGTAACGAAGCGGTTTCCCCTCCCATAAGTAGTTATCACTTCAAAAGCTTGCTGTTCTTAATGTACTTTCTTCATATTAGTATCTGCTGAAATAAAGTTTACCTTTAAGCCTAGTTTACAAGTAAAAGAGTTGTTTCAGTCTACTACGCAATAGGCTTGGAAAGAACGTGGACGAACAATATTAGGGAATAAAATTCGCTCGGTAAATAACGTAACTCGTAGCACACTACCAACACATGTGGCACCACCAGACCGTTCTGGTTGTTATAGAAATATAAAAACTTTCAATCAACCTATATATAAATCGGCAAAAAAACACACATTCGTATATCCCCAAGCTAAACAAGTTACGCTTGTATCATGGGTACTATAAATTGGACTATTCTGGGGCCGATCCCAAACACCCGCACCATAGTAAATAACAGAAAATTCGTTTATGAAATTCACCACGTTAGTGACGTTATGAGGTTAGTCAGCAAAGGCTTAACCCACTCAATGACAGAGGCCGTCAAGTAAAAGTCCTCATTAGTTACTTTGAATTTCTTATAATTTACGAAATTGAAAAGTAACTGGGTAATTAGGTCTTTCAATTTTCTTATTGAGATTTCCCAAAAACAGAATGAATTGGTGATGCCAGTTGTATCACATGAGTGTGCTATACAACTAACATATTTTACTGGGCGATCGTATATTATTATATCGAATTATTTAAATTCACCTTATTTGCATTCGAATTATTATTCAAGTGGAAGGGACTTTGTCAAAGCTTGGTTCCCTTAGTGTAGAGCAAAATTAGCGTATGAAACATTTAATATCTGAAGGCCAAAATCAGTCGCCTTTGGAGTATCGTTTAGTGAAATTGACACGTGTCTAAATATATTGGTTATGAATGAATAAATGGATGAATGAATGAGAACACTTTTTTTTTCATTTTTATTGCGGGAGTTCAGCAGACGGCCCACTTGATGGAAAGAGGTTACCATCGCCTATGGACATTTGTAACACCAAAGATGCTTCAAATGCGCTGCTGCTCTCTTAAGAGAGACTGGGACCTGGTCACTAATGCCGAAACACAACTCAAGGCTGTTATGGTGGCATACTCTAGACTAGGGGTGGTAGCCATCCAGTCAGGCAAACACCCTAACACCTGGCTGTGAGTCCTTTTGTCGCCTCGTACGACAGGCCGCCCGGCCGCAGGAAGTTGTATTCTTTCTCCGTTCCTGTTCTTCCGTGTCCGTTCACCACTAGATACAATAAATGTTGAACAAAGGGCGGCCTTATGGTTTAAAGAGATCTCTTCTAGGCCACCCTCTAAACTAAGGAAAATATGGTTATTGTAAGACATAGAATAAAATTGAACTTTATGTTCCTCTCTGATTACTTCAAACCAAATAAATCTTTGCAATCTGTATTCTCGTATAGCAATTCGCTTTAAATCAAAACTGTATTTTGTATTGGCAAATAGCTCTCTTGCTTAGCCCTGTCCAAGCCAAGCCATTTGGCTGACTTTTGTATTTCCTCAGACAAATAACAGTCATGTTCCATCAGATAAGAGCTGTCGTCGGCTCGTCTGTCTGGAAAACCAATCGTTTTCCGGACGTAGCGAGTTTTGTCATCTTGTTTTTATTCCGCTATATTTAAACGTTTACTGAGAAAATTGTTTGTTCTCTTGACAAATGCTTTAGATCTCAGTATTTATTATTTTTTTATTGCAGGATTTCAGCAGACAGGTAGACTTGACGGAAAGCGGTTACCATCGCCTATACACACTTGCAACACCAAAGGTGCTACAAATGCGCTGCTGCTCTATTAAGGGAGACTGGAACCTGGTCACTATGCCGGAACACAACTCGAGGTTGTTATGGCGAAATACTTCAGATCAGGGGTGGTAGCCATCTAATAATTCAATTTTTAGTAATAGGAATATTATTTAATAAAACTACGTTTTAACGGTTTTAAGCGCGGTAATTTATTAGGCTTTGTTTTAAACGTAGTTTTATTATGTATACAAGTCGCGAAAACTTAAGAAAATATTAAGAATATTATTTATTATGTCGGCTTATAAAAATGGTCGAGAGCAGTGTTCCGCAAAGAATGGACCGTGGCACACTGGTGTACCGTGGTCATTAATTGGTGTGCCTCGGAAAAATAAGGTTATGTTGTAAACTTATTTCTACTAAATAATGTAAGGGTAAGAAAAATATTCATTTTTGCTTTGAATACATTTTCTGCAATTTAAACTTCAGGTTTGTTGATTAATAAATGATTTTTATTTGTGATGTATGTACCTCTAAAAAGTTTGCGAAACACTGGTCTAGAGTATACCGGCATAACAACCTTGAGTTGTGTTCCCGGCATCTATACCAGGTTCCAGTAAGCCCTCGAGATTGGTAGCACATTGGTAGTATCTTTTTGTTGGATGTATAGGTTTTCGTTTGACACCTATTCACTCGTGACTTGAAGATTGTATTTGTTTCACATGTTTTGCCTTTCAGGTATGCATATGGTAACTAAAAAATACCTTCAAAATCAACAGAGTCCAGGCCATCCATTAATTTTATATTTATTCATGACTATATTAATGTGGCTTAAGGCAGAAATCGTATTATTGTAGTTTGTCATGTCGTACATCAAAAATCGTTCTCGGATTATCCGTATTATTATCCGTAAATCCGTAAACTCATAGCAAAAAGAAAAAAATATATTTCCGAGATAATATCATAATAAGAATAGCTACAATGTCATAATGACAATGTCATTCTGACAAGTGGTTGCCCAGTGGTCGAAATTCGACCATAACTAATTTAAATTAGTATAAGTTTAAAACATTATTAAGGTCCTATAGTCAAAGAGTATATACATCTATAATCACAGATTTCGCCAAGGTTACACTTTTTATTTATTTGGCTTTAACCATAAACAAAAGAGTATATATATGCGTGTGTCAAATACAGTGTAGTGTGTTTAAGGTTCTTTTTATTGATCTAATGTATTTATTATGCGTAACTAGCGGCCCCGGAAGACGTTGTCCTGCTCTGAAAAATATACATCTAGGACCCGTTCCCAGTGCCACAGACTGGTTCCAATTGTGGATTTAAACCATCCGGGGACCCATACAAACACACAAAATCAGTCGAGCCGTTCTTGAGTTATATATAGCGTAACTAACACGACTTTTATATATATATATATATCAAAAAATCAAAAAATGTTATCAGACCTTTTTTGTAGAACGTTCAATTCTCAACCAGTCGTTTGAACGGTACAAAAATCAGAAGAACCAAAAAAAATGTTTCCCGTGTTATTCTTATGGGAATTGAAAAAATGCGATGAGGACAATCTTAATATTAATATTAAGGGCTCATCTTTTCACAGAATTTTTTTTACACCCAAAAGAAACTCTTGAGCCTGTTTGGAAAAAAAAAAATTTTTTTTGGATCACCCTAATATATATATATATTTAAACTATAAGTATGCGAAATTTCATACTCCTCCGTCCGTGCAATTTTCGTAATAAGGGGTATAGAGTAATAATATAATGATGATTTATAATGCATGTATTCGTCTAATGAACAATACGCTTTTTGGATGAAATAAATTCTTAGTTTATTTTTAAATATACTAATATTTTATTACTTTTCACGTAAGACATCACTGAATGCTAACCGTTTCACACCGAGCATTGTATCACACCGATCAAGCCGGCCCTAAGAGCTGTAATCAAGACTACAGCACGATTTTAGTTAAAGTGCACATTTTTATGGTAAACATAATTAAAAAATTGATTAACAGAAAAATTAAAAATTTTGTTGTACACGAATGATGTGGAGTGGCTGAACGCTCGCAATCGTCGCGGCTGGCCTACTCCGTTGCTGCATTATGAATTTGTACTCTTTTGTCCGGAGTATTTAATTCTACCGGTGGAAACCATTGTTCATGAAACAAAAGTCTCTAGTGTCATTGTTGTGACCAAAGTTCATTTAAATTCCGTGCCTATGAAAGGGAGCTGTTGTAAATAATACGGGATTCTGTACGCCTATTCTCATTACGCTTTCCTTGCTTCAATTTGAAAATTTCATTATGGGTATCGAAACATTTTGGAGAGGAAGAAATGTCTTTCTTTTTTTATATATTGTTATGTGCGAGCGACGGTACGCACTTAGGATTGGAAGGAAACACCAGTTTTTTAACTTATTTTTTTGGACAACACAACATATCTATCCGTGCAGGAACGGAGAAAGAATACAATTTCCTGCGGCCCGGCGGCCTGTCGTAAGAGGCGACAAAACAACCCTCAGCCAGGTGGTAGGGCATTTGCCCGACTGGATGGCTACCACCCCTGGTCTAGAGTATGTCGCCATAACAACCTTGTGTTGTGTTCCGGCATTAGTGACCAGGTTCCAGGCTCCCTAAAGAGAGCAGCAGCGCATTCGTAGCACCTTTGGTGTTGCAAATGTCCATAGGCGATGGTAACCGCTGTCCATCAAGTGGGCCGTCTGCCTGTCTGCTGATCTCCTGCAATAAAAAAAAAAAAATATAACAACCAGTAATTCATTTAATATAGTTTGTAAATTATTACATCTACATTGAGGTCCAAGCGTGCTGACACATCCATGTTAAAATTATATTTTCGCAAACAAAATTATGTGAATAATGTCAGTAATAGTGATTTAATAAATAATTCCTTTTTTATACACTGTAATGAATTTTGTTCAAACATGTTTTAAGAGATATAATGATTAAATACTAAAAATAAATTAACTAATAAATATAAAACTAAATATGAACTACAAACTATACTATGAACTATATAAAAACTAAAACTAAATAAAAAAGGGGGGGAAAAATGCCTAAAGATTAATTAATGGTCCCAAACCACTGTCATTTACCTGGAACGTTCCCAAAGCTGGCGGCGTTACCACGTTGTATGGCAATGCCTAGTCTTAGCGCAAAATAGACGCCAGCCTTGTGGTCACGTGTGACGTCTACCAGACGTTTGGCGACGTCTCGGTAGACCTTTAGGGCACTAGGACCCCACGGACCCAAAGTTTCCACCCCAAAATAAATAATTAAAGCTAGGAAATTATTTTAGTGGTAAATTATAAGGTAATAGATTAAGAAAAAGAAAGCATTAAACAAATTACTAAACTAGTGAAGAGGTGTGATCTTTCAGAGTAGATTTTTTTTAAAGCTAAAAGGTTTTGCATTAAATATATCTAATTTTCTCTTTTTTAAAGAGAGGTCGTTGTAGACACGACAACTCACTAGATGCTTTTATTAACTTACACAGTTGCACGTGATTGTTCTCTGCAGGGTTGCCCCTACACGCACTATCCCGACGATAAGATGTCTCAATCACAATACCGTCACCGATATTGCGTAGACCACCTCCTGCTGACCATGTTCTTAAATATTATTAGAGATTTTGCTTGTCTCACAGCAACAGGCAATGTATTCAAAAACTGGAAAGCCTTAACCGTGAAAGAATTATTGAAAAACGTTGTATTATGAATAGGTAGGGAATAGTCTATGTTGAGTGGAAAGATGTAAATTGTGTTTTAGAGAGAGAGAGAGAGAGAGAGAGAGAGAGAGAGAGAGAGAGAGAGAGAGAGAGAGAGAGAGAGAGAGAGAGAGAGAGAGAGAGAGAGAGAGAGAGACATTTATTAAAGTATAACCTGTGTCATTCGCCGTTTGTAAGCATTTTATAATGTAACCCTTCATGGTACTTCAATATCCACACTGCATATATGAGTGCACTTCACAAAATTTGACTCGCGTTGTAACATACTGTACGCGAAACGAACACGCCTGCCAAAAGTGTGGTCGGCACACACTGGCGATTGTCCAATGGTTCTCGTCACTTCACAAAAGTCGCAACAAGTACTAAACTTTTCTGCTTGTGAACTGTTAACAGAGTTGTAAAAGAGCTTTTGATTATCGTAAAAACAGTTTTATGTACTTTATTCTTTTGAAGGGATTTAAAGTTTGATATTGGTGAAGAAATTGTTATTTATTACCCTGTTATAGATATAGACATAGATAACACTTTATTGTTCACCAAAAAAAATATCAAGAAATGCACAGCAAGAGAATAATATTAATTAATAGTATAACTTGGTAAAACAGAAGGCGGCCTTATCACCAATAGCGATTTTTCCAGGTAACCTGACTCAAAGGAAATTCTTACATTATCTGTAAATATTATGCAACAAAGAAGAAGGACAAATAAATATATAAATAAAAATGACATACATGGGCAGCAGATTACAGTCTAAAGCATTGTAAACTACCACATACATTATTGCGTAAAACTAAAATTTTAAAATTTTTGGTGAAATTTTAAATATGGCAAAAGATTTAGTTTTTCTGACGCCAGTGGGCACAGAATCCAAAGTAAGATAGCCTGCATGGCGAATATAAGTATGCATGTATAGTTTGTATTTTATAAAAAAAAATGAATAAAATTTAGGTCAAGTTGTGTTTTTTAAATGATTACTTTTCTCGTAATAAATAAGCTTCTTTTCAAGTTCATAAATTTCATGAAAATACTATTATTATAAATTATTATTATTGTGTACATTACAATTCAAAATCTCTTAATTGTATATACATGGTATCATTTTATTTTCATGTTGGCAGACGCGATATAGATTTATACTATGTTGGATTTATTTTATTACATGTAAAACTTTAAATATAATATTTTCTTTAATACTTTATATAAAATATTATTTAAAAATTCCAAATAATAGTGTATTAAATTTTTGTCATTCATAACCCTTTAATTAAAATAGTTTATCAATGACTTCAATCCGCTTTCGGTTGTGCCAATTTGCTAAGTTTCTTGTGCTGGAAAACTGTTGGAGGGATGGTGAGGTGTTCTAAAAAATGTTTTCCAACGTGTAAAGTGATTATGTAAAAAGTATGTAAGCCGTAAGATTCTATGATTATAGTATAGTGACCAGTTGCTATTATTTTAACATAAACCGTTCTGAGTTGTTGCAAGTATTACATCACTGTCAAGAAATCTTTAACTTGATAGACGTCCAAACGTCAAAAATAAAATACACGCTTGGAGACAGTATATTTATATGTAAATTCCCCCGTGTATGACATCTTACCTAAAGATTTTCCTCGCCCTATTAACTTGAACTTTCTTCTCACCTTGGCTATCAAAACTCATGTATATATATTATTTAAATTTATATCAACACTATTTGTCTTTAGTTTAGATAGTATACTCTATGTGTTCTGTTTTGTCCACAGGTCTACAGAAAACCTTAACTATAATATCATACCGATTAATTTGTCGTTTTACAAATAGCTTAATTTGCTTTTTTATGTTCACCTGTCATTTATATATGTATATACAATTTTTCACTGTGACGTTGGCAAAATCAATGCCAAAGGCGTTAGGGCCAATATTAACAAGAATAGAATAGAATATATAAATTATGTCACATTTTATTGTAACATCTGTCCGCATCCCTATTATGTCAGTGGAATTGAAAACATACCCCTTATATGCTTAAACGTATTTAGGTACTGTACCCAATCCCTTGCAGGTGCGCCCAATTATTGCCAGGCTAGTTTTATGGGGTACGGTCTTGGCATTTGGGGTCAATGGAGTTGTACAAACGCACGATTTGCTGTCAAATTTACAACTTTTTCTTGGCATCCAAACTTCATTCGGTCCGGGGTATAAACGGGGAAGCAATCTCACTGCAGGCAAGTGTTACGGCGGATTGTGGGTGTTAGAATCATAAATTCAGGTATATAGGTGGTGTTTCTCCGTGTGTTGCTTTTACGAGTGTGTTGACTTGATTATTGGGATAGGAGAAAACAGGTGGATTTTGCGTTTGCTTATTTATTGGTTAGTTTTATTACATAGTGAATCGTACATCTTTAGAAATTGTTACTACTGTGATAATTTTTTTTATTATTATTTGGATTTTGATGCCACAGTACAGGGCTAAGTTTAATCACTAATTTACTGCTTCAAGTGTCAATATAGTTTCTTCTCTAGGAGATCTATAGAGGTGCATAATAACTGGTAAATCTTTCATAATAAGGATTTCAATTAACTGTCAACTACTCAAAGTTGCAGGTTGCGAATACACAGAATTTATTTTTTACTTTATAGACGTAAAACCCTAAATAAATCGCTGTAACTATTATTTTTTTATTACTTAATAAATTAGCTGAGCAATTTTAAAACCTCTCAACAGATAATGTTTTTTGAAAGAATATTTATGCATTTATTGTCTTAGTAGGCATTCGGCATTCTCTGATGTATCGTGCTTACCAAAACATGTAAAGACTGTATCATAATATGATATCGCTCCCAAAAAGCTTAATAAATCATATATTGACGTCCTCTACGTCACTGCAACGTAGAGGCTTAGAGTTCGATTCCTGGTATAGTAATGGCCTGGCCCCAGTGTACTCCATTGTACATTACCCATACATAACAAGCTTAACTTGCTTAGTTTGAGGATATACAATAAGTGTGTTTGTCTGCCGAAATTTATTTACTAGTGGTCGCCGGTGGTCGAAATTCGACCATAATAATTAATTTACATTATTACATTAAGTTCGAACATAATTAAGGTGCTGCTGTCAAAGACTATACATTTATAATCACAGACTTCGCTAAGTCTATACTGTTAATTTAACTTTAACAATAAACTAAGGAGTATATATGCGTATGTCTCTCAAATAAATAGTGCGTGGATTTTTTTTATTGTTTTAATATATTTTTTACGTATAATTAAAAAAAAACTTAGAATTCTGCACTCTCTCTCTATAGATAAACTATAAACATACTATCGTAATAGAATCGTTCTTTGAATATCTTCGCAACATCATATTGAAATAGCAGATTTGGGCCCTTGGTCTTGAGTTTGCCGCCATAACAATCTTGAGTTGTGTTCCGGTATTAGTCACCAGGTTCGAAGTCAACAGCACATTAGTAGCGTCTTTGTTGTTAGAAATGTCCATTGGTGATTGTAAACACGTTTTAGTGGGACGCAAGATTGCCTTTTTCAATGCAGCAAACTATTGTTATACGCCGACAGAGTGAATGCACATCTGGTTTATTACCTTTCCCGCAATCGGACGTCTTTGGTTTACTTTGTGTTTAAAATTTGTATTTAAGAAAAAAACGTCCTATTGTTATTGTACTCATTTAGGGCCGCAGGTGTGCAGATTACGTTTTCTTGCAAAACTCAGTCCACGCAGTCGATTGGTGTATCGTACAGTTTACTATAAAACAATCCCCGAACGGATGGTTGGGGCAGGCTAGCGAGAACCACGATCAAAGCAAGATGAGTACATTCGATAAGCGATATAGTGACGGAATTTGCGCGTGTTATTGAATCGTGCAGTTTGTACTGGTAGTGTCTAGCTATATGTTTGTATCTATGTTATACGACTTGTTGTTTCTCTGGATATAATGTATCTTTTCTCTCGTCCTTTACCTTCCCCCAATTGTTTGGAGTCCGCACAATAAGTATTTTCCTTCCATACTCCTCTAATTTGCCATATGTCCTCTCACTCCTCTGTCACACTACAAATCATCATGTCATCCTTCACACAATATAAATTTCCTGGCTAAATATTATTAAGATTCGTTGAGCTATTTAGTTGTGAAAAAGATAACAGAGCAAAAAAAAATACCTATCACATTTAGTTCAAAAATAGACTCGATTTATAATACCTCACAGACTTCTCATGTGTAGTAAGTGCACTGGAATATAATAAATTATGCTTAAATTTGAAATCCAAGTGCTCTCAAAGCACGCTGCATGCATGCACTTACCAGCGCTACAATTTTGTCGTGCGCTGAGCCTGATTTGAATTTAGGTGTATTTTTGCATCTTTTATATTGGAAAGGCATTTATTCATTTTACACGTTTTAACTTTTAAAATGTAAATAAATATTCATTGCTAACAAAAAGAGATAATTTGTGAATGATTAAAATATTCATTGTTGTCGTCTGGATTCCAAGGACGTCTGGTAATTAAGATCTTTAAGCAAAATTTTCTTTGTGATTGGCGCCCTGTAGTAGACACACTGTCGACATGGAATAATTACAGTTATATATTGAACAAGAACAAGAAATTCATAATAATGTATTGAGTGTATGATGCGCTCGTGGCGCGTCTTGCTTTACTACCGCGCTCAGTGTCCGCCATTACACGGGGGCAGGGTCTTTGAAAGCGCCGGCCCTGTTGGTAAAGCCGGCATTGTTTGTGAAATTCAAAACTTTACCTGAAAAACCCAGTTATCACTTCGTCCTGAGAATATTTTCCTCGATTTTTTATTTAAATAATAACTGGCGAGATATTTACTTCAAAGATGTAAAAAATATGTCCATCCCCTTTTTATTTTTTGATATATTCATCGTAAAAGTCTGAAGAGAGATTTAAATTCTACCAAATTTTAGATGTTTCTTTTTCAACGATGATTGGATTAATCAAGATTTTCGAGAAAGGAAGCATTTTCTATTAAATGCTTTTTTATGATTCCGCAGATAAACAAAAAAAGTGGAAGTTTTTCACTTGTAGAGAACATTAAAATTCTGTGAATGCGACACACTTGGACGATGTTCTGAATTTGAAAATAAAACCACAAGATTAACATGACCCTTGTAGTTCTTGTTGAGTTATATATTTTTAGGAACACGTTAAACGGACTAAACATTTGAAACATTAAAAATGTTTCCCAAAATAAGTGTACTCAATGAACTTGGTATGAAATCTGATCATATTTTATAAACTCGGTAGCTTGACATTTAAATAACTTGACATATTTTGAGGTGAGATATTTAATCGACACGTAATTTAATTCAGAGATAATTTTGCTCAGGAAAAAGTCCACATAACAAACGAGGCCGCGTTCCAAAAATTGTAATATCAAAAGGTTGCACGAATTAATTCCACCATCACCTTTTTATCGCCGGACAAGTATACGTACGAGTTCATGCCACCTATACCTGATAGAAATACAAACTACCGCTTCAATTTTATAATACGTACCGTTAAGGAGTGAAATTCCTAACCACAGTCTATTTTTCTTGAAATATATAATTTAGGTGTCGTCAAATCTTGCCTGAAGAGGTGTAATGTCGATTAAGTATGACCCAATAGAATATAAAAAAAGTTTTTTGTATTAACTGTCTTCGTTTCTCTTTACAAATGAAAGAGTAATACTCTATTTAAGTATTGAACCACAAATAAAATGCCCTGAGAAAATAAAACGAAATAAGCAAGCCATCAGAACCAGACGCAAGCGTCACTGTTGCTCTGACGTTGACATATTAGCCGATCTGAAAAAGATCCCATTACCCCGAAACCCCTACTATTTACGACTAGTTATTATTATATACACCTAAATGGTAAAGTTACAATTACATGTTGCTTAATAAAGCTTTCCGTATCTTTATCTATTGCGGAGTTGTCATTCATCGAGATCTTGCAATCCATTCTTATACCCTGTAGAAAATTGATATTACTTGTGTGGGTATCCTTAAAATATATGGCAGCTAATATATATTTATAGGAGATGTCATGTTACTATAGTTGTAGTAATTACTCATGTAATAAAGCCATAATTAAAGAGAATTTAAGAAACTAATTTAAATACGTGTATACAATGTATAACTTTGACAGTTGTTAAGGAACGCCTATTTATTTGTAAGAGCAATTATGTTTATGTGTGCTCGTACTACATTTTTTACAGGCGCTTAATATAGTGACACCATTTTTGTATACATTGTCAAAAAAATCTCTCATACTGTGAGCTCATTAAAAAAATAAAAGTTATTTAATCCTCTCAATGTTTTATTTTATCCCGTCTCCGCAACAACGGTTGTGAAAATAAATAGTTGTATTGTTATGAAAAACTTATTCCCGCAAACATTCGCTGTTTAAAGATGGCGTCACTTGAGATACCGATAGCTTACGGCAAGTCAGTTGGTTTTGACGTAAAGATATAAAAACGGCTAGTGTTTGTTGAGAACGTTTATTCATTCCATCGCGATTTGTGTACCAATAAAGCTTAAAGTGATGTGTAAAGTCGATTATTTAAATTCTGTTCAGATGTGGAAAGTGAAGTAAATTGGTGTTATCCTGCATTATGATTTTCTGAAGCTTTGCGTCTACACTTGTATGAAGGTTAGATCAAATTTTTACTAACAGTAAGGCAAACTAATAAATAGGAAGATATTGGCACATGCTATAATTTAAATAGCTTAGAAATCTCTTTTAAAAACCTATTTTTTAGATAGATAGATAGATAACACTTTATTGTACACCATTACAGAAAAACTTACGAACTAGTATTATTATAGTAGGGTACAAAGGGCGGTCTTATCGCTAAAAAGCGATCTCTTCCAGACAACCCGTGGCAAGAATATTCCGATTAGAAGTGGCGATGGTGGTATACATAATTATTGTACGATTACTTCAATTTTATTAATAAATATATAACTATACTATATATACAAATATACACATAAGTTATATACATATATAATATATAGCGATAATGTGCAACTATTTTTCTCATGGATGAAATGAGAAAAGAGGACATTCGTAAGTAAACTAATTTAATATTCAATCAGCTTTTTTGCGATTTCGTTAATTTTACGAAATTCAAAAGGTTCTAACTAGGACTTTCAGTTTGTGACCCATTTAAGTTTGAAATAATTGTTTTAAATAATGAAACGTTGATTACGTTAAGTATATATTAGACGGTTCATTTATTTATTTCAATATGAATGAACCAACCAAAGTGACTCATATAAACATAAACTTGGATCTTTCAATGTCATTGAATACCGTACAGAACATTCAGTTTGTGCCTTTAAAAAAAAAAAATCAATTTGGGTGATTCGTCTTATATCAGCCTTACGATTTACATAATATTTTTTTTTTGCTATGCCTGCTATAGATATATGTCATGCCTATTATAGGTATATACCTCGACTTTGTTCAGGCATTCAAACTGTCCTTAGTACCAACGTTCAATATAGTTAAATGATAAAATACATTGCTATTGCTTAATGCTGGGGCCAACCTGCCATACTGTTTCAGTTATAGGCTTTTCCTGGATGTGACGATGAATTAATGCCTTAGCTGTGATGTGATATTGTTTTTGAATTGTTAACGACGCGACACATTTATAGATAACGTATATATTCGTTCTTAATAGTGTTATTTTTAACTCTATATATTAGACGCATATGGCCACAGACAATAAATTTAAAACTACAGGTGCAGCCCCCCAGCTTTAGGCAATTGCAATGTATTTTATCATTTAACTATATTCAACGTTGGTACTGAAGACAGTTTGAATGCTTGAACAAATTCATGGTATATACCTATAGTAGGCGCAGCGCGATCCCGGGGCAAACGGAAGCCGTATTACGAATTTAATCTCGCAGAAGTGTGGTATCGTGGAAATTGTACAACAAAGCCTCTGTTTACGACAAACGTCTAGGTACAATATTACCAAGGGGAAAAATTTAGAACAGCCGGATTATATTTTCAGTATATTGTGTAATCCCACGGCTTTTGAGTGAAGAATTTCTCCTTGAACAATTTTATTTATGACAAATAAGTTATGTTTTCTGTAGAAATATATTTTAGTCTTAGGGCCGATTTTTCAATCACCAGATAATAGTTATTTATAGAATAAAGAATAAGATGGTTAAATTTAAAAATTTCAGTTGCTAGACTGATATAGTTGAATGGCTTCACTTTTGAATTCACTCAGTAGTTCATAATTTAACTAAGTATAACTTTTATCCGATGATTGAAAAATCGGCCCAAGTCTACGGTTAACTGGCTACGGCCTATTTTCTAAGTTTATACATATTTCTATTATAATATTATGGAAGATTTATGTGAGTTTTTTTAGTAGTTGTTACTTAAAACAAAATCCTTATGCATTCACTGTCTGCTCATCCGTCACAGACATTTTTTAAAATTTACTGAGTTGTTCGATAATTTGTTATGACAGTCCATAGTTGTCCTACTGATGGACTAGGGCTTTCCTATTTCTGAGGAAAACGGGCAGTGCTTCGACGGATGGTTTGGCGGGTTCAACACAGTGGTGTATACTTGTTAGGTCAGGATTCGAACCTACGTCGTTTGTTAACCACTATCCTGGCTTTAAATGGATGTATAGTTTATGTAAATACCGTAACACAATACTGTATGTAGAGATATCTCGAAAAATATGAAAAATTATTGTTACGAATTTAACGGGGCTAGAATTAAAATGCCGTTGGAATTATTATAGAGTCGAGATGTCAATTAATAAGTAAAAAAAAGAAGACAATTATAAAAGAATTGCAATAAGTTCAAATGCCGACAGGTAATAAAATGTGAATTGTTTCAGATATGCAGGTAGATTTTGTTTATGTCGGGACCTGAGTTGTACCATTATGAATAGCTGCTATACATGTAAATGTAGGAATGAGTAATGACACAAACATAAATATCAGTCGGAAAGTCGCAACAATCTTTGACGTTTCTAATATAAAAATGGCGCGCATTTGCAAATTACGCCACGTGCGTGTGATGAAAATTAGAGCTACGTCAGTCGTCTCATTTCCTCTATAGTATTAAAGTAAGACAATTGCATTAATCAAAAGTATTATCAAGGAGGTTCGATTATTCAGCGTATTTACTCTCCTAATGTGGAACCTCTTGACAGATGGTAAATAGAATGTTTTACTCAGTTGACGAATTCTTCAATTATAAATAAATACCTTCCTTGACTTATGAATGTTATTATTATTACTATTATTTTTTGACATTTATCAGTTTGCTTTTTCATATGTTTCACACACACACACACACACATAACTTCACGCACACACACACACACACACATAACTTCACGCCAGGTCCCTTGCGGGGTAGGCACGAACAACAGAGCGCCATTTAGGCTTATTCTTACACACCTCACTTGCTTCTTTGACATTCATAGTTCTTTTCATATGTTTCATTTAACATTATGTAATTTAATAAAATATAATATAAATATTTGTATCCTCCCATGTGAGCAAAACTTGTGCACATATACAACAAGTGCTTAGCCATGTTTTGAACAAATAAATTTGATTTGATTTGAAGAATTCTTGAACTCTTTACCAAGTACCTTTTTACCACAGGTTCTATTAAATGGTGCGCAATATTTAACTTTCGAATG
Source organism: Dendrolimus punctatus (assembly GCA_012273795.1). NCBI lineage: Eukaryota > Metazoa > Arthropoda > Insecta > Lepidoptera > Lasiocampidae > Dendrolimus > Dendrolimus punctatus. The sequence goes on along the minus strand of CM022538.1, from coordinate 1,982,888 downwards.
ATGTATACAGGCTCCATAAATGCATTTTTGAGCAAATGTGTTGAAAAGTAATATGTATAAATAATTAATAAAAGAGCTTGGTAGCCAAAGGTATTATTCCCATTCGGTATGGTCGTCTAGAAAATCATGTCATATATTTTATTTTACTTTATTTGGGGGGCTAACAGCTATCATTAATAATAACTAAAAAAAAGATCGATTTAGAGAAGCTATTAATAAGCCTCCACATATAAAATAATAATAATTCTTTTCGCATCACGGAAGACACTAAATATTATATGCATCTAGTTTTTAATAATAACTGATTAAAAACTTGAAACGACTAAGCTTTTATATTGGTCAAAATCTGGCTTCATGTAACACAGTTTCACCACATCACTGTGTCGCCGTCTACATAAATTCAAGTAAATGACTGCCACGTGAACGCTTTTAACGGCAATTCTTTTACAAACTTTTGGTCCGCTCTTTGCAGACTTATTTTTGCCGTTTAATGGAAGCAACGGATCAAGTGTGGTGTACTGCTGCCATAAATAATTTCAATATAAAGATTTTGTGGTATTTTATTCATAAGCTGCAAAGATTTTTTATATTTTATTTATTAGCTTCCATGTTATATTACGCTTAGGAAAGTTTGCAAAAAACTGAATCGTTAGCAGACATTACTGTCTCTCAAAGCCAGAAGACGGCATCCAAAGTTCTAGAGATTGATAGCTATTGAAAAAACATTTTGAAAATCGGTTCACAGTTAACAAAGAAATTACGTAACAAGCGTACAAAAAGAAAATTAAGTGGTTGTAGAAGATGTTGTATAGGTACACGTATAAAAGATTTTTTTAAATATAGCTCTCAGTATCTTTTAATAAGGTTTCGATTTTTCTAGAATCCACTCGCCAGATTCTGACTTAGTGACTATGGGACCACCTCGGGAGTCTACCCTTTTGATTAAGAGAACATTTTGAAAAACGACCCACGACTAACTGAGCAATCGAGTCACAAAAATGAAAGAAACATAAAGACGAATTAAGAACCAGCAAATTTTCCATCTACTTACCAGCTTACTATTGCCCGTTTTATAATATTGAAAACTGACAAGTTTTGTCTTAGCCATCGTCAACTCCTCGTCAGCTGGATAATGGTTTTCGAATAAACCGAAAACTGACAAGATTGCGGCTTACATGTCAGCCGTCGGCTATCATTTAGGGCCGATTTCTATATATGTCTATACTATTCATAAGCTCGATAGCTTATGTCAAATTTTAACCCATAGTGAGACAAATGAATGGATTTCAATGCAATTTTCACTGAACGGTACTAAATTAAAAAGACTTTATATTCCGAAAATCTTAAAAGAATTTTCTTATGAGAGGTTTAAAGAGTAGATCGAAAAAAAAAGATACCAATGTGAAATTTTCCCTGATCGATAAAATCTTTACTAAGACAACCCACAGCCAGGTGGTAGGGCATTGGCTCGACCCTCCCATTTATGGGGAAACAGACAGTACACCCACCATGCTTGTCCAACACGAAATGGCGTGTTTGACATATTGTCGGCGTTAGTGCAGGACCCTATAACCATTTTATTTCGTGAAAAAAATTACTCAAGTAAAACATCTTTAGAATAGTTGTCATTTAAAACTTGATGAAACGAAAAAGCGACACTATAAAGAGATAAACACATAAGACTAGGACTGGATGGCTACCACCCCTGGTTTAAAGTATGTCGCCATAACAACCTCGACTTGTGTTCCGGTATTAGTGACCAGGTTCTAGTCTCCCTTAAGAGAGCAGCAGCGCATTTGTAGCACCTTCGGTGTTGCAAATGCCCATAGGCGGTGGTAACAGCTTTCCATCCAGTGGACCGTCTGCCTGTCTGCTGAACTCCTGCATGTATCCCGAGTTGTTATGGAAATTTCCGGGATTCCATATAACTTTTGATTTTATATTTAGCCAAATAACTGTAGTCTTTATTACCTGTCCAACATGGACAAAGTCGCGGGCAAATCTTAGTAGTCTTTAAAAGAAGAAATCTTTTTTGGGTAACCCTACTCACATTACTACAACTAACGTTGAAAAAGAACGTTACTCAACATGTCACTGGAAAACGAGATGTTCCGTATAAATAATCCAGTATAAAGCCTTCACGCAAAACGGGTGATGGAACGGAGGCGACGAGCCGCAGAGGGGAGTAAGACATTTATCCTCTTGAATCTAATCTTGAGGATGGCGGAAAGAGCAGTTGTAACAAAAAAATGTTGTTTCACATCTAAGGCGGCGGTCGTTTACATCGAAAGCAATTCCCTACAGTCTACGTAGCACTCATTTGGACGGATAAAAGGGACTCGCAGGTGTCTCAATCCACTATTAAGCTCTTGCTTGGTATCAGTGCATTTTTTTATTTAATTTATACTAATAACGGAGACGGATACGTTTTCATGCATTCTTAGACCCAGATTGTTAAAAGATGGCAGTGAAATTAAGATTTATTTTTTAATTATTGTAGTGGGGTTAGTAATTTTAAATGAATTATTCGTGTGTGTGAAATTCATAAAGTAGTTATGGTAATCAATAACTAATTTTAGTTGGGACCTTAAGATTTCTCGTTTTCCACTACTCTTCAACTTTGAATGTTATGTAACATTGAAAGTTGAAGAGTAGTGGAAAACGAGACGAATTAAAACTACGTTTCAACGGTTTTAAGCGTGGCATTTTATTTGAGTTTGTTTGTTATTTCCTTATGACATGTAATGTGCAATGTTTTCCTCCGTGCAGGAACGGAGAAAGAATATATTTTCCTATGGCCGGGCGGCCTGTCATAAGAGGCGACAAAACAACCCGCAGCCATGTGGTAGGGCATTTGCCCGACTGGATGGCTACCACCCCTGATCTAAAGTATGCCGTCATAACAATCTTGAGTTGTGTTCCGGCATTGGTGACCAGGTTCCAGTCTCCTTTAAGAGAACAGCAGCGCATTTGTAGCACCTTTGGTGTTGCAGGTGTCCCTAGGCGATGGTAACCGCTTTCCATCAAGTGGGCCATCTGCCTGTCTGCTGAACTCTTGCAATAAAAAAATTGTAAAAAAAAGCTGAGTGGAATGTAATTCTATAGATAGTAACTACTTGAAGCAAAATACTTGAGAGTGCGAAATGTACAGTCGCGGCATAAAAAGGTTCATCACCTAAAGTCGATTTTAGCTTGCACGAGTACAAGAAAAGGTACTGCCAACATTTTAATAAATGTTACGTTTTATTACGTTTATAAAATATAGAAACGCAAAAAAAATACATTTTATTTTTATTTATTTATTTATTAATAAAAATGTCTTTAAATAATCTTTTTATACAAGGGTCGCTTTCCTTTAGTGTCTCACAACGACAAAAACGATCCACATGCCGTTCCACATGGCGACCACGGTCGTTATGAATGGAATGAAATCGTCACTAATGATGTCATTATTTTCGATCACACGGCGCTCATAACGATACATGTCAAGAGCTGGGTCGAAGTGAGCGTTGACCACAGAGCATTAATTCTGTCTATCGATTGACGTTGAAAAAGGCGCGATATTCAAATCAACCAATAACATTTCTGTATTTCGTCGTTTGTGACATCAACGCTCCATAATCCCTTTCCACTAGAGTTTATGATTGAAACGCCCGCGAACAAGTGGAATGGGAAAAATCACGGTCGTGAACCTTGTTATGAGTCTCTTGTGGGACGTAGTCTATATAGAAAATCAAACAACTTTGATCTAAGTAATTTTAAACTTCATTGTCATATTTTTTGTGGAATATATATAAATAAAAATAGGAATGTGATATAGTTAGAAATGATAACTCGACATATATTGTAATGTTAAAGCATATAAAGAGTGACCATGTATTGAGAAATCTGAAAAGACTGTTTGGAATATAAACAACCGTTGTATTTACTTTCATAAGTAATATTTTAATGTATGCTCTATTATATAAATATGATTCCAAACAAACCAACAACAATACGATGCCTTTTCATATAAACAATTTCTGTTTGGTATCGTACCAATTTAAGTTTTCAGCGGAAATATTCAGTAAGTATATCCTTCTAGTTTATTCTCTGGAGGGAATAAGATTTATTTCAGTCTTATTATACGAGGGAGTAACTTTGGCTACAAAATATTTTGTCAAAGTATTGGTCTAAATTGGACTTCTCTAACTCAGATTCTTAATTAAATGGTATTTAGTTAGGTTTATTAATATGGTATGATCTGAAGATAGTAGCATAGAATTGGGGGTTCTGGACCACCCTAGTGACCCTTAACTCAATGGCATAAGGTTCAAATTAGTGCAAAAAAATAAATATTTTTTCCGCTAAGTTTACCAACCGCAAAAGCGTGCTTAAGGGGCTTCTGGACCACCCACGTACCAGTATAAGTTGAGCTCTGGTTAATATCGATGAAGTATGGGTGTAGAGCTACATTTATGTTGGTTTTGCCTCGAAATTGGTCGATTGAGCTGTGCGTGCATACGTTTTTGTGGGTGACGAGGGGTCTTGGAGGTCTGGTTTCTGGTTTTGTCGGGGACGCCCTCTGCGACGTCGGTTGGTGTTGTCGGTGGTAAAGATGATGGTCGAGGACGCCCTCTGCGACGCCGATGGTAAAGATGATGGTCGAGAACGCCCTCTACGACGTTGGTGTTGTCGGTGTTAAAGGTGTTGAGGATGATCTCTTCGGCCTCGGTTGGTCGAGGACGCCCTCTGCGACGTTGATGTCGTCGACGAGCACGCGGATCGCAGCGCCCTGGTGCTGGTCGTTGCGGTTTGGAACGGATATATTCCGTTGATAAGAGTTCAAATGCAGTCTATTGTATTATATTGTAACGATTTCCGAGGTTGATAACCTCGTTGAGTGGATCCATTGATAAGAAGCAAGCATGGTCTTGTTTCAGCTACCGGTTAGCTTGTAAAGCATGATGAATATATATATATATATATATATATATATATATATATATATATATATATATATATATATATATATATATATTAGCGGGTATTGAGTATTATTAGACATAATGTGTTGTGAAGCAGAGTGTTTGAGATCGTTGATTGCCTTTCTCACCGAGTGTATTAATTTGTACAAATCGAAAACAATGCAAACAGAGGGTGTCGACGAGTGTGGGCCATTTAAAACTGAAGTATTGGAAACAACGCATCCAAAGTACAGCTGCAAACTCATGCGTTTAAATAGTTTTATCGATTGGCCTCGATGTATGAGACAGCGGCCTGTTGATCTTGCGGAGGCAGGTTTCTTCTACACCGGGCAGGGTGATAAGGTGCTATGTTTCCAGTGTGGTGGGGGATTAAAGGATTGGGAGCCTGAAGACGATCCATGGCAACAACATGTGCAATGGTTTAACCAGTGTGTTTATGTAAAACAGAGGAAATAAAAACATGTTTAAATACAAAGAATGCATTTTTTTATTTACTTAGAACTATTACAATTTATTTCATAATGCCCCCAGGCCAATGTGTTTATGTTATCATTACAAATATACCTTTTATCATCATTCCCTGATATGACTTTTTTTCTTTTCACTTGTGTATAAATATTGTGCTTATCGCTAGTAAAAGTAATCATATCGTCATATAGCTCATAATCTTGCCCTAGAGCTTTTCTATAATTTTCAAAATTCAACTTTCTAACAATTGCTGCAGACGTTCCTTTATCTTTTTTAACGAGGTGATCGTTTTGGAAAATATATGCATACATTTTAGATCGAAGCCCTATGAACTCCCTAACGATGCACCCGTTGGTTTCATCTTTCATTTTGCCAACAACCTTCTTATTTGCAAGAGGTAGATTATAGATATTGTTTAGGGGAAAATCGGAGGTATCGAATCGGTCCTTCAAGTCGCATTTTATGTCTTCATAAAAGTTGTCTGTTTTAATTTCATATATAAAGGAATCGGTGTCGGTGTAGAGCAGTTGTATATTTGTATTATATTTAGGCTGCATGTATGAATAGTGGAAGTCGTACATGACATACTTTGACAGTTCTAGTACGGTAAATCCTACATATATAGGTTTATCATACAACAAAGTGGTTTTATTCATTTGTATCGCTACAAAATTTTTTGAAAACACCTTACAACTATGAAAGTTGGGGCGAGCAATGTATCTCTCAGCACCGTACCTACACTTGGTTTTACTTCTTTTATCACTCCACATGTTGCATAATTTTACATCGACTCGTTTAGCCACATTTTCAATAGTTTTACCAAATATGGAGTTATTCATTAATTTATAAAAATCTTTTTCAAATGCACTCGTCGCCTTGGTTCTCATTGAAGTATTTAAATCGATATAGGATTTGAGCCAAGGTGATTGGTTAAAAGACAAAATCCTATGAATTTTTTTACATACTAATCCATTTTTCACACATTGTTTTAAATTCATATAATGTATAATATAATTTGTTTTTTCGTTGAGAGTGAGTAAAAGTTTTTTATTTTTCGAATTAGGGGGTGCTTTAGATTCGGCACAAAAGGGATAGTCACTGTGTAAATTATGTAGGGATTCGGGATACTCAATATCGACCTCTAAAAAATAACCTAAATCAGAGTCAGGTTGTTGTATGAGTATGTCGAACGCATCGACTTCACTTTGCGATAACCATACAAAGTTAGCGTGTGGGAGATATTTACTCATGGCATCGCCATACAAATTATTAACATCCAAGTAAATAATGAATGTAGAGTCGTGTGTGGGGTTGTACGTGTCTAAAAACTTATTATTGGCTTTACAATGTCTCTTGGAAACTTGGCTGATTCCACCCCGAATTCCAGATTGTACGAATTGAACCATTTCATAGTCGGTGAGAAGTTCAAGAGTCACTCCAGTTTTTTTCATCATAGCATCCCAAGAAAGGGAGGGTGCTGTAACATATCTACAAGGGTCCAGTTGGTATGCACTCATACATATACTGCGAAAATTTTCAAAAACTGCCGTCAGCAATAGGACATCAGTTTTGAGATATAAATCACAGTATTCACCCAAAGTCTTTATGTTAAATTTTTCCCACACCATAAGAGCGTGAAGATAATCATCGTCAGATATGTCTGTCTGGGTTAGCTCACTAAAGAATGCCTCTTTGGGGGGTAAAGATTTTTCTTCGAGTTTTTCCCAAGAGTCGACATATTCATAGGGAAAGACACCCTTTCGAGTCAATAAGTTCTGTTGTTCGGGGTTAGGGAAGTGATTATATAGTATTTCTAATTCGTTTTTAGAGAGATTTCTAACTAGTTTATCTAAGCTTGAGGACATAAATTTGAAAGAGTCAACAAATCGTAAGGTGATTTCACGTTTACCATCATCTTCTTTGAAATATAACTTTTTACTGAATGTTATGTATTTTTCCTTGTTGCTGGCAATACATTCAATGCGTTCAGTGTCCTTATCAGCCAGCTCTTTGATAAATAAGTGACTATCATAACCGCTTAAATTATGAAAAAATATGGGGATATAATTTGGGTTGGAAAAGTTAACATTACATTTATTATGCACCATTCCTCTAATTTTCCCTGTAAAGTGACAATGATCAACCACCTTGACATCCGTCGATTGAAAAGGTTGTTCGCAAATATGACAGTTGGGTGCGGATGTGATTTCAGGAGTTAAATTGTTCTTGTCATATGGTATTATCTGCGAGTAAATATTCGCAATGCGGCTAGCATCTGAATAAATGTTATCTATAAACTTTTTTACACAATCTTCACCGCGATATGTGACGAATTTTGATAGAGACGCATCATAGTTACAATGTAAATAATAAGCGAAGCTACATGGGACATGTTTATGGCTAAAATACGTATTCTTTTTATGCGTGTCGTTAAGAGGGCAGAGCAACGATTCAAAATCAGCATAGATAACAAATGGTGCGGGCAACTGATTGTGAAAGTTTTTAAAAGTTATATACTTATTTCCTATAGTAGGTAAACTAATTAAGGCTTTTGCACAACCTCTTGTCCTATGAAGTTTCAATTTACACTCACTTGAAAAATAAATTAGACAACTATCACACAAAAAACATTTTTCATTGTGTTTCGTAATCTGTGAACGAACTAGTCGGGATAAATTTTTAATCCAACAGTAGTGGGATTTATTACCATTGTCAAAAAATAATAGGTTTATACAACGTTCATATGATCTTGATGATATACACAACGGCACAATATTTTTCTTCTCCACTCCATATACGTTCACGCGTAGTTTATTCATAGTTTCAAAATGCTTCACTCCCTTTAAATCTACAGGAACGCTTATTCCGCCCGTATTGAGCACGGTCTCGTAGTGTGGGTAAGACGATTGGCGATCCACGTGTGCATCTACAGGATAGAGGGCACTCACCACCGCCCAAAAGAAGCATGCACCATCTCGGTTTTTAACATTAATGCATGCATGCTTATCCTGAATCCATTTTGGAAGTGGTATGAACGAGGACGCTTTCATAGGTGTATTTTTGTTAATATTAACGTCCATGAACTCTATCTTTTCCAAAGCCCATCCACTGTCCTTTTCTTGAAACTCTTCACATTGCTTTAAAATGTTGGAACAGATATCCTCATACAAGGATGATAGGTTTGAGGAAATATCTAAACTGAAATTCTTCGTGTTGAAAGACTTCAAGTCTCTAATCACTTCCTCGTCTGCTTTAAGAATAATAAATGTACAAAATAATTCCAAATTCACTTTAATATGTTTGTATGTTTTCAACTCGAGTGCAACTAGCTGTTTTACCTTAGACGAAGCCTCGTTCAAATACTCTCGAGGGTCCAAAATCGTCGAAGAACCGTTTATTCTATACGATACAATTCTACACTTGAACGCCGACTCGATAACGTATGTGAAATTATCGCCACCTTCTTGTTTACACAGCAATTTGTGTCTCTTCGTTCTGGAATGAGCAATTAATTGATTGCTGGGAACCTCCAAGTTACAGAACTCACAACGATACATAGTTACCGACAGTTGGAAACTACTTATTTTTTTATAAAGTGCTTTATATAAACCGGCACACACTCTTATCTATATTGCGTGGGTGGAATGAAAAGACCAATACATAGAATGTTACATTGTGTGTGTTTATTAAAGTAAACATGAATAAAATAAATATTCAATTAAATAACACTTAATTTCATGGTCGACAATAGAAGTTCTATCATAAATGTTATCCATTAAAATACAAGCGTCATGCAGCGTCTTCACCCGGCTAAGCTTAAATCGTCTCCTAAAGAAATTCATTCGGTTCTCGTAACACTCCCTCGCTCGTTGTAATTGTTGTAAACGTATATCAATGCAGTTTAGCATATGGTTTATGTGCCACCATTCTTCACTGGAGATGCTCACTGTAGACACTCCCACGTGTATCAAAATGAAATTTTTAGACTCGCATACAAAAGTGATCGCCGTACACGGTTCTGTAGGTATGCAGCCGGTCGAAAAGAATTTTGATATTTCAACACTGTTCTTCATGAATATGGTGGTCCATTCCTGTCTGCGCAACAATAAACGTCCACCGATATCAATATACACCTCGATTTCTCCATTCACCTGACTTGATGGTTTCAAAAACGTTGCAATATAGGGTATCGTCGGTGCGGGGAGGTGGTATATACTTTTACATATTTCAAAACTGAAACATGGGATTGACGGCGTGTATGAACACATCTTGTCTCCTCGAGTGCTGATGATGTACTATGGAGTTATATTTCAAAAGACTGTATTGAAACAGGAAGTCGTTCAGAATGAGACAGTAGGCGCTCGATGACGATCAGATTTGATGTGGTTCGAATCGATTAGTCCATTGGAGCTCTTCGATGACGATGCGGTTAGCCCATTGAAGCTCTTCGATGACGATGCGGTTCGAAGCGGTTAGCCCATTGAAGCTCTTCGATGACGATGCGGTTCGAAGCGATTTGCCCATTCGAAATGACACAGTAGGCGGTTCGGGAATGAACAAGTTTGAAGCGATTAGCCCATTGAAGCTCTTGAATGTCTCTTCAAGTGATGATGATGATGATGATGATGATGATGACGTACTATTGAGTTATTTTTCGAACTGATTTGGTCAACAGACTGTATTGAAACAGGGAGTCGTTCAGAATGAGACAGTAGGCGGTTGTACCATCTGCAACTGGTTTTTTAAACTCCAACTCTAATTTGATATCAATCACACCGTTGACACCTGAATTAAGTGTATCTGTTTGTCGGGAACAGTCGATGACGATCAGGGGGCTCTTTGTTTTGAAGTGACCCGGAGCGATTTGCACATTGAAGCTCTTCGATCCGTAGTATGATCTCTTGAAGTTGATGAAGGCCTCGTAGAGGAGTGAGTACACTCCCTTTTCAAAGTCGTTAGCGAATGAGTCGTAGGGATAGTATTGTGAATTAAGATATAAGCGCGCATTATAAAAATTGCAATGATCAAACAGGCTCTTATCTTTACTCGCTTCATTGTTCCGTAAATGTTGAAATCCTAGTATGATGAAGCGAGGTTTTTCCAATTGAGTGGCTGTCTTCACGGACCACACATGTTTTTGAGATGTAGGCAACACCGGATACTCGTACAGATCCCACGAACGAAAAGCAATCGGAATGGGTATGTCATTTTCCACATATTTCAACAGGTTCAGCTTTTCCTTATCGGACACTTTGATGACAGGTACACGCCACACTATGCGACGAATATCGACTTCGATCTTCTTTGTCGCCTCTTTGAGAACCGCGCAGTTCAAATTTGAAGAGCTTCGGTTCAAAATCAGTTCATGTTTCGCATTCACAATCACTTTGTTGTAATCCTCGGCGAAGCCCAACAGGTGTCGAAGCGGTATTGTGAAGGAGAATTCCCCTTCAAACTCCTTAAAACCATTAATGTTCCATCCACTGTTTTCCAAGGCTTTACCCTCCTCCTCACCGTAGGACACAATACCCTTCATGGTGGTGGTGACGCCGCAGTTTTTTGTCCTATCAATCTCGACACCGTTCAATTCATAACGAATGTCTTGGAACAGGTGAACGGGTGCATTGTTGATGAAAGCAGAATTTTTCGTAGTTGTGCCTTCAACAATCAGTTGACTCTCACATGGTAGCACTATGGAGTCTTGATCGTTGATGCGGATACGAATCTCATCATTGTTCTTATATGAGTCGTTGTATGATGTGTACGTGTGATATTCAACAGACTCTATAGAGTTATCGAACAACACGCTCTCCCCTATATTTAGAATTGACGACATTATTTCAATTTTAATCCTAGTGATTGTAGAAATAGGGCGTTATCTGGTCTCAACCGTTGTGCTTTAGGTGTTGTCGCTGACGTAGGAGTGGGGACACTATGAGTCGGCACTGTTTCGCTATTGGTTTTATATATAATCATTTCACCTTTTTGATATGGAGTCGAAGCGAAATGTTCTCTTTTCTAAAGTTTACAGGATGCCCTTCTTCATTCACCACACGCACCTGAAGGTTTTGAATTATATTCACCTTCAATGGTAAATAGACTAGGTTTGCTGGACACTCTACAATTTGATATCCAGGCGGTACGGATGGAGCAAACTCGTGTAGGATGTGCGATGGTTGGTTATTAACGAATGAGCCTCGAATAATATTACACTCGACTCTTATAGAGTTGGTGATTAGAATATTTATCGCTTGATCTGATGTGTGCACCTGCTTCTTGGGTAACAGTCTTTTTGAGAAGCCAAAAATACCACCAAGACTGTTCTCTTTCTCAAAATGAATATCGTAATATGGTGAATAGAATAAACAATTCATTGTGTTTGAATTCACTTCTATATCAAAGATTTTATATGGATCGCCTTTTGCCCGCTCCTCAATCTCCCTTTCCAGATACTTTATTATGTTCTCCAGTTCATAGGAGCCTTCCGGAATCGCGATAACCTCTTCATCTCCATAATGGAATAGATTGTTAGTGTTGTCTACGTTAGGTATTGAATTGAATGTTTTAAAGTATATTAGCGCACACTCAAAATCACCCTCACCCAATTCTATGGAGGAAGGAAATCGACACTCAACGTGGAGTCGTCACCGCTCAGCGATAAGGTAAGAGACATTATCACAATGTAGCACGGAGGTGAGAAATGAAACGTTTTCCACACAACAGATGTATTTTATTTCTCACTAAACATATGTTCACAAACATTTGACAGAAAACGTAAACACAAGTGTCCGCAATTATATTTCTTATCTTTCTGCATATCATTATAGTTATAGATAATAGTGATGTCATCGCCCATGTAATTGATCACTTCCTGTGGCGGTCTCAAGTCTCCGTAACTATCGAAATATTCACAGTGTTTATCCTTTTTCACATACGCCACCCAGTGTGTTCCAGCCCCGCGCGTATCATCTAAATTTACGATCCCCGTTTCACATCTCCAAGAGCGCTTCGAGGGTAGCTCATCCCGCATAACCACACCTCGAAAATGCGGTATATTCAATCGCTTAGCGTATGATGTGAGCTCATAGTCGAGGAGAGCGCGATTCGGCAGGGCAATGTTTAGTTTTTTTGGTACGGTGCAAGATAGAGGCCCATACCTTTTTTATAGGGTGCCATATACATTCCTTTACCCGCAGCCATGGTGGTGGTGGTGCCATCTTTCTTTTTAACCATTTCATAAATGTTTTTCGCAGCGGTGGTGACCCCTCCGGCTAGAGTTCCAGCGGCAGCCAAAGCTCCTAAAATCGGTATTAATGGTAAAAAGCCCCCTTTCTTCGGTAGTGCTATAACTCTCGGCTTTCTCACACCGCCCTTATGTTTAAAACTTTTTTGACTGCCTTGATTGCGGCACCCATACATTTTGTCTTGTTGCAGCGGTGCTTTTTGACCGCTCTACGAGCAGCTTTAATAACTTTGGTGAGCCCCATACCACGTTTAACTTTGAACTTCATTAGTTTATTGACAGCGAGTGCCGCCACCCTCTCGGATAAATCCTTAGATTCACGCCAACGTTTCTCCGCTGCTGAAGCTAACTCTAAATCAGCCGTGTGTCGATGCTCTAAGGACGAATTTTGAGCGTATGCAATGTCGTGGCGTTTGCAAGCCTCATCCAAGGGATTGATACCTTTATCACCCCTTTTCAAACGTTTTTTCAATTTGGTTCCAGGCCCACAGAAATTGTAACCGGGTAGGTGTAATTCAATCGGTAAATTATCGATAAGTGTATTAATTAAACCACTTCCACCTTTTGCAGAAGCACTTGCTTGACTGAGAAGATGATCAATCATTTTTCGTATTTAAGACACGTTCACACGTTTCTATTGTCTTTCAACAGAATGAAGTTCAAGAAACAAACGACTTGTTTATCAGTCAAGGGTTGGGATATGAAGGGTGATAATTGTGGTGGTGGTGTTTCGAGACACGGTGTATTACTACCCAACAATATAAGAAGTTTGATATGCGGTCCGTCGGGTTGTGGTAAAACTAATATTTTGCTCACTCTACTCTTGGATTCGAAAGGTGTAATTTTTGAAAATATTTACCTATATTCTAAATCGTTAAACCAACCAAAATACGTTTTTTTGGATAAAGTATTCAAACACGTGCCCGAAGTGAACTACTACACCTTCTCAGATAAGAATGAGGTGGTTTCACCGGAAGAGGCTCACAACAATAGCATTATAATATTCGATGATGTCTCGATGGAAGATCAAGAACCAATCCGAATGCATTTCTCCATGGGTAGACACAAGGGGTTGGATTGTTTTTATTTATGTCAAACCTATAGCAAAATACCTAAACAGTTGGTGCGAGATAACGCAAACTTTATTATACTCTTCAAACAGGATGAGATGAATGTAAGACATGCGTATGATGATCATGTAAATACGGATATGTCGTGGGATGTGTTCCTGGAAATGTGTAAAACATGTTGGAACGATAAGTACGGTTTCATAGTGATTAACAAAGATGTTGAAATGAGTAAGGGTAGATACCGCAGGGGTTTCGATGACTTTATAATATTATAGACAACCTCATTCCATCATGAGCTCTCCAACGGTGCAGATCTTTGGTGATAAAGAGACTAAACGTAAACTCATCAAATCTGTAAGCGCGGTAAAAAAGAAAATTAAACGTTTAAATGAAGGCAAAGCGGATATAACGTCCACTCTGGAGGAAACATTTGAACCAATCACAAAACCGCTGAATAGTCTAATAAACCAGTTCAATACAAAGGAGGATGAGAAAAAAATCATTGAAAATAAACCTAATGTTGTTGCTGGTGATGATGATGATGATGTTGATGATGAAGACGTTTATGAAGATTCTTACGAGTCATCGTTGTTATCGGAACCGGAAGAAAGTATCAACCTGTTGGCACAAAAATACTTGGACAATATGATTATTAACAAGATTAAAAAAATTCCCTTAGGTGTTTATATTACGTCGGATGGTTACCACATAGGTAATACTCGTATTGAATTTGATAAGAGTCATTTGAAAATCCAGAATGAAAAATTCAAATGCACGCCTGGTCTGATGGAGCTTTTATTTAAAAAGGATCCTAATACATCGCTCATACACCCGACGGATGGAAAGAACTATTACAAAATAATAGTAATGACAAACGCTCATAGACGTAATTACTCTTCCGAAGGGCAAATACAAGGTGATAAGAGTCTCAAGTACATAAACTATATAAAACATTTTCTCAAAACTGGAGGAGGTCTCGTAATGAAAAACTATTATCCAAATACGGATTACAAATACTGGGATGATCCTAATGAGTTGGTGGACAGGTTACGATTGTTAATAGCTTCAAAAAATGCCGGTAACAATAACCACTGCAACGAGATTATAGCGATAATAGAAGAATTGGCAGAATCCAATATAATTGAACCATCATCGATTGATGCTTTATAACAAAAATGACTATCGACAAGTTTGGACGTTACTTGCAAGATTACAAAGTAAAATCATCATCACACACCCCTCTCAATATTAAAAAGCATCAAGTGGACTTTGAAAACCGTATTTTAAGAAACGTTAAAAGAGGCATCCTGAAAAATGACGTCATTATAAAAGAGCAACTCGACGAGGTTATGAATCAATGTTTACTTAAAATTAAGGAAGTCTCCCGCAAGCGTCGAGCAGAGCATACCACACCGCTGCCGGTACCGAAACACAGCCCAGCGTTGAATCGAGCAGAGCATACCGCATCGCTGCCGGTACCGAAACACAGCCCTACCACACCTGCCCTGAACAAACCTACCGCCTCCAAACCGAAATGAGCAAATGGCAAGTTGTTCAAGAGCTCCATAAAAGTGCTCGTAAAAATTTCCCACGAAGACGCTTCATACAAAAAGGTTTTGATGACACCTGGCAGATAGATTTGATTGATATGCAAAAGTATGTAAAGTACAATAGAGGGTTCAAATACATTTTGGTGTGTATAGACACATTTTCAAAGTATGCGTGGGCGGAACCCATCAAAAGTAAATCGGCCGAAGATGTGACTCGGGGCATACTCAACATGTTAACCCACACACGAAAGCCCAAAAACATTCAGTCGGATGATGGGAGAGAATTTTTCAATCAAAAGTTCCAGACCGTAATGAGAAAATTTAACATAAATCATTATTCAACGTACAGCGCGATGAAGGCTTCTATTGCGGAAAGATTCATTAGAACGATAAAAACTTGGCTTTGGCAGCGCTTTGCCTATAATGGTTCATACAAATGGATTGGTCAAGAGCTTACCGATATAATGAATAAATATAATAAAAAAATACATCGCACTATCGGGGTTGCCCCAGCGAGCGTGAATCATGCTAACGCCGGCGCTCTCTTATCTACCGTTTACAACCATATCAAAGTGAGCTCTAAACCAAAGTATAAATGCGGTGATTATGTACGAATCAGTAAATATAAATCAACTTTTCCAAAGGTTATACCGGAAATTGGAGTGCAGAAATATTTCAAATTGTTAAAGTTAATATCACCAATCCAATAACCTATCACCTTCAAGATGAAGAGAAGCACCCCATCTTAGGGGGATTCTACGAGCATGAATTGCAAAAAGTTAAATATCCCGATGTATACTTAGTGGAGAAAGTGTTGAAAAGAAGGGTGATAAAGTTCTTGTAAAGTGGTTCGGTATAAATTCTACAAGTTGGATAAATAAAATAACAACATACAATAAGCAAGAGTTTTATTTCAATTTTACCTTAAACATACAATATATATGCCTTATCAATAATAAAGTATACACAGTAAAAATATATGTATTTTTTCAACAATATTTAAGTAATTTTTTTTGACCACTGCAATGACATCTTATTATCAAACATAATAATGTCTTTCGTTTTTTAAATATGCTAAATTTAATTTAACACACACCCATTTTAACATTTTAACAATTTGATTTCATGTTTGTAGTCCACATTCTACACAATACAATATACATTTTTTAATTACCTGCTAATTCTTTAGCTGAAACCTTTGTCTAAATAACATAAACCTTCAACATTAAGTTTCCTAGTTTCTTCTGTAAACATATCTAAAAGTTTTTTTCCTTTAAAGCAAAAGCTAATAACCTCTACACCACTGCAAGTCTATATTAAAAGATGAAACTTTAAGAAATCTAAAAGATTTTTTCAACAGTCCCTCCTTTATAACACCATTGTACATTTTAAGTTTATTTAATAATTGTAAGTAATGTCAGACATTTTATTTTCAAATGCTAAGCCATGTATATTTTTTTTTCACAAAAATAAATCACTTTACTTTTCAAGATAACAGGAAGTCGTACGTGAAACAGCATTACTCCCCCTTTCCTTTAAAATGTATTTTTTCACATAATTTGCAACAAGTATTTTTTTTTAACCATAAAGCAAAACCTCTACACCACTGCAATGACACATTCGCGTCTTATTATTAAACTTTGTATGTCTTTCACAATTTTTTAAATATTGTAAGTTCAATATTGATATAATTTTTTTCAACTTTAGGACAACCTAGTTGTTCTATATTAAAAGAAGAAAAATTTAAGAAATCTAAAAGTTTTTTTTCTACAGTCCCCCTTTATAACACCATTGATATTTATTGTTACCATTTAATATTTTAAGTTTATTTATCAATTGGTTATAAGTAATGTCAGACATTTTATTTTCAAATGCTAAGCCGTGTATATTTTATTCACAAAAATGAATCGTTCTACTTTTTCTAGATAACAACCAATCTGGAAGTCGTACGTGAAACAGCATTACTCCCCGTTTCTTAAGTTATAGATTGCAATTTCTTTAATATATATTTTATCACTTACAGGAAAGCCATCTATATCTATGACATACATCATGTTTGTAATGTCCATTATACACAATGCAATATACAATTTAAAAAAAAAAATACCTGATGAAGCTTTGTCTAAACTAAACATAAACCTTCACTCAGACAAGCTAGTAAAACGTTCATCATTAAGTTTCCTAGTTCTTCTGTAAACATATAATCTTCAAACAATGGTTTGAGACGTCACACCAAAGATCTAACCACTCTTTAAATTCAAGATTGATATCCCCTACAGTGTCTTCTTGATAAGTTTGTATATTTTCCCACAAAGTTATTAATGTAAAAATGTTGTTATCATTGAATTGACTTTCTTGATATATATATATATAAAACTTGGTGTACATCTCCGTGTAATTTACTTAGTGGTATGGGATGTCTCCACATCTGCAACATTACATTACTTTTAAAGAAATTGAACCAATCTCGTTTGCAATCATCTTGGAATGTATCAAGCAGACCGTTCAGGTTATTTACATTGTTCATCTTAACTGTAATAAAAAAATATATATGTTAGATTTTTCTTCCTTAAGATTCTTGTAACTCTTCTTCGAAATTAATCGTAAATGATTTTCCATTCGGACCCTTATTGACTATATAAATCCCTGTTTGTAATTTCTCAAACATTTCTTTGCTCAGATCATCAAATCTTGAGGGTAATGCAACAGTATAACCATTATGTAACTGTAGTATAGTTTGCATTTTGTTTGGAAAGTATTTCGAAGCACTTCTTTGAACTTCAACAATTTTGTACCGCTTATTTACTTCTAGTTCACTGATTTTTACCCAACGTTTACTCCCACAACAGTTGAGATTATTCAAAGCAGACATTTTAAAATTATAGCACACTTACAAAATTCAAAGAATATTTAGGTAATATAATTATTAATATTGAAGTACTTTATAGAGTATGTCTCTTCTCTGACTAATAAATGAAGTATGAGTGTGGATGATATTTCACGCTGTATTTATATGGCGCAAATTACAAAATAATTATTTACGCATGTGTTTCCCACATAGCTTTTGGGAAAAAAAAAGACAACTTTGTCTTTATCATATTGATAAGGAACAGGCCTAACCACAATAAACAATGATCGCCTATTCCAACGTCCTGCATGATGATATTAGTTGTAATTAAAAACATAATATTCCTTATCACATACCTTAGTGATGGGTGTACTGTGGGAAATATATATTTCGGTTGAAAAATCTATACAATTGTGGAAAATAAACGGGGTTCGCATCCTTCGTCGGGAATTTTGCCTTTCATTAAATTATCGATTTGATTTTGAGCATACGATGCAACTCTTTTCATCCCCTGTTTATACCGCTCACATTCCTCGCTTATAGGATAGCTTGAAATTTTAGTACTTGAAAGTATTGTTGAAGAAGGTGTTGTTGAAGAAGTTGTCGATGAAGTAGTTGTCGTTGAAAAAAAGGATGTTGTATCCTTCCTAGGTAATTTCACTGAGATCACCAAACCATTCTCATCTTTATAGGTCTGCTCGTAGGTTTGAGATGACCAACTTTGATGCATAACGTTCTTTACGCCATCACCGTCTCGCTTTACACGTCCACTCAAAAATCTTATAATTTCCAACTTGTACAATAACAATTTATTAGTTGCACTGCATAAGCTGAGATCAATTTCATCTTCAACATTTAAAACTACTTGCTTTGGCACAACATCATTTTCATCGTTCATATAAAAAATCATTTGC